>CM049432.1:15701115-18101115 GCA_026929855.1 Poa annua | reverse complement strand
AGATTGGAAAGTGGGCACACTTCTTGCACCGAACTTCACTGCTAGTTTCTGTACTATTGCAAGCTTGTGAACATCTGGGCACTGCAATTTTGTAGCACCAGCAGCAACTGTGAACATGATCTGGATTTTTATATCTCATGGATCCCATAGCAGCTGTAATGTATCTGCATTTAAAAAGAAATGACAGGTACCTGTGTATAGTGCAAACCCCTGGATCGAATCATTTGCACACACAGTTTACGATGAATACCACAACATTATATCAATCTTATACGAATAATCCAGACTTGATAAAATAAATAGTTCGATACATCTTTGCATAGCATAAAGCTAGCTCAAACATTAAGGCAGCGGAAATAAACTTCAATGAGCCTCCATCTTCATGACACGCCACAGGCGATAACATGTTGGTGCATACTCGAACCCAAAACGTATTCCTCACTCTTCATCAGAAATTTCTACAATAAATAATAATTTGCAACAGAGTGGGTCAGATTCCATATAAAATGGAGTCTGGCAAGTGACACTATGGTGGACACTTAGTGGAATAACTCTATAGCCTATATGCATATTTGGCTGGTGGAGTTTAAGGCTAATTTGCATAAAGCCAAAATTTTTTTCTACTCTTTTGAAAACATTTTTCTTGAATTCAAGACGAGTATGGCATGAAAACCATAATCTCATCTTCCCTTGTTCACCCATCAAATTTTAACTTAGAAATTGGGATGTTGGGAGCCTCCGTTGAATCCTTGATCAGCTGCTCAAATTTGTCCGTAACCGAGGACACGGCTAAGTACTTAGTTTTAACTCTGCAGAGGTTGTGCACTTTCACCATTAGACCCAACAAACCCAAACTATCCTCAAGCACACCATTTGTGCTAAGGAAAAGGAGAGAGTTGATACGAGACTTTTCAGAAGCATTTTCCCGTCCCTTGCAGACTTGACGCGCTCCCAGCTAACCATCTACCACCACCTGTCAAGTCGGGCCGAGTCCACGCAGCTTACTCCATCTAGCCAGAGCCCATTGACTAATGGTTGCACGAGAGGCAATCTTCACTTAGAGAGAACATTGGTCCCTTTATTACCCTGGGTGGCCATCCACAAGTGACTATTCCTTAGAGGTCACCCCTAAGGAATAACACTCAACATAAACCAATCAACACCAAATTCCACCCAGGTGTTACATTAACTTAGTAGAATTTAATTTTTCATAAAGCAACTTTTGCATAGCATCAATAATTCTACCAAGTTATTACATAGGTTCCTAGACTCAAGGGGTGGAGAGTTCTAAGGTTTTGCATAGCAAACTACTAAGTCCAACACATGCATATAGAAAATACTCCAGGTAATGCATAGAAAATACTTAGGAAATTTATGGGGGTGTGCCACTTGCCTTGACAACAAGCAGAACAACAACAGCAACTGCAGTCCTCGTTCCTCTCCGAAGATTCTAACATAACAAACAAAACAACATAAACAACCAAGTTTCTCAAAAATACTAAGGGAAGTATGCCATGTATGATGGGCAAAAATATTCCTAAGGACTAGATGCATGCCATGCAAAGAAATAAGTGAGTTAATGCGAAGCGAGTTTTGTGGTCCAAAATTTTACTAAGGACTTTAGGAGTTTCCAATAATTTTCTAAAGACAACACTTAGAGAACTCCTCACTTATTTTCTAAGTATTTTAGGTGGTAAGGATTCTATAATATAATATATACTTTTATATTTCGAAAAATCTTTATTTTTAATTTTTATTTATTATACTAAAGCTTTTAATCACAATAATTACACAAAAAGCTCATAAAATATTCTAAACAAAATATTGGAAAAATTCCTGCAGCTAGTATTTAGCCTTACAAGTTCATAGCAAAATAGTTTGATGAAAAATAAATTTTATATATTTAGTTATGCTTAATTTACCATTAATGCCACTTCTGTTTTTAAACAACATTTATTCAATAAAATACCAATGTAATGATACCAAAAGTTTCTATACTTCATAAGCTTTCCAAAACAATTTTTTTGTAATTTTTGGATAAAGGAGTAAAAATTAATGATAGAAACAATTTGCAGGGACTAATCTGTGATAAACAGAAAAGAAAACATCGCGCAGAGATCCTTGGCGACGTGGCCTCCTCTGATTGGTGCGCTCCTGGCGATGCGGAATAAGTGGGCGCGGACAGCGGACGGCGTGACGTGGACGAACGTGGACGGGATCCGTGGGTTCTTCAGTGACGTGGCCTCCTCTGATTGGTCGATACCCCTTCACGATGCGATCTAATCTAACACGTTGGATAACGATCCGACGGCGCAAGATATAAGCGGCAAAACGCCGGCGGTGCTATTCACCGGAGCTACTCCGACGACCTCACTATGGCGGCGACACCGCGTTCTACGCGATTTACAACTTGCCGGGATGGATGGGACATACCGAGATGAAGAGGAGAACGCGGCGGTGACGATGGCGTGACGGCGTGCTCGGGTTGCTGCTCCTTCTCCTCCAATTCCTCGACGAAGATTGATGCGGCGGCGGCTGCCCTCGGTCGCTCACGGAATACTTGGTCTGGTACAGAAGAGGGCAAGCAAGCGTGTCACGAAGCTGCGCACGGGCGAGGTAAAGCTTATGGAAGAACAGAGAGCGCTAGGGGAGGTCGAGGCTCACCGGAAAATTAGGTTGCGGTGGCGGCAATGTCGACGACGGCGGCTCGATTTTAGGGCAGCCCGGTGGCGATCTCTAGGTTTTTCGGGGTGCCGAGAGACGCTACGGGGTCGGGGTATTTATGGTGGCGGGGAAGGGATAGAAACGCGTTCGAAAACTACCTGGGATCGATCTCCGGATCGACGAAGGATTCTAATAGAGAACTTGTTTCGGAGGTTGAAGAAGATACGCTTCGTCGGAGGTGGGACCCGCATGTCGGTGAGAGAAAGGATGAGCTGGTCCTGGGCCGTGTGCGCGCGAGAAGAGAGAAAGGGGGTGGACTGGGCCGAGACAGGCCGGCTCGATGGACTCCCGGTTCTATTATTTTTTGTTCTTTCTTTTCTTTTCTGAATTTACACACTTTTTGATTTGCAACTCCAAAATGATTCAAACAAATTTGTAAAATTTATCTTTAGCAAACTAAAACTTTTAAAGTATTTTATGACATTTTTATAATTAATAATTTTTGTATTATTTCAACATTTATAAATAATGATACAAATGCAAAATGCAATGACATGATGCATGCACTGATATGAATTTGGAAGTTTAAATTTTTTGTGAAAATTGGGATGTTACAAGACTAACCCCCTTAAGATGAATCTCGCCCTCGAGATTCGGACTGGCTAGCAAATAGGTGAGGATGTTCTTCCTTGAGATCATCTTGTCTTTCCCAAGTCGCCTCTTCTTCGGAATGGTCATTCCATTGTACTTTGCAAAATTTGATGGTCTTAGTTCTAGTAACTCTCTCAGCTGTCTCCAAAAATTTTATGGGTTTTTCCTCATATGTGAGATCGCTTTCAAGCTGAACTTCTTCTAGTGGCACTGTATCCCCCAGCGGAGTTTCTGCCATTTCCGGGTGACACTTTTTCAGCTGACTAACATGAAAAACATTGTGAACTGCAGAAAGTGCTTCTGGTAGTTCCAACTCATATGCCACTTCTCCTTTACGTGACAAAACTTTATAGGGTCCAATGAATCTTGGTGACAATTTTCCCTTGATTCCAAACCTCTTCACTCCACGCAGGGGTGAGACTCTAAGATAGGCTCTATCTTCAATATCGAAGGTGACTTCTCTTCGTTTGGAATCGGCATAACTTTTCTGTCGGGATTGAGTTGTCTTCAGTCTGTCTTTAATCAACCTAACCTTTTCTTCAGCTTCTTCAATTATATCCGGACCAAACAGACTCCTCTCCCCTACTCCACTCCACAAAAGTGGGGTAGTACACTTTCTTCCATACAATGCTTCAAATGGTGCCATCTCTATGCTGGCTTGATAACTATTATTATAAGAGAACTCAGCATAGGGAAGATTGTCATCCCAACTAGACTTATAGTCTAAGGCACATGCTCTCAACATGTCCTCCAAAATCTGATTTACTCTTTCAGTCTGTCCATCCGTTTGTGGATGAAAAGCTGTGCTGAACTCGAGCCTAGTTCCAAGGACTTCATGCAGCTGTTTCCAAAAATGAGAAGTGAATTGAGTGCCCCTATCTGACACAATCTTCTTAGGGACTCCATGCAAACATACTATTCTCTTCATGTAAATATCTGCTAGCTTGGCACTGGTGTAAGTCGTCTTTACCGGCACGAAATGAGCTACCTTGGTCAAACGATCAACAATAACCCATATAGAATCATAACCAGACTTGGTTCTAGGTAGACCTGTGATGAAGTCCATCCCAATCTGATCCCATTTCCAGTCGGGTACTGGTAGAGGTTGAAGTAATCCTGCTGGCTTCTGATGTTCAGCCTTCACACGGCTACACACATCACACTTAGCAATATACTCTGCGATGTCCCTTTTCAAATAGTTCCACCAGAACCTTTCCTTCACATCCATATACATCTTGGTATTACCCGGGTGTATGGAGTAGGGTGAGTCATGGGCCTCCTGGAGTATCAACTTTCTGAGATCAACATCTTCTGGAACGCAAACTCGTTCCTTGAACCACACTGTGCCTTCTTCATCTAATCGAAAACCTTTGGCCTTGCCTTCACTTACGTTCTTCCTGATTTCTTCCATCGTTTTGTCTTTCTTCTGACCTTCTTTGATTTTGTCCATCAAAAGAGGTTGCACTTCAAGAGAGGCCACATAACCTTCCGGTACTATCTCTAGTCTCAGATCTTTGAGTCCTTTGCATAGGTCTTCTGGCAATTCCCCTGCCGTGAGTCCGTTAACATAAGTTTTACGGCTCAAAGCATCTGCTACCACATTAGCCTTTCCTGGATGATACTGCAAACTTAAGTCATAGTCCTTAATCAATTCCAGCCATCTCCTTTGACGCATGTTCATTTCCTTCTGCGTGAAAAAGTATTTAAGGCTTTTGTGATCCGTGAAAACTTCACAACATTTTCCCCAAAGATATGGTCTCCATGTCTTCAGTGCATGTACTACAGCTGCTAATTCTAAGTCATGTGTGGGGTAGTTCACTTCATGCTTCTAAAGTTGCCTTGAGGTATATGACACCACTTTGCCTTCTTGCATCAACACACCTCCGAGTCCCCGATGCGAGGCATCGCAGTAAACTTGGAAATCCTTCTCTAGATCAGGCAAACATAAAACAGGTGCTGATACTAAACGTTTCTTCAACTCTTGAAAACTAGTTTCACACTCTTCAGTCCACACAAACTTCTTATCCTTTTGTAGCAATTCTGTTAAGGCCTTAGCAATCTTGGAGAAATTTTCAATGAACCTCTTATAATATCCTGCTAGTCCCAGAAAACTACGAATTTCCCCCACATTCTTGGGTGACTCCCAGTCGGTGACAGCTGAAACCTTTTCTGGGTCTACTGCTATTCCATCCTTAGATACGATGTGTCCTAAGAATCCAACTTGATCCAACCAAAACTCACATTTGCTGAACTTGCCATATAGCTTGTGCTCTCTAAGCCTTTGCAAAATTTGATGTAGATGTTCCTTATGTTCTTCATGGCTTTTGGAGTAGTTAGGATGTCATCGATGAATACAACGACAAACTTATCTAAGAAATCCATGAACACTTTATTCATCATATTCATGAAGTATGCCGGCGCATTGGTTAAGCCAAAGGGCATAACTGTGTACTCATAAAGACCGTAACGGGTGGTGAAAGCGGTTTTAGGTATGTCCAACTCCCTAACCTTCATCTGAAAGTATCCAGATCTGAGATCAATTTTTGAGAACACACATGCTCCCTTCAATTGGTCGAAGAGGTCATTGATTCTAGGAAGTGGGTATTTATTCTTGATGGTTACTTCATTCAAAGCTCTATAGTCTGTGACTAGCCTCTGAGTACTATCTTTCTTCTGAACAAACAAGATTGGTGCTCCCCAAGGTGAAGAACTTGGACGGATGAATCCTTTCTGCAACTGTTCTTCTGACTGTTTCTTGAGTTCTTTCAGTTCATCTATTGCCATTGGGTATGGCCTCTTTGCTATGGGCCCTGTACCTGGTTTAAGCTCAATAAGAAACTCAACATCTCTATCGGGTGGCATCTCCGGTAGTTCTTCAAGAAACACATCTGGGTATTCTCTTACTATGAGTACATCGCTAAGGCTAACCCCCTTAAGAGAATTAAGCCTAACTTTCTTCATTTCAAATTTTGACTTGAATCTGATCTTCTTGTTTTCTGGAGTGGTGAGGGTGATTGCTCTGTTTGCACAGTCTATGATTCCTTCAAATAGAGTCATCCAATCCATCCCTAGAATGACATCTAGACCTTGGGTTTCCAAGATGATTAAGTCTGCTGGAAACTCATGCTTTCCAATCTCAAGGCTAAGTTGTCTACACCCAGATGATACTAACATTTCTCCTCCCGGGGAACTGACTCTAATTGGACACCCCAAATTTTCGGTTGCTAGCCCATGTTTGTTAACAAAAGTTCTTGATATGAATGAATGAGATGCTCCGGTATCAAATAAAACTAATGCTGGAAAAGAATTGATTAGGAACGTACCAATCACAGCATCAGGTTCATCAAGGACTTCTTCAACATTGATGTGGTTCACATGTCCTTTGTTGAAAGGGTTGGGCTTGGTAGGAGTGTCCACTCTCTTCTCACGGCATTCATTAGCATAATGTCCTTTGTTGTTGCAGTTGTAGCATCGCACTTGACTGAGATCCTTCTTTTCAAAATTTGGGCGTTGCTGACCGTTATGATTATTTCCAGCATTTCCATTCCCTTTGTGTCCTCCATTGGATCCTCCATTATTTCCTTTGTATCCACCATTATGATTGTGTCCATGTTTGTGGAAGTTACCCCCAGTGTGGTTTCCATGTTTGAAACCCTGGTTCCCATCATGAACAAAGTGTTTCTTGAATGAAGGTTCAGATGAGTGCTTGTTCATCTTCCTTTTCCTGCTTTCAGCTTTCTTAATGCTATCCTCAAGGGTGATAGCTTGTTCAAGTAGTATCTGATAGTTTGGGGCATAAGCAACAGTCAGAGGTATCTTCAGCTCGTCACTAAGTCCTTTGAGAAATTTTGCCTTCCTCTTTGCATCTGTGTCAATGTCCTCAGGAGCATATCGTGACAAGGCATGAAAGTCATCCATATACTCCTTAAGGCTTCTGTTTCCCTGACGCAGATTGCGAAACTCTTCCTGCTTCAGATTCATAATGCCCGTGGAAATATGAGCATTACGAAAGCCATCTTTGAAGTCCTCCCAGGTTAAGGTATCTAGTGGGTGAGTAACCTGATAAGTCTCCCACCATTGTGCAGCAGGTCCTTCTAACAGATGTGCGGTGAACCTTACCTTCTCAGCATCAGTACATTCAGATGTCACCAGATCCTTTTGCACAGAACGCAGCCAGTCATCAGCCACCAGTGGCTCAGTTGAACTTGAAAACTTATTTGGCCTAAGCCTAAGGAACCTGGCAAGTCTATCCACTGGAGGAGGTGGTGGTGGTGGATTGTTGTTGTTATTGTTGTTGTTGGTTGCTGCAATGAATTGAGTCATCATGGCCATCAGTTGGGCTTGGGCGGCCATCAACTGCTGCATAGCATCATTGTTGTTGTTTTCGGGAGCTCGACGGGGAGGCATCTGTTGTTTAAGCATAGATGAGTAAAGATAGAAAGGTCTAAGGGAATTAATTCTACTCATGCAAACACAACAACCAAGCAACAAAATAACAAACAAATCAAACTTTTACTAAACTTGGTCCAAATAACAAGAAGCAAAACGAGATAGTTCTCTAACTACACAATTGGTAGATCCTAAGCTTAGAAAATTCGAAATTCTAAATGCGTGTAACAAAAAATGGTAGTCTCTCTAACTATCCTAGTCTTCAATCATGAGAACTTCTTCATCCACTTCTTCTTCAACGTCTTCGATCTCATAGCCTTCACGGGTTAGCATGTTTCTGAGGTCTGCCACTTCCTTCTCCAACTCTAAGTTCTAGTCTTGGAGGTACTTCTTCTCAGCACGAAGACGCTTGATCAAGTCGCTATCAGCTTCAAGCTCAACCTCATTGGTGGAAAGTTCTACCTTCAACTCTCTTATTAGCTTGTTTCTTTGCTTGACCCTCTTTTCTTAACTCATAAATTTCTTCTCTTGTAGCTAGAATTTCTCCTCTAGTTCCTTGGTCTTCTCTTCTTGTCCCTTCATCTTTTCTTCATTCTCCTTGATTTGGGCGCACATCTCATCATTTTTGTAGAGTTCTTCAAATGAATCAAAATAGAGTTCATAGACTAAGAGTTCTAAGCCTTGGAAGTAATCGCTCACGAACTCATCCTTGCCCATGTCTTCGGTGCCATAGCAGCAAGGATATCCATCTTCATTACGCCTTCCGAAAGGGAGGGAGTAGTGTCCTTCCAGTTCCTTGGAGTAGCGTCCACAAAGACGACCTATTGTGTATTGCATGACGACGTCTATTCCTCTCTCTATGGAGACTCCCATTATTCTTGTCTCAATGGGCGCTTCGCCTTCACGTCCTTGTTGACAAATTCTGATTCCCCAAAGGTCTTCTCTCTTGAACTTCTTTAGTATGCATCCCTTGATCATGGGTGTTGGTAGCTTCAGATGCTTGAGTATGTCGAACAAGATGCTGCCAAAACGAGACACCGGGTAGTCTTCCTCGCAGGTGTACTCAAATCTCTTCATCCTTAAGTTATGAAGGAAAGATATGAGATAAATAAGAGAACAGAAAAGAAAGTACCTAGAAGAAAACAAGAATATTTTATAGAGGTTTTTATACTTAGTAAATTAAGTTTTTGGCCAACCTATTTCTAACCAAACCTAGGGTTCGAACCTACAGGCAACACAATGCTCTGATACCATCTGTAATGTACGCATTTAAAAAGAAATGGCAGGTACCTGTGTATAGTGCAAACCCCTGGATCGAATCATTTGCACACACAGTTTACGATGAATACCACAACATTGTATCAATATTACACGAATAATCCAGACTTGGTAAAATAAATAGTTCGATACATCTTTGCATAGCATAAAGCTAGCTCAAACATTAAGGCAGCGGAAATAAACTTCAATGAGCCTCCATCTTCATGACACGCCACAGGCGATAACATGTTGGTGCAGACTCGAACCCAAAACGTATTCCTCACTCTTCATCAGAAATTTCTGCAATAAATAATAATTTGCAACAGAGTGGGTCAGATTCCATATAAAATGGAGTCTGGCAAGTGACACTATGGTGGACACTTAGTGGAATAACTCTATAGCCTATATGCATATTTGGCTGGTGGAGTTTAAGGCTAATTTGCATAAAGCCAACTTTTTTCCTACTCTTTTGAAAACACTTTTCTTGAATTCAAGACGAGTATGGCATGAAAACCATAATCTCATCTTCCCTTGTTCACCCATCAAATTTTAACTTAGAAATTGGGATGTTGGGAGCCTCCGTTGAATCCTTGATCAGCTGCTCAAAATTGTCCGTAACCGAGGACACGGCTAAGTACTTAGTTTTAACTCTGCAGAGGTTGTGCACTTTCACCATTAGACCCAACAAACCCAAACTATCCTCAAGCACACCATTTGTGCTAAGGAAAAGGAGAGAGTTGAGACGAGACTTTTCAGAAGCATTTTCCCGTCCCTTGCAGACTTGACGCGCTCCCAGCTAACCATCTACCACCACCTGTCAAGTCGGGCCGAGTCCACGCAGCTTACTCCATCTAGCCAGAGCCCATTGACTAATGGTTGCACGAGAGGCAATCTTCACTTAGAGAGAACATTGGTCCCTTTATTACCCTGGGTGGCCATCCACAAGTGACTATTCCTTAGAGGTCACCCCTAAGGAATAACACTCAACATAAACCAATCAACACCAAATTCCACCCAGTTGTTACATTAACTTAGTAGAATTTAATTTTTCATAAAGCAACTTTTGCATAGCATCAATAATTCTATCAAGTTATTACATAGGTTCCTAGACTCAAGGGGTGGAGAGTTCTAAGGTTTTGCATAGCAAACTACTAAGTCCAACACATGCATATAGAAAATACTCCAGGTAATGCATAGAAAATACTTAGGAAATTTATGGGGGTGTGCCACTTGCCTTGACAACAAGCAGAACAACAACAGCAACTGTAGTCCTCGTTCCTCTCCGAAGATTCTAACATAACAAACAAAACAACATAAACAACCAAGTTTCTTAAAAATACTAAAGGAAGTATGCCATGTATGATGGGCAAAAATATTCCTAAGGACTAGATGCATGCCATGCAAAGAAATATGTGAGTTAATGCGAAGCGAGTTTTGTGGTCCAAAATTTTACTAAGGACTTTAGGAGTTTCCAATAATTTTCTAAAGACAACACTTAGAGAACTCCTCACTTATTTTCTAAGTATTTTAGGTGGTAAGGATTCTATAATATAATATATACTTTTATATTTCGAAAAATCTTTATTTTTAATTTTTATTTATTATACTAAAGCTTTTAATCACAATAATTACACAAAAAGCTCATAAAATATTCTAAACAAAATATTGGAAAAATTCCTGCAGCTAGTATTTAGCCTTACAAGTTCATAGCAAAATAGTTTGATGAAAAATAAATTTTATATATTTAGTTATGCTTAATTTACCATTAATGCCACTTCTGTTTTTAAACAACATTTATTCAATAAAATACCAATGTAATGATACCAAAAGTTTCTATACTTCATAAGCTTTCCAAAACAATTTTTTTGTAATTTTTGGATAAAGGAGTAAAAATTAATGATAGAAACAATTTGCAGGGACTAATCTGTGATAAACAGAAAAGAAAACGTCGCGCAGAGATCCTTGGCGACGTGGCCTCCTCTGATTGGTGCGCTCCTGGCGATGCGGGATAAGTGGGCGCGGACAGCGGACGGCGTGACGCGGACGAACACGGACGGGATCCGTGGGTTCTTCGGTGACGTGGCCTCCTCTGATTGGTCGATACCCCTTCACGATGCGATCTAATCTAACACGTTGGATAACGATCCGACGGCGCAAGATATAAGCGACAAAACGTCGGCGGTGCTATTCACCGGAGATACTCCGACGACCTCACTACGGCGGCGACACCGCGTTCTACGCGATTTACAACTTGCAAGGATGGATGGGACATACCAAGATGAAGAGGAGAACGCGGCGGTGACGATGGCGTGACGGCGTGCTCGGGTTGCTGCTCCTTCTCCTCCAATTCCTCGACGAAGATTGATGTGGCGGCGGCTGCCCTCGGTCGCTCACGGAATACTTGGTCTGGTACAGAAGAGGGCAAGCAAGCGTGTCACGAAGCTGCGCACGGGCGAGGTAAAGCTTATGGAAGAACAGAGAGGGCTAGGGGAGGTCGAGGCTCACCGGAAAATTAGGTTGCGGTGGCGGCAATGTCGACGACGGCGGCTTGATTTTAGGGCAGCCCGGTGGCGATCTCTAGGTTTTTCGGGGTGCCGAGAGACGCTACGGGGTCGGGGTATTTATGGTGGCGGGGAAGGGATAGAAACGCGTTCGGAAACTACCCGGGATCGATCTTCGGATCGACGAAGGATTCTAACAGAGAACTTGTTTCGGAGGTTGAAGAAGATACGCTTCGTCGGAGGTGGGACCCGCATGTCGGTGAGAGAAAGGATGAGCTGGGCCTGGGCCGTGTGCGCGCGAGAAGAGAGAAAGGGGGGTGGACTGGGCCGAGACAGGCCGGCTCGATGGACTCCCGGTTCTATATTTTTTTTTTGTTCTTTCTTTTCTTTTCTGAATTTACACACTTTTTGATTTGCAACTCCAAAATGATTCAAACAAATTTGTAAAATTTTGTAAAATTTATCTTTAGCAAACTAAACCTTTTAAAGTATTTTATGACATTTTTATAATTAATAATTTTTGTTTTCTTTCAACATTTATAAATAATGATACAAATGCAAAATGCAATGACATGATGCATGCACTGATATGAATTTGGAAGTTTAATTTTTTTGTGAAAATTGGGATGTTACAGCAGCCTCAGTTATTTCATACTATGATCAATCTGTGCTGATTGGATCTTGTGACAATTGAATCAGAGGCCTTTAGGACTGGACAACTGGATGCCCTCTCACCGTCTTGTTACTGCAGCTCAAGAGTGAAATCATCCACGTCTGAGCTAATGTTGAGGATATATGTGCTGGCTTGAATTTTAAAATTTCATGCCATGGCCAAGGCATTGCCTTCATCATTCCAACCCTCTTTGCCTTTGGTTAGACTGCCACTACGTTTGCTAATGCTGCTATATATCATTTTTTTATTTACGGGAGCTATATATCATTTTCAGATGCCGATGCAAACAACCCTATTTTGGCATATTGGCCAAGTAGAAAATAATTATATTTATATCATAGTCTCCAAAAAACACACCACATCGATGTGAAAAAGGCCGACGAGAGCAAAATTCTGCAGTCCCATTGTATGTATCATGGACTTAGTCAGTGCATAACACATGATAACAGAAGAAAGAGCTGGGCATGAACAAGCCAATCAAACATGCCAAATTACTGGTAGTCGGGAGTCGGGTTAGTGTTCAACCATTTGAAATGAAAATTTATGTCCAAAGTACTGATAGCCTGGTTGGTGTTCAACCATTTGCAGTGAAAATTTATTTTCATGTACGGATAAAAAGTCTGCTTTACTTAAAACTTCATTGTACTTTGCTCAGCTTCAAGACAAAGTAAATTTATAGATCCAAAGGAGCTACAGGGAGCAAGAAGATTACCATAGTTAAATCTCATCTCACAATCAATTGCACATAAGCAGATGTCTAATTCTCGAGACTGCATGTATGACCAAAAGTAACAAATGAAATTCAGTTCTAAACCAAAAGCGAAACTAAATTGCGTGTGGATCAGCCTTTTACAGAATCCTATCAAGATTTAAGGTTTTCATTTTAGTAATCTACACACCATTCAGATTGTCAGGCTAAGGTAAGATTTTTTTGTATGGTATAAGGAAACACAATCAATGAGCACAGAACTTCCGAAAAACAAGACGATTACCTTCATTAGCCTAAAGGCACATACCCAAAACCTGAACCTTTTCCAGGAATGAACTTAGTGGTAGTCAGATATGTAGAAGAACGCGATTAAAGTAACACAAGATATGCACATTGAGTTCATTTCTACACATTCCTTATCAGCTCTCTTTCATACATCTCAACCACCAATGCTAGATTGATCTAACCAAATAAAATCTGCATGATGTATTATGCGCAGCAATATATTATACATGGTCACATCATAAATGTGGAAGGGCAGAAGGAATCCAACCAATTTTACTTGTCAGCCTTCAAACAAAGGTCTTTTAAACTGCCATTGTAAAACATCAAACTACTGAAAACTCAGAACAGTGTAAATTTCAGAGACTCCGACAGAGGTTCAGATTTTTTTTCGGTAGACGGCTGCAGTTTCATGGGCGGAACTACCACGGTCCCGTGGTGGTGTTGGCAGTAAGTCTGCGGTGTTGCAGGAAGAAATGCAGTTGTGGCAACCCAACCAGCGGCGACATAGCAGGTGTTGGCTCCTGCCTTCCGGCGGCAACAACCCAGGCGAGACGAATCCTAGATGGGTGGGGAGGTCAGGAGATGGATATAGGTTCGGATCAACCTGGGGTCTTGGGGCGCTGACGCGGACGACGGCGCTGGACTTCTTCCCTGGCTCCATCCGCCGCGGGCAGTGCGTCGCCGCCTACTCCCTTCGGTGCTTGCTGCTGACCGAGACGAGCCTCGCGCTGCAGCTGGTGGAGTAGCCGCACGCTGGGGAACAAGTAGGGGTGGGGAAGGTTGGTTACGACGGTACGCGGAGGTGGGGAGGCGGACAGGAGTAGGCTGGTGGCGGCGGCGGTGGGGAAGAAGCCAGGCGCGGGGTAGGAGGAGGAGGCGTTGGGGAAAGGGGATCGGGAACTTGAGGAGGTGTAGTGCGACGGAAAATGAGGTGGCAGTCGCGGTCGCCATGGGTGCGATCGAGCTGAAGAAGAAGAGATGGATCGCCGGGATTGGGGAGGAAGAAGGGCGGGAGGGAGGGAATCGTCTCATGGGCCGCGAGTACCCGGTGGCCCAATAAGAGATTTCTTAATTTTTCTTTTTCTTCGCGCGCGGACCCGTTTTATTAGTCCCACCTCGGTATTCTTACGACGAATACATCGGCTTAAATACGTCGAAGAGAGACTGCTATCGGCTCCGGCCAAACACATTCATTAAAAGCTTTCATCTCCTAACAAACCCTTCGAGCAATGGCTGTGATGATGCAGGTTGTTGAGCTGCAGACCAAGAGACCGCGTGACGACGACGCCGGCGGGGTGCTTCCCCGGCTGGCGCCGGAATGGATGACGAAGAAGAAGAGATGGGGGTTCTCCCGCAGCCACCTCGGCGGCGGGTCGCCCGACGACGACCGCTGGGACGCTCGCAAAGAGGAAGCTGGAGCTTGAAGACGATGCCGCAGAGACGAAGAGGAAGCTGGAGCTGGAGGAGCTTGAAGACGATGCTGCTGCAGAGAGGAAGAGGAAGCTGGAGCTGGAGGAGGAGCTTGAAGACGATGCTGAGACGGAGAGGAAGCTGGAGCTGGATGAAGACGACGACGAGGAGGTTGAAGACTATGATGACGAGGATGAACCGTTCGCTGGGCCCACGTTCATGCTGAGCTCGCCGGACCCAAGCGAGCTGGGGTGGCTCACGCCGATCACGATACAGCTGATGCTTCCAGGCTGTGCATGCGAGCTCTTGAGCCTGCCAAGGTGCACCTGTAAGCCTGAGCCGGACTACTAGGGGATAGGCACGATGTGCCCGTAGCTCTAGGGTAGGGTTAGGGTCAGGTCAGCGCACGCGGCAGCAGAGGCGGGCCTCAGCGTCAGAGACCTTTAGTCCCGGTTCGTAACACTAAAGGTTCTCACTTTATCAGCTTCTTCCAGCCCGAGCCAACTTCATTTTTCCCACCGAGCCCGAGCTCAAAATCATTTCCTCTCCATTTCTTCTCCATTTCCTCTCCACAATACTAGATAATCCATAATATTTTACACCATTTGGAGAGATTGAAGCCACCCCACGGTTAGCCTCTTCATCCTCTTTCCGGCATTGCTTATTTAGCTCATTTTGCTCATTTCAATTTTTTTGTGCAAGCAAGGTGTTCGATGTAATGACTAAGTTATGATCTTATTTGTGTATATGTGCAATTTGTTCTCAAACTAAAATAATGATTTATGTGTTTTAGTGTGGTGAGGAGCCTTATCGACGTCGATCGCCCGCGCCGTCCCGTCACCACCTCGGTGAGCCTCTATATTTTATTTTATTTTATTTTAAAAACATAGCTTTTATGATTTAGATGCATAGTTACTACTTGTATAATTTTCATATTGTCTGTAAGTCATCTATTCCTGTAATTTAATGTTTTAATTAGCTCTACTCGTTCATTGTCTGTGATAATCCTCTCTATAATATTTTGTGTGCTTTATTACGCAGAATGAAGATGCTCGAATGCAAGAAGAAGAAAATCAACCACATTGGGTTCATTGACCCCTCTATAATGCATGAAGATAACATAATTAATCCACTACTTAACAAGGATACACCGGGGAATTTGCTAATGTTTTTCAAGCGACAAGTTTACAAAAAATATATATTATGGCCTTACAACTTCAAGTGAGTGTTACTGCTTATTACACATTCTATTTTTCTCACCCGATGTTAAGTTTAATTGATTAGTTATGCATGACTATTTATAAACGTGCGCAGCTACCACTACATTCTTATCGTTATTGACTTGCGGAAAGGAGAAATTGTTGTCCTTGACTCGTTAAGAAGATGCCCTAAACAATACAAGACCTGTTTTGATTTGGTGGCAAGGTACTTTCTTTTCTTATCGCCTCTTTCGTTCATTTCCTAATATCAAGGAATTTATGACTCATTCATTCAGTTTCTTGTCATGCAGCGTTTGGAAAATGTTCCTCGCGGAACATCCGAACAGTGGATGGCCAGAGAAACTGCGCTGGCGTACTAACGATGTAAGTAGTACTATAACTAGGCCCATGCACCATTATCATACTTTATTATTATTTGATTAAATTTTATTCTTCTATAGACTTGTCTTAAAGCCAACCGGTACTGATCTATGTGGATTCTTCGTTTGCGAGTACATGCACACTGTGGTCAACGAGAGTTTGAAGAGCAAAAGAAGTATCGAAGTACGTAAAGCTCTAGTCACAACATTATTTTTGTATCATCAATCGTGATGAGTTTTATTCATTTCATATCTCATGTATTCTTTGTGATATCATTTTTTTACAGTTGGCAAGAAAGCGCAACGAGCTACCAATAAAGACCCGCTTCAGGGCAATTGCAGAGGAGTTGACGGGATTTTACCTCACCGAAGTCATACCGGAGACCGGAGAGTACCACTATGTTGACTAGTGCGGACATGTAATATATAGTGATCTCCATGTAACAAAATATTTCTAAGTCTCTGAAACCGGGAAACGTGATATTCATGTACCACGCGTACTTAAATGTATATGTGTTATGAACACATGATCTTCATGTAATTGTATATATGCATGATGCAACTTCATCTAGGTTCGTATAATAATTTATACGTGTTTTTCGCCCATCGAAGTTGTAGCATCCGAAACCCCTACCCCCGACGCATCGACATGGTACCATCCGAAACCCCATAGTATCGACGTGGTACCATCCGAAACCCCCTACCGTCACGCATCGACGTGGTACCATCCGAAACCCCTATCCAGAAAACCGGTAGAAATAAAAAAAAGAAAACCCTGAAATGAAAAAAGCAAAACCCTGAAATTTAAAAAAAAAAAACCTAGTCCCAGTTCGTAATACGAACCGGGACTAAAGGGTTCGCCCCCCGCACGCCCTGCCGCGGCCACGTGCGCTGCGCTCATTGGTGGGGGGCTCCGGCCGCGGTTCGTGTTAAACCGAGACCTTAGGGTCCGGGGGCTCTAGTCCCGGCCTGACAGTCCCGGTTGCTACACCGGGACTACATGCCCTCTGGAACCGGGACTAGAGCCCCGATTTCCACTAGTGGTTAGGTCGGCACGATGTTGCCCGTAGTGTAGAGAGTCCATGTAATAATACGTGTATCTGAACTCGGCACCATGTGCCCAATACGTGTATCTGTAGTTGTATATAAAGTTTTTCTCTTTTGGACAGAAAAGCAGATATGGTATCGGGACGTACCCTGTTCCCGGCCGGGCACGTTCTGCACGGCGGTGACGGCCGCCGGCATCTGGCTGCCTCGCCATCGATCTTCCGCCGGTAGACTTCCTGCGATTCGTCCGCTCCAACGGTCCGGCCTCTCGCCGTGTGCTTCTCCAACACCGGCCGCGGTGTTGTCGTGGTTCAGCGTGTACCAGCGATCGCCGACTTGGGCGGCATCACGTAGTGCAGTTTGAGCTTGAACCCGCCATGCATGCACGGCGATGAACCGGCCATACATAGGCCAGCCTGCCGGAGTCAGATCGGTCCAGCAGCGCGTCCTGCATCATGCTACAGATGCACTCGTCCTTGAGGCTTGAGCTCGTCCGCGTCGAGGATCTCGTACGTCCTGGGCGCCGGCCGGGAGAGCGTGGCATCGGCGAGAAGACGAAGGTTGGCGCGGGGGTTCTCGCCGGAGCCGGGCTCGACTTATCGCTAGCTTGTCCAATGCCCCGGTTGCCGTCATCGCGACCTAGATCGAGCCCCGCACACGTACATATATATAAGATCGATCGGTTCGTCCTGAATTGGTGATTTGCCAGGCCCAAGCGCCCTCGACCGTATATATATATATATATATATAGGGACGTGCAAAGGTCGGTTTCGTTTCTAGGTCGGTTTCGTTTCTTATTTGGAGTTGGAATTGGTTACGATACAACAACGTCGGTTTCGTTTCTTTTAAGATTGGGCACCGACGCGCAACGTTGGTTTGGTTCGCTCGTTAGGTCAAACACAAAACGGGCCGGTATCGACCACACTCCCAGAACACCGAACTTCGGAAGGGTCGGAGTCGGACACGCCAGAGATCGGCTTCTTCGCCGCAGAACCATACATACATTAGCACTAGCATGCAGGTTGGATCACGAATACGTACATCCGAATGGAAATTAGCATGCATGTGACTAATTAGCAACCACGCATGCATGCAAAGTCCATGCATGCCCCGTTCGCCATCCACGCATGCACACATCAGCCAGTCACGCATCAGCTAGCTAACTTAACTAGCCGGTCGATCTTATCTCTACTATATAATATTGCTTGGGGACTCCGGTTGTAAGTCGTGGCTATTTTTTAATTTAATCTCTGAAAAATTAGGAAATCAACCCGCGGTCCTACTTCGTAAGTTAACCACTTTTGCATTTCACTCCTCAAACGAATCGTTTTCTGGGTGAGTCAGATCTCCGCCGCCCGAACGCCCTCCTCGGCTCCTCTGGTGAGGTAGGATGTCGTGGTCTTCCAGCCCAGCCGGTGCGGTGGGAGGAGAGGCCAGCGCTGGGAGCTCGGCTGCGCCTTGAGGATCAGCCCAGGCCCCGGCCTAATGCAGCGGACACCAGCTGGGCTGCTTCTTGAGGAGCGGAGCGCTCGGGAAAAGGGAAATCCTTTGCTGTGCGAGCTGAAAGAGTTGCTGTGCGAGCTGAAAAAGAGAGAGAGGACGGGATGGACGGCACGGGCGGCCCGAAGGTAAATGGCGGCGTCCTCGGCCGAGCCCCTCGACACGCAAGTAACCTCCAACATCGGGGCGTCCTCGGCCGCGCCCCTCGACACGCAAGCTGCCAAGCCCTTAGGGTGTTCACGGAGTGCAGGAGAGATACGACGCGAGCTCGTTCGTTCGCCAGAGCTTGGACGCCCAAAGGTATGTCTGGATTGATCCGCTGCTCTTCAATTATGCATGCGGTTGACTGAAATACCTGCTTCTCACAACACAACGCCCTTAGGGTGTTCGACGGAATTCCGAGCCGGGAGTTCATCTTGTTTGAATCGTTGAACGACCAGTGTGATGAATTCATGGCGTGTGATAGATATGTGAAAAATCATCAGTGTGTTCAAACATTGTGTATTCGCGTTACGTGTTAATGTCCTTTTTTGCGTGATCTTGCGGTGTTCTATATGTATGTGTTGGCTTACGAATGTTTACTCCTTCCTCTCAGTACTGAAAGATTGGTCCACCGTCTCCTTTTGACACTGATGGAGCAAGACCACTCGGCTCTGAAGAAAATGAGAATGGACGATGCAGTGAGGGAATCTGTAATGACTGAAGTGCCTGCCATCGCAATCTTGATGATTATAGGAGCGCTGGCTGTCATCAACAGACCATGGCGATGTGTGACGTTCAGAAGTAATTTTTTTAGTATAGACGCCGCAACATATGGAAATAGCCAAATAGGGACACTTCTACATGTCCTCTACAATCTTCCAGATATCTCTTGCTTTTTCTCCGTTCGTGTCCTAATCTGACTTCTTCAATTACCATGTTGCAAGGAGTTGAGTTGAGATAGCTGTTTGATTGCTGAAAGTTTAAAGTTGGTTGTTCATGGTATATCAGTATATAAAGTTTATATTCAATGGGAAAGTGCACCGTGCGAGCTCTATATTGTAGAATGTAGATCGAGCTTAGTGGTGGTGGTGTGGAGCAGGATGTGGACGGCTTGATGTCGCGCGCCGGCGCTGTGGAGGTGCTCCTGGAGCACACCATGCGGCGTGAACTCGAATGCGCTCGCCCGAGTACGTGCCTCATCAAATTCGTCTTCTTTGCCATCAGTCCCCTCCAGGGATGCTACTGTGGATTTTCTTTCGTTTGACAACAAAAACATGGTTTACACCTCAGTAAAAAAAGATTTTGTTTTACTTTCTTTGTGCTAAAACAACTCTGTCCATTTCAGTGGGGATGCAGTGGACCAGTTTCTCAGAGAAAGATGTGTGCAAAGCCAAGAAGAGCATAACAGGTACATTTTGCTTGCGTCCTGACAGTAACAATTGCATTATCATATCTTGATATTATGTGTCTATTTTTTATCTTCATTAATTATGTTTAAATGTGGGATAAGAAAAACTTGAGAAAGCCTTGTGCACGGTGCACCTACATGGCACAATTTTTTCCCGTTGCAACACACGGACATTTTACTATCTATACTTCTTATAAAGCAAAACCCCACTAACTTACAATCAATGATTCTATCTCAACATGCAAGCCATCCACATCACTTCTTCTTTTAGCCAACCAATTATCCACATCATCTCACAAAAATTAATTACTTATTGTCCATCTCTACATGGAAGTATCCACATCATTTTTCTCTTTAGCCATTAAATTAGCCACATCATCTTTTTATTTTGTGGTTCAATGATAAGACCACACAATTCCTCAATGTAATTACTAAATTAAATCACGTGTTATTCATGCATGCATATTTCTATAGTTTGCTTCAGAGTTTATGCGTTTATTTTGTTCTTAGAGATACCCGCTGCAACGCGCGGAGTATCCATCTAGTTAATTATAATTTGTTCACCCGTTGCAACGCACGGGTATTTTGCTAGTAGTTATATACTGTCAGCGACCCAACTACAAGCCCAGGTACCGACCCAATTACAGGCCCAGCAAGGAGGAGCAGCCGAACACGACCACTTCCTGCTCGTCTGCGTGACTGAGAGAAGGGAGGAGATCGGCATCAGGAACCAGTGGCTTGGTAGACACGGTTGTTGCCGTAGTTTAGATCTCAACTTGTATCACTACTAGATGATGAACTCCAATTATAATCATCCATCTCTCAGCAATTTCGTGAGATAGACCTAGCGCCTAATCCTTGTATGCATCGCGAGATCGAGTGCTAACAATCTGATATCAGAGCCCACGATCTGGAGCAATTTTTTCCCCCAACCACCCACCACCGCACCAGGAGTACACCACCAAACTCGCCATGGAAGTCGAGGATCTTTCAAAAAGGAGCTCCTCGAGTCGATCCACAAGCTCGTCGATGGGCAGAAGCAAGCGCTGGAGGAGCAGCGCATCGCGAACTCGGAGGCGATGGCGGCGCATCAGCGCCACACCATGTAAATGCTCGACGACATTCGGGCGGATCTCGGCGATCTCCACCTCCGCATGGATCGCGTCATCCCGCAAGGAAGCGTCTACATCACTTCTCCCACGCCGGCGTCGTCACCAACGACGTCGAAGGACGGCGAGATCGGCCCAAATGGGCACAGCGAAGACAAATCACGCCGGGGGAAAGCACACGAGGTTCCGCCTCTCTACGTGCCTGCTCCGGCAAGAGGTGCACAATCCGTCCGACCAGATACCTCACGCAATTTCGATTCCCATCGCAATTCTGATTATCCCCGCACTACTGATGATTCCTCGCACAACTACAAATCCTTGCCTAGAATTGATTATCCACGCTTTGATGGCACTTGTCCTAAGCTTTGGCAGCAACGCTGTGAGGACTATTTCAAATTATATGGTACCGACAAAAATATTTGGATATCTGTAGCTACTATGAATTTTGAGGGTTCAGCAGCACGTTGGCTTCAGTCAGTTCAACGCAAAATTCCGACCGCCACATGGGAAGAATTTTGTGGCTGGCTGTCAGCGCGTTTTGGCCGCAAACAACACCAAGCCTTACTTCGCCAATTATATCACATCCACCAAAGCACCACCATCACTGATTATGTTGAGCGCTTTGTTGAACTAATCGACCACCTAGCTTCTTATGAACCCAATTTGGAACCTCTTCACTATATAACACGTTTCCTAGATGGTCTGAATCCTGCTATTTGTTCTATCATTTCACTATATAACACGTTCTCTTGCATTGTTGCAGGAAGAAGTGGCGGTTGTGCCAAGACCGTTCTTCAGTCGACAAGTTCCTCCGGCATTGACATTACCACCACCGCCGCAACGATGGACGCTGCCACTTCCTGCGCCACCGCCTCCGTTGATGCTGGAGAATAGAGCTCAAGAAGAACCAAACAAAGCACAGCATGTTGATGAGAAATGGGCAGCACTCAGAGCATATAGAAGGGCTCGTGGTCTGTGTTTCACCTGTGGAGAGCGTTACAGTCATGATCACCAATGTAAAGGCACAGTTCAGATGCATGTCCTACATGAGGTAATGGACCTGTTTTGTTCACCTGATGATGAGAATGAACAAGAACCAGAAGCTCAAGCTGTGGGTGAATTACATTTGATGGCAGCGGTGACAGTGATCAATGATCCTAGCTCTCTGACCTTTCAATTAGCAGTGACAATACAAGGCCAACAAGTGCAGTTCCTGGTAGATTAAGGTAGCACTCATTCTTTTCTGAATGAACGTTTCCAGGACAAGTTCAGTCATGTGCACACTCTCGCCAGCATGTTACATGTGAAAATTGCAGATGGCGCCATTATGGTCTATGATCAGGGGTTAATTCAGGGTGCTTGGGTGTGTGATACCCATGAGTCCCACACAGATTTCAATTTTTTGTCTCTTGGCAATTATGATGGCATTCTGGGTTTGGATTGGCTGGCAGCACACAGTCCAATGAATGTTGATTGGGAAGAGCAATGGATGTCCTTCACTCACAATGGTGAAACAATTAGTTTACAGAGCAGAGTAGCTGAAACTTTTGCTTGCACCATCGTTGAGCTATCGCTGATGCATTCTGTACCAACTTTGAGTGCCCCAATGCCTGAGAAGGTGCAAGAGATCTTAGACAGTTTCCCTGAGGTGTTTGCAGAGCCGTAGGACTACCACCAAGGCGTCTATGTGATCATTCCATTCCACTGATCCCAGGAGCACAACCTGTTAACAAGAGGCCATATCGCTACACTCCACAGCTGAAAACCGAGATTGAAGAGCAAATAAAGGAAATGTTAGCCAATGGAGTTATTCGTTTGAGCTCGAGTGCTTTTTCTTCACCAATTATTCTGGTGAGTAAGAAAGATGGAACCTAGAGGATTGTGGTGGATTACATGCATCTAAATTCACTAACCATCAAGAGTAAATATCCGGTACCCATTATACATGAACTGCTTGATGAATTAGTAGGAGCATCTTGGTTCTCGAAGCTGGATTTACGAGCAGGGTATCATCAGATTAGGCTCGCACACGGGGAGGAGTACAAAACGGCCTTCCAAACACACCATGGTCAGTTTGAGTTCACAGTAATGGCCTTTGGTCTCACAGGAGCACCAGCAACCTTCCTCGGTGCGATGAATGCTACTCTGTCAGAATATTTGCGCAAATTTGTGCTAGTTTTCTTTGACAACATTTTAATATAATATAGTTAGTGCTGAAGACATCACAAGAGCATGATTGGAAAGTAAAAATGTCTAAGTGTGAATTTGCACAAACAAGCATCTCTTATTTAGGGCATGTGATTTCTGCCAATGGAGTTGCTACTGATCCAACTAAGATTGCTACAGTTCAGGATTGGCCATCTCCCACGAATCTGAAAGAACTGAGAGCATGGTTAGGGTTTGTCGGCTATTATCGCAAGTTTATTCGCCATTTTGGTCTCATTGCTAAATTATTGACTAACTTGCTGAGGAAGGGTGTACCATTTGTTTGGACGAGTGAAACTGAACAAGCTTATCAAGCTCTCAAATCAGCTCTTGTATCAGCACCAGTGTTAGCCCTTCCTAATTTTGACAAGGCATTCACAATTGAAACAGACGCTTCTGATTTTGGAATTGGAGCTGTCTTACAGCAAGAAGGCCATCCTATTGCTTTTGTCAGCAACGCATTGGGACCTCGTACCCGTGGGCTATCCATGTATGAAAAAGAACACTTGGCGATTCTCTTGGCAATTGATCAGTGGTGACCTTACTTGCAGGTGGGCGAATTTTGCATTATCACTGATCAGAGGAGCTTGTCACACTTGAATGATCAGAACTTGCATACACAATGGCAGCACAAGGCATTAACCAAAATGCTGGGTTTGCAATATACTATTGTATACCGTAAGGGGGCAGAGAATTCTGCAGCCGATGCTCTGTCTCGCAAACCAGGCAACAGTGATGTATTACTTGCCATTTCATCTGTGCAAGCTGCCTGGATGTCTGATGTGATAGCGGGTTATCAACAAGACCCTGATGCACAACAACTTCTGGCCAAACTTGTTGTTCATGCTGAAGGTGTTGATGGATTTCAGCTAAGGAATGGTGTGATCAGAAAGAAAGGGCGCATTTGGTTAGGTTTTAACCCATAACTTCAAACACAAGTTACAAATGTGTTCCATACTGGGGCTACGGGTGGGCCATTCAGGGTTTCCTGTGACTTATCAAAGAATAAAGGGTTTATTCATATGGCCATTGATGAAACAGTTCGTCTGGCGCACTGTTCAAGAATGCATCACCTGCCAGCGTGCAAAACCTGAAACAGTACGCTACCCAGGTCTCTTGCAGCCTCTCCCAGTACCTCGTTATGCATGGGAGATGGTATCCATGGATTTTGTTGAAGGATTCCCGAAATCTGGCAGGTATGATGGTGTATTTGTGATAGTGGACAAGTTTTCTCGATTTGCTCATTTCATACCTATTGCCCATCCATACACTGCTGCTTCAGTTGCTCAACTCTACATGGACAACATGTTTAAACTCCACAGCAAGCCGTTGTCAATCGTATCAGACCGTGACCGTGTATTTACAAGTGCCTTCTGTAAAGAACTCTTTCGCCTGACTGGAACTCAGCTGCGTATGAATTCATCTTACCATCCACAAACGGATGGCCAGACGGAACGAGTTAACCAATCTCTGGAAGCGTACCTGCGTTGTTATGCACAAGTCTTCCCTAAGAAATGGGTAGAGTGGCTGTCACTAGCAGAATATTGGTATAACACCAACTGGCATTCGGCTTTGAACAAGTCACCGTTTGAAGTTCTCTATAACAACCCACCTCGTCACTTCGGTATTATTGCTGATGAAGTATGTTCTGTACCCGAGCTGCAAACATGGCTGAGTGAAAGGACACTGGTTACTGCAGTACTTCGGCTACATCTGCTCCGAGTGCAACAGAAAATGAAAAGCTTAGCTGACAAGAAGCGCACTTTCAGAGAGTTCCAGGTGGGTGATCACGTTTTCCTCAAACTTCAACCCTACATTCAAACATCATTCGCTCTCCGCTCTAATCAGAAGCTAGCATTCAAGTTCTACGGGCCATTTCGTGTGCTTGCTCGTGTCGGTAGTGTGGCCTACCGTCTGGAGTTACCTGAGACGAGCAAAATCCATCATGTTATTCATGTGTCCCAGCTCAAAAAGGTCATTGGTCCGGGAGTACAGGTACACCACGAGTTACCAGATACTAACGATCGCTTGCAGGTTCCTTAGGTTCCTTTCAAATTACTCCAGAGGCGCATGTGTCGCAAAGGATCATCATCCGTGTCCCAGGTGTTGATTCAATGGTCGGGCATGTCGGAGGCGCTTGCTACCTGGGAAGATGCTGAAGCCCTTCGTCACCACTTCCCAGCAGCACCAGCTTGGGGTCAAGCTGCACCTCAAGGAGAGGGGAATGTCAGCGACCCAACTACAAGCCCAGGTACCGACCCAACTACAGGACCAAGCCCAGGCCCAGCAAGGAGGAGCAGCCGAGCACGACAGCTTCCTGCTCGTCTACGTGACTGAGAGAAGGGAGGAGATCTGCATCAGGAACCAGTGGCTTGGTAGACACGGCTGTTGTCGTAGTTTAGATCTCAACTTGTATCAGTACTAGATGATGAACTCCAATGATAATCATCCAGAAGTACTCGTATACAGAATAGGATGCAATTTCGCCAGATAGACCTAGCGCCTAATCCTTGTATGCATCACGAGATCGAGTGCTAACATATACGTAGTTTATTCTGTTTCTGCCTAAAAAGACAAAGTACATCTTATTACTTAGATAACAGAAGTACTCGTATACAGAATAGGATGTGCAAGTACACACAGCTCGGCGTACATGTACGTACAAGACAAAGTATAGATACAAAGAAAAAGAAAGCAAAGTACATTGTACACATACATGCATATATTGAAAGTGGAGTACATAAAAGTACACAGAAAAAGATGGGAGTACATGTATACAGAAAGCCGGGAGAGAGATGTGTCACGAGATGGTGATCCACAAATATAGGGTCTACCGTAGTAAGAGAGTGTTTAACGCAACAAGTAGCAGAAGGTGTATTGGTTAATGGAGTCCAACAAGTTTTTGTTATAAACACTAAGATGATTTTATAGGTGATTTTAAAATTAACAAGAAACTTAAAAATAAGAGCAAAATAGTAAAAATGGATCAAGCGGTCTAATTCGTATTTGATTTAAGCACACATTGGTCGTGTTTCTTATGGAGATCAAACCATTACAAAGAACACAAAACGGGAATATTGTTATGTCACTTTCATCAAGTCGAGTGATTAAGTTTCATTATTTTGGTAGGAGTTTTATGGGTGAACTTATGCTAATGTACTACCCTTACTTGGACAATAATACATACTTAAGATTACAACCTCCATGCAAGCTTATGTTTTTGTTTCTGGAGGAGTTGTACTGGCACGTCTTGTAGTGCTAAGTACTTGTAACTCGTTTTCCCGCCTTCTATTAAAGTTAGTACGCCAATTGGCGTACTCTCTAAAAATAAATATAAGAGAGTGGTTAAGACAAACTAAGTACACAATGTATTTACTTAGGCCCGTAAATGCAAGGTTTTATATACTCAATGTTCACATGACATCAATAGAGAAATATCACCATAATTTAGATAAAAAACATTAGATCTTACTCAACATATCATGATTACTAGTGACAAGATTCCTCCGTGTCCTCAATATCTAAAAAACGACATCATATGGATCGTGATAAGAGGAGATGAATATAAATTAACAATCTGAACATAAAAATTACTGATAAAACTTCTAAATATCAACTATTAGAGGAAATGAACACCTTAAAGTAAGATCTGATGGATGAACGAAGTGGAGACAACAGTGAAGATGGTGCTGGTTGTGGTGTTGATGGATATGATGATCCCAATGACCCACGAGGTGTTGACTATGATGATGGACTAGATTTTCACCTCCCGGATGGAAGTTTTCCTCGACATAAATCTGGTCCACCGGAGAGCTCCTTATCCATGTCTTAGTTTCGACCCAAGAAGGTGGTGGGAAAATAAACTGAAAATGTCCCTGAGCATTTAGGTCAAGGAAAATATATAGGTTAAGGGTTGTCGCGATGCAAGCCTCTAGATGACCTCGCACCCACGTGGTGCGACAATGGGCGGGATTGTACGCCGGGTCACGAGACCACAAGGCAGCCCCCTGGGGCCATCTTCTAGCCTTCGGGCTCTATTGGACCATTATAATTCTGTGATGTTTCTCGCGATTTATTGAGAGCTGAAAAATCGATTACTTTTAGGCATTCTCCCTCGAGTTTCAAGAGTCGTCTTGGTGTTTTCCCCTCTTAATTCTAAAACATGTAAAACTCTAGAAAACGACATTAGAATTACATCATGATGTGAAATAAAATAATGATACAAAATAACATATTAGAGACATAATTTTAGGAAAAGTTCGATGCATTAATCGGCCACACATGACTTTTAGATTTCCGCTAGGATTTTTTGAATTAAGTCTCACATGATGGCCCAAAATAAATAATTCCAAACATCTGGGTCATTACAAGTCCTTCCAAGGAACACTGCTAATTTACGAGTCCTCAAGGGCGCGGTCAAAGTTTTTGTAGCCCACAGATCATTTTTCTTGTTGGTACGTAGGTGACGTGGGGCTACATTTCGAGTAGCCCACGATGAGGCTACCTGGGCCGCGCTGAACTGGAGAAAGCCCACAGAAGGTCCACTAGGATGCCGTGTAACCTAGTCCAAGTCGGTTAGGTCTCGTAACCTGCCATATTTGTAATTGTCGTCGGCATCGATCACCCGAGACCTGTCTTACCTATAAAAGCCAGGAGGGTCGCTCGTCTCAGGACACGCCAATAGCCACCACCACAAACCCTAGCGAGATCGCAATCTCGTCATTGTAATCGCTACTCGCTATCAAATACCAGACAAGCAGGAGTAGGGTGTTATCCTCCGGGAGCCTGAACCTGGATAAATTCCCCGCTTGTCAACCGTCATGATCACCAGCGCTTATCTCTCTCCCCCTCAATCAACCCGGGGTGCACAACCCTGGGATTTGTCGAGTTACACCCTCGTCAATTGGCACCGTCTGTGGGAACGACAACAAGCGTTGGAATCATGGTTGCACCGGCTCCATCCGCAATGAAGATCGACGTCTGCACCACTCGGGAGCCCATCCGCTTCGGCTCCTTCGAGTACGCCTACCACCCGCCGGCCCACCGCTCGGTGTACGCCGATCCGTACAAATATATACACATCACCTTTCGCTCCATATACTGTTTCGTCGACAGTCGCGGCATATTCAGGTCCGCGGCAACCGCGCCACGCGCGGCAGCAGCACCCGCATCGGTCACCCTCAAGCCGCAATCGCCGACACCCACTGCGAGGGTCGCATCTGCCACACCCGTGAAGATTGTACCTGCGTCGACTACATCGACAACATTGGCAACGACCGCGCAGATCGAGTCTACTCCAACCATCTCGATCGCACGGCCGGCACAGTCAAGATCTACCTCAACCACGGCTGCACCCGCGCATGTGACCAAGGGCGTGCTGCCGACAGCCGCATCGCGCACACCTTCATGGGCCCATCAAGTCTACCCCAAACCAACCGCACTCGCTCCGGGGACTGCGAAATCTCCTTCCACGACCACGGGGATGATCGCGAGAAGGCGCAATGACGACTGCGCTGCCCACCATGTAGCAGAAATTTTTGATCCAGAGCAAGATTCAGATCAAGGAAGCAGCAGCGGCAGCGTAAACACTCCTACTCAGGTCTACCCCCAGCAAGTCTTCATGGCCGGTACAGCGCCCCCAGAAGGCGACGAGGAACCCGCATATCCACTAAAATGTGGTCATGCCTGACCAGACACGACTCACCATCACGTGTGACATAGGGATCAGGGCCATGAAGCATGTTGACGATGGCACGTTCCCTCCACCCGACGTGCCTAGAGAGGATCATCTGGCGGTCCAGTACTTGCTACGCAAGGAAGGCGAGCGACTTCGCGCCGAAAAAGCCAAGCTACTCAGGCGCAAGAGGGATGCGGATGCATCGAGTGCCAGACGAGCTGCCATCTCGTTTACTTCCTCCACAGAAGTTAACCAAGGAGGATGGCGACACAGAGCTCGAGTTCCCCTCATGACGGACGCCGATCGAGCCAGGGTCACCCGCAACCTCGACTCGTCCTTCGTCACCGAGGACGAGAATGGAATACCTGTCCCCAAAACGGCGAACGCCGCCATCATATGAGTCAAAACATATCTTTGGCTAACGTAGCCGCCAGAGGGAGACGCACACACCCTTCTCCACAAGCATCAGATCATGTCCATGAAGGCAATCGAGGAAGCTCTGGCGACCAGGACGCCAAGCAACCGGGCACGTGAAGAACGGGAGCACCAAGCCCGCGAGCCAGCAACATCAGGGGCCCCGGCAGTACAGCCACTACGACAAGCCCAGCCAGGCGAAGACCTTCGTAACGTCATCACGCAAAGGACGGTGGACCGCAACCGCAGCCAGCGTTCGGCTGACACGACGAACCAGGACGATCAGGCCGATCGTAACTTCGAGCAGTGCGGTGCCGCATGCTTCAGCTTCAACATCCGCGACACCCGCATGCCCAAGGGCTTCAAACTGGCAGCGGGAACCCCAGGTACGACGGGAAACAAGACCTGCGCCTGTGGCTCGAAGATTACCTCATCGCCTGCACCTGCCAAGGTGGGACGTCGACTACGGCTATGCAGTACATCCAGCTTATGCTCACGGACTCAGCGCGCGGGTGGCTCACCAGCCAACCCAAGGACTCCTTCCGAACCTGGGAAGAATTCCAAGATACTTTCATAAAAAGTTTCTCTGGAACATACGCAAGGCCGACGACCTACATCGAGTTGCAAGCCTGCAAACAAGGAAGAGACGAGTCGCTCCGCTCATACATCCAGCGGTGGACACTTCTCCGGAACACAATGGAACCCGTCTCAGAAGACCGGGTGATGGATGCTTTCATGCACGGCGTCGCTCGCCGCAACCTCCGCGAGGAATTTGGTAGGCTCCAGCCGAAGACCACGATCGAGCTCATGAAGATAGCCAACCAGTGGGCCGAGGGAGAGGACTACGTCCGCGACACCTCTCCAAAGAAGGAAGCCGAAACAAGTAACTGGCGGGACATACGCCAGAAGAAGAAACAATGTTTCACCAATCTAGACACCATCGAGCTAGTAGCGGCGGGATATCAAACCCCCCGTGATGACACACGAGATAACAGTCGCCAATATGATCAGGGTCGACAGTCCAGCTCGGGGCAGTACAACCGCAGCAGCGACAGCATTAGCCACAACGATGGAAGCCAGAAGCGCGAGTGGAAGCGTGCGCCAACTCCAGCCGAAGAACTAATGCAACCTTACAAGCATCACTCGTTCCGCAACCCGGAGACAGGCAAGTGGGGTGCCAACCACCTGCTGAAGGACTGCCGCAAAGCGCGCAAGATTTACCAGGCTATGCAACAGATCATAACTCCCGTGCAAGCACTGCCGGCAGCCCCGCATCTCGCTATTCAGGCATCACCCGCAGACAACAACACAACGCAAGCGGCTTGGGCCTTCCCCCAGCAGCAGCCGCAGCATGAAGTCCAGACGGCGGCACACGACACATACCCGACTGCGCGAGGACAGCTCAACATGATCCAAAAAGGATGCCCTTCGAACAGGGCCCAGAAGCTCATCACCCGCCAAGTACTCCAGGCTACCACCAGCCCGCGCGCAGTACCAGACTACCTGAGGGGGTCAGAGACACCAATCACATTCTCCAGGGCAGATCACCCATCAGAGGTGCCTCGACCCAGTCACACCGCTCTGGTGATCGAAGCCCTAATTGGCAACTACAGCCTGAAGAAGGTATTCATGGACGGAGGCAGCGGCATCAACATCATATTCGCCGACACCCTGAGAAGAATGAACAAGTCGACGGAGAAGTTGCCGGAGTCGGAGACCACCTTCCACGGCATAGTACCAGGGCAAGCAATCACGCCCATGGGAACAATCACACTCGACGTCATACTCGGTACACCCGAACACTTCAGGAAAGAGTCGATCAAATTCGAAGTGGTCGATTAGAAGTCACAGTACCACGCCATACTTGGGCGCCCAACTTTTGCCAGGTTCATGGCAGTACCTCACTACGCCTACCTGATGATCAAGTTGCCTGGATCCAAAGGGGTAATCACTATGCACGGCGACTTCGACCGCTCCAACAGCTGCGACCGCGAGTTTAGCAGGATTTCTGAGTTCTTCGGAGTCGAAGAGCACTTCAAGGCCATATCAGCCGACAACGACAAGAACATCTTTCCACCCCGCAAGAAGCCAGCCAAAGACGCCGCCTTCAACACAAATGATGACACCGTAACCCACCAAGTCCACCCGAAAGACAGCAGCAAGACGGTCAAAGTATCATCGAGCTTGACCCCGCATAGGAAAGCGCGCTCGTCGAGTTTCTACGTGAGAACTGGAAAATCTTTGCATGCCAACCTTCTGACATGTCAGGAATACCCAGGAATCTCGCCGAGCACTCTTTAAAAGTCCACAAGGATGCCAGACCAGTCAAACAAGCCATGTGACGATTCTCAGGACCCAAACGGGATGCAATCACCGCAGAAATCGACCGACTGCTGCACGCCAAGTATATCCGAGAAATCAAGGACTCGGAATGGGTCGCCAACCCTGTCCTGGTGGAAAAGAAGAAGACGAAAAAACTACGCATGTGCGTAGACTTTACCGCAGTCAACAAGTGTTGTCCAAAGGACCACTTCCCGCTCCCGCGGATAGACCAGATCATCGACTCGACAGCAGGCTGCGAGCGCCTGTCTTTCCTGGACGCCTACTCAGGTTACCAGCAGATCAGGCTAAAAGTCGAAGATGAAGAAAAAACGGCGTTTATCACACCCGACGACGTCTTTTGCTACCAGACGATGCCCTTCGGGTTGAAGAACGCTGGAGCCACATATCAGCGCACCATGCAAGCATGCCTCAAAGGGCTCATCGGGCAAATTGTCCAAGTCTACGTCGATGACATCGTTGTCACGACCCGAAAAGAAGACACCCTAGTCGACGACCTCCGCAAGGTCTTCGCGGCACTCGACGCATATCAGATCAAACTCAAACCAGAAAAATGCGTGTTCGGCGTGCCAGCCGGAGAGTTACTGGGGTACCTTGTCTCTGCAAGAGGAATCAAAGCAAATCCTGAGAAGGTGCAAAACATACTCACGATGCCAGCACCCACCAAACTCCGGGAAGTGCAACGATTAGCCGGCCGAGTCGTAGCTCTCAGCCGGTTCATAAGTAAGTTGGGTGAGAAGGCCCTGCCCTTCTACCAACTGATGAAGAAGACGGACAAGTTCGAGTGGACACAAGAGGCGCAAGAGGCGTTCGACCAGCTGAAAAAGACCCTGACGACTTCCCCGGTTCTGGTGGCACCACTGGAAAACGAGCCACTATACCTATACATCTCAGCGACAAACAGGGTGGTGAGCACGGTACTCGTAGTCGAGCGGGAAGAAGAAGGGCATAGTCACCCTGTCCAGAGGCCAGTCTACTACCTCAGCGAAGTTCTAACATTGTCCAAGAAAAACTACCCGCACTATCAGAAGCTGGCATACAGGGTCTTCATGACCTCCAGAAAGGTCGTTCACTATTCCTCCGAGCACCCGATCACGGTGGTAAGCTCCTCCGGCCTAGCAGACATACTCACAAATCAGTGCGCGACAGGACGAGTCGCCAAGTGGGTTGTCGAACTAGGACCCTGGGGGCTGAAATACGCTCACCCGAAGTCTATCAAGGCCCAAGTCCTTCCAGAATTCACTACCGAGTGGATAGAAGCTCAGCTACCAGATATCCCCGACTTGTCCAACGCATGGACGATGTACTTCGACGGCTCCAAGAAATTCAAGGCGGCTGGGGTAGGAGTTGTGCTCATCTCCCCCAAGGGCGACAAGTTGAAGTACGTCTTGCAGATGGACTTCCCAACACCCTCCAACAACGAAGCCGAGTACGAGGCCCCGATCCACGGCATGCGGATGGCCAAGAACTGCGGCGCCGCGCACCTCATGATCTACGGCGACTCCTACCTGGTTGTACAGCAAACCATGAAATCCTGCGACGCCATCGCCGATAACATGATCGCCTACACAGACCTGTACAACCAGCTGGAGGGCACCTTCGACGGCTGCGAGCTACGACACATTGGCCGCGACAGCAACGAGGAAGCAGACGCCCTCGCCAACATGGGATCAGACAAGGTACCAGTTCCACCCGGCGTCTTCCTCGAGCGCATAACGCAGAGGTCCATCAAGACTCGAAGCGCAGCAACCCCCTCCACACCAGCAACAAGCACCGCGAACCCACCAAGCCAGGAAAAGGAGCCCATGGAAGTCATGCTAGTCAAAGCTACCTGGACAGGACCATACCTGACATACATACTGCACCAGAGGGCTGCCAACAGACCCAGTCAAAGCAAAGCGCATCATCAGGCGCTCCAAAAGTTTTACCGTCATCAACGGAGAACTCTACAAGAGAAGCATCTCAGGAATCCTACAAAGGTTCATAGACCCGGTCGACGGCCAAGCCCTCCTACTCGACATCCATGCGGGCATCACACCAGCAGTCGAGCATTGGTGGCCAAAGCGCTGAGAGCCGGGTTCTACTGGCCAACTGCTATGCAAAACGCAGAAGATCTAGTAAAGAAATGCACCGGGTGCCAGGAGTTCGCCAACAAGCCGCACGCACCGGCGTCCGAGCTAAAAAAAGTACCGCTAGCCTGGCCCTTCGCCCAATGGGGACTGGACATGGTGGGTCCGCTGAAAAAATCCTCACCCGGAGGACACACTCACCTCCTGGTCGCAGTCGACAAGTTCACCAAGTGGATTGAGGCCGCTCCCATCACAAGTTCGACTGCATCATCAGCGGTCAACTTCATCAGGTCCATCATCTTCAGATTTGGAGTGCCAAACGGGATCATCACGGACAACGGTTCGAACTTCACAGCCGAGGAGTTCAAAGACTTCTGCTTAGATCAAGGAATCAAGCTAAACTACGCGTCTGTTTCGCACCCACAATCCAACGGGCAAGTCGAGAAGGCCAACGGCCTAGTCTGCAACGGCATCAAGAAGCGCATGCGGGTACCGCTGAGACGCGCAGCGGGCGCATGGGTGGAAGAACTGCCGTCAGTCCTATGGAGCTTGCGAACCACGCCTAACAGATCCACTCAGTACACTCTATTCTTCATGGTGTACGTTGCAGAAGCGGTACTACCCTGCGACATCAAGTTTGACGCGCCTCCGGTGGCCGCATACGACGAGTCAGATGCAGAAGAAGCACTCGAGGACAGCATGGACATCCTGGATGAAGCACACGACATCGCCCTGGCGCGATCAGCCGTATACCAGCAAGACCTGCGAAACTACCACGGACAGAGACTGCGACCAAGGGCTTTCGTCGCAGGCGACCTGGTCCTCCGACTCAAGCAGAAGAAGGTGCACAAGCTCGCCTCCCCATGGGAAGGCCCGTACATTGTGACAGAGGCAATTGGCAACAGAGCTTATCGCCTGAAGGACTCGAAGACAGGAGCAGTCTGCAGCAACTCATGGAACGTGGCACAACTCCGTCGGTTCTACGCCTAGTCGACCAATTCATTGTACCAAAGATAGAATGTCAACGCGACAGGTTTCAGACGCACTCTTTCCCTTACCAGGGTACCCAAGGGGACTGGAAGGGTTTTAATGAGGCGGCATGTTCGCCACAATCAATAAAGTGATTTGAAGAAAATGATGTCCACTTTACCTTCTCAGTCAAGTCAAGCAAAAATCCTAGGCCGTCACTCGAACCACTCGAGGGCTGCGCCATACAGGTTGAAAGAAAAGCCTAGGCCGCCACTCGAATCACTCGGGAGCTGCGCCATACAAGCACAGCTCACAAAATCCTAGGTCTCTACCCGATCTACTCGGGAGTTGCGCTGCACAGGTCAAGTCAAAAATCCTAGGTCACCACCCGACGCACTCGGGGGCTGAGCCTCGCAGGTAACACTTGCAAAAGCCTAGGCCGCCACTCGAACCACTCGGGGGCTGCGCCGTACAGGCACAATTCACAAAATCCTAGGCCTCTACCTGACCTACTCGGGAGTTGCGCCGTACAGGTCAAGTCAAAATCCTAGGTCGTCACCCGACGCACTCGGGGGCTACGCCTTGCAGGTAACACTTGCGAAACCCTAGGCCACCGCTCGAATCACTCGGGGGTTACGCCATACAGGCCTCACTTGAAAAATCCTAGGTCGTCACCCGAGCTACTCGGGGGCTGCGCCATACAGGTCAAGTCCTAAAACCCTAAGTCGCCACCCGACACGCTCGGAGACTGCGCTATACAGGTCTCACTTGAAAAATCCTAGGACGCCACCCGAATAACTCGGGGGCTGCGCCACACAGGTTCACAACACAGACTTAGGCTGTCACCCAAAGTACTCAGGGGCTGCGCCATACAGGTCAAAGCCACGACAGATACTCACACAGTAATGCAAATGGTTTCATTCTCATTACCCGAGACCTCCTTTAACCTCATACAATGTCATTTACATTGGCAAATTTGCCCTCCATAGCTAACCCTGTACATCAGACGGCAGCTACCCCTAATCTACAGGTTCGTCCTTCGGCGCGTCGAGTGGGCCTACAAGGCGCTCACTTAGCTTCTGAACCTGCTCAATCATTTGGCGCGCAGCCGCCAAGGTATCGGCGTAGTCATCATCACCAGGGAGACCACCCAATAACCTCTCCAGCGGAAGGTGCGGCCGATGTAGCCGGACGTATGCCAGCGCCACATTCGCCCCGGCGACGAGTTGGGCGTGGACCACCTCCTTCAGCGCATCACCCTCGCGGAACCTCTCCAGCAAGGCGGCAAGCCCATGCGGCTGCCCATTGTGTGGGAAGTACACACGGTGGATGTGCCAGAGGGTCTTCCGGCAACCTTCAAGAAGAAAGGCATCACGCCAAGTCCGATCAAGCATGCGCGCAAGGACTCGCCCTCTCGACTTGTTCACCCAGAATTGGTGACTTTCGTATGAGTCGCCAGCCGCCTCCCGGGTAACTCGCTCTTCAACGCGATCCTGCTCAGCCTGCCAATCCGGGTTCACGTCTGCGTACAAAAGCTGTGTCAAAACAGGAAAAGTTCAACAAAGAAAGGAGCCAAAAAGGATACCAACCTTGAAGCTGTCGACTGATCAAATCGATCTTCTCGAGTAGAAAATCCTCGCGCTGGGAAAACTGGGCAGTAGGATGCGATCTGGAGCGATGCAACAACAACTCGGTATTCTTCAGGCTCGCTTCAAGCTCGGCCACCTTATTCTTCAAGTAAGTGATTATTCGCTGATCGTTCGTACTTCGTGGAGGAGCTGGCGTCGCTCGTCGACGGCGAACACCCGAAGAAGAGCCCTCGCCACTCGGGCCAGCCGCCGAAGCAGAGGAAGCGCCTCCGCGCATGTTAGTCTGCCACGAAGGTGCAGAGTCAATACAAAAATACGACTGCTCAGAAAAAGCAAAGATGGTGGAAAGAAACACTTAATTTTGGCATAAAATACTGTTCAAGGCCAGAAGACCCGACAAAATATTAGTCATTACAAGCAAAAGACAAAAGTACAAGCCACCGCGACTACTGGAAATCTACACTTCAATGGCCCCTAGGCAACAGACTCCGACCGGGAGCGGCTCTTCCGAGCAGCAGCCGCCTCGGTCGCCTTGGCGAGCGCCCTCTCGAAGGTGGCCACAAGCTTCACAGCTAGCTGCGTAGCCTGCACCTTCACCCCGCTAAGAGACACCGCCTGCCCATCAGGCTTTCGAGGGAAGCCACTGACAACCTTCTCGAAGTCCCCAGCAACCTGATGTCCTAGCAGAAGCTGGAAGGTGAGCTCGGAGCCGCGTACCGTCTGCGCCCGAGTGAAGTCCGCGAGGGTGGTCACGTCATCTTCGAACGGAGCGGCAAGGGCGTCAACGGCAGTCGGCGGCGGGTCACTCGGAAAGATGCTGCGGTGCACCGTCGTGAGCGCTCCCGTCGACTTCTGCAGCGCGTCGGACGCATACGCGCAGACACGCTCGAGGAAGCCGACAGCGGTCGCCAAGTCAACTTCGTCGCTCGACGAACCTTCCGGAGGAGCGCCACCGCGTCTCTCTGGATAAAAAAGACCAAATGTCAGCAAAGAGTAAAGAAAATACAAGTAGGCTTTAAGCCGAAAACTCACCTCCAAGGGCACCCGCGAGTGAGAGAAGGCGGTCGACTTGAGTCTTCTCCTGGGTGGCCCGCACTCGCTCGCGCTCCCGGGACTCGTGCAGGGCTTTCTCAAGATCTGCCTGAGCCTGAAGCTTCAGCTCCAACTCCTCAGCCCGCTTGGTAGCCTGGTCCAGAGAGGTGCGCAGCTGGTCCCTCTCCTTCTCCAGGTGAACGTAGGCAGCGGCTGCCTCGAGCTGCTGGCGATCGTACGGCTGCAGAAAACAACAAGTTATATAAAGTTACGGGCGACTATACTAGTCACCCACACCTTCGGGGGCTACTCCCATCGGGAGCGCTGTTCGCGCACCCGATGAAATTCCAAGACTACAAGTACAAGCATAAAAGACTTATGTGGTCCAGGAGGTCGACAACCTCCGAAGCCGCTGGGGGAGCACGACTTGACGACGCGAGGCCAACAGTCGGTGCACGCTCCGTGATCGCCACCTGAGTCACCAGCTATGTCGACGTGGCAGATGTGTGCTCCACGTCACGTCGAGGGGATCTGACTTCGCCATAGCGGTGGCTGGAGTAAAAACAATGCAATGCTCAACTCGAAGACTGAGACTCGAAAGTACAACTCGGAAAAGAAAGAGGAAAAGAAACTCACCTGGTGGTTTCGAACTCGTCATCGCTCCCCAGGGAGAGAGACAGCATACGAGCGAACTCGCGCGGTGGCGCAGAGCTAACAGGAGGAGCGGCCAGCGGTTCGTCCCAGTCGCCATGGGACCGGACACCCGAAGACGTCGCGGCGGCTTCCTCCAAATCACCATCCGCACCTTTCGCGGGCGACGAAGCAGACGCAGAATCGCCACCACTTCGGCGCCTTTGCCTCTTCAGGGCGTATTCCCCTTCGTCATCATCATCCTCCACCTCGTCGTTAGGAGAGATAGCGGACGGAAGGTCGTCGTCGTCACCCTCCTCCTCCACAATCTTCGACTCGTCGTCGGGGCCGTTTCCAGGGAGAGGAGGAAGGCTGACCAGCAAAGATCCACCCTGAAACATGCAAACACAAGTCGAATCAAGAAACAGACAATCAAGAAACGAAACAAAGAAGAGAACAAGTGAAGAACTAACCTCGGGAATAGAGTTCTCTGCTCCGTACGCAGCAACAGGACATTTGACGTTGCAGAGGTCCGCGGCTCAGAGGTTAGTGATGCCCCTCACCTTGGTCTCCACTTCCTCATCGTCGAGTGGCTGGTCGCTGGTGCCCTCGACTGCCCACATCGGGTGGGGCCGAGCGCTAAGCGGTTGGACGCGAAGCCGGAAGAATTTGGCCATCAGGAAGACGCCACCCGACTCGCGCCCTAAGGTCTTGACAAGGTGGCGCAGCAGGCTCAGCAGTGGCCGCGCGGACTCCCTCTCCTCCTCGGCAAGAGGATGCACCCAGGCACGAGTCTTCCGCAACTCGCGCCCGCCGTCGAAGTGCGCCAGGCCCTCCTGGTCGCACTGGACGTAGAACCACCTCTTCCGCCACCCCTGGACGGAGTCCGACTTCTTCATCTGAAAGTACGCGGTGTCACCGCGCACCTGGATGCCGAAGCCGCCCACTTGGTATGTCAACCCGCTCTTCCCAACGTTCTTGCGAACGAGGAAGAGCGACTTCCATAGCGCCCAGTGGGGTGCGATCTCCAAGAAGCACTCGCAGAGCACGATGAAGCTCGCCATGCTCAAGACGCCATTGGGGGTCAGATCGTGGATCTGAACCCCATAGGCATACAAGAGTCCACGAACGAAATCGTGGAGAGGGAACCCGAAGCCCCGCGGAAGGAAATCCACGAAGCACACGCGTTCCCCCTTGCGGGGTGCGGGGTACACCTCCTTGCCCGGAGCACGTACCTGGGCCTGGTCTGACGGGGGCAGGAGGCCTTGCGCGCGAAGAAGCTCGAAGTCCGTCTTCTTCACCGTCGATCTCTGCCAGTCGCCGTCGGGCTTCTTCATCAGCCCGGCTTCAGCGGCGGCGGCGGAGGAGCCAGCGGCGGTCTTCGACTTGCCCCTGGCTTTGAAGGATTGAAGAAGGTGGGAGGGCAAAAGGCACAAAGCTTGGATGGAGGCGAGAATTGTAGAAAGCAGAGGAAAGGAGGCACGGACGATTGGAGAAGATGATGCCCTCACGCAGTACTTATGCCTCGAAGAAATCCATCTCAGCCGTCCGAAAAGCAACTGTTCCGAGCAGCTACATCCAGCCGTCCACGTGTTGCGCAGAGAGGCTAACCGTGGCCGCCCACTTCGTCCACTACGCATGGGAATCAAGGCGTCATGATCGTGCAGCAAAAATTTCGCGCCCAGTTCAAGAGACGTGACAAATGCTGACCGCAGTCAACTCTGACAGCGGGGCCCACTACGTCACGTCCCATCGAGCGCATAAGCGTGCCACAAAGCGTCATCGATGACGTCAGCAAAACAGTGTGGAGAAGACAAGAAAAAACGAGATAACTCGAACGCGCGATTCGAGTAGTAAGCTCTACAGCTGAAAATAACAAAGTAGAACAATGCACTGATCTGAGAACCCGAAACAATTATTCGGGTGGCAAAGAACATCGAGTAAGCTCAAGCAGCCGAATCAAACTACAAGAACGTCGACGGGCCGAATAGAAGCAAACTTCGCAAGGAGAACAAGACAAAGTAATTCGACTTCACAAGTTACTCCCATTGGGAGTGTCCTATTCGACTGAAGAAGGCGAGTTCAAGCTCAAGAACAAGCAGATCGGCGGCGAGCCCAGGAGGAAGAAGTCCTTTGCCCGAATCTACGATCCGACCAAGCACTCGGGGGCTACTGACGTGGGCTACCTTTCGACTAGCCCACGATGAGGCTACCTGGGTCGCGCTGAACTAGAGAAAGCCCACTAGGATGCCGTGTAACCTAGTCCAAGTCGGTTAGGTCTCGTAACCTGCCATATTTGTAATTGCCGTCGGCATCGATCACCCGAGACCTGGCTTACCTATAAAAGCCAGGAGGGTCTCTCGTCTCAGGACACGCCAATAGCCACCACCACAAACCCTAGCGAGATCGCAATCTCGCCATTGTAATCGCTACTCGCCATCAATACCAGACAAGCAGGAGTAGGGTGTTATCCTCCGGGAGCCTGAACCTGTGTAAATTTCCCGCTTGTCAGCCGTCGTGATCACCAGCGCTTATCTCTCTCCCCCTCAATCAACCCGGGGTGCACAACCCTGTAATTTGTCGAGTTACACCCTCGTCAGTAGGGGTGGGAGTAGAAAAGAGAGGAGGGAGAGTAGAGCGTCACCGCCATCTTTAGATCCGATATGTCCCGACATCTACCACCGACTGAATCTGCCATCCACTGCCGCTTGCGGGCACCTCACTGCACCACCCTCTCAAAATCTTGGCCTCCACCAGTCCATCCCCGCCCCCGACATCCCCTCTAAGCCCCCCAGTTCTCCTTTGTCAGTGAACCATCTTTGTCGCTTATGCTTCCTACCCGTCACAACAGGGATATTGATGCCATACTGGGTGGGGGGAGCCATGGCGTGAGAAAGAATAAGGAGAGGGAGAAAGAAGAAAGGAGATAGTTCATCCAATAAAGTGCTCGTTCGCCTTCCAAAAGTCTCCAAATATCATTGGAGACGCAGTTTTGTTAATTCTTAGCTAATAGGAAGTGAGTCTCCAACTGAAAAAACACCACAAAGTGTAAGATTTGTTTCGTGATTAATTCTACTACTAGGTAAATTTCGATGACATAAATTGTTCCGACGGCGTTGCCCGAAAACGCGACCTGTGCAAGTTAAGTGAAGTGAGTCAGCACAGCATCACAAAAATGTGGCAAACCCGTCGCGCGCTCCAACTAATTTCCCGCGCGTCATCAGAGTTGAGTTGTTAACCGCATCCTCCCCTGTTTCCCTCCAAAATTAGAATTTCGTGCTACCACTCTGTTTCTTGCTCCTTCCCAATTACCAATTTTAGCTCCTTTTTTTCTCCCCTCCCCGGTCATCTCCTTCCACGAACCGTGACCACCAATCCCCGACGCCTCTCCGCCTCCAGCGCCGGGCGCCACTTCCCGGCGGAACGCGCCCCGTTCCGCCGCCGCTGCCATGCGCCTCAAACAGACGAGGACGAACGCTGTGAACACAAGGCTCTGACCGGCGCTGTCGTCGCCGTCATCGTCGTTCGCCCGATGGGCAACGTCTGCGTCGGCCCGCGCCGCAGCTTCGCGAAGAACGGCTTCTTCAGCACCATCTCCGGCTCGGTCTGGCGAAATCGCTCCGCCGGTTCGACCAGCCCTTCTCAGCCCACCACCACATCCCGCTCCATCCCCGTTGTGCACCCCACCGCCTCCGCTCCTCCCCCCCAGGTCGTCAAACCGCCTCAGCCGACCCATACGGCCCCTCCGGTACCCATCGTCATCTCCGAGCCGGCGAGACCGCCTGCCGAACCGCAGCCTACACCGGCGCGGAAAGAGCCCGATCACTCGCCTGCTCCTCCGGCCCAGCAGCAGCCGTCGACGTCGCAGCCGGTTCAGGCTCCGAGGCAGCAGTCGCGGCCCAAGAAGCCGTCGGCGGGGCACATCAAGCGCATCTCCAGCGTCGGGCTGCAGGTGGAGTCGGTGCTCCGGCGCAAGACCGACAACCTCAAGGAAAAGTACAGCCTTGGCCGGAAGCTGGGGCAAGGGCAGTTCGGCACCACATACCTGTGCGTGGACAAGGCGACGGGGCTGGAGTACGCGTGCAAGTCCATCGCCAAGCGGAAGCTCGTCACCGACGAGGACGTGGAGGACGTGCGCCGGGAGATCCAGATCATGCACCACCTCGCCGGCCACCCCAGCATCGTCTCCATCCGGGGAGCCTACGAGGACGCCGTGGCGGTGCACGTCGTGATGGAGCTCTGCGCCGGCGGGGAGCTGTTCGACCGGATCGTGCGCAGGGGGCACTACACCGAGCGGCAGGCCGCCGAGCTGGCCCGCGTCATCGTCGCCGTGGTGGAGTCGTGCCACTCGTTGGGCGTCATGCACCGCGACCTCAAGCCCGAGAACTTCCTCTTCGTCGGCAACGAGGAGGAAGCGGGGCTCAAGACCATCGACTTCGGCCTCTCCATGTTCTTCCGACCAGGTACGGACGGACGTGCTCCATTCGTTCAAGAACTGCCCGCCATGTCACCGGCGGCGTACTGAATGTGATGTTTGGTTCGTGCAGGCGAGATGTTCACCGACGTGGTTGGAAGCCCGTACTACGTGGCGCCGGAGGTGCTGAAGAAGAACTACAGCCAGGAAGCTGACGTCTGGAGCGCCGGGGTAATCGTATACATCTTGCTCTGCGGCGTGCCTCCGTTCTGGGCAGGTCAGCCGGCGACACATTGTTTGCTTGCTTCTCGAATCTCGACATCTCCAGTTACGTTTGAAACTACGTAGTACAACATAACATGATATGCGACGGATTACAGAGACGGAGCAGGGGATATTCGAGCAGGTGCTGCACGGCACGCTGGACTTCGATTCGGATCCATGGCCGAGTGTGTCGGAAGGCGCCAAGGACCTGCTCAGGAAGGTGCTCGTCAGGGACCCCAAGAAGCGCCTCACTGCGCACCAAGTCCTCTGTGAGTTGGCTACTGCACCTGCTGGTGTGTTCTTGCAAATTTGCAGTAGCCTCATGGTCGTGTTGTTCCCCATGTCTCCGGCAGGCCACCCGTGGCTGCAGATGAGCGGCGAGGCGCCCGACAAGCCGCTGGACTCGGCGGTCCTCTCGCGGCTGAAGCAGTTCTCGGCGATGAACAAGCTGAAGAAGATGGCACTGAGAGTGAGCACCGGCGGCCTTCTCCTTATCGGTGGTTGCTGTCTTAACATCAGCGGCCGGCTGAACTTGGAATTTGAGGAAATGTGGCGATTGTTTGCGCAGGTGATTGCGGAGAACTTATCAGAAGAGGAGATCGCGGGGTTGAAGGAGATGTTCAAGATGATGGACACCGACAACAGCGGGCAGATCAACTACGAGGAGCTTAAGGCTGGGCTGGAGAGGGTGGGTGCCAAAATGAAGGAGTCGGAGATATCTCAACTCATGCAGGCCGTAAGCTTCCTTTTCCCCACCTCATTTCCCCACTAAGCTCTTCCCATACACCATCGATTATATATGGAGAGTTCTTTGTTGTTCAGGCCGATATTGACAACAGTGGTACCATCGATTATGGAGAGTTCATAGCTGCTACTCTGCACCTAAACAAAGTCGAGAAGGAAGACCATCTGTATGCGGCCTTCCAATACTTCGACAAGGACGGCAGTGGATACATCACAGCCGATGAGCTCCAGCAGGCCTGCGACGAGTTCGGGATAGAGGACGTTCGACTCGAGGACATGATAGGCGAAGTAGATCAGGACAATGTAAGATCATCAGATGAACTGTCATGCATTTTTACTGTTCTAGTATTGACCAATATCACATCTATAACGAATGAAGGATCCTACACCATGCTAAATTTTTCAAAAATGTTTCTGCAGGATGGGCGCATAGATTACAACGAGTTCGTGGCCATGATGCAGAAATCCAGCCCAGGGTTCGGAAAGAAGGGTCACCACAGTCTTAGCTTCGGTCTTAGGGATGCTTTGAAAATAAAGTCAAATAGCTGACAATGTCGTAGTAGAAGTGTTTGTATGTATACCCTCCTACTCTGTGAAATGGTGTTGTGCATACGTGTTCTGATTGTAAAGGAAAAGAAAATGTCCATAATGATCAATCGTTAGAAGCGATATATGTAGCTGCAGCCTTTTTTGTTCTGATGATTTCGTGTTTTGTCCAAGAGATAACGTACTCCCTCCGTTCTAAATTAGATGACTTCTATTTGGATAAAAGTGGATGTATCTAGATATGTTCTGGGTCTAGATACATCTATTTTTTGACAACAGAGAGTTATCTACTTCCTCCGTTCTAAATTAATTAACTCAGATTTAGTAGAACTTGAACTAAATCTGAGTCAATTAATTCAGAGCGAAGGGAGTAATTTGGAACGGAGTGAGTAATATGGAACAAAATGAGTAGTTCTGTACATATTGCAGCTGTGTGGATTTACAGACGATAGACAGAGGACCGTACTAAAAAGGGACGGCCGATGAACCATGATAATTGAAGATGCAATTGTTGATAGCAAAACGGAAAAGACGACACAAGCAATACTTTAAATCCAATTGCATTTTTGTATTTTACACCCGCCATTACTGCTAAATGAGAATACAAGTAGTAAAATCTATGGTAAATCTATCGTATAATAAAAACAATAGAAAAAAGGAAATGCCACATTTTGTTCAATCTGCTAAATGCCTTCCATTGTCCACCCTGACACAATGTATTTTAGAAAAAAAACATAAAAGAAAAGTCCCCTGTGTCGAATGGTGCATACAACCAAATTTATTGCAACATTTTAAGAGTTTACAAAACCAGAAACGCTAAAGTTGACATGGTTACAATAAACACTTATGGATAACCTGTCATATATCTGATCTGCCAACCAAACGGTTTAATAGAACCTTTCCCTCGTATTGAATGACTTACTCAGTTTCGTCTTAAGAGACTATATTGTAGTTTATCCCAATCGGGTTCTCGCAACACTTTTTCTACCTTAAGAGACTTAAGAAAATAAACAAAGGAGTGAAAAGTAACAAATTTGCTCAATTATCTACGAGTGGTTATACTTTTGATAAACTTCTAGCACATAGTCCACGACCATGTCAGACATTTTTCTAGGAAGTTCAGATGTGACAATATAGACTATCATGGAAGTGAGTGCGACGCCCTAATCCGCAATAATAACGATTTTAGGTCGCCCATCATACATAATGTGCACGTCGAGACATGCGCATTATGTGGGTGAAATTGTGATAACATTACAACAGTTCCGATACATCCACAAATACAACAGAAGATATAATACAACAACGACTCAAACGAGTTAAGATACAATATACAATACAAAGATACAAATGACAGCGGAAGTAAAATAGTATCCGACTATGGATAAGAGGCAAATTGGACTAAGAGTTCTGAAGATAAGCGATGGCGTCATATCCCTGCCCAGCCAAGCCGGAGGGATTCCCAAGCTAACGTCGTCAGACTTCAAACCTGTTGACTGCACATAAAGCATAACCCAAAAGAGAGTCAGTGCACTCTCTGGCAAGCAAAACCGACTTGCCTACTTTCTACACCATCTCCCAAAATAAAGGGGAGGTGGACTTAGCAGCAGCAACACTAGCAACCTAAAGAGACACGCTACAATTTCCGTCTAATCAGAGAGGGATAAGAGAGCGCATAAGATAAACAACTACAACTAACACCAAACATAACCCATTCTCGAATTAATCCCCTCAACCAAGTATGATGAAACAATTCGGGAAACTCACACATTGAGCAGTTTTAATTATAATTTATTGTGAAAGTAATTCTATATTACTAGTCAAATTAATTAACAATAATTAGGTGCAAGTTGTCTAGATCTTGTTAGCCAGCATCATCACCAAAGTCGTTCATAACCGTGAACACGGCTCATCGATAAGATTATACCCTACAGGGGTGCACTACTGTACCCATACTCGTATGATCAACCCAAGCAAGCATCAGGGCCTCTCAACACGACTCGTTCCTTCACTACAGCAAGTCCAAGTGCCACCCATATGAGGTGTTACCCGCGTCAAGAGTCCGGCCGAATCTCAATTGCGGACTCATTAGTTTGTGTCCACGCGCCATGCGGCTCAAACCACAGTAGGAATTGTCCGCTTCGCGCGCACCACCCCTATATGACCCCCCGTATCAAGTAACCTCTCATCAATCATCATCATCATGCACATGGATATGAGCAAATGGAAAACCCGAACTAGTTGCGGCACATGGACAAGCTGTAGATCCGTTCAAAGTCGAGGGGGGCTCCATAGGGCCTCCCACAAGTGGTTAGTGGGCTCAAAATTGGATCCGAGGACAAAATCTCAGTTCTTAGGTCGACACTGAGCAGAACAAAGCACCTCGCAAGGCCTTCCGCCTGGTGCCTCATCTTTTAATTATAATACCCCAATATAAGACAACATTTTATTAAGGTAGAAAAGATCTATCATACTAAGCAGATGAAACATAAGACCAACAGACGACTCGCACAAACAAATCTAAGCATGCGCTACGACTCGCAAGGCCAACAGATAAACAAACAACAGGTGATGGGATATGGGGAAAAAGCTGTATGGGCTGCAGGATAAACATGTGATGGGATCGTGATAAAGAATCGAATACCAGGGTAGCAGAGATCAACGGCAGGAATGAAAGACAATGTATAGGTAAACAAGCAAACTTTGCTTGCCTGAAATCCCGCATGGAAGCAGATCTTGTCGTTGCTCACACATCTCATCGTCTTATCCGCGAAGAAGCAACAAACACTGGAAGCGCAAAAGATGCATTTTACAACTACGGCAACAAATCCAGCATGATCATGGGAGAATGATGCATGACATGGCAAGATGCATTGCGAGATGCACTTCATCCAAATTAAGCGGAACCGGGATTCCGACAATTAATATTTATGTTCAAGTTATTTATCTACTCAACAATATTAAATGTCGGTTAACATGGCAAGACATGGCATGGATGATCTAGTCAATTTAAATAGAATCGGGCAATATATATATTGATTTGCCCCACACGTTCCACATTTATTATTTAGGTGATTTGCTACACCCGCAAACCCAAGAGATGCAACACAGGCAATTATGATGCGATATGCACAAGACAGATGACATTTAATAAAATAGGTATAGGGTTAGGGTTTGGCTTCGTACGTCGGATCGGGTGAACTAGGGTTCGAAACCGACGTCTTCGGTCCGTAGAGGAAGTAGTCGTCATCGTGGAAGTAGTCGTCGCGGAACCGGGGCATCGTCGTTTGTCGGTGTCGTGGAAGTGGGCGGGAAGTCGTGGCACGTAGGAGCTCGACAACGGACACCAGAAGGAAAAGCGCACGGCGGGCACCACGACACGGGCACGGGCGGTCACGGCAACGCGGCACCGGAGGAGGACGACCACGCGCATGTAGCAACACCTCGAAGGGTGGACAACTCGGACAACAAAAAGTGAAGCCGGGGTGTTGCGGACATTTTGTCGAACACCCGGCGTGCGGCGGACGCGGGGGACACCGGACGGAGACGACGTGCACGTTGCCGGAGGAGGCAGCGGGGACGGCGATGTGGCGCGGGCGAAACGCACGGCGGCGGCGACGGCGGCCGGGGACGCGGGGCGTCGGGTGGAGTTGGGCGAGCGGAGGCGCGCGGGGCGGCCGGAGGCGACGTGCGCAGGCGAGCGCGCGGGCACGGGCGGACGCGGCGGCGACGCGGCGCGGGACGGCGCGGCGTGGGGCGAGCAGGGCGGCAGCGGTGGAGGCGCAAGGTGGAGGCGCAGCGAGGCGCGCGGCTGGCGAGGGGCGCGCGGCCGGGGAGACGCAGGGGACGCGCGCAGGCGGCGCTGGCGGCGCGGCGCGTAGCGCGGGGCGCGGCGGCCGGCGCGGAGGCGGCGAGCGGAGGAGCGGGGCGGAGAAGGGGGCGGCGACTGCAGGGCCGGAGCACGGCGCCGGCGGATGCACGCGCGGCGGGAGTGGCGGCGCGCGCGCGGCGGCGGTGTGGCCGTGCGGGGGTGGCGGCCCGCGGGGAGCTCGGGTGGAGAAGGGCGGCCGGCGGCGCAGGCGCTGGCCGGAGGTGGCGCGCTGCGGGCGGCGGGGCGCCGGGCGGTGGCTGGGGAGACGGCGCGAGCACGGGGCTCGGGAGCACGGCTGGGTCGGGTGGTTGGTGCGGGAGGAGGAAGGAGAAGGAGAGAAAAGAAAAGGAGAAAAGAAAAAAAAGAAAAGAAGGAAAAGAGGGGGGAAAAGAAAAGAAGGGGTGGAAGGAGTTTTGCAAAAATCCCAGAAAAAGGAGGAGGGTGGCTGCAAATTTTCAGGGGGGTGGGAAACAATTTTTCCAAGGGAAACCTAGGTTTGGTTAGATGGGATTGGTCTTTTATTTCTCTCCCTTTTATTATTTCTGACTTTTATTTTTAAAACAAAATAGAAAAAGAATTTGAATATGAAAACTATACAAAATAGTTTTAGTTTTAAATAGACAATTTAATAAACTAATTTTTAATATTTACAAAATATTTGAAAATATCATATTTTTAATTAATTTGAAATGTATTAGAATTTAATTATGGAAAATTAATTTAAATGCAACAAATTAAATTAATGAGTTACAATGCGATGTCATGTCGATGCAAAAAGAAAACTCACAAATAAAACAAAAGAGGATAAATCCCGGGGCGTTACAGTGAGCTAGATCATTCTCTAGGATACACAATTCCATTTATTCAAAAATTCATCTTCTTTTGTAAAAATTATATATATTACATAAAAAACCACTTATAATGTGTAAATACGCAAGCTATGCTTAATACATAGGACTTAGCAACTTGTAAGGGTAGACAGCGTAGTGGCAAGATCCATAGTTAAATTAGATGTACCGTGGTTTCGTGTTACGAATCATACTCACCTATATTTCTCGTGTATGCAATCTTCTAGAAAGAGCTTACACCGGAGACCCACCAGGTAAAGCATAACCCAACAACATCCTTCAACTTTAATGAGGAGGTCAAATTGCCAAGCTGGTTAAAAACTAAAATCAATTAGCAAAGATTTACATGTACAGACACATATGATCAAATACCGGGTGCAACTAAAAAAAGTCCACTAACAAGGATCACGAGTATGAAAAAATCGAACATAGCACACTTTTTTTTATACAGACACTCACATCATGGACTCACGAGTACTTCGAAAACTCATTGTTTTAGAAATGGGTGTCCCTGGCCTCTACAACCTTATTATAAAAGATAGAACCAAGTGTCGGTATAATAAGTTAAAACGTTACAATCATAGATCACACAAAGTAGCCTGATAAATCAACCAACTAAAAATGAAGACGTTATGCATCGAGTCTTCTAGGATGCAACCATCCTCCCGGGCACAAGATAAACCACACGACCGCCAACATGTGGGTACATCCGGTATCCATAATCGCCCCTGCTCCACAGGAAGGAGCAAGGACCAGGAGTGAATCCAGTATATGGCTTTGTTGACAACCTGCAAATAGTGAACATTGGTTGTTTTGTTAAAAACCACATCATTTCTACAATTCCACCACAAAAAGGCACATACGCTTTAGTCTTTGAATCTATACCAAGTACCAAACATATGCGCAATGCTAGTAGGAGGCGAATTACTAAAAGTAAAATGAACAAGCCTCCAAATATCACGAACAAAGGGACATGAGATAAATAAATGTTGCACCGATTCACTCTCATTGCAAAAGACACATTTTTTGCAACCTATCCAATTTCTTTTAATAAGATTATCTTTAATTTGTAAGAAGCACCTTCCGGTGAAGGAACCACAAGAAAACTTTATCTTAAGGGGTATTTGTAGTTTCCACAAATGTCTACTAAGATTTGGTGTATGGCCGTTCATGAAATCAGCATACAAAGATTTAACAGTATACAAACCAGGATTGTTTAGATTCCATGTAAAGACATCTAGTTTATCGGTACAAGTGACCCGCATTAGTTTCTCCACCAAATGAAGCCAAGCAACCCATTTGTCTACCAACAAAGCTCGTCTAAATTGAATTGATTCCGATAAAGGTAAAACCGATAAAATATCAGCCACCCTAGCATTCTTATGGCGCACTATATTATAAAGTCCAGGGTAATCGTCCGCCAACGAGTTTTGCCCAAAGCCTAACTTGTGAACCATTACCTATTACAAAGGCTCCACGTGAATAAACATCGCCTTTTACTTTCATCAATCCTTTCCAGAAAGGTGAGTCAGTCGGTTTAGCTTCTTCTTGAGATAACGTTTTATCTTGCAAATATTTATTGCAAGAAGTTCCTGCCACACACCTTCTGTATTGAGTAATTTAAAAATCCATTTACTAAGGAGGCACTGAGTTTTTACACACGTACTTCGAAAACTCATGTGTATCGCTCAAAATCAAAATTGCACACGTTATCGAATAAATGGAAAGCAACTTCACCTCTACCACTATAGGACTTTGCGTGGTATAACAAGCAAAAACTGTAGTGGATGGCGCCATCTGATCCTGACCCAATTGACATTATAGTGATTTGGCTGCATATCAACGACGTTTTACCATAGTAGTAAATTCAGGTACCGCCAAGACCGTCGTGCACATTTACTAGCTGAAAATCAATTTTTAGATAGGCTCGCATCTATCACGAAAAGTTTAGTTCATCGGGACTAAACATGCGAATACGTGATATTCTTCAAGTGGTGTCTGAATCCTATGAACTGATACATGAGAAAATATGAATAAAGAACATAACTCGTGAAAATATGATGAATTGAAATGGACTTGGACGTTATTTGGTGAGAGCTCTGCGTAGAAGGGGCGAAACTCGATTTGATTGTCCACAAACAACAATCCACCTACTTGGTACTAGCATATTCTTGCCAGAAACGAGCACCATATCCATGGTCGCCGATGATGGGCTTGCCTGCACGAGTGGCTCATTGATGTAGGAGGTTAAGGAAGAGGGGGAACAAAGAATGGTCGATCAAGGGAGAGTCTGGTTGCATGAGTGAGATACGCACGCGAGGTGAGCCGTAAGTTGTGTCCTTCACAATTTAGCTTTTACGGTCCGAGAACAAAGTAGAAATAGAAGGTGAAAATGTAAGAAGTACGACATGGATCTAATATTGAACTTCCGAAACGTGTTATAATTAGGAATATACAGAGTACATGGTAGAGGATTGAAGTAAAACCCAGGACCCTTCGTACAAAATACGTACGGTGACAATGGCAGCGTGGCATAAGGCCATAAACACGTGCATATAAAGGATGAACAAGTAGGAGTAGTATATAGCTTGTGAAAAACTCAAACCATTCCACCCCCGAAATTCGAGCTCCCACTCTGTCATTTTCCCTTTGGTCCATCCAGTTGAACTTCGGCCCAAAGAAACCAAAAAATCATCGCCCTAAAAATGGCGCCACCCCGAAGCAACCGCCGGGAACTGAAAATGTAACCCATCCCGCTTCCTCCCCCTCCGACCCCATTGCCACCTGCCCTGCGCGCGCGCCGTCTCCGCGCCGCGGATGCACGCCATGGCCGACGCCGGCGATCCCCCTCCCAATCTTTGTCCCCTCTGCGGCCACCCCACCACCACAACCGCCTCTTCCTCTGGCTCCTTGTTGTCGTCCACGAGGCCACCAGTGGCGCCGGCCGCTGTGGTGCGGGTGGAGATAGGGGACGAGGCGGTGGCGCTTCGGGAGGCGCTCGCGCGTCAGAATGTGTCGCTGGGGGAACTGCAGGCTGAGCTGGACGCCGAGCGCGGCGCGGCGGCCGGCGCGGCCAGCGAGGCCATGACCATGATCCTTCGCCTGCAGCGGGAGAAGGCCGAGGCCATGATGGAGGCGCGTCAGTTCCGGCGCTACGCGGAGGAGAAGATGTCCCACGACGCCGCCGAGCTCGCCGCGCTTGAGGATGCGGTGGCCAAGCGCGACGCCTCGATCTCGATGCGCGCCCTCCAGTCCCAGTCCCGCCTCGCCGCGACGTCGATGGCTTCCTCCCCGCGCGCCTCCTCCACGCCGCGCCACCCTTCCACGCCGTCGACGGCAGCCGCGTCCGGCGGCTACTACCCGCCCCTGCGGTGCTTCAGCGGCCGCTTCAACGAACACCCGCCGACCGCGTCGGAGGCGGACGTGCTCGACGCGCAGACCCCGCGCGACCACCTCGCCCACCTCTCCCACCGCGTCCAAATGCTCGAGCGCCGCGCGCCTCCCACGTCCACCACAACGCCCATCATCCGCGTCGCGCCGGGCTCCGCCTTCCCCCGCAACTCGCGCGCCTTCTCCGACACCGACAGCCTAGACTTCTGCGACGGCGAGTTCTTCCAGGACGACGACTGCGGCGCCAGCGACAGGGTGTACACCGTGGACGCCATCCACGGCCGAGGCGTTCCACTGGCCGTGCCCGAAGGCTCGTACTGCGGCGGTACCGGTACACCGGTCGAGAGCGACTGCTGCGGCGGAGGGTCGTGGGCGGAGGACGAGGAGATGCGGCGGCTCACCGCGCGCCTCCAGGCGCTAGAAGCCGACCGGGAGACCATGCGCCAGGCCCTTATTTCCATGGGTGCCGAGAAGGCGCAGGTCGTGCTGCTCAAGGAGATCGCGCAGCAGCTCTGCAAGGACGCCCCGCCACCTCTGCCGGCCGTCACCGTGGGACATCATTACTACAAGGGGGCAGCGCCACCGGCCATGACCGTCACCGTGCCACGACCGCAGCGACCCATGGTTATGCACAGGATGGTCCTAAAGAGCCAGCCGCTCACGAGGACGTCATACTTCGCGACAATGGCTAAGGTAATCTCCCGTGCAATCCTATGTCAATTGCAGATTGGGGATTTTTTTGCATGCATTGCAGCTAATGCAAGCAGGAACTATTTCGGAATGTGAATAGTTTATCTGAGAGGAAATGTGTCTAGATATTCTTTCCTGTAGCCTGAAGTCCACAGTTAAACAGAAATACTATTCTTGGTTTGCTTTGAAACCTGATGTACCTTCAGTATTAAATAACTCTGGGTCCATTACTTTGTTAAAATGCTACAGCTTTCATGGAAGCTATTTATATATATGCTTATCTGAGAACAGTATTATTTACTTACAAGGAACAGTCGTTCATAATTTTATAATTTTAGAACTAGGCAAAGGCCTAGTGGTAGGAGGCACGGTGGAGCAGAATATTTGGTGTCTCACCCGGGTGGGATTCTTCTATAAAAGTAAGCCACCAGGCTATTCCGGTCTCTCTTTTTTATATTATAATTTTAGACCAAAGTTTTACACTAAAGGAAGTATGTTCAGTGATCTGGATTTAGGGCTTGTTTGATTTATAGGATAGGAAAGGTATGGGAATAGGAAAAAAATAGGATTGCCATGCCATGCCAACTTGAATCCCGTGGGAAGAGAATAGAGCAAAGGATTTTTTTTCATGAGGTATGAGCTAATGATTTTTTCCCATAGGAATTGCACTACAAGATTCCTATAGGATTAATTCCTATAGGCCTTGTTTACTGGAAGGGGTTTTCAGGGGATGGGAAGAGTGGGGATGGTAGGGTATTTGGTGAACACCCAATCCCCACAAATACACTTCCCCTACAATCCCCTACAATACACTAGCATGGACTAGAGTTTTTGTTTTAGACAAAAATGAGGTGTTTGGTGGGGGATATTTGGGGATTATCCCCTCCGATCCCCTAAAATACACTAGAAGTAAACAGACTAGTGGGGATATTCTGGGATATGGGATAATCCCCTCCCAACCCCAAAAATACCTCCGTGGTAAACAAGGCCATAGGATGTGTGTTGCTATGAATCAAACAACTATGTAGGAAAACATCCTGTGGGATTCATATCCTATACAAATAGTCATATGAATCAAACAAGCCCTTAGTATTTTTTTAGGGTTTCATAAAATTCAACTTTATTTTGTTTTTATGAATGAACCACGCAACAAATGCTAGCATCGCTTTTTATTATCTTCCTATTCTAAAAAAATCGATGCACTGCATGTTGGCACCCTGGATTGGAAGCTTTGGTATTCCTTGAGAATTCTGAGATTCAGACATTTGTTAACACAAGTTTGGGCTTTGTTTTTCCGATAGACATTACTATGATTACATTGACAGCTTCAGGATTCCTAAATCTGTGAACCATGTTGAAGCATGATGGTACTAATTTAATTTTTGTATTACACGTGTCCAAGATATGGTTTAATATTTCCCTATTTTTATTGTTACACTGAGGACATTGCTATTTAATATTGTATATATCATGCATGTGCCTTTTAGCTGTTTTGTCATCTCTTATTTAGGGCAAGAAAAGTAAGAACACCTGCTTTGTTCTTCTATATTAGAAATAATGGACTGCATTGTCTATGTCATTCAAATACTTCCCTATTGATTTCATTCAACAACAAAAAAAACCCTATTGAAATACATGCATAAGCTGGCGCCACCTGTTTAATCCTTGGATTTCAGTGATTAATAGCATCATTTTCATTTAACAAGTTCAGTTCTGTAGTGGCTAACTTTTTTTTTTTGTGATTTTGATCCGGTACATAAGCAACCTTTCTGTCTTTTAGGAGTAATGTATCAAATGAAAACTAGTCAATGCCAAGTTGTTTTGCTGGCTTATTCCATAAGCTGCTCCTCCCCAGCTTCTTTCATAAGCCGAGAAGTTTATTACTTGCAGTTTTCAGATTAGTTATTGTGAGATAATTATTTTATAAGCCTCGAGTAATAAGTTGGGCGGCTTATGAGAGAAGCTGGGGAGGGGGTTGCTTATTTTTTGAGCCAGCAAAAGAACTGGCCCCCTAACATGGAATAATGATAACTAGATACTTTAGAATTGGATTAGTTTCTTGAGAAAGAAATAGCATTTTATTGCATGCAGAGGGCTCAAATGCTCACCAAATGCCAACAGCAGCTTAGCTAAGATTACAAGAATTGCTGGCGGCTGAAATTATAGTTGCCATTATCTTATTTTTCAAGGGTATTTGTGCTAGAATAGCTCTCGATTGCACCATACTCTATACGATGAAATATGCCTGCTTGGAGAAGTATAGCAAACCTTTTCTCAAAGTTTCTTGCACATGAAACCTAATTACCATGCTTTTGATCCCCTTGCAGTGGGTCGCGTCAATCGTCTTGTGGCAAAGGAAATCATCCCGTATCAAGTGCGTGAAATCCTTGTTACCTCACTACTTTTTCGTCGCATATTGTTGTCACAACTTAACTCAGCGTTCTTCATCGATGCCATTGCAGGCATCCTATTGGCCAGTGCGGTAACAATGTCGGGCTGCTGCTGGTGCTCGACAAGTCCCCGAAGGCTGCAGGGCATGGGCATCAGAGACCCCCCAAAAGGATTTAGATGTCCTCAGTATTAAGTATACACATCTGATTTGTCTATGAAAAACAAGGTGGCTTTCACATTGTTGTTGCTCCCAGCCCTTACTCTTGGCGCTCTCCCGCAAAGCGTAGCATACAAATGGAAGCCATGTGTTGTTTTTGTTGTGCTTACGGTTCTTCATATGTTGCTTTGGTGTTATTTTGGCTTTGCACCTTCAGTGCGAATGAATGCGTTGTGCATGGTAGGGGATGCGTTGGTAACCAGTTGGTAACCAGTGGAACAGTATACATGTTGGTCAAGAAGGTATTGCAGAATATCCTGTTGGAAACATGAAATAGTGATACCTTCAAATTTAGCATGTACTCTCTCTGTTTTTAAACATAAGATGTTCATATATATAAATGAATAGGCAGCTCCTCCTGATGCGGCTGCGCCTGCTCCTCCCGGGATCAGACCCTGGGAGGCAGCCCGCTGGGCCTTCTGGCCTCGTGCCCACACTCAACCGTGGACACCCGGGTTGGGCGGGTGTCGACACAAATAGTTTTACTATGTTTGTAAATTCTTAAAAGATATATGACGATGTAAGAAAAATATATTGATTTTTAACTATTAAGAAATAACAACATTAACCCACGTCGAATTATTTGGATAGATGGATCTGGAATTAATGGGTGAGTTGTAGAGAGAAGGAGAACTAATCCAGTTATTACTAATAATCAAATTAATTCAACCAATCTGATTCACCTATTTAATTAGTTGTTTAGTTACTAAACAAATATAACTTATTGTGGAAACAACATTGCCACAACATGCAAAATATCACGGCCATGAGAAAGCAAGGAAGGGTGTTTTCGTAGAGCTACATATTATGTACCGTCAAATGGGATAGTTTGGATGGATGGTGAATCAAACACACACAATCGGAGCACAATGAAGCGACAAGACATGACTTTTGACAATCACTAAACTCCTTCCTTAAAATACATTCAATGGAAAATTGGTATATAAAGAGGTCTCTAGGTTCAGTTATGAGTACAAACGAAAAGTTTTTTTAGTGTTTTCTTTAAAACTTCATTTGAGTGGAGATATATAGACACAAACTATATGTGGATAGGTAGACATTGAAGGATGGTTTGACACAACCCTAATTCATATCATTTGAATTAGTTAGAGTTGTTGATGATTAGATGATGATATTTAAATAGAGATGGAAACCATTCATACTAATCAAAATCTACACATACTAACTACGAGTCCAATATGTGTGGTGGAATTTAGTGTGCTTAACCAAAATCTACCCATATAGACTCAATTAAAACTCAAAGAGTTGTACTTCCATGTCCATAGGAGTAAACGTAGATTGAGCAACGGTATGAATCTGACATACAACTACATGTTTTTTATAATATTAGTTATAGTTATGTGTTTTAATCACGCCAATCAAACAATTGAACTAAATAATGAATCATATCAGTACGATGAAGGGGATCGGGTGCAGAAAACAATAATTTTCCTAGCAACGATATCCCTAAAACATGCCAAGATCTATTCTATGGAGATATAGTAGTACGAACGGAGATCGGAATACGTACCCTTGTAGACCAAAAGCGGGGATTACGTTTCCGCACAAACGTTGTCGATGAAGACCGACGAAGCCGACCTCAAGGTCGTGTAGAGGAAGCAGACCTCCGAGCACCGCTAGCGCAGCACCTCGCAAGGCGTTACACACGTACGATGGAAACGACGGCCTCCAAAGCTCCAGTCCAGGACGAGCAGCGGAAGATTTGGACCAGAACACCAGCAGCGCGGCAGCGGGCTATGGTGGAAGAGATCCCCCTCTCAACTCGGCGCAACTCCGACAAAGGGAATCACGAAATCGAGAGAGAATTAGGGAATTAATTGGTGAATTAAAAGGCCATGGGTGCCCCTCTATATATAGGCTCCCAGGGGGAGCCAACCTCCTAACCAGGCAATGTGGGACTATCCCCACATGCCTGGTGCGGCTGCACATGGTGCGCCGGCCCCTGGTGGGCTCCTTTTGGCCCACCTGGGTCGGCCCCATTGCTCCCACCGAATTCCCCTAGGGATTTTCCCCCTCTTGGGCCTTCTTTCGACCAGAAGGCCCATTTAGGAAAATCAGCCTAAATAAATTCAAAAATAAATATATAAAATCATATTTAGACATTAATTACACTAATTAATATCAAACATATTATATATAATTTATTTTATCTCCGAAAACTCTTTCATCGCTGTCCGATCTCCATCGGACCTTTCCCGGGACGTTCCCGGTGATCTCTTTCCTTTCCGGTTGTCTTATCGAAACCCCTTAAGTGTGTTACCCTAGCGGTTCGATATAATAATAGACATGATCGAGGCTCCTCTCCGATCAATGACTAACTCGTAGGTCTGGACCCCATGAATTAATCCCTGTGATATAACAAATGACTTTCATCTATCAAACCTGAACGTAAAGTCTTAAACCATTTGCCATGGCGATACTTAGCGTGTCCGAGCGCCGATCATAGATATCTCTATATGTAGCTTGACCTCGTTAGCGACAACGCTATCTTCTACTCGTCTATGATTTCATGTCTCCGTGACTTAGTCACATGCTTGCAAGCTCATTAGACATAATCTCACCGAGTGGGCACTAGAGTATCTATCCTGCTATGTGGACTGGCAAATCCCGCTCTTGACCCCTCGTCTCAACTACTCCCTTCCGATACCCAAAAGTATCACCTTTATTGTCATACTAATTAAGATACGACGTTTGGTGCAATCAAAGTATCTTTCAGGAATAACAATAAGAGTTGGTCTCACGGTCAAAAGCGTAATGACTATGTCCTACAAATATGGGTATGTTCATCACATCGTTCTCCAACGATATGACTTCCATTGCCGACCGACACCATGCCCTATGATCGGAAAACCTCGATCATCGATCGCGCAATAAAACTAGTCTTAGTAGAGGCTACTAGGGACCTGGTTGTTTACGCATCACACCCGTATTAATGTTTCCGCTTAATACGGTTATAGCATGACACAAAAACATATTATGAACAAACGAGATATGATAAAGAAATACACTTTATTAATTGCCTCTAGGGCATATCTCTTTCATATGATTTGGCGGAATATTGCATTGGTAATAAAATAATATTATTTTATAGGACATGGATTAATTTTGTGATTCCTTGAAATATTGAAATTATGTGCTACCAATGCTTAACTTCAATACTATACATTATATGTTTTCCCAAGTCGGTGTAGTCGGTGTTACATGAGAAACATGACACCAAAACATTGTTAAACAAAGAGTAGAACACCTAGATTGAAGAACGACACATAGTAGGAAGAGAGAGTATGAAAATATATTGTACTACATATGTTTAAGATAGATGACATTCTAAAATATGTGACAGGATATTTTTGGTGATTTCGAAATATCTACTCACTACAAATTAAAACGATTCAAAATGTATCCCACACATGTGTTTCATGACCGAACATATAATATTTTTTAAGCTATAAATTCCTTTAGAAGTCCATATTTTTTATATCTATTTTTTTGAACTAATTACAGCAGGAAAGCCTCCTACTGCTTATTTGTATAAAAGGATGACACAAAAGGCTAGAACACTTACAAGAGAATTACATACGGCCTGCAAGGCAGAAGAAACCCTTTGGGCTGTTTAACAAAGAATCAAAGAATATGCAGTATGATATTGTATATCTACTCCCTTCGTCCCAAAATAAGTATCTCAACTTTGATATAAAGTGGATATATGTAGACATGTTTATGTCTACATACATCCATTTTTATCAAAGTTGTGACACTTATTTTGGGACGGAGCATGTCTACATACATCCATTTTTTTATCAAAGTTGTGACACTTATTTTTGGACGGAGGGAGTATTAAGTTAGGGTTTGTCCAAATCTCATTTGATTGAGATTTCCTTAAGTCCAAATCGATGGAGAAAATTCAACTCATTCTAGTCTCACTTTTTGGTTCAGAAAAGTGCAATTTTGAACGTCCAAGAAAGTGTAACTAGATACAAGTTGCAACTTCTCTGGATTAAAATTGAACTTTCTAATTGAGCTAATATTTAAGAAAATATCAGTCAACTGAAATGTAGCAAAATCGATTAGACTATTTCAGGAGTATATTCAATGAGAGACGGACAATACCCTCGCAGTTGTGAGGGCCACCTTTCTAGTTAGAGAAATATCATCAGTAGTACACCTTAAAAGCATACAAATTTTCATCTCGTAGACTACCAACCTAACCAGCAACTCATAATCTTTCCACAAAATATCTACTACCTTAGAACTTGCAGCATGGTGGCTAAAGCGGCCGGCAATGTAACTGCCCCCAATAAGACTACCCCCTTTGGTCTAAAGCTTTGGCCTATCTTAGTTCCTTAATTTGATACATATTTTTTCACATATGATTCTCACTACGGGGGTATAAAGTAGTGATGAAGCATATGCACCTTGACTGAACTGCATCCTTAGTGCAGTGAGCTACAGAAATATATTAAAAAGTGATAGCTAATGCTCCCTGTTGTTCAGGTGACCGTGAATCTTGGATAGAATCTTCTTTCCATACTTGTTGTTTCGAAGAGCAGCATCATGTGTCCTGATGGCTCTGACCAATGCATCACGTACTGCAGCATTCTGTACGTGCATAACATACATTTGAGTGAAATTATTTAAGAAATTTTCAAGTAGTTCTTATCGTAGAGTAGAGAAACTTTTTACCTCGCACACCTTGAGTGCTGTTTGAATCACATAATTCCCATACTTATTTAGCAAAATAGTTATTAGCGTGGGGTCAGTAGTAAGCTCATGGATGATTTTCACGCGTTTAGATTCGCATGAAAATTTTAGACACTTTTCCACCACATTGCTGCTGCACTTTTGCATTGACAAATACCCATACTGACCCTCCAGTTTGGTAAGTATTTTATCAGTAGCCCTCATGTGGTTGAGACGAATTATAGACTGTATCACATAGTTCCTGCAAAGAGTGAATTCATATGCTTAGTATCCAAAGGGGGGAAATGCAGTAGCTAGGGTCGTGATTAGACGACAATCTGTATTGGACTTCGGAAAGCAAAAGAGAATGTTCATGGTTCGTACCCAAACGGATGTTGTGTGAGGTAAAGCGCCATGGATGTAATGCTGTTCAGAATTTTGTCCTTCTGCTCCTTGTTTGCATGAGCAATACATTTGTTGATGCTGCAACAGCCATAACGATCTTGTGCGAGCTCAAAACAATGGTCTATAGCCGCATCGATAACAAACTACAATGGTAGTAGTATTCCAAAATTGATAAATATGATGACAAACAAAAAATTGAATCCATAGTAAAGGTTTTCTTAGGTACTCCCTCCTACCCACAAAAAGTGTCCCAAGATATGCATGCAGATTGTACTAGCTAGGTTGTTTCTGTACGACACTTATGATGGAACGGAGGGAGTATGTTTTTTTTTGCGGTAATCTTGGATATCTTTTAATTGTTCTTCAATAGCAGATTCATGGTAATATGTTTACATGCCTATTTAGTTGAGACACCCACTTAATTTTAAGATTACAATAACCAATAGTACCCAAACTGCTATATTGTCAAACACAACTATACCAATAACACCACCTATGAAGATCATATGCAGTGCAATCCCATTTATGGCTTGAATTAAATGCACACTCTTTCGTATGAACTATGACCTACATTGCATCCTGTTGCATATGTATACGACTCCAAACTGTGATCACTTCAAGATGAAGAATAAGTCTAATGCAATCATAACAATAATTAGGATATTTTATTTAACACTACCTATGTTTTTTAATATAAGACGTTTTAGCCTTTTTTTCACATTCACATGTCTAAACTTGTATCTAGACATGTTTTAGTGTCCATATTCACTCATTTTTGTGTGTATTTAGACAACATGTATAATAGCTAAAACATCTTATATTTTAAAACGGTGGTAGTAGCATATATTGCAGCGAGATTACAACAGTTAACTGCACAATCACAGTACAAAAGCCAAACTATGTCGAAATGAAAGAAAATAATTCTCACTTGTTTATGCTCAGGTGAAAGTTTCTGCAAGCAACGGTGTATGACATGATAGCCATTTGCATCCATCATCAAAGTGACAACACCTGGGCTCAGAGCATATACAATCATGGAAGCTTCTACCGGGGAATTTATAGTTTCTATCACCTTTTGCACCACATATGTCCTGGATTATAAGTTTAGTAAATAATTTATAAACACGAACAAAAAATACATTTATAATGAAATAGTGAAGTTCAGAGCATGAAAAACATACCCATAGTTGTTGCACGAAATATCAATTAGCTCGCCCGGTCTTTTAGTCATTTCATAAATTACATGCATCTTTTGACCATTTTTGCACTCCTGAAGTAGCTTCTGCACCAAGCGGTTTCCAAATGGATGGACCATAAGTTCACCGACGTGTCTGATTATTTCACAGAATACCTTCATAACATACTCCGGAGCACCTATGTCAAATATCCTTTGTAGAAGGCGGGAGCCATTCTGATCTTTCGCCAAGAGGTAGATACTTTCTCCAACTTCATCAAGTGAACACCTGATCCCATATTGATCTAACTTATCAGCTCGCTGAATATTGCAATATTCATAGTTTCCACGTGAGCAATCAGGGCAATTGTTCAGAAGTTCAGGACTCATCTTGCCATTTCCATTCGGATTAGCAGTGCCATTCCAGTAAGTATCAACATCGTGATTCCCGAGCTGATCAACAATGGGTGTCCTGAGACAAGATGAAGCAGCCTCCATGGTAGAGAATTCACTTCTACCAATCTGCGGCATTGGCGGATATGTGTACTGTGACTGCACAGGAGGATACCCCTCTGCATCTGTATCTTGCCACCTGCGGGTCGACTCCATCTGCTGATAAGGTGGATAAGCTGGTGACTGCCCATCGACGAAAAGCCGTTGCCGGCAAGGTGAAAACGACGGTAGACTGCACGTCACTGATTCATCATTCGAGCCACCGATCCCAGTGTACGTTGGATGGTTCCATCCACCGGAGTTCGGCTGCAAGTGTTGCAAATCATTGATATTCAGAGATGAATCCATGAAACCATCTTCAGCCTGTATCACTTGATGGAAGGTGTTCATCTTGCTGCTGGAAGATGGAATAACAATATCTTCAGGACAGTGTCCATGTCTGCATGCAAGACTTCCAGGATTAGCAAGGTCTTCACCACCTCCACCATCTCTGAAGCTGAAGCTCATGTTTTTGAATTCAGACGACAGCGACTGGCCATCATCAAACATTTCATTACCATGGAAGCTCGGACCAAGCTGGTACATTCCCATCATTGCAGTTCCATAGAGAGGAGACCGCACATGAGAAGGCCTTCTCGCAATCATCTGTATCTGCCCAGCCCTGTGAGAAGAAGCACCTGCACCAAGAAACTCCATTTCACCATGATCTGAAAACATGGCACCAGTGATCCTGTCAGTAAGGCTGATATTGTCCTGGTTACTCTGCACTTCTTCCATAGCAGTAACAGGACAACCTGCGAAACTGAAGGCAGAACAAGCCAGTGTCGGGTCCATCAGATTATTCAGCTAAAATCAACAACCCTGCAGCGGCGAAAAATTGAGATTTTAGATACAGACACAAGGAAATTACCAACATGATCATATCACCAAGGACAAAAATCTTTACGAAATAAAGACAAGTATAAGTAGGAACAATTTGGCAACACAGACAAGTAACACAGGAAACAAACAGTGTCCGGGTACAATTAATATGGTAGTCCATTACATGTGTAAAATAACTCCTGAAAGCACAAGCAAGTACTTCGACAAGATAATTTTAAAAAAAAAAAATACTTCGACAAGATTTTGATCTCATAACTCTGCACAAATTAATCCAAACAATCTGTACACACAGAAATATTTGCCACACATTTTGGGACGGAAAATAAATAAGGAACCCATGAATTCGCTATCGAATCCAAGATCACACGACAACTGAATCCCTAAAAATCGCGCAGAAATCGGTCAATGTTAAATCGCCCCATGCAGGCAAGCTAGCATGAAAGAAAACCCCAATAAAACGCCGTCCACAACCACGCAGCGGAAAGGCTTAAACCCAAGCCAGAACCGCCGCAGCGAAGTAACCCGCTGCCACAGCTCCAAGCTTAGGAAGTACAAAATGAACAGACCCGATGAAAAAAAACCTCAGCACCTGTTCGACCAAACAAGAAACAGCCGAGGCGGAGAGGATGAAGATTTACCCGAAAAGCTCAGTGGAGCACGCAGGACGAGACCGGTCTTGAGAGGCTTATCGCGCGAGGATCGCCGTGGAGAATCTGCCGGAGGTGTCTGTGCTAGTGGGGATTTTAGGAAGGGGAGCAAGAGTAGAACATGCCTTGGAGGAGAAGGGACGAAGGCAGAGAGAGAGAGAGAGAGATAGAGGGTTAATGCGCTGCTAGCTGCGAGGGGTCTTCTGCAGAGTGTACTGCCTACTTCTTTCCTTGAGTTTGTGAATGGTCCTTTGTACCCCTGAAGCTCTCTATGAACCGTTCTTCAGAGACTACTGTCATGCATTCGTTCGAACGCATATTCGCGTGCCAAACTGTTAACTTGGTCTTCTTTTTGTGTGGGTAAATCTCGCGTTATACATACACAGTGTCCGTGCAAATTCATATTTAACCGTTTGGCGCTTGGCCGCTAGGCTATAACCGTCAACCAATAGTTGATGAAGAGGTTTCGAGACAGAAAACAATAACTTTTTAACTTACGAACATCGAAATTAGGTAGGATCTATATATTTAGTACATATGATAACGATGGTGGAAACTGGTCACATACCTCTTGTTCTTGTAGACCGAATAGCCGGGATTACGCTCCCGCACAAGTAGACGATGACGCGGCGATGTCGACGAAGACCAGGCGTCGATGGAGATGGGACGCGTCCAGCGGAGGGGGTGGCGCCGGCGGCATGGCTGCGGCGGTGGAGAGACGACGTCGCCCAGGCACCTCAAATGTGGCGCCTCCAAATACTCACAAGCATACAGAGCTTAACAACAACCACCAGTCACTCAGATCCAGCTGAGATCGCAGGAGTTGAACTTCGACGCCCAGCGGTATAGTTTCGTGGGAGAGAGAAAGAGAAGCGGTCGGAGAACTAAATCACGCCAGCATATACAACATTAATTGTATTTTAGATGTGTTTAATCTAATTAATATGTCTTGCTATATAAAGGGGAAGGGGGTGTGCAAACTCATTAGCTCCCCCATGTGGGACTAAACAAAAGTAAGGAAAAGGGAGAGGGGGGGGGGGGGGGTTCGGCTGGCCATGGTGCAGCCGAACCCACCATGGGCCCAAGCCTCCCCATGGCACCACCCCCCCCCCCCCCCCCCCCCACACCCACACACACACGAGCCCCAATTGGCCCATTTAATGGGCTGCCCTCTTTTTCTTTCTTTTTAATTAATATAAATATAATTAATTCATAATTAATATATTTACATATTATTTAATCTCCCGTGACTCCGAAACATTTTCCGGACCACCCAAAGATCTTTCGGACATTTCCGGAACCATTCCAGACCTTCCCACCTTCCGGAACCACCGAAACCCTTTCTAGATTATTTCTCTGTCTCCAATCACTTCCTATATAATTTCAAAACTATCTCCAAGTGTTGTTAAGACCTTAAGTCTTATTACGCTACAGTTCGAGAATACTCCAGACATGGTAGAGACCCCTCGCTCGCCAATGACCGCCAGGGAGACCTGGATGCCTGTGATGGTCCCTGTGCATTCTACGAATATCGTCGTTGAACCATAAACATGATATTCATTCATTTTGTTTCTACGATACTACCTTATCCGAGATATGATCGTAGACATCCGATTCCCTGTTGTATCTCGTAACCGACAAAGGTTAATAACTCGTCTGTGATATTACATCTCCATGACCTAGTCATACGCTGCGCAGCTATATAGACGTAATCTCACCGAGTAGGCACAAAGTATCTTTTCATTACATGAATGAATAAATCCCGCGCTTGATCCATACGTCTCAACATACTCTTTCGAGATACACAAGATAGACACATTTATTGTCATGCTATATAAGACACAACGTTTGATGCACTTAGAGTATCCTACGGAACAGCAATAAATACGATCTCACGGTCTAAGTAATAAGCTAACATATTACTTCCTATTGCAAATGACAAACATCGTAATACCGAAGGAGATATGCCCTAGAGGCAAATAAATAAGTAGTCTTTATTGCATTATCTTATAAGTTTATAATAGATTTTTGAATTATGCTATAGTTGTATTAATCGGAATTATTAATACACGTGTGATACATAGACAATCAGAGTCCCTAGTGAGCCTCTATATAAACTAGTCCAATGGGCAACAGATGATCGAGATTCCCGATCATGGACAATGGCGTCGGTTGACAATGGGGTCATCATATTAGTAGAATAAGGTGATGGACATATGCAAAGTATTGCAATAAGATCATATTACGATGTTTGTAATTTGCAATAGATAAGAAATATGATAGCTTATTCCTTAGACCGTGAGATCGTACTTATTGCTACTCCGTAGGGGTGCTTTGAGAGCATCGAACGTTGTGTCTTATATAGCATGACAATAACGGTGTCCATCTTGGGTATCCCGAAAGAGTATGTTGAGACGTAAGGATCAAGAGCGGGATTTGTTCATTCTTGTAATGGAAAGATACTCTGGGCCCACTCGGTGAGATTGCATCTATATAGCTGCGCAGCTTATAACTAGGTCATGAAGATGTATTATCACAGACGAGTTAATAACCTTTGTCGGTAACGAGATACAACAAGGACATCGGATGTCTGCGATCATATCTCGGACAAGGTAGGATCGTAGAAACAAAGGGAATGAATATCATGTTTATGGTTCAACGACGATATTCGTAGAATGCACAGGGAACGTCATATGTGTCCAGGTATCCCTGGCGGTCATTGGCGAGCGAAGGGTCTCGACCATGTCTGGAGTGTTCTCGAACCGTAGCGTAGCAAGCTTAAGGTCTTAACGACACCTGGAGAAAGTTCTGGAATAATATAGGATTTTATTGAGATATAGAAATGATCCGGAAAGAGTTCTGGTGGTCTGGAAGGAGTTCCGGGAAGGTCTGGAATGGATCCGGGAATGTACGAAAGATGTTCGGGTCGTCTGGAAAATGTTTCAGAGTCACGGGAGATTAAATTATATGTAAATATATTAATTATGGATTAATAGTATTTTATATTAATTTGATCTTAATTAAAAACGAGAAAAAGGGGCAGCCACCTAAATGGGCCAAGAAGGACCAAGAGGGGGGAGCCGCACCAATGAGGCAATGGAGCCCATGGTGGGTGCGGACAAAGCCCTCCACCTCTCCTTTGTTTAGTCCCACATGGGGGAGCTAGGGAGTTTGCACACCCGCTCCCCCCTTTATATAACAAGGCATATTAATTGGATTAATTCATGAAAAATACAATTAAATTTGTAGCAGGCCGGCCGAGCTGTTTCTCCGCCCGTTTTGCCTCCTCTCTCCACCAAAGCTATACCGCTGGGCGCCGTTGCCCTGCGGGATTCCAGAAAAGTTCTACCCCTACGATCTCAGCTGGATCTTAGTGACCGGGGGTTGTTGTTAAGCTTCGTATGTTTGCGAGTGCTCGGAGGCGCCACATTTGAGGAGCCTGCGCGACATCGTCTCGCCCACCCAGCAACCCTATCGTTGCCCTGCCGCCGGCGACACACCCCCCCCAGCCGCCGGTGCCACGCCATCTTCCGCCCGACGCCCGTCGACGCATGTCATCGTCGACACCCCGGCGTCATCGTCTACATCATCGCGGCAAGTTATTCATATATGTAATAGAACAAATCAGTTGTTTTATGTTATGAAACAAAGCAGTTGTTTTATATTACGAGTAATTTGTATCATATCTCAATTACATTATGCGTATGATATACATTTATAATAGTGGGAATGATAAAATTATGTGTCCAAGGAATAAAAGATTTTGTTACTAGAACAAACACCATCGAATTTGATCATAAAGGCAATGTAAGAAGTAATAGATACTTTGATCTATTTAAGTATTGCATGTGCCGAATTGATTAAGTTTAAAATTAGTATTGAAGTGTCAATACGAAAGGAAATTAATTAAGAGTCATTTCGAATTATCATTAAATTAATTTTATGGTGAATTTTTCCTTGATCCGAATTCTTCTATGATTATTGGCAAATAAGTGTATTTGCATAATAAATCATGAGTCTGAAATTAATTTGATAAAAGATCAAATGGGGTTTTTCAGAAGAAAGATTAGTGAATATTGTATTTGCAAGATTCGATCAAAGGACAATATTTTTGAATTATGGTTTCAACACAAAAAACTTGTGGAAATTTGTTTCACAATATTATAATATAAGATATGGTGATATGTGAAGTATTATAATCATACTCTATTTTAGATAAAGTGTGGTCTTTCAGAATCTGTCTTAGAATCTCTTAATATGTTCGAAACATTATAGTCGATGTCCACTTTAGAAAATAGATGTTTTTCAACGGTAATTCGTGTGATCAACAATAGTGTCGTTATATAAATGATTATATGATAATTCATAATATACACGAATAGTTCTTTGTAGATTACTCACATTGGATGAGAGTGTATTCCAAAACCCAATAGAAACAAACTTGTGTTGTTGTCTATATAAGTCCGAGGAAAATATGATTTTTCGAATTATGGTTAATGGAATAAAATTAGAAGCTTGAAATAAGGTGTCAGACCTATATTCATAAAAGTAGAATATTGGAAAGTGTTCCAAAAGATGTATGTCTACAAATGAAAATTTGATGATTAAGAGTGAAGGAGACTAGAAAATTATTTTCTGGTTGCAATCCTCTTCGTAAAGATCATAATATTTTCATGAAAGAAGCTTCTAAATAAAGTGTTGTCATATTGCTGTCAGGTCACAGCATAATATTAAGTCTTTCAGATCTTGTTGACAGATCAAGGTGCACCTTATGAATACAAAGAAAGTTGAGAAAATATCAGAATACGAACAAAGGCTTTTGTGCCTGAAAATCCAACTACATTTAGAAAGGATTTAAACAGTAAATGTTGCTATAATTCCTTTTGGAGAAATAAGATTTCTTGATCATCATATAAAGTGTTATATGCGAAATGTAACTATAAGAAAGACGTGAAAGCATATTTTGTCAAGAAATGTGTCTTGGACAAGATCAAATTTGTTGACTACATTAATGTAGACATGCTTGAAATCTGTGGGATTTGTATTAATGGAATATTGTAGTTTGTATTGAATTCGAATTGATAAGAGATCAATGATTTTGGTTTGACCAAGTGTCGAGATAAATTGTGAATTTAAGTGGGAGTCAAAGTTAGTTTACTCGGGTAGAATATGTAAAGGACATATATTTTAGTGGGAGCTTGGACCCTCAAATATGTAGATGACATGTTTTTGAGTGGGAGCTCGTGTTCTCAAATGTGTGGAGACATAATTTGAGTGGGAGCCGAATTCATCTTGTGTAAATGACGCATTATGAATTGTACCAGTAGAACTAATTAGAAAGATGAAGTTGTGAAACTATTTGAAAATTAGTGTCTATTTGAAATAGAACGGGAATTTTAATAGTTAGTCGAGTTGTTTTGGATTATATATGTGGAGTCAGAATAGATTAAAACCAAAGGATGGTCCTTGGAAATCCAATTAATCATTAAGAGTAATGATACTGGTAATAGTGGTTGTATGACATGTTGGTCTACTATGTGATATTAGACATCATACAGAAACCATATTATCTGCTCGATGAAATATGACCGATGTTCTTAGAAGAAGAACAATTGTAAAAGTAAATTTAGAATTTAATGGAAGTAGAAGTTTATTAGTTATTAGATTGACATTGGAGTGTCAAGTCTTCTACATAGGTATGAAAGTATATAGGTATCGCGAGATTGTAAATGTTACAAGGAGTTCTCTATGACTGAGTGTGTTTTCAAGGCAATTATCTGGTTAACAGAATGAGAGTAAGCACTGGGAAACAGAAGTCTCACTTAGTTACGGTATTTGTATATATGTTATTGGATAACATGATTATATCAAATAAGTTGATATCAATGAATCGCAAAAGAACGCACAATTATATATTGTACAGATTGTCAGAGTAACACTGTTCCACAAGCAAACATTATCATATAACGCTTATTTGATAAGGGGTTTTTTCATGAAGTAAAATGCAGCTGCTTTATTTGTACTCTAGTGCAAGTGGGAGACTGAAGAAGATATGCCCTAGAGGCAAATAAATAAGTAGTATTTATTGCATTATCTTATAAGTTTATAATAGGTTTTTGTATTATGCTATAACTGTATTAATCAGAATTATTAATACACGTGTGATGCATAGACAACCAGAGTCCCTAGTGAGCCTCTATATAAACTAGTCCACTAGGCAACAGATGATCGAGATTCCCGATCATGGACAATGGCGTCGGTTGACAGTGGGGTCATCTTATTACTAGAATAAGGTGATGGCATACGCAAAGTATTGCAATAAGATCATATTACGATGTTTGTCACTTGCAATAGAGAAGAAATATGATAGCTTATTCCTTACACCGTGAGACCGTACTTATTGCTACTCCGTAGGGGTGCTTTGAGAGCATCAAACGTTGTGTCTTATATAGCATGACAATAACGGTGTCCATCTTGGGTATACCGAAAGAGTATGTTGAGACGTAAGGATCAATAGCGGGATTTGTTCATTCTTAAAATGAAAAGATACTCTGGGCCTATTCGATGAGATTGCATCTATATAGCTGCGCAACTTATGACTAGGTCATGGAGATGTAATATCACATACGAGTTAATAACCTTTGTCGGTAACGAGATACAACAAGGACATCGGATGTCTATGATCATATCTCGGACAAGGTAGTATCGTAAAACCAAAGGGAATGAATATCATGTTTATGGTTCAACGACGATATTTGTAGAATGCACAGGGACCGTCATATGCGTCCAGGTATCCCTGGCGGTAAATTGCGAGCGAAGGGTCTCGATCATGTCTGGAGTGTTCTCGAACCGTAGCGTAACAAGTTTAAGGTCTTAACGACACCTAGAGAAAGTTCTAGAATAATATAGGATTTTATTGAGAGAGAGAGAAATGATCCGGAAAGAGTTCCGGTGGTCCGGAAGGAGTTCCGGGAAGGTCTGGAATGGTTCCGGGAATGTCCGAAAGATGTTCGGGTGGTCCGGAAAATGTTTCAGGGTCACGGGAGATTAAATTATATGTAAATATATTAATTATAAATTAATAGTATTTTATATTAATTTAATATTAATTAAAAAAGGAGAAAAATGGGCATGCCACCTAAATGGGCCAAGAAGGCCCAAGAGGGGGGAGCCGCACCAATGAGGCAGTGGAGCCCATGGTGGGTGCGGCCAAACCCCCCCCCCCCCCCCACCTCTCCTTTGTTTAGTCCCACATGGGAGAGCTAGGGAGTTTGCACACCCCCTCCCCCCTTTATATAGCAAGGCATATTGATTGGATTAATTCATAGAAAATACAATTAAATTTGTAGCAGGTCGGCCGAATTGTTTCTCCGCCCGTTTTGCCTCCTCTCTCCATCAAAGCTATACCGCCGGGCGACGTTGCCCTGCGGGATTCCAGAAAAGTTCTACCCCTACGATCTCAGCTGGATCTGAGTGACCGGAGCTTGTTGTTAAGCTCCGTATGTTTGCGAGTGCTCGGAGGCGCCACATTTGAGGAGTCTGGGCGACATCGTCTCGCCCACCCAGCAGCCCTGCCGCAGCCCTGCCGCCGGCGACACCCCCCCCCCCCCAGCCGTCGGCGTCACGCCATCTTCCGACCGACGCCCGTCGACGCAGGTCATCGTCGACACCCCGGCGTCATCGTCTCATCATCGCGACAAATTCTCCGCGACCTCGAGATCGGCTACGTACGACTTCATTGTCAACGCTTGTGCGGAAACGTAATCCCTGCTATCGTTCTACATGGAGGTAATGTGACCCGTTATGCCTCCGTTATCGCATGTACTAGATAGATAGATACTGACTAGTGAGAGCGTTCTTACGCTAGAAAAATTATTGTTTTCTGCACCTGAACCCCTTCAAATACGATCTTATTGCAATACTTTGATGCATATGTCCATCACCTTATTCTACCAATAAGATGACCTCATTGTCAATAAACGTCATTGTCCATGATAGGGAAATCTCGATCAACAGTTGCTCAATGAACTAGTTTATATAGTGGCTTACTAGGGACTCTGATTTGTCTATGTATCACACGTGTATTAACAATTTCGATTAATACAGTTATAGCATAATACAAAAACATATTATAAACTTGTAAGACAATGCGATAAATACTATATATTTATTTGCCTCTAGGGTATAACTTCTTCAGTTGATGCACATGAACTTTAAATATTTACTTGTCGATTTTCTATTAGGTGACAACTAAAAAACCAAACTCTCTTATGAAGTTTTTTCGAAAAAATAACCATAAAGAAAAATAATTGTTAAGAAGCATTATTATATCGATAGTTTTCTGTTTCTATAGAGTAAGGACATTATAGTCATCGTCACCTGCAGCCATTCCCCACTCTATTTTTTTATCCAAGAGTTTTAGTAAGGACAATGAAATTAAGTTCTCTTGCGATTGCATGTATTCTTTTTCGTGTTCGCAAGACCGGACTTTCTTTGACCGATGATTTCTATGTATATTTATTCATGTCTGCATGCTTAGTTGAAATACCACAATTTTTTGCTTAATAGAAAAGTTGATATGGACTCTCTTGAAACGTGATTAATGTGAGGTTGTGGTCTTCATCGTGCAGCTTGAGTTTTAGGAAGATTAGTTAATAATGTTTTTAATTCATTTCGTTGAACTATCTAGCCTTGACATACGGTAGTAGGAAAAAAGAATTATAGTGGTGCTGCTGGTTCATCCTTAGTGGCTTTTTTTTACATGACACTGTTTTTTAGCTGTTACTAACGGTTACCGGTGGCATGAAGCACAGTCGCTACTATTCATAGCAAGATCAGTGGCGTGCAAGAGGAAGCGCCACTGGAAAGTTTCATTAAGTGGCGCACACAAACGGGAACGCGTCGCTTATGAACACAACGCTGGATAACTAGCTTCGCGGGCTAGCGAACAATTTCAATCTAGGTGAAAGCGGATGCTTTAAGGAATTTGTTAAATATTTTCATTCATTCTTAGTTAATCTTACAAATCTAAATAACATCTTAATTTAGAGTTTCGGCCTTGAGGAACGGTGTCGGAGGTGACGATGACATCCGGCCCTGCAAGGGCGGGCGGCTGAGGAGGCTTTCGAGGAACTTGCATGCCTCTAGGTCGCCGTCCTTGTCAGTGTTGGAGCCAATGTCAAAGACCGGTGCACCAGCTTGTGGTCTGCATTGTGTCGGCATAGGAGGAGTTGGTGGCAACGGACTCCGTCCCACCGATTGCCACCTTCATGCCGAAGGCTACAACATGGGCCCAGTCACTTCCTCCTCATCCGGCTCGTCGGGCACTCCATCAGCCAAGTCATTGAGCCCAACCACTCACTCCTCTTCCAACTCGGCGGGCTTTTTGTCGGAATGCCGCTCCTCTTCAGCGGACGCGATGGGTTCGATGATGCTTGCTTGCCGAGTCGCGTGATTTGCCATCACCACGTTGTTCCAATAGGGCGACGACATGGAGAACTTGGGATGGATCCGCTGCAGCCATGGCATGTCATGCCACACTTAAGATCCTGCACCGCCCGTCCTGCTACCCCGCATATCCTCCCGCGGATCCGCGCAGTCGCGGGGTCCCGTGAGTCCGCCGCCGCGCAGCACCGACTCGGCAGCGTCGACCGCGTCTGCCGCCCGTTCACGTAGGGGATGACGTCAGCATGGTGCGGTTGACGGGTGGGCCCCGCTGTCAGCGGCTCTGTAACACAGAAAATAGAAAAAAAAATCATATCTTTTGAAATACAGTTCAGAAAATACAAAAAATACCAAAATTTGAAGAAAAAAATTTCTTTTCAACTAACACATTTACATGACTTTTCACACAACATATAAAGTAATTACACAAAAATGGAATTCAAAAGTTTCATATCTTTCCATGTGGATTTCAAAAGAATACAAAAAAAATGAGGATTTTTTCTTTACAACCATATCGTCAACTCTCAATGCACCCCAACTTTAACAATTTTCGGATTCAAAACAACTTACAAGCGTGAACTTCTTTGAATTTCATGTATCTTCACACCTAAATAGTTATTTAATGTGCTGAAGGGGATCGAGTGCAGAAAACAAAACATTTCCTAGCAACGATATCTTTAAAACATGCCAAGATCTATTCTATACAGATATAGTAGTACGAACGAAGATCAGAATACATACCCTTGTAAACCGAAAGCGGGGATTACGTTCCCGCACCAACGTTGTCGACGAAGACCGACGAAGCCGACCTCAAGGCCGTGTAGAGGAAGCAGACCTCCGAGTACCGCTAGCGCAGCATCTCGCAGGGCGTTACACACGTACGGTGGAGACGACGGCCTCCGAAGCTCCAGTCCAGGACGAGCAGCGGAAGACTTGAACCGGAACACCAGCAGCGCGACAGCGGGCTATGGTGGAAGAGATCCCCCTCTCAACTCGGCGCAACTCCGACAAAGGGAATCACGAAATCGAGAGAGAATTGGGGAATTAATTGGTGAATTAAAGGGCCAGGGGTGCCCCTTCTTATATAGGCTCCCAGGGGTAGCCAACCTGCTCACCAGGCAATCTGGGACTATCCCCGCATGCCTGGTGCGACTGCACATGGTGCGTCGGCCCCATGGTGGCCTCCAAGCCCCCACCGAATTCCCCTAGGGAATTTTCCCCTCTGGGTCTTCTTTTGACTAGAAGGCCCATTTAGGGAAACCAGCCTAAATAAATTCGAAAATAAATATATAAAATCATATTTGGACATTAATTACACTAATTAATATCAAACATATTATATATAATTTATACTAGCTCCGAAAACTATTTCGTCGCTGCCCGATCTCCATCGGACCTCTCCCGGGACATTCCCGGTGATCTCTTTCCTTTCCGTTTGTCTTGTCGAAACCCCTTAAGTGTGTTACCCTAGCGGTTCGATATAATAACAGGTATGATTGAGAGTCCTCTCCGATCAACGACTAACTCGTAGGACTGGACCCCATGAATTAATCTCTGTGATATAACGAATGACTTTCATCTATCAAACCTGAACGTAAAGTCTTAAACCTTTTGTCATGGCGATACTTAGAGTGTCCGAGCGTCGTTCATAGATATCTCCATATCTAGCTTGACCTCGTTACGGACAACGCTATCTTCTACTCATCTATGATTTCATGTCTCCGTGACCTAGCCACATGCTTGCAAGCTCATAACACATAATCTCACCGAGTGGTCCCTAGAGTATCTATCCTGCTATGCGGACTGGCAAATCCTGCTCTTGACCCCTCGTCTCAACTACTCCTTTCCGATACCCAAAAGTATCACCATTATTGTCATACTAATTAAGATACGACAGTTGGTGCAATCAAAGTATCTTTCAGGAATATCAATAAGAGTTGGTATCACGGTCAAAGGCGTAATGACTACGTCCTACAAATATGGGTATGTCCATCACATCGTTCTCCAACGATATGACTTCCCTTGCCGATCGACGCCATGCCCTATGATCGGGAAACCTCGATCATCGCTCGCGCAATGAAACTATTCTTAGTAGAGGCTACTAGGGACCTGGTTGTTTACGCATCACACCCGTATTAATGTTTCCGCTTAATACGGTTATAGCATGACACAAAAACATATTATGAACAAACGAGATATGATAAAGAAATACACTTTATTAATTGCTTCTAGGGCATATCTCCTTCAGTCTCCCACTTGCACTAGAGTACAAATTAATCTAGATTACAACTTGGTAAAAGCTTAACACCCATAGCTAACTGGTGTTTTTCATGCTTGTCAAGCGGAAGAGGATTCGTCAGGGGATCTGCCACATTCAGATCCGTATGAACTTTGCAAATCTTCACATCGCCTCCTTGTACGTACTGTCGTATCACATTGAAGCGTCGGAGAATGTGTTTGGCGGTGGAGTGAGACCTTATCTCCTTGGCGTTAGCAATGGCATTGTCGCAGAAGAGGATCACGGGGTCTTGCACGCTCGGCAACACTCCAAGTTCGGTGATGAACTTCCTCAGCCACACAGCTTCATTCGCGGCCTCACAAGCAGCAATGTACTCCGAATCCATTGTAGATTGTGCGACAATAGGTTGCTTCCCACTTCTCCAACACACGCGCCTCCATTCACCTTGAACACATAACCTGTCTATGACTTAGAGTCATCGGGGTCTGAGCCGAAACTTGCATCCACGTAACCTGTTACGCCAAGTTCTTCATCGCAGCCACCATAGACAAGGAACATTTCCTTTGTCTTGTTGAGATACTTAAGAATGCTCTTAACAACAATCCAATGCGCCATTCCAGGATTACTCTGGAACCGGCTTGTCAAACTTAGAGCTAATGCCACATCAAGTCTAGTTCTTAACATTGCATACATAATCGATCCTATGGCTGAAGCATAAGGATGTTTAGTCATATCGGCCTTATCCTGTTCCGTTACCGGACACTGTGCCTTTCGCAATGTTTTATTCTTGATAGCCGGCAGAGAACTGTTCTTTGCCTTCTCCATACCGAAACGCTTCAGTATTTTATAAAGATAAGTACTCTGACTCAACGCTAATACATGTCTTGATCTGTCAAGATAGATTTTAATGCCTAAGACGTATGCAGCTTCTCCTAAGTCCTTCATGGAAAATTTACTGTTTAAATAATCCTTCACGCTATTCAGAATTCCACATCATTCCCTATCAGCAATATGTCATCTACATATAGTGGTAAGAACACAACCGAGTTCCCACTCATTTTCTTGTAAATGCAGGTCTCTTCCAAATTTTGGACAAATCCAAAACCTTTGATTACTTAATCAAAGCGAAGATTCCAGCTCCGAGATGCTTGCTTCAATCCATAGATGGAGCGCTGAAGCTTGCATACCTTGCCAGCATTTTCTGGATCGACAAAACCTTCCGGTTGTACCATGTAGAACTCTTACTCAATGTTTCCATTTAGGAAGGCTGTTTTGACATCCATCTGCCATATTTCATAATCGTAATAGGCAGCAACTGCTAACAAAATCCGAATAGACTTCAACATCGCTACCGGTGATAAGTTTCATCATAGTCAATCCCATGAACTTGTCGGAAACATTTTGCGACAAGCCAAGCTTTATAGACGGTCACATTACCATCAACATCAGTCTTCTTCTTAAAGATCCATTTATTCTCAACGGCCTTGCGCCCTTCGGGAATATCCATAAAAGTCCACACTTTGTTATCATACATGGATCCTATTTTGGATTTTATGGCTTCTAGCCATTTCTCGGACTCTAGACTCGCCATTGCCTCCTTGTAGTTCATAGGTTCGTCTTGTTCAATTAACATGACGGTGCAAACCATGTTGCCATACCATTCTGGTGCGATACGAGATCTACCAGACCTACGAGGTAGAATACTTTCCTCGACAGTTTCTCCCACTCCATCTGTGTAGGACGTTTCCGGAACAAATTCCGTTGCGTCACTCGGAATCTCGAGTTCAGGATCAACGATCTCATCGAGGTCTACCTTCCTCCCACTTACTCCTTTCGCGAGAAACTCCTTCTCCAGAAAGGTACCGATCTTCGCGACAAACGTTTTGCCCTCAGCTTGGTTGTAGAAGGTGTATCCTACGGTTTCCCGCGGATATCCTACAAAGACGACTTTCTCCGACTTTGGTTCAAGTTTGTCGGGCTGTAGTTTCTTGACATACGCCTCACAACCCCAAACCTTCAAAAACGATAACTTAGGCTTCTTGCCATACGTTAATTCATACGGTGTCGTTTCAATAGATTTGGACGGAGCCCTATTTAAAATGAATGCGGCTGTTTCTAACGCATAACCCCAGAAGGATACGGGCAAATCGGTAAGAGACATCATAGATCGGACACTATCGAGTAGAGTACGATTACGTCGCTCGGACACGTCGTTATGTTGCGGTGTTCCGGCAAGCGTAAGTTGCGGCACGATGCCACAACTCTTCATATGTGTGCCAAACTCAAAACTCAAATACTCGCCACCACGATCGGATCGGAGGTGCTTTATTTTCTTGTTAAGCTGATTTTCAACTTCACTTTGAAATTCTTTGAACTTTTCAAAAGTTTCAGACTTGTGTTTCATCAAATAGATATAACCGTATCTACTCAAGTCATCAGTTAAGGTGACAAAGTAACGATAACCATTGCGTGTCGAAACGCTCATTGGTCCACACACATCTATATGTATGATCCCCAATAAATCCGACGCCCGTTCAACGAAACCTTTGAACGGTGTCCTGGTCATTTTTCCCATAAGGCATGGTTCGCATGTATCAAGGGATCCAAAATCCAACGAGTCCAAAAGTCCATCAGAGAGTTTCTTCATGCACTTTATACCAATATGACCAAGACGGCAATTGTCGTAGTGGTATCACGGCAGATGCCATGGGATGGCTAATGTGTGGGGCCGATGGACGCTGGTGGATCCGGGGAGGGCTAGCGAGCTAAGGAGCTCACACGGTAGTAAGTGCCGAAGCACTCAAGAACACACTCAAACATCTACAAAACCCAAACAAATGCACGAAGACAAGTCCACTCACACGATATACCCAGGTTCGGGGCCCTCGTGAGGAGGTAAGACCCCTACTCCTGCCCTGCCCCTCAATATATGTATGTATCAAGATCTACAACATGCTCCTTGAGCTGTTTTGGTGATAAACCGGATGAACTAGAGAGGAAGAGGGAGTAAATACACTAGGAGTAAATCAGACTATAGTTTTGGCATACAAGTTGGTCGTCCCTCCACAGGAGGAGTTATGGCGCCTTTTATAGAGTTCCGCCGAGAGGTCCGGAAACCCTAATCCGGCTTGGGCGCACCGAGCAGGGTTAACGGTTATGTCGACACCGGCTATGGCGACCTAGCCGCCGTGCTATCCGGCATAGCCCTGTTGTCATCATCCCGGCAAGGACTGTAGGCGCCGTCCTGGATCATCATTGTCCCCTTGTCAGAGACAAGACATGTCTTCGCCCATGCCTAATAGCCTTTTCCGGATTGCCGGGCTAGGCATGTCCGATCTTGTCACAGCGTCATCGTACCGGCTGACACGCTCCCGTGTCAGGCGGGAGGTGACGATGCTTCCGTGTCAGGAGGGATATGATTTCTCCCGTGCCAGGCGGAAATCATGTACCTGCTCCTTGACTCTTGCCTGACATGCCCCACGTCGGTTTCTCACTCCGGTACCTCCATCCTGCACACCGGATACAATCAAACAGAGCTAAGGCAGGTTAGCCGGTTAGGATCACACCGGGATGCCTACGCGGGCAACCGGGTTCTCCTGCTCCCGAGATCATGTCGGAGGATCCGGTCATACCACGAATCCGGACGATCCTTCGGGTCAGTACCGAGTTCTGCCCAGAGCCCGGGAACCACTTAAGAGAAGTATCTCTAGGCCTAGCATCCCGAAGATGCCGTAGGCTCTCACCAAAGACATCATCGAGAAGCTAGTTCTTAGAGGAACTCCCCCTGGAGCTTATGCTGCTCAGGTGGTCTGGGGGTCTATTTATAGTCTCCACTGATTACCCTTGCGCCCCCCAGGAGGTACTCTGACCCTGACAATCAGCCAAAGGTCAAGTTGCCCCTTCAGCACACCAAAGGACAACCCTTTGCCACTCCAAAAGGTCAATTCATATAGTCATATTGCTGATATGGACCGTGTTCTGCCCTACCCCGGGGGCAGCCCCCGGACACTAGTTCCCGAAGCTGGTGTTGTGCAGCGACATAAGACGAAGTGCGGCATCAGATTTAAGAAGAAAACCAACCGAGGACCCCGAATCACCCTTTCCTTCGGTGAATGGGGTGTCCCTTTCCGACATCTGTTTCCCGAGATCTATCCACCGAGAAGACTTGTCCCGGAGAACAGGACTTAGCATTTCTAGGTTTATACCCTGAAGTCGGAACGACAACATGCACCCTGCCATTTATGTCGGACAAGCCATATCTGCCATGTGGACGCACCTGAGGTCTTGTCAGGTCAGGGAGGCACTCGAGTGCTTTTTTGACTTAACTGGTATGTCGCTCGGGTTCGCGCACCGGTGCCCGCACCGGATCGGCATGCCAACCGCCAGCGCCTTGTGGCCTCCGGTGTGGCTCCCTACGTGCCTCTGGGTATGGCCACGTGTCCGCCTGGGCACAGCGCGATCCCACCCACGATTCGGGAGATCGTGGGCGGGAGATTCGGAAACCGCTCCCGGTGTTCCCCATAAATAGGGGAACAGAGGGGTCGGCTCCTCTTCTTCCCCACTACTCCTCCTCTTCCCGCACTTTGCCCCGAGCGCTCCGTCGCCGTCGCCGTACTGCACTCAAGCGCCGCACGTCGTTGAGTGATCTTGCCACCGTCGCCATCGGTCCTCGCCTTTCACGCGCATGCGTCGCTCCGTCACCTGCGGTGAGTTTCTTGAGTTCCTTCGGTAGATCTATCCATTACCGTGACGGTCTGTGTTCGTCGCTAGTTCTTCTCGAACAACCACGAGTTCCCCGCGGGATTGCTCGACCGATCTTGCCTAGCGGGTAGCACGTAGTTGTTGTTGTAGTTGGCTAGTGAAGCGATTCCCTTGGACATGCCTCTGCTCCCATTATCTCCATCCGCGCTCTGTTGCGCTAGAACGGCTTAGAACCTTGATACTTGCTCCTATTAAGTTCCAATTATTTTGCTTTGGTAGATCCATTCAGTAGGATGCCGGTTATTGGGAGCAGTTCTTAGTTCGAGTTCCTTCATTACCGACATGCTAACCCGACTAACCGGACCTTCCGCCTGCGGACTAGCTCTGACATGACCTCGGAAGCCGCCGAGATGGGCGATGAGAGCGCTAGAGGATGTTGGGATGGATCCGAGGCTAACCAGGGAGATCTCGACTGGCTAAATCGGACGCACTGGATTCCACCTCAAGTGGAAAGCCGACTTCCTACCGGCGAGGTCAAGCCGGAACCCCAACCCGGCGAACGTGTAGTGTTCGTCACACACTTTGAGCGCGGGTTCGGCCTTCCGGCTAGCCCGTTCTTCCGCGAGTTCCTCGATACCTACGACCTCCAACCACATCATCTCCCTGCCAATGCTATCATGATGCTCTCTTGCTTTGCCTCGTATGCGGAGGGGTATCTCGGTATCTGGCCGTTCGTGGAGCTCTGGGCAAAGTACTTCCTTCTTTGCCGACAAGTCATCCCCAACCCGGATCAGAAGGTCAAGGACCTCGTCGCCTGCGGCGCGACAACCATCATCCCCCGTGCCGACTCCGGATTCCCTAAGGTCTAGGGGTTGGAGTCCTGTCGGAAGTGGCAACGGAGCTTCTTCTACGTGCGGAACCCGACCGTCACAGGAGATGAACCGAGTTCTTCCGCGCCGGATTTCCTCAATCTCCCGGAATTCATCATGGGCCCTCCTACTGACTTCGAACTCTGAGGAGGTCGAGAGTATGCACGACGTCTTTGGGGTTCTCGGGGAGGACCTGACGGCCGACGACCTCCTGCGCACGTTCATTATCCGCCGGGTTTGCCCTCTCCAGACCCGGGTGCACAAGATGTGCTTTATGAGTGGGTTGTACGACCCCACCCGAACAAGCATCTTCGGGTTGGACAAGCCCGTGGTTTACCGCCACGTCTGGGTTATCGCTCGGACGAAGATGCCGGAAGACTGGAAGTGGGGCCTAGCTCCGGCCACCCGGAGGAAGCGACTGGAGGAGGTGCCCGTGCATGCCTTAGCCGACTTCCGTGTTATGCCAGGTTCCGCAAGATACCGACATCCCTGACATGCACTGATCTCCTTTTCTTATTTTAGTTGTTCAAGCGGCAGATCGAGGAGGACGCGATGCATGTCGGGGACAAGTTCACCGACGACTTCCCGGTGCCCGAAAGGATGCCGGTGGAGGATCCCGATGGCGAGGACCATATCTCGATACCCCTTGCCCGTGTTGCTGCTCCGGGTAAGCCTTCAGCTCAAGAGGCTATCCAAGTCGAATATGACGAAGATGATGATGATGATTGTCAAATATTCGATGTAATTGACGCCCGTCCTCTCAAATACGCCCTACCAGCGGTTCCGGGACCTGCAGTCACGACGAAGCGCGCCGTGTCCGAGACCGCGCATGCCGGTGGTTCGGGTACGGCTACCAAGAAGACCAAGACCGCCAAACGCCTGAGCGACAAGCCTCCCCGACGGAGGAGAGGTCCTCCTACCATGTCCACCGGGTACGCTACTCTCCAACCGAGTTGTTCTATCCGGGCCCTGCCCGAGATCCCTTCTAACTTGCTTTCCAAATGCAGGGCGGCGCTTGACGTCCCGCAGTCCGGCAGTCCCGTGTCACGGTTTCCAGGTCCCCCAGTCCAACTCGGGCCGCCCCTTTGCCACCACGGCGCCGAGTGGGGGATGTCGGTCATCAGGACTCTGGCCCGTCATGGCCGATGTCTCCATTCCCCGCTCTGCTACTGGCATGGGGACTTCGGGTGGTCAGCCTGCAGTGATCGAGATCCCGGCCAGGCAAGCCCCAGCCACCGAGAACGTCGTTCTTCCGGACATGCCGCGCTGGGTAGCGTCTCCGAATCTTGATGCGGATGTACCGAGTCCCCCGCAGCAGGTTGTGACGCGAGCTCCTACTCGTCTAGCTCCGCGGAAAACACTGCCGCCGAAGCAGCCCACTCCCCAGCCTACCCGGCAATCGGATCCCCAAGCTGGGAAATAGCGTAGCCAGGCCTCTGGCCAGAAGACTGCTCCTGCCAATCCCAATGCTCCTCCGAAGTCTTCCTCTCAGGACTTGGCCTTGACCAAGAATTCCTCCACTCCGGGCAAGCACTCCGGGCTACCCCCGCCTCCTGTCGACACCCCTACTGCCGCCCTGCAGGCCCTGCGAGCGCCTGTAAGCGCATTTGTGCCCTCAGGATCTCGGGAAGCTGGGGCGTTGAGCGCGCCAACCGTCACCGGCTTACGCGCGGTTGACGAATACAACTTGGCCTGGATAGCCGCCGATGCCTCCGAGATCGTGGGGGACTTACATGCTGCTGGCCCAAGCTGCAGCGCGCAAGCCCTGCACGCCCTTCAGGTGGCGGTCTTGGATGCTACCCGAGTTGTGGAAGTAAGTCTTCTATCTTCTATCATCCCTAGTCCCCGAGATTGGTGCTTAGTGATCTAGACTCCACCGAGTAGCAGATCACTAGGCGCAAATCTTGAAAAAGAAACTTTCAATTCCCAGTCCCCGAGATCCTCTCTTGGGTACCAAAACTCTACCGAGTAGTCGGTTCACAAGTGTGGATATTGAAGAAATTTTCCTATCATCTCTTGCTCAATCGAAGTCCCCGCGACTGATATTGGATAAATACTGCTACAGGACTGCAGCAAAAAAAACAGCAGCATCTTCCACAGGCTTCTTGCCGACTTCGGTCAATCCAAGAAGTCGGAGGAGCGACTCCGGGAGGAGCGAGATGCCGCGCGCAAGATCTTGGCGGACCAAAAGGCTTCTCTAACCGATGCGCGGTCTGAGATCGCGCGGCTGAATGCCGAGCTGGAGAAGGGCAGGTCTACTGCAGCGGACTTGAAGACCCGCTTCGTGGATGCTACCAAGAAGCAGAAGGAGACTTTGGACCAATCCGAGGAGCGCGCATGCTGCCGAGACCGAGTTGGCCCTTCTTCGGTTGAAGCAGGATGCTTGGCTTACCGAGCTCACCGGTCTCAACCGGGATATGAACGGTGAGTACACCGAGTTCTCTTTCTCCGTCTTCCTATTTTGTCGACATTGCCTCATGGATTGTCCGTGTGACAGTCCTTCTTTCTCAAGGACACTTTGAGCATTCCCGAGAAGCGGCCACCCTTGCGATCGCTGCCGCCCGGAAGAAGAGGGCCAGGAAGGGTCCGGTCTCGGATGCATGGGATATCGATGATCATCGCATCGCCCTGAAGGCCCGGATAGTCCCTCTCCGGACGATCGTCACCGGGCTCCTTAGCGCGGCGGTTCATGCGTATGGTGCGGTGTGGCCTGGCGCTACCGGCAAGCTCTCGATTACCGAGTTGGCCACCGCGCTCTAGGATGCCGGTAACCGGCTTCATGCCTGGAAACGGTGCGCCGCCCGCGCTGGTGCCGACCAAGCACTGCAACATGTGCTTAGCTGGTACGAGAAGCTCGACCTCGAGGTGATCAAGCGCTTGCGGACCATCTCGGAATGGTACACCGACCCGACAAATATCCGCCTGCGCCCAGAGACTGCACATCGCCTCGCGAGTTGGGCGGATCCTGACTCTTTCATCACGAGTCTCATTGCGTCTGATTCCGAGTCAGACTACGAAAATGATGGCGAGGCGGAGGATGACGGTGATGCGGATGGCGAGACGCCGGACGCTGGAGATGTCGAGGCCACCGCGGCCACCGAGATCACCGCTGACCGAGATGCTGCCGATCTTCCGCCGCCCGAGGTCCCGCTGCCCGAGACGGGTGTGTCTGTGCTGATTACCACCGCTGGTACCGAGGAAGTCATCACCGAGCATCCTGCTGTCGACCAAACTGAGAATCCGACTTCTCCGGTTGCGCCTTGAATGCATCGAGTCTACCCCGACATACTTCTTAGGCTTTGTCTGAAAACACTCCTGTTTAAACGTTAAATCCCCGGGATGCCGGGTGCAAATGTAATATACTTTTAAGCCGTATGCTATGCCAGTTAAAATTTTCTTTTAACGAATTACAAGTTATGTTGGTTTATTCCGCCAAGAGTCCCCGGGTTCATTTTCATGTTTACCGTAGTTAGGCGATTTCTGCTCTTATCTACCATGTCGGTGTTCGACAGTCGAGTCACGAAACCCCGTTCACGGTATACATTACTTACAAATGTTCGAGTTCTAGTTGCAAAATTTCCGACATAAGAAGCAGAAACCAAAAAACCGGGTTAGTAAGACGCATGTGCCGGAACAATTCCTATCCCAAGTCCCCGAGTTCGTTTTCGTGTTCACCATATTTGACGTTCTTTGCTCTTGACTACCATTTCGGCGTTCGTCAGTCGAGTCACAAGATTATTTCACATGGCATACATTACTTTAACTTCGAAACCGAGTTCAGAATGTTCCCGGCATATACCAAATAGAAATAAATATAAGGCAGTCCCCGAAATCCTCTCTGGGTCGCCGACATGCATAAAATAGGTAAATGACAAGACCAAAGTGAAACGAACAAAGGCAGTCCCCGGGTTCCCCCTGAGGATGCCGACATGCATAAAACAGGTAAATGACAAGACCAAAGTGAAACGAACAAAGGCAGTCCCCGGGTTCCCCCTGAGGATGCCGACATGCAGTTTTGGATAAACAATCAACAAATTGCACAAGAAAGTCCCCGAGTAACTCCTCGGGGTGCAGACATTTCATTGATAGAGACCGAGATACATACATTGCGCCCTTTAAGTGTAAAAGGTACGGAGCAAGGCTACATTCCATGGCCGTTTGGTTTCCTCACCAGCTTTGTCCATTACACCTTTTCTAGCTTCCTGTGCATCTACAAGGTAATAAGAATCATTGTGCAACGCCTTGCTCACGACAAAAGGCCCCTCCCATGGAGGTGAAAGCTTATGCATCCCGGTTGTGCGTTGTATCAACCTTAGCACCAGATCCCCTTCCTGGAATACTTGGGGATGCACCTTCCGGCTATGATAGCGACTGAGGTTTTGCTGATAAATTGCGGATCGAGACAATGCCAATTCCCTTGCCTCCTCGAGCAAGTCAACATCGTCCTCCCGGGCTTCTTTTTCCTCGGTCTCGGTGAACATTGTCACCCTTGGTGCGTCATACTGTATGTTGGTTGGCAGCACTGCCTCGGCACCATACACCATGAAGAATGGCGCATACCCGGTAGATCTATTCGGCGTGGTCCGGAGACCCCACAGTACTGCCGGTATCTCTTCTATCCAACATCCCGGGGTTCTCAACAGTGGCTCAATTAGGCGAGCCTTGATGTCGGCTAACACCAAGGCATTTGCTCTCTCGACCTGCCAATTTGCTTCTGGGTGAGCTACTGACGCCACATCCAACCGGATTCTTTTCTCCGCACAGAACCGAGCAAATTCCCCCACAGCAAAGTTGGTACCATTATCTGTGATGATGTTGTGTGGCTAACCATATCTCAGGATGATGTCCTTCAACAACTGAACCGAGGTGTGCCCGTCGCACTTCCGGATTGGTTTGACCTCTATCCACTTGGTGAACTTGTCCACCATCATCAGCATGTGTGTCATATTGCCTCTTGTCGGTTTAAACTGTCCGACCATGTCCAAGCACCATACGGCAAATGGCCAAGTGATAGGAATGGTTTTCAGTGCTGACGCCGGCATATATATCTTGTGGGAAAACCTCTGGCACCCTCCACACTTTCAGACAATGTCTTCTGCTTGTCGCAAGGCTGTGAGCCAATAGAACCCATGCCGTAATACTTTTGCCACTAGTGCCTGAGATGAGGCATGGTGTCCACACTCTCCCTGATGTATCTCCAGCAGCATCTCTTGGCCTTCCTCGGGCTCCACGCATCTCTGAAGCACCTCGGTGACACTTGTCTTGTACAGCTCTTGATTGATGATGGTGTCTGCCTTGGATCTTCGTATTACCTGCCAGGCTTCTACTTCGCTTTCCGGGAGGGTGCCATCCGATATGTACGCCATGATGGGTTGTGCCCATCCCGGGTCAGGCCGTACCTGGAACACGGGAATATCTATGTCCATTGGCTCATCCGACATCACCTCAGCACACATGGCATATGCAGTCTCCGAGTTCTGGGGTGCAGTCCCCGGGTTCAGTGCAGTACTCCCGACTTCTACCTCCATAGGTATGGCCTCCGACCCAGGTTCCTTGGGGATGAAGATGGATTCCGACTCGGGTGAGGGCTGAATAGATGGCTTTCTCAGATGCTCCAGAGCGATGTCGGGTGGAATGGCATCCCGAGATGACCCCAGCTTGGATAACACATCCGCTGCCTCATTTTCCCCTCTTGGTATGTGCTTGAATTCGCAGCCTTCAAAAAATCCGGATATTTTTTGCACATGGAACCTATATGAGGCCATGTTGGCGTCAATTGCATCCCAGTTTCCCAACACCTGCTGCACCACCAGATCGTAATCACCGAAGCACTCTATTCGGCGGATACCGATCTCCTTGGCGACATTGAGTCCATGCACCAATGCTTCATACTCGGCCACATTGTTAGATGCCTGGAAGTGAATTGCAGTACATATTTCAGCACATCCTTCTTTGGCGAGGTGAGGACGACTCCGGCACCCAATCAGATCTTGGCCTTGGAACCATCGAAATGCATCTTCCAAAAATTGAAGTCGGGAAGTGGAGGCTCATACTGCATCTCGGCCCAGTCCACCAAGACGTCCGGCAGCGCCTGCGACTTAATGGCGTCGCGTCTCTCGTATGTCGGAGCTTACGGAGACAACTGGATGGCCCATTTAGCAACTCGACCGCTCGCATCCTTACAGCCGATGATCTCGGCCAAGGGAGCTTCGCATACCACCGTGATCGGGTGCTCTTGGAAATAGTGCTTGAGCTTGGTAACCGCCAAGTATACCCATATGCCATCTTCTGGTAGTGCGGGTAGTTCTGCTTGAATGTCGAGATCACCTCGCTCAGATAGTATACTGGTTTCTGTATCAGCTTGTCCCCTTCTTCTCTTTCCACCACGATGGCCACACTTACTACCCGGTTAGTGGCAGCAATGTAGAGCAGCATAGGTACCTTGGGCAATGGGGATGCCAACACTGGTGCTGTTGAGAGCATCCTCTTTAAATCATTGAACGCCGCATCAGCTTGCGGGGTCCATACAAAAGGTATGCTCTTTTTCAGCAACTGATACAAGGGCAAGGCTTTCTCCCCTAGTCGGCTCACGAACCGACTTAGGGATGCCAAGCAGCCTGTGAACTTTTGCACATCTTTGAGACATGTCGGTAATTTCATGCTCTCGATTGCACGTATTTTACCCGGATTGACCTCAATCCCCCGGCTTGATATGAGATAACCGAGTAACTTGACTACCGGAACACCGAATGTACAATTATCCAGGTTCAACCTCATCCGAAATTTTCTTAAGTTTTTGAATGTTTCCCTCAGATCATCGATCAGAGAGGATTTTTCTTTTGTTTTTATGACTATGTCATCGACATATACTTCAGCATTCCGGCCTATCTGGCCATGTAAAAACATTTCTGCATACATCTCTGGTATGTAGCACCAGCATTTCTCAGACCAAATGTCATGACACGATAGAAATAAGCCCCATATTGGGTAATAAAAGCAGTTTTCAATTGATCATTCAGGTTCAAAGGTATCTGGTGGAAACCAGAATAAGCATCTAAAAAGGTCAAAAGCTCACACCCGGCAGTGGAATCGATCACTTGATCTATCCGGGGTAGTGGAAATGGATCTTTCGGGCATGCCTTGTTGAGGTTGGTGAAGTCGATGCACATGCGCTACACCTTGAGCAGGAGGGGATCATCGTTCTTCTTCTCAACCAGAACCGGATTCGATATCCAATCCGGATGTAGTATTTCCATCACGAACCCGGCAGTCGGAAGTACTGCGAGATGCTCCATGATGGCAGCTCTTCTCTCGTCCGAGAGGCGCCTCGTCGGTTGCTTCACCGGCTTCGCGTCAGGCCTGACGAACAATGAATGCTCAGTCAACTCCCTCGGAACGCCTTGCAGATCGTCACTCGACCACGCAAAGGCATCCCGATTCTCACGGAGGAAGTCGACAAGCTCGCCTTCCTATTTGCTGTCCAGGTTGCTGCCAATGATAACCTGGTGCTCCAGGTTGCTGGGGTCAACTCCCACCTTTTTGGTTTCCCTTGGTGCCTGGAACGAGGCGTTCTGCTCCGGGTTCACCATCCCGGGCATGCCGAGCTGCGACGTCTTGGCCAGCGCAACTACTTGCTGGATTCTCTTCTTCTGCTCAGCTATGACGTGGGACTCGGCTAAGCAGGAGTCTGCAGATGCGCAGTCCATGGAGCGCTTGTGGTATCCCGAGATGGTGATCACTCAGTTTGGCCCCGGCATCTTCATCTTCAGGTAGCCCATGTCATCTACGACCTCGAACTCCAAACTCTCAGTCCGGCAGTTCTCCCGAGTTCCAACAGCACTTCCACCCAAATTTTGCCCATGGGCGAACAAGAGACTCTGGGCACAATGCCATGGAAAGTCGTCTCGGTTGGGAGCAACGTGTTCATGGACACCCCCAGCTTCAGCATGCTGTCCTTATACATGATGTTAATGGCACTGCGATTGTCAATCAGAACCCGGCTGAAACGGACGTTGAGGCTTGGTCCGACAAAGGTCGGGTCTACCACCAAAGCATAGCCACCTGGCTTGGGCATAACCCGGGTATGATCCTTTCAACTCTAGGTGATCTCCATCTCAGACCAGTGCAGGAATTTCGGCACCGCCGGGATCACAACATTTACCTCCAGAGCACGCGGTCGCACGCTCTTCAGGTCAGTGGGCTCGGTCACGAAGACTACGCAGCTCTGGTGTGCTTCTCGGTAGTTGCCCTGCTGGTGTCTGGATTGGTTACTCGGACCAGCATCATTATCATTTCTGACATTGACCATATTCACTGGTCGTGGGAGGGGGGTCTCTGGTTGGGCTGATTGACCCGAATTGCATTGGCACCGGACAGCGGTGGAGGAGGTCTCGGAATGTTTGGCCGTGGTGCCGGTGCATTTGGCCGAGTATCCCCAGCACTGCCTTCCTGCAACGTGCGTTGGTACCAGCTGCATTGCCGGGTAGAGTGGTTCGTGGGCTTGTTGGATTCCACAATATGATAGCAACATGGTTTGTTCAACATCTCTTCATACGTCAACGGCTTCTTCTGGTCCACCCAGGTCTTCTGTACCTCTTGACTCTAACCCCAAGTCGGTCCAGCCACTTTCTGCCGCTGATTATTACCGGCATCCCCTTGATCTCGGCCTACAGCCGCAACATGCTGTGAGGCATAGTGGAATTCGGGTTGGTTCCTCTTCTGACCGAAATCCTGGCGGTCATGGTTCCTGCTCGGCCCCGATCGCTGGCTCCCCGAATTCCTCCTGTTGGAGTCTCCGACATCCACCAGGGGTTGCATGGGGTCTCCGAGCTTGTAGGTGTCTGCAATGCGCATGGTCTCTGCCAAGGTAGCCGACATCTTCCTTTGCAACTTCTGCCAAAGCATGGAGCCATGTCGGCATCCTGGCACAAACCATGATATGGTCTGCGCCTCGACAACCCGTTCGCAAGAGTTGCGAATGTTGCTCCACCGAGTAAGGTACTTGTGACGCCCGAAAATCGGTACTATGTAGATTTAAGCGATCCCGCCGAAATCCGCATAATAACGAGTTTAGGTCGCCCACCAGACATAATGTGCACGCCGAAACATGCGCATTATGTGGGTGGAATTGTGATAACATTACAACAGTTCCGATACATCCACAAATACAACAGAAGACATAATTACAACAACGACTCGAACGAGTCAAGATACAAAAGATACAATACAAAGATACAAATGACAGCGGAAGCAAAATAGTATCTGACTACGGATAAGATACAAATTGGACTAAGAGTCCTGAAGATAAGCATTGGCGTCATATCCCTGCCCAGCCAAGCCGGAGGGATTCCCAAGCTAACGTCGTCGGACTTCAAACCTGTTGACTGCACATAAAGCACAACCCAAAAGAGGGCCAGGGCACTCCCTGGCAAGCAAAACCGACTTGCCTACTTTCTACACCATCTCCCAAAATATAGGGGAGGTGGACTTAGCGGCAGCAGCACTAGGAATCTAGAGAGACGCACTACAACTTTTGTCTAATCAGAGAGGGATAAGAGAGCACATAAGGTAAACATCTACAACTAACACCAAACATACCCATTCTCGGATTAACCCCCTCAACCAAGTATGAGGAAGCAATTCGGGAAACTCACACATTGAACAGTTTTAGTTACCATTTGTTGTGAAAGTAATTATGTATTACTAGTCAAATTAATTAGCAATGATTAGGTGCAAGTTGTCTAGATCTTGTTAGTCAGCATCATCACCAAGTCGTCCATAATCGTGGACACGGGTCATCGATAAGATTAAACCCTGCAGCGGTGCACTACTGGACCCGTACTCGTTCGATCAACCCCAAAAGCAAAGCCAGAAGGTAGGGCATCTTAACACGGCAAATCTCTTCTCTACAACCCATCTAGGGAACCGAATGATTGTGTGCACGGCTAATCAGGTCAAGTACCCGCGGGATCGACCATCATAGCACTCTAAGAATGTGCCACCCTATATGAGAATCGAGTACTCCATCATCATGAGATCGTTATTTAACCATATGCATGCATCAAATGGAAAGCCCGAACTACTTGCGGCGCCTTGGATAAGAAGCAGATTAGATCGAAGCCGCGGGGGGGCTCCATAGGGCCTCCCACAAGCGGTTAGTGCGCTCAAAATTGGATCTGGGGACAAGAACTGAGTTCCTAGGTCGACACTTAGCAGAAAAAAGCACCTCGCAAGGCCTTCCGCCGGTGCCTTATCTTTTAATTATAATTCCCCAACAGAAGATAACATTTCATTAAAGTAGACAATCTATCATGCTAAGTATAAATGACATAGGACAAACAGACTCGCAGAACCAACCTTAAGCATGCATTACGACTCGCAAGGCTAACAGATAAACATACAACAGGTGATAATATGTGGGGATAAAGCTGTATGGGCTGCAGGATAAACATATGATGGGATCACAATTCAAGAATCGTAACTAGGATAGCATAGATAAAAAGGGAAGGATGAAAACCAAACAATCGTGTAACCGGCTAGCAGAAGCTTGCCTGGCAGCTCGTGGCCCGGCATAAAAGCAGGAATCTCAAGGATGAAAGTATCGACAGCAGACACGTCGTCGTCTACCCAGACAAGAGCAAAACACAGACAATAGGAAACTAAATCAATAAAAAGAAATGCGTAAACAATTGGAGGTGCATTATGGTATGAGAGGATTAGGTCATATTAAGGTGGGGATGAAATCCTAGCAAAAGATTAGGTTGCAAGTTATTTATGTAACCTACAAATTAAATGGTGTTTAACATATATATAGCATGACAGGGTGATCTAATTAATTTAAATGGAATAGGCAATAAATAAATATTTGCCCAACATATTCCATATTTATTATTGAAGTGCAAATTATTTATCTACACATCAAATTAAATGTTTATTAGCATGGCAAGACATGGTGCAGATGATAAGATCAAATTAAATGGAATTAGGGCATTATATATTTATTACCCCTCACATTCCATATTTAATTATTTAGTTGCATTTGTTAAATTAAACTAAGCATTTAAAATAAATGATGCAAAATGACATAAAAATGTTACATTCATGTTCATTGCATTTTTCTGATATTAAAACATGTAAAGATTATTTTATTTGGAGTTGTAGAAATAAAGTTATTGCATTTTTTAGTTCTAGGGTTTTTCTGTAAATGTGCAGGGACCTGTTCATGATAGCAAAAGTATCTGTGAGGCTCGAGTGGGGAAAACAGATAGCAGGGGGCTCAGGTGTAAAACTACAGGCGACAGTCACTGACGTGTGGGCCACACATGTCATCGAGCCAAAGAAAATAAAAAGGTGGCCGGGGTTCGAACCCACGCGCGCAGCGCGCGGGAGATCAGCGCTGCTAGCCACTCGGTCTAGTTCGGGTTGGTGATGTTCTCCGGGCCGATTTCCTTTTGAACACTTAACGACGCCTTATCTCTGACGAAACTGACGGAAGAAAAACGGCAGCGCACGGCGACGGACAAACCTCGCCGACGGTGACCTTAAACGGGCGGCGCCACGGCATCCGGTGCGTGCGTAATCTGCAGCGGGGTGTGGGACTTGGCCGTGTGTGCGTGTGAGCGCTAGGTTGCAAGGGAGGAGGAGCGGGACCTCGGTTTTGTGCTCGTTTGCAACGCGGCCGTGCGGATGGTGTCCGGCTCCGGCGGAATTCCGGCGAGCGGAGACGGGAAACAAAGGGGAAAGGATCGGAGGGGTCTCAGCTCACCTCTGAACACCTTATGACGAGAGGTGGGAGGTCGGGGACGGCGGAGACGGCCCTTTGGTGGCGGGGAAGGCGAGCGTGGCCACGGCTTGTGTCGGGGAAGGCGCGGTCGTCACGGCGGCGTGCGCGCCTCCCGCGTCTTGCTCCTGGACGTCGAGGACCGAGGTCGTCGTGGCGCATCTGGTGGCGTGATGGATACGGAGGAGGCCGGCGAGGAGGAAAACAGCGGCGGCGCTCCGATGGACTTTCGGTGGTATACTGAGAGGAAGGAGATGGGCGGCGACGCACGGGACAGGGAAGAAAGTAGCTAGGGTTTCGGGGGGCGGCTGCGGCGTGCTAAAAGGAGGAGGGAGAAGGAGCAGAGGCGAGTGGGGCGCATCGGCAGAGAGCCATGGCGCTCTGTCGAGCTGGAAAGCGAGGCGTATGGAGGTTGGGGGTGAGGGGAGCGGGCCGGAGTTGGGCCTCTTGGCCCACTTCGGCTAGAGAGAGTCCTCTCTCCCTTTTTTTTATTTTCCTTTTAAAACTTTTCTGGATTTGTATTTTCAAAACAAAACAGAAATAAAAATGATAAAAATCTTTTGGACATTTTTATTAGTTTCAAAATAGCCAAGTTAAAATACTGGATTGATTAATTCCAAATATTTTGAAACTTCATTTGAACTTTATTTGAGTTTGTAATTAAAATTAAATATGGGATTTGAAATTTGAAAGTAATTTATTTAATTGAAATGCAATTCAAAATGAAAGATGCCATGATGTCACACTATATTACAGCACAAGCATACAATTTAGGCAAGTTACAAATTTGGGATGTTACAGTACTCTCGGTCAGTCTCATTGTCCCTCTGCTTGCAAATGGCAAGCTGTTGAGGCCGGTTGGGCCTCTTGTATGTGCTGGTAAAGTTGCTGATGAAGGACTCCTTGAAATCTAACCAACAGTCTATGATGTCAGTCCTCAAGTTATTCAGCCAGATCCTGGCAGGTCCTTCCAACATTTCTGGCACATATCGCACCGCCCAGCGTCTGTTTCCACCGACTATGCTTACTGTAGTTACATAGTCGGTCAGCCAATCCTCCGGCTTCGAGCTGCCGTCATAGGTCTTGGCACCCCGGTTGAGCTGAAAATTTCGCACAGCCGGCTCCCGCATGATCCGAGGTTCGAAGCAAGCAGGTCCCGGAGGGCCTTGCTCTTCTACTAACTCGGACTGGTGGATCCGGTCGAGCCTGAACCTGGCATCAGCTGGATCTAGCTGCCGAGTTCCTATCCGAGATCCCAAAGGATTCTCGTTAGGCTGATATCCGAGTTGCTGCAACCTTGAGGTGCCATCGTCATGCCTGTTAACCACAGGAACTGCAGCTTGTTGTGGAAATGAGGCGGCATCTCTTTACCGATTTCCCTGACTTTACGGTGGATTCCGAGGTGATTTACCACGGCTAGCCGGGCCATTATTTCCTACACCCCAGTTACCACCACCATGGCTGCTTTGAGCCTAACCGGGATTGCTCTGCCCGGCTTGCTGGATTCCGGCAAACGCCGGGTCGTATGCCTGCAGTTGCTTGTTTCTCCCGGAGCCACGGCTTCGGCTCCGGCTTTTGCTCTTATTCGGATGGGGAGAGGAAGCCTCTCCTCCCGATCTGTTGCTCTCGGCCCTAGCCGAGTACACCTGGGATCCTGCACCCGGGTTCTTCTCCTTAAAGGCCTTGTTTTGCCGGTTAGCCTCAACGACTAACTCATTGACCCGCTCCTGCTACTTGCGCAGAGCCTCCCCGGATAGCCCAGCCAACTCGGCCATAGCTGCCTCAGTAGACCTGAGAGTTTTGGCGGGTGAACTGTATACCGGCTTTTCTGCCGAGACCAGACTTGCCATTCTGCTATGGCTAGGTGCTGCGCCACCAGCCAACTCATCGTTCACCATCCTGCCTTTCTTGCGCAGATCGGCGATGCGCTTGTCCCGGGAATCTATCCTAGGGAACCCGTGAGCCGCATTTTACTCACGGAGACTAGCACTAAGCTCGCGCCTAATTTCAGCAATCTCTTGCGCCTCAGCATGCAGCTGAAGGGGATCGTGTGCAGAAAACAAAAAAATTCCTAGCAACGATATCCTTAAACTAGCCAAGATCTACACTATGCAGATATAGTAGTACGGCGGAGATCGGAATACATACCCTCGTAGACCGAATAGCGGGGATTACGCTCCCGCACAAGCGTTGACGATGAAGACGCCGTAGCCGACCTCTAGGTCGTAGAGAACTCGGCGCGACGAAGATGACGAAGATGACCCCGAGGTCGGGTGGAGGAAGTAGGCCTCCGAGTACCGCTAGCGCAGCACCTCGCAGGGCGTCACACACATACGGTGGAGACGACGGCCTCCGAAGCTCCAGTCTAGGACGAGCAGCGGAAGACTTGGACCGGAACACCAGCAGCGCGGCAGCGGGCTATGGTGGAAGAGATCCCACTCCTCTACTCGGCGCGGCTCCAACAAGGGAACCACGAGATCGAGAGAGAAATTGGAAATTAATTGGTGAATTAAAAGGCCAGGGGTGCCCCTTCTTATATAGGCTCCCAGGGGGAGCCAACCTTGCCAGCCAGGCAATGTGGGACTATCCCCACATGCCTGGTGCGGCTAGGATAGGTGCGCCGGCCCTAGGTGGGCCCCATTTGGCCCACCTAGGCCGGCCAAGCCTCCCCCACAAAAATCCCTTGAGGGTTCCCCCCCCCCCATGGGCCTTCTTTCGACCAGAAGGCCCATTTAGGGAAATCAGCCTAAATAAATCCGAAAATAAATATATATAAATCATATTTGCATATTAATTACACTAATTAATATCAAACATAATATATATAATTTTTCCTAGCTCCGAAAACTCTTTCGGTGCTGCCCGATCTCCATTGGACCCCTCCCGGGACATTCTCGGTGATCTCTTTCCTTTCCGGTTGTCTTGTCGAAACCCCTTAAGTGTGTTACCATAGCGGTTCGATATAATAACAGGTACGATCAAGACTCCTCTATGATCGACGACTAACTTGTAGGCCTGGACCCCATGAATTAATCCCTGTGATATAACGAATGATTTTCATCTATCAAACCTGGACGTATAGTCTTAAACCCTTTGTCATGGCGATACTTAGCGTGTCCGAGCATCATTCTCAGATATCTCCATACCTAGCATGATCTCGTTACCGACATCGCTATCTTATACTCGTCTATGATATTTGTCAGCTGGTGACCTAGTCACATGTTTGCAAACTCATTTGACATAATCTCACCGAGTGGGCCCTAGAGTATCTATCCGGCTATGCGGACTGACAAATCCCGCTGTTGACCCCTCGTCTCAACTACTCCTTTCCGATACCCAAAAGTATCACCGTTATTGTCATACTAAATAAGATACGACGTTTGGTGCGATCAAAGTATCTTCCAGGAATAACAATAAGAGTTGGTCTCACGGTTTTAAGGCGTAATGACTATGTCCTATAAATACTGGGTACGTCCATCACATCGTTACTCCTAACGGTATGACTTCCATTACCGACCGGCGCCATGCCCTATGATCGGAAAACCTCGATCATCAACCGCGCAACGAAACTAGTCTTAGTAGAGGCTACTAGGGACCTGGTTGTTTATCTACCACACATGTATTAATGTTTTCGCTTAATACAGTTATAGCAAGGTGTAAAACATATAATGAACGATTGGGATATTGCCAATAAACTATGTTTGTAAGTGCCTCTAGGGCATATTCCCTTCAGCAGCAACCTGTGATGCTCTTCCAAATCAGCAGAAGTGACTTGGGCATCAGCATCAGCTGCCAGAGGGACAGCCAATTTGGCGACCAAACCCAAGAGGGGATCCGGCCTGCGACGAAGTTGGGAAGGCTGGGGATCACCATCTCGGACAACACCTCGCTCCTGAGGAGGCTTTGCCAACCGAGGTCGTCCACCACCGGCATCACCGTCGGGAGCATCCTCGAACACATCTTCGGTCACCCCGACCATCATGACTGCGACGCAGCTCGCGGGGCGATCGATATGTTGATCCCGAGCGGCGCAGATCATGGGGGGATCCTCAGCCTCCAGGACAATGTACGGGTAGTCGCAGACGATCTCGGTGGCGACGTAGGTGGTGAAGACACCGAAGTCGATGAGGCAGCCGTTCGCTGGAAAGGGCCTGTTCCGGAAGCAGCCGCCGTTGTCGCTGACGAAGTCCATCTCGCCCAGCCTGACGACGAGGCCAGAGAGCACCCGGATACCGGAGTGAGCGATGGAACCCATCCGGATGTGTACACCAGCTAGCGCCTCTACCTGCCCCACGGTGGGCGCCAATTGTCGTAGTGGTATCACAGCAGATGCCATGGGATGGCTAATGTGTGGGGCCGGTGGACGCTGGTGGATCCGGGGAGGCATAGCGAGCTAAGGAGCTCACACGGTAGTAAGTGCCGAAGCACTCAAGAACACCGAAGAACACACTCAAACATCTACAAAACCCAAACAAATGCACGAAGGCAAGTCCACACACAATATACCCAGGTTCGGGGCCCTCGTGAGGAGGTAAGACCCCTACTCCTGCCCTTCCCCTCAATATGTGTATGTCTCAAGATCTACAACATGCTCCTTGAGCTGTTTTGGTGATGAACCGGATGAACTAGAGAGAAAGAGGGAGTAAATACACTAGGAGTAAATGAGACTATAGTTTTGGCATACAAGTTGGTCGTCCCTCCATAGGAGGAGTTATGGCGCCTTTTATAGAGTTCCGGCCGGGAGGGCCGGAAACCCTAATCCGGCTTCGGTCCACCAAGCAGGGTTAACGGTTATGTCGACACCGGCTAGTGCGACCTAGCCGCCGTGCTATCCGGCATAGCCCTGCCGTCATCATCCCAGCAAGGACTGCAGGCGCCGTCCTGGATCATCATTGTCCCCTTGTCAAAGACAAGACATGTCTTCGCCCATGCCTAGTAGCCTTTTCCGGATTGCCGGGCTCGGCACGTCCGATCTTGTCACAGCGTCATCGTACCGGCTGACACGCTCCCGTGTCAAGCGGGAGGTGACGATGCTTCCATGTCAGGAGGGATATGATTTCCCCCGTGCCAGGCGGAAAGCCTCTACCTGCTCCTTGACTCTTGCCTGACATGCCCCACGTCGGTTTCTCACTCCGGTACCTCCATCCTGCACACTGGATACAATCAAACAAAGCTAAGGCAGGTTAGCCGGTTAGGATCACACCGGGATGCCTACCTGGGCAACCGGGTTCTCCTGCTCCCGAGATCACGTCGGAGGATCCCGTCATACCCCGAATCCGGACGATCCTTCCGGTCAGTACCGAGTTCCGCCCAGAGCCCGGGTACCACTTAAGAGAAGTATCTCTAGGCCTAGCATCCCGAAGATGTCTTAGGCTCTCACCAAAGACATCTTCGAGAAGCTAGTTCTTAGAGGAACTCCCCGCTGGAGCTTATGCCGCTCTGGTGGTCTGGGGATCTATTTACAGTCTCCGCTGATGACCCTTGCGGCCCCCAGAAGGTGCTCTGACCCTGACAACCAGCCAAAGGTCAAGTTGCCCCTTCAGCACACCAAAGGACAACCCTTTTGCACTCCAAAAGGTCAATTCATGTAGTCATATTGCTGATCTGGACCGGGTTCTGTCCTACCCCGGGGGCAGCCTCCCGACAGCAATGCCACATATACATGGCGGTATCATCACTACACTTGATCCGTTTGGCTTCTATGTTATGGATGTGAGTACTACGATCGAGATTCAACAAGAATAAACCATTATGAAGGGAATATGCCCTAGAGGCACTTAATAAACATAGTTTATTGGTAATATCCCAATTGTTCATTATATGTTTTATACCATGCTATAACGGGATTAAGCGGAAACATTAATACAGGTGTGGTAGATAAACAATCAGGTCCCTAGTAGCCTCTACTAAGACTAGTTTTGTTGCGCGATTGATGATCGAGGTTTTCCGATCATAGGGCATGGCGCCGGTCGGCAATGAAAGTCATATCGTTGGTGAAACGATGTGATGGACATACCCATTATTTATAGGACATGGTCATTACGCCTTCGACCGTGAGACCAACTCTTATTGTTTTTCCTGGAAGATACTTTGATTGCACCAAACGTCGTATCTTATTTAGTATGACTATAACGGTGATACTTTTGGGTATTGGATGGAGGTAGTTGAGACGAGAGGTCAACAGCGGGATTTGTCAGTCCGTTTAGCCGGATAGATACTCTAGGGCCCACTCGGTGAGATTATGTCACATGAGTTTGCAAACATGTGACTAGGTCACCAGCTGACATAATATCATAGACAAGTAGAAGATAGCGATGTCGGTAACGATATCATGCTAGGTATGGAGATATCTGAGAATGATGCTCGGACACGCTAAGTATCGCTATGACAAAAGGTTTAAGACTAGACGTCTAGGTTTGATAGATCAAAGTCATTCGTTATATCACAGGGATTAATTCATGGGGTCCAGGCCTACGAGTTATTCATTGATCGGAGAGGAGTCTCGATCATGTCTGTTATTATATCGAACCGCTAGGGTAACACACTTAAGGGGTTTCGACAAGACAACCGGAAAGGAAAGAGATGACCGGGAACGTCCCGGGAATGGTCCGATGGACATCGGGCAGCGACGAAATAGTTTTCGGAGCTAGAATAAATTATATATAATATGTTTGATATTAATTAGTGTAATTAATATTTAAATATAATTTTATATATTTATTTTCGAATTTATTTAGGCTGATTTCCCTAAATGGGCCTTCTGGTGGAAAGAAGGCCCATGGGGGGGAAAACCCTCAAGGGAATTCGCTGGGGGGCTTGGCCGGCCTAGGTGGGCCAAATGGGGCCCACCTAGGGCCGGTGCATCAAGGCTAGCCGCACCAGGCAATGGGGGATAGTCCCACATTGCCTGGCTGGCAAGGTTGGCTCCCCCCTGGAGCCTATATAAGAAGGGGCACCCCTGGCCTTTTAATTCACCCAATTAATTCTCGATTTCTCCTCGATCTCGAGATTCCCTTTGTCGGAGTTGCGCCGAGGAGGATGAGACTTCTCTCTCCACCATAGCCCGCTGCCGTGCTGCTGGTGTTCAGGTCCAAGTCTTTCGCTGCTCGTCCTGGACTGGAGCTTCGGAGGCCGTCATCTCCACCGTATGTGTGTAACTCCCTGCGAGGTGCTGCGCTAGCGGTGCTCGGAGGCCTACTTCCTACACCCGACCTCGAGGTCATCTTCGTCGTCTTCGTCGCGCCGAGTTCTTTGCGACCTAGAGGTCGGCTACGTCGTCTTCGTCGTCAACGCTTGTGCGGGAGCGTAATCCCCGCTATTCGGTCTACGAGGGTATGTATTCCGATCTCTGCCGTACTTCTATATCTGCATAGTGTAGATCTTGGCTAGATTAAGGATATCGTTGCACAGATTTTTTTTGTTTTCTGCATGCGATCCCCTTCAGTGGTATCAGAGCCGATCTATCGTAGATATAGTTGTATGTTGTTAAAACTCGTGTTCTTCACGGGGGCAACGTTCCTGTTATTTGCTACCCTCTAGCGTGCACTTGTGATTCCGGAAGTATTGAGTTGATGAAGCGGCCCAGACCGACATTACGCGTACGCTTACGCGAGACTGGTTCCACTACTGACATACGGCTTGTACCGTATCTGTGGCTGGCGGGTGTATGTCTCTCTCTCTTTAGTTGGCTTTGCATTTTCAATGGAGGGCCCGAAAGGGATGCTTAAACATGCAATTATTGGATTGTTGTTGTGGTCATAAGGTTCATAGGTATGAAGCGGTTCTATTTACGACAAGCCCAAGCCACGTAAAATATGCAAAAGATAAAGTAGAAGCGTCTAACTTTATTTTGCAGGGGCAATGTGATATGGTCAAGGTAGGTTTATTAAATTGTTTATGAACTGCGGGCTCCAAGAAGACCATGGCACAATGGACTATATCACATCGCATTACATTTGATGTTTTGTGTACATCTTATATTGTGTGATTATATATATTAATATATATTAGTTACGCGGCGGTAGTTATATATAAGATGACCCCTTCAAAATACCACTAGTGTTCTTCCTCCAACGAGCACCACCAAGAATGTTCTATGTTATGAGGCAGGTCGTGACGATCGGGTGTTCAGACATATCGTCGTTCGCATACAGTAGGTGTAAGCCATGTTGCACAAGCGTTACGTGGAGGTTATACTGGCGATCCTAGCATATGCAGGTATGGCCTCGGAACACGGAGGCCGAAAGGTCGAGCATGAGTCATAGAGTTTTTGTGATTGACAATTGTCTACCCTTGAAGTTGTGTTGTCGGCTCTGACGATGAGGGGTTGTGCAATGGATAGGGGTCGTGTAATCGCTTAAACGACCAGGAGGGATGTTCGTTGGAGTGGGAGTTCGGATAGTTATTTTCTAAAATACTAGAACTCAAAATATAATGAACAAAGTATGTTTTGCAAACCTTTGTAGATATTATCCATTGTAATAGCATCTTTTAAAATTAGGCGCATTCCCGCGATTGAGAAACTTAAAAGGTTGGGTCCAAACTTCATAGGTTTATACTTTAGCTTGAGGATACTCCTTGTTTAAACCATTAGCTCTTTGTGATACAATACCCGCTAGGAGATAAACCCGAAGATTCCGCCAACAAAAGATAATTTGGATTATTAGGTTTTGTGTGGATGATATCATTATAGTCCAGTGTATTCTATGATATCTGACATAGAGAACCAACGGTGGGTACGAGTTATTAGATCGCGAACATATGAGATGGTCGCTAAACTCGGGGTACCCCTAAAGTTGGATTGATGAAGTTTATCAGTACGTTGACTGATTGTCTTCTCAACCAAGATGGAAGAGAATACACACATTGAAAGGGGCACGTGGCAGTCATACTTGATGACATTGGTCAATCTTGATGAACATTGAGACGCCTCGCTCAACTCGATCACTGGATGACAGATGTCGTTGTCAAGTGCAAATGTTATGTCATAGACTATGTCATGCAAGGGGAATCGTTCACCTTCATGGTTCTTGATTACGTTGGAAGTATCAAGAAGATGAAACAGATCGCCAGAAGTCATCAATGATGATGGTGTATATATGATATACATGTTATGAATGTTTTAGCTGAGCAAGTACTCGCAGTAGTGACTAAGTTTTTGATACTAGTCATGTTTTTATGAAAACCAGGTTTACTGCTTGAGTAGCTTGAAAAGATGAGGCGACATTGCGTGTCTATAATGGCAGAAAAATTGTTGTGATGGTCATAGACACTCTCCCTCAAGATCTACCATTTAAATAAATTCTTTATGATCGCCTGTTAGGATGACCGTTATAAGTGTGTCTCCTCTAGCAAGACACTTGTTCATATATGTTAGTCACAAATTCGTTGTCCTATATTTATGAAGTAATGATCATATGTCGATTTGAATTTAGATGGTAGAAGCTCCCACATTCATAATATTAATGCCAAAGGATACAAACTTAATAAAGACACCACATATGTGTGGCACTACCGTTTAATTCATGTCAATGTTATAGTCAATGAATTAGCTCCATACCGGATGAATCTACAAGTCCTTAGATTTGAACTTTTGACACTTGCAAAATAACTAAGACACCGTTTTCGGAAAACGGGCATATAACTTATGGATAGTCATACATATAGATGTATGTGGTTCAATGAAGTAATTGACGGATAGTGGAGACCTTTATTTCGTGAACTTCGGTGTGAGTTTTGAGTGTAACTTGTTGAGAATCATGCATATGGGTGTATGTGAATCATTGAAGTACTTTAACGTGTAGTGGAATTCTTTATTTCATAGACTTCATGAATATTTCGAGTAGATATATGGATATCCACTCAGGGAATGTTAGTCTGGAAACTTTGATTCGATCAAACAAGTTCAGAATGAAGTAAGAAATAAATTTAACAAGAAAATCAAATTCCTGCGATACAGATCGAGGAAATAAAGATTTTAGTTATAATGTTGGCACATCATTGGAAGAGTTGTGAGAAGAGTTCCACAAATTACGTCGCATGGAACACCATAATGTTATGGTATGTTAGGACGTCGTAATCGCACCCTATCGGATAGTGTGTGCTAAATAAATTTCTTCTCGAAGTTTTGTGATCATTAGAGTCATATGGTAGAAACGTAAACATTCACGTTAGATGATAGGGAAACCATTTAAATCCATGGAGACAATACCATATGAGTAATGGCATGGCTTTTAGCCTGGATTGTTATTTCAGCAATTTAGTGTTTCGATGTGATCAAACCAAAAATGGATTAATCTTTGTAGTGTACCGTACCTAAAGTGTTAGTTGGGTACATGTCTCACGACATAGGCAAAATCGTTGCCGGAATATACCTTGCGAAATAAATAGTTTCTAGTCCAAGGGTATAACTGAGAAAGAAAGTAGAGCAAGACAAAGTTGATGAACTTTCTCTCCAGACATCAGAGTGGCGCAACCGAAAGTGTTTTCGGTGTCATGCTCCACAGCTTGAAATAAGCTGATGATACAAGATCATGATGCTCTGAGCTCATACTAAGAACGTAGCCGTACGAGGTTGTGTTCCATACTATGTGTTACGACAATCTTGTTATGAAGGTCATGTTAATGGAATATGACAGACCTACGTACTACGAAGAAAAGATGGTAGACCTAATTCCGAGAAATGGCTATGAGTCATATATGATCCGAGATAAAATCCATGTACGATTACCAGGTGTTGACTTGGGAGATCTTCTTGATGGCATCTAGGATGTTAACAGAATATGGAATTTTATGAGAGAGTAGACACTGATAAGGATCGATTTGTCGTGAAACAGTTCCGACAGATTCAAAAGTTGACCACAATAAGATTTTATCTCAAGTGGCGAAGCCTAAATCTATTATGAGTCGTTTAGCAATTACTATAATTTCGAATGAGAAATTCATAGATGGATAAGGAAACCATATTTCTTAATAGTGTCTTTAAGAAAGAGTTGTAATTAGTACAATAATGGTTTGGTGATCCTGAGGATGCTAAACATGTATGCAAACTTCAGTTGCCCATCAATGGGCTGAAGCAAGCATATCGGAGCTGGAATCTTCACTTTGATAATATGATCAAAGGATTTTGGCGTTGTCCAAAATAGTTGGAGAAACCTGCATTTGCAAAGAAGTGAGTGGGAGCTCATTTGCAAAGAAGTGAGTGGGAGCTAAGTAGTTTTCCTTGATCTTATATGTGGAAGGCATATTTGAGTGGGAGCTAGGTGTCATTTGTGATTTTGTATGTAACGACATATTGAATGACACCGATCCTCTAGTTGAGTGTAAAGGATTTTTTAAGTGATTAAATTTTCTATGAAATGAAGTTAGGAGTATTAGGCATCCGATTTATAATTGTATAGATCGTAAGGGGCTTAATAACATTAGGTCGGAATATTTCCTAAGTTAAGATTCTAAAGTGTTTCATAATAGAACAAGCAAAGAAAATGGTTCTTACTTGTATGACTAGGTAAAGTATTAAGTTTATCTTGGCATTTTCAGTGATAGAAAATGATGTTCGACATTCTCTATGTATCAGACATAGATTTTATCAGACTGAAAGCTCGACTTGGTGTGACCCGAGTTCTTGGTTGAAGAACGGGTTCTAGAGTGATCCTTGTGTGGATCAATGAACAAACGTTAAGTGTATCCTTCAGTGTCTGTGAGAATTGAAGATATGTTTTCTAGTAAAGGGTAAGAGTGAAAAGACAACTTGCCGTAAAATGGTTATGATGATGCAAGTTGTGACACTGACCCATACGACTAGAAAACTCATATAGGAGATGTCCTTTGTTTTGAAGAAAGACATGGTTAGTTTGCGAAGTCGCATATGAATGCATTGTTGCATAATCTACATAGGTATAGAAATATATGGCACCTTTAGAAGTAGCAAGTGTGATTGGACCGGGCAGTTTTCCGAGCGTATGTGGTCCCCTTAATAGATCTCTTAGACTTTTAAGGCCCATGCTACGCGAATGTTCGAGTCTCACTCCATCCATTAGGATATATTTCACCGTCATCATAAGATACGAGATGATGTCAAACTAGGTGACATAGAAGTGTTGCAAAGCACATATGCCCTAGAGGCACTTAATAAACATAGTTTATTGGTAATATCCCAATCGTTCATTATATGTTTTATACCATGATATAACTGTATTAAGCGGAAACATTAATACAAGTGTGGAAGATAAACAACCAGGTCCCTAGTAGCCTCTACTAAGACTAGTTTCGTTGCGCGATTGATGATCGAGGTTTTCCGATCATAGGGCATGGCGCCGGTCAGCATTGAAAGTCATATCGTTGGTGTAACGATGTGATGGACATACCCATTATTTATACGACATAGTCATTACGCCTTTGACCGTGAGACCAACTCTTATTGTTATTCCTAGAAGATACTTTGATTGCACCAAACGTTGTATCTTATTTAGTATGACAATAACGGTGATACTTTTGGGTATCGGAAGGGGGTTGTTGACACGAGGGATCAACAACGGGATTTGCCAGTCCGTATAGCCGGATAGATACTCTAGGGCCCACTAGGTGAGATTCTGTCAAATGAGTTTGCAAACATGTGACTAGGTCACCAGCTGACATAATATCATAGACGAGTAGAAGATAGCGATGTCGGTAACGAGATCATGCTAGGTATGGATATATCTGAGAATGATGCTCAGACACGCTAAGTATCGCTATGACAAAAGGTTTAAGACTAGACGTCCAGGTTTGATAGATGAAAGTCATTCGTTATATCACAGGGATTAATTCATGGGGTCCAAGCCTACGAGTTAGTCATTGATTGGAGAGGAGTCTCAATCATGTCTGTTATTATATCGAACCGCTAGGGTAACACACTTAAGGGGTTTCGACAAGACAACCGGAAAGGAAAGAGATCACCGGGAACGTCTTGGGAATGGTCCGATGGAGATCGAGCAGCGACGAAATAGTTTTCGGAGATAGAATCAATTATATATAATATGTTTGATATTAATTAGTGTAATTAATGTTTAAATATAATTTATATATTTATTTTCGAATTTATTTAGCCTGATTTCCGTAAATGGGCCTTCTGGTGGAAAGAAGGCCCACAGGGGGGAAAACCCCTCAAGGGAATTCGCTGGGGTGGGGCTTGGTCGGCCTAGGTGGGCCAAATGGGGCCACCTAGGGCCAGTGCATCAAGGCTAGCCGCACCAGGCAATGGGGGATAGTCCCACATTGCCTCGCTGGCAAGGTTGTCCCCCACACGGAGCCTATATAAGAAGGGGCACCTTGGCCTTTTAATTCACCCAATTAATTCTCGATTTCTCCTCGATCTCGTGATTCCATTTGTCGGAGTTGCGCCGAGGAGGATGAGAGTTCTCTCTCCACCATAGCCCGCTGCCGCGCTACTGATGTACAGGTCCAAGTCTTTCGTTGCTCGTCCTGGACTGGAGCTTCGGAGGCCGTCTTCACCGTATGTGTGTAACGCACTGCGAGGTGCTGCGCTAGCGGTGCTCGGAGGCCTACTTCCTCCACCCGACCTCGAGGTCATGTTCTTCGTCTTCGTCACGCCGAGTTCTTCGCGACCTAGAGGTCGGATACGTCGTCTTTGTCGTCAACGCTTGTGCGGGAGCGTAATCCCCGCTATTCGGTCTACGAGGGTATGTATTCCGATCTCCGCCGTACTTCTATATATGCATAGTGTAGATCTTGGCTAGTTTAAGGATATCGTTGCTAGGAAATTTTGGGTTTTCTGCATGCGATCCCCTTCACATTACTCTCGGGAGCATCAACATAAAAGATATCATTCATATTAATATCACAACTGCTTGATACTGATTTAAATGAATAACCGTCTTGTAACAGGCAAGACCCACTTATAATGTTTACACTCAACGATGGTACAAAATAACACTTATTTAAAACCAAGACTAATCCCGATAGTAGATGTAGAGGGAGCGTGCCGACAGCCACCACGTGGACTCTCGATCCGTTGCCGACACGCATCGTCACCTCATCCTTAGCCAGCCACCGTTTATTCCGTAACTCCTCCTGAGAGTTACATATATGAGCAACAGAACCAGTATCAAATACTCAAGTATTGCCACGGGCGGATGTAAGGTACACATCTATAACATGTATATCAAATATACCTTGCTCTTTGTCGACCATCTTGCCAGCTTTCCTATCCTCCGGGTACTTGGGGCAGTTGCGCTTCCAGTGACCTTTTCCCTTACAGTAGAAGCACTCCACGCCAGCTCTGGGACCAGATTTGATAGTCTTGGGCTTGGCAACCAGTTTGCCCTCCCTCCTGGACTTCCAGATCTGCTTTCTCTTGCCACTGGATTTCTTAAAATCGACAGTCTTGTTGACCATCAACAGCGTGTGCTCCTTCTTGATCTCCACCTCAGCTGTCTTGAGCATCACAAACACTTCACCCAGGGACTTAGCCATGCCCTGCATGTTGTAGTTCATGACGAAGCCTTTATACCTAGGGGGCAACGATTGCAGCACCCTATAAATCGCCAGCTCATCGGGAATCTTGCATTCCAGACTATGCTCCTCCATTTTGGCCGAGAAGAAAAGCTCAGAAGCTTCATATCTCTCTGCCTTAGCCTGCGGCGCAAAGACATCCTTGAGATCAGAAATAATCTCAAAGGCGCTCAACTTCTCAAAGCGCTTCTACAGGTCGGCTTCCATGGCGTAGAGCATGCCACTCTGGACAAAGGCGGAATCCTCCAATCTGGTCTGGAAGACCTTCTTCTCATCCTCAGAGGCTTCATCTGCGGGAGGGTCACCTATGGCGGCTTCAATGACATAGGCCACCCTATGAGGAGTGAGGAGGATCCTCAGGTTGCGGAACCAGGCCATGAAGTTTGACCCATTGGTCTTAAGATTTTCTTTCTCAAGGAACAGACCTAGGTTAAACGAGGGGCGAGACATCTACAATGGAATTTGCAACAACATAAGACTTTGTTCATAATAATTTTGAGTTGTACTATTTTTAGAAATAACTAACATAACTCCCACTCAAACGAACATCCCTCCTGGTCGTTTAGGCGATTACACGAACCACATCCATTGCACCACCCCTCATCGTCAGAGCCGGCAGCACAACTTCAAGAGTAGACAATTGTCCGTCACACCAATTTTGTGACTCATGCTCGACCTTTCGGGCTCCGTGTTCCGTGGCCATATCTGCATATGCTAGGCTCGCCACTATAACCTCCACGTAATGCTTGTGCAACATGGCTTACACCCACCGTATGCGAACGACGATATGTCTGACACCTGATCGTCACGGCATGCCTCATAACGTAGAACTTTCTTGGTGGTGCTCACTGGAGGAAGAACACTAGTAGTATTTATGAAGGGATCATCTTATATAATTACCGCCACGTAACTAATATATACTAATATATATAATCACACAATATAAGATGCACATAAAACATCAAATGTAATGCAATGTGATATAGTCCATTGCGCCATGGTCTTCTTGGCGCCCGCAGTTCATAAACAATTTAATAAACCTATCTTGACCATATCACATAGCCCATGCAAAATAAAGTTAGACGCTTCTATTTTATCTTTTGCATATTTTACGTAGCTTGGGGTTGTCGTAAATAGAACCGCTTCATACCTACGAACCTTATGACCACAACAACGATCCAATAATTGCATGTTTAATCATCCCTTCCGGACCCTCCATTGAAAATGCAAGACCAACTAAAGAGAGAGAAACTGACACCCGCCAGCCACAGATACGGTACAAGCCGTATGTCAGTAGTGGAACCAGTCTCGTGTAAGCGTACGCGTAAAGTCGGTCCGGGCCGCTTCATCAACTCGATGCCGCTGGAATCACACGTGCACGCTAGAGGGTAGCAAATAACAGGAACGGTGCCCCCGTGCAGAACACGGTTCTAACAGCGTACAACTATATCTACGATATATCGACTCTGATACCACTGAAGGGGATCGTGTGCAGAAAACAAAAAAATTCCTAGCAACGATATCCTTAAAACATGCCAAGATCTATTCTATGCAGATATAGTAGTACGAACGGAGATCAGAATACATACCCTTATAGACCGAAAGCGGGGATGACGTCCCCGCACAAACGTTGTCGATGAAGACCGACGAAGTCGACCTCAAGGTCGTGTAGAGTAATCAGACCTCCGAGTACCGCTAGCGCATCACCTCGCAGGGCGTTACGCACGTACGGTGGAGACGACAGCCTCCGAAGCTCCAGTCCAGGACGAGCAGCGGAAGACTTAGACCGGAACACCACCAACGCGGCAGCGGGCTATGGTGGAAGAGATCCCCCTCTCAACTCGGCGCAACTCCGACAAAGGGAATCACGAAATCGAGAGAGAATTGGGGAATTAATTGGTGAATTAAAAGGCCAGAGGTGCCCCTTCTTATATAGACTCCTAGGGGGAGCCAACCTGCTCACCAGGCAATGTGGGATTATCCCCACATGCCTGGTGCGGCTGCACATGGTGCGCCGGCCCCATGGTGGGCCTTTTTTGGCCCACCTGGGTTGGCCTCCAAGCCCCCAGCGAATTCCGCTAGGGAATTTTCCCCCCTCTTGGGCCTTCTTTCGACCAGAAGGCCCATTTAGAGAAATCAGGCTAAATAAATTCGAAAATAAATATATAAAATCATATTTGGACATTAATTATACTAATTAATATCAAACATATTATATATAACTTATTATAGCTCCGAAAACTATTTCGTCGCTGCCTGATCTCCATCGGACCTCTCCCGTAACGTTCCTAGTGATCTCTTTCCTTTCCGGTTGTCTTGTCGAAACCCCTTAAGTGTGTTACCCTAGCGGTTCGATATAATAACAGGTATGATCGAGACTCCTCTCCGATCAATGACTAACTCGTAGGCCTAGACCCCATGAATTAATCCCTGTGATATAATGAATGACTTTCATCTATCAAACCTGAACGTAAAGTCTTAAACCTTTTGTCATGGCAATACTTAGCGTGTCCGAGCGTCGTTCATAGATATCTTCATATCTAGCTTGACCTCGTTACCGACAACGCTATCTTCTACTCGTCTATGATTTCATGTCTCCGTGACCTAGTCACATGCTTGCAAGCTCATTAGACATAATCTCACCGAGTGGGCCCTAGAGTATCTATCCTGCTATGCGGACTGGCAAATCCCGCTCTTGACCCCTCGTATCAACTACTCCTTTCCGATACCCAAAAATATCACCGTTATTGTCATACTAATTAAGATACGACGTTTGGTGCAATCAAAGTATCTTTCAGGAATAACAATAAGAGTTGGTCTCACTGTCAAAGGCGTAATGACTACGTCCTACAAATATGGGTATTTCCATCACATCGTTCTCCAACGATATGACTTGCATTGCCGACCGGCGCCATGCCGTATGATCGGGAAATCTCGATCATCGATCGCGCAACGAAACTAGTCTTAGTAGAGCCTACTAGGGACCTGGTTGTTTACGCATCACACCCGTATTAATGTTTCCGCTTAATACGGTTATAACATGACACAAAAACATATTATGAACAAACGAGATATGATTAAAAAAATACACTTCATTAATTGCCTCTAGGGCATATTCCTTCACAAACATATTACCCTTAGTTTACAAAACATCCAAAAAAAATCCCCGTACCAAACAATGCAAAAAAATCTAAAAAAAACTTATTGACACTTCCTACAAGAAAACCTTTCAAAATAAATTCACTCCTTTAATAACATTGTATCCTACTTATAATCTTCACACACACAAGCCACAGGTGCGGTGTGTCGCCGCTAAAAGTCCCCTAGTAAAAGTCCTCTGGTTCCTCTCTTTCCACTAAAAGCGCCCGCTTCTTGAATATTTGTCCTTCCACAAATGAGGAGATCATTAGCAAACATGAGAGAGTGGATAGATGGACAGTCAGGCCTGGGAGCAATACCATCAAGGGAGCTGCTTGTGATGGCCTCCTGTAGATCTCGAGAGAGAGTTCATTAATAGCAAGGATAAATATATAGATGGATAAAGGGGACATCTCTATTGTTGGTGAGTTTTTTAGATGACGCTTCTGAGGGTTGATAGAGAAGCAAACAAAGTTGTTACTTGATTGGATATTTTAAAATGAACATGTCATATATGGTTGTCAGATTTAATTTGCTGCCAAGTTGTAGTTCTGTATCAGCATAAACTTAATATGCTATAAAAACAGCTGAGAGCTACATTTCTTCTTGAAATACCTAATATATAACGGCTGAGCTCTTCAGCCCCCTCTCACACTATCCACGTCACCCGGATTGTTTGGTCCGCCCATTCGCTCCGATCAACGGCTGAGATTCGTCCACGTCTCCCCCAAAATCACTGTTACTTTTCATTCCTAATATCTACCAATAGTGAGGTGACACGTGCGCAGGTCACCAGACGGTGGCATCCCGTCCCGCCGGTGACACGGTTTTACCAAACGGGTACCCCTTCGTATGGGTACTCGGTGCACGTAATGACTAAAACCCAATTGTCAATAGGCTGAATAAGACCAACAAGCGAAGCCCAATTCGAAGACTTCTATCATAAATAGCATAGTTGGTAGTACTTTTCATAAATGTAGTCCTAGTCGGTTATGACCCGAGACCTGTACCCCTATGTAAAGGACATGAGGGTGGCCGATCAAGGACACGCCCAACCAGAATCACCAAACCATAGCAAGATCGACATCTTGCTAGACCTCTGTACTCGCCGCATATACACAATCAATAACAGACAAGCAGGAGTAATGGTTTTACCTCACTCGAGGGCCCCAAACCTAGGTAATTCCCGTTTGTCAGCCGACGAATCTACCAACACTACGCGTTCTCTACCTCATAACTCTTACCCTAGGCCAGTAACCATGGGTATTGATAGGGACATCCCTCGTCAATTTGCTATGATTTCTCGACCCTTGACTCTGATCGTCTTTGCCAGTCTTTGTCTTCTATAGCCCCCGCGCTGGTCACGGCCTCGGTCGTCGCGTATCAGCATAATTAAAACCCACAGTCCAAACTTTAACACTTTGAGGGACATTTTTGCAAAAAACAGAAAAATTCATGGGTCTTTCTTCAAAAACATCCACAGATCCATCCCCGTCCTCTTCCTCCTGCTCGAGGCCAGAGATCGCCGCCGCTGCCGGCCAGCGCGGCCTCCACGCGCCTCCCCGGACAAATCCTAGGGTGCGAGGAGATTTTCCGCGACGCCCTCCACTTCCTGGTCGCCGGCCGCGTCACGGGGTGGCCGGAATCGTGCAGATTCACCGGCGCCGTCATCTGCTGGCGCCACCACTGTTTCGGTCCTCGAACGGATCTGTGCGGTGGCGGCCTCCGCGCATCCGTCGCCGCGTGGCCTCGAGCTCGAGAGCTCCGGCGCCTCGAGCGCCACTGCCGCCGCGATGTCACGCCAGCGCCAGGCTAACGTCAGCCCTCGGTCCCACCCGTCAGTGTAGCGTACCTGCACTTAAAATATGGCAAGGTACCTGTGTCTAGTGCAAATCACTGGATCGATTCGTTTGCACACACAGTTTACGATCTAATATCACAACAAAGTATCAATTTTATTACATCGATGATCCGGACTTGAAAAATATTCTTTTACAACTTGCATAGCATAAAGCTAGCACTGAATTAGTACACAACGGAAATAAATAGCAGTGAGTCTCCATCATATTCATGTTGCCACCAGCGAAAACATGTTGGTTGTCGACTCAAAACCTTTAAACGAAACCTCACTCGTCGTCTGAACAATCTGCAATAAGAAAAATATTGCAACAACGTGGGTCAGATTCCATTAAAAATGGAGTCTGGAAGGTGACACTATGGTGGACACTTAGTGGAAAAACTGTAATAACATATATGCTTATTTGACTGGTGGAGTTCAAGCCTATTTTGCATAAAGCCAATTTTTCCTAACTCTTTAGAGAACACTTTTCTTCTATTCGATACATTCGTGGCATGAAAACCATTGTCACATTCTACATTTGTTCACCCATAAAGTTTTAATTTTTGAAGTTGGAATGGTGGAATCCTCCGTTGACGTCCGTGATCAGCTACTCAAATTGTCCGTACCGGGGACACGGCTAAGTACTTAGTTTTACACTCTGCAGAGGTTGTGCACGTTCACCATTGTACCCATTCAACCCAAACTATCATTTACACACTTATATTGATAAGGAAAAGGAGAAGAATGAGACGAGATCTTTCAGAAGCATTTTCCCTCCCACTCTGGCTTGACCCGTTCCACCTAACACCCTCTACATCTGCTTGTCAAGCCGGGGCGAGTCCACGCAACTTAGTTGATCAAGTCATAGCCCATATGGCAATGGCTGCACTGGAAGCAATCGTCACTCGGAGTTCTTCAGATTCCTTTGTTCCCTGGGTGGGCATCCACAAGTGCACGTACTCCAGGAACCATAGACATGGGCCTGAGCAGCCACTCAACTCGACTCCATACAACCAATCCACCCAGGAGGTTCTTTCTTAACTTAGTAGAATTTAGATTTTCACAAAAACAACATTTGCATAGCATCAAATAATTCTACTAAGTATTGCATAGGAACCTAGACTCAGGAATAAGGAATTTCTACACAGGTTTAGCATAGAAATACTATCCTACACATGCTTATATAAAAATACACTAAGTAATGCATATAGAAAATAGTAGGAAGTTTATGAGGTGTGCCACTTGCCTTTGAATGATGTCTTTGCTCACAAACTCTTTTCAACGTAACTCGGGGCTCTCCGTTCAATCTAAACAATATAGGCAAGCAACAATACAACAATCAACATAAAGCACAAGTACACAATGCATACAAACACATACATAATAAACAAACAAGTTTTATAAAACTTCTAAGGAAAAACATGTTTATGCATGATGTGCAAAATATTTCTAAGGACTAGAGATGCATGTCATGCTATGAAAATCTTTTAAGTTATTGCAAGGAAAATAGGTTGATCAAAAATGACTAAGGACTAAGGTCATAAGTTGGATAAAATACTTTGCTATAAATCATCTTGAATAGGCACTCTAATGGCTTAGTCATGATGTGCAAAATACTTAGAGAAAATACTAAGTCTATTCTTCAAGGTGATCAACAGTTATTAACAACTCTTTGTAAATTGGATATTCACTATAGTGAAAGATACAGACACCCGACCAGCCACTTATTATAGTGGGACAGGTCTCATGTACGTGAACATGTAGGGTTAGTCTCCAGGCCGCTTCATCTCACTATGCCACTAGGATCCAACAAACTTCAAAGATGGTAATAACATGATCAAAATTGTTTATGTCTAAAGTGAATGACGAGATTAGGAAAGAGGGAAAAGATAGAATGAAAGATGTAGTTGGTCTTCCAGGCTTCATTTCCAGACTTGTAACTTTCTCCTTGGTGATGTCTTGAGTGAAGTTTTGATAGACTTGATAAATCTTCAGACTTGATGATTCTTGTATCTCCGAGGCTGGTCTTAGATTTAACTTACCCATCATGAGGTCTAAGAGGAGAAGGGAGAAAAGAGAGAGATGAATCAAGACTTAGAAAATATCATTGGTTGTTCTTCATGGACTTCTTCTTGCTTTTCTTCTAAGTGCTTCTACTCCTTGAAGATACTTCTAAAGTCTTGTTTTCTTGGCTAAGTCCTTCATTGGCCTTCTAGCTCCATGTTGAAAATCCTAAGTTTATAAGTGCATAGCACTTTACCTAAATACTAAGTTAAAAATAAACCTAACTTAGAGAAAATGAGGGAGGAATTTTCCTATGAGGAGTATAATTATATAATAAAATATGTTATGTATGCAATGCACTTTTTAATCATAACAAACATCATACTAATTTTTTTGATATTTATAAAATATGCATGAGGCTATAAATGCAATTTAATTAATTTCTATTTTTTGCAAAACATAATAAAATAAATAAATACAAGATTAAAGTTTTCTGTGATTAAATTTTTATAATTTTTTTTATAAATGGTGTAAATAGACAGATGGGATTTAAATAAATTTATAGAAATTGGATTTACTCAAAAATGATTTTTCTATCAAGAGTTATGTCAAAATTATTCAAACTATTCAAACTAAACATATAACTATTAAATCATCAAAATAATACTCAAAAATATTTTATAACAGGGGCATCAAATTATAAATATTCCAAAGTTTCTAAAACAATTTTATTTGCAATTTTTTAAATTATAGATTTAAAGTTATGCGAAATATACTCAAATCCTCCATTTGGAATTTGAATAATTTTAACTAAGTCAAAATTGAATTTTAACAGATTTAAAATATTCTACATGTCAAGGGCTTTCCAAAAATATAAAGTTTGTTAAATTTGGCCAAACCAATAAAAAGTTATAATAGATCTAAGATGTGGGGGCTTTTTTGTAAAATTGCCATTTTAATTTTATTCTAAAAATTCTTTTCCACGCTGGCGCTGACTCGGCGCTGACTGGGTCGTTGACGTGGATAAGTGGAACGATCTGGATCATCAGATCTAGATCTGACGATCCAGATCTAACCGTACCCCTTCGATAAAGATCTAATCTAGACCATAGATGGAGGATCGGAGGGCTTACAACGGTTGACCAAAAGGTGGCGGCGCAAGCTCGCCGGAGGTGGAGATGGTGGCGGCGCCGGCGTCGGCTTCGGGTGCTCTGGTGCCTCCAGTGCACCCCCGAACTCGTGGAGGCGACGGAGATGATCCCCGCGGAACGACGGAGAAGATGGAGGCGGTCTTGGCTTCTCGCGCGCGCTCGGATAGCGGTTGGGCAAGGGTGGAAGCGCAACGACGTCGGTGACCATCTGGTGGAGCATGGGATCGACGATTTTGCCACGAAACTCGAAGGGGCGCTGGTGGGGTGGTGCGTAGTGAGGTGGGGAGTGAAAGGAGTGAGGTCTGGACGGAGGTTCCTCAACTCGCCGGAATTTGGAGGAAAGCGGCGGCGGGAATGGCAAACTCCGGCGTGCAATTACGGCGGCCTGGCGGCGTCTTAGATGCTAGGGTGTTGGGCAAAAGAGAGAGGAGAGGCAAAGGTTTAAATGGACGAAGGGGAGGGAACCATTTCCGCAAGAAACGCCCGATTGGAAACGAATTTGGAAAGAAGATTTTCGGGAGTGATTTTCGGGATGGAGGTTGAAGACGACCCTCCCCTGACAGGTGGGTCCCGCCTGTCAGGGATTTTTCTTTTTCTTTTCTGTTTTTCTATTTTCTTTATAACTTTTGATTTAAGACTCCAAATGAGGTCAAACAATTTCTATAAATTTGTAAAATTCATATCTATGCTTTAAAACATTAGTGGGCATGTTTTGAAAACTTTTTAAAATTAATAATTTTGAAATATTGGTTAAATACAACTTTGACACTGTAGGTTAAATTTGAAATTAGGGATTTAATAATTCATTTGGGGTTAAATAAAATTTATGAAATTACCCACATTCAAATATGTTTGAAATCAAGTTATTTAAACTCATTTTCAAATATTAAATTTGTTTTTGGTTTTAGTATAATATTAAATAGTATAACACAACTATATGAAAATGAAAAGGGAAATATAATGTATTCATTTTTAATTTAAAATATATTATGCACCATTATATTTTATATTATGATAAATCATTTGAAAACTCCATAACAAACCTTTGGAAAAGATTTTAAATTTATTTAATTTCTTATATTGAATATATTCATGAAAATCATTTAATGTTTTTAAAATTAATGAAAATCATTTAAGCTAATGAAATGTCTATTTGGATAATTCATTAATTAAAATCTATGAATTTTAAAGTTATAAACTATAGACTTGAAATTAATAAAACTATGTTTTGAACTCAGGTGAAAGAATCAAACCAATTTGCAAGTATACCATTTTTAAATGGTTTTGAATTTATGAATTTATAAATAGATATGGCTAAGTGGTTGAAATCAATTACTTAAGGAAACTATTTTATTATATGAAAATGGTTTGAATTTTTTTAAATCATTTGTCAATTTACCTATTGAGGTTTTAAGAAATATAATGGATAATAAAATGTTTAACTTGAAACATCTTTAGAAAATAATGATAAATTGAGATATCTAAAACATTAAACTTTTTTTAATATGTTTGAAGTCTTTTATAGTTGGTTTTATTATGCAGTTTAATATTTATTTTAATCAAAACAAAAGTTTTAAATTTTAGTTATTTTTAAACATTCCAAAATATTGGGATGATACGGTCAGCCTCCAGAGCTGTAAGCGAAATAAAAACAAGGAAAATAAAAAATCTGACGCGTGGGTTCGGCTTTCAGTCTTATATATTTGTAGATAGAAAATAAAATTGCTAAATCCATAACTTCTAAACTGTAATTCAGAAAAATACAAAAAAGACACCTAAATTTGCAGGAAAAAAAGATCTTCCCAGCCAACGCGTCACCATGCATGTTTACACAACTTTTCAAAAAAAAAATTACACCACACAACTCAACTCAAATATTCGAAAACTCACAAATCAACAAATTATACGTCAGTTAAAAAACAATTATAACAACTAATATGACTTCGTATTACAACTTTCAAATAACTACATACCATATTTGTAAACGGCAAAATAAATACAATAAATAAACATTACACCTTATCATATTAGCTACAAGCTTATAGAAAAACAATTCAAAATTACCGAATGTTTACACAAAAAACAAAATCTGATACAGTTAAAATAATAATTATTACACGAACAAATATAACTCAACACACCCTAGCTTCAACAACTTTCGAAATCTAAACACTTTTCCAACCCTACCTTCTTTAAATTCCACTAATCTTTAAACTTACATAATTATTAAACGTCAACATTACCAAATCTAAATGACATTTACTCCACAGGCGTCCGCGCTCAGGTCTCTTAGTAGTAATAAACACTTCAGCTTATACGTACTTTTATCCCTTATGGACTTATTACTTGATTGGGGATTTTAAAATAAAGACATAATTTTGTAGATTAATCCAAAAAAAAAACTAATTTCTTACTTCACCGGCAATCCTTTACATAACCTACCATACAAAAGCCATTCCCACATACCTAGCTCTTTAATCTCTTCTCTCCTATCTAAAAAAATTTGGTTCCTCCGTCCCTCCCTACTTTCGTCCAACATATCTCGTCGCTTCTCTCCCACGCACGATCAAATGGGCCAAGGGCCAAGGCCAAAGCCCAAAAAACCCAGCGTTCGGACCCTCGACGCCATCCTCCCTATTCGATCCCTCCGTCTCCCTGGCGGTCGTTTCCGGGCGCAACCAAACGGGCGTCGCCGCCCCTGTCCTCCTCCCCAGCTGCTCTGTACCAAATCTCGTCCTCCTCCTCCACGCGCGGGACCTAGAGGTCGTCGGCGTCCTCATGCGAATGGGCTTGGCGAATCTTGATACCATGGCGGCGACGGAGGGCGGCAACTGAGGTGAGAGGGTGTCGTTCACCGTGATTCTCACCGCCGACACCAAGCTCCCCATCAAAGTGTAAGCACTGCCCCGCTCCCCCTTCCTCTTCGGACCACATCTCGTCTCACGGATCACTCCGGCGGCGAGAGTTGTTCGTTGCCCACACCCGCATCCCTCTTTGTCGTCGCAGGTTCAGCGCCCAGAGGCGGCGCCCTTCACTGCGGTTCTCAAGTTCGCCGCCGAGGAGTTCAAGGTCCCGCCCAGACCAGCGCCATCATCGCAACGGTACGCCAGCCGCCCCCGCGTCCACTCCCCTACGCGCTACCCCGCATTCCCTCTCGTGGGACAGGATGGGACGTCTCGTTTGGTCGAGATCGTCGGTTTGGTTCCTGTTCTATGGGTTAGAACCAGTACTGCTGCGCTGCACTGAACCGCTACTGCTGCTCAATAATTCAAGTACAGAGTAAGCAGGATACATATCTGATTAGGGTGATAAAAATTGTGCTCATGAAATCGATAGACTCACTTATCAAGTTGGATTCGGTCCTCAACGACGACTCTGTGTTTACTTTTGGAATTTGGTCCATTTATGGCCAAGGAATTATGGATTTTTATTTCTATCCTTATTAGGTATCAGTGACTGAGCTTATAGAAGAACTTTAGTGACTTCTTATATAATATTACTTTCATATTTTGTAGTGCTATATAATGTCTTTGATATAGTTCTGTTACCAATAAATATGTGTGTGGTTTGGAAAATTTTATTCACAAATTAGTAATATATTGTACAATATAATTTTTGGGATGTTGTGTGGACTATCCCAACTTGCTGATGGCATTTCGGCTTGAATTGATTCCTTTGTTTGAATTTGAAGACTGCCATTTGTCACCATAGACTGAACACCTGCAAAATTAGGTACCAATCCTCTTCTTAGGTGGTTCTTCATGAAAGGGTTATTATGTTTTCAATTCTTATGTTATTATGTCCATAGATAACATATCTAAGGCTGCAATTCATATTGTCATTGCTTTCTGAAAGTTAACTTGGTTAGATATTGTATACCAAAGGTTGTTATTTAGAGCATCTCAATCATGTTTGTCATTTGAATTATAGCTTTATTACCTGGAATGCAACTGGTAACTTGATTGCTTAGATAGGACAGCTTAGTGATAACTATAAGTGCATACCTAAATGTTTGAAGCCTTTGCATGAAAAATGGGTTTACGAACAAATATGCTAAATATGGGGTCCTAAACGGTTTGTGGTGTGTGGTGATTAAGTACTTATGTTTGATAGTGCATATTTTCCCCCAAATATTATATCTACATCGCATCTGTCTACATGAAACAATCAATAAGATAAGTTCTGATTTTGTATGTTTCTTTTCTCGGTTCTTTTTATGGTCACATGTTTGAAGTCTTTTTACAAGGTTTCGTTTTCTGATTATTTTATGTCTTAGAGGGACACCCTGGAGGCTGGCTCATGGCGAGCTCTAGCGGGGCAGGATGACGATGCCAGTTGTTTGAGCTGCTGCACCATCTCCATCCATGGGCAATCTTTGCCTCTTGTGGTGCTCGTCCATATCCCAACAAATGAGTGGAGGTGGATTTCCTAGGCAAGAGCATGACATCGACGCTAGCGACCGCGCCAGGTACCACTAACCTGAATGCTTTGCTAACTCTTATTTCAATTCTGCATTGTCATTGATTGATGTACACTTCAAAATGCCAATAATGTTTTAACACATCCTACTCCAAATCATGTTGCAATGTTTAAGTGGTTATATGTTTCTGTTACATATGATGATATGAGGAACAACTGATAAATAAATTTCTTGGATCTCGGTTCGCATGAAAAAGCTTCACTTATGGAATTTGCTGAAGGCTATGCTGTAATTCCCCTTACACGTAGAATCAGATAGAAAGAATTCACAGCGGGTGCATTAGTGTAGATTTCTGTCGTGAAGATCCATCCATTTATACCTGGCACACAAAGAGCAGTTGTTATTGACTTTATATATTGACTAAATAGTGGATCACTCTTAGTTTAATGCACTACCGTGACTCGAGTTTCTGCTGAATTATGTGAAAAGCATTTCAAGGAAATAATAAAGCTGTCTTATGTTTTTAAGGCAGTCCTGCCTAATTTTCTGGTCCTTTTTTTTTCCTTCTTGCTTAGCATCGGGCCTGCATTTCATGATAACTACTTCATTTCTTCCGATGTGCTCATATTACTAAAGATTGCGAGGGGAAGAGATTGTGGTCTTCAGAGAGCAGCATCTGGACATTGATTAGGCATGACTACTATTTAGGAACTAAAGGACAATTACTATGTGTTATGTGGTTTTTATTAGTTACATGCAGTGGATTTACTTATGTTGCATAGTAGAAAACCTACTCGTTCCATGGTTAGATAAATGTATCCCATGAAGTTAGATAAATGTATCCCATGAAGTGACTTTCCAGCAGGTTTTCTATGATGTTGATGTGTTTCCTTTGAGCCATTGGCATGGTACTGGCATTATTTCTTCCTTTGCTCACTTCACATAGCCTTCTGTGATTCTGTAGCTGCCATCTACCACTTCCCAAGTGGTACTATGTATAAAGTACAAAAAAATAACTTGAATAATATAGAAAAAGCAGATAAGTAGACACTGAAAAGGCAAGATTGATAGAGCTTACTGTAGTATCCACGATCATCACCCCGGTGGTTCCGAAGCTCATTTTACCTCATATGAATACCATCTAGGGTACCCTACACAACACAACTACTATATTATTGGTAGACTTTTTGCAACAATTGGTATACTATTTTTCACATGTTGCACCTGTTGGTATATCCAATTGTAAATTTTTACTCCAGCCTGCAAAGAACTGGTTTAAATCATGCCTCCTGAAATTATCTCATGGCATTTTATAGATGTTCCTCTTCATGAGATGTTGAACCTTGCTTGTCCGACAAGATTGTGGTGTCGTGGGTGCGGAGCAACATAAGTAGGTTTTCCGTGTCTGCTACGTTTGCGATGGTGCATGTCGTCGCTGCAAGATCTGGCAGTGCATCAATCCTACCTGTCTTGCCTCTACAGTTTATGATCTCCAAAGGATAGTGGTTTCAAAATTCAAATGCTAGCTCTTTTCTATTTGTGTTGTTTCTCATGAATGTTAATCGAAGATGTGAAAGCCATGGGACTGGATAAGAGTTTTTGTTTATGTTATAGATATTCTCCTAAATGTTCAAACAACTGCTTACGTGGAATAATTTTGTTAGCACACTCATGTGATCTCATATATTAATGCCCTTACATAGTACCAAACACTTCTGAGAAACGAATGTGCACAAAGTAATCAACCTTCTTATATACTCTCTCCGTTCTGAATTAACTGTACTAAATCTGAATCAATTAATTCAGAACGGAGAGAGTAGTATACATTGTTTCTCTGTATACCAGGGGCCTCCCATATGTAGTGTCATTCCTCTTTATCCTGCTTTTAGATCATGAAAAAAATCTTTGACTGTTAAGTTTTTATTTTTATTGTTTTTGTTTTGTAAGACAAGAAAGAGGGGTAGGTATGTGTTATACACACTTTATGTTAAACAAGTAGAATATGTATGCTCCTATTGCAACGCACGGGCAATTACCTAGTTTCTAATAAAGACATGAAGCAACACTACTAACGCTACCGTGAGGGACGATCGATGCTACTGGACGTGGTCGTGCGGACCAGTTTTATTCATTCTCGATGATTTTTTTTACGGTAAGAGGCAAATGCGCATCATACATCATTGGGAAGATGTGGGACATTGGATCTTGATGCGTGAATGGTTAAGATTCTCCGTATCTGACCGTCTGAAATCGTTTTATATTAGTGGAGATGGATGATACGTTAAATTCGCCTTGGTTTCACCAAATTTGTTTATTTCGTTCTAATTCGTTCTCATAGCTACGGCGGAGGTCTTAATATGAAAACAACTCATACGAAAAGCAGGACTTGTGTGAAAGTGCCAATTAAGTATTTTGTTGTTTGGTGGACGTGATCGTGCGGACCGGTTTCATTCATTCCCGATAATTTTTTCTGTCGTAAGAGGCAAATGCGCACCATTACATCATTGGTAAGATGTGGGATGTTGGATGTTGATGCGTGGATGGTCCAGATTCTACGGATCTGACAACGTTTCATCTTTTAGATAAATTTTTTTTATTACTTAAAAGTTTCAATAATCACATCCGGTATCTATATAACTAAGATGCACATAGCCACCAGTTTACTTGTAACCAATTCAGAAAATAAAATAAAAATACGGATTACATATCATAATGAGAAATTGTAGATTCGTCTAAGTTGTTGGCAGGTCTATCCGAAGTCTATGCTGACATCCATGTCGGGAGAATAACTCCCTGGCCGTAGCCTCCAGCCTAGACGTCACCTCCAATTTTTTTTCTAGATGCTCCACACGCTGCCTGGTCGACCATACTCGCAATGTATCTCCATGTCTGGGTTGTTTTATATTAGTGGAGATGAATGAACAGTTAAATTCGTCTTGGTTTCACCAAAATTTGTTTATTTCGTTCTGATATCTACGCGGAGGTCTTGATACGAAAATCAGTTCTTGTGTGAAAATTAGTGCCAATTGAGTATCTCCTTTTGTTGTTTGACGGGAGTATCTCCATTTTTGATTGTTTTTCCCACGGGATTTCTTTAGCTGACAGGCCCGAGAGCAAGAGAGGGGATGAGATATTGAGATGACGTGAAAATTCAGAATTTATCATCTGCTCCCTGCTGGACCCTGAAAATCTCCGAAGAGCCCCTCGGCACCACGCGACCCTCCCCGTCTCCATTTCCCCACGCAATCCTCCTCGCGCTCCGCCTCACGCCGTCCGCCGTTCGCCGCCGCCGCCGCCGGGTCGCGAGCGGCAGCCACCCCCTTGATAGCTACCTCACCCTCGGCCACGGCCGCCGGCGGCGGTTCCATGACTATGATGACCCCTGCACCTCTCGAGGTACGTGCCCTATCGTCCTCACCCGCCCGATCTCCCCGGCTCGTCGCGTCCCACTGCTCCGTCACGATCGAAGGTCACCACTTTTCACATGTGTTTACGCGCGCCGCCGGATCTGACCCCCTGCGCCCTCCGTGCCCCTCGCAGCAGCAGCAGGAGGACGAAGAGATGCTCGTGCCGCACCAGGAACTACCCGCCGCCGCCGACGCCGCGCAGCCAATGGAAGGTGAGACTGAAAGCCTTGCGATTTATTACTCCCCGTGTGTTCCTTTTTCTCTGCCCGTGCGTGCGCCCGTCTGTGACGGTGCTGTGATGGGCGGGGTCTTTGCATTTCGAGCTTTTGCTGATCTTGCGTGCGTGCTGCTTTTGGTGATGGCCGTTGTTGCTACTGTTAGTGGTGGCCCAGACGGAGCCAGCGAGTACGGCGGAGAGCCAGCCACCGGAGGACCCACAGACGTCCCGGTTCACCTGGACGATCGACAACTTCACCAGGATCAGCGGGAAGAAGCACTACTCGGATGCGTTTGTAGTCGGTGGATTTAAATGGTGAGTCTTTGGCCATTTTGATTCGCGGTGAAAATGACTCTAATGTTGGATGCCTTAAGCCCGAAGGTACTAATGGATGTGCTGGTCTTGGATGTAGGCGTGTGCTGATTTTCCCCAAGGGAAATAATGTGGACAATCTCTCCATGTACTTGGATGTTGCGGACTCGGGAAACCTCCCCTACGGATGGAGTCGCTACGCTCACTTCAGCTTGGCCATTGTAAACCAGATCCAACCTAAGTATACTACACGGAAAGGTACTGCTTTTCTTGGATTAATGTTGGTATTAATTGTCTCTGGGAAATTCCAAGGGGATACAACTTGGAAGTTTTGAGCTTACGTGGAACAGGATGAACTCATTGATCCGTGATTACTATTTGATCATTGACAAATGTTGAACTTTTATGATGGCTGTTAGGTTTCTGTGCATGTACTGCTGCATGTAAGTTGTTGACAGTGCTACTGAAGATGTACATGATACATGCCTTGGTTATCACATATCAGACATGCATAGTGGGTCTAAAGTATTGAATCGATGGACATAGTGACACTAGATAACACTGCTGCTCCTTATTTTTTTCCCTTTTCGTGAGGTGGAACTCATTCTTGTAGAACAAGTGATAACACATGTAGCACATGCAAGGCAGATCTTTCTCGCAATTTTGAATTGAAACCTTCTTTTAGTGTTTACTTCTACGTTTAAGGGGCATACCTTTTTTGTACCTGGGAATTGGACGTTTCTCAGCTGTACATCTTTTTGTTTTGCACTTCTTGGCAACTTATAACACATGTAGCACATACAAGGCAGATCTTTTTTTACTAGTTTAAATAAACCTTCTTTTAGTCTTTACTTCTACGTTTTACATACATTTTTTGTATCTGGGAATTGGACGTTTCTCAGCTGTACGTCTCCTTTTGTTTTGCACTTCTTGGAAACTTATAGACCTAGCGTATCAGCAACCCTGGGCGATTTTGTTTTTGCTGGTTCTTGGTCGATGGTCAACATTGTTAGAGTAACTTATTTACTCCGTTGATCTAAGTTCATCTTTGTATTTCTATGACGCTGGTGGTGCTGAAATTTCTGCATATACAGGGAAAGAGTTCTTATTTAGGAATTAGTTTTTGGGACTTACATTAGGTTATCTGTAAATCATAAATCACATCTGCAGTCGACTGTTTTCTAACTCAGTAGATAATTTTGGCAATGCACACGAGACTATGCTCTATCAGTAGCAAATAAATCTTTATATTTTCGTTTGTTATTTTAGAACTTCCCTGGTCATTACTGTTGCTTAAAGCCTAAACCTTCTACAAATTGTTTAGAAATGGTATAATGGGTAGTTTCCTTGGCATGAAGTTGATTGTGACCTCATGCTTTCCAAGACTCGTTGGGCTTGTTATTTTTCTGTGTGCAGCTTATGAATCTTTGTAGTAGCACCGCTTCAGACACATTTGAACTTTCCAATATTTCTGCAAGATTTCTCTGGTTGAGATTGTATGCTGGTCCATGTTTGGCAGATACTCAACATCAATTTAATGCACGTGAGAGTGACTGGGGTTTCACATCCTTTATGCCGTTGAGTGAGCTGTATGACCCAAGTAGGGGCTATCTTGTGAATGACACTGTCGTTATCGAGGCTGAGGTTGCTGTTCGCAAAATGGTTGACTATTGGACTTACGACTCAAAAAAGGAAACAGGTTATGTTGGTCTCAAGAATCAGGGTGCTACCTGTTATATGAACTCACTTCTGCAAACTTTGTACCATATACCATACTTCCGGAAGGTGTGAAACCTTGCTTTGGTTTACCAATCTACCATACATGCTTTGTTGTGAGCCTGAACTTTGGAATAATTTTGTATGATTTATTGAAATTTTCTCTCAGGCTGTATATCACATGCCAACTACTGAGAATGACATGCCATCTGGGAGTATTCCTTTAGCCCTGCAGAGCCTTTTCTACAAGCTCCAGTATAATGACAATAGTGTAGCTACAAAAGAGTTGACTAAATCTTTTGGATGGGACACTTATGATTCTTTCATGCAACATGATGTGCAAGAGCTCAACAGAGTTCTTTGCGAGAAACTTGAAGACAAGATGAAGGTGAATGTGATATGAGCAAATTGTCTTTATGTTGTTATTTGTCATTAACATTCCTTTCTCCCCAGGGAACTGTTGTGGAAGGAACAATCGAACAACTATTTGAAGGCCACCACATTAATTACATCGAGTGCATTAATGTTGACTATAAATCTAACAGAAAAGAGTCCTTTTACGGTAGGATTCGTCATTTGAATTTTGTTTGCATTGAAGTGCTATATCTATCTATTGTTTAACAGTTTCTTATGTTTTGTCCTTGAAGATCTACAACTTGATGTCAAAGGTTGCAGTGATGTTTATGCATCATTCGATAAATATGTTGAAGTGGAGCGTCTAGAGGGTGATAACAAATATCAGGCGGAACAGCATGGCTTACAGGTGCCCACAAATTATTTTCTAATCATGGGTTTGCACCTGAATCTTAAGATGTATTATCTTCATTGTTAAATATTGGGAATATTAATTGGTTTGATACATTGTAACTATGAATAGCATAGTAGCTTTGCTTGCTCTACTAGTGATAATTGTAATGTTTGTAATTACTTGCATCAGTTAATAACTTAATACACAGAAATAACATATTGAAAAGTAATTTTGGCTAAAAGCGATATTGATTACCTGCCACTCGGAGATTCAAGAAAGCTGCCTCCATGAAACCGTTCTTTTCTAACTAATGTAGCATATTGGTTTAATGGTTATACTTCTCTGATCTTTCTGTTTATTCCTTGGCACCTGAACTTCAGTCTTCTTTTTCCAGGATGCAAAAAAGGGTGTTCTCTTTCTTGATTTCCCTCCTGTTTTGCAACTTCAACTGAAGCGTTTCGAATATGATTACATACGGGATACAATGGTTAAGGTAGGTACTTGCTAACCCTTTCACCTTCCACTTAATATTTTTCTAAGTTTTTTGTTTCCGGCAAATTTTGTAAGGATTGACCTGTTTCTAAGGTGTAGATTTGGATCTGATATGGAGGTTTGTGTATTAGTCTGATCTGATGAAATAAAGAACATGGTTTCAATATTTGAGATTCTGTTTCGTGACCTGTTACGACTTACATAATTTACCTGCTTAGCAAGTTGTTGGAAGTTGGAACCACTTTAAAGATTGGCAAAAATGGCATAATGATGTCTATTTTATCTAGAACTTGCATCAGGTGCCTTCTTGACAACCAGTATTGTGGAACATGACCATTTTTGTGCAAGTAATCAAGGACACCTGTTGCATTTATTGGTGCTACTAAACCTATTTCTACACGTCTACAACTGATTATCTTTTTGTAATTACATCAAACTAAGCTTAATGTGCCAACTTTGCTAGAATCATCATGTGAGCATTTTTTGCACAAGCAGTAGTTGCTCAGAAAAGTAGGCAAGTGCTAAACACACCTTTACTACACTGCTGTTTTACTTTAGAATTATGCACATTGCTATAGAGATGATTCGGATGTTTCATTTAGGTTGATGCTGGTAGCCTAGCCCCAGTACCATGCTATTTCAGTAAGCATGTCAGAGATGATTATATATCTTTCTGGCTCAAAGTAATCATCAAAGTTCACACCTCATCCTCTAGTATTGTATTACCCATTCCTGCTTGGGATAACCAAAGATGAACGTGGAAACTGGATCCACTAATCTGCTTGAGTCCTAGCATGGAATGATCTATATTCTGCAACACACTAATATATCGAGTTTGCTTTTTAGATATTAAAATGAAATACTCATTGTTTTAATTTTTCTCATGCCACAAATATATAATTCTTATCCAGAGTACTCACGTCAACTCAGAGAGTTGACCATATTTAAATTCACTTAGTGTGAGATCCATGCAATCTGAAAACTATCTTTCATGCTCCATGAAATTGCCGATGAGTTATTACCCATTAGTTCATCTCTTTGATAGGAGTTCTCTGATTAACATTCTTTATTTTATTCATTCAGTTTTCTGCTGTTTGTACTTTACGGTCCCTAGCAATTAACATGAGATTCAATGTTTCTCTAATTTCCATGTCTAGAAATATTAGAAAAGATGCTAAAAAAATTGCTAATCAAAGTAACACCTACTTTTGTAGATTAATGACCGCTATGAGTTCCCGCTACAACTTGATCTTGATAGGGATGATGGAAAATATCTTACTCCAGATGCTGATAGAAGTATCAGAAACCTTTACACTCTTCACAGGTAATGAGTTTTATCTGACATTTTGGTACACTTCGAGTTGTCCAGTCATTTGTCTGGATGATTTATGCTTAAGACAGCATCCACAAGAATCTTATATGTATGCACAAACTAGTAATTCCAATGAACACAACACTTTTCGGTGTAAAACAGTTCTAAATGGTAGTTTGGAATTGAGCTGTTACTCTTTGTAATCACTGCTCCATATGAGAATAAATGTTATTATACAGATAAACCTGATCTGTGTTGTGTTGGTGCTAATGTTGGTCATATGCTTTGATGCAGTGTTCTTGTTCATAGTGGAGGAGTACATGGCGGTCACTACTATGCTTTCATACGGCCTACACTCTCAGACCAGTGGTGTGTTTTATATTGAGTTCTTTGTCCTTGCATCTCAGTACTTAAACCATAGGAGAAGACTTAATGGGCACTGTTTAGTTCCTGCCACAATACATCACCAAACAGTGTTAGTATAATTTGCATTAGCAGAGTGTGCAACATGCTCCCTCGTAATATTAGTATAAGATTAAACTGTGTCGTAATGTTCCATGGCCGCCGATAAATAGATCATGACGACTTGAAGATCTTTGAGAACACATCTACCCTAGCACTTCTACTTCATTCATTCTGAAAATGAATATACTCTCCTCTCTCACAGGCTCTCCCCTTCTCTTGCCAACTTTCTCTCAGTTTGGCTTTCCTCCCTCCCTTAGTTTGTATATAATCCCTCCTTTGTAGAGTCCCACCCTCCTTTCTTTGATGTACAGTTCCCCTTTCTTCCAGTGTAAATATTTTTTGTTTTGATAATTTTTTCCTGTTGAGACCTCCCCTACAGTTTCCCGGTAAAAAAGAATCAAGTTGGTACCTGCATTGATCTGTGTGCACCTCGCTTCCGCCTGAATCACATGGTACCACACCCCAGACCTAGTCAGCTAGATTCTCGTACTACATGATCTTGATAATGAAATCGGTGGTCTTGAATAGGCCCCAAGTTCACGAACCTCTCTAATTTTACATCTCTAGGTCAAAGGCACAACCAGCTGCGATACCAAACCACTTCGTGTTTGTTTACACACCATAATGTTTCCTCTGATTACGGTACATCTGAAAGCAATCCAGCAAATCTTGCGTGTTGTGATTTTTCTGGCTGCATGTTGTCTTTTCAGGTACAAATTTGATGATGAGCGGGTAACAAAAGAAGATACTAAAAAGGCGCTTGATGAGCAGTATGGGGGCGAGGAAGAAGTGAGTTGTTTTTTATTAACAACAGTTTATTCAGTATATGACCTGTTGATTGTATTGAGTTCACTTTTACACACATCTTCCCTATGTATGACACCTTCCTCGCTATCTTCTTTTTGATGGAACAGTTGCCTCAAATTAAACCTGGTTTCAATAACACCCCATTTAAGTTCACAAAGTATTCAAATGCCTACATGCTTGTATATATTCGTGAGAGTGACAAGGAGAAAATAATGTGTAATGTTGATGAGAAGGACATTGCTGAGCATTTGAGGGTGAGTCATTATATTCTCCTCTCTATAGTATGGTGTACTTTTTTTTGCAGGTAGTGAGTCAGTTCAATTGTGATTTTGCAGATAAGATTGAAGAAAGAACAAGAAGAGAAAGAACATAAGAAGAAGGAAAAGGCTGAAGCTCACCTCTACACCATCATAAAGGTCTGGTTAATTATCAGCCTCAGCCATATCAGTTACTTCTCCTGGTGCTCTATATGCAATAAATGTATAAATGAACCTAGGTTGCTCGAGATGAAGATTTGAAGGAGCAAATTGGGAAGAATACATATTTTGATCTGGTGGACCACGAAAAAGTCCGTAGCTTCCGTATACAGAAACAGTTGCCCTTTACTTCATTCAAGGTAACATTTTGAAAGCATAACCCAGAGTTCAAGGTTGAAATGTGAACTTCAGCCAAAGTTCAAGGTTGAAAATGATCCTTTTTACATTGTTCTGTACAATCAATTATGGTTTCATTTGAATCTCCTTTTGTTTGCTGAATCTGCTGTTTAATAGGAGGAAGTTGCAAAGGAATACGGCATTCCTGTACAATCTCAGCGCTTCTGGTTATGGGCTAAGAGGCAAAACCATACATATCGGCCCAATCGTCCGCTGGCCCCTCATGAAGAAGCGCAATCAGTGAGTCATCAACTTGTTTTGAAAGACCATACTTATAACTTTTTAAGTACTTTAATTAGCGGAAACCTTGTTTGGTATTATTTGAGTTCCCATCTTGAACTTCTGTTTGGTTTACTTAAGTTTCATTTTCTTGATCTTTTCCTTTCATTTTCCTTGTCTCTCTTGCTGGTATATCAATGTTAAATAGTTAATCTGATAGCTGTATTAGTTGCACTTAAATGCTACAGATGGATGGTAACTAAAGTGGATAATTTTTTTAAACTGATTATGAAAATTCAAGTGGGAACTGGGAAGTTGTATACTATATAAACTTGTAACTTGTAAGAGCTGTTTGTGAATAACTGAATATGTTGTAAGTACATATGCTCTCGAGCATTGGTTTATTTGATCTCATAATCCATCAGTTGAGTTGAATTGCCAAAGTGAGTTATTAGCAAAGTTATTATGCTTTTTTGAGTAATTTTTTTTATGATGTATTGCTCCTATTTTTGCTGCCTTTTGTACCTCCTTATATCACAATTCACACCTATGCTGGAGCAGTGTGCTCGGCCTTCAGGTCTATTTAGGCTGAAGGTGGTGGATATTGTCTTGTCTTTTTTGTACTTTTAGTTCTGTTTTACTAAGTGAATTCATTTGTGTTTATAACATTATATCTTGTTGCTTATCTCGTACTGTACAGGTGGGGCAACTTAGGGAGGTCTCAAACAAGGCACACAACGCTGAGCTGAAGCTATTTCTAGAAGTAGAGCTAGGATTGGTAATAGTATAAACCAATTGCATTTTATTGTTTCTTTTGTGTACATATTTTGCTATATATTGTGCCATTGAATTGGAGATGCTTGACTGTGTCTTATTGTACATTGTAGGATTTGCGCCCAATTCGTCCTCCCGAGAAGAGCAAGGAAGACATTTTACTCTTCTTCAAGCTTTATAATCCAGAAAAGGAAGAGCTTCGGTACATCTCATAATATTCTCAAGCATCCTCTTCTTTTTGGATACAGTAGATTCAGACGCTGACATCGTTTTGTCATATAGTTTTGTTGGTAGACTTTTTGTTAAGGCTTTGGGAAAGCCATCTGATATCCTGACAAAATTAAATGAACTGGCTGGATTTTCTCCAAATGAAGAAATTGAGCTCTACGAGGTGAGTGCAGTATTTAGTTTTATCACTGTTTTTATTTCTTTTGACCATCCAAAGCTTCATAACTTTTATTTTTACGTGGAAACCTTTATAAATTGTATGTATGCATTATTGGTTCTCTGCGTAGTTTTGTGCAGGTGGTTAATTGTTTAGTCTTGCATGATATTTAATGTTTATGTAGCATACATGTATGCACTTACTAATTGTTTTCCTAACATGAGTATTCTGAGTTCTATGTCATTGTTATGCTGCAGGAAATTAAGTTTGAGCCAAATGTGATGTGTGAACATATTGACAAGAAACTTACTTTCCGTTCTAGTCAGGTTTGGAAAAAAATGGTCACTTTCAGATACAAACTTCATTTAGGCCTGTAAGACAACTATCAGTTTCACTTATTCTTTCTCATTTTGTAGCTTGAAGACGGGGACATAGTCTGTTTCCAAAAGCCATCTGTACCAGATGGTGATACTCAAGTGCGTTATCCAGATGTTCCATCTTTCTTGGAGTATGTTCACAATAGGCAGGTATACTCAGATAGATACGCATCAAGTGTTGTATTTTCAACTTGGATCATTGTTTTCGACCACCCTACTGTACCATTACAAACTATTTGTCTCATGCATTTGGTATGATGTTTTTATCTGTATAAAGTCATTTATTTGCTTGGGTAAGGGTTTGGTATTCATGGTAAGCGTACCAAAACAGGGAACAGTAGTTTTGGAAACCAAAAGTATAGACCTTAGGATGTTTTCTTAGATTTCTTAGACTTCCAGTACCAAAACAGTCAGAAATATACTTATTTGTTACATTGATTTCTTAGATTTTTGCTGTGTTACGATTTATCCATTAGGCGCGCAACTGCACCTAAACAGGAGTGCTGTGTCAGGTGGGGCATCCCCTATAGGCACAGGAGGCCTGCACAAGGGGCACCAGTGCCACATGATGCAGACAGAAATGGCTAAAGAAAAGGATTAGTCCTATCCTTCTAGTTTGGCAGGATTTTATCCCCTGCAGTTTGTTTACGTGTCCAATTAGGATTGTTCAAGTTTGTTAGTGTTGGACAAATATGCGACTTAGTATTATTGGGAGGCCAAAGCCATCTATACATGTCCAGGTGGAGGCCAAAACCCAAAAGGCTAGGATGCAAAAGGCCATCATAAAGGGTAGAATGGAAAAGGCCAAAGTCCATCATAAATGTAACTCTAACAGTTAGGATTATACCTTAGGCCTCAAGTCTTGTAACGTGGGGTTATATAGAGCTCGCATCTAGGCTGTTACCAATCTATTATCCCCTCGTTACCTCTTCCCCCGACTTTGCCGTGCGACAGCCCCTCCTTGGCTGGCGTCGCGCCGCACAGGTCAGGGGTTCGGCCTGTTGCTTCTCATATCTACCCTCCGCTCTAATCCTCCCACAAATCACCCAGCACGTGACAACTTGGTATCAGATTCAGGACCTTTCTCCCCACCATGTCTTCGGGCGATTTTGCAATTTCCGTGTAAGAGAAGCTAGAGAAGATTCAGGAATCCTTGCTGGCCCTGCGCAAGACGCAAACACTCATGTGGGACGACCTGAAGAAGCTTGATGCGGGGCAGAAGGCTCTCGCTGGAAAGGTAGACAGCCTCTCCGGCACGGTCTATGAGATCGACCAGCAGACCCGCGCGCATAACTTGAGGTCTTGAAGCTGGAGGCAGGGGAGAGCCCCGCGGCTAGCGGCAAAGACTGTATTCTGTCGTTCAAGGGCCTGCTACGACTATCCTCTGGCACCCCGGCTGCTGACAGGCCACAGCGCGCGTGTTCTACTGTTTCTTACCTTGTTTGTTGTTAAATGACTGTATTCTGCCGTTCAAGGGCCTGCTACGACTATCCTCTGGCATGCCGGCTGATGACAGGCCACATCGCGCGTGTTCTACTGTTTCTTACCTTGTTTGTTGTTAATTACATCGCAGATATGCAATACATAGCTTATGTTTTCTTTGCAGCTAAACTTGTGTATATGCCTGGATAAATATTTTTTTTTCCTGGTACTATAGGCTGTGCACTTCCGGTGTCTGGAGAAACCAAAGGAGGATGAATTTCGTTTGGAATTGTGAGGGATTGAAATCATTCTAAATTGATGTTTAATTACTCAAAGTCAACTTGCTGAGATATAATTGTTTTCTTCACTTAGGTCGAAGCTTCATACTTATGATGATGTTGTTGAGAGAGTTGCACGCCAACTTGGATTGGATGATCCATCAAAAATTCGGCTTACATCTCACAATTGCTATTCTCAGCAACCTAAACCACAACCTATCCGATATCGTGGAGTAGAGCATCTATTGGATATGCTTGTCCATTATAACCAGGTTTAGTTTGTTCTTACCTTTGTTTATTCAAATAGCACAGTTTGTTATTTAAATGATGTACTTGCCCCGATAATTTGTATTTATCGTAACATGCTTCCTTCCTTTCAGACTTCTGACATACTGTATTATGAAGTTCTGGACATTCCACTGCCAGAATTGCAGTGTTTAAAAACACTTAAAGTTGCATTTCACCATGCAACGAAAGATGAGGTTTGTATGCCATTAATGCACAGAATTTGCCGCATGGTACATGTTCTTACTCCATCATGCCGGTGAAGTATGCCACTAATGCACACATTTGCCAGGTTGTAATTCATAGCATCAGACTTCCGAAAAATAGCACCATCAGCGATGTGATCACGGACTTGAAAACCAAGGTGATCACTCATTTAACATATCAGTCTGTTTTTTCTTCTATTCAGAGTGCTGAAACAAAAATCGGATAGCCTGGCTGGATGCAAATCCGTTCTATCTTGTTGATGTAAGTGTATGCAATCTTCATCATATGCCCAACAGGTTGAACTATCCAATCCTGATGCTGAGCTCCGCTTGCTTGAAGTTTTCTACCACAAGATTTATAAGGTATGTGCATGTTTATTTGCAAATTGAGATGGTTCAGTTTATGCACAATCCTTGTGTTACTGTGCATCCAGGGCATACTTTATGTCCTTGATTTTCTCGATGTTTATGTCCCTTTTAAAATTAGTATTTTGTTTTATCTTTACTGTATTTGGCATCACCGATATTGATTTACATTTATATGTATCTGCAGATATTTCCACCTCAAGAGAAGATAGAGAATATAAATGATCAGTACTGGACGCTACGTGCTGAGGAGGTTTGTTAGTTGTGGCATCAAATCTGCTTCGGTTGATATTTGATATCATTTGTCTTACATTATATTGCTTCTACCAATTGAAATAGATTCCAGAGGAGGAGAAGAATCTTGGTCCCCATGATCGGTTGATTCACGTCTATCATTTCATGAAAGATCCTAATCAGAACCAGGTACCACACTTTTACCTTTTTAGTAGCACTCTTAGGTAAATTGCATGTATAAGTAGCTTTCGATTTGCTTATCCAAATATAATCTGAGAGTACCGTCCTGACCAACAGCAGATTCAGAATTTTGGAGATCCCTTTTTGCTGGTCATCCGTGAAGGTGAAACTGCTGCAGAGGTAATGGACCGTGTACAGAAAAAACTCCGAGTTCCTGATGAAGAGTTCTCCAAGGTAATCCATATTTATAGTGTTTTGCCTCGATGTATTGCTTTGGTACTGATACGGGAGATTGGTTGGATGCATTATGTTTTGCCTCAGTTCTGCAATAACTTTTCTAAACATTTATCCCTGTCTGTTGAGGATATACGAGTGTGGAGTCCAAGTGTCAAAATACATATCCACGGCCCTAATCAAGATCCTTAATGTATCTATACTAAAATGAGTTACTTGTGAAAAAAGATTTTGTAGTCCAGATAATATATTTTTTACGACTTGTCAAAAAGTATGAATATGCTTTTTTCCACTATTACGTTGGGCAATCCATTTTTGTCCCCGCTTTGTTCTCATGAGGTTATCTCTCGTTGATTCGGGTCGGAGGGTAATTGGTCTCATCCCCGTCCGAACTGTGAAGGGTCACAACTTCTGGGCCTTTTTTTCTGGACCGATCGATGCGAAGTTACATACCAGGTCCTTTGTTTAAAGCACTAGCTACCTATTGTAGACATACGACACACAGATACCACTTCTATCGTACTATTATGATATTTTATAACCAACTAATACACTGGACACTTTGCTGAACTAGTCACTGACTCAGTGCAGGCGATGCCTTTTTAACCACTTTGCTGCCTCCTTAGTGAGGCGGTTGTAAGCCGCTTCCAAAAACGAGTCTGCAACATTTTCTTTCTTTCTTTAATAGCCCCATCATATATAGTATTCGTCTTGTTATAATCCAATAATTCTCTTACTTCCACAGGACCATATGTGTCACCAAGTCTCATGTGTAGATTAGCCAATCAGGGATAAAAATTGCTTCTAGATTTGATACATCCGTCTTTTTTTGAATTTTGTTACCGTTTTATGGCTTGTATAGCTGTATCTCTAATTCTTGGCTCGGACACCTGGAGAGGTACATTAACACAGGTAGACTAGGGACGAGGGAATTGAATTCTCTGAAATACAAGTACAAGCACTAGATCATCCTTTTAGCAGAATTTTAGGAACTTTGGTCCATAGGTTAAGTTTTTAAGCTGCACCCAGCCGTTGTTTCCTAACTATAATTGTTACTTGGGATTGCCTAAAACGAGGTGTATGCATCCCATATCCTTTCACTATGATTTTCCCTCTGCTAACATGCATTTCTGACACATAAATACTTACTGATCAGTGGAAGGTTGCATTCATATCTATGAATCGTCCAGAATACCTCCAGGATAGTGACGTTGTGTCTGCACGCTTTCAGGCAAGTACTTGTTTTCAGCATGTAGGCAGGCCTATGTATGTGTTCAAGTGATGATGTTTTTCTTCTGATCTTGTAGAGAAGAGATGTTTACGGAGCTTGGGAACAATACCTTGGCTTGGAGCACACTGACACAACACCAAAAAGGTCTTACACAGCCAATCAGGTAGGCAGTGCTAACTTATTACCAAAAAGGACATTTGATGTGTTCTTCGATTCTCTCTGTGAAGTATGCATATTTAATCAAAACAGGATTTAGAAAGAACAAGGCTGCAGTACAGTTTTTCAGTCTATACCCTTTTTTGCTGTTTTTGTTTTGATATTTTTCCCAAAGCATCTTTTTATTTCGTGTTACATGGGCATTAACATTAAAAGGATCTCTTCTAGTCTTGTATACTCCCTCTATATGGGTTTATAAGACCCTCAAGTATTTCAAAAAAACTACCATCAATTTGATCTACAAAATGTTGTCACATGCCACAAACATTATACCTCTGGGAACTTATTTTAAATATGAATCCAGTGATATACTTGCTCCCTGTGAACGGACGCGGTGAACCGTCTGCCACCACCTGTGGCTGGCGTCGCTGCCTCGCCGCCTGCCCTCAAATCATCTCCTTGCTGCCACCGGCCTTCCCACTAAGCATATTGACCTCCTGGTTCTTCTCTGGTGCCGGCGAGCTGCACCCCGCACCCTTAAGGTTAGAGCTTGGTGCTCCACTCCCTGATGGTCGCAGTGGCTTCCCTGGCTCCGGTCTGATGGTGTGGCTCGGGTGGCGGCCGTTGCGGTGGAGAGAGCAGGGGTGCGGGGAGAGAGCAGATGGAGTCAGGTCGGGGGGAGAAGAATGACAGAATTGGAGGAGGGGATAAGGTGGGGTGTGCCTGGCACACGACACCCACCAGAGAGCAATCCTGAGATAAATGGCCAGTTATCCCATCTATTTTTGTTCCTGGACGCATCATATTTCAAGCTAGTGTGATATCTTAAAATATCTGCTTTCAGATCCTGCAAAAATTTTAGCCTGATTTTTTACTCCAATAAACTTGTGCCTCTCCCTTTTCGTTTATTGCCAAAACCCATAGGTTTGAAGGGCTCTTAGCGTTCTTGAAGCTGCATTTGTTATTTACTCTTTGCAAGACATCTTAATTGACGGAAAATCTGCTGATAGCATAAGGCTGGCCTAGAGAATACATGTGACATGAGCTCACGCATGTGCTCAAAATTTACCTGTAAATACTATTCTGAAAGAAATTATCTAATGTCCATATTAAGAGAGAACATGTCGTTAGCTGGGGGTAATCCTTGCCTAGATGACGAACTAATTTTTCTGTTGGTGACTGACGATTTTTTGAATTGACACGAACTACTTCGCTGACTTATCCTGTCATGTAATTGTTCTTTGCTTTGGTTGTTTGGACTGTGCAGAACCGACACACGTATGAGAAGCCTGTGAAGATATATAATTGAGAAAACCTTTCATTTGGGCTGCAAGCCCCAGATGAAGGCCTGATTGGAGCTAGCATTCCAGAGAGGCCAAGTGACCTCAACAGAAGGAAAATGGTGGTCAAACATGTGTGCCGAGGCCTATACTAGGTGCTGTGGTTGACGGAAGTACATTCTTTGAGGCTTTCTCCTTTGCTTGCTCCCTGTCAATGAAGCTAGGGTTCTGATTTCCTTGTCCCGAGTGTGATAGCAGCCCCCACTAGGGTAGATGTTACTTCATTTGTGTAGAGCAAAGCTGGTACATAAAGAAAACAATTTTGTAGAGGTATGTATACATGGTTATAGCTGAGACTCGTTGCTTTATTTGTGGTTCCCGTTATCGTGGTATTGGAACAATGAGATAGAGTGTGCAAGGGGATTGGTGCTGGTTTAATTATTTTTGCGTGTTGAGAAATGTAAGGCAATAGCTGCTGCAGATACTACAGTCTAGTAAGCTACTGCTGATGCTTTTACACGTGCACTAATTTTTCTTTTTCGCCCTGAAGAATGGAAAGCGAGTAATTATTCTGATACGTACCTTTATTTTTATGTTCATTTTCATCCATTTGATGTTTTGGCTGTGTAAGCAGCAACTTTAAGATATATGCTCATCAGCGGGTGAATGCTAATAAATTAATAGAGTTATAGTTTGTCTTTTGAAGATGATTTGAATATGAGAAAACTGTAGGAATCTTTTGCTGAAATAACCACTTCTTATCTGCAAGCGCAACTGTGTCGTGTTGCCTCATATCTTTCAGTCCAGTGCTGACGAATTGTTCTGTTCGTTAGTGTTGTTAGTATACCATCTACTGTCACTTTTTGTAGATTGAACAGTAATAGAAATAATTTGGAAGAAGCTATTGGACTGGATTTTTTTTTCTATTTGAGATGAAAAGGAAAAAATGAAAACCATCAGACCAGCATCTGCAACTACGGTTTTGAAAAGATTACAGCCGATGATAGTTGTACCGATCTGCATGTCCAAATGCCTCATTACATAAGCAAAAGTTACAACAAACTGAAATGAAGGTGCTCTTAGGAATACTATCCCCAGCCTTTTATCAGACCGGAATTCTAAAATCATTTCATCATCATCTCATACGGACGCAGCTAGTAGCAAGGTGTTGCATATTTTGCAGGTTTCAGCTAGTCTCAAAAGGACACATCTTTCTGGATGCACTGATAAAGATGTGACCCATCCCTCCTTAAACAAGAACTAATGCACCCTAGTTGCTACCGAATCAGATTCGTGCTGCCTCTCAATGTCACAAGCATGGTGGCATCGACCTCCTCTGGAGATAATCAGACTTTGATCTCGTCGTCAGCAGACTTGGGTGATTTTTTGCTGGACATGATGCTGTTGAAGTTCTCTGATTTACACAGCAGGATCTCAATCTGAAACAAACAGTAGGGAGTGAAGATGTCATGCAGGGATTCTGGACACAAATGGGACACCCAAAGGTAGGAAGGATATCTTGCCTTGGCTTTACGGACTAGTCGCCCCTTGGACTCATCTTTGGTGCCAATGGTTGATGTCAGGATCTCTGGAGAGGAGGAAGAACAAAAACATGGACACGTTTCAAGTGTGTTTTACTAATGTGACGCGCGCGAGGGAAGGTTTTAAAATTTTTAGATTAGAAGTATGCGGCTTACTCTTTTCAGTGGCCAAACCATTGTTCTTAAGGATCTCGGAAACAGTCACAACGGTGCCAATGGCTGCAAGAAATCGTCAACCACCAACTGATTAAGGAAGATAACAAGCAGTGAGAAAAAAGGTGAGGTGCGTAAGCATTGTTGATTACCCATCCCCAGAGCCGAGAGTTCAACCTCATCGTAGTTCTGCATGTACCTCTGCAACAAGCAGTGATTGAAATTGATTAGAGTAACACTAGGCTAATTCGGTCCCATTTAGATGAAGGAATCATGAAATTTCAATGCCACGATCGATATCTATTACTCAGTTCCACTATACAATTGGTCATTCTATGCATGTTCATGGATGGACCATTTTCTCAACCGCAAGAAGACTCATCATGCATGAAGCGTTGATCAAAGACATGATATGCAATAATGCATACCTTGGCGAGGTTGACGTAGAAGTAGAGCGGCTTCTTGTTGGTGGACACCTGGATCCGGTTCTTCTTTGCTGACGCCCCAGCCTCCGCCTCCACCCCCACCTCCTCGTCGGCCTTATGCTCCCCCACCACCGCCACCTCTTTCTCCTCTGGCGCCTCCTCCTCCGGCGCCTTCAGCACCTCCTTCACATCCTGCGCCTCCGACTCGGCCTGCGCATGCGTCTGCTCCTCCGCCGCCAGCTTCGCCGTCTGCATGGTGCCTGGATCGATTGATGGTGTACGTGCGTGTGCGTTGGTCTAGGGCAAGAGAGAGAGAGAGGCTGCGAGTGGGTCCCCGGCCATGGTGGTGTATACAAGTAGCACTGGATGCGTCGAGCCGGCGGTTGCGCGCGTTCGCGCGGTCGCCCGGAGCTGGCGGTTGCCTAGGTGGTTATTCCTGGCGCTTTTGCATGCTTGCGTCGATTTGGTGAGACCCACACTCAGGGGTTGTGGTCGTGAGCCATACATACAGTCTCTGGGATGCAATTTTAGACTTTTTTTTTTATTTTTCACATATATTAAACCAACAAAGAATACACAATTATATTGATTACATAAATAAAGCTAAAAAAGACTAGCAAATCTATGAGATTCCATGACATAGTCTTGTACTTTTCTGAAGGCAGCAGCGTGACAACGTCAAAACCACGAAACCACACACTTATCAATACCACCGAATGTTCTCCCTTTTTTAATTTTGAGCCGCAATGCCAAGACTTTATGCAAGCACGCAACCATTAAATTAATCAAGCAACATCGGCAAGAGCATCACCACTGATATATCATGGACAAATAACCGAACCACGTTGTCGACGTCGTTGGGAACCGATAGAACGAATCACCATTGCCGAAAACGAAGAAGCCGAGATAGATATTGCGAGGACAAACCTCCTCGCGACAACCATAAGAAAAAATCCAAGATTGATCTGGCGAAATAAGATCTAAAGAACCATACCTAGACAGACTTAATCTTCCAAAACCATCATTGACGTCGGGAAGGAAATTTCGTCGTCGAATGAAGCGTGGGAGATCACTTATTGCAGACGATACCATCTCCATTAACGAAGAAGATGGTGATCAAAACCAAGCTCTAACATTAAGGACCTTCGAATAGCGCCGTGCGTAGGTCCGAGGTCCCCACCCCGCCTAGTGCCAGAACGACAACTAGAGGAGGCGAGGACCGTCGAATCTTTACCGATGGTGTCCATGAAGCTGCAGATGGCACCAGTGGTGCCGGCTAGGGTTGAAACCCTAGGTCGCCGCCACGATCGCCCCGTCTCGCTCTCCCTTCATACGTACCGGTTCGCTTGGCAGAAAACTCCAATTTTAAACATGTTTGCTTGCTCGCATCGAGCACCTGGAGTTAAGCTCCAGAGAAACTCACAAGTCGGCTGTTTTCACGGAGCCACCCTTTTCATGTGCAGGGCAGGGAAAGAGAACGTATCGCCGATCTCTTATATTACAAGTTTGGAGTTGGGGTGAGCCTGCACACATATGCGAAAATAAGGTGGGAAAATTTCTTCCCCGCCAGGCATTCTGCTCCACCTAATTCACACACTCTAGCTAACAGCCAAAAACTTCGTCACCATTTCCCCCCTTCGAGTCCCTCTCGGCAGCGAAGGTTCTTCACCGAGGAGCTTAGGTAAGCGCCTAAGCGGTAACCGAACTCTTGCTTTGGTAGCCTACATCTATGTTCACGCAATAAAACTTTGTAGATCTGAAGGTTTTTTGGTTGGTTTGCGGGCTTAACCTATTCGTATGGCATGTTTTGCTTGTTGGCAGTGTTGATGATATTGCTATGTTAGATCGATGATCTTTCTTTAGTATTGAGCAGCAAAAGGTTAATTTTATGACAAATGTTTTTCGATGGAGGTAGTATGTATGTTTTGCTCCCGTAGTTCATTGATCTTAAAGAATGGAAAGAGTCGGCTCGGTCTCACGAGTACGGGGCTTATCTAGAATGTTTAGAGTGTTCGAGATACGCTAAAACAGTTCGCCTTTTTCCAGAACACTTCTTGAGGCCGTTGACGTCACAAAACCTAGTTTCAGGGTTACCAAGCTTCGCTCTTACACCTTGCCGGAGTGGGGAATCGACCCTTGAGGCCACTGCCATGACAGGGGGGGGGGGGGGGGGGGGGGATTAGTCCTTCATCGGGGCTGAGGGCTCTTTGCCGCCGGACCTGCGCGATAACCCGGCCTGTTACGACGACAACGATGGCCGGAACTAGTTAGGCTATATTTCTCTCTTTTCAGTATTCATAATTTGTTATTGGGTTTTTGTTAGTAAATAGTCTATTCCCAGTTTCTCGTTTTTTAAGAGATGAATCTATCTTTTGAGGAGACATTGTTTCTATCTGCAATGCTAACGTTTTATTACCCACAGTATGTAAGGACTCATATAGTGTGCGATGTTTAAAACCAATGCATACGATTTTGTTTTTGTTTTTGTAAGCGTGCGTGATAGATCGCGCATGATTCTGTAAAATCAACTGTGTGCAAAGTTTTCCATGTAACCGTCCTCCAACCAATTACACACATCTTTATAATTTATAAAGGTAATAAGCGATATGAGATAACACACACGAACTTAACCGTCGTCTCGTACCCCACCCGGGATTATATATGAGTATTTCGTTTACAAGAATTGGTAATTATAATAATCCATTGCTCCTTTTCACCCGTCCGCTTTGTTACCACCACCCAGCTGAGGGAAGAGGGATCGACAGTGAGATCAATGTCGCTGCCACCACTTAACCTAGTGGTGAAATGAAAGCGGCAGTAACAATCTTTGTGGCCTGTACCAATGCGCGTTCTGCCCCCTCCCACAAGCAAGCTAAGCCAGACCGGCCACTACGGCGATGCCGTCAACAGCACTCACTCGACGCCTGTCGTCGCTGTGGCCAGTTCATCACCAAGGAAAAATGGAGGAGACGAGCGAACCGAGCTCTATCGGTGCTTTGCTTAGACGAATGGAGGAGCGGAAGGATCAAGTGGCCCAGTAAACATGAGCAAATTAATTGGTACGGAGGTCGTTTTGTAGGGAGAGAGCTCCACCGAGAGTGAACAAGTAGAACACGGCGGTCTTGGATATCTGCCCGTCCATGTCCGTATCAGTATTGGGAATTTGGGATCCGTGTCATATCATGCATGGGAATGTCAAATTAGGGAATACAGAAGCTTTTAGGACGACTAGTCATACTAAAAGTAAAGAAACATAAGTAGTAAGCGCATCTCCAGCCATTCGGCCCCAGTTTTGATCCGGCGCTTTTAAGCGTCAACGCTGGGCTAACCAAAATGGGGGGGGGGGGGGGGGGGGGGGGGGGGGGGGGGCATTTCACCAGTTGTTTGGCGCGCCCAAAAAACGGGTGGAACATAAATTTTAAAGTTGTTCTTACCGCCCAAAAAATCGTCCGAGTTCGGCGATCCACGACCGCAGTTGCCGATCATACAAAAAACGCCACAGATAGGCGAGCGATCATACAACAAAAGAGCCACAGTTGGACGATATGGCCGCAATCGACAGTCAGACAGAGGCCGGTGCGACGTCGACATCGTAGATGGGCGCGGGGGTCGGAGGTGGCGCCGATCTTGGAGTGGCATCCTCGACGGTCTCGAGGTCGACGTCCGGCGTGACATCCTCCAGGTTGATGGCCGTTGCAGCAGTTGTGGCGTTCTCCGCCTCAAACTCGAGGTCGACAACAGGCGTCGCAGTGGTGGCCGTCACAGTGGTGGCCGTCGCAGCAGGCTGGCCGTCCGGCGTAGCCGAGCTTGACGGGCTGCTGGCAGGCCGGCTGATGTTGCTGAGGATGAGGCGGCGCTGCGCCATGAACCATGCCCTCACCTCGGGGTCCATCACGGCCAGATCGCCGCCGCCCACGAGGAAGGCGAGGTCGTGGTTCCTCTTCTTCGCCTCAGTGCCGGTCCTGAGGAGGTCGAGCTTGACCTTCGATTTGTCCATGACCGCCACCCACCGCTGTTTGGAGGTCTCCTCCCTTTCGTGGCGTGGGTATGGGTGTTGGCGATGCAGGTCTCGATTGACGCCTGTAGCTTCGCCGCAGCCGACACGGCGTCCCTCGCCGCTTTGGCTTTCTTATTGCCTATTGGGGGACGGCCATCCGAAGCTCCTGCAACCGGCGCGTCCGGGACATACTCCTTGCCGCCCTTCGATGATGAGGAATACGTGAAGGTACTTGAAGTCCGTCTTCTCGTCGTCCTTGTACGCCTCTAACATCCGGCTGAGCTCCATCTCCCGGTTCGCCCCGCTCTTCGGCCTGTGCTTGATCTCCTTTACTATGCCATGCCACTTGTTGCAGGCGGTCTGCATGAGCGCCCAATGGTTGGACATCGCCTTCTGGCCGCGCTGCGTCAGGCACCTGGCGAAGTCAGGTTCGATCATGCGGCTCTCGTCGTACGCCGTCTTGACGCGCTTCCAGTAGTTTTCCATGGCCTGGTTGGCGCCATGGATCGTGTCGAAGCTGGCCGCTTTCCATGCCTCGGCGAGCAGGGTGTCCTCCCGGCTCGTCCACTTGATGCGAGGCTCGACGAGCGTCTTTGGGGCCGTCTGGGAGCCCTTCTTGGGACGACGGCCGCCCGTGTCGCCTTCCTTGGCCGGCCCTTCCTCCTCACCCCCGTTCGCCTGCGATTCATCCCCTCCTCCGTCGACCTCCTCCGTGGCGGTGCCGCCGCCGAAATCGATCCCCATGAGCCCGTGGGAAAATCTTTGCCCGACGCCGACAGGAAGCCCGGGGATGCCGCTGCCGCTGCCGAGCCCGTGGTGATGATGTCGTCCATCTCGTTGCTCATCCTGAGCATGGACTGCGTCCCGAAAATGGGGGAGCGACGCAGCGACGACAGAACGTAACCCGGCGAGCCGGCGTACATAATGGACGGATGCTGGGGGAAGGTGACGTTGGGGTCGAAGCCGCCATGGAGCTCGCCGTCGGCGTACCCAGGCGAGAATTGCGGCGACGCGCACCAGTGCGGCGACGACGATGACGACGCAGATGATTGGCCCCAGCCAGTGAACTGGGGATGGAGATGAGGATGAGGGGACATGCCGGCACTACGCTTGGCCGGCGGCGCCGCACACACGGCCGGAGTTGACGGCTCCACATCTTCATCCTCCGTCTCCTCCTCTTCCTCCTGCTCCTCTTCTTCCTTGGCGGCAGCTTCGCCCACGGCCTTCAGCTTCGCGGCCAGCTCCCTTTACCGCTGCTTCAACTCCCTCCCCCGACGCTGTAGGTTCTCCGCCCTCCGGCGTTCCTGCTCGGCGATTCATTTTTTGTTGGTCATGCCCGGTGGCCTTTGCTTCAGCGATCTCGGCTTGCGCGGCTTCTTGGCGGGGAGAGCGGCGAGTGCGGCGGGTGGCGGCGGTGGTTGATGCAGCTCGGGGGCCGGCGAATTTGGCGGGAGCCATGGCGGCCGCGACCTGATGAACTGGGGGAAATGGCGGGATCGGACGGCGGGCGAGCTATTTAGGGGAAAAAAGGGAGGGAGGCTCGAAAAAATGGAGGGAAACCGCGCACGCCTTTTGCCCCCCAGGCAGTACCCAGGTTTCTGGGTTTGGCCTGGGTTCGCCGGCGTGAAACGGCGCAAAAAATGGCGCTAACCGGCGCTAAATCGAGTTCTGTGGGGGCGACTGGTGGATTTTTCGTTCCGCGCGCTAAAATGACCGCTTGGGGGGCGCTGGGGGACTGGAGATGTCCTAATATGAGTGTCAAATAGGTAAAAATAAAGAAGTGGCAAGTATTTAATGAGAGAGGTGATGGTGGTATCATAGATAGATAACATAACATAACGAATTTTAAACAAGATGAGTCTATAACCTCATAAATGTATGATTATTTGATACTACATATATTATCATTCATTATTGAGATGTTAACATAGAGTAATATTATATGCATGATACCAATATATGACACTCTTCTCATTAAATACTTGCCACATAATTATTTTTGGCTCTATCTTTATTAAATACTTGACAAATCATTATTTTTAGCTATATGACACCTATATTACCACCTACTCGCGTGTGCTAGCCGGCTACGTCGCTGGTGACTGTGGCGGAGCTGCCTCTTCGTCGGGTCAGGCCTAGGGCCGTGCCCGCGCTGCACACCAGGGGAAGAATATGTGTGCCACATCAGAGGCCACACCGCACGTCGTGCCAAAGTGCCGACGGGTTGTGATGCGCCCTTCTGGCTGCCACTCGTGCTGGTGCTCATGGACAGCGTGGTCGCTAGCTGGTACGCTGTCGCCGCCCAAACCTCCCAAGCATATCACAAACTTCCCGTCGCCAGTCGTGTGCGCACTATGGTCGAGCTGGAGTCTGGATGTTGGGCTCGAGGAGAAGGAGAAGAAGGACGGCAATCAGGTGCGATAACTGGACGCCAGTCATAGCTGACAGCAGTCACGGTCACTTAATTACGAGATGGACCCAACGCGGTCATCTCTGATCTCAAGGTGGTTTGTGTCTTTCTGCGATGACTCGACAAGAAGGCCGAGGCGGCAGCTCGCCTCGCCACTTGCGCGTACATCCCGCTGCCATCCAGGCCGCGAGAGGAAGTTGCTACTGTCACAACACACTCGTGGGCGTCGGCGCGTGAGGAGGGGAGCCCGTCGATGATGCATGAGTTGGAGGTGGGGGAAACACTAGGATTTTCAATTTCTTCTTTGAGAAAAGGAGAGTAAAAAAAACCTGACTTTAGATGGGTGTGTTTCCCACCATTTCACAATGCCACGTAGGCCTAATAGTGTGCTCTTCTTGTCAGAATCTTCGTTAACGTGCTGAAAGCGAACAATCAGTGCAGTTTGGAACCAAGGCGCTACTAATGGATTTTTCAGAAATTACGGAGAACTAGACGGAATTTTAAACTTCCTGTTGAATTATGATGGTTTTTTGCAATTAACTCCATCAATTTCGGCCAGTACCTAGATCTGTCCGTGACGAACAGGGTTACAATAATAGTGACGGATCATCCAACCAGTGTTGGGACGGTGATGCAGCGAAGTCTCTGAATGTTACAGTGATGTCTGAAAATCTGAAACTGAAGCCTGAAACCGAACAGATGAATCGCGAGAGCATCATACATATATGGATCGACAAAAGGTATTTTTCACAAAAAGCATAAAAAGCAGTGGCTTTCGATGCATTGAGAGGAAGAAGGTTTATGTACAAACTTAGAGACATGCAACCCCACACACCATACAATTCAACACAAAGACCTGAACTAGGGAAGAGCGTGTGGGAGGCGACTGGCCCTGCGCCTGCGCTCATCCAAAAGACCAAAACGAGCCTCGGTTTACCAATCGAGGTTATAATCACTGGTTATGAGGGGAGGGACCGTACGTGGCATAGCACTATTCCGGCCCGTGTGCTCGTTAACTACTGCAGCTAAGCTGGCTGGTGTTGGAGCAGTGCGTCGTCAATGTCAGGCGTCGGACCACGTGACCTGCTCACTCCAGTCATCCGTGTCGCAGCCGAAGCCGAGCGCCACCCACACGGCCGAGGTCCCGCCGATGACGTTGTTGGCGCAGGGGGGGTTGACGTTGTGCTCCTCGTCGCACCCGTGCATGGAGTCGCACTCGTTCACCACGGTGGCCCTCGCCGTTCTTCCGTTCGCCCGGATCACGATGTGCTTCCCGCACCGCCGTCCGTGGGAGTACCAGCCCGTCGATAGCGCGACGACCATCTCGGAGTCCGAGTGGAACCTGCCGTCGCAGCTGCATCTGGTGCTGTTTTCCCCCATCTCTTCGCAGGTGCTTTGTGTGAGGCCGGCGAGGGTGCTCCGCGTGACGCGCGGGGAGCATGCGAACGGTATAAAGGGTTCGCAGCTGCCGGAGTCGAGCGGGGAGCAGTCCTGGAGGGGAGCACGCTGAGGGGAGGTCGGGGGCGGCGGAGCTAGCTTCGGGCGACCGCGGGCGGCTGCCTGGGAGCGGGCTCGTCCTGGTCCAGCAAGTCTCCCGTCGCAACCGGCGGGGGTGGTGGCCATAGCTATCAGGGGGAGGCCGGTTGTGAGCACGAGGAGGAGCGAGTAGGACATGAGAGGGGAAGCCATGCTTGATGGTTCAGTTCACGTCTATTAGTGTGTGCTCGTGTACTGGTGTCATGGTGTGTACGCTAGGTGTGAGCTTATATAGCCGCGCGACCTGGGGATGCCGACGTATGTATAGCACTTGCGATGTTCGCACTTTGCGTACTAGCATTCAATTCACAACAGTACTGTAAGTTTATCAGAGAAATTCAACAATACACTAATAACATAATATAACCCTAATAGCGTATAACACTAACTTTCCGACTACATAGTTCGAAACACTACATAATCTCCATCACAATATTCACATCAAATTGTGGTGGTTGTAGTTCCATGGTGTTATCAGAACAAATTGTTCGATTTGCAAATCCTTATCCTTAAAGAACTCTTTTCACCTCTCCTCGCTAAAAGCGATGTACCTGTTATATGAAACATTAGATGCGCGTGTTGCCACGCCCTTCTATTATTAAAATATATTTTAAATAAATATATTATATTATGAAGTATCTTGACTATTATTCTTATAAGTACTCTTATTAATGATCTAAAATGGACCACTATTATATTGGACAAAGTACTCTTATTATTAATGGATCTAAAATGGACCACTATTATATTGGACAAATGGACAACCGCATCTATCTAAAATGTGCGAGCGAACCTCTGACGGATGGGCTTTTTTGAGTTATGGCCCAAAGTAACCACAATGGGTCAATTCGACACACAGAGTAATTTCCCTTAGGAACTTTGAGCCCAGTGTGGTTAAAAGAGCAATAGACGGATAAGATTGACATGGAGAGTAGTCCGACGGTCCAAAATGCTAGTGTGATGAGATTGCTCCCTCTTGTATCGGTTTTAATGTCCCCAAATGGCTCTTGTCCCTTGTTGCTCTAAGGCGAAGGCGGACTAGGACTACAAGAGAGATAAAAAAATAGGAACGATAAATCATTTTAAGATAGTTTATGTTGTCCCTTGTCACTGATTTGCGCAAGCTTTCAAGATAGTCTATGTTTATAAAAATATCAGTGTCGTACCGGCACACATGATGATCCTAAAATAGGGACGATAAATCATTTTCTAAACACTACACTATTTGTTTTTATCAATATCCATACATCTAACATTCACTCATTTGCGCAAGCCTCTAACATGCTACTCTACACTAATCACTACACATTTCTCAACTAACTATGATATTAATAACACATTTTATATATTACACATTTCATCAACCAATTAACTATCAAATTACCAGCACATTTTCAATACTACAACTTTTTAATAAATTAACTGTCAAATTCCTAGCATATCCAGGCTACCAATCATCCAAATTCATTACGATGCATGTTACTGATACATGCATTTTATATCATCATTTTATAACTCATCTAATCATATTAGCATGTTATTGGAATTGTTATATCAATGTTTATGCATGTTTTAGATGATTTATGGGACTTGGTATTTAATTTCTAGGAGCCAGAAAACCTCCTTTTTCTTGTTTTTAATGTTCAAGGAGCTACAGGGATCCAAATGAAAAAAAGGAAAATTTCATAGCTGATTTTTTATCGGTAGAACGACAGTGGGAAGAAGATCGAAGGGAGAAGAGCCATGAGGCCCAAAACAGGGGGGCCCACGCGGCCAAAGAATCTAGCCGTGTGGGACCCACGAAGTGGAGCCTCGGGCACTTCCTCGCTCGGGGCTATTTAACACGCATTTGTCTCCCCAGAAAACTTACGCCCTAATTTTCCCAAGTCCATCCGAGGTGGGGAAACTCCTGAATCCCTCCGGGGGGGGGGGGGGGGGGGGGTCAGATCCTGCTGCTCCGGAGCTCCGGAGAAGGGGGAAATCATCGTCATCGTCATCACCTCTCCTCCTTGGCGTGGGAGGAGACCTCTCCATCATCACCGTCACCAAGACCAGCACCATCTCCATCATGTAACAGCCCGTTTGTAACTTTCCTTTTTGTGTGCAATAAAAATGGATATCATGTCATCATTCCATATGTGCTTGCATTTATTTAATTTTTGTGCATCAAATTCAAATTATAAATTTAAATTCTTATTTTGAATTCAAATACTTTCAAAATAAATTCATTTGAAGTTTCAAATTATTTATAAATAATCAAATAAGATATTAATATGACTAATTTGAAACTGTTAAAAATTATTCAAAAGTTCTTTTATGCCTTTTCTCTAATTAATTTTAAAAATACAAAAATCAGAATGTTTAAAAAGGGAAAAATAAGCAGAGAAGAAAAAATAAAAGTTCCTGGCCGAGCTGGGCCATCACGGCCCAACTCAGCCCATGGCCCACTCCCCTCTCCTTCGTCCTCGTACGGACGCGCAGAGCCGACCTCGCTTTCCAGCGCGGCATGGCGCCTCCCTCTCTGCAGCTCGCCCCCACGCCGGAGCCCACTGCCACCTCCTCCCTCCTCTCCTATTTAGCCGCCGCCGCTAGCTCTCCTCTCGCTAATTCTTCTCTTTCCCCCGCCGCCGCTAGCTCTCCTCTCGCTCTGCCGTCGCCATGGCCGAGGTAAGTTGAGCTCGGGTCCCCGCACGGACAGTCCACCCCCTCCGTCCTCGTCAAGCCAGCAGCACCGCCACCTCTCCTTCGTCCTCGACGCCGGGCGCAGCGACCCGGGGACGCCTCCGTCGAGCCATCCGTCCCCGACACCGCCGCGGTTCCCATGCCTTCCCCGACACCGACGAGACGCCCCCGGCCTCCCCGCGCCTCCGCTCCTCGCCACCGTGCCCTCCTCGGTGAGTCGCAGCCGATCCTTCTCTCCTCCCCTTCGTTTGCATCACGATTTCGCCGGAATCCCACGGCGCCGGTGGAGCGCGCCACGGACACACTGGAGCAGAGCGAATCGTGCACGAGCACAGCCAAGCCGTTCGCTCTCCGTCGAGGCCGCGGGCAGAAATCAAACGGCCGCACGCTTCCGCACTCACCCACGCCACACGAACGCACCCCGCGCCGCTGGAATGGTCGCCGGCGTCGAGTTTCTTTCCGCCGCGCGCTGTTCTTCGTTCAGTTCGTCCGCACCCGTTATTTCTTCAGTTTCGTCAGAGGCAAAGAACGAAACTTTTTGTTGTTTAAAACAAATCTTAACCTAATCCTATCACTAAACTACTCTAACCCACTGGCTAACAACACCGTGCTAACCACCGCGCGCGCACGAGTTTGAGACTCGCCCGGGGCAGGGAAAAACCCCAATTTTTGCCCCGCGCCCTGACAACCCGGGCCCGCTCGTCAGCGACAGCCGGGCCAGCGCAGCTACTCGTGCCCCGTCAGCGCCAGGCTGGCGCGCGGGTCCCGCTGGTCAGCCGCATTGGCTAAGGTCAGCCGCGGTGCAACTCGACCAGATCCAGATCTGGATCTGGATTTTTGCACCGAGACCCCCTGGCTTCTGTCTTTTGCACCTGAACCCTTGCAGTTACTGTTTCCATCACGGTTAAGTCCCTGGATATTTTCAGAAACACCCCTACACTTATAAAATGCATAACTTTTAATTTATAACTCCAAATTAAATAAACTTTATATGTTTTTATATCAGAAAAATGCAATAAACATTAATATCACATTCTTATGTCATTTTGCATCATTTATTTTAAATGCTTAGTTTAAATTAACAAATGCAATTAATTAATTAAATATGGAGTATGAGGGGTAATAATTATATAATGCCCTAATTCCATTTAATATGCTCAGACCTTTTATACCATATCTTGCCATGCTAATAAATATTTAATTTGAGTTGAAGATAAATAAATTGCAATTAATTCCTAAATGTGGAATGTGTTGGGCATTTAAGTAATTAATGTCTTTTCCATTTTAAATTAATTTGATCACCACTTCTGCTATATTAAGTAACATTTAAATTGTTGGCTACACAAATAACTCGCACCCTAATCTTTTGCCGGGATTCCATCCCCGCTTTAAATATGACCTAACCATCTCATACCATATCGCACCATCATTTGTTTGCGCATTTCTCTGTATTGATTATTGTTTCCTATTGTCTGTGTTTGGCTCTCTTTGGGTAGACGACGACGTGTCTGCTGCGAGTACCTACGATACTGAGGTTCCAGCTATCGTGCCAGGCTACGAGCTGCCAGGCAAGCTTCTGCTAACCGGTTACACGATTGTCGGGTTTTCATTCCTGCCTTTTGATCTATGCTATCCTAGTTATCGATTCTTGAATTGCGATCCCATCACATGTTTTTCCTGCAGCCTATACAACTATATCCCCACAACCCATAACCCCTTGCATGTTTATCTGTTGGCCTTTGCGAGTCGTAGTGCATGCTTAGGTTTGATTGAGCGAGTCGTTCGTTTGTCTTTATCTCATATGCTTAGTATGATATATTGTTCTACTATAATAAACTGCTGTCTTATTTTGGGGTTCTATAATTAAAAGATAAGGCACCAGGCGGAAGGCCTTGCGAGGTGCTTTGTTCTGCTCAGTGTCGACCTAGGAACTGAGATTTTGTCCTCGGATCCAATTTTGAGCGCACTAACCACTTATGGTGGCCCAATGGATCCCCCCTCGACTTTGAACGGATCCGCAGCTCGTCCATGTGCCGCAAGTAGTTCGGGTTTTCCATTCGCTCATATGCATGTGCATGATGTTGATGATCGATGAGAGGTTACTTGATACGGGGGGGTCATATAGGGGTGGTGCGCGCGAAGCGGACAGTTCCTACTGTGGTTTGAGCCGCATGACGCGTGGACACAAACTAATGAGTCCGCAATTGAGATTCGGCCGGACTCCTGACGCGGGTAACAACTCATATGGGTGGCATTTGGACTTGCTGTAGTGAAGGAATGAGTCGTGTTGAGAGGCCCTAACGGGTTGATCATGCGAGTATGGGTACTGTAGTGCACCCCTGCAGGGTATAATCTTATCGATGAGCCGTGTCCACGGTTATGGACGACTTTGGTGATGATGCTGGCTAACAAGATCTAGACAACTTACACCTAATCATTGTTAATTAATGTGACTAGTAATATAGAACTACTTACACCATAACTGGTAACTAAAATTGTTAACGTGTAAGTATTCTCGGATTGCTTCCTCATACTTGGTTGAGGGGGTTAATTCGAGAATGGGTTATGACTGGTGTCAGTTGTAGGTGGCTACTTAAACGCTCTCTTATCCCTCTCTAATTAGACGGAAGTTTTAGCGTGTCTCTTTAGTTTGCTAGTGCTGCTGCCGCTAAGTACACTTACCCCCCATATTTTGGGAATCTTACAGTTTTGTAACCTGTTAGCTTAAGCTTGTTCGATACGCTTTGGTGTATTGACCCGTTCGCGGGCTGTGGTTTTTCTGCAGTTGAGGATTCTTCGCTCGACCAGTTGGGTGGATACTACGTGGAGTTCGACGACGAGAGCTACGACGAGTAGTTAGAGTTCCCCTGGGCTATTTCCTGGTGGACTGCATGGATGGGCCTTCTTTTCCGTTTCGGCCTTGAGCCCTTTGCTTCTTGTCTGTACTCAGACCGGTGTGTTTCCGCTGCATGATGTAATGTTGGGACATGTGTCATCTGATTGGTGCCATTTGATATATTTTGCTCAGTGAGAGCTTTTGGATATTATTTCCTTTCTTTGTGTCTTAGGTTTATTCTGTGGTTTCAACTTGTTAAAAATCCGACTCGTATACCATGTGTGTATGTTTGAAGTATACGAGTTGGAAGACTTTTTGGGTTCTTGCGTGCACAATCTGGAAACGTATGTGACGTTGGGGTCGCCAAGAACTGTCGGCCGATGATCCATTCCGAGCATGGCCTGATTGTTTTCCTGGGATTGGTAACCCCAGTATGTTCTTGGTTGTGTGGCCCAACCGATACGTTTCGTTTGTGTAGCTTGAATTCAGGGTCTGACAGTTGGTATCAGAGCTTAAACGCCCTCAGGTTCCCTTCTACTGGTCGTTGTTTGAGTCTAGAAAAATATTTTTGTAGTTATCAGGAGATCTTAAACGTGAGAGTAGGAATTATGTTCTTTTACTTCTTTCCCCACCCACCCTCCCTGTTCTTCTGGTAAGGAAGTGTTACGATATTTTCCCTTCTCACCTTAATTTTAAAAATTTAGGACATCACGTGTTCTGGGTTTTCCGTAGTACCATAGTTGCAGGTGGTTTTTTGTCGTTTTGGTGGTTATCAACTTCTTCGGCTATGTTCACTTTCAATCTCGAATCAATCAGTTGTTGTTCTACCTTTCTCTGGTTTTCATCTCCTTGTCATTGTACAATTCGTTCTGTGCAATCAATCCTTTTTGTTCCCGGAGGCTAACTTCTACTTCAAACTGCTATGTAGATGGCGCACGCCCAGGTGGTGCGTAAGACCCACTGTGAGCAGACTACCGGTTACCCGAAGCTTCTCAGAAGCATGGTTGACTACGTCGGTTTCAGCTACCTCCCGTAGTACCAGGTGTCCGAGATCCCCAGAGATTACGGACAGACCTTCTACAGAGCTACTGTTTGGATCAGCGGAGATGATGGTGATACTGTGCACAAGCACGTTGCTGAGGCTTCCACTGTGGACATGGCAGTACACTTAGCAGCTTACGATGCAGCTCTGGCTCTGCGTAGGGACTACTACTGCTTCAACAACCATCCGTTCTGCTACGTTCCATACTACCCCTACATGGACTCTCAGTACGAGCTCGAGGTTCTGGACATGACCGCTCAGTTTGACCAGTCTTCAGACTCAGTTGCTGGGACTCTACGCTTGGAGCTAGCAGCAGTCCGTCAGCAGCTGCACCGGGCACTCTCTCACCTGGGTCAGTATGATAGGAGGAACGTCACACCAGACGCTTTCCCGAGGTTCCAGCTCGCTTTTCCGAGTCGTCTGTCTGCTGTGGGTGGATACACTCTAGAGCGTGGTCCTCTGATCACTACTGATCCAGACCACGTTGGACCACTACTGTACGGGACACAGACGCCAGATGCCTACTCCGTTCAGTTGCGACGCATTGTGCGAGAGTACCACGTGTACTGCGATCGTCGCTACACCCATCGCAGCCACCTAGTTTCGTCTTCTGAGGGAAGCGAGAGCTAGTCTTCGAGTTGTATCTTTTCCTTGTTGTAGTAGCTATCCTTTGTACCGAAACCGTGTTGGTTGTACGGATGGTTAACTTTGTACTAGTAGCTGTCCTTGTAGTACTGAAACCTTGGTGGTTGTACTGATGGCTAACTAAGTGTATGGTTATGAACCTTTGTTATGAGAAGCTTATCCTCGTTATCCTACAGTTTGCAACTGTTTTTCTGAGCAAGAATTCGACTTTCCAAGTTTTCCCTGGCTTTGTGTATCTTGTCGCTGTTCTAATATCCAATGTCTCCAGGATGACGAACACCAGGAACAACCGCAATGCGGAAGACGCACCACAACCGCCTCCAATCACTGAGTTGCTTGGTCAGATGACCCAAGTTCTGGCTCAAATGGCCGAGAACCAAGTCTACCAGAACAACCACGGGCATCGCAATGAAGGCAATGCACGTGTGACCGTCAAGGACTTCCTCGGTCTGGGCCCAAGGAACTTCGCTTCCCCCACAGAGCCGCTGGAAGCTGATGATTGGCTTCGCGAGATGGAAAGGACCCTTGCTATCGCCCACGTGGCTGAGCATGACAAGGTGCCTTACGTGTCCTACCTGCTTAGGGGCAAGTCTGCCTCATGGTGGGAAAACTTCCAGGCTATGAGAGCTCCCGGGGTGGTTACCACTTGGGGGGTTTTCAGGGCAGCCTTCCTGCGCCACCACATCCCAGAAGGTCTCATGGACAGGATGCGCGAGCAGTTTAACTCGCAGACGCAAGGCAAGATGGACGTGATGGAGTACAATGGCGAGTTCAATTGCCTTGCTCGTTACGCTGGAGATGAGGTGAACACTGAGGTCAAGAAGATGGCCAAGTTCCGCAAGGGTTTCAACCCCGCGCTCAAGTACAAGCTGAACCTCGTCAAGGCCGACAACTTCGAGGACCTCGTCAACATCGCGCTCAATGAGGAGCATGTGCGCAAGGTCTTCGAGGAGTCGCGCAAGCACTCTCGTGAGACCAACTCTTCTTCATCGTCAATCGCCACCGCTCCTGCTCAGAAGCGTCGGCTCTGGGTGCCTAACAGCGCCTTCGCACGAGCTACCTACGTGCCAGGACCTCCAGGACTCGCGCCTCGCCCACCGAACCCGGCTCTAGCTATGAGGGGTTTCGGAGGACCGCCAAGGCCAACAGGCGCTCGCCCAAACGTGACCTGCTACCAGTGCGGGAAACCGGGCCACTACCCCAACAACTGCCCGGAGACCCATACACTTCCTCCACCACCTCGCCCTGCTCCAACTCAGGCGATGGTCCGCGCACCTGCCCCGACTAGGCCTTTCGTCCCCAACACCAGGCCTCCGGCACGTGCTACGCGGGTGAACCACATCAGGGCTGATGAAGCAGAGGAAGCTCCAGAAGTTGTCCTCGGTATACTCCCTGTTAACCATATTCCTGCTAAGGTCTTATTTGACACAGGCGCATCGCATTCTTTTGCATCACAAGCTTTTGCACAAATGCATGATCTCTCTTTCGAGTCTATGTCCAATGGTCTTAGCGTCACTTCCCCCGGTGTTCAGATGTACTCTTCCAAGATAAGCCCCAACAACGAAATCCAAATTGGAGGCCATATCTTCTTGGCATCTCTAATAATTCTCGGCAATTCTGATATTGATGTCATTCTGGGCATGGATTGGTTGAAGGCCAATCAAGCTAAGATAGACTGTTCCACAAAAACTGTAACTCTTTCTCATCCTTCTGGACAGATAGTCTATTCTCCAAACCAAATCTCTTCAGCTCAGCTTTTCGCTCTCAATGTTGATCCTCTTCCTTCCATAGAAGCTATTCCGGTGGTCCGAGACTTTCCTGACGTCTTTCCTGAAGAATTACCAGGTATGCCACCTGACAGAGCCGTTGAGTTCGTTATTGAACTAGAACCAGGCACTGCTCCTATATCCAAACGTCCTTACAAGATGGGCCCCAAAGAACTGGCTGAGCTTAAGAGACAGCTAGAGGAGTTGGAAAGGAAAGGTCATATTCAACCTAGTACTTCTCCTTGGGGTTGTCCTACTCTGTTTGTCAAAAAGAGGGACACGACTGAGCGACTGGTTGTTGACTACCGTCCTCTGAACAAGAAAACCATCAAGAGCAAGTATCCTCTCCCTCGCATCAACGATCTGTTCGATCAACTGGCTGGTGCTAAGGTTTTCTCCAAGTTGGACTTGAGGTCAGGTTATCACCAGATCAAGATCCGCAAAGAAGACATTCCAAAGACAGCTTTCACCACTCGTTATGGCCTCTACGAATACACTGTCATGTCTTTCGGTCTCACAAATGCTCCGGCGACTTTCTCACGTCTCATGAAGTTCGTTTTCATGGAATACCTCGATAAGTTCGTGGTAGTCTATCTCAATGACATTCTTATCTATTCCAAAACCGAGGAAGAACACGGAGAACATCTACGTCTTATCTTGTTGAAACTCCGAGAACACCGTCTCTACGCCAAGTTCTCCAAGTGTGAATTCTGGCTTCCTAAAGTATCCTACCTTGGTCATGTCATCTCTTCTGAAGGCATTTCTGTGGATCCAGAAAAAGTGAAGGCCATTGTTGAATGGTTGCCTCCTACATCGGTGAAACAAGTCAGGAGTTTTCTTGTCATGGCTAGCTATTGCCGTCGATTTGTTGAGAACTTCTCCAAAATCGCTAAGCCTCTCACCGATCTTACAAGGAAGGATAGAAAGTTTCTTTGGACTCCAAAGTGTGATGAGAGTTTCAATCTCTTGAAAGCTAAACTCACTTCTACTCCTGTTCTAGTTGGCCCAGACACTTCCAAACCTTTCCAAATATTCTGCGATGCATCTCTTCAAGGACTAGGCGCAGTCCTCATGCAAGAACGCAAAGTTGTGGCTTATGCATCTCGCCAGTTGCAGCCTCATGAGCTCAACTATCCTACACATGATCTTGAACTCGCAGCAATCATGTATGCCCTCAAGGCTTGGAGACCTTATTTGTTGGGGCACAGCTGTGAGATCTTCACTGATCACAAGAGTCTCAAATATCTCTTCACTCAACCAGACTTGAACCTCAGGCGAACAAGATGGCTTGAGAAACTCTCAGATTACGATCTTACCATCTCTTACACTCCAGGCAAAGCTAATGTAATGGCTGATGCTCTCAGTCGCAAGTCCTATTGCAACAACCTCATGGTTGAGGACATCCAACCTCCTATTCATGAAGAATTCAAGAAACTCAATCTTCAAGTGGTTCCCTCTGGTTATCTTGCAAACTTGATTGCCACTCCTACACTTGAGGATAAGATCCGTGCCGCACAGTTGCGTGATTCTGGTGTTAAGAATATCAAAGACAACATTGGCAAGGATAAGTACAAGAGTTTCTCTCTCGATGACAAGGGTACCTTGCTGTTTGAAGAACGCATTGTAGTGCCCAAACTTGACAGTTTAAGAGAACTAATTCTCAAGGAGGCTCATGATACTCCGCTTTCTATTCACCCTGGCAGCACAAAGATGTACCAGGATCTCAAGTCAATCTATTGGTGGACCAGGATGAAGCGTGAAATTGCTCGCTATGTGTCTCATTGTGATGTTTGCTGTCGTGTCAAGGCAGTTCATCAGAGACCACCTGGACTTCTTCAACCACTGCAAATCCCTGAGTGGAAATGGGACAAGATCGAAATGGACTTCGTTACTGGGTTTCCAAAGTCCAAGAAAGGCAACGATGCAATCTTTGTTGTCATTGATCGTCTCTCTAAAGTGGCTCACTTCTTCCCAGTCAAAGAGACAGTATCAGCTAGTCAGTTGGCAGAACTCTATATGACAAGACTGGTTCCTTTACATGGTGTTCCTTTGGCAATAAGCTCAGATCGTGGAAGTATCTTCACTTCTCGATTTTGGGATAGCTTTCAGAAAGCCTTGGGTACCAAACTTCTGTTCAGCACAGCTTACCATCCGCAGACAAGTGGACAGGTTGAAAGAGTGAACCAAATTCTGGAGGATATGCTCAGAGCTTGTGTTATCTCCTTTGGCATGAAATGGGAGGATTGCCTTCCGTATGCTGAGTTTTCCTACAACAACAGCTTCCAAGAAAGTCTAGGCATGGCTCCATTTGAAGCTCTCTATGGCCGCAAATGTAGAACTCCTCTCAATTGGTCTCAAGCTGGTGAACGTCCATTCTTTGGGCCGGATATTATCCAGGAGGCTGAAGAAAAGGTTCGCATCATTCGTGACAATCTGAAGATTGCCCAGTCTCGGCAGAAAAGCTATTATGATAGCAAGCACAGGGACATGGTCTATGCACCTGGTGATCAAGCTTACCTTCGTGTCACTCCTCTGAGAGGCACGCAACGCTTTGGCATCAAAGGCAAGCTCGCTCCGCGTTATGTTGGGACTTTCAATGTTCTTTCAAGACGTGGTGATTTGGCTTACCGTCTGGAACTTCCTCCAAACCTCTCCAAAGTGCACGATGTCTTCCACGTGTCACAACTCAAGAAGTGCTTCCAAGATCCAGGTCGTGCAGTTGATCATGGGTCAATTGAACTTCGAGAAGATCTCTCTTATGTGGAACAACCGATTCGCATTCTTGACGAAGCTGAACGTCGCACCCGTAACAACACTGTCAAGTTCTACAAGGTTCAATGGTCTCATCATTCTGACAAGGAAGCTACATGGGAACGTGAAGACCATCTCCGTGCTGAGTACCCCAACCTCTTTGTTGCTCCATGAAGAATCTCGGGGCGTGATTCCTTTGAGGGGGGGAGTGTTGTAACAGCCCGTTTGTAACTTTCCTTTTTGTGTGCAATAAAAATGGATATCATGTCATCATTCCATATGTGCTTGCATTTATTTAATTTTTGTGCATCAAATTCAAATTATAAATTTAAATTCTTATTTTGAATTCAAATGCTTTCAAAATAAATTCATTTGAAGTTTCAAATTATTTATAAATAATCAAATAAGATATTAGTATGACTAATTTGAAACTGTTAAAAATTATTCAAAAGTTCTTTTATGCCTTTTCTCTAATTAGTTTGAAAAATACAAAAATCAGAATGTTTAAAAAGGGAAAAATAAGCAGAGAAGAAAAAATAAAAGTTCCTGGCCGAGCTGGGCCATCACGGCCCAACTCAGCCCACGGCCCACTCCCCTCTCCTTCGTCCTCGTACGGACGCGCAGAGCCGACCTCGCTTTCCAGCGCGGCATGGCGCCTCCCTCTCTGCAGCTCGCCCCCACGCCGGAGCCCACTGCCACCTCCTCCCTCCTCTCCTATTTAGCCGCCGCGGCCGCAAACCCTAACCCTAATTCTTCTCTTTCCCCCGCCGCCGCTAGCTCTCCTCTCGCTCTGCCGTCGCCATGGCCGAGGTAAGTTGAGCTCGGGTCCCCGCACGGACAGTCCACCCCCTCCGTCCTCGTCATGCCAGCAGCACCGCCACCTCTCCTTCGTCCTCGACGCCAGGCGCAGCGACCCGGGGACGCCTCCGTCGAGCCATCCGTCCCCGACACCGCCGCGGTTCCCCTGCCTTCCCCGACACCGACGAGACGCCCCCGGCCTCCCCGCGCCTCCGCTCCTCGCCACCGTGCCCTCCTCGGTGAGCCGCAGCCGATCCTTCTCTCCTCCCCTTCGTTTGCATCACGATTTTGCCGGAATCCCACGGCGCCGGTGGAGCGCGCCACGGACACACCGGAGCCGAGCGAACCGTGCACGAGCACGGCCAAGCCGTTCGCTCTCCGTCGAGGCCGCGGGCAGAAATCAAACGGCCGCACGCTTCCACACTCACCCACGCCACACGAACGCACCCCGCGCCGCTGGAATGGTCGCCGGCGTCGAGTTTCTTTCCGCCGCGCTCTGTTCTTCGTTCAGTTCGTCTGCACCCGTTATTTCTTCAGTTTCGTCCGAGGCAAAGAACGAAACTTTTCGTTGTTTAAAACAAATCTTAACCTAATCCTATCACTAAACTACTCTAACCCACTGGCTAACAACACCGTGCTAACCACCGCGCGCGCACGAGTTCGAGACTCGCCCGGGGCAGGGAAAAACCCCAATTTTGCCCCGCGCCCTGACAACCCGGGCCCGCTCGTCAGTGACAGCCGGGCCAGCGCAGCTACTCGTGCCCCGTCAGCGCCAGGCTGGCGCGCGGGTCCCGCTGGTCAGCCGCATTGGCTAAGGTCAGCCGCGGTGCAACTCGACCAGATCCAGATCTGGATCTGGATTTTTGCACCGAGACCCCCTGGCTTCTGTCTTTTGCACCTGAACCCTTCCAGTTACTGTTTCCATCACGGTTAAGTCCCTGGATATTTTCAGAAACACCCCTACACTTATAAAATGCATAACTTTTAATTTATAACTCCAAATTAAATAAACTTTATATGTTTTTATATCAGAAAAATGCAATAAACATTAATATCACATTCTTATGTCATTTTGCATCATTTATTTTAAATGCTTAGTTTAAATTAACAAATGCAATTAATAAATTAAATATGGAGTATGAGGGGTAATAATTATATAATGCCCTAATTCCATTTAATATGCTCATACCTTTTATACCATATCTTGCCATGCTAATAAATATTTAATTTGAGTTGAAGATAAATAAATTGCAATTAATTCCTAAATGTGGAATGTGTTGGGCATTTAAGTAATTAATGTCTTTTCCATTTTAAATTAATTTGATCACCACTTCTGCTATATTAAGTAACATTTAAATTGTTGGCTACACAAATAACTCGCACCCTAATCTTTTGCCGGGATTCCATCCCCGCTTTAAATATGACCTAACCATCTCATACCATATCGCACCATCATTTGTTTGCGCATTTCTCTGTATTGATTATTGTTTCCTATTGTCTGTGTTTGGCTCTCTTTGGGTAGACGACGACGTGTCTGCTGCGAGTACCTACGATACTGAGGTTCCAGCTATCGTGCCAGGATACGAGCTGCCAGGCAAGCTTCTGCTAACCGGTTACACGATTGTCGGGTTTTCATTCCTGCCTTTTGATCTATGCTATCCTAGTTATCGATTCTTGAATTGCGATCCCATCACATGTTTTTCCTGCAGCCTATACAACTATATCCCCACAACCCATAACCCCTTGCATGTTTATCTGTTGGCCTTTGCGAGTCGTAGTGCATGCTTAGGTTTGGTTGAGCGAGTCGTTCCTTTGTCTTTATCTCATATGCTTAGTATGATATATTGTTCTACTATAATAAACTGCTGTCTTATTTTGGGGTTCTATAATTAAAAGATAAGGCACCAGGCGGAAGGCCTTGCGAGGTGCTTTGTTCTGCTCAGTGTCGACCTAGGAACTGAGATTTTGTCCTCGGATCCAATTTTGAGCGCACTAACCACTTGTGGGTGGCCCAATGGAGCCCCCCTCGACTTTGAACGGATCCGCAGCTCGTCCATGTGCCGCAAGTAGTTCGGGTTTTCCATTCGCTCATATGCATGTGCATGATGTTGATGATCGATGAGAGGTTACTTGATACGGGGGGTCATATAGGGGTGGTGCGCGCGAAGCGGACAGTTCCTACTGTGGTTTGAGCCGCATGACGCGTGGACACAAACTAATGAGTCCGCAATTGAGATTCGGCCGGACTCCTGACGCGGGTAACAACTCATATGGGTGGCATTTGGACTTGCTGTAGTGAAGGAATGAGTCGTGTTGAGAGGCCCTAAAGGGTTGATCATGCGAGTATGGGTACTGTAGTGCACCCCTGCAGGGTATAATCTTATCGATGAGCCGTGTCCACGGTTACGGACGACTTTGGTGATGATGCTGGCTAACAAGTTTTAGCGTGTCTCTTTAGTTTGCTAGTGCTGCTGCCGCTAAGTACACTTACCCCCCATATTTTGGGAATCTTACAGTTTTGTAACCTGTTAGCTTAAGCTTGTTCGATACGCTTCGGTGTATTGACCCGTTCGCGGGCTGTGGTTTTTCTGCAGTTGAGGATTCTTCGCTCGACCAGTTGGGTGGATACTACGTGGAGTTCGACGACGAGAGCTACGACGAGTAGTTAGAGTTCCCCTGGGCTACTTCCTGGTGGACTGCGTGGATGGGCCTTCTTTTCCGTTTCGGCCTTGAGCCCTTTGCTTCTTGTCTGTACTCAGACCGGTGTGTTTCCGCTGCATGATTTAATGTTGGGACATGTGTCCTCTGATTGGTGCCATTTGATATATTTTTCTCAGTGAGAGCTTTTGGATATTATTTCCTTTCTTTGTGTCTTAGGTTTATTATGTGGTTTCAACTTGTTAACAATCCGACTCGTATACCATGTGTGTATGTTTGAAGTATACGAGTTGGAAGACTTTTTGGGTTCTTGCGTGCACAATCTGGAAACGTATGTGACGTTGGGGTCGCCAAGAACTGTCGGACGATGATCCATTCCGAGCATGGCCTGATTGTTTTCCTGGGATTGGTAACCCCAGTATGTTCTTGGTTGTGTGGCCCAACCGATACGTTTCGTTTGTGTAGCTTGAATTCAGGGTCTGACACATCATCATCTTCGTGATCCACTACGTCCCCCTCGTTGTTTGAGAGTTGCTATACCCTAGATACTTGCTTTGTGCTCCTATTCATGTTTGTGATTGAGAACATAGTGTAATGGAGTGAGGGAGACTTGGGAGGACCTGTAAAGCTAAGACCGAGTCATGAAGTTATTTCCATGGGGTATTAACATCGGGAACCTTAGGGTGTAATGCTATGGTGAGACTTTATGTCTTAATAAGTCTTGTGCATTCATTTACTTGGCCACAAGATCCATCATAAGGGGTTTAGTTTATTTATTTAGCTATACCTAGTAATGGCTCCATCCAAAGAAGATTAAAACTTCATAAGATATTCAACGTATTATTTTAGAAATCTCTATGCCATGTAAAATCCATGCCGCCCTCGCGAACGTTTTCCACGTATAAGACACACATCACTTGAGCTTGTCCTCTTGCCACATAGAGGATTGGGCTTTTCTCTCATTGAGAGCTTTCAACTGTCACTATTTATTTTCAGCATTGTTATTCTCTTTGCAACTATACAACCAAAAATCCCAAAAACACTTGCATCTTTTATTGTTTTATTTATCATTCTTGTTAACCAATACCTTCAGCTCCTCATGAGTTCGACAACCTTTTCTAATCCAAAGGTACTTGATACGTCTCAAACGTATATATAATTTCTTATGTTCCGTGCTTATATTATAATAATTGCTACATGTTTTATATACACTTTATATCATTCTAATACATTTTCTCGAACTAACCTATTAAAAAGATGCCAACGTGTCAGTTCCTATTTTCAATTGTTTTTGTTTCAGAAAAGTTGTTCTGGAAATATTCTCGGAATTGCACGAAAGAAAAGACAAAACTCCTACTTTTCCTGGAAGGTTCGCGAAGACCGAAGAGGAGATGAAGACAAAGACCGAGGCGGCCACACCACGTGGTGGCACGGCCCTACCCTTGGCCGCGCCGCCATATGATGTGGGCCCCTTGGGGCTCTACCGACGTTGCCCTTTCGCCTATAGATACCCCCTGACGAAAAAAACCCTAAGTACCCAATCAAAATTCCACGAAAAGTTCTAGAGCCGCCACCGTCATCAACCCTTGTTCGGGAGGGTTCAGAAGCTTTTCCCGGCACCCTGCCAGAGAGAGGAATTATCACCGGAGGGCTCTACATCAGCATGCCCGCCTCCGGACTGATGCGTGAGTAGTTCATCTTGGACTATGGGTCCATAGCAGTAGCTAGATGGTTGTTTTCTTCACTTGTCCTATCATGTTTAGATCTTGTGAGTTATCTAGGATGGTCAAGATCATCTTAATCCTTACTTTTTGTAATACTACATGTTGTGTTTGCTGGGATCCGATGAATATTGAATACTATGTCATTTTCTTTATAATATATTTTATGTGTGTTATTTATGATCTTGCATGCCAAGTAGATGCTTGTGACTCCAAGAGGGGGTATTTATGCTCGATAGTGGGTTCATGTCTTGATTTAATCTGGGGGAGTGACAACAACCTCTAATATTGTGTATGTATAGTTCCTATTAGGGATAAAACAATCATGCTTTGTCGAAGGATAATTGTGTGTTACGTACTTTACACACTTTGCTTAATGCAATAATCTGTTACTTGCAACTTAATACTGAAAGGGGTGCGGACGCTAACCGGAAGGTGGATTATTAGTCATAGATGCGGTTGGAACGGTCTATGTATATTGTTGTAACATGAAGTTGACGTGGGACCTGCACACAACACAACCAAGATATTTTGTCTCAACAAAACAATGAGGTTGTCAATCTCCCTAGCTTTATGTAACAAATGATTAGACGTATCGTACAGAAAATGATATAGTGTGGAAAATGATGTTTGTTTACAGAGAATGAAAGAAAACAGTTTGCAGTAGGTTGTATTATCAATGTAAAAGAATGGACCGGGGTCCATAGTTCACTAGTGGTGTCTCTCCATAAATAAATAATAGCATATATGCGGGTAAAAAAATTACAATTGGGCAATTGATAAAATAAATGACTGCATAATGATGCATATACTTGTCATGGTGTCTAGTATTAGATTCATTTGGGCATTACAACAATATACATAGACCGTTCCAACCGCATCTATCACTAATAATCTAACTTCCGGTTAACGCCCGCATCCCTTTTAGTATTAAGTTGCAAGCAACAGATTATTGCATTAAGCAAAGTTTGTGATGTAAGTAACACTATTCTTAGACAAAGCATCACTATTTTATCCCTAGTAGCAACAATACGTTCACTATCTTAGAGGCTGTTGTCACTCCCCTAGATTAAATGAAGACATGAACCCACTATTGAGCATAACTACCCCCTCTTGGAGTCACAAGCATCTACTTGGCCAGAACATCTACTAGTAACGAAGAGAATGCAAGATCATAAATAAAACACACATAATATATTATGAAGCAAATGACATAGTATTCAAGGCGAAGCATACGCTCGTGATGCAGATGCAAGCGACGACACTGGCGGAGGCGCAGCTAGCCGCCCAGGCGCGGATGGCGGCGGCGTCGCCATCGTCTTCAAGCGCGGGCGGCTGCCGGATTTGACCAGTACCCTGACATCCTAAGTGGCCTCGACCTCAACACCGTCTTCTCTGCGTCGCCGGAGCTGCGTCGCGTTTGCGTAAACGGTATATCTCCTCCCCCGCAACCCTCATTCGCGCAGATCCCGGTTGGCAGCGGCCAGGTGCTGGCGCCGCAAGGGTTGTTCAGCCCTCATTGCTGCCAAGGCCGCGAACACCGCTGAGAGGGTCGCGGAGAAGAAGAGGAATGGCGGCCGCGAAGGGAAATGGAACTCCAGGGAGGATGAGTGCCTCGCCGAGGCGTGGAAATCGGTGAGCATCGACCCATTCACCGGCGCTAACCAAAACATTGACTGCTATTGGAAGAGGGTGAAGGCGGCGTTCAACGAGTGGCGGGTCTTGGATCCGTACTTCAAGAGCTTGGACCATGAACGCAACGACTCCGACATGTCTCACCATTGGGCCATGATTCAGCACGCCTGCAACAAGTGGCACGGCGTCGTCGAGGAGGTTCGCCGCACGCACGTCAGCGGCACCAACTTTGACGATCAAGTAAGCACGCCATCCATTCTCTGCGTCGTTGTTTGATGTTCATTATTCAACCGCGGCTCGTCCATTATAGATGCGTGATACGTCTCCAATGTATCCATAATTTCTTATGTTCCATGCTATGTTATATCATGTTTTATATGCATTTTATATAGTTTTATGCATTTTCTGGGACTAACCTATTAACAAGATGCCACGGTGCCAGTTCCCTGTTTTCTGCAGTTTTTGGTTTCAGAAAAGCTTTTAAGGAAATATCCGCCAAATTGGAAACGAATCAACCAGAAATATTTTTTGGAATATATGCGTCCAGGAAATCCGAAGACGAGACGAAGTGGGGCCACGAGGCCGCCACATCGCCTCGTGGCGCAGGCCAGATGCCTGCCGCGCCGGGAGGTGGTGTGGCGCCCTCGGGAGCCCACCGACCTAGGTCTTTCGCCCATATAAACACCCCTGACCTAAAAACACAAGACGGTTAATCATTTTTTCTCCACGGGTCCCGAGCCGCCGCCGTCGACGCCACCACTTCGGGAGATCAGAGCTGCTCCCCGACACCCTGTCGGGAGGGGGAATCGTCCCCGGAGTTTTCTACGTCGCCATGACCGCCTCCAGACTGATGAGTGAGTAGTCTACCTTGGACTACGGGTCCATAGCAGTAGCTAGATGGTTGTCTTATGCTCTTGTGCTGTCATGTTTTGATCTTGTGAGCTTCCTATCATGATCAAGATCATCTTTATGTAATTCTCCATGTTGTGTTTGATGGGATCCAATGAATATTGAGTACTAAAGTTATTGCTTCATAATATATCATGTGTGTGCTATTTAATGATCTTGCATGCTCTCCGTTACTTGTGTGTGCTTTGGCCAAGTAGATGCTCGTAACTCTAAGAGGGGGTATTTATGCTCGATAGTAGGTTCATGTCTCTATTAAATCTAGGGCAGTGACAGAAAGCTCTAAGATTGTAGATGTACTGTTGCTACTAGGGATAAAACAGTAGTACTTTATCTAAGGATGATGTTACTTATTTACTTTACACACAATGCTTAAGGTGGATTATTAGTCATAGATGCGGTTGGAACGGTCTATGTATATTGTTGTAATGCCAGAATGAATCTAGACACCATATCATTAGTATATGCATTGGGTTGCTCATCATTATTCTGTTAATTGCCTAGCTGTAATTTTTTTACCACGCATGGATGAATGTTATTATTATTTATGGAGAGACACCACTAGTGAACTATGGACCCCGGTCCTTCTCATTTATCTGATAAAACCACAACTGCAAACCTGTTACTTTCTGCAAACATACATCTTTCTTCCACACATACGTTTATTCCTTTGTTACTTACAATATTTTTATTTTGTTATTGTCTTGCTTAGTTTATTTTATATGTTTTGTGTGCTTAATATAAAAAATACAAAAAAATAGTTACTTGTTTACCTTTTTTTTTGGTTTGCACTTTTAGTTTCAATTTTGTTGCTCTTGTTTATTTTGGTTTGTCTTTATTTTCTTTAATATTGTTATTTCGGTTTGTTAAGTAATTTGCTAAAATGAGTTGCGCTGAAAATACTAAGTTGTGTGACTTTACAAGCACCAACAATAATGGTTTTATATGCACACCTATTTCTCCACCTGCATCTAAAGCTAAGTTCTTTGAAATTAAACCTGCTTTATTGAATCTTGTTATGAGAGAGCAATTCTCTAGTGTTAGTTCTGATGATGCTGCTGCCCATCTAAATAACTTTGTTGAATTATGTGAAATGAAAATATATAAGGATATAGATGGTGATATTATAAAACTGAAATTATTTCCTTTTTCTTTGAGAGGAAGAGATAAAGAATGGTTGCTTTCATTGCCTAGGAATAATATTGATTCTTGGATTAAATGCAACGATGCTTTCATTGGAAAATACTATCCTCCTGCTAAGATTATTTCTCTAAGAAGTAGCATCATGAATTTTAAACAACTTGATAATGAACATGTTGCTCAATCTTGGGAAAGAATGAAATCTAGGATAAAGAATTGCCCAACCCATGGACTGACTGCTTGGATGATCATCCAAACATTATATGCAGGACTGAATTTTTCTTCAAGAAACTTATTGGATTCAGCTGCGGGAGGCACCGTTATGTCCATCACTTTGGGGGCTGCAACGAAACTCTTGGATGATATGACGGTGAATTATTCTGAATGGCATAAGGAGAGGACACCTCAAGGTGAGAAGGTAAATTCTGTTGAAGAAACCTCCTCGTTGAGTGAAAAGATTGATATTATTATGTCTATACTTGCTAGTGGTAAATCTCATATTGATCCCAATAATGTTCCCTTAGCTTCTTTAGTTGCACAAGAAGAGAATGTTGATGTGAATTTCATTGAAAGCAACAATTTCAACAACAATGCCTATAGGAACAACTACGGTAATAACAACAACTATAAACCCTATCCTTCTAATAATGGCAACTATTATGGTAATTCTTATAACAACAATAGGACTACCACCTCTGAACTTGAAACCATGCTAAAAGATTTTATCACTACACAAACTTTGTTTAATAAAACTGCTGAGGAAAAGCTTGGGAAAATTGATATTTTTGCGTCCAAAGTTGATAATCTTGTCCTTGATGTTGATCTTTTAAAATCTAAAGTTATGCCTACTGAAACTAAATAGAATAATCGCTTTGATAAATTAATGCCATCCAAGTTCAAATTGATGAAAAGGTTAGATTAATGGCTCAATTACGTGCTAGATGGGAAAGAGAGAGAGAATTTGAGAAATATGCTAATATTGTTAAAGTTTTTACTATTACTACCTCTTAAAATAATGGTGTTTCACATGTTAGTAAGCCTCCTACTATCCATGGTAACATAGTTGGTGTTGGAAATGTCTCCTCTACTTCACCCAAAAATTTAAAATTGCCTAAAACTGCTGAAACTAGTGTTGACAAAAATGCTGAAATTTTTAAGAACGTGAGAGAATGTGGTTCGGTTTCCTTTAATGATAATAGTTTTGATTTTTATAATTGTAATATCTATGAAGTTATTAAGTTTTTGCAAAAATTGGCCACAAGTCCTAATGCTAGCTCTCTTAATTTGGCTTTTATTGCTCATATTACAAATGCTCTCATAAAAGCTAGGGAAGATAAATTAAAACTTGAAGGTTCTATCCCTAGGAAGTTAGAAGATGGTTGGGAGCCCATCATTAATATGAAAGTAGATAAATTTGATTGCAATTCTTTGTGTGACCTTGGTGCAAGTATTTCTGTTATGCCTAAAAAGCTCTATGATATGTTTGATTTGACACCATTCGAACATTCTTATTTGGATATTTTTCTGGATGATAATGTTTTGAAGAAACCTTTGGGGAGGATCAATGATATTCCTATTATGGTTAATAATAACCTGGTCCCCGTTGATTTATTGTCATGGACATTGATTGCAATCCATATTGTCCAATTGTGTTGGGAAGACCCTTTCTTAGAACTGTGGGTGCAATTATTGATATGAAAGAAGATACCATCAAGTACCAATTCCCACTCAAGAAAGGTATGAAATACTTCCCTAGGAAAAGAATGAAGCTACCTTTTGAATCTATTGTTCGTTCAAATTATGGTGTTGATCTTTATCTCTTGATAATACTTGAGTTTCACTTTGTGCCTAGCTCAAAGGCGTTAAACAAAAGCGCTTATGGGAGACAAACCACTTTTATTTCTTGTTATTTTATTTTGTTTTGCTTGTGTCAAGGACTTGTCCTAACTCTGTAGCAATTAATTTGTATCTTATTTTTATTGCAATGTTGTGTCAAGTTAAGCCTCTAGTTGAAAGTTGATGTTAAAATTCAATTCCTGTGCTGAAACAGATTTCTTCTGTCCACCGTAAAATTCATATCTCCCTACTGGAAAGTCAGAAAAGTCTTACCTTTTTTGTGCATAATCTCCAGATATATACGCAACTTTCATTAGTTTTGAGTTTTCCGATATGAGCAAGTTAAGTGCCTCGAACAAATTAGTCTTTACGGACTGTTCTGATTTTGACAGATTCTACAATTTTCTTTTGCAATGCCTCTTTTGCTATTTTGATTGGATCTTTTTATCCTTTTAAGTATCAGTGGCTGTAGCTAATGTCCAGTAGAAATGGTAGTATTTGTATTCCTACAGAATATCATAAATTTTTGTGCACTAACCCTCTAATGAAGTTACTCTAAGTTTGGTGTGGAGAAAGTTTTCAAGGATCAAGAGAAGAGGATGATATAATGTGATCAAGAGGATAGTAACGCCAAAGGTTGGGGATTCCCCGGTGTTCAACCCAATATAATTCAAGAAGACTCAAGCGCCAAAACTTGGGGATGCCCAAGGCATCCCCTTCTTCATCGGCAAATTATCAGGTCCTTTCTAGTGAAACTATATTTTAATTCCGTCACATCTTATGTGCTTGCTTGAAGCGTCTGTTTGTTTTTATTTTTGTTTTTGTTCTCTGAATAAATATGGATCCTAGCATTCTTTTGTAAGGGAGAGAGACACGCTCCGCTTTTTCATATGAGTACTCGTATTCTTCATTTATATTCATTGAGTATTCTTTTCATGTTATCGTTTGCTCTATAGCTCTTGTTTTTCATGCATCTCTTGTTAGAGCTGTTAGCTTTGTTATGTTATACTCTCATATCTTATTGTTTAATTACTTGGAGAGTTTATCTTTTAATAAGTTGATTGGTTATTGGCTGAGAACAGAAAATGCTAAATGTGGTAAATAGTATACTTAAAATGATACATTAATCTTGTAGATCACTGAATTGTGTCACTTGAATAATTGATGTTGTTTTGAGATATTAATTTGCTTAATGGTAAACATGATGGTCTAGTAAAGTGGAATGATTAAATGGTTGGTCTAGAGAAACTTGAAAACTGTGCCACACTTAAATTTCTAGTTGATTGCATCATGGTATATGACTTCTTTTTGCCTAAGGCAACCGTAATGGCTTTATGTTATGCGCTACAGTCGGGTCCCCAACAGTGACTTGTTCATTTGCCACAACACCCTTAGGAGTAATTTTCATTAGGGAACAATTGGTTCTGTGCCATACCTGGCTGAGTTTTATCAGTCTGTGCCATACCCGCGATGTTTCTCTGGTCTGTACCCTGGTTTGCTCACATATCGCCCAAACGCTCGTTTCCCTCTGGTCAACCTCCTTTGACCCGCACTTGGCCTGACTGGTGGGGTAGGCCTTGCGTGGCTCGGCTCGTTTGTCGGCTCGGTTGGGATTTCCTGGGGTCAGCGCGTGGGGTCGGGGCACAAGTCTGACTGGTGGGGCTGTGGCACAAGTCTGACTGGTGGGGCTGTGGCACTAGTCTTACTGGTGGGGCTGTGGCACTAGTCTGACCTGGTGGGATATTGACTGGTGGGGCTGTGGCACAAGTCTGACTAGTGGGGCTGTGGCACAAGTCTGACTGGACTTGGTGGGGCCGGGCCCACCGGATGTGTAACCCACAGAGAATCACCACCGCTAGTTGGGTGTGTGCGCGACCTCTTTATATTATACTCCCTCCGTTCTAAATTGACTCAGAAGAGGGAGTAAATTAAAAAAACAGAAGAGGGAGTATATCACAATATTCCAAAGCTGTCGTTAGCATTGAATGTGTTGGTGTATAGATCTGCCGCTAATTTCTGGAGTAGATAGTTTCGGTACGGATGATTACTAATAGGGAAGCGGCTGGTCTAAATGAGACGACTGGCTTAGCATAAGCGGTTGATTACATAGAGGTTACATTGCATTAATTATGCTTACATCGCATTAATTAACTACGACTGACAATCGGCAGATAAACAAATCCTAGAGCAACTACACAGAGATAAAATCCTGCAGCTAACAAATTAGCCTGCTTCTTCAGATCATTCATCTGCCTTAAGTGCTTGTTCAACTTTTTCAGTTCGCCTCTCACTTCCGCTTCCGCAAGCCCCATCGGCGGAGCAGAGGGTGCAATCTCCACATCAGACGGTAGAGGAAGGTCGATGTGCGCGCACCTCTCATGTCTAAGCTGCGGAACGTATTCATCCAACCACTTGAAATAGTTGCATGGATCTATACCCTGAAAAATTCAACCTGAACCCTCAATCCCAGATCTGAGCAAGAAATTGAAAACACTGAAGAAATCAAATCAAAAGGATGCGAGAGAAAGATCTTTACATCTTGTGGTAGGCTCCCGCATGTCAAATATTCGCGCCCCATGTTCCTTCCATGCTTAGTAATCTTACGGAGCAGTGGTTCCTTGCGTGAGCATTTAGAACATGGCGGCAACGTCACCTCAGGCTGCCTTGGCCAATTGGTGCGAGCGGATGAAGTGGAGGAGCTCGACATTGCTGCTGCCCTTCGTCGCCGGAGAATAAGAAGAGGAAGGAATAGGAATAAGAAGATGGTACAAAGAGGAGGATGGATGCTCTGTCTATGCGAGCAAGGATGGGTGCTCAGTCTATGCGAGCAAGGATGGATGCTCTGTCTATGCGAGCAAGAATGGATGCTCTGTCTATGCGAGCAAGAATGGATGCTATGTCTATGCGAGGAAGCATGGATGCTATGTCAATGCGAGGAAGAAGAAGAGGAACAGGAGGAAGGAGGAGGATGGGTGCTCTGTCTATGAAAAGGAGGCAAATGGTGGGTCCGCGGTGAGCGGGTAACGGTCACATGCGGCGGTGCGGCTGTTGCAAGTCCACCAACCCTTTTTGCTTAGAAATGTGGCCGTTTACCCTACCTTTGGAGCTTATTTGAAACACATCGAACCGGTTGTGCAGAATGAGCACAGCCAATCAGATCGCAGAATGAGCCTCGATTCTGCCAGATTCCTTCAAGAGGACGATCAAACGGCTACAGTTCAGTGGTAGGGTTAGATCGACGGTCATTGTTCAAATGGGGTTTGGAGGCACTCAACGGGGTTTTGAAAAGTTTGATAAAGTGTCCAAGTTTCATTTTGAAGTGGCTAAGAAGGCATTTTTATCGAAACCTAAGCCCTCTCACTCTTCTACAAACTCTATAACTCTTTGTACGTGATAGCTCATTTGTGCATACAATTTTTCATGAAATTAACCAAACCCATGTTTATATTTTTTTTATCATAACTATGTCACATAATAAGACAATGTGCGCTGGTTTCACATTTTTCAATTTTTTTGAATCATTTATGATCATTTGAATGTCTGGTCAAACCTGGTCAAACGCACTTTTAACGTCTTCAAAAGAAGTTTAAAATATGAAAATGAAAAACAAAGTGGAGATGCTTCTTAGTAACAATGAAATGAAGCTTTTGTGATTTTTTGATTTTATCGAAACCTAAACCCTCTTACTCTTCTACGAACTCTATAACTCTTTGTACGTGATAGCTCATTTGTGCGTACCATTTTTCATGAAATTAACTAAACCCAGGTTTATATTTTTTTATCATAACTATGTCACATAATAACACAATGTGCGCTGGTTTCACATTTTTTTGATTTTTTTGAATCACTTATGATCATTTGAATGTCTGGTCAAACCTGGTCAAACGCACTTTGAACGTCTCCAAAAGAATTTTAAAATATGAAAATGAAAAACGAAGAGCAGATGCTTCTTAATAACAATGAAATGAAACTTTTGTGATTTTTGTGATTTTGTTGATTTTATCGAAACCTAAACCCTCTCACTCTTCTACGAACTCTATAACTCTTTGTACGTGATAGCTCATTTGTGCCTACCATTTTTCATGAAATTAACCAAACCCAGGTTTATATTTTTTTATCATAACTATGTCATATAATAAGACAATGTGCGCTGGTTTCACATTTTTCAATTTTTTTTAATCATTTATGATCATTTGAATGTTCATGCCCAGAGCGCGGCCCAGAGCCCATAAGGTGTTCAACCAAATTACATCTGACCAAAATACAAGGGTTTAGTAATATTAAACAGTCACTTCTTTGTCGTCGTCAAAGCCGGACAACATCTCGTCAACCCACTTATCGATCTCTTCGCTGGGGTCGCTGATCTCTTCGTCCGACTGCTCGATTTTTTCGCCCGACTGCTCGATTTCTTCGTCCGACTGCTCGATCTCTTCACTGATCTTCTCAAATGTCAGCTGGATGTACTCCACCTTGATGATCACCTTGATAACGTAGAGATCACCAAATCGAATCGGCAGTTGCTCCCAGAATAGATCCCAGTTCCTCTCTAACTCGTGGTATTAGTAGTCGTTGACCACATGATATGATCCAAAGATCTCGACATCATTCCCCAAAAGACGAGAAACTCTGTGATATTGCCGTAATATGAGCTCACGCGGTGGAAAAACCTCGGGGTAGCCATCTAGTAAGTCAATCTTGAGATGCTATCAAAACAACATGAGCATCATATCAGAATAGTTCAAATGACAAAACTGAGAGATCATTCAAATGACAGAACATGAGCATCGTATCAAAATACCAGAGAAACTTCATCTATAGAATCATTCTCAATCCTGCGCACGTAGTATTGAGGGATCTCTTCCAACTTCACCGTGGCATCTTGCAATAAAATGAGAGATATAGCATTCATTTCTGAATAGGTGACATCTCTCGGTTCGTGAAATATGCTCGACACGAGGGCAGGCTTGCAGCGTCCGTCAATATGTTGAAACTCTGATCAAAGAGAGGAAGACATTCAGAAAACATGTAAACTACTCTGTGTGTAAGAAAACAAACACAAACGAGCATACCCGTGTGTTGCACAAGAGGTTTTGCAACATTTTTCTTGTTAGTCACTTCAACATTGAACAAATGCAGATCTTCATTCCAAACGGATTTGATAACATCGCCCTCCTCGATGCCGTAGACTTTACATAGTGCTCTCCACTGCGTTCCACAGATCTCCGTGTATATATGGATGTTCAGACTACCACTTAGCTGCTTAACAAGATATGTCCCTACTACATCATCTTCTACCCACTTATCCAGGTAGAACAATTACTGGTCTCCGTTCGGACACCTAGCCTCCATCCAGTTCTTACGAGGGCCAAGTCCCCGGCTCTGATCTAGAAGATATCTTTAAGGGCATGGCAGAATCCACATGTAATACCAAACCGGAGAAACTATGAAGACATTCATTCAAGGAAAAACAAATGACATTCCCTCGATTTTGAAAGGCAATACTTACAACGGCCGTTTTGAAACCGCGTTCCATCGGGACTTTAAAAGTGGAACCACGAGTTAGTGTGCGACAGAGAGATGCTTCGTAATTGCACATAGCACAACGATCGACGCCATCGCTATCGCTATCGCTATCGGAATCCTATTTTAACAAATGAAATTTAGAACCAGATAAACAAGCGGAACCTGTGGTTTTTCCCTATTCCGCAATCCAAATACAAAATCAAATATGCTCACATATAATGCACCAAACAGGAAAATAAGCCATGTAGAGAAGATAGCACTGACCATCGGCGAAAAAATAGGGTTGATGGACTGCATCTGAAACCGTCGGCGACCAAAAAAACCCCAACGGCGAAGGCGGCCGTTCAATGGCGTGGGCGATGGAGCTCCTTGCTTGTCCCTCCTTCTCGACGGGCGGCGGGAGACTGACCGGTTACGGAAATGGCGATGGAGCTCCTTTGCGCCTTCAATCACCTTGCTCTCCGCCCTCAGTCCAACTCCTATTTCTCTGTATTGCTCTGTTCTTGGGGGTTCATTGGAGGTTCTATGGGCGACAGCAGGTAGGCAGGGAAGAAAGACCACGTGCGCCCCATCAGTGGTTTGCCTTGATTAAACAAGTCACAACCGAGCTGCACACTAGATGACCCCACGAGACTCCAACCGAGCCGCGCCTGGCCTGTCGGGTTATGACTCCCGGGAATCGGGGGTAGTCACTTCCTGAAGTGTAGTTCGAGAGGGGATTGAACGCGGAGGTCTAAACCCTCAAGTGGCTCCACGACGTTGCTCGCCGGACCCGAAGAAGACGCACACCCGACCAAGGAAAACACCGTCCTTTACCCAGGCTCACGGCCCTCGTGAGGAGGTAAGACCGCTACTCCTGCCTGTCTGTATTATATGTGGGAGGTTACAGTACAATTGAGCTTGCCGGAAGCCCCCTTGAGGCAGTTCTTGCATGGGGAGGGAAGCGATGATCTTCTTCCTCCTCCAGCTAGAGGCTAACCTAACCAGAGCTGCTAGGGTTTACAAGGGTGTTTTGCACGCAAAGAGCCGACCCTTGCTACGATGGAGGTCCTTCCTCTTTTATAGGCGCCTCCGGCCTTCTTCTTAGGCTTGGCCTTCAAGGTGGCTACCACTTGCCAGTGGCGGGGTGGAGCACGAGTCCACCGCACTCCTCTCGTCCATGTACTCGGTCCATTGTTGATAAAGGTGGCGCCGTGGCCGACAGGCGGCCGACCGCGCTTGTACCGCCCGCATAGCGGGCAGTCTCTGAGGTGGAGCCCACGATGATGATCTCCGTTGGAGGGTTGCGCCGTCCACCTGCTTTATCGTCAGAGTAGAAGGTCCTCACAGCTGTGCAGCAGGCGGCGCAGCTTTGTTGACCGCTTTATCGCCAGGGATAGCGACGGGGGTGTGAGCGCCTCTGTACGGGTGTGGCAGAGGTCACGTGCGCTCTGTCGGGATTTCTTGGCGACGACGTTTCCCTCCAGGCCTGAGGGGAGGTTCATGCCGGACTTCCCTCAGGCGGGTTGGTTCCTTGTCGGGGAGGATCCCCTGAGGCGAGGGGTCCCTTGAGGCCCTCTCTCCCTCTTCAGGCCCTCGAGGGGAATCGCCTCTCGAGGGTCCCGTCAGGCGGTGTCGCCTAGTCCTTAGCCGTTTTGTCTGTCTGGCCCGCGAGCCAGGCCTGGGGGGGAATGGGCTCTTGATACCCCAGTTCCCACTGAGCCGACAAAAGCCCCCGGGCCCATGATGGGCACGACTGAGCCCATGGGCTTAGGCGAAGCGTCGTGGGCCCTTAGTGCCCAGCCGGCCCGAGCCACGCGACACTTGGACGACTAACGGCTTTGCACGATCTGGGGCGTGAGTCGTGGGGGGTCCCACCACGTCCCGGTAACTGCTCTTGGAGGAGACATAAAGCCCGAGCGCTGCGGCAGGGAGCCGTTACCGTTTCTAACTCCTCGTAGAAAATTCCGCTCCACAGAGCTCTCCGCCTCCGCGCTCTCCTGCGAGTTCCTGTTCTCCAACTCCTTCCAACCTTCGCGCCCGTGACGATGAGTCCTCTCAAGAGCAAGGGCAAGGCCGCCGCGGGGTCTTCCTCCCAGGCGGAAGCCACGGAGACCGTGATGGGCGCGGCGCTGCTCGGCGTGCGCGTCAACGAGAAAGCGCTCTCCAAGGTCCGTTACTTGGTGGCGGACCGGACGAACGAGCACGGCGCCACCGCCCTGAAGCCCGCGGCGCACGGGAAGCGCCCGCGGGGATTTTTCCCGGTCTTCCAGCACTGCCTGGCCGCGGGACTGGTGCCGCCCTTCTCTCCGTTCCTGGAGGCGGTGCTGGCGTTCTACCAGGTGCAGTTGCTGCACCTGCACCCCAACTCAATCCTCATACTCGCCGTCTTCGCCTACCTCTACGAGGCGTACCTGGGCCTGAAGCCCACGGTGGGGCTGTTCCGGTGCTTCTACGCGCTCCGGAATACGGCGAAGAACGAGCGCTCTGGGTGCGTCTCGTTCCGCATCGTCGACGGCATGGGGGGCGTCTATATCCCCATGTCCTAGAGCGAGGGCAAGGCCATCACGTCCGTGACGAAGAAGGTAGACGACTTCCGCCAGAAGTGGTTCTTCGTCGGGGTGGAGCGTCCCTGCGCCTTCCTCGAGGTCCCGGACGAGCCTCCGGTGAAGAACTCCCACTGGGGCAAGGCTATCTTTGACGGCGCCAAGAACGCGAGCCTGATGGGGCGCCTGAGCTTCCTTCCCGAGGAGGGCCTCACAGGGCAGATGGTCGTGGCGGACTTTGTGACCCACCGCATCGCGCCCCTCCAAGCTCACTCGGTCCCCATGTGGATGTACTCGGGGCCGAACGACAAGATGCGGCTCCACGTTGAGGACAACGACAAGGACGTCGTCGACAACATCCTCTCCGCGCTCTTCGTCAACCCCTCCGTGCTCCCTGCGAACGAGGTCCGCGCGGCGCTCCGGCCTCTTCACCAGTACAACCTGACGGAGCGCATGGCCCGCCTGGAGGAGATGCCTTCGTTCTCCCCCGACAGGCCCGGCGGACTCTGTCATGCCGCTGCCGGCCCCGCGGGGAGCGGAGGGGGTCGATTCTCCCTCGGCCTCCGGAGTTGGCCTAGGCGAGGAGGAAGCCGCAGCCGGGGAGGTCTCCTCTTCCAGGGCTGGGCCTTTTACTGACGAGATTCGCGATATCTCGTCAGGCGACGAATACGCCTTCGTGGTGGTGCCCTCGCGCCTCGTGGAGGAGGAAGCTGAGGAAGGAGAGGCCTCAGGTGCGGAGGACTCTCCGGGGAGGCACGGCCTTCGCACCAAGGCCGCCGTGGACCACGTATGGGCGAGGCCCTCTGACATCCCTTCCAAGAGGAAAGCGGAGGCGCCCCCCGCGAGGCCTGCTGCCAAGCCCTTTCCCTCCTGGCGCTCGTCAGGCCTCGCGTGGGTCGATGCTGGCGCTCCCCCTCCAGGGTGAGTTTATATGTTGTAGGGTCGTTTACCCTCTTGGTTTCTCTTGCGCTCTTGACAGCGGACCTGCGCCTGCTAAGCGCCGCCGTCTCCGCAAGGCGTCCGAGGTGAAAACCGCCACGGCAGGGGCCGTGGCTGACGAGGCCGCGAGGCCTGAGGGGACGGCCCTAACGGCCCCCCTTGAGGAGGTTCCTCAAGTAGAAGCGACGGCGCCCCTCACAGGGGCGACTGGTCCTCCTGGGAAGGAGAGCACCGTAGGCCCGGACGCCCCTGCTGCGCCGCACGAGTCTTCGTCGGTGGGGGGCTCGGAGGCGAGGACTCCTGCGCCGCCTCGTGCCGCCACTCCTCCTCGCACGGCCACTCCGCCTCGCGCGGCTACGTCTTCGCGCGAGGCCACTCCGCCCCGCGAGCCGACACGCGTGTCGACGCCTCCGGGTGCGCCTACTGCATCGCCAGCGCCCAACGCCTCTGCGCAGCACGCGACGGAGCCCTTCGAGGTGCCGGCAGGCGTGGGCGCGTCTACCAAGGACGGTTCCTTCTCCCCTCCCCGCCAGGCTGGAGGCGAGGAGCGCCTCGTGGCCGCAGGGTCCGAACGGGGCGCGGGCTCCGGCGGGGCTCTAGCCAGCCCCCTTGTCCTTCCCGCGACCGGACCTGCGGGACTCGACGCCGAGGCCGACCCTTCTGCGAGCCGAGCCCTGGTGCTCCACGACTGGGACTGGAGCGCGGGGCGTCGTGAGGCTGCCTTTGGCCTCGTGAGTGAGTCCCTGGAGGGCTTGGAAGCGCACCTCGCCCTTGGGGACATATGGCTCGCTCAGCAGCAGAAGGAGCTGGCGAAATCGTGGGAGTCCTTCCACGCGGCGGTCGAGACGCGCCAGCAGGAAGACTTGGCGCTGCAGGCCGCCCGCGAGGAAGACACCACCTTCGCCAAGGAGACTCGTGAGGCGGCCATTCGCGACGCTGCAGAGCTGCTCCAACCCCTCCAGGCGAAACGCAACGCCGCGGCGAAGCTCTTGCGCGAGGTCGGGGCGGAACGCGAGGCGATGGAGGGCTCGTTGGCGCAGAAGCGCCGCGAGCTGGGCCAGCTGGAGGCTCAGCTGCTCTCCACCCATCAGGCCGCATCGGCTGCTCTGGAGAAGGACCGCAAGGCCTTTGCCGAGCGCGAGCAGCTGCTGGTCCTCAAGGAGAAGGAGCTGCAGAAGCGCGAGGAGCAGCGCCTCCAGGCGGAGAAGGACCTGGCTGCTCAACGCGAGGCCCTCGAGGAGCGAGAGGGCGAGCTGGCCCAGGCGACCCAGAAATACGAGGACAACGTCGCTGCCCAGAAGGTAGCTTATGAGCGCTTCGAGCGGCGCTTCGCCGAGAAGAAAAAGGAGGCCGAAGACGCCCTCACGGAGCGCGAGAAGCAGTTCTGCAGGTTCACTTCCCAAAAGTACCGCGACATGGCCCAGGCGCAGGAGGACCGCTTCAAGGCCAAGCACGCCGCGGACGCTCGGAAGATCGCCGAGCTCGAGAAGGCTAACTCCAAGCTGGAAGCCCGTCTTACTCGCGCTAAGGACGGCCGCCGCCGGGCGGAGGAGGCTCGCACCGAGGCTGTCCACAACCTCAACTCCTTGGCCAAGGACGTAGAGAAGCAAGTGGCCCTGGCGATGCAGCGGGCGGCGGAGGCCTCGGACTCCGCCAACGCGGCTCGGGCACTCACGAAGCAGCGCGAGCGCATGTTCGAGTCGCTGGTCGCTCGTGGCAACGAGCTGGCTTCGCGGCAAGGAGCAGATGCGCCGTACACCGACGTCCGGGGCCGCGGCGACGTTGCCATGTACTTGGTCTACTTCGAGCAGCTCTTCGCAGCGCTTGCGGGTCCCGTCGCCGAGCTTCGGGAGATGATCGAGGACGAGAGTCGGAAGCTCTTGGGGGTGGTGGTCGACCGCATCTTCACCAACCTCAAGCTTCTCACGCCAGACTTCGACTTGGGTTCCGTGACCGAGGCCGCCCAAGGCGAGGACGCTCAGCGTGTCTCAAGCTCCCTCAGCGAGCAGGTCGACGCCTTCTACAACCGCTTCAGGCGCGTGGAGGCTGCGCCGGAGGACAGCGAGGAGGAGGCCTGCTCTGCCGAGGCTGACGAGGCCGCCGCGGAAGCGGTCCAAGACAGTGCTGCTTCTCACTGAACCATCCTATATTGCGCCTACGAGCGTTTGTATCTGCACCAGCTGTGTGCTTTTAGACATCTCAAGACTTTTGGCTTGTAATATACCTTTAATTGTTGTTTAAATTCGAGCTCGTCTGCCCCTCTCGAGGTCTCTTTGGACTCATCTTCATGTCTATTTGTTCTCTGCGTCGTTAGGTCCCATCTCTTCGTGCCATGACTCCGCCACCTCGGTCCACGGGAGCAATGACTCTGCAAGGCCAAGGGAGGAGTTTAGGCCTAGGAGAGGTAAGAGCCTTGAGTCGCGATGCTCAAGTGCCCCCCTTAGACGTGCGAGTAGTCCATGAAGCGTAAGGGAAAGCGAAGTCGCTCGAGGGGCCGAGACGCGCGCTAGGGAGAGAAAAACGCTTTTAAAGCGTGGGTGCGAGACTTACCTTCTCGAGGTTTTCGCTCTGCGAAGGTTGTTCGCCTGGCGAGGTTGCCCACTTGAGGGGTTTCTCCTGTGGAGGCCTTTTGCCTGGCGAATTTGCCCACTTGAGGGGTCGCTCCTAGGGAGGCATTTTCCCTGGCGAGGTTGCCCACTTGAGGGGTCGCTCCTGTGAAGGCCTTTCAGGCTCGCGGGGGAAATCTTCCCTGCAGGTATTAGAGGGGCGAACCCAAACGCTTGAACACGGATCAAGGGATCGTGCGCGCTTATAGGTCCCCTCAGGCGTTCCTTTTGAGTAAGTACCAAGGTCCTCTGTAGAGATGGCTTGTTTGTGGGGAATTGCCCTCCAGCCAGAGCTCGGACTCTTGGATTTTGCAGTGCTGCTGGTGTGTCATTTGATGCACTGGCACCGTTCTCAGCCCCTGCTCGCGAGGTACGCATGTGGAGAGATATAAGCGCACACTTCAACAATAGTAATGCGTACATAAAAATCCCCCAAAAACGTTTTTTTCTAAGCGGCGCCGAAGCGCTAAGTTCACTTAGGAACGAGATTGAGTCACTATGCTTGGGGTTGCCAAGTTAATGCTCTGACCATGTCGAGGCATGGGGACCACCTGTTGGTGGCTGAGACTCTCAACGTCCTGAGGTGGCTCGTTTTAATTGAGAGCTTGGAGGGTTTTTCCCTCGAGCGAAGCCTTTGGGGCTTTGGAGGTTTAAGCCGTTTTCGTTTTAACCTCTAGAGTCGTAAGCTTGGAGGTTGAGCCGTAAGCTGCCTCGTCCGCTAGGAGTCTCAACGTGACAATGATCACGTGCGTGGCAATGACCACAATTGCGTTTGTTCCCTTAGGAGACAAAGCATTTGTTTGAGGTTTAAGCCTTTTGGCGTTTTAACCTCTACAGTCTACATTGCTTGGAGGCTGAGCCGTAAGCTGCCTCTTCCGCTTTGTTTTCTCGACGTGACAATGATGACGGGTGTGGCAATGACCACTTTGGCATTTGTTCCTTTAGGAGACAAAGCTATGTTTTTGGAGGTTTAAGCCTTTCGGCGTTTTAACCTCTAGAGACGAAAAATGCTTAGAGGTTGAGCCGTAGGCTGCCTCGTCCGCTTGACGTCTCGTCGTGACAATGATCACGGGCGTGACAATAATCACTTTTTTTTACTTGTTCCTGGCGGATACAAAGGTTTGAGAGGTTTAAGCCTTGAGCTTTTAACCTTGAGGGACAAAAAGGTGCTTGGAGGTTGAGCCGTGGGCTGCCTCTTTCGCTAAATGCCCTGACGTGATGATGATAACGGGTAGAACTTGTGTAGATGCATGATGTTCCATGGATTCTTGACGGGGACGCCGTCTTCCGTCTCGAGGCGAGCTGCGCCAGGCCTGGCGATGTGGGTGACCCTGTAGGGACCTTCCCACATCGGGGACAGCTTGTGGAGGCCTTCCCTGGAGAGGATTCGTCTGAGGACGAGATCGCCTGCCTCCAGGGTGCGCGAGCGCACATTGCGTCCGTGGTAGCGCCTCAGGGACTGCTGGTACTTGGCCGCCCGTAGAGCGGCGCGGCGTCTTAGCCCTTCAAGGAGCAGCATGTCGTCGATGTGGAGGTCCTCTTGCTGGTCCTCATTAAAGGCCAGGACCCGTGGGGATCCATGCTTTATCTCTGCGGGGAGGACTGCTTCGGCTCCATAGACGAGTGCGAACGGCGTTTCCGCGATGGGCTTGGGTGGCGTGGTACGGATGGACCATAGCAGCGAGGGTAACTCATTGATCCAGCCCTTGCCGTGGCCCTTGAGGACATCGAAGGTCCTGGTCTTCAAGCCTTTGAGGACCTCTGCGTTTGCGCGCTCAGCCTGTCCGTTGCTTTGCGGATGGGCGACTGAGGCGAAGCAGAGCTTGATGCCCATTTTCTGGCAGTAGGCTCTGAAGACGCCGCTTGTGAATTGCGAGCCATTGTCGGTGATGATGCGGTTAGGCACTCCGAAGCGGCAGACCAGGCCTCTGATGAATTTCACCGCCACGCCTGCTGTGATTGTACGCGTCGCCTCCACTTCAGGCCATTTTGTGAACTTGTCGATGGCCACGAAGAGGTAGCGATATCCACCTTGCGCCGTTGGGAAATGTCCCAGGATGTCCAGCCCCCAGACCGCAAACGGCCACGAGAGCGGAATGGTTTGTAGGCCCAGCGCTAGTTGGTGGATTTGCTTGGCGTGGAATTGGCAGGCTTCACAAGCTTGGATTATGTCCGTTGCATCTTGAAGTGCTTGAGGCCAGTAGAAGCCGCTCCTGAAGACTTTCCCTGCGAGGGTGCGGGCGCACGAATGGTGGCCGCATTCCCCGCTGTGGATGTCCTTAATCAACATTTTTCCTTCTTCAGGAGGGATGCACTTGAGCGCGATGCCATTTGGGCGCTTGCGGTAGAGATTTCCTTCGAGGATTTGGTATGATTTTGCTTGGCGGGCAATTCGCTCCGCTTCGACATCTTCCTCGGGAAGGATCCCTTTTTGGAGGTAATCTTTGATCTCGTCGATACATCCCGTCTCTTGGTGCACCGCTGTGAGCAACAGACGCTCCCCCGTTGGGGGCCCGCAGCCTGGGGCTCCGCTTGCAGGTGGTGGCGGGAGCGTTTCGTCTGTGCTGGCGGGCAGGGCCACGAGAGGTTGCTTTATGGATGCCTTGACGAGCCTTTCTTCAAAGACACCTGGCAGCTGGGCTTGCCTCTTTGATGCGCGCTTGGCGATGTCATCAGCCTCTTGGTTCTCCTTTCTTGGGATGTGCATGAGCTCCATTCCCCTAAAGTTCTTCTCCAACCTACGGACCTCTTCAAGGTATGCGGCCATGTGGTCGTCCTTGGCCTTGTAGCTTTTGTTGGAGAAGTTGACGAGCAGCTGGGAGTCGCCCTTGATGAGTATATGCTTGACGCCTAGGGCAATTGCGGCGCGTAGGCCAGCAAGCAGCCCTTCATTCTCGGCGATGTTGTTGGATATCTTGTCGATTCCGAAGCACAGCTGAACTGCGTAATACAACTTGTCGCCTTTTGGTGAGGTTAGGACTACACCTGCCCCACCGTGGTGACAAGCGAAAGCTCCGTCGAAAATCATGGTCCAGTAACTGGGCATTGCTGCTCCAGAAGACTCGTGCTCTTCTTCCCAGGGCTCTTCAGGGGTTGGATCAGTCCATTCGGCGACGAAGTCTGCCAGCGCTCTTCCTTTGATTACCCTTGTGGTATCGAAGCGCAAATTAAATGGCTGTAGCTCGATGTTCCATCCTGCGACATGATCTGTTGCATTTGGGTTGCGCAGAATTAGCTCCAGGGGGAAAGAGGTTACCACCGTGATGGGGTGCCCCTGGAAGTAGTGCCGCAGCTTTCTTGAGGCGATGAGGAGTGCGAGGAGAAGCTTCTGCTGCATAGGGTACCGCTCGCGAGCATCACGCAGTACTGTGCTGACGAAGTAAAATGGATGCTCGACGAGAGTGGTTTCTTTTTCCTTGGCGTCTTTCGCCTGAGGTGGCTCAGCTTGGCCCTCGATGGGGTCGGCTTCAAGGGGCTTGTCCTGGGCCTCGAGGGACTTGGCCTCGAGGGACGTGGCCTCGAGGGGCTTGGCCTTGAGGGACGTGGCCTCGAGGGATATGGCCCCGCAGCGTTCCTCCTGGGCCTCGAGGGTGTTGGCCTTTTGAGGCTCCTCGGTCCCTTCGGCACAAACTTCTTGCAGCATTGGCTCGGGGCAGTCTCCTCTTGAGGCTTTGGGCCTGGCGTGGGCCTTGTGATGCCCGCCCCTTCGTCGAGCTCTTTATCAGAAGGCTTTTTCTTTGGAGTGGTTGCACTCTTCTTGTGAAGCACATGCTCCTCTCTTTCCACCACAAGGACAACACTGGCTATTTGTGGGGTGGCTGACAAGTACAGCTTCAGGTGCTCGCCAGGCCTTGGGGCGACCATTACAGGTGGGCTGGCCAAGTACTTCTTCAAGTCCTCAAATGCTTTTTCAGCTTCAGGGGTCCACTTGAAGGTGCCCGTCCTTTTCATGATCTTGAAAAACGGCAGGGCTCTTTCGCCGAACTTGGAGATGAATCGACCCAAGCTGGCCATGCAGCCCGCCAGGCGTTGCATGTCCTTGAGCCTGCGTGGAGGTTGCATACCTTCTATGGCCTTGATTTTGTCTGGGTTTGCCTCTATGCCCTGATGAGACACGAGGAAGCCCAGCAATTTGCCCGAAGGTACTCCGAAGACGCACTTGGCGGGGTTGAGCTTGATGTTCACCTTGCGTAGGCTGGCGAAGGTTTCTTCCAGGTCTCCGAGCAGAGTATTTCCTTCTCGTGACTTCACGACGATGTCATCGACATACGCTTCAGCGTTTCGCCCCATTTGCCCGCCCAGGGCTATCCTCATTAACCTCTGGAAAGTGGCTCCGACATTTTTTAGGCCGAAGGGCATGTAGACGTAGCAACAGACACCACATGGGGTGAGGAAAGCCGTCTTCTCCTCGTCCTCTTTAGCCATCTTAATCTGGTGATAACCAGAGAATGCATCGAGGAAACAGAGGAGGTCGCAGCCTGCCGTGGAGTCCACGATCTGGTCAATTCTGGGCACGGGGTAAGGGTCCTTGGGGTAGGCCTTGTTCACGTCGGTGTAGTCGATGCAGAGGCGGCCTCCGCCGGCGGGTTTTGGGACTACCACGCCGTTGGAGAGCCAAGTGGGGTGCGCGACTTCGCCGACTACTTTTGCCGCTTTGAGCTTCTCGACCTCCTTGACGATGAATGCTTGCTTCTCGGGGGCTTGCTTTCTTGCTTTTTGCTTGACGGGGCGCGCGTTTGGGCACACGGCCAAGTGGTGCTCGATCACCTCCCTCGGTACACCAGACATATCTGACGGTGTCCACGCGAACATGTCAGAGTTTGCTTGGAGGAAGGCGACGAGCGCGCTTTCCTATTTGGGAGGCAGCGCGGCGCCAATGGTGACGCTAGCCCCCGAGCCTTCAGCCCCCGAGCTCCCTGAGCTTAGAGAGATCTTCTTGGTAGCAACTGCCTCCTGAGAGAACAACTGCTTCTTCTTCTTGGGCCTCTCGAGAGGCTCTTGGTCCTCGTCTGCGGGGAAGGCCATGGCGGCAGTCTTGTAGGCCGTCTCCACAGCGCGCGTAGCGTCCAGGACATGCCCACGTATGGTGATCGTGCCGGCGCTGCCAGGGATCTTGACCATGTTGTACGCATGGTGCGTGACGGCTATGAACTTCGTGAGCGCGGGGTAGCCGAGGATGGCGTTGTACGGCAGGCCGATGTGCGCAACATCGAAGTCGATGTGCTCGGTGCGGTAATTTTCCTCGCTCCCGAAGGTTACGGCAAGACTGACCTGGCCTAGAGGCTCGATTGAGCCGCTGGTGACCCCCGTGAAGGGCCTCGAGGGCATAAGCCTCTCGTAGGGCACTTGAAGCGCTTCGAACGTATCTTTGGAGATAACGTTCAGGCCTGCTCCGCCGTCGATGAGCGTCTTGGAGACAGCCACATTGTCGATGGTGGGGGTGCAGACTAGCGGGAGGGTTCCAACAGTCTTGGTGGACTTGGGGTGGTCCTGAGCGTCGAAGGCGATGGTGTACTGCGACCACTTGAGGGGCCTGGAAGTTTCCGTGCTTGGGAGGGCGGCGTTGAGCTCGCGGGCGAACTGCTTGAACTGGTTGTTCGACTTCGGCGCGTGCGCCCCCCCTAGGATGCAGGCAATGGCGCCCCTCGGGGCTTGGTAGCCGCCATCTTCCTCGTCAGGGAGGTTGCCGTTCTTTTTTGCGGCGTTGGCTCGATTTCCAGATAGTTTCTGGTAGCCGCCCTTGCATCCGCCTCCGCGGTAGCCACGGCCTCGACCGCGGCCGCCGCTGTCTTCTGCTTGCTCGCGCTCCTTGCTCAACCTTTTGAGGTCGTAGCAGGACTCCGTAGAGTGGCCGCGCCCGTTGTGGTAGATGCAGAAGGGGCAATGATCATCTTTTCTTTCTCCATCCTCGGGGGAGTCCCTGCGGGTGCCTTTTGTGTCCGGCTCAGCCGCGATAACTGCGGTGGCCTTGCGCTTGGGCTCCTCCTTCTTCTTCTGGCTCTTGGACCCCTCAGCGTGTTCGTCCCCTCTCGAGGACATTTTCACGAAGAGGAGTCCCTCTTCAGCCTTGGCGCACTTGTCCGCCATGTCGAACAGCTTGACCACAGAGGTGAGCTTGTTGTGGATGCCCAGTTTCTCAAGCATCCTGCTGTTGGTGACGCCATCGCGGAAGGCGGCGATGACTTGAGTGTCGGGGATGTTCGGGATCTTGTTGCGCACTTGGCTGAAGCGCTGGATGTACTTGCGGAGCGTTTCGTCCTTCCTCTGCACTACAGCGCGCAGATCGTTGTGGGTGAGGGCGCGCTCGTACGTCCCCTTGAAGTTGGAGACGAACTGCTTGCAGAGCTCCTCCCAGGAGTTCACAGATTTCTCCGGGAGGTTCAGGAGCCACGACAGCGCAGAGTCACGTAGCGCGTGGGAGAACCAGTTGGCCATGACCTTGTCGTCTCCCCCCCCCCCCCCCCCCCCCGCAGCTTGGATGGAGGTGGTGTAGAGCTGCAGGAACTCGACGGGGTTGCTGGAGCCGTCGTAGCCTTTGGGAAGAGCCGGCCTGAACATCTGTGGCCAGACCACGCGGCGCAGGGAGCGAGTGAACGCCATGCAGCCCGGGGTGTACGTAGCAACCCCGTGCTGAAGCGCACCGCGGTTCTGCTGTCCCGCCTGGCCGAGCTCCTCCACGAGCCTGTTCTGGCGGTCTCGCTGGAGCTCCATCCCCACACGGGCGTCGGGCGCGGTGCGCAGCTCGATCATGCAATCGCGCGGCGAGGTCGCGTGTGACGCAGCCCTCTGTGCCGCAACATTTGTTGCGACCGTGCCTACGAGAGAGGGGTGCGCGTTGGACTGTGATGGTGCGGGGCGCGTCGTGGCGATGCCGACGAGGTGGTTGAGGCGTTGGAGCCACTGCTCGTGAGCCTCAGTGGTGGGCTGGTAGCAGAGCAGCTCCTGCGCCATGAGCAGCGCGGTGTGGGGCGCAGGGTCTGTCCTCCCCGGGCCTGAGCCGCTCGGGGCGCTGCGTCGGGTGCGACGACTGCGTGTCCTCTTGGTGCTCGGCGTCGTGCTCCGGCGCCTCCATGTGAGGGCCAGAAGGGACATGCTCCTCTTGGCGGGGTCGGTCCCACCTTGCGCGGGTGGTCGCGCGGGTGGTTGCGGCGCCTGGGGGCGCGCGTGTTCCCGCGGGTGCACGTCGGTTGACTCGAGCGGTGCGGGTGGCGTGCGTGTTCACCATGGCGCGGAGACGAACTCGAAGGTTGTTGACGCGCCTCAATCCCCTACCTGGCGCGCCAAATATCGGGTTATGACTCCCGGGAATCGGGGGTAGTCACTTCCTGCAGTGTAGTTCGAGAGGGGATTGAACGCGGAGGTCTAAACCCTCAAGTGGCTCCACGACGTTGCTCGCCAAACCCGAAGAAGACGCACACCCGACCAAGGAAAACACCATCCTTTACCAGGTTCACGGCCCTCGTGAGGAGGTAAGACCGCTACTCCTGCCTGTTTGTATTATATGTGGGAGGTTACAGTACAACTGAGCTTGCCGGAAGCCCCCTTGAGGCAGTTCTTGCCTGGGGAGGGAAGCGATGATCTTCTTCCTCCTCCAGCCAGAGGCTAACCTAACCAGAGCTGCTAGGGTTTACAAGTGTGTTTTGCACGCAAAGAGCCAACCCTTGCTACGATGGAGGTCCTTCCTCTTTTATAGGCGCCTCCGGCCTTCTTCTTCGGCTTGGCCTTCAAGGTGGCTCCCACTTGCCAGTGGCGGGGTGGAGCACGAGTCCACCGCGCTCCTTTCGTCCATGGACTCGGTCCATTGTTGATAAAGGTGGCGTCGTGGCCGACAGGCGGCCGACCGCGCTTGTACCGCCCGCAGAGCGGGCAATCTCTGAGGTGGAGCCTACGATGATGATCTCCGTTGGAGGGTTGCGCTGTCCACCTGCTTTATCGTCAGAGTAGAAGGTCCTCAAAGCTGTGCAGCAGGCGGCGCAGATTTGTTGACCGCTTTATCGCCAGGGACATCGACGGGGGTGTGAGCGCCTCTGTACCGGTGTAGCAGAGGTCACGTGCGCTCTGTCGGGATTCCTTGGCGACGATGTTTCCCTCTAGGCCTGAGGGGAGGTTCATGCCGGACTTCCCTCAGGCGGGTTGGTTCCTTGTCGGGGAGGATCCCCTGAGGCGAGGGGTCCCTTGAGGCCCTCTCTCCCTCTTCAGGCCCTCGAGGGGAATCGCCTCTCGAGGGTCCCGTCAGGCGGTGTCGCCTAGTCCTTAGCCGTTTTGTCTGACTGGCCCGCGAGCGAGGCCTGGGGGGGAATGGGCTCTTGATACCCCAGTTCCCACTGGGCCGACATGGCCGACACCACCAATCAGGCCAAGTGAGGGTCAAAGTAGGTTGATCAGAGGAAAACAAGCGTTTGGGTGATATGCGAGCAAACCAGGGCACATACCAGAGAAACAGCGCGGGTATGGCACAGGCCGATAGAACTCAGCTAGGTATGGCACTCAACCAATTGACCCTTTTCATTATGCCTTGCATGATCATATTTTTATTTGGAATCTTTTTACTTGTGAGTTCTAAAATTGCGGTTTTCATGGCACTTCCAGCACCATATTGCTAGCCTCTTCGGTACTTTGCTTTGCCCTTTCTCACATTGACAGTTGGTGCATTTTTCGCGGGTACATCCAAACTCGTGGGAGATCTTCATCTTGTTCTTCTACACATAAGCCAAAGATCTTCCTCAAAACATCCACCATACCTACCTAGTACAGCATTTCCATAGCTGTTCCGAGATATATTGCCATGCAACATCCATCTTACATTACATGCCTTGTTGTCATTCATTACTTATTTATTGCTTTGCGTGTTTCTATAAAGCTGATGTGTGGTTTTATCCATGTTACGCTAGAGCACTGCATAACCTGCTACACTGGGCAGAGGCACCATTGTCATATGTATTCTTATGGCACATTCGTTACTTGTATCATCAGTATGTTGTTTTATCATCATTAGAGTGTTGTCATATATCATGTCTCATATTAGAATGCTTGCCCCTAAAAATTGAAAAGAGCCATGGAGACCATCGAAAAGAGAAACAGAAAAACAAAAAAAATAGAAAAAAGAGAAAAAGAAAAAAAAGAGAAAAAAAGAAAGAAATAAAAAGGGGGCGTCATTACTATTCTTTATCACACACTTGTGCTTATATTACAACACTATATCATTTATAGTCATCACATGTGCTCATGTTATAGCACCATATCATTTGTGATCATAATTTGTGCTCATGTTTAGCACTTTTATTCCATACGAGAGAGTTTTCATGTCTTAGTTGCATAACTATGTGGGGAACTTTTGAAGAGGATCGTAGGCAGAAAAGAAAAAATTTCCTATCGGCGATAACCTTAAACTAGCCAGAATCTACACTATGCGGATATAGAAGTACGGCGGAGATCGGAATACATACCCTCGTAGACCGAATAGCGGGGATTACGCTCCCGCACAAGCGTTGACGACGAAGATGACGTAGCCGACTTCTAGGTCGCGAAGAACATGGCGCGATGAAGACGACGAATATGACCTCGAGGTCGGGTGGAGGAAGTAGGCCTCCGAGCACCGCTAGCGCAGCACCTCGCAGGGCGTTACACACATACGATGGAGCTGACGACCTCCGAAGCTCCAGTCCAGGACGAGCAACGGAAGACTTGGACCGGAACACCAGTAGCGCGGCAGCGGGCTGTGGTGGAGAGACTCCCTCTCTTCTTGGCGCAACTCCGACAAAGGGAATCACGTTATCGAGGAGAGAAAGAGAAATTAATTGGTCAATTAAAAGGCCAGGCAATGTGGGACAATCCCACATGCCTGGTGCGGCTCAAGGTGGTGCGCCAGCCCTAGGTGGGCCCCATTTGGCCCACCTAGGCCGGCCAAGCCTCCCCCCCCCACCGAATTCCCTTGAGGGTTTTCCCCTCCCATGGGCCTTCTTTCCACCAGAAGGCCCATTTAGGGAAATCGGCCTAAATAAATTCGAAAATAAATATATAAAATCATATTTAAACATTAATTACACTAATTAATATCAAACATATTATATATAATTTATTCTAGATCCAAAAACAATTTCGTCGCTGCCCGATCTCCATCGAACCATTCCCGGGACGTTCCCGGTGATCTCTTTCCTTTCCGGTTGTCTTGTCGAAACCCCGTAAGTGTCTTACCCTAGCGGTTCGATATAATAACATACATGATAGAGACTCCTCTCCGATCAATGATTAACTCGTAGGCATGGACCCCCCTGAATCAATCCCTGTGATATAACGGATGACTCTCATCTATCAAACCTGAACGTTAAGTCTTGAACCTTTTCTCATGGCGATACTTAGCGTGTCCGAGCATCGTTCATAGATATCTCCATACCTAGCATGATCTCGTTACCGACAACACTATCTTCTACTCGTCTATGATATTATGTCAGCTGGTGACCTCGTTACATATTTGCAAACTCATTTGACATAATCTCACTGAGTGGGCCCTAGAGTATCTATCCGGCTATACGGACTGGTAAATCTCGCTCTTGACCCCCCGTCTCAACTACTCCCTTCCGATACCCAAAAGTATCACCTGTCATTGTCACACTATATAAGATATGACGTTTGGTGCGATCAAAGTATCTTCCAGGAATAACAATAAGAGTTGATCTCACGGTCGAAGGCGTAATGACTACGTCCTACAAATTAAGGGTAAGTCCATCACATCGTTCTACCTAACGATATGAATCCATTGCCAACAGACGCCATGTCTCATGATCGGGAAATCTCGATCATCAATCGCGCAATGAAACTAGTCTTAGTAGAGGTTACTAGGGACCTAGTTGTTTATCTACCACACGTGTATTAATGTTTCCGCTTAATACAGTTATAGCATGGTATAAAACATATAATGAAGAATTGGAATATCCTATATTTATTAAGTGCCTCTAGGGCATATTCCCTTCAGTCTCCCACTTGCACTAGAGTAACACTTAATCTAGTTTACAACTTGGTAAAAGCTCAACACCCATAGCATCTTGGTGCATGCTCGTCTCGTGGAAGAGGAATACAGTCAATAGATCTCACACAGTGAGACCTATATGTGCTTTGCAACATTTCCCTGTCACCTAGTTTGATATCATCCCGTATCTTACGATTACGGTGAAATATATCCTAGTGGATGGAGTGAGACAGTCCAATCACACTTGCTACTTCTGAAGTTGCCATATATTTCTATACCTACGTAGATTATGCGACAGTGCATTCATATGCGACTTCGCAAACTAACCATGTCTTTCTTCAAAACAAAGGACATCTCCTATATGAGATTTCTAGTCGTATGGGTCAGTGTCACAACTTGTATCATTGTAACCGTTTTACGGCAAGTTGTCTTTCCACTCTTACCCTTTACCAGAAAACATATCTTCAGTTCTCACAGACACTGAAGAATATACTTAACGTTTGTTCATTGATCCACACAAGGATCACTCTAGAACCCAATATTCAACCAAGAACCCGGGTCACACCAAGTCGAGCTTTCAGTATGATAGAATCTATGTCTGATACATAGAGAAAGTCGAACATCATTTTCTATCACTAAAAATGCCAAGATAAACTTGATATTTCACCTAGTCATACAAGCAAGAACAATCTTCTTCGCTTGTTCTATTCTGAAACACTTCAGAATCTTAACTTAGGAAATATTCCGACCTAATGTTATTAAGGCCCTTACGATCTATACAATTATAGATTGGATGCCTAATACTCCTAACTTTATTCATGGAAAATTTAATCACTTAAATAATCCTTTACACTCTACTAGAGGATTTGTGTCATTCAATATGTCGTTACATACAAAACCATGAATGACACCTTGCTCCCACTCAAATACGCCTTCTGCATATAAGATCATGGAAAGCTACTTAGCTCCCACTCAAATATGCCTTCCGCATATAAGATCAAAAAAAGCTAATTTTCTCCCACTCACTTCTTTGCAAATGCAAGTTTCTTCAACTATTTTGGACAACTCTAAAATCCTTTGATCACATCATCAAAGTGAAGATTCCAGCTCCGATATGCTTGCTTCAGCCCATGAATGGACAACTGAAGTTTGCATACATGTTTAGCATCCTCAGGATCACCAAAACATTATTGTACTGATAACAACTCTTTCTTAATGACACTATTAAGAAACATGGTTTCCTTATCCATCTATCAATTTCTCATTTGAAATTATAGTAATTGCTAAACGACCCAGAATAGATTTAGGCTTCGCCACTTGAGACAAAATCTCGTTGTGGTCAACTTTTGAATCTGTCGGAACTGTTTTACAACAAATCGATCCTTATCAATATCTACTCTCTCATAAAATTCCATATTCTATTAACAGCCTAGATGCCATCAAGAAGATCTCCCAAGTCATTACCTGGTAATCGTACATGGATTTTATCTCGGATCATATATGACTCATAGCCATTTCTCGGACTTAGGTCTACCATCTCTTTTTCGTAGTTCGCAGGTCTGTCATATTCCATTAACATGATCTTCATAACAAGATTGTCGTAACACATAGTGTGGGACACAACCTCGTACGCCTACGTTCTTAGTATGAGCTCAGAGCATCATGATCTTGTATCATCAACTTCTTTCAAGCTATGGAGCATGACACCGAAAACACTTTAGGTTGCGCCACTCTGATGTCTGGAGAGAAAATTCATCAACTTTTCCTTACTCTACTTTCTTTCCCACTTATACCTTTGGACAAGAAACTATTTCTTTCGCAAAGTATATTCCGGAAACGATTGTGCCTATGTCGTGAGACATGTGCCCAACTAACTCTTTAGGTGCGGTACACTACAAATATTAATCCATTTTCGGTTTGATCATATCGAAACACTAAATTGCTGAAACTTCAATCTAGACTAAAAGCCATGCCATCACTCATATGGTATTGTCTCCATGGATTTAAATGGTATCCCAGTTATCTAACGTGAATGTTATGTTTCTACCATATGACTCTAATGATCACAATAATTCGATAACAGATTTATTTAGCACACACTATCCGATAGGGTGCGATTACGACGTCCTAACATACCATAACACTATGGTGTTACATGCGACGTAATTTGTGGAACTCTTCTCACAAGTCTTCCAATGATATGCCAACATTTTAACTCAAATCTTTATTTCCTCGATCTGTATCGCAGGCATTTGATTTTCTTTTAAATTTATTTACTACTTCATTCTGAACTTGTTTGATGGAATCAAAATTTCCAAACTAACATTCCGTGAGTGGATATCCATATATCTACTCGGAATATTCATGAAGTATATGAAATAAAGACTTCCACTACATGTTAATGTACTTCATTGATTCACATACACCCATATGCACGATTCTCAACAAGTTATGCTCAAAACGTTCAGTGAAGTTCACAAAATAAATGTCTCCACTACCCGTCAATTACTTCATTGATCCACATACATCTATATGCATGACTATCAATAAGTTATATGCCCGTTTCCGAAAACGGTGTCTTAGTCATCTTGCAAGTGTCAAAAGATCAAATCTAAGGACTTGTAGATCCATCCATTATGGAGCTAATTCATTGACTATAACATTGATATGAACTAAACGGCAGTGCCACACATATGTGGTGTCTTTATTAAGTTTGTATCCTTTGGCATTAATATTATGAATGTGGGAGCTTCTACCATCTAAATTCAAATCGGCATATGATCATTACTTCATAAATATAGGACAACAAATTTGTCACTAATATATATGAACAATTGTCTCGGTAGAGGAGACACACTTATAACGATCATACTAACAGGCGATCATAAAAGAATTTATTCAAATGGTAGATCTAGAGGGAGAGTGTCTATGGCCATCTCAACAATTTGGCTGCCATTATCAACACGCAATGTCGCCTCATCCTTCCAAGCTACTCAAGTAGTAAATCTGGTTTTCATAAAACATGACTAGTATCAAAAACTTAGTCACTACTGCGAGTACTTGCTTAGGTAAGACATTCATAACATGTATATCATATATACACCATTATCATTGATGACTTCCCGGCGATCTGTTTCATCTTCTTGATACTTCCAACGTAATCAATAACCATAAAGGTGAACGATTCCCCTTTGCATGACATAGTCTATGACAAAACATTTGCACCTAGCAACGTCGTCTGCCATCCAGTGATCAAGCTGAGCGAGGCCTTTCAATGTCATCAAGTATGACCATATGTCATTAAGTATGACCAATGTCATCAAGTATGACTGTCATGTGCTCCTTCAATGTGTGTATTCTCTTCCATCTTGGTTGAGAAGACAATCAATCAAGGTACTGATAAACTTCACCAACCCAACTTTAGGGATATCCCAAGTTTAGCGATCATCTCATATGTTCGCGATATAATAAATCGTACCCACCGTTGATTCTCTATGACAGAGATCATAACATACACTGGACTATGATGATATCATCCGCACAAAACTTGATAATCCAAATTATCCTTTTGTTAGCGGAATCTCCGGGTTTATCTCCTAGCGGGTATTGTCTCACAAAGAGCTAACGGTTCAAACAAGGAGTATCCTCAAGCTAAAGTATAAAACTATGAAGTTTGGACCCAACCTTTTAATTTTCTCAATCGTAGGATTGCGCCTAATTTTAAAGAAGCTATCACAATGGTCAATATCTACAAAGGTTTTGCAAAACATGACTTTGTTCATTATATTTTGAGTTCTACTATTTTAGAAAATAACTATCAGAACTCCCACTCAAACGAACATCCCTCCTGGTCATTTAAGCGATTACACGACCCCCATCCATTGCACACCCCTCATCGTCAGAGTCGGTAACACAACTTCAAGGGTGGACAACGAATTGTCGATCACAACAACTCTGTGACTCATGCTCGACCTTTCGGCATTCGTGTTCCGAGGCCATATCTGCATATGCTAGGCTTGCCACACTAACCTCCACGTAATGCTTGTGCAACATGACTTACACCCACTGTATGCGAACTGTGTCATAACGTAGATCTTTCTTGGTGGTGCTCGTTGGAGTAAGAACACTAGTGGTATTTTGAAGGGATCATCTTATATATAACTACCACCGTGTGACTAATATATATTAATATATAATCACACAATATAATATGCACTCAAAACATCAAATGTAATGTGACATGATATAGTCCATTGCGCCATGGTCTTCTTGGCGCTCGCAGTTCATAAACAATTTAATAAACCTACCTTAACCATATCACATTGCCCCTGCAAAATAAAGTTAGACGCTTCTACTTTATCTTTTGCATATTTTACGTGGCTTGGAGCTGTCGTAAATAGAACCGCTTCATACCTACGAACCTGTGACCACAACAACGATCCAGTAATTACATGTTTAAGCATCCCTTTCGAGTCCTCCATTGAAAATGCAAAGCCAGCGAAAGAGAGAGAGACAGAGACCCGCCAGCCACAGATACAGTACAAGCCGTATGTCAGTAGTGGAACCAGTCTCGCATAAGCATACGCGTAAAGTCGGTTTGGGCCGCTTCATCAACTCAATACTGCCGTAATCACAAGTGCACGCTAGAGGGTAGCAAATAACAGGAAAGGTGCCCCCGTGAAGAACATGGGTACTAACAGCGTACATCTATATCTACCATAGATCGACTCTGATACCACTTAAGGGGATCGTAGGCCGAAAACAAAAAAATTCCTATCGGCGATAACCTTAAACTAGCCAGAATCTACACTATGCAGATATAGAAGTACGGAGGAGATTGGAATACATACCCTCATAGACCGACTAGTGGGGATTATGCTCACGCACAAGCGTTGACGACGAAGACGACGTAGCCGACCTCTAGGTCGCGAAAAACTCGGCGTGACGAAGACGACGAAGATGACCTTGAGGTTGGGTGGAGGAAGTAGGCCTCCGAGCACCGCTAGCGCAGCACCTCGCAGGGCGTTACACACATACGGTGGAGACGACGACCTCCGAAGCTCCATTACAGGACGAGCAGCGAAAGACTTGGACCGGAACACTAGCAGCGTGACAGCGGGCTATGGTTGTCGGGTTATGACTCCCAGGAATTGGGGGTAGTCACTTCCTGACGTGTGGTTTGAGAGGGGATTGAACGCGGAGGTCTAAACCCTCAAGTGGCTCCACGACGCTGCTCGCCGGACCCGAAGAAGACGCACACCCGACCAAGGAAGACAACGTCCTTTACCCAGGTTCACGACCCTCGTGAGGAGGTAAGACCGCTACTCCTGCCTGTCTGTATTATATGTGGGAGACTACAGTACAATTGAGCTTGCCGGAAGCCCCCTTGAGGCAGTTCTTGCCTGGGGAGGGAAGCGATGATCTTCTTCCTCCTCCAGCCAGAGGCTAACCTAACCAGAGTTGCTAGGGTTTACAAGGGAGTTTTGCACGCAAAGAGCCGACCCCCGCTACGATGGATGTCTTCTCTCTTTTATAGGCGCCTCGGGCCTTCTTCTTCGGCTTGGCCTTCAAGGTGGCTCCCACTTGCCAGTGGCGGGGCGGAGCACGAGTCCACCGTGCTCCATTCGTCCATGGATTCGGTCCACTGTTGATAAAGGTGGCGCCCTGGCCGACAGGCGGCCGACCGCGCTCGTACCATCCGCAGAGCGGGCAGTCTCTGAGGTGGAGCCCGCGATGACGATCTCCGTTGGGGGGGTGTGAGCGCCATTGTACGAGCGTGGCAGAGGTCACGTGCGCTCTGCCGGGATTCCTTGGCGACGACGTTTCCCTCCAGGTCTGAGGGGAGACTCCTGTCGGACTTCCCTCTGGCGGGTTGGTTCCTTGACGGGGAGGATCCCCTAAGGCGAGGTGTCCCATGAGGCCCTTGCCTCCTTTGCAGGCCCTCGAGGGGGATCGCCTCTCGAGGGTCCCGTCAGGCGGTGACGCCTGGTACTTAGTCGTTTCGTCCGTCTGGCCCGCGAGCGAGGCCTGGGGGGAATGGGCTCTTGGTACCCCAGTTCCCACTGGGCCGACAGTAGCCCCCGGGCCCATGATGGGCACGACTGAGCCCATGGGCTTAGGCGAAGCGTCGTGGGCCCTTAGTGCCCAGCCGGCCCGAGCCACGCGGCACTTAGACGACTAAAGGCTTCGCACGATTTGGGGCGTGAGTCGTGGGGGGTCCCACCACGTCCCGGTAACTGCTCTTGGAGGGGACATAAAGCCCGAGCGCTGCGGCAGGGAGCCGTTACCGTTTCCAACTCCTCGCAGGAAATTCCGCTCCACAGAGCTCTCCGCCTCCACGCTCTCCTGCGAATTCCTGTTCTCCGACTCCTTCCACCTCCGCACCCGTGACAATGAGTCCTCTTAAGAGCAAGGGCAAGGCCGCCGCGGGGTCCTCCTCCCAGGCGGAGGCCACGGAGACCGTGATGGGCGGGGCGCTGCTCGGCGTCCGCGTCAACGAGAAGGCGCTCTCCAAGGTCCGATACCTGGTGGCGGACCGGACTGTAGCGTACCTGCTCTCAAAATAAGGCAGATACCTGTGTATAGTGCAAATCCCTGGATCGATTCATTTGCACACACAGTTACGATGTAATATCACAACAAAGCGTCAATTTATTACATCGATGATCCAGAATTACAAAATATTCTTTACAAATTGCATAGCATAAAGCTAGCATTGAAAAAGTACACAGCGGAAAATACAATAGCAGTGAGCCTCTATAACTTTCATGCTGCCACAGGCGAAAACATGTTGGTTGTAGACTCGAAACCTTTAAACGAAACCTCACTCGTCATCTGATCAATCTGCAATAAGAAAAATATTGCAACAACGTGGGTCAGATTCCATTAAAAATGGAGTCTTGCAAGTGACACTATAGTGGACACTTATGGAATAACTCTAAAACCTATATGAATATTTGGCTGGTGGAGCTCAAGGCTATTTTGCATAATGCCAATTTTTCCTACTCTTTTGAAAACACTTTTCTTGAAATCGACGAGTATGGCATGAAAACCATAAATCTCATCTTCTCTTGTTCACCCATCAACTTTTAACTTAGAAATTGGAATGATGGAATCCTCCGTTGACGTCCTTGATCAGCTGCTCAAAATTGTCCGTAACCGGGGACACGGCTAAGTACTTAGTTTTACACTCTGCAGAGGTTGTGCACTTTCACCATTGTACACATTCAACCCAAAGTATCCTTTACACACCATTTGTGATAAGAAAAGGAGAGAATGAGACGAGATCTTTCAGAAGCATTTTCCCTCCCCATACTGGCTTGACCCGTTCCACCTAACATCCCTCTACATCTGCTTGTCAAGCCGGCGAGAGTCCATGCAACATAATTGATCAAGCCAGAGCCCATATGGCAATGGCTGCACTGGAAGCAATCATCACTTGGAGTTCCTTCAGATTCCTCTGTTCCTGGGTGGCCGTCCACAAGTGCACTTCTGGGTGAAAACCACCATACTCATGGCCCCAAGTAGAATAGAAATTCATCCTAGGCGAAGACAACCACAAGCATAGTCCCAAAAGTCACTCAACATAAACCATACAACCAATTTCCACCCAGGTGTTTCATTAACTTAAGTGGATGTGCACTCTCAGGTAAAAATCACCATACTCACAGCCCTAAGTAGAATAGAAATTCATCCTAGGCGAAGACAGCCATGAGCACAGCCCTGAGTAGTCACTTAACCTTTTATAAAATCTTTCATCAATTGCATAGCATCAATATTTCTGCTAAGTATGATATAGGAACCTAGACACAGGAATAAGGGATTCTACACAGGTTTCGCATAGCAACACATGCATTTAAAAATACACTAAGTAATGCATAAAAATAGGAAGTTTATGAGGTGTGCCACTTGCCTTTGAATGTTGTCGTTGTTCACAAACTCTTTTCAACAACGAACGTTTGCTCTCCGTTTAATCTAAACAATATAAGCAAGCAACAATACAACAATCAACAGCAAGCCCAAATCCACAATGCCAACAAACACATACTAGATGAATAAATAAGTTTTATAAAACTTTCCAAAGAAAATATGTTTATGCATGATATGCAAAAATATTCCTAAGGCTAGAAATGCTTTTTCATGCCATGGAAGTCTTTTAAGTTTATGCAAGACAAATGCGTTGGTCCAAAAAGACTAAGTCATTTGTTCAAGATGATCAACAATTATTATCAACTCTTTGTAAATTGGACATTCACTATAGTGAGAGAGACAGACACCCGGCCAGCCACTTAAATTGTGGAACAGGTCTCATGTACGTGGACATGTAAGGTTTGTTTCCAGGCCGCTTCATCCCACTATGCTGCTAGGATCCAACAACTTCAAGATGATAACATCATGATCAACATTTGTTTAAGTCTAAAGACAAGATTAGGAAAGAGGGAAAAGATAGAAAGAAAAATGTAGTTGTCCTCCAGGCTTCATCTCCAGACTTGTAACTTTCTTCTGGATGATGTCTTGATTGAGCTCTTGGGAGTCTTGATGAATCTTCAGACTTGCTGATTCTTGTATCCTCGAGGCTGATCTTGGATTTACTTAGTCTTCATGAAATCTCAGAGGAGAAGGAAGACAGAGAGAAAGACTTAGAGAATAGAAGGAGATTTGGTCTTCTTGAACTTCTGCTCAATTTTCTTCTAAGTGCTTGACATCTTGGGGATGCTTCCAGAGTCTGTTTTCTTCTAAGTCCTTCATGAACTTCTTCTTGATTTTCTTCTAAGTGTTTCCTCCTTGAAGATACTTCTGAAGTCTTGTTTTTGGCTAAGTCCTTCAATGGTCTTCTAGCTCCATCTTGAAAACTACTAAGTGTCTAGTGCATAGCACTTTTCACAAAATACTGAGTTTGAAAATAATCCTAACTTAGAGAAAACTATTGAAGAGGGGTTTTCCTTTGAGAATTATATCTACAATATAAAATATGCAATGAATGAAATGCAATTTTAAATCACAAGAACCATCAAAATATCTTTTGTGATTTCTTTATAAATATGCATAAGTTTATAAATGCAATTTAATAAATTTCTAGTTTTGGAAAATATAATTAAAAGGAATAATTATAATATTAAAGTTTCCATGACTAAATTTTTATAACAAAATTTTATAATTAATGTTAATAGACAGAAAGCATTTAATTAAATCTATTGCAATTGGATTTAATCAAAGTAATGTTTCTATTAAAAGTTATTTCTAAATTAGTCAAACTATTCAAATTAAACACACAACCATGAAATCATTCAAAAATTGCTCAAAAATATTTTATAGCAGTGGCATTAATTTACAAATATTCCAAAGTTTCTAAAACATATTTATTTGCAATTTTTGGATTTATAGATTTAAAGTTATTACAAATATACTCAAATCGCCATTTGATTTTGAATATTTTATACTAAGTCAAATTTAAATTTGGTCAGATCCAAAATATTCTACATGTCGAGAGCTTTCCAAATATATAAAAATTATTAAATTTGGAGTTGTGGTTAAAAAGTTGTGAGAGATCTAAGTGACAGGGGTGTTTCTGTAAAATTGCCAATTAAATTTAATTAAGGAAATTATTTTCCACGTGGCAGCTGACTGGGCAGTGACGTGGCGCTGACGTGGCTGTCTACGTGGATAAGTTATAGATCTGGGCCGTCAGATCTGGATCTGACGGTCCAGATCGGAGCGTACCCGTTCGTCCTCGACCATCTAATCCAAGCCGTGGAGATCTAATCGGACGGCGCAGGATGCTTGGACCATACCGTGGCGGCGCAACCTCGCCGGAGATGGAGCTGACGGCGGCGCGGGCTCGGGATCGCACGGCCTCGACGCTGGAGCTGCTCCCCGGACGCGAGAAGATGTCCACGACGTTCGGCGTGACGCTGCGATGGCGATGGGGTCCTCTACGACGAGCAGCGCGTCCTCGAGCAGTGCGGGTTCGGGGATGATGGCGCGGCGGTTCCGGCGAGCTCCACCCGCGACGATTTGCTGCGAAGAAGATCGAGGGGAGGGGTCAGGAGATGCGCCAGGAGCAGGGGGATCAGAGGAGACCACAGGGGGGCGGAGAACCCTTCTCGGTTACCGGCAATCGGAAGAAAAGCGGTGGCGGACACGGTGTACTCCGGCGAGCTCCTCCGGCGGCCTGGGGGCACGGTTTAGCTAGGGTTTTGGGGCAAAAGATGCGGCGGTGTCCAGGGATTAAATAGGGGGCTTCAGGAGTTCGAATCCCGCACGAATCGGGAAGAAATCGTCTCCGATTCGGTCTCCGTTTTCTGCTCTTCGTTCGGTTAGGGATAGGAGATGATCCGCTGACGTCAGCATGACGTCAGCCAGCATTTTCTTTTCTGATTTTATTTCTTTAATTCATATCTTTTGATTTATAACTCCAAATGATGTCAAATAAATTTCTAAAAATTTGTAAAATGATTATCTTGCTGTTAAACCAATTGTGGGTATGTTTTGAATATTTTTGAAAATTCATATTTTGAAATATTGCTTAATTACAAATTTGACACTTAAAGTCAAATTTGAATTTCTATCTCTTTTAAATTTTCCTTTGGCTAAATAACTTTGTAAAAATATCCACATTTCACTATGTTTAGATTTAAGTTATTTAAACTCATTTTCAATTTCTAAATTCATTTTTGGCTTTGGTATAATTATTAATGATATAACACAACTATATGAAAATGGAAAAGAGAAGATATAATGTATTCATTTTTAATTAAAAATAATTTGTGCAACATTATATTTTATAATATGATAATGCATTTGAAACTTCATAACAACTTTGGAAAGGATTTTTGTTTTAATTCTATTCTTATTTAGAATATATTAATCATTTCATGCTTTGAAAATAGATGGAATTCCTTTAAGCAAATGAAATGTTTATTTGGTTAATTTAGTAATTTAAATTCTATGAAGTTGTAAAGTTATACACTATAGGCTTATAATTTCTAAACTATATTTTGAACATAGTTAAAGGAATGAAAACTATTTAGTGGTTATATAACCTTTTGAATAATCTTTTAGTTAAGTGGTTTAATTCAAATACTTATAAGGAACTAATTTATTTAAAATAAAATGAATTGTAGTTTGTAAAATATTTATCAAATTGTATTTTAAGGTTTTTGAAATACAGTGAATAATAAAATGTTTAAACTGTGACATTTGAAATTTTAAACTCTTTCAATTAATTTGGAGTCTTTTATAGTTGGTTTCCTTATGCATTTCATATTTTATTTTAATAAAAGAAAAGTTTTAAATTTTAGTGATTTTTGAACATTATAAAATGTTGGGATGTTACAGACTACCACCCTTAAAAGGAATCTCGTCCCCGAGATTCGGAGAGGCTAGAAAAGAAAGCAAGGGCTTGAATGATTCTGATACTCGATATGTTTTTGGGAAATGAAATTTCTGACATGGAAACTTGAAAACTTGTAGTGAATGGTTTTTCTGATTAGGAAGATGGAAAGAAAGATAGTTTGAGGTCTCTGGGTTTAAGCGATTTTGTTTGAATTCTCTAGGTGGCTACCACCCTTAAAAGAAAAGTTTTGTTGATAATTCAACATCCTAATGCACAACCAACAATCAAGATAATCCACTACAAACATCATCTAACAAACATCAAGCAACAAGGTTCAAACACAAGCAACCACATACGTAAAATTTTCAAACTTCTTTTGAGAAATCGAACTAATTGTTTATCGAACGAAAGGTCGGGGAAATACCAAGTAACAGTACTGCCATACCACAATTTGATAGGTCAATACACTAAATCGATACGATAAGCTAGAAGATAAATGGTGGTCCCTCTAACATGGTTTTGATTGCTACACTTATCCTTCCTACATATTACGCTTGCGTTTTATTGCGTGGTTATTTGCCTCAGGCGTGACTTCTTCCTCAGTTGACTCTTCAAACAGCACCTCTTCGGGGTCTTCTTCCACTGGTCCTTCCTCCTTCGTAGCTGCAGATACAGTCACATTTCCAGTGCCTTGGTCACCTCCTTCTTCAGCTACTGGCGGTGGTGGAGGTGGAATGAGTTGCGCCTCAAGCATGGCAATTTGTTGATCCTTGCCAAGGTTCTCCAAATGTAGGTCATGGATGAGTTCCTCCAACTGACCAATAAGATTTTCAGAAGCCTGGAGTTCTTGGGTTTTTGCGTGTATGACGGCTTGAGCATGATTTGCGACGTCCTGAGTCTGTTGGACTCTCCTTGTCAGACAGTTGATGAGATAATCCAAGTCTTCAAACGTCTTGTTAACAAGGGGCACGTCCAGGCGATTTCCCGTGTGAGCCATTGAGAGACCATGTGCATTCCTCTTCCCAAAGGCACGGAAGGGCGATCCTGGTGCTAGCTTGAATCGATACTTGTAACACAAACGAGCCATTAAGTCCACCATAGCTATGTTCACTCCCTCAATCCACTCTGGGTAGTAGGTGACATAATCCACGGGCTCGAAGTCTGGCATCGTAGGATCCGGGGTCATGATGGTGCGTATTTCCCAACGTATCCCATGCGGTATGTCGGTCTCCTCCTTCCTTCCTCGGAAATAGGGTGGTGGTAGCTTCAAAACACTTGTCAACCTAGACAGCTGCCTCCCAAAGATGAAACCCGACAAAACTCCAGCATACGCAGTCTCAGTGTATTCTCCCATCTAGAATTTTGAACAGGTAAGAGTATTAGAATTTAAGAGAAAGGGAAGGATGCAAGACAAGATAAAGTAAAACAATATTAAGGGAAGGTTCAAAATTTACTCATGTTTTGGGAACCTAGTTTAGTTAACTATTTAACTTTTGGGGTCTTAGTCCAATCCTAGGGGTTTCGAACCTACAGGCAACACAGTGCTCTGATACCATCTGTAGCGTACCTGCTCTCAAAATAAGGCAGATACCTGTGTATAGTGCAAATCCCTGGATCGATTCATTTGCACACACAGTTACGATGTAATATCACAACAAAGCGTCAATTTATTACATCGATGATCCAGAATTACAAAATATTCTTTACAAATTGCATAGCATAAAGCTAGCATTGAAAAAGTACACAGCGGAAAATACAATAGCAGTGAGCCTCTATAACTTTCATGCTGCCACAGGCGAAAACATGTTGGTTGTAGACTCGAAACCTTTAAACGAAACCTCACTCGTCATCTGATCAATCTGCAATAAGAAAAATATTGCAACAACGTGGGTCAGATTCCATTAAAAATGGAGTCTTGCAAGTGACACTATAGTGGACACTTATGGAATAACTCTAAAACCTATATGAATATTTGGCTGGTGGAGCTCAAGGCTATTTTGCATAATGCCAATTTTTCCTACTCTTTTGAAAACACTTTTCTTGAAATCGACGAGTATGGCATGAAAACCATAAATCTCATCTTCCCTTGTTCACCCATCAACTTTTAACTTAGAAATTGGAATGATGGAATCCTCCGTTGACGTCCTTGATCAGCTGCTCAAAATTGTCCGTAACCGGGGACACGGCTAAGTACTTAGTTTTACACTCTGCAGAGGTTGTGCACTTTCACCATTGTACCCATTCAACCCAAAGTATCCTTTACACACCATTTGTGATAAGAAAAGGAGAGAATGAGACGAGATCTTTCAGAAGCATTTTCCCTCCCCATACTGGCTTGACCCGTTCCACCTAACATCCCTCTACATCTGCTTGTCAAGCCGGCGAGAGTCCACGCAACATAATTGATCAAGCCAGAGCCCATATGGCAATGGCTGCACTGGAAGCAATCGTCACTTGGAGTTCCTTCAGATTCCTCTGTTCCTGGGTGGCCGTCCACAAGTGCACTTCTGGGTGAAAACCACCATACTCATGGCCCCAAGTAGAATAGAAATTCATCCTAGGCGAAGACAACCACAAGCATAGTCCCAAAAGTCACTCAACATAAACCATACAACCAATTTCCACCCAGGTGTTTCATTAACTTAAGTGGATGTGCACTCTCAGGTAAAAATCACCATACTCACAGCCCTAAGTAGAATAGAAATTCATCCTAGGCGAAGACAGCCATGAGCACAGCCCTGAGTAGTCACTTAACCTTTTGTAAAATCTTTCATCAATTGCATAGCATCAATATTTCTGCTAAGTATGATATAGGAACCTAGACACAGGAATAAGGGATTCTACACAGGTTTAGCATAGCAACACATGCATTTAAAAATACACTAAGTAATGCATAAAAATAGGAAGTTTATGAGGTGTGCCACTTGCCTTTGAATGTTGTCGTTGTTCACAAACTCTTTTCAACAACGAACGTTTGCTCTCCGTTTAATCTAAACAATATAAGCAAGCAACAATACAACAATCAACAGCAAGCCCAAATCCACAATGCCAACAAACACATACTAGATGAATAAATAAGTTTTATAAAACTTTCTAAAGAAAATATGTTTATGCATGATATGCAAAAATATTCCTAAGGCTAGAAATGCTTTTTCATGCCATGGAAGTCTTTTAAGTTTATGCAAGACAAATGCGTTGGTCCAAAAAGACTAAGTCATTTGTTCAAGATGATCAACAATTATTATCAACTCTTTGTAAATTGGACATTCACTATAGTGAGAGAGACAGACACCCGGCCAGCCACTTAAATTGTGGAACAGGTCTCATGTACGTGGACATGTAAGGTTTGTTTCCAGGCCGCTTCATCCCACTATGCTGCTAGGATCCAACAACTTCAAGATGATAACATCATGATCAACATTTGTTTAAGTCTAAAGACAAGATTAGGAAAGAGGGAAAAGATAGAAAGAAAAATGTAGTTGTCCTCCAGGCTTCATCTCCAGACTTGTAACTTTCTTCTGGATGATGTCTTGATTGAGCTCTTGGGAGTCTTGATGAATCTTCAGACTTGCTGATTCTTGTATCCTCGAGGCTGATCTTGGATTTACTTAGTCTTCATGAAATCTCAGAGGAGAAGGAAGACAGAGAGAAAGACTTAGAGAATAGAAGGAGATTTGGTCTTCTTGAACTTCTGCTCAATTTTCTTCTAAGTGCTTGACATCTTGGGGATGCTTCCAGAGTCTGTTTTCTTCTAAGTCCTTCATGAACTTCTTCTTGATTTTCTTCTAAGTGTTTCCTCCTTGAAGATACTTCTGAAGTCTTGTTTTTGGCTAAGTCCTTCAATGGTCTTCTAGCTCCATCTTGAAAACTACTAAGTGTCTAGTGCATAGCACTTTTCACAAAATACTGAGTTTGAAAATAATCCTAACTTAGAGAAAACTATTGAAGAGGGGTTTTCCTTTGAGAATTATATCTACAATATAAAATATGCAATGAATGAAATGCAATTTTAAATCACAAGAACCATCAAAATATCTTTTGTGATTTCTTTATAAATATGCATAAGTTTATAAATGCAATTTAATAAATTTCTAGTTTTGGAAAATATAATTAAAAGGAATAATTATAATATTAAAGTTTCCATGACTAAATTTTTATAACAAAATTTTATAATTAATGTTAATAGACAGAAAGCATTTAATTAAATCTATTGCAATTGGATTTAATCAAAGTAATGTTTCTATTAAAAGTTATTTCTAAATTAGTCAAACTATTCAAATTAAACACACAACCATGAAATCATTCAAAAATTGCTCAAAAATATTTTATAGCAGTGGCATTAATTTACAAATATTCCAAAGTTTCTAAAACATATTTATTTGCAATTTTTGGATTTATAGATTTAAAGTTATTACAAATATACTCAAATCGCCATTTGATTTTGAATATTTTATACTAAGTCAAATTTAAATTTGGTCAGATCCAAAATATTCTACATGTCGAGAGCTTTCCAAATATATAAAAATTATTAAATTTGGAGTTGTGGTTAAAAAGTTGTGAGAGATCTAAGTGATAGGGGTGTTTCTGTAAAATTGCCAATTAAATTTAATTAAGGAAATTATTTTCCACGTGGCAGCTGACTGGGCAGTGACGTGGCGCTGACGTGGCTGTCTACGTGGATAAGTTATAGATCTGGGCCGTCAGATCTGGATCTGACGGTCCAGATCGGAGCGTACCCGTTCGTCCTCGACCATCTAATCCAAGCCGTGGAGATCTAATCGGACGGCGCAGGATGCTTGGACCATACCGTGGCGGCGCAACCTCGCCGGAGATGGAGCTGACGGCGGCGCGGGCTCGGGATCGCACGGCCTCGACGCTGGAGCTGCTCCCCGGACGCGAGAAGATGTCCACGACGTTCGGCGTGACGCTGCGATGGCGATGGGGTCCTCTACGACGAGCAGCGCGTCCTCGAGCAGTGCGGGTTCGGGGATGATGGCGCGGCGGTTCCGGCGAGCTCCACCCGCGACGATTTGCTGCGAAGAAGATCGAGGGGAGGGGTCAGGAGATGCGCCAGGAGCAGGGGGATCAGAGGAGACCACAGGGGGGCGGAGAACCCTTCTCGGTTACCGTCAATCGGAAGAAAAGCGGCGGCGGACACGGTGTACTCCGGCGAGCTCCTCCGGCGGCCTGGGGGCACGGTTTAGCTAGGGTTTTGGGGCAAAAGATGCGGCGGTGTCCAGGGATTAAATAGGGGGCTTCAGGAGTTCGAATCCCGCACGAATCGGGAAGAAATCGTCTCCGATTCGGTCTCCGTTTTCTGCTCTTCGTTCGGTTAGGGATAGGAGATGATCCGCTGACGTCAGCATGACGTCAGCCAACATTTTCTTTTCTGATTTTATTTCTTTAATTCATATCTTTTGATTTATAACTCCAAATGATGTCAAATAAATTTCTAAAAATTTGTAAAATGATTATCTTGCTGTTAAACTAATTGTGGGTATGTTTTGATTATTTTTGAAAATTCATATTTTGAAATATTGCTTAATTACAAATTTGACACTTAAAGTCAAATTTGAATTTCTATCTCTTTTAAATTTTCCTTTGGCTAAATAACTTTGTAAAAATATCCACATTTCACTATGTTTAGATTTAAGTTATTTAAACTCATTTTCAATTTCTAAATTCATTTTTGGCTTTGGTATAATTATTAATGATATAACACAACTATATGAAAATGGAAAAGAGAAGATATAATGTATTCATTTTTAATTAAAAATAATTTGTGCAACATTATATTTTATAATATGATAATGCATTTGAAACTTCATAACAACTTTGGAAAGGATTTTTGTTTTAATTCTATTCTTATTTAGAATATATTAATCATTTCATGCTTTGAAAATAGATGGAATTCCTTTAAGCAAATGAAATGTTTATTTGGTTAATTTAGTAATTTAAATTCTATGAAGTTGTAAAGTTATACACTATAGGCTTATAATTTCTAAACTATATTTTGAACATAGTTAAAGGAATGAAAACTATTTAGTGGTTATATAACCTTTTGAATAATCTTGTAGTTAAGTGGTTTAATTCAAATACTTATAAGGAACTAATTTATTTAAAATAAAATGAATTGTAGTTTGTAAAATATTTATCAAATTGTATTTTAAGGTTTTTGAAATACAGTGAATAATAAAATGTTTAAACTGTGACATTTTAAATTTTAAACTCTTTCAATAAATTTGGAGTCTTTTATAGTTGGTTTCCTTATGCATTTCATATTTTATTTTAATAAAAGAAAAGTTTTAAATTTTAGTGATTTTTGAACATTATAAAATGTTGGGATGTTACACGGACGAACGAGCACGGCGCCACCGCCCTGAAGCCCGCGGCGCACGGGAAGCGCCCGCGGGAATTTTTCCCGGTCTTCCAGCACTGCGTGGCCGCGGGACTGGTGCCGCCCTTCTCTCCGTTCCTGGAGGCGGTGCTGGCGTTCTACCAGGTGCAGCAGCTGCACCTGCACCCCAACTCCATCCTCGCCGTCTTCGCCTACCTCTGCGAGGCGTACCTGGGCCTGAAGCCCACGGTGGGGTTGTTCCGGTGCTTCTACGCGCTCCGGAACACGGCGAAGAACGAGCGCTCCGGGTGCGTGTCGTTCCGCATCGTCGACGGCATGGGGGGCGTCTATATCCCCATGTCCTGGAGCGAGGGCAAGGCCATCACGTCCGTGACGAAGAAGGTGGACGACTTCCGCCAGAAGTGGTTCTTCATCGGGGTGGAGCGTCCCTGCGCCTTCCTCGAGGTCCCTGACGAGCCTCCGGTGAAGAACTCCCATTGGGGCAAGGCTACCTTCGACGGCGCCAAGAATGCGAGCCTGATGGGGCGCCTGAGCTTCCTTCGCGAGGAGAGCCTCACAGGGCAGATGGTCGTTGCGGACTTCGTGACCCGCCGCATCACGCCCCTCCAAGCTCACTCGGTCCCCATGTGTATGTACTCGGGGACGAACGACAAGATGCGGCTCCACGTCGAGGACAACGACAAGGACGTCGTCGACAACATCCTCTCCGCGATCTTCGTCAACCCCTCTGTGCTCCCCGCGGATGAGGTTCGCGCGGCGCTCCGGCCCCTTCACCAGTACAACCTGACGGAGCGCATGGCCCTCCTGGAGGGGATGCCTTCGTTCACCTCGACAGGCCCGACGAACTCTGATGTGCCGATGCCGGCCCCGTGGGGAGCGGAGGGGGCCGATTCTCCTCTGGCTTCAGGAGCTGGCCTAGGTGAGGAGGAAGCCACAACTGGGGAGGTCTCCTCCTCTAGAGCCGGGCCTTTCACTGACGAGATTCGTGATATCTCGTCAGGCGACGAAGACGCCTTTGTGGTGGCGCCCTCACGTCCCGTGGAGGAGGAAGATGAGGAAGGGGAGGCCTCAGGCGCGGAGGTCTCTCCTGGAAGGTGCGGGCCTCGCGCCAAGGCCGCCGTGGATCACACAGGGGCGAGGCCATCTGATGTCCCTTCCAAGAGGAAAGCAGAGGTGCCCCCCTCGAGGCCTGCTTCCAAGCCCTTTCCCTCATGGCACTCGTCAGGCCTGGCGTGGGTCGATGCGGGCGCTCCCCCTCCAGGGTGATTTTATACGTCGTTGGGTCGCTTGCCCTCTTGGTTTCTATTTCCACCTCATCCTTTGCTGAAGTTTTTCCCTTGCGCTCTTGACAGCTGTCCTGCGCCTGCTAAGCGCAGCCGGCTCCGCAAGGCGTCCGAGGTGAAGACCGCCGCGGCAGGGGCCGTGGCTGACGAGGCCGCGAGGTCACAGGAGGCAGCCCCAACGGTCCCCCTTGAGGAGGTGCCTCAAGTAGAGGCGACGGCGCCCCTCGAGGGGGCGGCTGGTTCACCTGGGAAGGAGAGCGTCGTAGGCCCGGACGCTCCTGCAGCGCCGCGCGAGTCTCCGACGGTGGAGGGCTCGGAGGCGAGGACTTCTGTGCCACCTCGTGCCGCCACTCCACCTCGCGCGGCTACGCCTCCGCGCGAGGCCACTCCGCCACGTGCTGCTACGCCTCCGTGCGAGGCCACTCCGCCACGTGAGCCGACGCCGCCGTGCGTGTCGACGCCTCCGGGTGTGCCCACCGCTTCTGCGCAGCCTGCGACGGAGACCCTCGAGGCGCCGGCCGGCGCGGGCGCGTATGCCGGGGACGGTTCTTCCTCTCCTCCCCGCCAGGCTGGAGGCGAGGAGCGCCTAGCGGCTGCAGCGCCTGAAGAGGGCGCGGACACGGGCTCCGGCGGGGCTCAAGCCAGCCCTCTTGTTCTTCCCGAGGCCGGACCTGCGGGACTCGACGCCGAGGCCGGGCCTTCTGCAAGCCGAGACCTAGTGCTCCGCGGTTGGGACTGGAGCGCGGGGCGTCGCGAGGCCGCCTTTGGCCTCGTGAGGGAGTCCCTGGAGGGCTTGGAGGTGCACCTCGACCTTGGGGACATATGGCTCGCTCGGCAGCAGGAGGAGCTGGCAAAATCGTGGGCGTCCTTCCACGCGGCGGTCAAGACGCGCCGGCTGGAAGACTTGGCGCTGCAGGCCGCCCGCGAGGAAACCATCAACTTCGCCAAGGAGACCCACGAGGCGGCCATCCTTGACGCTACAGAGCTGCTCCAACCCCTCCAGACAGAACGCGACGCTGCGGCGAAGCTCCTGCGCGAGGTCGGGGCGGAGCGCGCGGCGATGGAGGGCTCGTTGGCGCATAAATCCGCGAGCTGGGCCAGCTGGAGGCTCAGCTGCTCTCCACCCACCAGGCCGCATCGGCTGCTCTGGAGAAGGACCGCAAGGCCTTTGCCGAGCGTGAGCAGAAGTTGGTCCTCAAGGAGGAGGGGCTGCAGCAGCGCGAAGAGTAGCGCCTCCAGGCGGAGAAGGACCTGGCCGCTCAGCGCGAGGCCCTCGAGGAACGAGAGGGCGAATTGGCCCAAGCGACTCAGAAGTACGAGGACAACGTCGCTGCCCAGAAAGTGGCTTACGAGCGCTTAGAGCGGCGCTTTGCCGAGAAGAAAAAGGAGGCCGAAGAAGCCCTCGCGGAGCGCGAGAAGCAGTTCTGCAAGTCCACTTCCCAGAAGTACCGCGATATGGCCCAGGCGCAGGAGGACCGCTTCAAGGCCAAGCATGCCGCGGACGCTCGGAAGATCGCCGAGCTCGAGAAGGCCAACTCCAAGCTGGAGGCCCGGCTTACTCGCGCTAAGGATGGCCGCCGCCGAGCGGAGGAGACCCGCATCGAGGCCGTCCACAACCTCAACTCCCTGGCCAAGGATGTGGAGGAGCAAGTGGCCCCGGCGAAGCAGCAGGAGGCGGAGGCCTCGGACTCTGCCAACGCGGCCCGGGCGCTCACGGAGCAGCGTGAGCGCATGTTCGAGGCACTGGCTGCTCGTGGCAATGAGCTGGCCTCGCAGCTGGGAGCAGACGCGCCGCACACCGACGTTCAGGGCCGCGGCGACGTTGCCATGTACTTGGTCTACTTCGAACAGCTCTTCGCAGCGCTCGAGGGTCCCGTCGCCGAGCTTCGGGAGATGATCGAGGACGAGAGTCGGCAGCTCTTGGGGGTGGTGGTGGATCGCATCTTCACCAACCTCAAGCTCCTCACGCCAGACTTCGACTTGGGCTCTGTGACCGAAGCTGCCCAGGGCGAGGATGCACAGCGGGTCTCAAGCTCCCTCCGCGAGCAGGTGGACGCCTTCTGCAACCGCTTCAGGCGCACGGAGGCTGCGCCGGAGGACAGTGTGGTGACCCAGCATACCACTGCATGGTGTAGTATGCTATAGTCGTTGACATAGCACCAATGGATCACCGTCCACCAGTGTTACGTCATCAGAGTGGTACAACAGAAACATCGCAGGTCCAAGGTATGACTAAAGATTACAAACAGAAGATCCAAAACAACAGATCTTTAGAACCTCCTCGAAACAATGAGGCAAGGTCCTAATAAAATAAGATCAAATGAAAAATCTCGGAGGAACTAACCTATACTAACCCTACTGCTAATACTGTTAGGCTTGCGGTTGCGCTGTAGCAACGCCTACAGAGATAGGTTCTATGACTAGGAATCTGTCCTCTTCTACACTACGCCTTCATTTGTCCTCCGTCTTCCTTCCATTGTTCAACTCGATGTAGTTGCCTCCTGTGGTCTTTTATCCTTCAGTGCTGCCTTCTTGCAGCTAACTCGATGTAGTTGCCTCCTGTGGTCTTTTATGCTCCAGTGCTGCCTTCTTGCAGCTCTTCATGACTAAGAAGGGGTTTAAGAGGCAAGGGTGAGTAACAGCGTTACCCAGCAAGTTCAATATATCTAAGGTGGGAAGTTTGATGTATAAATACAGCCACAGACAATGGATTGTCGTAGGCTAATGCAAGTTTTTGAAAAAAATTCTTCAAAAGGTTGCTTTTATTCCGAAGACTATGCTCGACAGGAGTCACAGGGCTGGGGCTTTGAGGAGCCTCCTTTCCTGCTGTGTTCGTCGTTCCATCCTGGAACGTGGAGTAACATGTCACATTCATACACTCTGCAGAGGTGCGCTGCTTTACCCATAAGAGATCAAGACCTTGTTGCACAACCGGGCGTACTTTCCCGTCCACACTTCCTTGGTGTGGGGCCCAGTCAATAATCCAAGCCAATCACTGCGCCTTCTCGCCATCCCCGCACACCCCCCATTACTCCGGTTGCAAGCTAGTGGGCACCGTCCCATGCTAAAACTTGCTGACCAGTGGGCACCGTCCCAAGCTAGTCCCGAAGCCAACCTTCAATAGATGCTAGAAGCCACAACCCGAAGGTGAGATTATTATCCGAGCCATCTCAAGCTCATGAGCGGATTTACCACCGCCTGGCTTGTACTATGCATCCGTTGGTGTACGAGAGGAAAAGGGTACAGCTGACTTCTCCGTCCCATTTCAGATCTCATGGTTGCGCGTAATATTCGGCGCAAGAATCTCTGGCGACATTTGTTGTTAAGTCCTAGATGATACTTTCCCGTGCAAATGGAACCTCCACCACAACATTCTTACCGTGGTCCCATCTGCCAGCCATATGAGATTACCACCTCACTGGTGGATAACCATAGTCATATTATTATAAAATAAATTTTCTGCCCTTTTTGTGTGATATGCAACAATAACATTTTGAAAATAGTTTCTTAGCAAATACTTCAAGAGGACATGAGTAAAAGGGATGAACTTGCCTTTCTGACTGCAAGATTATGCAGCCAGGGTGTTCAATATAATATAAACTCCAAGAAATCTGGAAACAACATCATTGGTCCTGTAAGGACTAATGTTTAAAGAAGCAGCATGATTAATGCATAAGTATGAGGTGCATCGCAAAGTACCCCGTATCTCACTCTCGGAGATTGTGTGTTGTTTGAGTTGGGTGTTTTCATTTAGAGTTGTTTTGTCTTCAAGTTTACTTCACAAGCAAGATGAGTTGTTTAACATTAATGTTCATGTATCATATTAAGCATAAGAGTGAAGTCAAACCACATATAAACACTCAATGGTTGCTTGAAGTTGTGTTCATCTTATGTTGGTGGAAGACATGTATGAACTTTAATTAATCTAGAGATAGGGTAGTATTATCTTTTATAATGGCAAAAAGAGTGACTTTTGGAGAACATAAATAATTTCTAAACATTGTTGATACCAGAACACATGTTTAATAGAGAACTTATAATATTATTTTTCTTTGTGTGTTTTACCCAAGACTTTGCGTTATGACATTATACTAGTTTTAATCAGACACTTACTAACTTTAAACTTAGCTTGTTTCATATGAATGAGTGTTCTGTTTTCGGAGTACAACAAGTTACATCATAGTGTTATGAACTTTTAATTTGTTTCCTACTTAATTTTACTTAACCAATTATAAGTAAACATAAGTTGAGTAACACGTGGAGATGCATATTTATACATAATGGGACTTAGTAGTTGAAATGTTATTTACTTTAAATGGTTGCCAAATAGTAGTAGAACAACTTTTGTAAGATCATAACTTCATTTTAAAAATTAGGAAAATAACTCTTATTAATTATTATTTTAAAATAGAATATCATTTTGAAATAGATTTATTGAAATAAAATAATTCATATTGTAATAAAAACACATTACTAAAGTTAAAGTTATGCATGTGAGACAATTTCAATGAAGTTTGAAATGCGTCCAAAATATCATTTCAAATAACTTCATATTTAAAGACTTATGTGATTTGTATTTCAGATTTTATCATGTTTAAATTTTATTCAAACACAAACAAGAACGATACAAAAATATAGATTTTATTTTTCTGATCATTTTGGTATAAAGATTATATTTTTCCGATTTAAAATGAATGAATTATGAATTAACAAAGTTTATTCAATTTAAATCAATTTCTGAATTTATTAAATAGAATTGGGCCCACATGTCATAGTTTTAATAATTACAGAAATGATTTACCTAAAAGAATAAAAGTCTGACAGGGTGGTCCCACATGTCATACACTCACACATTTCAAATTTAATTTCCAGGAATTAATTAAATTAAGACGTTGACGTCATGCTGACGTCACCATGGCAGTTCCTCTCTGCCGGGCTCAAATCCATCGATTTCGAACAAATTGGCACAAACCGAGGTGCGTAAAAGATAGAGAGGGTCACAGCGGACCGTTTGGTGGAGGCGGAAGGACCATATGGTCACCGGAACATCGCCGGCGGCGAGTTCTTGCGGCTGCCAGACATGGCTCCGATGAACTTTGATTTCCGCAGAAATTAACATGGATGGAGGGTATGGGATGATGCTCCTACTCACCACGATCCCGAAGAGCGGCTCATAGCAGTGGATGGTGGTCGGACGGCGACGAGAGCTTCCGCGGCGTCGCCGGCCGGAGTTGGAGAAGATGATATCCATACGGGCGTTTCCCAGCCTCCCCGAACACGATTCTCGGAGAGGAGAGATAGGAGGTCATGGCGGTTCTTCCCGTGCGCACCAATTCGCCGGGGAAGGCCTGTATCGACGGCGAGACTCGCTGGCCGGAGTTAGGGTTTCGGTGAGAGGAATAATAGAGAGGAGAGGATAAGAAAGAATGAGGAGAGGGAAAGAGCAGAGACGCACGACAGGGCTTCTCTGCGGTCTTATCCGCGAGAGAGGCGAGGAGGAGAAGCACGGCTTCAAGGAGGCATCGACACGGCCCTCCTATGTGCCTTCTGGCCGAAGAAGAAGAAAGGAAATAAAGAATTTTGCGGAAAACCCCCCAGTCTTCCGAGGAATTGCAGGAACAATGAATACAAGCCCCTGTCTTTTGTTTTGGACCTTTACGGAATTATAAAATTTACAGAAAGGTCCAGGAATGTTTATAACTTGAATGAGAGTTTATCTTAACTTAGAATTTGTATATATTATATATTTTGAATACTTTTATCACGTAAATTGAATTTGGACTTCTTTTGCTATCTTCCTTCGTTTATGTCTTTTACTTAATTAATTTTTGGTAGTGCATGTGAGGCACATGGAATATTTTCTATGTTATAATTCCAATTAAACTGATTTGAGGTTTTTGTTAAAATATTATGGATAAAAATATATATACCCAATTTGTTTCCATTTATGGTTTCCAATTATTTGTTTTTATGGTGCATTATAACCATGGGAAATTATTTCTATGGCCTTATTTATTTTTATAAATTGTTTCCATCAACTACTAAATGATCTAAATTATGGACTTTAAGATATTGAAATATTTGAATACACCAATTGATGGTATGGTGATTTAAGTATTTCTAACCACACCAAATTAAGGTTTGATGGAATTAACAAAATGGATCATTGTGATTCCTAAGAAGAGTATGCACAATGAGGGCATTAAGTTTCATGTTAAAGATGGAACATTGCCATTGTGACTTTGACATATGACACCTCATCACTACATCATGTGGAAACATGAGTAGATGTCCCTAGAAGTACAAGGTATAGATAACCCGCCTAAGTTATGTCTTATGGTGATATGATAGCTGCAGTGTTAAGTGGAAAATCCTTCTTATTCATATGTATATGGCACTTCATTGTTTGTGCATACAAAAATGAGTTGTAAACAAGGTTGCAAATCTTGTTATCAACCTACTTCTATATAACACTAACCTTGTAATGTCATACCATTTCCTGAGGAATAAAGATGGTTGATGATAAAAGATTTTCCAATTCTTCATGATAGATTGGCATAACACTTCTATGCCCATCTAAGAAATTCTCCTGTAATACTTCTGGTTGTGTTTCCTCCTTTATTGATAACTTCTCTGATTGATGCCTCCAAGAAGATTGGCAGATAAGAAAATAAGATGTCTAGGACAGGGAAGAAGATCTAGGTTGAGATTTAGGTGATTCATCTTGGTATTCAAGACTGTCATGTATTCCATGTACTATAAATATGTCTAGCACAATTGATAAGAATAGATGATCAGAGAATAACTAGGAATAGCTAAGTTGATCATTAACTCCTGAGTACTGTCTTGGTGTAACAAGTTTTATTTCATTTGGTTTTAGCTATTTTTTGTATATCTCTCTACCCAAAATAAGAGCCAAGATCATCTCAAAGTTTATAACGCTCAAGTTGATGATCTACTTCAATTCGACCAACTCAAGTGCAACTTCAATCACTCATGGTTTTGAAAGTGAATGGGCGAAAATTCTTCGGATTTTCTGATGCATGAATGCAATGCACACTCATGTGTCCACTCTATTTCTGGACCATAAATCCTGGGATGTTACAGTCTCCCCTCCTTAAACTAAACTTCGTCCCCGAAGTTCGTACTCTCTTACGTTTCGGATTGTGGATCTGTCTTGTATATAAGTTGGTAGTTCTCGATCTCCGTAGTGATCCTTAATGGAGATAATTGGTGTATCCCCAAGTCCATATTTTCTTTGAATCCTCTTTTGACTTAGCCATTGCTAACTGCCAATTCCATGGTTTCTGTACTTCCTTCTTGGAATATTCCACTTCTAGGCATGTCTTCTTGAAAATTTCCTTGGATCGGGGCTTTATCTAATCCTTGTTAGTCCTATTAGTAGCTCTAACTAAATTTCTTCACGTAATAACTGACCTACTATTTGGAAGGTACTTAGAGTTTTAGGAAGTCTTACTAAGGTTCGCATTTACTTATTTTGCCACCAACCTTGCTGGTGACACTATACGTAAACCACCCTAATATGATCGGTCATGATGATTCACTTCCTATAGGTTTACTTAGTCGAGTTTCCTTTTTCTCGTGTCATCTGGAGTCTTCATAATACACTCATCCTAGTGATGCAAAGTGATCTTCTGGTATGGTTCACCAGGTGATTTCTGATACCCACTTCTCATGTCATTCCCTGAGTTGGAACCAAGAAATGATCCTTTATTGACAAAAGGAGTTCAACAACTTGGTTTTGTCAATCACCACTTCAAATCTACTCCTTACTTAATTCTGGTAGGACCCTCAACCTGAATCGAGATTACCTCAAGGATTCTATCTTTGTCTGGATTACAGCAACCTTATGAAAATAAGGCCCAACTGCTCCAAATCTAGGGTTCCTTCTCAATTTTTACTCCAATTGATCATACCTCCACACTTCTACTTCTTTATTTACTCCCCTCCTTAGATTTTTGTAATGGTTTCCACACTTTGGGTGTACCAACATGGGTCTTAGGGTTGGGATCCTGGTCTTTGTATACCTTACATTTTCATATATATGATCTCACAAGGAAATCTGCGGTGTACCCACACAATTGTGGATATCCGAGGTAAATTCTCTAAACAATCTTCACGCTAGAAGGTCCTTCGTCTCTTCTGATGCCAATACTTCTGGCAAATCCCGGTATGTGCTCTTAGACATGTTAGCCGAGAGTTACTGGGGTACCACTCCCAGGCAGAATTGCACTGCAGGCGTGCCGGGAACACCGGTCACACAAACCCCTCGGAAGACTACCACGCTAATCATAACCAAGAATGCATAACAAAGAATCCTAGAATCGTGTTACTGTCGGACTCGACCTCTGAATTATACGGCAATGCTATGTGTCACTGGTCATGCTACGTAACCAAGGGTCCCTGGGTTTACCAATCCCAGACCGATGCTCATCGGTAGGCGTGCTCGGAATGGATCATCGGCACACAACCCCTCAGTTACGCCATAACACGGGCATAGCCAAAACTGCATAACAAAGAGCCCAAGAACCATATCCCTTCATTTTCATGCAAGTCTTAATCTTGATGCAAGTCTTCATCCTTGTACTTAGAACTCGACTTTTCCTTACACGAATTCCTATTATATCTAGATTTATAACATTAAGCCATAGCTTGGTGATGCAACATGCATTTGCACATCAAGCGAAGCTTCATGAATAGATCTAGTCACACAAAGAACCAATAAAATCCAAGAAATCCAAATGATATGCATACATGCATATGTAAAGCCTATAACATAGCACTTCGAGTATAGCATCTCCCGTACGAAGGCTTGTATAGATTATAAGATGATGCACACATATAGTAGTATATTGGTCTCTACCATTGTATGGTACGGTATATGGTTCTACTCTTTGTCTAAGTGATTAGTTGACCACATGCAACAGGATAAACTATGGTAAAGTGTTCCAAACTACTAGTTGTCTAGCATCAATTGTGATATACTTACTTAGCATACATACTACCGTATGTGCTCATGCTGAAGACTAACCTCGCATAATCTCTCAAGATTGGTAAACATGTTGTCATTAGAATCTATTACCTCCTCAATATCCAACCTAAATATGATCTATGACTTCCGTCATGATCCTACACCATACATGCATCCTTTTATCAAAGTTAATTACTAGATGATTATCAAAATTTACTTTCCTATCATGGTTTAGGAGCTAAACTCACCATGATACTTTCTCTTATTATGCTACTATCATCACACTCAATCTGATGGCGTATTAATACCGACTCTCTAAATACTATACACCATCACGCAAAGATTCACAAGTGAACCTCACATGGTTAGTAGTTGTGGTTACACTACCTCAGATGGCTTCTCTTTAAATGATACCACCATCAACACATATAGGTGCTACTAAATTGGTCCTACATCAGTTCATTAAACACCGTCTGTTATAGGATAAGCTTTACTAGGTCATACATACTAAGGATGAGATATGTACGTATTCGTTAAAGATTACATACATAACTTTATCTTAGACCAGATAGGAAATACTTCTTCCAATAAGATATGAAAGAAGATTTTTACTCTAGAGTGATAAGGTTATTCCCAAGTGAATATCCATCACAAGTCTTTTAGAAGTTTGGTTCAGATAAGATGACTACCTATAGTCACTACCCAACCTACAGGTCTCCTTTAGAGGGTTTTAATCCTAGAGTCAAAGCGTTTGCTCTGATACCAGCTGTGGTGACCCAGCATACCACTGCATGGTGTAGTATGCTATAGTCGTTGACATAGCACCAATGGATCACCGTCCACCAGTGTTACGTCATCAGAGTGGTACAACAGAAACATCGCAGGTCCAAGGTATGACTAAAGATTACAAACAGAAGATCCAAAACAATAGATCTTTAGAACCTCCTCGAAACAATGAGGCAAGGTCCTAATAAAATAAGATCAAATGAAAAATCTCGGAGGAACTAACCTATACTAACCCTACTGCTAATACTGTTAGGCTTGCGGTTGCGTTGTAGCAACGCCTACAGAGATAGGTTCTATGACTAGGAATTTGTCCTCTTCTACACTACGCCTTCATTTGTCCTCCGTCTTCCTTCCATTGCTTCAACTCGATGTAGTTGCCTCATGTGGTCTTTTATCCTCCAGTGCTGCCTTCTTGCAGCTAACTCAATGTAGTTGCCTCCTGTGGTCTTTTATCCTCCAGTGCTACCTTCTTGCTGCTCTTCATGTCTAAGAAGGGGTTTAAGAGGCAAGGGTGAGTAACAACGTTACCCAGCAAGTTCAATATATCTAAGGTGGGAAGTTTGATGTATAAATACAGCCACAGACAATGGATTGTCGTAGGCTAATGCAAGTTTTTGAAAACAATTCTTCAAAAGGTTGCTTTTATTCCGAAGACTATGCTCGACAGGAGTCACAGGGCTAGGGCTTTGAGGAGCCTCCTTTCCTGCTGCGTTCGTCGTTCCATCCTGGAACGTGGAGTAACATGTCACATTCATACACTCTGCAGAGGTGCGCTGCTTTACCCATAAGAGATCAAGACCTTGTTGCACAACCGGGCGTACTTTCCCGTCCACACTTCCTTGGTGTGGGGCCCAGTCAATAATCCAAGCCAATCACTGCGCCTTCTCACCATCCCCGCACACTCCCCATTACTCCGGTTGCAAGCTAGTGGGCACCGTCCCATGCTAAAACTTGCTGACCAGTGGGCACCGTCCCAAGCTAGTCCCGAAGCCAACCTTCAATAGATGCTAGAAGCCACAACCCGAAGGTGAGATTATTATCTGAGCCATCTCAAGCTCATGAGAGGATTTACCACCGCCTGGCTTGTACTATGCATCCGTTGGTGTACGAGAGGAAAAGGGTATAGCTGACTTCTCCGTCCCATTTCAGATCTCATGGTTGCGCGTAATATTCGGCGCAAGAATCTCTGGCGACATTTGTTGTTAAGTCCTAGATGATACTTCCCCGTGCAAATGGAACCTCCACCACAACATTCTTACCGTGGTCCCATCTGCCAGCCATATGAGATTACCACCTCACTGGTGGATAACCATAGTCATATTATTATAAAATAAGTTTTCTGCCCTTTTGTGTGATATGCAATAATAACATTTTGAAAATAGTTTCTTAGCAAATACTTCAAGAGGACATGAGTAAAAGGGATGAACTTGCCTTTCTGACTGCAAGATTATGCAGCCAGGGTGTTCAATATAATATAAACTCCAAGAAATCTGGAAACAACATCATTGGTCCTGTAAGGACTAATGTTTAAAGAAGCAGCATGATTAATGCATAAGTATGAGGTGCATCGCAAAGTACCCCGTATCTCACTCTCGGAGATTGTGTGTTGTTTGAGTTGGGTGTTTTCATTTAGAGTTGTTTTTTCTTCAAGTTTACTTCACAAGCAAGATGAGTTGTTTAACATTAATGTTCATGTATCATATTAAGCATAAGAGTGAAGTCAAACCACATATAAACACTCAATGGTTGCTTGAAGTTGTGTTCATCTTATGTTGGTGGAAGACATGTATGAACTTTAATTAATCTAGAGATAGGGTAGTATTATCTTTTATGATGGCAAAAAGAGTGACTTTTGGAGAACATAAATAATTTCTAAACATTGTTGATACCAGAACACATGTTTAATAGAGAACTTATAACATTATTTTTCTTTGTGTGTTTTACCCAAGACTTTGCGTTATGACATTATACTAGTTTTAATCAGACACTTACTAACTTTAAACTTAGCTTGTTTCATATGAATGAGTGTTCTGTTTTCGGAGTACAACAAGTTACATCATAGTGTTATGAACTTTTAATTTGTTTCCTACTTAATTTTACTTAACCAATTATAAGTAAACATAAGTTGAGTAACACATGGAGATGCATATTTATACATAATGGGACTTAGTAGTTGAAATGTTATTTACTTTAAATGGTTGCCAAATAGTAGTAGAACAACTTTTGTAAGATCATAACTTCATTTTAAAAATTAGGAAAAATAACTCTTATTAATTATTATTTTAAAATAGAATATCATTTTGAAATAGATTTATTGAAATAAAATAATTCATATGGCAATAAAAACACATTACTAAAGTTAAAGTTAAGCATGTGAGACAATTTCACTGAAGTTTGAAATGCGTCCAAAATATCATTTCAAATAACTTCATATTTAAAGACTATGTGATTTGTATTTCAGATTTTACATGTTTAAATTTTATTCAAACACAAACAATAACGATACAAAAATATAGATTTTATTTTTCTGATCATTTTGGTATAAAGATTATATTTTTCCGATTTAAAATGAATTAATTATGAATTTACAAAGTTTATTCAATTTAAATCAATTTCTGAATTTATTGAATAGAATTGGGCCCACATGTAGTTTTAATAATTACAGAAATGATTTACCTAAAAGAATAAAAGTCCGACAGGGTGGTCCCACATGTCATACACTCACACATTTCGAATTTAATTTCCAGAAATTAATTAAATTAAGACGCTGACGTCATGCTGACGTCACCATGGCAGTTCCTCTCTGCCGGGCTCAAATCCATCGATTTCAAACAAATTGGCACAAACCGAGGTGCGTAAAAGATAGAGAGGGTCACAGCGGACCGTTTGGTGGAGGCGGAAGGACCATATGGTCACCGGAACGTCGCCGGCGGCGAGTTCTTGCGGCGACAAGACATGGCTCCGATGAACTTTGATTTCCGCAGAAATTAACATGGATGGAGGGTATGGGATGATGCTCCTACTCACCACGATCCCGAAGAGCGGCTCATAGAAGTGGATGGTGGTCGGACGGCGACGAGAGCTTCCGCGGCGTCGGCGGCCGGAGTTGTAGAAGATGATATCCATACGGGCGTTTCCCAGTCTCCCCGAACAAGATTCTCGGATAGGAGAGATAGGAGGTCATGGCGGTTCTTCCCGTGCTCACCAATTCTCCGGGGAAGGCCTGTATCGACGGCGAGACTCGCTGGCCGGAGTTAGGGTTTCGGTGAGAGGAATAATAGAGAGGAGAGGATAAGAAAGAATGAGGAGAGGTAAAGAGCAGAGACGCACGACACGGCTTCTCTGCGGTCTTATCCGCGAGAGAGGCAAGGAGGAGAAGTACGGCTTCAAGGAGGCATTGTCACGGCCCTCCTCTGTGCCTTCTGGCCGGAGGAAGAAGAAAGGAAATAAAGAATTTTGTGGAAAACCCCCCAGTCTTCAGAGGAATTGCAGGAACAATGAATACAAGCACCTGTCTTTTGTTTTGGACCTTTACGGAATTATAAATTTACAGAAAGGTCCAGGAATGTGTATAATTGAATGAGAGTTTATCTTAACTTAGAATTTGTATATATTATATATTTTGAATACTTTTATCACGTAAATTGAATTTGGACTTCTTTTGCTATCTTCCTTCGTTTATGTCTTTTACTTAATTAATTTTTGGTAGTGCATGTGAGGCACATGGAATATTTTCTATGTTATAATTCCAATTAAATTGATTTGAGGTTTTTGTTAAAAGATTATGGATAAAAATATTTATACCCAATTTGGTTCCATTTATGGTTTCCAATTATTTGTTTTTATGGTGCATTATAATTATGGGAAATTATTTCTATGGCCTTATTTATTTTTATAAATTGTTTCCATCAACTGCTAAATGTTCTAAATTATGGACTTTAAGATATTGAAATATTTGAATACACCAATTTATGGTATGGTGATTTAAGTATTTCTAACCACACCAAATTAAGGTTTGATGGAAATAACAAAATGGATCATTGTGATTCCTAAGAAGAGTATGCACAATGAGGGCATTAAGTTTCATGTTAAAGATGGAACATTGCCATTGTGACTTTGACATATGACACCTCATATGTACATCATGTGGAAACATGAGTAGATGTCCCTAGAAGTACAAGGTATAGATAACCCGCCTAAGTTATGTCTTATGGTGATATGATAGCTGCAGTGTTAAGTGGAAAATCCTTCTTATTCATATGTATATGGCACTTCATTGTTTGTGCATACAAAAATGAGTTGTAAACAAGGTTGCAAATCTTGTTATCAACCTACTTCTATATAACACTAACCTTTTAATGTCATACCATTTCCTGAGGAATAAAGATGGTTGATGATAAAAGAGTTTCCAATTCTTCATGATAGATTGGCATAACACTTCTATGCCCATCTAAGGAATTCTCCTGTAATACTTCTGGTTGTGTTTCCTCCTTTATTGATAACTTCTCTGATTGATGCCTCCAAGAAGATTGGGAGATAAGAAAATAAGATGTCTAGGTCAGGGAAGAAGATCTAGGTTAAGATTTAGGTGATTCATCTTGGTATTCAAGACTGTCATGTATTCCATGTACTATAAATATGTCTAGCACAATTGATAAGAATAGATGATCAGAGAATAACTAGGAATAGCTAAGTTGATCATTAAGTCCTGAGTAATGTCTTAATGTAACAAGTTTTATTTCATTTGTTTTTAGCTATTTTTTGTATATCTCTCTACCCAAAATAAGAGCCAAGATCATCTCAAAGTTTATAACGCTCAAGTTGATGATCTACTTCAATTTCACCAACTCAAGTGCAACTTAAATCACTCAGGGTTTTGAAAGTGAATGCGCGAAAATTCTTCGGATTTTTTGATGCATGAATGCAATGCACACTCCTGTGTCCACTCTATTTCTGGACCCTAAATCCTGGGATGTTACAGACAGCAAGGAGGAGGCCTGCTCTGCCGAGGCTGACGAGGACGCCGCGGAAGAGGTCCAAGACGGTGCTGCTTCCCATTGAGCCATTCTCTATTGCGCCTGCGAGCGTTTGTATTTGCACCAGCTGTGTGCTTTTAGACATCTTAAGACCTTTGGGCTTGTAATACACTCTTAATTGCTGTTTTAATTCGAGCTTGTCTGCCCCTCGTGAGGTCTCTTTGGACTCATCTTCATGTCAATTTGTTCTCTGCGTCGTTAGGTCCCATCTCTTCGTGCCATGACTCCGCCACCTCGGTCCGCGGGAGCAATGACTCCGCAAGGCCGGGGAGGAGTTTAGGCCTAGGAGAGGTAAGAGCCTTGAGTCGCGATGCTCAAGTGCCCCCCTTAGACGTGCAAGTAGTCCATGAAGCGTAAGGGAAAGCGAAGTCGCTCGAGGGGCAGAGACGCGCGCTAGGGAGAGAAAAACGCTCTTAAAGCGTGGGTGCGAGACTTAGCTTCTCGAGGATTTTGCTCTGTGAAGGTTCTTCGCTTGGCGAGGTTGCCCACTTGAGGGGTTGCTCCTAGGGAGGCATTTTGCCTGGCGAGGTTGCCCGCTTGAGGGGTCGCTTCTGGGGAGGCTCTTTGCCTGGCGAGGTTGCCCACTTGAGGGGTCGCTCACGGATGCCCCTTCAGGCTCGCGGGGGAATTCTTTCCTGCAGGTATTAGAGGGGCGAACCCAAACGCTGGAACATGGATCAAGGGATCGTGCGCGCTTATAGGTCCCCTCAGGCGTTCCTTGCGAGGAGAGTAAGTACCAAGGTCCTCTGTAGAGACGACTTGCTTGTGGGGGATTGCCCTCCAGCCAGTGCTCGGACTCTTAGATTTTGCAGTGCTGCTGGTGTGTCATTTGAGGCACTGGCACCATACTCAGCCCCCGCTCGCGAGGTACGCATGTGGAGAGATATAAGCGCACACTTCAACAATAGTAATGCGTAAATAAAAACCCCCCAAAACGTTTTTTTAAGCGGCGCCGAAGCGTTAAGTTCACTTAGGAACGAGATTGAGTCATTATGCTTGGGGATGCCAACTTAATGCTCTGACCATGTCGAGGCATGGGGACCACCTGTTGGTGGCAGAGACTCTCAACGGCCTGAGGTGGCTCGTTTAAATTGAGAGCTCGGAGGGTTTTTCCCTCGAGTGAAGCCTTTGGGGCTTTGGAGGTTTAAGGCGTTGGCGTTTTAACCTCCGGAGACAAGAATGCTTAGAGGTTGAGCCGTAAGCTGCCTCGTCCGCTAGGAGTCTCGACGTGACAATGATCACGTGCGTGGCAATGACCACGGTTGCGTTTGTTCCCTTAGGAGACAAAGCATTTGTTTGAGGTTTGAGCCTTTTGGCGTTTTAACCTCTAGAGTCGACATTGCTTGGAGGTTGAGCCGTAAGCTGCCTCTTCCGCTTTGTTTTCTCGACGTGACAATGATCACGGGTGTGGCAATGACCACTTTGGCATTTGTTCCTTTAGGAGACAAAGCTATGTTTTTGGAGGTTTAAGCCTTTCGGCGTTTTAACCTCTAGAGACGAAAAATGCTTAGAGGTTGAGCCGTAGGCTGCCTTGTCCGCTTGATGTCTCGACGTGACAATGATCACGGGTGTGACAATAATCACTTTTTTTTACTTGTTCCCGGCGGATACAAAGGTTTGCGAGGTTTAAGCCTTAAGCTTTTAACCTTGAGGGACAAAAAGGTGCTTGGAGGTTGAGCCGTGGGCTGCCTCTTTCGCTAAATGCCCTGACGTGATGATGATCACGGGTAGAACTTGCGTAGATGCATGATGTTCCATGGATTCTTGACGGGGACGCCGTCTTCCGTCTCGAGGCGAGCCGCGCCAGGCCTGGCGATGTGGGTGACCCTGTAGGGACCTTCCCACATCGGGGACAGCTTGTGGAGGCCTTTCCTGGAGAGGATTCGCCTGAGGACGAGATCGCCTGCCTCCAGGGTGTGCGAGCGCACATTGCAGCTGTGGTAGCGCCTCAGGGACTGCTGGTACTTGGCCGCCCAGAGGGCGGCGCGGCGTCTTAGCCCTTCAAGGAGCAGCAGGTCGTCGTTGTGGAGGTCCTCTTGCTGGTCCTCATTAAAGGCAAGGACCCGTGGGGACCCATGCTTTATCTCTGCGGGGAGGACTGCTTCAGCTCCATAGACGAGTGCGAACGGCATTTCCGCGGTGGGCTTGGGTGGCGTGGTACGGATGGACCAGAGCACCGAGGGTAGCTCATTGATCCAGCCCTTGCCGTGGCCCTTGAGGACATCGAAGGTCCTGGTCTTCAAGCCTTTGAGGACCTCTGCGTTTGCGCGCTCAGCCTGTCCGTTGCTTTGCGGATGGGCAACTGAGGCGAAGCAGAGCTTGATGCCCATTTTCTGTCAGTAGGCTCTGAAGATGCCGCTTGTGAATTGTGAGCCATTGTCGGTGATGATGCGGTTAGGCACTCCGAAGCGGCAGACCAGGCCTCTGATGAATTTCACCGCCGCGCCTGCTGTGATTGTACGCGTCGCCTCCACTTCAGGCCATTTTTTGAACTTGTCAATGGCCACGAAGCGGTAGCGATATCCACCTTGCGCCGTTGGGAAATTTCCTAGGATGTCCAGCCCCCAGACCGCAAACGGCCATGAGAGCGGAATGGTTTGTAGGCACAGCGCTGGTTGGTGGATTTGCTTTGCGTGGAATTGGCAGGCTTCACAAGCTTGAATGATGTCCGTTGCATCTTGAAGTGCTTGAGGCCAGTAGAAGCCGCTCCTGAAGACTTTTCCTGCGAGGGTGCGGGCGCACGAATGGTGGCCGCATTCCCCACTATGGATGTCCTTAATCAGTAGTTTTCCTTCTTCGGGAGGGACGCACTTGAGCGCGATGCCATTTGGGCGCTTGCGGTACAGAATTCCTTCGAGGATTTGGTACGATTTTGCTTGGCGGGCAATTCGCCCCGCTTCGACATCTTCCTCGGGAAGGATCCCTTTGTGGTGCACCGCTGTGAGCAACAGACGCTCTCCTGTTGGGGGCCCGCAGCCTAGGGCTCCGCTTGCAGGTGGTGGCGGGAGCGTTTCGTCTGTGCTTGCAAGCAGTGCCTCGAGGGGCTGCTTTATGGATGCCTTGACGAGCCTTTCTTCAAAGACACCTGGCAGCTGGGCTTGCCTCTTTGATGCGCGCTTGGCGATGTCATCAGCCTCTTAGTTTTCCTTTCTCAGGATGCTTGACGCCTAGGGCGATTGCGGCGCGTAGGCCAGCAAGCAGCCCTTCGTACTCGGCGATGTTGTTGGATATCTTGTCGATTCCGAAGCACAGCTGGACTACGTAATACAACTTGTCGCCTTTGGGTGAGGTCAGGACTACACCCGCCCCACCTTGGCGACAAGCGAAAGCTCCGTCGAACTTCATGGTCCAGTAGCTGGGCATTGCGGCTCCAGAGGACTCGTGCTCTTCTTCCCAGGGCTCTTCAGGGGTTGGATCAGTCCATTCGGCGACGAAGTCTGCCAGCGCTCTTCCTTTGATTACCCTTGTGGTATCGAAGCGCAAATTGAATGGCTGTAGCTCGATGTTCCATCATGCGACGCGATCTGTTGCATTTGGGTTGCGCAGAATTTGCTCCAGGGGGAAAGAGGTTACCACCGTGATGGGGTGCCCCTGGAAGTAGTGCCGCAGCTTTCTTGAGGCAATGAGGAGTGCGAGGAGAAGATTCTGCTGCATAGGGTACCGCTCGCGAGCATCACGCAGTACTATGATGACGAAGTAAACTGGATGCTCGACGAGAGTGGTTTCTGTTTCCTTGGCGTCTTTCGCCTGAGGTGGCCCAGCTTGGCCCTCGATGGGGTCGACTTCAAGGGGCTTGTCCTAGGCCTCGAGGGTGTTGGCCTCGAGGGATGTGGCCTCGATGGACGCGGCCTCGAGGGACTTGGCCTCGAGGGAGGCCTCGAGGGATTTGGCCTCGAGGGACGTGGCCTCGCAGCGTTCCTCCTGGGCCTCGAATGTGTTAGCCTCTTGAGGCTCCTCGGTCCCTACGGTATGAACCTCTTGCAGCAGTTGACTCGGGGCGGTCCCCTCTTGAGGTTTTGGTCCTGGCCTGATCCTTGTGACGACCGCCCCTTCGTCGAGCTCTTTAGGAGGAGGCTTTTTCTTTGGAGTGGTTGCACTCTTCTTGTGAAGTACAGGCTCCTCTCTTTCCACCACAAGGACAGCACTGGCTGTTTGTGGGGTAGCTGACAAGTACAGCTTCAGGTGCTCGCCAGGCCTTGGGGCGACCATTACAGGTGGGCTGGCCAAGTACTTCTTCAAGTCCTCAAATGCTTTTTCAGCTTCAGGGGTCCACTTGAAAGTGCCCGTTCTTTTCATGATCTTGAAAAACGGTAGGGCTCTTTCGCCGAACTTGGAGATGAATCTACCCAAGCTGGCCATGCAGCCTGCCAGGCGTTGCATGTCCTTGAGCCTGCGTGGAGGTTGCATGCCTTCTATGGCCTTGATTTTGTCTGGGTTTGCCTCTATGCCCCCGATGAGACACGAGGAAGCCCAGCAATTTGCCTGAAGGTACTCCAAAGACGCACTTGGCGGGGTTGAGCTTGATGTTCACCTTGCGCAGGCTGGCGAAGGTTTCTTCCAGGTCTCCGAGAAGAGTATTTCCTTCTCGTGACTTTACGACGATGTCATCGACATATGCTTCAACGTTTCGCCCCATTTGCCGGCCAAGGGCTATCCTCATTAACCTCTGGAAAGTGGCTCAGGCATTTTTTTAGGCCGAAGGGCATGCAGACATAGCAGTACACACCGCATGGGGTGAGGAAAGCCGTCTTCTCCTCGTCCTCTTTAGCCATTTTAATCTGGTGATAACCAGAGAAGGCATCGAGGAAACAGAGGAGGTCGCAGCCTGCCGTGGAGTCCACGATCTGGTCAATTCTGGGCATTGGGTAAGGGTCCTTGGGGCAGGCCTTGTTTACATCGGTGTAGTCGATGCAGAGGCGGCCTCCGCCAGCCGGTTTTGGGACTACCACGCCGTTGGAGAGCCAAGTGGGGTGCGTGACTTCTCGGACGACTTTTGCCGCTTTGAGCTTCTCGACCTCCTTGACGATGAATGCTTGCTTCTCGGGGGCTTGTTTTCTTGCTTTTTGCTTGAAGGGGCGCGCGTTTGGGCACACGGCCAAGTGGTGCTCGATCACCTCCCTCGGTACACCAGACATATCTGACGGTGTCCATGCGAACATGTCAAAGTTTGCCTGGAGGTAGGGGACGAGCGCGCTTTCCTATTTGGGAGGCAACGCGGCGACGCTAGCCCCCGAGCCTTCAGCCCCCGAGCTACCTGAGCTCAGAGAGATCTTCTTTGTAGCAGCTTCCCCCTGGGAGAATAACTGCTTCTTCTTCTTGGGCCTCTCGAGAGGCTCTTGGTCCTCGTCTGCGGGGAAGGCCATGGCGGCAGTCTTGTAGGCCGTCTCCACGGCGCGCGTAGCGTCCAGGACATGCCCACGTATGGTGATCAGGTCGGCGCTGCCGGGGATCTTGACCATGTTGTATGCATGGTGCGTGACGGCCATGAACTTTGCGAGCGCGGGGTAACCGAGGATGGCGTTGTACGGCAGGCCGATGTGCACAACATCGAAGTCGATGTGCTCGGTGCGGTAATTTTCCTCGCTCCCGAAGGTTACGGCAAGACTGACCTGGCCTAGAGGCTCGATTGAGCCGCTGGTGACCCCCGTGAAGGGCCTCGAGGGCATAAGCCTCTCGTAGGGCACTTGAAGCGCTTCGAACGTATCTTTGGAGATAACGTTCAGGCCTGCTCCGCCGTCGATGAGCGTCTTGGAGACAGCCACATTGTCGATGGTGGGGGTGCAGACTAGCGGGAGGGTTCCAACAGTCTTGGTGGACTTGGGGTGGTCCTGAGCGTCGAAGGCGATGGTGTACTGCGACCACTTGAGGGGCCTGGAAGTTTCCGTGCTTGGGAGGGCGGCGTTGAGCTCGCGGGCGAACTGCTTGAACTGGTTGTTCGACTTCGGCGCCTGCGCCCCCCCTAGGATGCAGGCAATGGCGCCCCTCGGGGCTTGGTAGCCGCCATCTTCCTCGTCAGGGAGGTTGCCGTTCTTTTTTGCGGCGTTGGCTCGATTTCCGAAAGTGACGTCAAGCCTGACCTGGCCTAGAGGATCGATTGAGCCGCTGGTGACTGTAACATCCCAGGATTTAGGGTCCAGAAATAGAGTGGACACAGGAGTGTGCATTGCATTCATGCATCAGAAAATCCGAAGAATTTTCGCGCATTCACTTTGAAAACCCTGAGTGATTGAAGTTACACTTGAGTTGGTGGAATTGAAGTAGATCATCAACTTGAGCGTTAATAACTTTGAGATGATCTTGGCTCTTATTTTGGGTAGAGAGATATACAAAAAATAGCTAAAACCAAATGAAATAAAACTTGTTACATCAAGACATTACTCAGGAGTTAATGATCAACTTAGCTATTCCTAGTTATTCTCTGATCATCTATTCTTATCAATTGTGCTAGACATATTTATAGTACATGGAATACATGACAGTCTTGAATACCAAGATGAATCACCTAAATCATAACCTAGATCTTCTTCCCTGACCTAGACATCTTATTTTCTTATCTCCCAATCTTCTTGGAGGCATCAATCAGAGAAGTTATCAATAAAGGAGGAAACACAACAAGAAGTATTACAGGAGAATTCCTTAGATGGGCATAGAAGTGGTATGCCAATCTATCATGAAGAATTGGAAACTCTTTTATCATCAACCATCTTTATTCCTCAGGAAATGGTATGACATTACAAGGTTAGTGTTATATAGAAGTAGGTTGATAACAAGATTTGCAACCTTGTTTACAACTCATTTTTGTATGCACAAACAATGAAGTGCCATATACATATGAATAAGAAGGATTTTCCACTTAACACTACAGCTATCATATCACTATAAGACATAACTTAGGCGGGGTATCTATACCTTGTACTTCTAGGGACATCTACTCATGTTTCCACATGATGTAGTGATGAGGTGTCATATGTGAAAGTCACAATGGCAATGTTCCATCTTTAACATGAAACTTAATGCCCTCATTCTGCATACTCTTCTTAGGAATCACAATGATCCATTTTGTTATTTCCATCAAACCTTAATTTGGTGTGGTTAGAAATACTTAAATCACCATACCATCAATTGGTGTATTCAAATATTTTAATATCTTAAAGTCCATAATTTAGATCATTTAGTAGTTGATGGAAACAATTTATAAAAATAAATAAGGCCATAGAAATAATTTCCCATTGTTATAATGCACCATAAAAACAAATAATTGGAAACCATAAATGGAAAGAAATTGGGTATATATATTTTTATCCATAATCTTTTAACAAAAACCTCAAATCAATTTAATTGGAATTATAACATAGAAAATATTCCATGTGCCTCACATGCACTACCAAAAATTAATTAAGTAAAAGACATAAACGAAGGAAGATAGCAAAAGAAGTCCAAATTCAATTTACGTGATAAAAGTATTCAAAATATATAATATATACAAATTCTACGTTAAGATAAACTCTCATTCAAGTTATACACATTCCTGGACCTTTCTGTAAATTTTATAATTCCGTAAAGGTCCAAAACAAAAGACAGGGGCTTGTATTCATTGTTCCTGCAATTCCTCTGAAGGCTGGGGGGTTTTCCGCAAAATTCTTTATTTCCTTTCTTCTTCTTCGGCCAGAAGGCACAGAGGAGGGCCGTGTCGATGCCTCCTTGAAGCCGTGCTTCTCCTCCTCGCCTCTCTCGCGGATAAGACCGCAGAGAAGCCGTGTCGTGCGTCTCTGCTCTTTCCCTCTCCTCATTCTTTCTTATCCTCTCCTCTCTATTATTCCTCTCACCGAAACCCTAACTCCGGCCAGCGAGTCTCGCCGTCGATACAGGCCTTCCCCGGTGAATTGGTGCGCACGGGAAGAACCGCCATGACCTCCTATCTCTCCTCTCCGAGAATCGTGTTCGGGGAGGCTGGGAAACGCCCGTATGGATATCATCTTCTCCAACTCCGGCCGCCGACGCCGCGGAAGCTCTCGTCACCGTCCGACCACCATCCACTGCTATGAGCCGCTCTTCGGGATCGTGGTGAGTAGGAGCATCATCCCATACCCTCCATCCATGTTAATTTCTGCGGAAATCAAAGTTCATCGGAGCCATGTATGGCAGCCGCAAGAACTCGCAGCCGGCGATGTTCCGGTGACCATATGGTCCTTCCGCCTCCACCAAACGGTCCGTTGTGACCCTCTCTATCTTTTACGCACCTCGGTTTGTGCCAATTTGTTCGAAATCGATGGATTTGAGCCCGGCAGAGAGGAACTGCCATGGTGACGTCAGCATGACGTCAGCGTCTTATTTTAATTAATTCCTGGAAATTAAATTTGAAATGTGTGAGTGCATGACATGTGGGACCACCCTGTCAGACTTTTATTCTTTTAGGTAAAACATTTCTGTAATTATTAAAACTATGACATGTGGGCCCAATTCTATTTAATAAATTCAGAAATTGATTTAAATTGAATAAATTTTGTTAATTCATAATTCATTCATTTTAAATCGGAAAAATATAATCTTTATACCAAAATGATCAGAAAAATAAAATATATATTTTTGTATCGTTCTTGTTTGTGTTTGAATAAAATTTAAACATGATAAAATCTGAAATACAAATCACATAAGTCTTTAAATATGAAGTTTTTTGAAATGATATTTTGGACGCATTTCAAACTTCATTGAAATTGTCTCACATGCATAACTTTAACTTTAGTAATGTGTTTTTATTACAATATGAATTATTTTATTTCAATAAATCTATTTCAAAATGATATTCTATTTTAAAATAATAATTAATAAGAGTTATTTTTCCTAATTTTTAAAATGAAGTTATGATCTTACAAAAGTTGTTCTACTACTATTTGGCAACCATTTAAAGTAAATAACATTTCAACTACTAAGTCCCATTATGTATAAATATGCATCTCCATGTGTTACTAAACTTATGTTTACTTAGAATTGGTTAAGTAAAATTAAGTAGGAAACAAATTAAAAGTTCATAACACTATGATGTAACTTGTTGTACTCCGAAAACAGAACACTCATTCATATGAAACAAGCTAAGTTTAAAGTTAGTAAGTGTCTGATTAAAACTAGTATAATGTCATAACGCAAAGTCTTGGGTAAAACACACAAAGAAAAATAATGTTATAAGTTCTCTATTAAACATGTGTTCTGGTATCAACAATGTTAGACATTATTTATGTTCTCCAAAAGTTACTCTTTTTGCCATCATAAAAGATAATACTACCCTATCTCTAGATTAATTAAAGTTCATACATGTCTTCCACCAACATAAGATGAACACAACTTCAAGCAACCATTGAGTGTTTATATGTGGTTTGACTTTACTCTTATGCTTAATATGATACATGAACATTAATGTTAAACAACTCATCTTGCTTGTGAAGTAAACTTGAAGACAAAACAACTCTAAATGAAAACACCCAACTCAAACAACACACAATCTCCGAGAGTGAGATACGGGGTACTTTGCGATGCACCTCATACTTATGCATTAATCATGCTGCTTCTTTAAACATTAGTCCTTACCGGACCAATGATGTTGTTTCCAGATTTCTTGGAGTTTATATTATATCGAAGACCCTGGCTGCATAATCTTGCAGTCAGAAAGGCAAGTTCATCCCTTTTACTCATGTCCTCTTGAAGTATTTGCTAAGAAACTATTTTCAAAATGTTATTATTGCATATCACACAAAAAGGGCAGAAAACTTATTTTATAATAATATGACTATGGTTATCCACCAGTGAGGTGGTAATCTCATATGGCTGGCAGATGGGACCACGGTAAGAATGTTGTGGTGGAGGTTCCATTTGCACGGGGAAGTATCATCTAGGACTTAACAACAAATGTCGCCAGAGATTCTTGCGCCGAATATTACGCGCAACCATGAGATCTGAAATGGGACGGAGAAGTCAGCTATACCCTTTTCCTCTCGTACACCAACGGATGCATAGTACAAGCCAGGCGGTGGTAAATCCTCTCATGAGCTTGAGATGGCTCGGATAATAATCTCACCTTCGGGTTGTGGCTTCTAGCATCTATTGAAGGTTGGCTTCGGGACTAGCTTGGGACGGTGCCCACTGGTCAGCAAGTTTTAGCATGGGACGGTGCCCACTAGCTTGCAACCGGAGTAATGGGGAGTGTGCGGGGATGGTGAGAAGGCGCAGTGATTGGCTTGGATTATTGACTGGGCCCCACACCAAGGAAGTGTGGACGGGAAAGTACGCCCGGTTGTGCAACAAGGTCTTGATCTCTTATGGGTAAAGCAGCGCACCTCTGCAGAGTGTATGAATGTGACATGTTACTCCACGTTCCAGGATGGAACGACGAACGCAGCAGGAAAGGAGGCTCCTCAAAGCCCTAGCCCTGTGACTCCTGTCGAGCATAGTCTTCGGAATAAAAGCAACCTTTTGAAGAATTGTTTTCAAAAACTTGCATTAGCCTACGACAATCCATTGTCTGTGGCTGTATTTATACATCAAACTTCCCACCTTAGATATATTGAACTTGCTGGGTAACGTTGTTACTCACCCTTGCCTCTTAAACCCCTTCTTAGACATGAAGAGCAGCAAGAAGGTAGCACTGGAGGATAAAAGACCACAGGAGGCAACTACATTGAGTTAGCTGCAAGAAGGCAGCACTGGAGGATAAAAGACCACATGAGGCAACTACATCGAGTTGAAGCAATGGAAGGAAGACGGAGGACAAATGAAGGCGTAGTGTAGAAGAGGACAAATTCCTAGTCATAGAACCTATCTCTGTAGGTGTTGCTACAACGCAACCGCAAGCCTAACAGTATTAGCAGTAGGGTTAGTATAGGTTAGTTCCTCCGAGATTTTTCATTTGATCTTATTTTATTAGGACCTTGCCTCATTGTTTCGAGGAGGTTCTAAAGATCTGTTGTTTTGGATCTTCTGTTTGTAATCTTTAGTCATACCTTGGACCTGCGATGTTTCTGTTGTACCACTCTGATGACGTAACACTGGTGGACGGTGATCCATTGGTGCTATGTCAACGACTATAGCATACTACACCATGCAGTGGTATGCTAGGTCACCACGGTGACCCCCGTGAAGGGCCTCGAGGGCAGAAGCCTCTCGTAGGGCACTTGAAGCGCTTTGAACGTATTTATGGAGATAACGTTCAGGCCTGCTCCGTCGTCAACGAGCATCTTGGAGACAGCCACATTGTCGATGGTGGGGGTGCAGACCAGCGGGAGGGTTCCAACAGTCTTGGTGGACTTGGGGTGGTCCTGAGCGTCGAAGGCGATGGTGTACTGCGACCACTTGAGGGGCCTGGAGGTTTCCGTGCTCTAGAGGGCAGCGTTGAGCTCGTGGGCGAACTGCTTGAACTGGTTGTTCGACTTCGGCGTCTGCGCCCCCCCTAGGATGCAGGCAATGGCGCCCCCCGGGGCTTGGTAGCCGCCATCTTCCTCGTCAGGGAGGTTGTCGTTCTTTTCTGCGGCGTTGGCTCGATTTCCAGATGGTTTCTGGTAGCCGCCCTTGCGTCCGCCTCCGCGGTAGCCACGACCTCGACCGCGGCCACCGCCGTCTTCTGCTTGCTCGCGCTCCTTGCTCAACCTTTTAAGGTCGTAGCAGGACTCCGTGGAGTGGCCGCGCTTGTTGTGGTAGATGCAGAAAGGGCGGTGATCATCTTTTCTCTCTCCCGCCTCGGGGGAGTCCCTGCGGGTGCCCTTTGTGTCAGGCTCTGCCGCGAGAACTGTGGTGGCCTTGCGCTTGGGCTCCTCCTTCTTCTTCTGGATCTTGGACCCCTCAGCATGATCGTCCCCTCTCATGGACATTTTCACGAAGAGGAGTCCCTCTTCAGCCTTGGCGCACTTGTCCGCCATGTCGAACAGCTTGACCACATAGGTGAGCTTGTCGTGGATGCCCAGTTTCTCGAGCATCCTGCTGTTTGTGACGCCCTCGCGGAAGGCGGCGATGACTTGAGTGTCGGGGATGTCCGGGATCTTGTTGCGCACTTGGCTGAAGCGCTGGATGTACTTGCGGAGCGTTTCGTCCTTCCTCTGCACCACGGCGCGCAAATCAGTGTGGGTGAGGGCGCGCTCGTACGTCCCCTTGAAGTTGGAGACGAACTGCTTGCAGAGCTCCTCCCAGGAGTTCACAGAGTCCCCCGGGAGGTTCAGGAGCCACGACAGCGCAGAGTCGCGTAGCGCGTGGGAGAACCAGTTGGCCATGACCTTGTCGTCTCCCCTCGCAGCTTGGATGGAGGTGGTGTAGAGTTGCAGGAACTCGACGGGGTTGCTGGAGCCGTCGTAGCCCTTGGGAAGAGCCGGCCTGAACTTCTGCGGCCAGACCACGCGGCGCAGGGAGCGAGTGAACGCCATGCAGCCCGAGGTGTACGTAGCGACCCCGGGCTGAACCGCGCCGTGGTTCTGCTGTCCCGCCTGGCCGAGCTCCTCCACGAGCCTGTTCTGGCGGTCTCGCTGGAGCTCCATCCCCACACGAGCGTCGGGCGCGGTGTGCTGCACGATCATGCAATCGCGCGGCGAGGTCACGTGCGAAGCAGCCCTCTGTGCCGCAGCCGGTGCAGGCCCCGGAGGTGGCGGAGGCGCATTTGTTGCGACCGTGCCCGCGAGAGAGGGGTGCATGTTGGACTGCGACGGGGCGGGGCGCGTCGTGGCGATGCCGACGAGGTGGTTGAGGCGTTGGATCCACTGCTCGTGAGCCTCAGCGGTGGGCTGGTAGCGTAGCAGCTCCTGCGCCATGAGCAGCGCGGTGTGGGGCGCAGGGTCTGTCCTCACCGGGCCCGAGCCACTCGGGCGCTGCGTCGGGTGCGACGACTGCGCGTCCTCCTGGTGCTCGGCGTCATGCTCCGGCGCCTCCGCGTGAGGGCCAGAAGGGACATGCTCCTCTTGGCGGGGTCGGCCCCGTCTTGCGCGGGTGGTCGCGGCACCTTGGGGCGCGCGTGTTCCCGCGGGCGCACGTCGGCTGACTCGAGCGGAGCGGTGCGGGTGGGGCCCGTATTCACCATGGCGCGGAGAGAACTCGAAGGTTGTTGATGCGCCTCAATCCCCTACCTGGCGCGCCAAATGTCGGGTTATGACTCCCAGGAATTGGGGGTAGTCACTTCCTGAAGTGAAGTTCGAGAGGGGATTGAACGCGGAGGTCTAAACCCTCAAGTGGCTCCGCGACGCTGCTCGCCGGACCCGAAGAAGACGCACACCCGACCAAGGAAGACACCGTCCTTTACCCTGGTTCACGGCCCTCGTGAGGAGGTAAGACCGCTACTCCTGCTTGTCTGTATTATATGTGGGAGATTACAGTACAATTGAGCTTGCCGGAAACCTCCTTGAGGCAGGTCTTGTTTATGGAGGGAAGCGATGATCTTCTTCCTCCTCCAGCCAGAGGCTAACCTAACCAGAGTTGCTAGGGTTTACAAGGGAGTTTTCCACGCAAAGAGCCGACCCCCGCTACGATGGATGTCTTCTCTCTTTTATAGGCGCATCGGGCCTTCTTCTTCGGCTTGGCCTTCAAGGTGGCTCCCACTTACCAGTGGCGGGACGGAGCACGAGTCCACCGCGCTCCATTCGTCCATGGACTCGGTCCATTGTTGATAAAGGTGGCGCCGTGGCCGACAGGCGGCCGACCGCGCTCGTACCATCCGCAGAGCGGGCAGTCTCTGAGGTGGAGCCCGCGATGACGATCTCCGTTGGAGGGTTGCGCCGTCCACCTGCTTTATCGTCAGAGTAGAAGGTCCTCACAACTGTGCAGTAGGCGGCGCAGCTTTGTTGACCGCTTTATCGGCAGGGACAGCGACGGGGGTGTGAGCGCCACTGTACGAGCGTGGCAGAGGTCACGTGCGCTCTGCCGGGATTCCTTGGCGACGACGTTTCCCTCCAGGCCTGAGGGGAGACTCCTGTCGGACTTCCCTCGGGCGGGTTGGTTCCTTGACGGGGAGGATCCCCTGAGGCGAGGGGTCCCTTGAGGCCCTTGCCTCCTCTTCAGGCCCTCGAGGGGGATCGCCTCTCGAGGGTCCCTTCAGGCGGTGACGCCTGGTACTTAGTCGTTTCGTCCGTCTGGCCCGCGAGCGAGGCCTAGGGGGAATGGGCTCTTGGTACCCCAGTTCCCACTGGGCCGACAATGGTGATGTCGTCGTGGCAAACAGACAGATGCCTACGGGTAGGCTAATTTGTGGGGCCGACAGACGCTAGGGGATCTCGGGGAGGGATTGCACGATGAACTCGCGCGCAGATAAACTCAACCGACATGGTGACGCGAGGATTTACCCTACTTCGGGGCTCTCGTGAGGAGATAAAACCCCTACTGCAGCATCTAGCCTACTCGGTATATTCCTTCTCTTAATATCCGGGCTACAATATGCTCCGTGAGCTGCTAGGCATGCCTCCACGAAGTCTTGAGAGCAAATGAGAAAGGGGGAAATGAAGTGGTGGGGTGGTGGCCTCTCTCCTCCCTCTCCCCCTCGTGCCCTTTACATAGGAGAGCCCAGGGGACAAGCCGGGGACAAGGGGACAGGAAACACTGTTCACTGTTCATTGTAGCTGAGATGACTACTGGGGTCTTGTCGGGACTGTTCAGTGTGTCACGCGGAGTGTACTATTGTCCCATCCGCGCCACTCTAGCAGCGGCTACCCATGCCCTGTATCATGACCGTGACATGTCTTGTCCTTGGCTTTGACCTGTAGTGTTTGGCTTGGTATCTTCTCTGCTCAATCCGACATGGTATGCCGGATAGCAGTCTTCTCCCGGAATCCGGCATGGGTATGCCGGATAGCAGTCTTCTCCCGGAATCCGACATGGGTATGCCGGATAGCAGTCTTCTCCCGGAATCCGACATGGGTATGCCGGATAGCAGTCTTCTCCCGGAATCCGACATGGGTATGTTGGATAGCAGTCTTCTCCCGGAATCCGACATGGGTATGCCGGATAGGAGTCTTCTCCCGGAATCCGACATGGGTATGTCGGATAGCAGTCTTCTCCCGGAATCCGACATGGATATGTCGGATAGCAGTATTCTCCCGGAATCCGACATGGGTATGCCGGATAGCAGTCTTCTCCCGGAATCCGACATGGGTATGCCGGATAGCAGTCTTCTCCCGGAATCCGACATGGGTATGCCGGATAGAAGTCTTCTCCCGGAATCCGACATGGGTATGACGGATAGAAGTCTTCTCCCGGAATCCGACATGGGTATGCCGGATAGCAGTCTTCTCCCGGAATCCGACATGGGTATGCCGGATAGAGGTCTTCTCCCGAAATCCGACATGGGTATGCTGGATAGCAGTCTTCTCCCGGAATCCGACATGGGTATGCCGGATAGCAGTCTTCTCCCAAAATCCGACATGGGTATGCCGAATAGAGGTCTTCTCCAGGAATCCGACATGGGTATGCCGGATATAAGTCTTCTTCCGGAATCCGACATGGGTATGTCGGATTGCAGTCTTCTCCCGGAATCTGACATGGGTATGCCGGATAGCAGTCTTCTCCCGGAATCCGACATGGGTATGCCGAATAGAGGTCTTCTCCAGGAATCCGACATGGGTATGCCGGATAGCAGTCTTCTCCCGGAATCCGACATGGGTATGCCGGATAGCAGTCTTCTCCCGGAATCCGACATGGTTATGCCGGATAGCAGTCTTCTCCCGGAATCCTACATGGGTATGTTGGATAGCAGTCTTCTCCCGGAATCCGACATGGGTATGCCGGATAGGAGTCTTCTCTCGAAATCCGACATGGGTATGTCGGATAGCAGTCTTCTCCCGGAATCCGACATGGGTATGCCGGATAGCAGTCTTCTCCCGGAATCCGACATGGGTATGCCGGATAGCAGTCTTCTGCCGGAATCCGACATAGGTATGCCGGATAGCAGTCTTCTCCCGGAATTCGACATGGGTATTCCGGATAGAAGTCTTCTCCCGGAATCCTACATGGGTATGCCGGATAGCAGTCTTCTCCCGGAATCCGACATGGGTATGCCGGATAGAGGTCTTCTCCCGAAATCCGACATGGGTATGCCGGATAGCAGTCTTCTCCCGGAATCCTACATGGGTATGCCGGATAGCAGTCTTCTCCCAAAATCCGACATGGGTATGCCGAATAGAGGTCTTCTCCAGGAATCCGACATGGGTATGCCGGATAGAAGTCTTCTCCCGAAATCTGACATGGGTATGCCGGATAGCAGTCTTCTCCCGGAATCCGACATGGGTATGCCGGATAGCTCATCACCGACCGCTTTCCCGAAAGCCTTGTTATTAGGGGTCCCGGGGATTACATCCCCGACACTAGTCCCCGAGGCTGCGGGGGACTCGCAGAGTCGCGCGCAGACTTAGAAAAAAATCCAACATCACCGTTCTCACCTACTCCACCGGATACCTGTAAAAATACAATCATATGCCGGTTCCTTAGCCACTCTGGGCGTTTTACCAACATAGATGTCTTCGACCACTGCCGGCTTGACACAAACACATAACACATGTCGGCGTTTAGCCACTCTGGGCGTTTACCGACACGGACGCCTCATGTGCCGGCCTTTAGCCACTCTGGGCGTATACCGACACAGAGTCTCATGTGCCGGCGTTTAGCCACTCTGGGCGTATACCGACACAGACGCCTCTAACCAAACACACAATGTAATCAGGTATCTCGGGTGTCTCGGTATCTCGGCCACTCCGGGCATATCACACATGTTTCGGTATCTCGGCCACTCTGGGTGTCACAGTTGTTTCGGTATCTCGGCCATTCTGGGCATATCACAGATGTTTCGTTATCTCAGTTGTTGTCCTTGGCGAACTTTGACACACCGAAATAAATGACGATTTGGAAATATTGCCCGATGCCATGATACCTTGGCGAACCGAAATAAACGGGGATCTGGAGATATGGCATGACGCCGTGATATAATGGCGAGCCGACATAAATGGCGATCTGGAGATATTGCAGGATGCCATGATATATTGGCGAACCGAAATAAACGGCGATCTGGAAATTGTGCATGATACCGCGATACGTGGGCCAACTGATACCACAGATCATCTGCAACATATCTTGAGAAAATAACCAATCATAAGATGGATCCAAGATATCCCCAGAATTTTTGACATGAATCTCCTCTCGGTAAGGCGGTTATCCAACATGGGTACCATCTGGGGAAACCAACATGGGTACCATCTCGGAAAAAACCAACATGGGTACCATCTCGGTAAAACCAACACGGGTACCATCTCGGAAAAACCAATATGGGTACCATTTCGGCAAAACCAACATTCCCTTTTTAATGTTGGCGTAGACAAGCATGTATAACAAATATCTGAGGGAAGCGAAAACTTTAAACGACACGCCCAAGAGATTTTAACGTGAGACATACGAATACAACTACTCGCCGAGGAAGGCATGGGGATACTGGTTTCACCGAGTCCCCGGGTAAATTGTCAGATATAGCAGGAAGACAAAGGAGCACGGCAGTCCCCGAGTCTAGTTTCGGGATGCCGGATCACAAATGACACAGCAAGAAGCAAAATACAACAAGCATATAAATAAATAGCAACCGAGTTACTCTACCGACTAAGCATGCAAGGTAGAACCTAACAGTAAGCCAGTCCCCGGGTTAAGACATCTCGTTCCCAGGTTAAAAACAAACAGATGACAGAACAGGTAAAACAGGGTAGTCCCCGGGTTACGACATTTCGTTCCCGGGTAAACAATTAAGCTACACAGGCAGGGGCGGTTCCCAAACAACTTCTAAGATAAAAATGACTGCACGATAGAGATGATGATACTCACGGAGCACAAGAGCGGTTGGGGATGTCGGAGCCGACATAACCCGGGTAACGGGCGTGTAACTGCCGGGGTTTGTTGATGACGAGTGTCAGGGTAGATGCCGGCGACTTGTGTCCGCGGTGCAGGGATGCTGGTTTGGGACGTTGTCGACCGGTATCCGCGGTGCAGGGATGTCGATGACCTCCACCCACGGCGCAGGGATGTCGGAGACCTCTACCCACGGCGCAGGGATGTCGGAGACCTCTACCCGCAGCGCAGGGATGTCGGCGACCTCTACCCGCCGCGCAGGGATGTCGGCGACCTCAACCCGCGGCGCAGGGATGCCGGTGACCTCAACCCGCCGCGCAGGGATGTCAGCGACCTCAACCCGCGGCGCAGGGACGTCAATGACCACTGCCCGCAGCGTAGGGATCCCGGATTTAGGATCCCGGATTTTGGGATGTCGATGACCGCTTCCCGTGGCGCAGGATGTCAGTGACCACTGCCCGCAGCGTAGGGATCCCGGTTTGGAGATGCCGGCGACCGCTACCCGCGGCGCAGGATGTCAGTGACCACTGCTCGCAACGTAGGGATCCCGGATTTAGGTCCCGGATTTTGGGATGCCGGTGACCGCTACCCGCGGCGCAGGATGTCAGTGACCACTGCCCGCAGCGTAGGGATCCCGGATTTAGGATCCCGGATTTTGGGATGTCGATGACCGCTTCCCGCGGCGCAGGATGTCAGTGACCACTGCCCGCAGCGTAGGGATCCCGGTTTGGAGATGCCGGCGACCGCTACCCGCGGTGCAGGATGTCAGTGACCACTGCTCGCAGCGTAGGGATCCCGGATTTAGGATCCCGGATTTTGGGATGCCGGTGACCGCTACCCGCGGCGCAGGATGTCAGTGACCACTGCCCGCAGCGTAGGGATTCCGGATTTAGGATCCCAGATTTTGGGATGCCGGTGACCGCTACCCGCGGCGCAGGATGTCAGTGACCACTGCCCGCAGCGTAGGGATCCCGGTTTGGAGATGCCGGCGACCGCTACCCGCGGCGCAGGATGTCAGTGACCACTGCTCGCAGCGTAGGGATCCCGGATTTAGGATCCCGAATTTTGGGATGCCGGTTTGGGATGTCGGGTCCCGTCCGAAAATGTTCCCGCAAGCGCCACTCTGCCCCACGGTGGGCGCCAACTGTCGTCGTGGCAAACAGACAGATGCCTACGGGTAGGCTAATTTGTGGGGCCGACGGACGCTAGGGGATCTCGGGGAGGGATTGTACGATGAACCCGCGCGCAGATAAACTCAACCGACATGGTGACGCGAGGATTTACCCTGCTTCGGGGCTCTCGTGAGGAGATAAAACCCCTACTGCAGCATCTAGCCTACTCGGTATATTCCTTCTCTTAATATCCGGGCTACAATATGCTCCGTGAGCTGCTAGGATGCCTCCACGAAGTCTTGAGAGCAAATGAGAAGGGGGGAAATGAAGTCGTGGGGTGGTGGCCTCTCTCCTCCCTCTCCCCCTGGTGCCCTTTATATAGGAGAGCCCAGGGGACAAGCCGGGGACAAGGGGACAGGAAACACTGTTCACTGTTCATTGTAGCTGAGATGACTACTGGGGTCTTGTCGGGACTGTTCACTGTGTCACGCGGAGTGTACTATTGTCCCATCCGCGCCACTGTAGCAGCGGCTGCCCATGCCCTGTATCATGACCGTGACATGTCTTGTCCTTGGCTTTGACCTGTAGTGTTTGGCTTGGTATCTTCTCTGCTCAATCCGACATGGTATGCCGGATAGCAGTCTTCTCCCGGAATCCGGCATGGGTATGCCGGATAGCAGTCTTCTCCCGGAATCCGACATGGGTATGCCGGATAGCAGTCTTCTCCCGGAATCCGACATGGGTATGCCGGATAGCAGTCTTCTCCCGGAATCCGACATGGGTATGTTGGATAGCAGTCTTCTCCCGAAATCCGACATGGGTATGCCGGATAGCAGTCTTCTCCCGGAATCCGACATGGGTATGCCGGATAGGAGTCTTCTCCCGGAATCCGACATGGGTATGTCGGATAGCAGTCTTCTCCTGGAATCCTACATGGGTATGCCGGATAGCAGTCTTCTCCCGGAATCCGACATGGGTATGCCGGATAGCAGTCTTCTCCCGGAATCCGACATGGGTATGCCGGATAGAAGTCTTCTCCTGGAATCCGACATGGGTATGACGGATAGAAGTCTTCTCCCGGAATCCGACATGGGTATGCCGGATAGCAGTCTTCTCCCGGAATCCGACATGGGTATGCCGGATAGAGGTCTTCTCCCGAAATCCGACATGGGTATGCCGGATAGCAGTCTTCTCCCGGAATCCGACATGGGTATGCCGGATAGCAGTCTTCTCCCAAAATCCGACATGGGTATGCCGAATAGAGGTCTTCTCCAGGAATCCGACATGGGTATGCCGGATAGAAGTCTTCTTCCGGAATCCGACATGGGTATGTCGGATTGCAGTCTTCTCCCGGAATCTGACATGGGTATGCTGGATAGCAGTCTTCTCCCGGAATCCGACATGGGTATGCCGGATAGCTCATCACCGACCTCTTTCCCGAAAGCCTTGTTATTAGGGGTCCCGGGGATTACATCCCTGACAGGTGAAGAGACCCCCCTCTCTTCTCGGTGCAACTCTGACAAAGGGAATCACATTATCGAGGAGAGATAGAGAAATTAATTGGTCAATTAAAAGGCCATGGGTGCCCCTTCTTATATAGGCTCCCGGGGGGAGCCAGCCTTGCCAGCTAGGCAATATGGGACGATTCCACATGTCTGGTGCGGCTCATGGGCCTTCTTTCCATCAGAAGGCCCATTTAGGGAAATTAGACTAAATAAATTTAAAAATAAATATATAAAATACTTTTTAAACATTAATTACACTAATTAATATCAAACATATTATATATAATTTATTCTAGCTCCGAAAACTATTTCGTCACTGCCCGATCTCCATCGGACCATTCCCGGGACGTTGCCGGTGATCTCTTTCCTTTCCGGTTGTCTTGTTGAAACCTCTTAAGTGTATTACCCTAGCGGTTCGTTATAATAACAGACATGATCGAGACTCCTCTCCGATCAACGATTAACTCGTAGGCCTAGACCCCCTGAATCAATCCCTGTGATATAACGAATGACTCTCATCTATCAATCCTGAACGTTTAGTCTTAAACCTTTGGTCATGGCGATACTTAGCGTGTCCGAGCATCGTTCATAGATATCTCCATGCCTAGCATGATCTTGTTACCGACAACACTATCTTCTACTCGTCTATGATATTATGTCAGCTGGTGACCTAGTCACATGTTTGCAAACTCATTTGACATAATCTCAGCGAGTGGGCCCTAGAGTATCTATCCGGCTATACGGACTGGCAAATCCCGCTTTGGACCCCTCGTCTCAACTACTCCCTTTCAATACCCAAAAGTTTCACCTGTCATTGTCACACTATATAAGATATGACGTTTGGTGCGATCAAAGTATCTTTGTGACGCCCGAAAATCGGTACTATGTAGATTTAAGCGATCCCGCCGAAATTTACATAATAACGATTTTAGGTCGCCCACCAGACATAATGTGCACGCCGAAACATGCGCATTATGTGGGTGGAATTGTGATAACATTACAACAGTTCCGATACATCCACAAATACAACAGAAGATAAAATTACAACAACGACTCGAACGAGTCAAGATACAAATGATACAATACAAAGATTCAAATGACAGCGGAAGCAAAATAGTATCCGACTACGGATAAGATGCAAATTGGACTAAGAGTCCTGAAGATAAGCAATGGCGCCATATCCCTGCCCAGCCAAGCCGGAGGGATTCCCAAGCTAACGTCGTCAGACTTCAAACCTGTTGACTGCACATAAAGCACATCCCAAAAGAGGGTCAGGGCACTCCCTGGCAAGCAAAACCGACTTGCCTACTTTCTACACCATCTCCCAAAATATAGGGGAGGTGGACTTAGCGGCAGCAGCACTAGCAACCTAAAGAGACACGCTACAACTTCCGTCTAATCAGAGAGGGATAAGAGAGCGCATAAGTAACCATCTACAACTAACACCAAACATAACCCATTCTCGGATTAACCCCATCAACCAAGTATGAGGAAGCAATTCGGGAATACTCACACGTTGAACAATTTTAGTTACCAGTTATTGTGAAAGTAATTCTATATTACTAGTCAGGTTAATTAACAATGATTAGGTGTAAGTTGTCTATCTTGTTAGCCAGCATCATCACCAAGTCGTCCATAACCGTGGACACGGCTCATCGATAAGATTATACCATGCAGGGATGCACTAATGGACCCGTACTCGTTCGATCAACCCCAAAAGCAAGCCAGAAGGTAGGGCATCTCAACACGGCAAATCTCTTCTCTACAACCCATCCAGGGAACCGCATGATTGTGTGCACGGCTAATCAGGTCTAGTGCCCGCGGGATACGACCTTCATAGCACTCTAAGAACGTGCCACCCTATATGAGAATCGACTACTCCGTCATCATGAGATCGTTAGGTAACCATATGCATGCATCAAATGGAAAGCCCGAACTACTTGCGGCGCCCTGGATAAGAGGCGGATTAGATCGAAGCCGCGGGGGGCTCCATAGGGCCTCCCACAAGCGGTTAGTGCGCTCAAAATTGGATCCGAGGACAAGAACTGAGTTCCTAGGTCGACACTTAGCAGAACAAAGCACCTCGCAAGGCCTTCCGCCGGTGCCTTATCTTTTAATTATAATACCCCAATATAAGAACAACATTTTATTAAGGTAGAATAACCTATCATGCTAAGCAGGTACAATAATAAGACATACAGACGACTCGCACAAACAACTCTAAGCATGCGCTACGACTCGCAAGGCCAACAGATAAACATGCAACATGTATTAGGATGTGGGGATAAAGCTGTATGGGCTGCAGGATAAACATGTGATGGGATCGCAGTTCAAGAATCGACAACTTGGGTAGCAGAGATCAGCGGCAGGAATGAAAGACAATGTATAGGTAAACAAGCAAACTTTGCTTGCCTGGAATCCCGCATGGAAGCAGATCTTGTCGTTGCTCACACATCTCAACGTCTTATCCGCGAAGAAGCAACAAACACTGGAAAGTGTAAAAGATGCATTTTACAACTACGGCAAAAGATCCAGCATGATCATATGAGAAAGATGCATGGCATGTCAAGATGCAATGCGAGATGCACTTAATCCACATTAAGCGGAACCGGAATTCCGACAATTAATATTTAGGTGCACGTTATTTATTTACCAGCAATATTAAATGTTGGTTAGCATGGCAACACATGGCATGGGTGATCTAATTAAATTAAATGGAATAGGGCATTATATATTTATTACCCCACACATTTCATAATTAATTATTTAGTTGCAATTAACAAATTACACTAAGAAATTAAAATAACAGATGCAAAATGACATACAAATGGCATATTTATATTCATTGCATTTTTCTGATAAATAAACATATAAAGATTATTTAATTTGGAGTTATAGAATTAAAGTTATTAACATATTAAGTTTAGGGGTGTTTCTGCAATTATACAGGACCTATTCGTGACTGAAACAGTGTCGGTGAGGTTCTTTGTGCAAAACCAGAAAAAGCAGGGGGCTAGGCGCAAAGTTCCAGATCCAGATCTGGATCTGGTCTTTTTGCACCGTGGGTGGGCTAACCCGTGCGGCTGTCCGGCGGGCCCAGAGCCACGCTGGCGTGTGTGGAGGTCGAGTTGTTCCTACCGTCGCTGACCACTGGGCCCCGGCGGTCAGTGAGAGCGCAAAAGCTGAAAAAGGGGGCTTTACTTCCTCTTCCCAGGGTTCGAACCCGCGGGCGACGCAGGGGATGGATCGGTGCTGGTAACCAGTGGAGCCGGTGCGGGATGTTGATTGACTAAGCGATGCATTTGGTTTTAACGCGCTCCCAAAAACGCTAAGTCTGACGAAACTGAACTCGCCTGAAACCGTGCGCGCGGCGGAGCACAAAGGGACCGGCGGCGACCAAGGGGTAGCGGCGCTAGACGTGCGGGGGCGCGCGTGGGTGTGAAACGTTTGTGCGGGGGCATGTCCAGAGCCGGGCGGACTGCAGCAGAACGAGCAGAGGCCACGAAACTCGAGCTTGGGCTTCGGTAATGGCGGACGGGGTTGGACGTGGATGGAAACGAGACATTCTACAGTGAATCGAGAAGGGGAAGGTGGGGAACCGAGAGAGGAGCTCACCGGAGGGAGGATGGTGTAGTCGTTCCGGCTCGGGGACGAGCGGTGGCGGCGAATTCCGGCGGCGGGCGTCGCCGGCCGTGGAGAAGACATGGACGAGCATGTCCTATTCCGGTGGCTCCGGCCCGATTCCTTCGGGGATGACGAATAGGATGTCGAGGCACAGCTTCGGGGCTCTTCTGATGGTCTTCGACGGCACCGGAGTGGCGGCGCTGCGGCGAGTTGGTGGTGGGGGTCTCGGTTGTGGGGAAGAAACAGAGCGGAAAGGAAGGGAAAGAGAGGGAAGGCGGCGGCGCGGTGAGGAGGGGAGGCGAGCTAGGGTTAGGAGGGGGAGCAGGTGGTGCTTAAGAAGAGGAGGGGAGAGAGAGCACATGGTGGGGCTGCCATGGCCGGCTCTGTCTCTGCCTCGCTGGAAAGGTGAGGAAGACGACAACAGAAGGAGGCCGGGATGGGCTAGAAGAGATGGGCCAGGAGGGAGAGGGGAAAACGGCCCAGGTTTGTTTTTCCTTTCTGAAATTTTTATTTCTCTTTTAGTTCTTTTTCTGTTTTTGTATTTCTAAAACAAAAAAGAAAAGAATTTTGAATAAAGAATCTTTACAAAATATTTTTATTTTAAAATAAGCAATTTAATAAACTAGTTTTTATAATATTTGCGAAAGATTTATAATACACATTTTAATTAATTTGAAACGCATTTGAATTCAAATTGTGTGATTTTAATTTAAATGCAAAAATTAAATGAAGTGACAAATGCATGAAGATGTGATGTTATGATGATGCAAAACAAAAAACAAACAAAACTAAAATTGGGATAAATCCCGGGGCGTTACAATCTTTCAGGAATAACAATAAGAGTTGATCTCACGGTCTAAGGCGTAATTACTACGTCTACAAATTATGGGTAAGTCCATCACATTGTTCTACCTAACGATATGACTCCATTGCCAACAGACGCCATGTCTCATGATCGGGAAACCTTGATCATCAATCGTGCAATGAAATTAGTCTTAGTAGAGGCTACTAGGGACCTGGTTGTTTATCTACCACACGTGTATTAATGTTTCCGCTTAATACAGTTATAGCATGATATAAAATATATAATGAACAATTAGAATATCATATCTTTATTAAGTGCCTCTAGGGCATATTCCCTTAAAATTTACACTATAGAACTTGGCTTGTATATTCCAATGATGAGCCTCCTCAAAAGTGCTCTAGGTCTTCGTGAGCAAGCAAGTTAGATGCACCCCACTAGTTCCATTGGAGAGCTTTCATATATTTATAGCTCATGTGCATCCGTTGTATGCTAATCACTACTCCTTGCATAGCTTCGATTGTATGACTTTCTCTTGTCTAATGATCATCTATAGCTTTGTGAGCCTTTCTTCTGTTGGCCTTCCAAACCTCCGTTTACATTCTCTTAGCCATAACATCATGGTGCCAGGAACCAACGTTGAACGCTTGCTTGTTTCTTTTGAACAAATAATTTATTGATCTTCTACGTGCATATTGCTATTACTTGACTTGATCCTTTCATAAAGTAGTCATGTTTGTTGGAAGCATTAGATGATTATATTGTTGTGCTTGAAGCTTAAATCATCTCTAATATCTACTTTGCACAGTTGATTGCTATCTAGTACTATATCATTGAAAGCTTTGCTTGCTTCATCTACTTGTTTATTCATTACTCGTTTGATATCAATATAAAATACAACCCTTATTCATTTGATCTCAATTTACATGGCTTACATTATTACATGATCAAGATTGTGTTTAAGCATGTCACTTCAGAAATTATTCTTCTTTTATCGTTCTTGCCTACTCGGGACGAGTAGAACTAAGCTTGGGGATGCTGATACGTCTCCAACGTATCCATAATTTCTTTTATTCCATGCTATGTTATATCATGTTATTACATGTTTTATATGCATTTTATAACGTTTTATGCATTTTCTGGGACTAACCTATTAACAAGATGCCACAGTGTCACTTCCCTGTTTTCTGTTGTTTTTTGTTTCAGAAAAGATCTTAAGGAAATATCCGCCAAATTGGAAACGAATCAACCAGGAATTATTTTTGGAATATATGCGTCCAGGAAATCTGAAGACGAGACGAAGTGGGGCCATGAGGCCGCCACATCGCCCCGTGGCGTGGGCCAGATGTCTGCCGCGCCGGGAGGTGGTGTGGCGCCCTCGGGCGCCCACCGACCTAGGTCTTTCGCCCATATAAACCCCCCTGACCTAAAAACACCAGACGGTTAATCACTTTTTCCTCCACGGGTCCCGAGCCGCCGCCGTCAATGCCACCACTTCGAGAGAGATCGGAACTGCTCCCCGGCACCCTGCCGGGAGAGGGAATCGTCCCCGGAGGCTTCTACGTCACCATGACCGCCTCCGGACTGATGCGTGAGTAGTCATCCTTGGACTACGGGTCCATAGCAGTAGCTAGATGGTTGTCTTCTCCTCTTGTGCTATCATGTTTAGATCTTGTGAGCTGCCTATCATGATCAAGATCATCTTTATGTAATTCTCTATGTTGTGTTTGCTGGGATCCGATGAGTATTGAGTACTAAAGTTATCATAATATATCATGTGTGTGCTATTTAATGATCTTGCATGCTCTATCTTACTTGTGTGTGCTTTGGCCAAGTAGATGCTCGTAACTCTAAGAAGGGGTATTTATGCTTGATAGTAGGTTCATGTCTCTATTAAATCTAGGGCAGTGACAGAAAGTTCTAAGATTGTTGATGTACTGTTGATACTAGGGATAAAATAGTAGTACTTTGTCTAAGGATGATGTTACTTACTTACTTTACACACAGTGCTTAAGGCGATAATCTGTTGCATGCAACTTAATACCGAAAGGGGTGCGGACGCTAACCGGAAGGTGGATTATTAGTCATAGATGAGGTTGGAACGGTCTATGTATATTATTGTAATGCCTGAATGAATCTCACAATATCATTAGTATATGAATTGGGTTGCTCATCATTATTCTGTCAATTGCCTAGCTATAATTTGTTTACCACGCATGGATGAATGTTATTATTATTTATGGAGAGACACCACTAGTGAACTGTGGACCCCGGTCCTTCTCATTAATCTGATAAAATCACAACTGCAAACCTGTTACTTTCTACAAACATATATCTTTCTTCCACATATACGTTTAATCCTTTGTTATATCAAGCCGGTGAGATTGACGATCTCACTGTTAAGTTGGGGCAAAGTATCTTGATTGTTTGTGTGCAGGCTCCACGTTCGCTGCTGACGTTGGTATTGCGCCGTGTCAACGTCGCCGCCAACAACCTCGAAGGAAGTATTCATCTACTACTGGTTCGATAACCTTGGTTTCATACTGAGGGGAACTTGCTGCTGCAGTACTTCAAACCTTCCTCTTGGGGTCTCCCAACAACACACCCACCGTGTGCATCAATGCGCGCCATGATCGAGGCCTACCGCGACGACAACGAGGACGTGGAATTCAAGTTCATCCACGTCTTCGCCCGCATCGAGTCGTGCGACAAGTGCGCTAGCCAAGACCCAGTACGATCCCGCCACTCCGCCAACGCCGGCCGCTGATGGACGCCCAACCGGCACGAAGAAGGCCAAGGAGGCGAGGAACGCCGCGCCGGGAATCGAGAACCTCCACGCCTCGATCATGGCCTGCATGGCTGATCGTGTCACATGTCAAGCTGCGGGCAGATCAGGCCACAAAGATGGAAGAAGTCGCTGCCGTGAGGTGGGAATCGGTCATGGCGTGCCAGGACGCCAACCTCGACATGTTCAAGGCGAATGTCACGGCCAAGAAGCGGAGGGAGGACATGGCGATCCTCATGGTCGACACCAGCGACATGGACGACGAGGTGAAGGTGTGGCACCAAGCGCAGCGCGCCATGATCCTTGCCGAGAGCAGCGCGTCGCACCGCAGCACCCCACCCTGGCTTCATCCACCACGACGGCTACCGAGATGCCGCCAGCTACTCCAGCAGCGCCACCCCCTGCCCGAGGGATGACACCGGAGGCTGTTGCGACGCCGGTGTTGGACGTCGACGACTCCGACGAAGGTGCCGCTTGATCTACGCCGCCAAGCCCCATGAATCTGAGTCCCTCTTTTGGCTCGGCTCGATAGACATTCATTTGCGGCGATTGTTCGCCTGCTTTGTAATATGGGTGATTGTTCGCCCGGATTTGTGATCGTTTTGTTGGCGCGAAGACAATTTGATCGTGCGACTGGGCGCCGGTATTTTGATATTTTAAACTTGTAATGGGGGTGGGGGCGTATGGGGGTATGAGGGCTACAACGACTGGGAGCCGCAGCCTCCCCATTTGATTGTGTCGCACCGAACGCCTTGTGTAAGGCCTATTGGGGGCGCCAATGGGGGACGAGTGGGGATGCTCTAAGCTAATAGCATTACGTGGGCCTTCAGCTGGATTGGATAGTCTAGGCGTCTGGCTTGCCGCTGGGTGATCCGTTTTCTTTTCTTTGTCATCCTCCTGCCCGAACCCTAGCTAGCTGCCTCTCCGGCGGCAACTTCGCGAAATTCTCTGGGTGGTGCCGACAAGCGAGGGCGAGGCGGTGCGCTAGTCCCGATGCTACCCAACGGAAAACCACGGTACGCTCCTCTCCGATCGATCCCTCCACCTTCCTTTTGATATGTCCATCCAACTAAATTTTTACCTGTGCGTATGCTTCGTATTTTGTGGTGGATGCAAGATGTCGGAAATGGTTCTTCTGCACGGCCCTAAGCTTATTCGCAGGTAGGTGTGGGCAAAAACGGTTTGACTCAATCCGGCATCTAGGCCAATTTCCTTCGTTTCGATTGACACACATTTAGAGCTAGTACAAAAAATTGTACACAACGATCTCACGTTTTTGTATGTTTGACTATTCATCCAGCGAAGATAGCCTAGATGAGTTTGAGTTCATATTGGAAGAAAAAGCATTGCTGGCGGAGGTGTCGATGGAGGAGATTGCATTGCAGTTTCAGCCGCAGTCAGAACTAGTGTCAGTGGAAGAGCTAGAGTCAGAGGCAGAGCTAGAGGTGGAGCCGGAGCCAACATTTGAGGAGAAGATGTGTCAGGTTCTTCACATTGTTTCCTGCAAGCAGTTGGCCGACCTTGACCCCAAGCAGAATGCTCTTGTGCCGACCCGCCTGTACACCTTAAACATAGCCTTCTTCGACCTTGAAGAAGAGTGTGAGTACATCAACATTATTTCAATTGATTTTCCCTGCCATGCCATTACTTATTTCAGAGTAGTTCATCCTTCCCTGCCCACTGCTTGGTCCTAATTTGTGTCCCTTGCTGTCTGCCTTAATTTGCTTTCAGCGGATGCGATCCACGGCCCACCAATTAAAGGGCTACCTTTTTCCCAGTTCAGAAAGTCTGTGGGATTATCAAACAACGTCGTGTCCGTCAGGGTGACTAAATCCGACGTGGGGTACCCTGTAAGAGTATTTGGTACTGTTCTCGCACGGGATGTGGTCGACTACAAGTGTGTGTATCTATTCAGGCGTGAAAGGGATGATGCACAGCTCATCGACTCTCCGGTATGTATAAAAACCTCTGATCTGCATAATGTTCCCTTGCTACTTATATATGGTTGTGAAGTAGGAGTACTAGTAATCAACTGTGGATAAAAGGGAAATTATATATAAAAGGTAGGCGATGCATACTAGAGTCGGAGCCAGAGCTACTTGTACATCTATTCATTTTAACTGAACTAATTCTCGATATCCTCCTTGGTTGTGGATATCATGATTCAGAAAATCGATATTGTATTATATACACTTGATTTTGAACCTGTAGGTGTATCGATTACCATTTTTTTCAAGAAATTATAGCTTTCAGATCTTACTATTATGTTGTGAGCTATCATTTTGTCATCATACATCTGAGTAACATGATTCCTGATTGTCAAACCACACCATTGCATCAGACTTTGTCGATGTATATGTTCGACGGATTATACTAATCTAATTGAAAAGATGTAAGGTTTGCATCTTAGTACTATATATTATCTCACAAGCCACTTTGGTTCGCATTGTTGTACGGTTGCATGTTTGTGTCTCGAGCCACTTTGCTTTGCATTGTTGTACGGTTCATGTTTTACTAGAGCAGTGACAGAAGTGATGTTCCCGTAGTTTAACATTGTATATCTTGAAACTGCTTAATATAAATTTGTAGGCAAACTTGTTTTTGAACTATATTTGGATATAAAGTTTAATTTTCTACTGCATTGTGCAGAGGGATGAGCTAATTTGAACAGGTCCACGACGAGCGTTTGTCACACCAGATAACCTAATCTTGGAGATCAATTTAAAGATCAGGTGTGCTCCTGGAATCGCAGAAGGAGATTTCAGCAAAGGTATAGTAGTGCACAATACCATCAGCTTCGATGACCGAGCCATGGCTAGGTGTCTAACCAGTTGGCGGAGTACAGTGGAACTGGTATACACTCCTCGTTATAAATAACAAGATAGCAAGAAACGACGAAGAGCGGAACGATCAAACCAATGGAGACACGAGATTTTAACGTGGAAAACCCCTCCAAACAAATGAGAGGAAAAAACCACGGGCGTCAACCAGCAATACTTCACTATATCGGGGTGAGGTTACAAACGCCGTGGGTTTACAATGTGTGGCTTATTCCAACAGGCGACTTACAAGATGTATTTATAGAGCGCAGAAACACTAAGTCGGTTGCGATCCGACTCGGAAACGATCCATACCGTACCGCGCGGGTTGCCGCCCCGCACCCCACGAGCGCAGGATAAGCCGGTGGGCTAACTTTCTCGCTACGCTACGGCCCAAGCCTCCTGGCGACGGGCCTCCGCTTCGCTCTGAAGTTAGCCGCTCACTTCACATCGTGATATGAATTTGGATCACCATAAAACAACACTCCACATTGAGACAAATTCCATCTTGTAGTATGAACGAGAACCTTCACCCCTGAAACAACAAAGAGAACACTTTCAGCGCTAAATAGCCTCTTGGGCTAAACAGTGATACCAACTAAGCCTGAGCATAGCTCAAACTTAGATACAGGAACAGGATTTGTCATCATATCAGCCGGATTATCAAGACTACTAATATTGCATACCATCAATTTACCTTGTGCAACAACATCACGCACATAATGGTATTTGATGTCAATGTGCTTTGTTCTCTCATGAAATATCTGATCCTTAGTAAGGTAAATAGCACTCTGACAATCACAAAACAGGTTAATGCAAATATCAACCCCACAAAGCTCAGCAAACAAACTTTTCAACCAAACAGTTTCTTTAACTGCTTCTGCAATGGCCATGTATTCAGCCTCCGTGGTGGATTGGGCAACAACCGGCTGAAGTGTTGCCTTCCAACTAACAGCACAACCAACAATGGTGAACACATAGCCTCTGAGGGATCTCCTCTCATCCAAATCGGCAGCAAAATCTGAATCCACATAGCCAACGAGTCCCTCACCAGCTTTGCCAAACTTCAAGCAAGCATCAGACATGTCACGGAGGTACCTGAAAATCCACTGAACAGCTTTCCAATGTTCTTTACCAGGATTAGCCATGTATCTACTCACCAAGCTCATAGCATATGATAAATCAGGACGTGAACAGACCATAGCATACATCAAGGAACCAACAACACTAGAATAGGGAACTCCAGACATATACTCCAAATCATCATCAGTAGAAGGACATTGAGTAGATGAAAACTTAAAATGCGAAGCAATAGGAGTACTAACAGACTTTACATCATGCATGTTAAAACGATGAAGAACTTTCTTAATATAACTTTGCTGACTAAGAAATAAGAATCCAGACTTTCTGTCACGTGTAATTTTCATACCTAGTATTTTCTTAGCAGCACCAAGATCCTTCATCTCAAATTCGCTACTCAACTGTGACTTGAGAGCAGCGACATCTTTCATGCTCTTGGCAGCAATCAACATGTCATCGACATATAACAGCAAGTATATAGGCAATCCATCAACCAACTTAATATACACACAACTATCAAATTCAGACCTCTTAAAGTCATGTGACAACATAAATGAATCAAACCTTTTATACCATTGACGAGGGGATTGTTTCAAACCATAGAGAGACCTTTTCAACTTACAAACAAGATCATCCTTACCCGGCACTATGAACCCTTCTGGCTGGTCCATGTATATCTCTTCCTCCAACTCTCCATGCAGAAAAGCAGTTTTAACATCTAACTGCTCAAGCTCAAGATCACGCATAGCAACAATGGAGAAAAATGTCCGAATAGAACTATGCTTGACAACCGGAGAGAAAACATCATTGTAATCAATACCAGGAATTTGACTGCAACCTTTTGCCACTAACCTTGCCTTAAATCTCGGAGTCTCACTTGGAGACAAACCCTCCTTTCTCTTGAAGATCCACTTACAGCGGACAACCTTCTTTTGTTTAGGCAAGCGCACAACATCCCATGTGCAATTCTTCTCAAGTGACTGCATCTCACCTTGCATAGCGGAGATCCACTTATCACGATCACTTGTGGCAATAGCTTCAGTATACGTGGACGGCTCATGTCCATGCTCCACCCGTTCTGCACAACTCAGAGCATAATTAACAATGTTACACTCCTCAATTAACCGTGTAGGTTTAGCAATATTCCTCCTTGTTCTACGATCAGCGATGGACTGATTTTCTAGCTGCAAAACAGGAGGTGAGTGTTGAACAGTATCATTATCAGAATCATCTGATATATCACCATCATTTTCAACGATGACATTATCCTTTTCCACGGGGTGCTCCACCTCGACACGAACCTGTTCCTCATCAGAACTATCTGAAACATCTGAGGACAACTTATCAAAGTACATAACAGATTCATTGAAAACAACACTCCTGCTCATGAATGCCTTGTTAGTTTTGGGATTCCACAACTTATATCGTTTTACTCCCGAAGCATAACCAATGAAAACAGACTTAATAGCTCTCGGCTCTAACTTTCTATTATCAACATGAGCATAAGTAGTGCAACCGAAAACCTTAAGTTGTGAATAATCAGTAGGAGTACCAGACCATACCTCAATGGGAGTTTTCTTGTCGAGGGGAATAGATGGTGACCTGTTTATCAAGTAACATGCGGTGGCAGCCGCCTCAGCCCAAAAACGCTTACTCATGCGAGCGTTAGATATCATGCAGCGAGCTTTAGACATGATAGTCATGTTCATCCGCTCCGCTACTCCATTCTGCTGGGGCGTGTACAGGATGGTGAGGTGCCTGACAATCCCTTCCGTTCTGCAAAAATCATTAAAAGCATTCGAACGGAATTCACCACCACTGTCAGTACGAAGAATTTTCACCTTCCTCTCAGTTTGCCTTTCTATCATAGCTTTCCACTCTTTAAAAGCAGCAAACGAATCATCCTTATTTTTTATGAAATAAGGTTAAACTATACTAGACTAATCATCAATAATAGTAAGCATATAACGAGCACCACCATATGAGGGCTTACGTGACGGCCCCCAAACATCAGCATGTACATAATCAAGTGTACCTTTGGTGGTATGAACGGAAGCATTGAACTTAACTCTCATGTGCTTACCAAATATGCAGTGTTCACAAAACTGCATCTTACCCAAACTACAGTCGTGCAGCAACTCTCTCTTGATCAATTCTGCCATACCAAGTTCGCTCATGTGTACAAGACGCTTATGCCAGAGGTTAGTTTTATTTGCATCATCATGAGAAACAGCAGCAACAGTACCAGATAGAACGTTGCCTCTAAGAACATATAACTTAGCAGAATTCATATCACCAACCATAGTAATGAGAGAACCTTTTGATACCTTCAGGAGTCTGTTCCCGCCGGTATACTTGTACCCGTCACAATCAAGAGTACTGAGGAGATCAAATTTCTCGCCATGGTTGTTATGTGCTTCACGTCCGTCAACGTGTGTGTCATGCCGTCATGGGTCTTGATCTGAACTGATCCAACGCCGGCAATTGTGCATTGCTGGTCGTTCCCCACATGCACAAAGTCTCCAGTCTGCACTAACTCATAAGAACTGAACCAATCTCTGTTACAACAAATATGAAAAGTACATGCAGAATCTAAAATCCATTCATCCTGACGTGAAACACATGCAGCTAAAACAGTTAGGCATTCGCCATCAGAACTACCATCAACAACAGCAGCCTCACCGGTATCATTATCTTCATTATTTTTCTGTTGGTAAGTACCTTTTCTTTTCTCCTTGTTTTGCAGCTTCTAACAGTCATCAATGTTGTGGTTAGTCTTCTTACAGTACCTGCAGAACTTATCACGGCCTTTAGACTTTGAGCGACCTATGTCGCCCTTGCTCTTGTCTCTGTTGTTGTTGTAGTTGTTGTTGTCTCGCTGCTGAGGCCTTCCACGGACCTCCAAAGCATCACCCTTAGAAAAGGATGAGTCCTCCTTCTGTACCATACCCTTCATCTTTTCCCTCGTCATGAGGGTCTCATAAACTTCAGAGGTGGTTAGTTCATCACGACTAAGTAGTATGGTATCACGAAAATTTGCATAGGAATTTGGCAGCGAAACTAGGAGTAAGAGGGCTAGATCTTCATCCTCATATTTTACCTCCATCGACACTAGGTCGGAAACGATCTCCTTGAAGATCGATATGTGATTCATTACAGAACCACCTTCTTGCAACTTGTGCGAGAGCAACTTCATCTTCACATTCATCTTGCTGGTTAGATCCTTTGACATGCAAATCGACTCCTGCTTAGCCCACAGCGCGGATGCGGTTTTCTCCTGTAGAACTTCTTACAAGATATCATTAGACAGATGCAGTTGAATAAGAGACGTAGCCTTACGGTCTTTTCTCTTCTCATCGGCGGACCACTCGGCCGCCGCCTTATCGCTGAATTTCTCCAGCGCTTCGTCAAGATCATTGGACTGTGCGAGAATCGCACGCATCTTGACCTGCCATAACGAAAATCTCGTCTTGTAGTCCAGCAACGGTAGATCGAACTTCATTGATGTCATCCAAAACCCTAATCTGAAAACAGATCTGAAACATGGGCTATGATACCACTTGTTATAAAAGATAGTAAGAAACGAGGAAGAGCGGAACGATCAAACCAACGGGGACATGAGATTTTAACGTGGAACCCCTCTAAACAAAGGAGAGGAAAAAATCTTGGACGCCAGCCAGCAATACTTCACTATATCAGGATGAGGTTACAAACGACATGGGTTTACAATGTGTGGCTTATCCCAACAGGCAACTTACAAGATGTATTTATAGAGCGTAGAAACGCTAAGTCGGTTATGATCCAACTCGGACATGATCCGTGCAATATCTGTCGCCCCCACACCCCCGCGAGTTCAGTATCCGGTGGAAGCCACCATTGAAGTTAAGGTCTTGAAGGGACCTGGCGACGCGCCTTTCAGCAGCCATGTGATTACTTGGACCGATGGGTACGAAGAGATTATCCTATCACTCTATATGACCACGATCTTAGCAGAGAGGCGGGCATTTGGGGATCAATTGGAGATGACGGCTCTGTTGCGCTTGCTCGTAATTTGGTGGCTGTTCCTATCAGTTTCCCTCAAACGGCTGATGACGACATAGAAATCGTGCTCAACATCTGCTTTATCGACAGTCACCATGCAGCTGTATCCACTCATGTCGATCTGCGATACCCCTGTGAAGAGGTGGTGTGCAGGCACGGTTCCTATGAGCTGCAACTGAAGGTTACCTGGAGAGCTGTCCGATACAGTCCGAGCCACGAAGGATTGTTGGCGATGCGCCTGCCTCTACACACTCCTAACTCGTGGTTATGGGAGTTCATATTCAACAGCAATTATGGATCGTCGTGAGAATGGAATGGACATATAGTCTCCGATCAGCAGTGCATATATTTCTTGGTTGTGCTTGACGGTTCGCTGACAAATATAAATTAGAGTCTTTACTATATTCCTAACTATTTCTGGGTGGGAAGAATATGCTGGTATTGGTAGCAGTTTTGAACCTCTTTTCTTCGTTATATGGAACTTTTATTATGTAATACTACCAATTCAGAAGCGTTTTTTCTTAATCGAGCATACAGAATTCCTTTGGTATAATTTAGGACTCTTCAATATATTTTATTTTACCTAATTCTATCTACGCCCTGGAGGCTAATAACGAAACGAAACAGTCCTCTTATGTTTCTGATAAAAGAGAAGCTGTGTGAAGCTAAGGTTTCATGCACGTTTTTGGAATACCGGTGGGAACTTAGATGTTATCATCGACTGTGATTATCTAACAGTTTAATTACGGTTGGTATAGTTGAAGCAGTCTAAGTATGGTTTTTTGTGGAATATTTGACACCATGGTTTTTCTAATTTATTCTTTGGCAGAATGCGAAAGATTACCCTTTTATGTTTGTAACCTGGAGAGATAATACACCTTGCCTGCCGAGACGATTCAAGAAAAGTTTTTCTAGCTTAAAACCACGAAGTGTCGCAAGAACCATCTAGCTTCAGCGTATACACAAGCCAGGCTCCATAAAGTGTCTTTTTCATAAAGTCTAAAACATCTTACATTAAAAAATAGAGGGAGTAAGTATTACCTTTCATCCACAAGTGTTCGATAACTATTACAACTCCTACGTATAACTTCCAACAAATTTTTGGATATGAGGGACTATTTAAAATGTGTATATTTAGTTTCCTCGTGTAATATATAGGAGGATTTTGTATGTGTATATTTAGTTTATGCTATATATACTTGTTATAAAGCAAAACCCCACTAAGTGCATTAATTATTTTCTATCTCACATGCAAGCTATCCACATCATCCCTATTTTATCCAATCAAGTGTCCTTGTCATTTTCATTAACAAATAGTAAATCTTTCATGCCGCTTATCCATGTCATCTTTTTTCGACCATATAATTATCTACATCAGTAATATTTAGTCCCAAAATATTTAGCATTTTCACACGAATTAGATTTAATGTCTCGATTGTTGTGATTAACTGGATGTTAAAAAAATAAATATTCCATACATATTATACCAATTTTATTTACATAATATTTTTAAAGATTTTTCTGCTGCAACGCGCGTCATAATACAAAAGACTCCCAAAAATCAGAGATCAAATATGAGACAACCTAAAGCAGATATCACATGTGTTGGAATATGCAAGGGATCCGTGGTCAGCATATTCACTCTTTAATTAAAAAAAACTAGTTGAATACTCGTGTGCTGCTACGGTTTTCAAATTACCCGTTGCATCCTTCAAATTACCTTTTTCACAGCTATTGTGGTTAGTACCTTAGTCCAATAACGACAGTCATAGTACCCACTCCAATAGCGTATCTTTCTCGTGCATCTCTCTCGGCTACAAGGTTCACGGTGTACTTCTCGACCCCTATGAGCTTGACTTCTTATTCCAAATGTGGAAGAGGAAATACTTCCTACTTACTTTTTCCTTGTTTGCTTCCTTCTGTCTTTGCGTCTGCACCGCCAGCATTAGCTCATCCCTTCACATCAGGATAAACCACACATGGACACAATAGGCTCCACATCCAGTGCGAAATTCACCCCGCTCAGCCTCAATATACACAACGACACTTGGGCAAAGTTCAACAACGAATATTGACACCAATTAATCTTCCCAACAGTTCTAAAAGCGTAATCCCTATATACCTCACATAATGCGGAATGCCGATTCAGAATGGCTAACCTAATCGATAATTAGATATTAAATATATTGTTTGCATGAAGATAGAGAGAGAAAAAATACCCTGGGCCATCTTATTTGCATAGTGAAATTATTAAATTAATTGCTTGCAGGACAATATCTAGTTTAAGAGAAAAAGAAAATATAAATGTAAAATAAATTAAATGTGGAATCTTGATTCTTGAACTGAGAAGCCATGCCATTCTGAACAGAAGTAGGAAAAATGTGCATATTTTTCCATGTAAATAAAGAAACTGCAAGACAATGTTTCTACAAAGCAAAAAACAGTTTTGTAGTAGATGTTGGTAATTCGTAACACATGGCTCCGTGGAGTACAGATATGCATCCTTTTGAATGTCAATAAGAAAATGTTTTTCGTTTCTGAAATCAACTAAGGGGGCTGGTTAGTAGTTTACATGATAATTACTAAGCAATGCAAATCACCTACCAATGTCCTTTTGAATGCAGTATAAGAACCAGAAACGCACATCAAGAACGTTAAAAACGATAACTTTACCGCTTTCAATTTGCATGTCACATGAGTGATGAAACAGTTGAGATTAATCCTTAAATCGAAAGTTGGAAATAATCTAAACTAAATATAGCCCTAATAATGGGATATGTCCACAAAATAATGGCGATGGAGGTAAAAAAATTCAATGCAGTTGTAGAGATTATCTTCACAATTTTTATTCTCCACATAATCAAGGAATATTTCAGTGAATTCGGCATATAAAATCTATGTCAGAAACAGGGATGATGAGTATGCACAATCTTCAGAATATTTGTAAATTTAAAGTATGGTGTGATGTGCCTGTCAGTGAGATGAGGACCGGGGCATGTCCTTCTCTAACATATAAAAGGAAGTAAGAAAGATGTGAAGAGTTATGGATCTTGAGGATATACATTTTTTTATAGAAAAGGATATACATATTTTGACCAACGTAAAGAGGTGGTGAGTGTGATACTCGCTAGAGAACCGGAAGTTGTGATCGATAGTGTGTCTATACTCACTACGGGAAAAACATTTTCCGGTAGTGACTATATATGGTGATGGGAGAACAGGATCAACAAGATTATTACTTATTCGAAAAGGAATCGTCCGGCGCACGTTAACATGCATGGAAAGCAATATTTGTTGGTTTCGGTCTAGAGGAATCAAGTCGCAGTCCGATTCGGTTCCTCTGCACCTGAGGCCGCGTTCCATATATTGCAAGCCGATAGCTACGTACCAGGAGCATCAAGTTGAATCGACTGACTCTTAGATCCTCGATTTCGCGCCACGTACGTGTACGGCGAGTTCTTCACGATGTTGACGACGCGCTCGATCATCCTGCTCGTCGTCGCCGTGCTGCTACAGGTCGCCGCCGTGTCGGCGGCTGGCGGCGGCGTCAAGCTGCATGTGGATCGCAAGCAGGTGGTGGTGGACAACGGCGTGGTGCAGCTGTCTTTGTCGAATCCTGTGGGCAAAGTCACCGGCATCCGCTACGGTGGGGAAAAGAACCTCCTGTTCAACACCAAGGCAAAAGGCAAAGGCGGGTTAGTGTTCTGATGCTAATCACAACGAGGAGATACATATATAGGCGCAACTTCATGCAAGCATGCCTGATGATGAGTAATTTTTTTGTTCAGGTACTGGGACATGGTGTGGAGCATCCCCGGGACGCGGCAAGGCATGCAACAATCGTACGTACTTCACCTCTGACTGTCTTATTAATTAGTTTTATTACTAGCTTATATGCATTAGAATCGCAAATTAATTCGCATGCATGATGCAGGCTTGATGGTTCGGAGTTCAGAGTGGTATCCCAAAGCGAGGACAAGGTGGAGCTGTCGTTCCGGAGGACCTACGACGACGCACGTTCCAAGGGCGGCGTCTGGCTCAACGTTGACAAGAGGTTCGTGATGCTCAGAGGCAGCCCCGGGTTCTACAGCTACACCATCCTGGAGCACGCCGCCGACACGCCCGCCATCGACATCAGCGTCGCCCGCCTCGCCTTCAAGCTCAACAACAAGACGTTCGACTACATGGCCGTCTCCGACGACATCCAGAGGTACATGCCAACGGACATCGACAGGAAACCGCCTCATGGCACAACCTTGGCGTACCAGGAGGCAGCGCTGCTGGTGGATCCGTCGAAGCCGGAGTTCAAGGGGGAGGTGGACGACAAGTACCAGTACACCCTGGACAGCAGGGACAACAGGGTCCACGGGTGGGTCATCACCGGCAGCCAACCCAACCCCGTCGGCTTCTGGCTCGTCACCCCCAGCAACGAGTTCAAGACCGGCGGGCCCCTGAAGCGCGACCTCACCTCCCACGTCGGACCCACCTGCCTCAGCGTGTTTCATGGATCACATTACGTCGGCGACGACATCGTGGCGCGCATCAAGGACGGCGAGTACTGGAAGAAGGTGCTGGGCCCGGTGTTCGTCTACCTCAATTCCAACCCGGCGGCCAAGGGCAACCCGCGGGCGCTCTGGGAGGACGCCAAGGCCACGGCAGAAGCCGAGGCCGCCAAATGGCCCTACAGCTTCCCGGAGTCGCCGGATTTCCACAAGGCCAGCGAGAGGGGCTCCGTCACCGGCCGGTTACTGGTCAGCGACAGGCACGTGAGCAGGGACAACATGCCTGCTCGGGAAGCTTACATCGGCCTGGCCGCTCCCGGGGAGCCCGGCTCCTGGGCGACGGAGAGCAAGGGCTACCAGTTCTGGACGAGGGCGTCGGCGACCTCCGGCGAGTTCAGCATCGGCAATGTCAGGGCAGGAGAGTACAACCTCTACTCGTGGGTTCCTGGCGTCCTCGGAGACTACATGAACACCACCCGCGTAACAGTTACACCCGGCGGTGTTATCAACCTCGGCGACCTCGTGTTTGAGCCTCCGAGATCCGGGCCGACGCTGTGGGAGATCGGTGTTCCAGACAGGAGCGCGGCGGAGATGTTTATCCCCGACACCGACCCCAAATACCCCACCAACAAGCTCTTCCTCAACAAGGACAAGTACAGGCAGTATGGTCTATGGGAGAGGTACAGCGAGCTGTACCCGACGGACGATCCTGTCTACACCGTCGGCGAAAGCCATCACTCCAAGGACTGGTTCTTCGCGCACGTCACAAGGTGATTTACATACATACAGTACTCCCGTCCCAAAATAAGTGACTCAACTTTGTCCAAAAGTGAATGTATCTAGACATGTTTCACATAGAGATACATCCACTTTTGAGCAAACTTGAGACACTTATTTGTGTACGGAGGGAGTATATGATATTGATGTTATCATGTTACCGTTGCTTGCATATGCGGCCTATTACTGATGACGACATAAATAATAACGTCGTTGATTGTTTGTTGAACTGCAGAAAGGTGGGCGACGACATTGTTCCAACGACGCGGCAGATACGGTTCCACCTTGATCATGTCGTGCCGGACGGCACCTACACCCTACGCGTTGCTCTATCGGCCGCTCACATGGCCAGATTACAGGTACTACTAATCAATCAACCTCATGAGCAATGGAGCGAAATCTTGTCACATACACAGTTTCATCGTCAACCTCTGACTGACTGACCGACCGTTTTCCGCGTGCAGGTCCAGGTGAACGGAGCGACAAGGCGTGGTGCGGGAGTCTTCACGACGCCGTCGTTCGGCAACGGCGGCAACGCCATCGCCAGGCACGGCGACCATGGCCAGGAGTTGAACCTGGAGTTCCCGATCAGCGGGAGCCTGCTCCGGCAAGGCGACAACACCATCCACATCACGCAGCCCAGAGCGCTCAGCATCTTTTTCGGGGTCATGTACGACTACATTCGGTTCGAAGGACCTCCCAGTTCTTAATTTCTAGCAGATGCTCCCAGAGAGAGGTTGCTGCTAATCCATCCGTGGGATGCATGATAGACTAGAGTTGTGGTTCAGACATTTTGTTTCCCTAGCATAGTACTTAGCTCATCTGTTGTTAGTAGTCCACTTGTAAATTCGCTCTCTTTTGGCCTGTTTGGGTCTTGTAATTGAATTTATTTTATTCCTCTTAATACAAATGATTTCTAGCATTTATGTTGTAGCCTGATGCTTCAAGCTTAAGTTTTGGTTGTCCAAAATGTCGTGTTCCTTCAAGTTCGTTCAGATTAAAATGTCAAGTTTATAGAAAGTGGTGTTGATCTAGAAAGCATGTTGTAAAATTTCTTTAGTTGAATATAAAATCTTATCAAAATACAGAAAGGAAGAGAGGATCATCCAGGACCCAAAGTCCACATTAACATTTTATCACATATTACCGGGGTTGCCTTGAGCGTCATCTGTAAGCTGAAGGCCTCCGAACCTCCAGCTCTTTTTATATCAAGAAAATGTAAGGTACAATGGGTCTGTGTGTATAATTTGTCTGCATTTCTCATTTCTCCAAATTTAGGATTACATTTACATGTGTACGTAACTGAATAAACAAAACGACAATGCACAAACACCATGCAGATAAGCGCCTCGCAGAGCTAGCGAGACGCTCCCTTCCACCGGGCGTCATAAAGAATTCCAGATCACATCTCATCTCGAGGTTCTTCGGTGTGTGACAAGGGCGAGCACTCAGCCTCAACAACTAGATCTTTGGTGACTGCTCGGCATGGATCACCAAATACATCGTTCGAAACACTGATTGCACATTTGTTGTTGCCCACACACGCCTGAAAATGAAGCAAACATAGTATTATGACATATAGTAGATATTTACACTTGCATCAAGTTAGGGAACCGCCTTAAGCATCTGTTCCCTTATCTAACAGTATGAATAAATTCAAAAAGAAAATAGAGTGCAACCAGTGTGGAAATAATATCAGTTCCGATCGAGGTTTTTCTTGACAAGAAATATACAAGGCGCTCACGTCTCAGCAAAATTATCATAATAATCATTTTTGCTCCAGTGTGATCTATCTATTTCCGGATCAAATTTAGCCTTACAGTGTTCAGAAACCTCAGAAATTACCCCTCCGAATCTTTCATTTTCTTCTTTGTTTAGAATTTCACAAACACTTCTTTTATGATAGATGCACATGGGAAACCAAGAAGATGCTTTCAAATTAGTCCATTAGAATCAAGTTACATGGTTTAGCAGTTGATACGTGTAAGCTTACCTCTGACACCAAGTCAAGAGTACTTGAAGCATGGCACTTTCCTTTGGAGAAGTTCTGGCAACCACCTGACGGAGTTCCATAACTTGCAAATTTAATCTGAGAGATCACATGCCCATCATCACACTGTAAGTGCAGTTCTGGTGCTACAGTGTCCATCAAGACATGGCCACTGGCAAGAAGTGACCAAGCAGAAAGTGGAGGATAATAATTTTCTGATATTCTTGAGCAGATTGTCTTTGTGTAATGAACCTCCAGTGATATCTTTGAAGGGTCACCCCCTGTTTCTTCAAGAAGTACCAAAAGATTGTCTGACTCATGCAGCCATTCTCGCGGTATGTGATACCTGATTGAAACAAGTATAGGCTTGAGAAATCAGAAACAAGGTTACTAAAACGTTGGTTGTTTAGAAAAAACAGACTGAAACAAACTAGCACAATCAAATGAATGCAATCTTAACAGTTGCGAGTAGATTCCTCACATTCCACCAATAGGGGGTTAAAATGTCATTGGGACGAAGAAACAAAACTAGATTAGTGTCAACTGAACAGGGATATTTGTTTTGCCTCATAGGTGTAGATGCACCCACTACCCAAAAACCACATTTAGAAATGTTACAAAATTCTAAACACAAATTTCGGATGTATTCTATGTTCACAACTAAAAATAAAACATTTTTATGGTCCGTGTATAAAAGCCAAATTCCGATGCTTCAAAATGAATTTTACCAGATTTTTTTTGTCTTTTTACATGGGCCACAAAAAAAATCTTCTTTCGCAGAACTTTGTGTGCGCACATAGAATGTCCTGATGTACACCCTAATTTATTATTTTTAATATTCTATGCATCGACAAGGATTATGACATTTTGTGTCATCACTTTAGGGTAAATTCTCAGACAAAATGAAAAGGAACTATTCGAACGTCTGGCTTGTCTGCGTGTAATGCTTACATTAGAGATGTGATAAATATAGCTATAGGGAAAAGACAGATATAGAAGAGAACCCCAACTATCATGGAACGAATTATGCAAAAAATAATTTATTCTTAATACCAGCTCTGTGTAGGCATTCCACAGTTTGATTGGCATTTGATCTCACTATATGCTCCTGCGTAGTTGCATGAAGATGGGCACCCAGATTTTGGCGCTAGTAGTGACCAGTAGCGCCCAATTAGATGCCCATTAACCCAAACCTGGCCCTTCCCCATGCTCCCAAGATCGATGGCAACAGGTTCAGTACCTTTAGGGCTATCAAACATAGTCTGCATATAGAAAACACTAGTCAAAAGACAAACAAAATGCAGAAGACAACCAAGATGCATTATCATCAGCAAGACAGAATGTCAAATTATGGAGGTGAAAAGCCAGCTTACCTTGTACCACGTGAAGGGTGACTGCACATTGTCAATCTGCATGTCACTCCACTTGACACATCCCTGCTTCTCAGGAGCATACAGCATAGAAAACTCACCTTTCAGTCCCACCTGCATTTTAAATATACATGTAAACATGTGCATGATATGCTCAAATCAGGACCAAATACTTAAAATACATGGCACTAGTATTCTAGTATCTTTCACCATCTAATGTAAACGAGTAAAGTGCATAAGAGGTCCACAAACTACCTTCAGAGTCTCACGAGGTCCTGGAACATGAAAGATCATCCTCCAGGTCCTGGAAGTTCAACTAGTGACACATGCTAGGCTAATTATAGGTCCTCAACCTATTCTGGTTTTTTACTGGTTCGACCATAGCATGAGCCACTGATTGCACTTCCAGGACCCAAATGATGATTTTCCAAGTACCAGGACCTACCTGAGATCCCTGAAACAATTTGAGGACCAATAATGCACTTTACTTAATGTAAGGTGAACAAAGTGGAAGTAAGCATGGCTGAAATTCCAAAGCTTTACCTGATATGTCCAAACGGAATGAGTCAGATCGATGTCCCCATTTGGAAATCCAGTGAGTTTTACTTGACCTCTAAATCCAGCTCCATCTTTCTCCAAGAAAGCACCATAATTCTTTGTGATTGTCGAACATGGTACGAAACATCCAAATGCATATTACATTTTGTGCATGATCATCATATCTCATATATAAGAGAAGAAAAACATACAGATAGGCAGCTATTCATCAAATGAAAACGATAGAATCACATGCTCATATGGCATACAAGTAGCTCACTTCACTGGAATTCAAAAGTTCGTCACCCATTATACGCTCAACCCCACAGTTTCATCCTAGGTAAAATATGAAAAACATGAGTCTAATGGAGAGAAGCCCCATGGAATTTTACTGACGCCCCTGGCAAGATGGTCTGGAATTGGACCGCGTCAGGCCAATACTCCACCCGGTCAGGATACGCCGCCACGTTCCAAGGCTCCATCCATAGCGACACCTGGAAGATGATCTGGAAGTGTTGGGCAACCGCCAAGGTCAAATTCTTCCATTGGCTGGCCGATCAAGACCGATGCTGGACCGCAGAAAGGCTCCGACGCCACGGCTTGCAGCACCATCCGTGGTGCTTGCTCTGCGACCAAGGGGAGGAAACGATCGCGCACCTGCTCACCGCGTGCCCCTTCTCGCGACAGGTTTGGCACGACGCCCTGGCCTGGCTGCGCATCCCCTGCCAACCACCAGACGCCACCGCCTCCCTGCACCAGTGGAGCCAGCGAATGACGCGCCTCGTCCCCAAACCAATGCGCAAGGGGCTCGCCACCGCCACGCTGCTCATTCCCTGGCTAATCTGGAAGCACCGCAATGCCTGCGTCTTCGATGGAGCACGGCCATCGGTCACAGACCTGACCGCCAAGATCAAGGAGGAAGCAAGGCTCTGGGCCAAAGCTGGGACAGCAGGGCTGCAAGACCTCATCCCCACCACCTGGGATGTCCATTGACTCCCCCTGTTTTATCTTTTCCCTGTAAACCTCTCTTTGAGGCATAAACAGCTGTAAAACTCTCTCTCTATTCAATGAAACGCAAAGTCTTTTTGCGTTTTCACTATCAAAAAAATTAAGACAGCTGAATTCGCTCCTGGCAGGAGGCTAAGCCTAGTTGGGAAGGAGACAACACAAATCCAAGAAAGCATAAGCCTAGTTACTGTGCTAAGTGCTAACTCCTGAGTGCCCTGGTGGTTAACTTATTACAGGTATACATGGATGTTTAAGGTAATAACCATGTACTCTGGTATAATTCCATAAATACTACTGTTTAGCTAAGTGAAGGCATACAAAACACGATATACCTGCAAGCCAACAATTTCGGATAACAATGTCAACTCATTAAGACCTTGAATGAATTGAACCGGTTGTTTCAGTGACACCCAGTGACCAACTTGACTACCTACATATTGAAAGATTCCATTATGAGCAACTATACAAGGAAATATGCAACCTGTATCTCCATGAGGCCATAAGCCGATATATGTGCTCGGGAGCATATGTGCTCGGGAGCCAAAACTGCACACCCTAAGCTAATAGTATTATGTGATAGCATATTCAAACTGCACTAACATCACACATTTCTTCAAGTAAAAAAAATCACACATTTCTTATCATGTGGTAGGTAAAGATAAATTAGAAGCAAATGTCCTAGTTCCAAGTGAATACCTGCAAGCTTTCCGTTTACAAATAGACGAGCTACATCACGAATTTGGTCTATTGTTAATGCAGGAGAAACCCCTTTTGAACTCCAAAATGCAACATCCTCATCCGAAATATTAATACTGTAAATTAAAAATTATATCAAATCCACTGAATATAGTGAGTGCATTTTCAACTGAATCTGAAGTACATGCAATCAAACTGCATAGTGATCAAGCATTCTATAAGCAAAACATATCTATTGCCAGCCCATAGCTGGTGCAGGTGATCAAGCAAAAGTTATCACTTCGAAATCTACCAAGATAAAAAAAAATTAAGAAATATATATATTAAGGTGGTTCGTAATTTGATCTAGCTGCAAGCAGAGAACACGGCGCAATTATTCATTGGCTAACTAGAGAAAAGTATAATGGTATATTGGCAGGTTTTTTCTCTACAGAATCTAAGCCCACAAAATAACATGATGTAACAGCTTACAGATCAACATTCACCTGGTAGTATACCACAGGTAGTCAGATGTGTCCTTTGTTACATTTAAGTGCTCTAATATTCCATGAGTAGCAAAGCTTTCACCACCCCATGTGCCAATGGTCTCTTTATAAGTCCACCAAGTACTCGAGAGATAGGACCCACCAACCTCAGGTAATAAGATACTAGGCTTTGGTCGACTTGAATGACTTGGGGACCCAGATTCAAATGTAAAAACAGAAGTTTGTGCACCAACCTGAAAGATAATGAGAAATTAACAATAATAATCATAAATATCCAAAAACAATTCAGTAAGATTTTCCCACGTTTATCGAGTTTTTTGTGGACCATTTTCTTCACATCCAAGCAAATTACAGCCAAAATTTTAACACGACGATAGATTTGGAAATCCAAGAACAATTAAATAATGGAAGTCCGCCACAAGGTTCCAGACTCCTTTGAAAAAGTGAAACAATGGAGGCAGTTCCACTGAAAACCAGTCATGACTAGCCAGTTACTGCACGTTTTATGAACAGTATAGTCTGTCCCTGGTTATGTACATTGTAACCTAAACTCAAGCAAATATATGTTTCATGCTCATACATCCATAGGTAGAGAAGAATTATGTGCAGTTAGAGATTACTTACTAGTGCAGTATTGTAAGCCACGTTCTCACAATCTGGTAGTATGCTCACAGACCAAGGTGGTAGATTATAAGATCTGCCAAAGATCCAGACTGATACAGATTTATGCTCATCAATATTGGCAAGAAAAGCAGAGCAAATCTGTGCATTTCCTGAAATGCTTCCGTTTGTATGAACTTTTCCGTTGGAATACACGTGTGCCTGAATAAAACAAGAGTGTAAGCAAAGTATTAATATTCAACACAAAGTGTGCATACAATGATCACATCCAAAACAAAACTTTTGGTCCTTATATTAACCTAATTAGTGGCTGTTAACTGTGAAATTCACGTTGGCACATGGGAACACATGCTCCTGCCACCCGAAAATACATTTTGAAATGTTACAAAATTCCGAATCAAATGTTAATGCGTACATCTCGACATTCTAGGTGCGCACACCAAGTTTTGTGGAAAACCGACATTTTTGTGGCCTATGTAAAAAGGATAAATATGTCTCGTGAAAAGCCTTTTTTAGCACCATTTTTTGTGTTTTGTACACACGGCACATAAATGTCAGAAAAAAGAATGTTGACATATCTGAGCGATTTAATGGACATGACACCTAGTTTATGGTAAATGATACATATGTGACCTACTAGTAAAATATTTGATAGATAGAGGTATGATTAGTATGTTTTTCATACATTCTTGTCAGCAAGAGAAATGTAACATCCCAAGCTATGTAAGATTTATTGGAGTGGTGTGGAGGATAATGAGAATATCATAAGCATCATGTTTAAATTCCAAGTAAGATGAAAATGAGGGGAATTTAAACACATGCTATTTTGTTGAAAAGACAATTGTTTCAGTCCTAGTCTTTGTTGTATTACCGTTTGTTGCAACACACTTTGTACATGGTGTGTATTTTTATAAAGTGCATGGGGGTGTGTAGGGTTTTGTAAACTAACTAAAAAAATGTCAGGCTATGATCAAACCGGGTGTTAATCTCAAACTCGCTAACTGAGAGCTTGGGAGCTATATCTACCTACTTTAACTGTGTATTAAACTATTTATTGTGACCGAGCGGTTATGGGTTGATGCTCGAGCTCACTTAGGTCAGAGTGATGGAACTATCTACTCTACGTCGTCAGAAATATTAATACACATGACGTGAGGGAGAGATGAGTTGACATTGCGGGCTCTCCAAGATTATATACCACTGTGAGGTGTGAGCGGTCTGAGTGGCTGAAGTTTCATCTAGTCAGATGGAATCAATAAATACTGTTGATCCTTCATCTGAATCGCATATGTATGATCTTGGGCACCAACAAGAAAGTAGGCTAAATTTTCCCTTACACAAACAATGTAAGCACCATAGGGTGCTTACAGGATACTACCTCCATAAGGATAGCCGACACACATAGGGGACTGGGGAGTAAATTATAGGTTAGGATGACAAGCGAGTGAAGTTAGGTTTATAAGCTAATTCTTATTTGTTAACTTGTTAAATTGGTTGATACACGGGGGGTGTTTGATACACAGGGGTGTCCCTTATACAGAGGGAATTTTTTTGACCCTCAAGAAATGATTTTATCTCTAGCCCTATCTCGTGTTTCATATTTGAATAAAATAATTTATTTGTTTGACTATCACCTATAGCATATGCATGTAACATGTCTCCCTTCCTCGCCAAGTAGCAACCAAACAGGACACATGGACACTGTGCTCATCCACAACCATTTCTCTCCTCGCCCAGTTTGTGACATCCTGGCCGAGTTCAAAGGATTGAGAGACTATCCATACCAACCGATGGATCCAGGGGCGCTCTATCAAGGAGATCGCGCCGCAGCTCTATGCTTGCATCCCCAAGCGGCGCAGAAAGGCGAGAAGGGTTGCTGAAGGCATACACGCCAACTCATGGGCTCGGGACATACAAGGCGTGCTGGGCATACATGAAATTGGCCAGTATTTACAACTCTGGCAGACAATTTCAGGCACGATCCTACCCGACGAACCGGACCGTCTAGTTTGGAGATGGACTACATCAGGTGCCTATTCAGCACAATCAGCATATCTCGCAACCTTCCAGGGTTCTACGGCTTGCCGCGCTTGGAAGATGATCTGGAGGCCTTGGGCACCACCGAAAGTCAAGTTCTTCCACTGGCTCGCACAGCAAGATCGATGCTGGACGTCTGACAGACTCGCCCGTCATGGATTGCAGCACCATCCGAGATGCCCACTTTGCGATCAAGCCGCAGAAACCATCCATCACATCTTCATCGAGTGCCCCTTCACGCGCCAGGTTTGGCACGACATCATTGCTTGGCAACATTTGGCGGTGCCGGTCCCTGATCACGAGCCATCTCTGCTTGCCTGGTGGCAGAACGCCAAGCAGATCACCCCCAAGCCACAAAGAAAAGGGCTGACGTCCATCGCCCTCCTTCTCCCCTGGATGGTGTGGAAGCAGCGCAACGAGTGCATCTTCGACGGAGCGCAGGCCTCTACAGCCTGTCCTCTCCAAGATCAAAGAAGAACCCACACTTTGGGCTAGAGCCGGAGCAGCTGGGCTCAAAGGGCTACTGCCACAAACCTGGGATGTACACTGAACTTAGTTTTGTTTTGTTTTGCCTCCTAGGAGGATTGTATCAAACTCTACCTTTTCAATGAAAGAAACGCAAAGGTCCTTTGCGTTTTCGCTAAAAAAGGTGCATCTTCTTTTCTGGATCCTAAAAGCCTCTTCGTTAAGTGTTTTTTTGTGGGATGGCTGGATGGGTGACCTCTGGGAAGTTTCCCAGGGTGTGCAAGAGCGAGGACAAACTGCACTGGAAAGACTTTTGTAGGCCTGTGGGGCCAGTCTACAGCCTAGAGAGCCATCACTACTGCCATTCCCAGAGGGGCTGGGGCGTTACGCAGCTGCAGTCAGAAATGACCACATCCAGGCTGTCTCACTGCCCTATCCATACAGACCGCTCGTAATATTTTCACACAAAAAATTGCAGCAAAATAAGATGAGATACAAAAGGTGGCGTGTTCCTACAAACATTTAATAGAAGGTTTGAACACAGTTTATGAAACAATAGGCGAGAAACTGGCAGCAGACCTCTTGCATTGATCCTAACTTTATATACTTAGGTGAGCCATCCACTGCAATAAGAGCTGGTTCACAAAGTTTAATAGCTGTGTGTAGATCTTTCAGATGTCCCCACTTAGGCTGCCTTAAGATGCCTGAAAATAACATATCATGGATTCTGGATAGTATCTCTTATCTCTTATATAAGTGAAAACTCAGCTATAATTCCATGCCTCCTCTTCAATCGCTTGATGATATACAAATGTACTAAGTTGTTACAATAAGGCATCCACATGCTACCATATGTTAATAGTCTGGATGAGTAATGCTGAAACTGTAGCAGCTTACCAAATCATGCTTTTAACAAAGTGGTGGCTAGATGCTACTATTTCATGGACAATATGAGTAAGACATGTTGCCTACTTGTATAGATTAGTCCTAGTCCTCTTGTTGAAACAAGAATTACATTGATAAATCTTTAGAGTTCTCAAGCCTAGGTTTACCACTTGCAAAGAAATTTACATACCATACTCGTTAACTGGAGCATCATAATCATAACTCGTTATCTGAAGTGGACCACCTGCTGTTCGGGCAAAATTTGTTCCACCAAAATACTGCAAACAAAATAATTGCTCTTAAATCCAAATATTTAGAACCATGGTAATACGTTCATCACATTTTCGCACAAAAAAATGAATTAGATAGCTGACACTTTTACTAACAGTACCAGGACTGAGCGACCCAAATAAGAGGCTATGCAATGTAACTTATGAGATCAAGATGGAATAAATATTTCTCTCACAACTAAGGAACGTGAACCAGGGACCAAAATATTGCTCGGAAAATTAGTTCTGAAACTTGAAATATGCCCAGAACTTAATTCTTTCACCTCTATGAAACTTGAGAGAAGAGACCTGAAAGTTGCTATGTACATAACTTGTTGTACTTCCCAAACGGGTAGAGACAACACTAGTTTTTTTGGACTGCCAGGTAATCTACTTGAGACTACACCCAAATCATTAACTAATAATAAGATATACTGTATTAACCTTTGCACAAAGTTCCCTCTTTTGTCTTAATTATCACTACTCATTGCATCTGCATGCTGCTGCGGTTTAATCATGTTTGTGAACATTTGATGATTTCCACACTGGCATCAACATGTTACAGCTTGATGGAAGGAAGCTAGGGTTCTGTTCCGAATCTCGCAACCGTACGCAGCACGCCTATGTCAGTGATATTGGTCAGACTCCCGCCATTTAGGTAGAAACGCCGTGTGTAACGATTTTGGAGGAACATCTTACCATATAATAATTCTGTAAACTTCCACCACGTTGGTAGAAACGAGCAATAGCAAAAGCACTGTCTTCAGCGGGCCTATGAGGCAAAGGTCCACCCCAGTCGGCATACCTGCCCAATACATCAGGGCACCCAAAAAATCAAAACCGAAACAGAAAAGAAAACATAGCAAAATTGCAATTTTCAAGAGAAAAGCAAATTAGAAGGTGGTTCAATTCCTAGTTCTTGAAGAAATATAAGTGAACGGCAGTTGCATTTCGATTAGGTATATCATTCATTTGGACAAACATGGAGCATTATTCATCTATGTGGATATATTTACACGAACTATTAGTACAGAAAAACATAGAACTCAGCACACCTTTTCAATTATTGGCTTTAAAGCTAAACAATATGCAAAAGAAAAGTCAATCATAGACATGTATACAAGAAATAAAGAAAGAAAGGAAGAAAGAAAGAAAGAAAGAAAGAAAGAAAGAAAGAAAGAAAGAAAAACTTTGTCCCAAAATCTAAGTCATAGAGCAACAATTACTTTGTTAACATGGAGTTTATGTACAAAACATGCCACCTGATCAGGCAGGCATGCTTGAAACAGCAGCAGACCTATACAGTTTATCCCTGCAGCTGTGCTTTTTTATCTTTACTCTTTCATAGCTTCCTCTTGCCATTTGTTTTTTTCTTCTGTTGTTTTGTTTTATGTTTGCGGTTGGGTTGTAAGTTTGTGGTGTCATCTTGATATTTTCTTCTAGTACTAGACATCACGCATTGGTGCGAGTATGAGAAGAAAATGTTGGTTCATGTAACAAAAATTGATATCACTAGATTGGCATTCAGAACAACCTATGACTGTGATTTTTTACCACGTATTAATCAAGTAACTGTTGGTCACAGCGCTGCCTTAACAAATCAAAATACGCCATACATTTTGTAACGGAGGGAGTATACCGCACAAATGCAGTAATATTTTTTGTGACTTTGCTCCTGAAAATGGATGGGTGGACAATTCCTACCATGTAAAGCTAATGCAAGGAGAAACAGGAAATTAAGGAGCTTCCAACAATGTGAAAAACGCATTTTCACCCATAGCCATTGAAAATAAGATGATGTTAAAACTTAGAAACCTTGTCTGAATTGTTCTATTTTTTGATGGTGGTGAAATCTGTCTTACCAAATTTTTTGGTCATAACAAAAAAATAAGTCTTGCTTGAATGGTTTTTAAAATTCTTGGCATGACAATGTCTCTTTGCCCATCTCTCTTTGTTCCCGCACGCCTTAACTCCTCAAACGGACTGCTTTTATGCAACTGCCATTAGAATATACCTTAATTTTCAAATGAGATAACTCTTTATTCTAATATTGACTCCTAAAGCAGAATTTTCCTTAAGCGACCTCATACATTAGTGATTAGTTTATGGAAGTTGGATTAAGTAAAATATTTCAGAGTCTCTCAGCCTACACTCGAACAGTCGCATCCGTGCAGTAGTGCAAGCCTTAACTCCTCAAATGACCTCCTTTAATGCAACTGCCATTTGCATATTTCACCATCGGCAGGCATCAACATTCTGGCATAATTTTTCAATTGAATAAACAGCCATCATGCGTGCTAGCTAAGAGGATAAAATGATGTTCTCCTGCCCCTTGACTATCTCAAAAGGAAAACCTATGTATTAAAGCTGTGATCATCTTGGCTCTTGGGTAGACAAAAACGGGTCCAAACTCCCAATCATCACAGTTCACACAATAAAAGACATGATTATACTAATACCAGTAAGATTTTCATGATAATGATCAAAGGAAACCAAGAAGAAACAACATACCATCCATCCCAATCCTCAGTCCATATCGTTGGCTTATTGTTAGAATTTGGCTTAAACCCATCACAGTAAAATGCATTGCAAGTATCAAGCTACCAAAAAGTATAGTCAGAACCCTCCTACTATAATAGAACTTGTAGGAATTAATGAATAACTAAAAATAACCTCGCAAGGTTGTCAGATCACTTACAATTTGTTCTGGGGCGTCAGTTTGCCGGCACATCACCCAAGGAATGCCAGTGTCGAGGCCAAGTGCCATCTGAGCTGCCCACTGCATATATCTCTTGCCTGCTTGGCCATACTTGACTTGAATATTTCCATATTCATTTTCAATCTGTCAAATAATCTCCAGAGAATATCCAGTAAGAAGACAGGCCATGTACTCGTGTTTGCTTCTAATGCAGATAACAGAACGAACATATAGCAACAACTATAAGTTTGGTGTGCATATCTTTTGTTGTAATATACTAAATGACAATAGTTGCTCGAAAGAGATGGTATATTCAAGAACAACAGGAAGTTTCATAGTAAAAAGCTGATACCACGACATCTATGATAATCCTTGAGTTCTGCATCAACTTATCTTGCATGATTTTCAAGAGCAGGAAGTTTCATGGTAACAACTGGTACCCGGAAAAAAATGGTTGTGAACTTCCGGGAGTATAAGTGTACTGTAGTCGGTGTAACTAGATCCTGAGGGGCAGAAAATCACATGTCCTAAGAGTGGCAAAAATGAAGCTAGCATCCAATAGCGTAACACACACAGTCTGGTGGCTGACTTTACAAAGTCCCCGGCAACATTGACAACAAGTCATCGACGAACTAAGAGTGGATATCTGTTTTTTTTATAGTGGAATAGTGCAGTTTCAAGAGTGATTTTTTTTTCATTTTCTGTAGTCTTCCGTATTTTCGCATAGTGGACTTTCTCCCCGTGATGAAGAAGAGCGTGTCAAGGCGACACGAGGCTACAAGGCAAATGGAACAAACAACAATATTCAATAATTGAACTTTAAGAATGGATTCGGACCTGCTGCAATATAATGGGACCACCTTGCCACGAATAAAGCTTCTCATCTTTCATCATGTCTACAATTTTTGTAACGAAAGTCTGCATTTCAGCCTGTTGAAACATTTATACGGCTTAGTAGTTACATAAGTGCTTGCGCGTGCTCTTCCAACAAAATCTAGTGTTGTAATTGTAATTAGTTGCTACATATACAAAGGCAGGAGTCATGTGACTTCATGCAGTACAGTATTGTTACAAGACAAATTATATGATCAAAACAAGCCCATGCATCAAACAATAAAATATATTATTACCTTGTACGGTTCATTGTCAGTACGGAATTCTATGCCAGGAATATCACGTAACCAAACTGGGAAACCACTGCACAGGTGCAAGACAAAAGGACAGATTAACAAACAGCATGAATAATGATATTTATATAGTCTTTATGAATAGCACAAATGTATTAATTAATGTAATAAAAGGAGAGTTGTCTAAAGTTATAATGGAAGTACTGAGATTACACATATTATTAAGGAAAATGCTAACATTATGCTTAATTTAGAGGGACTGATAAACAAAACACAATGTACGATCAAAAGCTCAACCGACGAGGAACAAATTCGTTTACCTGTTAAAATTAGCTGGGTATCTTTTCTATTAAAGAGGAGTTGGTGATTGAGTGACGGTGTCACACTCCCTTTACCGTATATCCTCTCCCAGAATTAGGGGTGCCAACATGTGGGCCTTGTACTCATGTGAATCAAATTAAATAATTCTATACGAATCTAATTTTCTAACAACCTCAACAGCATAAATAACTATGGTAGTCTCAACACTCAAGTTCTCCCCACCCTTTATAAATCCAGCATCATAATGAACTCCCAAGACGAAGTTGATTTATACCCTTTTTATTTCTTTGATGTATGCCTAACCATCTACAATTGTGATATCGACGAGGATGTCTGACACAGGATCAAGACAGGGTGGATGAAGTGGCGGCAAGCATCTGGCATCCTATGTGACAAGAAGGCCCCGCAAAATAAAAAAGGTAAGTTCTGTAGGACGGCGATCCGGCCTGCGGTCCTATATGGAGCAGAATGTTGGCCCACTAAAAGACAACAGATCCAACAAATGAGTTTCACGGAGGTGCCAATGCTACGGGGGGATGTGTGGACATACAAGAAAGGACTGAATTGGGAAGGAGGTAATGCATGATAGGTAGGGGTGGCACCAATTGAAGAGAAGCTAGTCCAACACCGACTAAGGTGTGGTTTGGGTAATTTATCCAAAAAAAATGGTGCCCCCTATTTGTCCATGTATAGGCCTCTTGAGCTATACCCGACTCACATGTGAGAGGGGGTGTTGAAGTATATATGTGCATTCCCATTCCTTTCCATCAGTTATGCTTTTGGTTGCGTTGACCAGTGCATGAAACTTGACACTATCAAAGAGAGATTGACTTTTAGCCTATAAAGTCCCCCTCCAAAATAAATAATGGAACCTATAGAGACAAGCTAAAAAGGATACAAGTATGCGTATATGCATGAACACAACACAAATGTGCATGTATACCAATATGTCCTTTTCAGAGAAGAAAAACGTATACCAATAATAAGTATAGAACAAGAAAAAAGAAGTTATCACAGAACTGAATGCTCTAGTAATTACTAGTTAGCATGGATGTGATCAAGATATTTAAACAGCCAGGTGTCAAAATAAGAAACAGACCCGAAATTCCATTCAGCGCAAGCATATGGGCCGATCCGGAGGAAGAAAAATAGACCTTCAGCAGCAACCAGCTTCACAAATCTCACAAGATCAAATCTTTCTTCGAAGTAATACTGGGGGAAATGTAAGACGCATAAGTTACTGTTCAAGGAAAAGATTCGCACCAGCTGGAGTAATATAAATTAGAAGGGCAAGTACATTACCTGGCCTTTGGCTGGTTCATGCCCATTCCAGAAGACATATGTCTCAATCACATCTGCACCCCCTTCCTTGCACTTGGCAATTATACTAGGCCACATCTGGCACAATTTGCAAGATTTCAGTGAGTGGTACAAGCAATGCAATCAAAGCGGCTGGAGAAAGAACAACGACGCCAAGACCGCGGAGACGGCCTCAAGCGGCCGCCAGCAACTCCCCCCTAAAACGCTCCCCTTGCACAAGCTGCAGACGGCATCCTCACCTCGGGTGTGGCGCGGGGGTAGTGTACTCCGGCGGAGACGAGCATCCTGCGCTTCCCGCCGATGAGCACAGCCCGATGGTCGTAGGTCACGTTGAAGGGCTCGAAGAAGGGCCCATCCGCCCCGCTCCCAGCAACCTGCCTCAGCACCCCCGCCGCTGACGCTGAGGCGGTGAAGTAACCGACGAGGAGCAGGAGGAGGAGCGGCGGGAGGGCCCGAAACCGCGACGGCAACGGCGAGGGGGGCATCGCCGGAAGCAGAGGAGTGGGTAGTGGGAAACAGAGCGGCGGATGAAGCGAGGGTTTGCCTACTTCATTTTGGTTGGAGTTTTGTATAGCATCAGAAAAAAACTGAAGTGGACAAAACGGATTGAGATCATCACGCCACATAGTGATGGCCTACTCGAAATAATTGGTTGAAGAGTACACGCAACGCGTTAATGATTGCTATTCTATAAAAAATGATCATTGCAGTTCTTTTGCCCGGGAAACGATTGCGATATTTTATATGGGAATCAGCTTTCCTTATTTTTCCTAGTCGCCACATTGTGAGACATGATTTTATATGTTATCGGCTATATAAAAATCCTTTATGTTATCGACTATACAAAAGTGACAAAATTTAGAGATTTAAACTATACATGGTTGACCGTACATGGGACAATCTTTGCATTTCATTTTAAAGAGATTTAAACTATACATGGTTGACTATACATGGGACAATCTTTGCATTTCATTTCAATATTTAAATATGTTGTCATCCAATTATATTCATTTTAGGAGAAAAGGAAAACAATCTATGCATTTCATTTCACTGGAAACAGACAAGGCATTGGACAGTAGATTACATAGAACTAATGAAGATTCCAAGTGGATGGCCGAATGACCCGAAGCCCAGGAGCATTTGTCGGGTGTGTCATGTCTCGCTGGGAGCCACAAGTCCACGAGGGAGTCCCCTTAATATATGGGGCTGGAGATGTCATTGTGAGTCGAGCGAGAATCTTGTGTCAGGTTGGCTGAACAAATGGGGACTCCAACAAGAAGTGCCACATGGTTTCAGTGACCTAGTCGCACGTACCAGATTGAATCGGATTTGTTTGGATGTTTGTATTGGAACTTTGGAAGGTTTGAAATTGAAATGAAGTCAATTACAAATCAACAAATGTATTAATGAAATGAGTTGCCAAATTCAAATTTATATTTAGTTGTGCAAGATATTGGTAGGTGGAATCAAAAGAGTACTCAATTCCAATTCTCCGTTTGGATGTTTATCTGTTGAATTTGAGCATCCACATGGGAAAAGTCAGTTCCACCCAATTTAGAGGAGTGAGACTCTGAATTGGAGAAGGCATCTTTTAGTTCTAGTTCTATATCATAGAATTCGACTTTCAATTACAGTTTTTAATTCTAAACACAACCAAACAATAGAGTTGGAGAAACTCAATTCCAATTCCCAATTATGTATCCAAGCCTAACATATCCTCTATCATATATTTTTTCATCGGTTCGCTGCAGAGCAGATAATGATCGGTTACGGATTCAACTGCGGTATATACCAGATCGTGGATTCATAACAGAAATGGAGCAGACTCAAGACGGAAGCAACATCAATCGGATTGGTACACGCATAAATAGATCATCAAACCATCCAACCAAAAATAGTTAATAAAAATAAATCGAGAAAACACTCGTAGAATAAGTAATGATAAAATGACAGTTAATAATATAACAAGATCACATGATCAACATGTGTACATATAGATACAATAATGTAAAAAAAAGTGCTAAGTTATTGTCCATGTATGCTTAAATAGCTTAGTGGTCTAAGAGAATTGTATGCATAGTCGGTAAAATAACCATGTAAGTGAGTTGATGATTAACGAACAACTCGAAAACTCACTAACTGCTAATATGTTGGGTCATTTTTTTTGGGTAGAAAATAGGATTATTCTGTTAAGACCATTGGATTATCCTAATTATTTTTTGGATAATTCATATTTTACATATCATATATGAGTGTTAATTCGAAATCAAATATCCTTATCCGTCAGATTTCTTAAACCGAATATGGACTCTATGAATTGGATTCGACAACGGATTCAGTGTAAAAATTATCCTAACCATAACCATTTACATTGGGATGATGCCTCGGCGTGCGAGCAGTCATGCACCAATCCTAATGGCAAGCCAATGGAATAAGTTAATCCGCGGCAGTGCCCATGTTTTCAATGTGAGCCTCGACGAGAAGCAGGTCGTCGACCCTTTGAAGGTTGGCACGTAGCATGAAGTAGCAAAATAAATTCCGTTCTTGCCCTGTCAGAGAGTGGTGTGCTCGATCATTTGTCAGAGTTGTATATTTGTCATTTTTATGTACCTCAAATGAAGATCAGGATGTAGGGTATCCCAAACTAGATCTTACACGTATATTGAATACATCGAAGATAACATGCAGGAGTTTTTAACTAATTCAAAAAAATCAATATATTTTTTGAATTTTATTAAAGAGGTCACTTGGACCTAGGAAGTCTGAAATCCCTGCTGCAACACACCCGGTAGATATTCGTTAGGAGGCCAAAACTTACAAGGCTAGTCCCAATCCCATGATTTAGGGTCAAACTCAAAATGACCTATAACTTTCCTCTCTTTTGTGTGTGTGTCTGTGTGCGTATAACTTTCCTAACTTACATGACTATTATTTGGAAACTACATAAAACCAGACTGACTTTTTTATGATTTTGATTTGGTCTCTACGAACCTGAGGCAGGAGGATGTACACTCAGAAAGATTTGAAGATAGTTTTCCAATCCATACTTATTTGCTTTATTTTGAGCTTCTATGTGAAAATGGCAGACAATTCAAATTCCTATTTCACCAAATCCGAATGGGATCATCCATGGTCTAGGCAAGCATTCCAGGAATGTAGGAGTGGATATTGCCCAACAACTATGTCTCATTGATTGGTTGAAAGGGTTAAAAGAAAAACTGGTCTATTACTCTATTAGACGAATTCAACGTGCGGCAAACAGTCCTCCCACCCCTTCAACATGTTCACTTCGCAAGTGGGCAACAAGTCTCTGCTAAAGATATATGGGATGTAAGCACTATTAGTTGTGTGCATACGATACAGTCAGGCAACAAGTCTATGCTAAATGATCACTTCGTTATCTACCTGTTCAGGCTAAAGTTTGTCCGATTTGCCCAAGACTATTGACATTGAAATCTTAAGCTACGGACTGTAAATATCTGTTAAATGAGTCCAAACTATCTACCTGGTTTGGAACTCTCGAGACTACTTAAAAATCTTTTTTAACTTTCTACTGTGGGATGACGTGGGCTTACCTTTCGACTAGCCCACGATGAGACTACCTGGGCCGCGCCAAGCACATGGAGGCCCGCAGAAGGCCCACGCGGGGTACCATGTAACGTAGTCAAAGTCGGTTAGGTCTCATAACCTGCCATATCTGTAATTGCCATCGGCATCGACCACCCGAGACCTGGCTACCTATAAAGTCAGGAGGGTGGCTCGTCCCAAAGACACGCCAACAACCACCGCTACAAACCCTAGCGAGATCGCAATCTCGCCGCCATTGTAACCGCACTCGTCATCAATAACAGACAAGCAGGAGTAGGGTATTATCCTCCGGGAGCCTGAACCTGGGTAAAACCTTGCTTATCAGCCGTCGTGATCACCAACGTCCCTCTCTCTCCCCTTCAATCAACCCGGGGTGCACAACCCTGGGACTTGTCGAGTTACCACCTCGTCAATTGGCGCCGTCTGTGGGAATCGAACCCACGACCACGTTCGACCCAATGGGGCGCGACACCCAGGAAGCACTCGCAGAGCACAATAAAGCCCGCGATGCTCAAGACGCCATTGGGGGTCAGATCGTGGATCTGAACCCCATAGACATACAAGAGACCGCGCACAAAATCGTGCAAGGGGAACCCGAAGCCCCGCGGAAGGAAATCCACGAAGCATACGTGTTCCCCCTCGCGGGGTGTGGGATAGACTTCTTTGCCAGGAGCGCGTACCTGGACTTGATCAGCAGGAGGAAGGAGGCCTTGAGTGCGGAGGAGTTCGACCTTCGCCTTCTTCACAGACGACCTTTGCCAGTCGCCGTCGGGCTTCTTCATCAGCCCGGCTTCGTCGGCGACAACGGAGGAGCCAGCGGTGGCCTTCGGCTTGCCCATGGCGCCAAAGGACAGGAGCAAAGTGGAAGGACAAAAAGCTCGGAGCTCGGATGGTGGCAAAAATGGTAGAGAGCAGAGGAAAAGGAGGCGCAGACGATGGGAGAAGATGATGCCCTCGCGCCGGAGCGCATTACTTATGCCTCGAAAGAAACTCATCTAAGCCGTCCACAGAGCAACGGTTCCGAGCAGCAACATCCAGCCGTCCACGTGTCGCACGGAGAAACCAACCGTCGCCGCCCACTTCGTCCACTACGCACGAGAATCGAGGCGTCATCATCGTGCCGCGCAAATTCCGCGCCCAGTTCGGAGACGTGACAACTGCTGACCGTGGTCAGCTCTGCCAGTGGGCCCCGCCACGTCACGTCCCATCGGGCGCAGAGGCGTGCAACAGAGTGTCATCAGTGACGTCATCAAGCCGTGCCCATCACAAGTTCGACCGCATCATCAGCAGTCAACTTCATCAGATCGATCATCTTCAGGTTCGGAGTACCAAACGGGATCATCACAGACAGCGGCTCGAACTTCACAGCCGAAGAATTCAAAGACTTCTGCTCAGAGCAAGGTATCAAACTCAGCTATGCATCCGTCTAGCACCCGCAATCCAATGGGCAAGTGGAGAAAGCCAATGGCCTCGTCTGCAGTGGCATCAAGAAGCGACTGCGCGTACCACTAAGACGCGCAGCGGGCGCATGGGTGGAAGAACTGCCGTCAGTCCTCTGGAGTCGGCGAACCACGCCAAACAGGTCCATCCACTTCACTCCATTCTTCATGGTGTACGGCGCAGAGGCGGTTCTCCCCTGCGACATCAAATTCGACGCACCGCGAGTGGTCGCCTACGACGAGTCAGATGCAGAAGAGGCACTCGAAGACATCATGGATATCCTGGATGAAGCACGCGACATCGCCCTGGCACGATCAGCCGTGTATCAGCAAGACTTGCGCAACTACCACGGACGGAGGCTGCGACCGAGAGCATTCGTAGCAGGCGACCTGGTCCTCCGCCTCAAGCAGAAAAAGGTGCACAAGCTCGCTTCCCCATGGGAAGGCCCGTACATTGTGACAGAAGCAATCGGCAACGGATCTTACCGCCTGAAGGACGCGAAGACAGGAGCAGACTGCAGCAACCCGTGGAACGTGGCACAACTTCGTCGGTTCTACGCCTAGTTCGACCCAACCATTGTACAAGAAACATCAGCGCGGCAGGTTTCAGACGCACTCTTTCCCTTACTAGGGTACCTAAGGGGACTGGAAGGGTTTTAATGAGGCGGCCTGTCCGCAAGAATCAATAAAGTGATTTGAACAAAAGTTGTCTCCCTTACCTTCTCAGTCAAGGCAATCAATAACCTAGGCCGCTACCCGAATCACTCGGGGGCTGCGCCACGCGGGTCAAACTAAAATCCTAGGCCGCCACTCGAACCACTCCGGGGCTGCGCCATACAGGTTGAAATAAAAGCTTAGGCCGCCACCCGAATAACTCGGGGGCTGCGCCGCACAAGTGCAACTCATGAAATCCTAGGCCACTGCCCGATCCGCTCGACAGTCGCGCCACACGGGTCAAGTTCAAAATCCTAGGCCGCCCTTGACGCACTCGGGGGTTGCGCCGTACAGGTCACACTTGTAACCCTAGGCTGCCACTCGACCTACTCGAGGGCTACGTCACACAGGTCTCATTAAAAATCCTAGGCCACTGTCCGATCCATTCGGAAGTCACGCCGCACAGGTCAAGTCCAAAAATCCTAGGTCACCCTTGACACACTCGGGGGTTGCGCCGTACAGGTAACACTTGTAATCCTAGGCTTCCACTCGACCTACTCGGGGGCTACGCCATACAGGCTTTATCAAAAATCCTAGGTCGCTACTCGAACCAGTCGGGGGATGCGCCATACAGGTCAAGTACCAAAAATCCTAAGTCGCCACCTGATAAACTCAGAGACTGCGGCACACATGTCTCACTTGAAAACCCTTGGACGCCACTCGAATAACTCGGGGACTGCGCCACACGGGTTAACGACAAAACCCTAGGCTGCCACCCAAGACACTCGGGGGCTGCGCCATACAGGTCGAAAATTAAAACAGGCACTTGCACAACAAAGCAAAAAGTTTAATTCTTCGTTACTCGAGTGCTCTTTTAAACTTTATGTACTGTCATTTACATTGGCATATTAGCCACATCAAACTAACCCAGTACAACAAAGAAATCTACTCTTAGTCTGCAGGCTCGGCCTTCGGCGCCCCGAGTGGGCCTACAAGGCGCTCGCTATGCTTCTGCACCTGCTCAATCATTTGGCGCGCAGCCGCCAGGGTATCGGCGTACTCGGCATCGCCAGGCAGTCCACCCATCAGCCTCTCCAACGGAAGGTTGGGTCGATGCAGCCAAACGTACGCCAGAGCCGCATTCGCCCCGGCGACAAGCTGAGCATGGACGATCTCCTTCAGAGCATCGCCATCACGGAACCTCTCGAGCAAGGTGGCCAGCCCATGCGGCTGCCTATTGTGCGGGAAGTAGACACGATGGATATGCCACAGGGTCTTCCGGCAATTCTCCAAAAGGAAAGCCGCACGCCAGGTTCGGTCAAGCATGCGAGCAAGAATACGCCCTCTAGACTTGTTCACCCAGAATTGGCGAGCTTCGTGAGAGTCGCCAGACGCCTCCCGGGTAACACGCTCTTCAACGCGGTCCCGCTCAGCCTCCCAATCCGGGTTCACGTCTGCATACACAAGCTAGAAGTCAGAACCAGCAAGTTTTAACAAGGAAAGGCAGCCGCAGAGGATACCAACCTTGAAGTTGCCGACTGATGAGATCGATCTCCCCGATCAGAAAATCTTCGCGCTGGGAAAAACCTGCAGTAGGATGCGACCTGGAGCGCTGCAAGAGCAGCTCGGTATTCTTCAGGGTAGCCTCAAGCTCAACCACCTTATTCTTCAAGTAAGTGATTATGCGCCGGTCGTTCGTACTTCGCGGAGGAGCCGGAGCAGCTTGGCGACGGCGAGCACCTGAAGAAGATCACTCGCCACTCGGTCCAGCCGCAGAAGCAGAAGACGTGCCGCCGCGCAAGTTAGTCTGTCATGAACGTGCAGAATCAATACAAGTATACGAATGCTCAGCAAAGACAAATATGATGGGAAGAAACATTCAATTTTAGCCAAAATATTGTCAAAGGCCAGAAGACCCGACAAAATATCAATCAGCAATAATTACAAAGCAAAAGTTATCAGTACATGAAATTGCGACTGCTAAGCCCCTACAACTACTCCTGGGCAACAGACTCCGACTGCGAGCGACTCTTCCGAGCAGCAGCCACCTCAGTCGCCTTGGCCAGCGTCCTCTCAGAGGTGGCCACAAGCTTCACAGCTAGCTGTGCAGCCCGCACTTTCACTCCGCCTAGGGACGCGGTCCGGCCATCAGACCTCCGAGGGAAGCCGTTGACGACCTTCTCGAAGTCGCCCTGAATTTGGTGGCCTAGAAGGAGCTGGAAGGTGAGCTCGGAGCCGCGTACCGTCTGCGTCCGATTGAAGTCGGCGAGGGTGGTCGCGCCATCTTCAAACGGAGCAGCAAGGGCGTCCACGGCAGTCGGCGGCGGGTCGCTTGGGAAGATGTTGCGGTGCACCGTCGTAAGGGCTCCTGTCGACTTCTTCAGCGCATCTGTTGACTTCTTGAGCGCATCAGACGCATATGCGCAGACACGGTCAAGGAAGCCGACAGCCGTCGCCAAGTCGACGGTGTCACTCGACGAGCCCTCCTTAGGAGCTCCACCGCATGTCTCTGCGCAAAAAAGTCAAACATCAGACAAAGGCAAAAGCAAAAACACAGTAGGCATCAAGCCGATACTTACCCCCAAGAGCACCGACGAGTGAAAGGAGGCGGTCGACTTGAGTCTTCTCTTGGTCAACCCGCACCCGCTCACGCTCCCGGAACTCGTGCAGAGCTTTCTCAAGCTCAGCCTGAGCCTGGAGCTTCAGCTCTAGCTCAGCAACCCGCCCGGTAGCCTGGTCCAGAGAAGCACGCAGCTGGTTCCTCTCCTTCTCCAGGCGAACATAAGCCACGGCTGCATCTAGCTGCTGGCGGTAGTACGGCTGAAACAAAAGCAAGATCTTAATAAAGTTGCGGGCGACTCTACTAGTCACCCACACCTTCGGGGGCTACTCCCATCGGGAGCGCTGATCGCGCACCCGATGAAAATTCAAGACTACAAGTACAAGTACAAAGGGCTTACGTGGTCCAGAAGGTTGACATCTACGGAAGACGGCGGAGGAGCGCAACTCGAAGACGCGACGACGGCAGGTTGCGTGCGCTCCTCAACTGCCACCCGGGTCACCAGCTCGGTCGAAGGGGCGGACGTATGCTCCACCTCACGATGAGGAGAGTGGACATCGCCAGAACGACGGCTGAAGCAAAACAGTACAATGACCAACTAAAGGATTGGAACTACAAAAGACAACTCAAAGTCAACAAGGTACTAACCTGGTGGTCTCGAGTTCATCATCACTCCCCAAGGAAACAGACACCAGCCGCGCAAACGCGCGTGGTGGCGCGGAGCTGACAGGGGCGCAGCCAGCGGCTCACTCCAACCGTCAGGAGACCGCATACCAGACGACGTCGCGACGACCTCCTCTGGATCAGCATCCGCACCCCTAGCGGGCGACGAAGCAGTCGCAGAGTCACCGCCATTCCTGCGCTTCTGCCTCTTCCGTGCGGGTTCTACCTCGTCATCATCATCCTCCACTTCGTCGTTGGGAGAGACGGCGGACGGGAGCTCGTCGTCGTCGTCGTCATCCTCCTCCACAACCTTCGACTCGTCGTCGGGTCCATTTTCAGGGAGAGGAGGAAGGCTGACCAGCAGAGATCGACCCTGAAGCAAGTAGACGCAAGTCGAATTAAGAAGCAGGACCTCAAGAAAAGAAGAAACAAAGAGAACAAGTCAGGAACATTACCTCAGGAACGGGGTTCGACGCCCCGTATGCAGCAACCGGGCACTTGACGTTGCAGATGTCCGCGACTCGGAGGTTGGTGATGGACCGCACCTTGGCTTCCACCTCCTCATCGTCAAGCGGCTCGGTGCTGACGCCCTCGACAACCCACATCGGGTGGGGCCGAGCCCCAAGCGGCTGCACCCGAAGACGGAAGAAGGTGGCCATCAAGAAGACGCCACCCGCCTCGCGCCCAAGGGTCTTGGTGAGGTCGCGCAGCAGGCCCAGCAGCGGCCGCGCAGCTTCCTTCTCCTCCACGGCCAGCGGGTGCGACCAGGCGTGAGTCTTCCGCACTCCACGCCCGCTGTCGAATGCCGCCAGGCCGTCCTAGCCCGACTGGACGTAGAACCACTTCTTGCGCCACCCCTGGACGGAGTCCGACTTCTTCATCTGGAAGTACGCGGTGTCACCGCGCACTTGGATTCTGAAGCCGCCCACGGGGAATGGTAACCCGCTCTTCCCGACGTTCTTGCGAACAAGGAAGAGCGACTTCCACTGACGAGGTGTTAACTCGACAAGTCCCAGGGTTGTGCACCCCGGGTTGATTGATGGGGAGAGAGGAGAGTGCAAGGTGATCACGACGGCTGACAAGCGAGGTTTACCCAGGTTCAGGCTCCCGGAGGATAACACCCTACTCCTGCTTGTCTGGTTATTGATGCGAGTAGCGATTACAATGGCGAGATGGCGATCTCGCTAGGGTTTGTTGTGGTTCTGAGCGTGTCCCTTAGGACGGGCAACCCTCCTGGCTTTATAGGCAGCCAGGTCTCGGGTGGTTGGTACAGATACGGTAGGTTACAAGACCTAACCGAGTTGGACTAGGATACGAGGTACCCCGAGTGGGCCTTCTGCGGGCCTTCCCATCCTTGGCGCGGCCCAGGTAGCATCATCGTGGGCTACCCGCAAGGCAGCCCCACGTCAGTAGCCCCCGAGTGCTTGGTCGAAGCGCAGAGTCGGACAAAGGACTCCTTCTTCCTGGACGCGCCATTGGATTGCTTGATCTTGAGCTTGAACTCGATTTCTTCAGTCGAACCAGACGCTCCCGATGGGAGTAATCTTTGCAGTCGAATTACTTTGCCTTCATCTTCTTGCGAAGTTTGCTTCTACTCAGCCTGTTTGGCTTACTTTGTGGATTGATTCGGCTGATCGAGCTTACTGCGTTGCCACCCGAATGGATTCTTCGGGTGCTCGAATCATTGTCTGATCCTACCTTGTTGACTTCAGCTTTGCAGCTTACCATCCGAACAACTCTGTCGAGTTGCTTTAATTGATTTTGGAGTCGTTGGCTTGGTGACGTCATTGGTGACGATCTGTTGCACGCCTCTGCGCCCGATGGGACATGACACGGTGGGCCCCGTTGCCAGAGCTGACCATGGTCCACAGTTTTCACGTCTCCGAAGTGGGCGCGAAATTTGCGCGGCACGATGACGACGCCTCGGTTTTCGTGCGTAGTGGAAGTAGTTGGCGGTGACGGTTGGTTTCTCCGTGCGACACGTGGACGGCTGGATGTGCCCGCTCGGAGCCCTTGTTCGATGGACGGTTGAGATGCCGATCTTCGAGGCATAAGTACTGCGTTTTGGCGTTTGGTATGTCATCTTCTCCAATCGATTCTTGCCTTCCTTCCTCTTGCGCTCTACCATTTCCGCCGCCATCCCGAGCTCCGAGCAATCCGTCCACATACCTTGCGACCCTGATAATGGGCAAGCCGAAGAGCGCCGCTGGCTCCTCCGCCGCCGCCGATGACGCTGGGGTGATGAAGAAACCGGAGGGCGACTGGCAGAAGTCCTCGATGAAGAAGACCGACGTGGAGCTGTTCCGCGCGCAGGGTCTGCTGCCACCTGCCGACCAGGTCCAGGTACGCGTCCCTGGCAAGGAGGTCTTCCCTACTCCGAGCGATGGGGAACGCGTTTGCTTCGCGGACTTCCTTCCGCGCGGCTTCGGGTTCCCTATGCACGATTTCGTGCGCGGTCTCCTGTTTGCCTATGGGGTTCAGATCCACGATCTGACCCCCAATGGCGTCTTGAGCATCGCGAGCTTTATCGTGCTCTGCGAGTGCTTCCTTGGCGTCGCGCCCCACTGGGCGTTGTGGAAGTCCCTTTTCCTCGTTCGCAAGAACGTAGGGAAAAGCGGGCTGACCTTCCCCGTGGGCGGCTTCGGAATCCAGGTGCGCGGTGACACCGCGTACTTTCAGATGAAGAAGTCCGACTCCGTCCAAGGGTGGCGCAGGAGGTGGTTTTACGTCCAGTTGAACCAAGACGGACTGGACGCGTTCGACAGCGGGCGCGGACTGCGGAAGACCGGCGCCTGGGCGCACCCGCTGTCCGTCATGGAGAAGGAGGCTGTGCGGCCCCTGCTGAGCCTGCTGCACGAGCTGACTCAGACCCTTGGGCGTGATGCGGGTGGCGTCTTTCTGATGGCCACCTTCTTCCGTCTTCGGGTGCAGCCGCTCAGCGCCCGGCCTCACCCGATGTGGGCCGCCGAAGGCGTTAGCGCTAAGCCGCTGGATGACGAGGAGGTGGAGGCCAGCGTCAGGTCCATCACCAACCTCCGAGCCGCGGACACATGCAACGTCAAGTGCCCAATTTCTCCTTACGGGGCCACGAATCCCGTTCCTGAGGTGAGTCTGATCTTGCTTTCTTTCTGTACTTGTTCGACTTGAGTCTACTTTGCTTGTTGATTCGACTTGCGTCTACTTTGCTTTAGGGTCGGGCTCTGTTCATCAGCTCTCCTCCTCTCCCTGAGAACGGACCCGACGATGAATCAAAGTTCGTCGAGGAGGAGGACGAGGACGAAGAAATTCCCTCCGCACACTCTCCCCGCGATGAGGTGGAGGAGGAAGATGAAGTGGAGGAACCCGCGAAGAAGAAGCGGAAGCTTCCGAGTCGCGGCGAGTCTGCCACTGCGTCGTCACCTGCCAGGGGTGTCGACGTTGCTGAGGAGGAGACCGTGGCGACGTCCCCGGGTGCGCAGTCTTCGGGTGGCTGGGAGGAACCTCTGAACGTTCCTCCAGTCAGCTCTGCAGCGCCACGCTCGTTCGCGCGGATGCCTTCGCCTTCCCTGTCGAGCTACGACGACGCCAGCACCCCCAGGTTAGTTTCTTTGCATTATGTCCTTCGAGTGGTACCTTGCAGGTTTGCCGTTTAGTTGACTTGTGTTCTCGATTTTGCTGCAGCCACCGTTCTGACAACGTCAGCTCCCCCCTTCGGGACGCGGAGCTCACATCTGGCCCTTCGACTGGGCTGGAGACGCCTGTGGTGGTGGAGAAGGTGCATGTTGAGCCCGCCGGCCTTGCATCGTCTAGCCGGGTGCCTCCTTCGGCTGCCGAAGACCTTGAACTCCTGGACCACGTAAGTCTTCTCGTGTTTTTTCTTGCATTCCTGATTTTTCATCGGGTGCGCGATCAGCGCTCCCGATGGGAGTAGCCCCCGAAGGTGTGGGTGACTAGTATAGTCGCCCGCAACTTTATTGACACCTTGCGTTTTGTTTTTCAGCCATACTATCGCCAACAGCTCGACGCAGCCGCGGCTTATGTTCGCCTGGAGAAGGAGAGGGACCAACTGCGTTCCTCGCTGGACCAGGCTACTGGGCGGGTTGATGAGCTTGAGAAGGCTCTTCGTGAGTCTCGAGAGCGGGAGTTGGCGCGGGTCGCCCAGGAGAAAACTCAAATTGGTCGTCTCCTTTCGCTCGCCGGTGTTCTTGGGGGTAAGTATCGGCTTGACGCTTATTGAGTCTTCGTTCTTTTTCTTGTCTTGACTTTGAATTTTGGCGCAGAGACTTGCGGTGGAGCTCCTCCAGAAGATGCGTCGAGTGACACAGTTGACTTGGCGATCGCGGTTGGCTTCCTCGACCGGGTGTGCGCCTATGCTTCGGACGCGCTGAAGAAGTCTTCCGCCGCGTTGCAGAAGTCGACCGGAGCTCTGGCCATGGTGCACTAGAGCATCTTCCCGGGTAGCCAGCCGCCGGCGACCGTGGACGCCCTGGCTGCACCGTTTGGGGACGCGACCACCATCGCCGACTTCACGCGGTCGCAGACGGTACGCGGCTCCGAGCTCACCTTCCAGCTCCTATTAGGCCACCAAGTTCCAGGTGACTTCGAGAAGGTCGTCAGCGGTTTTCCTCGCAAACCCGATGGCCGGACCGCGTCGCTGAGTGGCGTGAAGGAGCGCGCCTCGCAGCTGGCTGCGCAGCTTGTGGCACTCTTCGAGAGGGCCCTTGCTAAGGCGACTGAGGCGGCTGCTCGGAAGGGCCGTTCCCGGTCGCAGTCCGCGGCCTTAGAGTAGGCATAGTTGTAGGGATGCGGCAGTCGCTGCGACCTGTATTTTGAACTTCATGTTTGTAATGAATATTGCCCTGTCGGGTCTTTTGCTCTTCAATATTGATTTTGCTGACTTTTCTGTCTTCTGAGTTGAACTGTGTTTCGTAGTCGCATTATTGTATTGTCTTCCGAGTGGTTCGGGTGGCGACCTAGGATTTTGGCTATGCTTGTATGGCGCAGCCCCCGAGTGGTTCGGGTAGCGGCCTAAGCTTTTTTATTTCAACCTGTGTGGCGCAGCCTCCGAGTGGTTCGAGTGGCGGCATAGGATTTTTGAGCTTCCTCTGAGTGACGGGTAAAGGAGACAGATTTTCTTCAAATCACTTTATTGATTCTTGCGAACAGGCCGCCTCATTAAAACCCTTCCAGTCCCCTCAGGTACCCTGGTAAGGGAAAGAGTGCGTCTGAAACCTGCCGCGCTGACTTTCTTGTACAATGGTTGTTTTGAACTAGGCGTAGAACCGGCGGAGTTGTGCTACGTTCCACGGGTTGCTGCAGTCTGCTCCTGTCTTCGAGTCCTTTAGGCGGTAAGCTCCATTGCCTATTGCTTCTGTTACGATGTACGGGCCCTCCCATGGGGAAGCGAGCTTGTGCACCTTCTTTTGCTTGAGTCGAAGAACCAGGTCGCCTGCAACGAACGCTCTTGGTCGCAGCCTCCGAGTGTGATAATTGCGCAGGTCCTGCTGATACACGGCTGATCGTGCCAGGGCGATGTCGCGCGCTTCATCCAGGGTGTCTTCGAGTGCCTCCTCTGCTTCCGACTCGTCGTAGGCGACTACTCTCGGTGCGTCGAACTTGATGTCGCAGGGGAGGACCGCTTCTGCGCCGTACACCATGAAGAATGGCGTGTACTGGGTGGATCTATTTGGCGTTGTTCGCAGACTCCAAAGGACTGATGGCAGCTCTTCCACCCATGCACCCGCTGCGCGTTTTAGGGGCACGCGCAGTCGTTTCTTGATGCCGTTGCAGACTAGGCCGTTGGCTTTCTCCACTTGTCCGTTGGACTGCGGGTGCGAGACCGACGCGTAGTTGAGCTTGATCCCCTGCTCTGAGCAGAAGTCCTTGAATTCTTCGGCTGTGAAGTTCGAGCCGTTGTCGGTGATGATCCCATTAGGTACTCCAAACCTGAAGATGATTGACCTGATGAAGTTGACCGCCGTGGACGCAGTCGAACTTGTGATGGGCACGGCTTCGATCCACTTTGTGAACTTATCGACTGCGACCAGGAGGTGAGTGTGACCTCCGGGTGAGGATTTCTTCAGCGGGCCCACCATGTCCAGGCCCCATTGGGCAAAGGGCCAGGCTAGTGGTATTGTTTTGAGCTCTGATGCTGGGGCGTGCGGCTTGTTGGCAAATTCCTGGCACCCTGTGCATTTCTTCACCAGCTCCTCGGCGTCCTGCATGGCTGTGAGCCAGTAGAACCCGGCTCGTAGCGCCTTGGCCACCAGTGCCCGGCTGCTGGCGTGATGGCCGCAGGTACCCGCGTGGATGTCGAGTAAGATGGCTTGGCCGTCGACTGGATCTATGCACCTTTGCAGGATTCCTGAGATGCTTCTTTTGTAGAGTTCTCCGTTGATGACGGTGAAACTTTTGGAGCGTCTGATGATGCGCTTTGCTTCGACTGGGTCAGTTGGCAGCTTCTGATGTAATATGTACGCCAGGTATGGTCCTGTCCATGTGGCTTCGACTAGCATGACTTCCATGGGGACCTTGTCTTGGCTTGGCGGGTTGGCATCGCTTTTTGTTGTTGCAGTGCTTGCTGTACCCTGAGTCTTGATGGATCTCTGCGTGATGCACTCGAGGAAGACGCCGGGTGGGACTGGCACCCTGTCTGAGCCCATGTTAGCGAGGACGTCGGCTTCCTCGTTGCTCTCACGGCCAATGTGGCGCAGCTCGCAGCCGTCGAAATTTCCTTCCATCTGATTGTAGAGGTCTCTGTAGGCGATCATGTTGTCAGCGATGGCGTCGCAGGACTTCATGGTTTGCTGTACCACCAGGTAGGAGTCGCCGTAGATCATGAGGTGCGTGGCGCCGCAGTTCTTGGCCATCCGCATGCCGTGGATCAGGGCCTCGTACTCGGCTTCGTTGTTGGACGGCGTCGGAAAGTCCATCTGTAGGACATACTTGAGCTTGTCGCCTTTGGGGGAGATGAGCACGACTCCTGCCCCGGCTGACTTGAACTTCTTGGAGCCATCAAAGTACATTGTCCATGCGTTGGACAGGTCGGGGACGTTCGGTAGCTGGGCTTCTATCCACTCGGTGGTGAATTCTGGGAGAACCTGGGCCTTGATGGACTTCGGGTGAGCATACTTCAGCCCCCATGGTCCTAGTTCGACAACCCACTTGGCGACTCGTCCTGTCGCGCGCTGATTTGTGAGAATGTCTGCTAGTCCGGAGGAGCTTACCACCGTGATTGGGTGCTCGGAGAAGTAGTGGACGACCTTTCTGGAGGTCATGAAGACTCCGTATGCCAGCTTCTGGTAATGGGGGTAGTTCTGCTTGGATAGGGTGAGTACTTCGCTAAGGTAGTAGACGGGCCTCTGCACCGGGTGACTGTGCCCTTCTTCCTCGCGTTCGACTACGAGCACCGTGCTCACCACCCTGTTCGTTGCTGAGACGTATAGGTAGAGCGGCTCGTTTTCCAGTGGTGCCACGAGGACTGGAGAGGTTGTCAGTGTCTTCTTGAGATGGTCGAATGCGTCCTGCGCCTCTTGTGTCCACTCGAACTTGTCTGACTTCTTCATCAGTTGGTAGAAAGGTAAGGCTTTCTCTCCCAACTTACTAATGAACCGGCTGAGAGCTGCGACTCGGCCAGCTAATCGTTGCACCTCCCTGAGCTTCGTTGGTGCTGGCATTGTGAGTATGTTCTGCACCTTCTCGGGGTTTGCTTCGATTCCTCTTGCGGATACAAGGTACCCTAGTAGTTCTCCGGCTGGTACGCCGAATACACACTTCTCTGGATTGAGTTTGATCTGATACACGTCCAGTGCGGCGAAGACCTTGCGTAGGTCGTCGACTAGGGTATCCTCCTTCCGGGTGGTGACGACGATATCGTCGACGTAGACTTGGACGATCTGCCCGATTAACCCCTTGAGGCATGCTTGCATTGTCCGCTGGTACGTGGCACCTGCGTTCTTTAACCCGAACGGCATCGTCTGGTAGCAAAAAACGCCGTCGGGTGTGATGAAGGCTGTCTTCTCCTCGTCCTCGACTTTCAGCCTGATCTGCTGGTAACCTGAGTAGGCATCCAGAAAAGATAGGCGTTCGCAACCTGCAGTCGAGTCGATGATCTGGTCTATCCGTGGGAGCGGGAAGTGGTCCTTGGGGCAGCATTTGTTGACTGCGGTGAAGTCCACGCACATGCGTAGTTTCTTCGTCTTCTTTTTCTCAGCTAGAACCGGGTTGGCGACCCAGTCCGAGTCCTTGATCTCTCGGATGAACTTGGCGTGCAGTAACCTGTCGACTTCCATGGTGATAGCGTCTCGTTTGGGCCCTGAGAAGCGTCGCATGGATTGCTTGACAGGTCTTGCGTCCTTGTGTACTTTCAGAGAGTGCTCGGCGAGTTCCCTGGGTATCCCTGGCATGTCAGAAGGTTGCCATGCGAAGATTTTCCAGTTCTCACGTAGGAACTCGACGAGCGCGCCTTCCTATGCGGGGGTCAGGCTTGATGAGACCTTGACTGTCTTTCCGCTGTCAGTCGGATGTACTTGGTGGGTGACAGTGTCGTCATTCGTGTTGAACGATGAGTCCTTGGCGGGCTTCTTGCGAGCCGGGAAGATGGTCTTGTCGTTGTCGGCTGATATGTCCTTGAAGTGCTCTTCGACGCCGAAGAACTCGGAGATTTTGGCGAACTCGCGGTCGCAGCTGTTGGAGAGCCTGAAGTCGCCGCGGACGGTTATCACTCCTTTCGGTCCGGGCAACTTTATCATCAGGTAGGCGTAGTGGGGTACTGCCATGAACCTGGCAAAGCTTGGGCGTCCGAGGATGGCGTGGTATTGTGACTTCCAGTCGACGACCTCAAAGTCTATCGACTCCTTCCTAAAGTGCTCGGGTGTACCGAGGATGACGTCGAGTGTGATTGTTCCCATGGGTGTGATTGCTTGCCCTGGTACTATGCCGTGGAAGGTGGTCTCTAACTCCGGCAATTTCTCTGTCGATCTGTTCATTCGTCTGAGGGTGTCGGCGAATATGATGTTAATGCCGCTGCCTCCGTCCAAGAATACCTTTTTCAGGCTGTAGTCGCCGATCAGGGCCTCAATCACGAGTGCGGCGTGTCCGGGTCGGACTACCTCTGCTGGGTGATCTGCCCTGGAGAATGTGATTGGTGTCTCCGACCCGCGCAGGTAGTCTGGTACCACGCGCGGGCTGTTGATGGCCTGGAGTACTTGGCGTGTGATGATCTTCTGCCTCCTGTTCGACGGGGGTCCCTTCTGGATCATGTTCAGCTGTCCCCGTGCGGCTGGGTACGTGTCGGCTGCTGCCGACGGACCTTGCTGCTGCTGCTGCGGCTGGGGGAACGCTCCTGCCGCCTGCACTTGGTTATTGTTCGCGGGTGCTGCCTGAATGGCTAGCTGCGGTGCCGCTTGAATGGCTTGCACCGGGGCGATGATTTGCTGCATGGCATGGTAGATCTTTCTTGCTTTGCGGCAATCCTTCAACAGGTGGTTTGAACCCCACTTTCCTGTTTCCGGGTGGCGAAATGAGTGATGCTTACAGGGTTGCATCAGTTCTTCTGCTGGGGTCAGCGGGCGCTTCCACTCGCGCTTCTGACTTCCATCACTGTGGCCGATGCTGCTGCTGCCACGGTTGTACTGACTCGAGCTGGGCTGTCGACTTTGCTCGTGCTGTCGGCTGCCCTCACGCTTGACCTCGCGGGGGGTTTCATAACCCGCCGCTACTAATTCGATTGAATCGTGGGTGTAACGTGCCTTCCTCTTATGACGTGCCTCGCGCCAGTTGCTTGTTTCGCCTTCCTTTTTGGGAGAAGTTTCGCGGACGTAGTCCTCTCCTTCGGCCCATTGGTTGGCTGTCTTCATTAATTCTATTGTGGTCTTTGGCTGGAGCCTGCCAAATTCCTCCCGGAGGTCGCGGCGAGCAACGCCATGCATGAAGGCGTCCATCACTCGGTCCTCTGATACGGGTTCCATGGTATTGCGGAGGAGTGTCCACCTCTGGATGTAAGAGCGGAGCGACTCGTCCTTCCCTTGCTTGCAGGCCTGCAACTCGATGTAGGTCGTTGGTCTGGCGAATGTTCCCGAGAAACTTTTGATGAAGTTATCCTGGAATTCTTCCCATGTTCGGAAAGAGTCTTTGGGCTGGCTTGTGAGCCACCCGCATGCAGAGTCTGTCAGCATGAGCTGGATGTACTGCATTGCCGTGGTCGATGTCCCGCCTTGGCAGGTGCAAGCAATGAGGTAGTCTTCGAGCCATAGCTTCGGGTCTTGCTTCCCATCGTACTTTGGTGTGCCAGCCGTCAACTTGAAGCCTTTAGGCATTCGGGTGTCGCGGATGTTGAAGCTAAAGCATGCCGCGCCACATGGCTCGAAGTCGCGATCGGCGTGGTCGTCCACGTGTGTCGCGTTAGCCGAACGCTCCTTGCGGTTGCGGTCCACCGTCTTCTGTGTCAGGACGTCCCGAAGGTCCTTGACTGGCTGTCGCTGCGCCGCCGGGATGCCCGACGTCGTTGGTTCGTGAGCTTGATTACCTGGCCCTTTGGCCGCTAGAGCTTCTTCGATTGCCCTTATGGAGGCAATTTGTTGCTTGTGGAGGAGGGAGCGCGCGTCACCCTCCGGTGGCTGCGTGAGCTGTAGGTATGTCTCGACTGATATCAGGGCGGCGTTCGCTGTTTTCGGGACGGGTATCCCGTTTTCATCTTCGGTGACGAAGGATGAGTCGAGATTGCGTGTGAGCCTTGTTCGATCAGCTTCTGCCATGTGGGGGACACGGGCTCTGGTTCGCCGTGCTCCTTGGTTCACCTCTGTGGAGGATGTGAAGGAAAGGGCGGCCCGCCTGGCGCTTGATGCATCCGCGTCCCGTTTGCGCCTGAGAAGTTCGGCTTTTTCGGCGCGGATTCGTTCGCCTTCCTTGCGTAGCAAGTACTGGACTGTCAGGTGGTCCTCACGAGGTGCGTTGGGTGGGGGGAACGTGCCCTCGTCCACATGCTTCATGGCTTGGATCGCCATGTCCCGTGTGATGACAAGTTTAGTCTGGTCCGGCATGTCCACCTCTAGCGGATATGCGGGTTCGTCTTCGTCGTCATGCGGTGCTGTGCCGGCCATGAAGACTTGCTTGGGGTAGAGCCCAATGGGGCGCGACACCCAGGAAGCACTCGTAGAGCACAATAAAGCCCGCGATGCTCAAGACGCCATTGGGGTCAGATCGTGGATCTGAACCCCATAGGCATACAAGAGACCGCGCACAAAATCGAGCAAGGGGAACCCGAAGCCCTGCGGAAGGAAATCCATGAAGCATACGCGTTCCCCCTCGCGAGGTGTGGGATAGACTTCTTTGCCAGGAGCGCGCGTGGACTTGATCAGCAGGAGGAAGGAGGCCTTGAGCGCGGAGGAGTTCGACCTCCGCCTTCTTCACAGACGACCTTTGCCAGTCGCGTCGGGCTTCTTCATCAGCCCGGCTTCGTCGGCGACAGCGGAGGAGCCAGCGGTGGCCTTCGGCTTGCCCATGGCGCCAAAGGACAACAGCAAAGTGGAAGGACAAAAAGCTCGGAGCTCGGATGGTGGCGAAAATGGTAGAGAGCAGAGGAAAAGGAGGCGCAGACGATGGGAGAAGATGATGCCCTCGCGCCGGAGCGCAGTACTTATGCCTCGAAAGAAACTCATCTAAGCCGTCCACAGAGCAACGGTTCCGAGCAGCAACATCCAGCCGTCCACGTGTCGCACGGAGAAACCAACCGTCGCCGCCCACTTCGTCCACTACGCACGAGAATCGAGGCGTCATCATCGTGCCACGCAAATTCCGCGCCCAGTTCGGAGACGTGACAACTGCTGACCGTGGTCAGCTCTGCCAGTGGGCCCCGCCACGTCACGTCTCATCGGGCGCAGAGCCGTGCAACAGAGCGTCATTAGTGACGTCATCAAGCCAACGGCTCCAAACAAGGGAAACAGAATGACAACTCGACTGAGTGGTTCGAGTAGTAAGCTTCTCAGCTGAAAAACACCAAGTAGGACAGACTGTTGATCCGAGAACCCGAAGAAATCATTCGGGTAGCAGAGATAATCGAGTAAGCTCAAAACAGCTGAATTCATCTGCAAGTAAGCCAACAGGCTGAACAGAAGCACACTACACAAGAAGAAGACAGAGTAATTCGACTGCAAAGGTTACTCCCATCGAAAGAGGCCTGTTCGACTGAAGAAATCGAGTTCAAGCTCAAGATTAAGCAATCCATTGACGCGTCCAGGAGGAAGAAGTCCTTTGCCCGACTCTACGCTTCGACCAAGCACTCGGGGGCTACTGACGTGAGGCTACCTTTCGACTAACCCACGATGAGGCTACCTGGGCCACACCAAGCACATGGAGGCCCACAGAAGGCCCACGCGGGGTACCATGTAACCTAGTCCAAGTCGGTTAGGTCTCATAATCTGCCATATCTGTAATTGCCATCGGCATCGACCACCCGAGACCTGGCTACCTATAAAGCCAGGAGGGTGGCTCGTCCCAAAGACACGCCAACAACCACCGCTACAAACCCTAGTGAGATCGCAATCTCGCCGCCATTGTAACCGCAACTCGCCATCAATAACAGACAAGCAGGAGTAGGGTATTATCCTCCGGGAGTCTGAATCTGGGTAAAACCTTGCTTGTCAGCCGTCGTGATCACCAACGTCCCTCTCTCTCCCCTTCAATCAACCCGGGGTGCACAACCCTGGGACTTGTCGAGTTACCACCTCGTCAGGGGGCACCCCCCACAGCCTTTTCTCCTCATTTTATTGCAATATAAACCACATATTTACAAAGTATATATACAGGGTTAAAAAAGATTAAGGTATCAAACCAGAAAGTCAAAAAGAGCGAACAGAGTCCTTAACTCTGAACTTCAGCAGAGACACCTCATGTACAAAGCTAGATTTCCATCCTCTAAAACTAGGTCTAATTCCTTTGAAGATGCAGTTGTATCGCTGTTTCCATATACTCCAGCACGCCAGCACCACTATTTCTGTAAAACAGGACCCTGAAATCCCTTTTTAGCAGCTATCAGAACTTGTGCTTCGTTACTACCAGGGATCCATGGAATCTGCAGATAATTCCAGATTCTGGTGCTAAAGGGACAGTTAAAGAATAAATGCCTCCAGTCTTCTAATACATTAGCAGCACATAGAACACAATCAGATGAACCATCAACCACCCAATGTCGTCTGATAAGCATATCCTGTGTATTAATCCTATCATGCAGCAATAACCAGGCAAAGAATTTGTGTTTGGATTGGCATTTGATCTTCCATATCCAGCATGAGGGAGGCTTATCCCTAAGTTGATAGTAGTAAGTACAAGAACTAAGGGCTGATGCTGATAGTGGCGGGCCCACATGACATCAGTTGTGTATGCAACAAGTAATCAAATCAAGAAATAAGTTGGTAGTAGTAGGTACAGGAACTAAGGGGTTACATATGCCATTTGGCTACATGAGAATGATAGGAAATGAATTGTCAAAGTTAAGAAACATTACCCGCAAAACTCTGGACATATCACTGGATTTGAGCTATAATCATACTTTCACGCTTTTCTTCCTCTTCTATTTTAACTCATTTGCATTTATCCTGCCTCCAGCCAAGATCCAGAAGCTTTATACGTCATCTAATGGTGTACAGAGATCGATATGTGCAAAGCCAGTAATCCAAAGTCAAACATCCTCATCACATGAGCAATTAAGAAGCAAAAGAGTGCAGTCCTATCCTGCATACAGTACGTATATCTGATTAACAATCATTCTGCAGTGTTGTGTCAACTCTGAGGTAGTAACCCTACCTTTATAATATTTTGTGTGGATCTATTCACTTTTACACCACACACAAAGTAAAATCTTAACTATATATTTTGTTCAAGTATGATGTAGCATGGGTTAGATTGGCACATTTGTAATTTGCACTATTTCTGCCAAAAATATGGAATAAACCATCCTTGAGAGTGGAGACATCACCTCTTAGAGGTTCCACTTCAGATGTAGCACCTTCACAGACACCTCTTCTTGCAGAAGTGCATGGCTAGTTGGATACAAACTTCCGGACAACTGTGATGTCCTGTCGCTAATGACATTTAGCAGTAAGAAGAAACAACCACCTCTCCACTCCTTAAAGCAAAAACAACCTCAAGTCAGTTGGAGATACAGATCGTCCAGGATATTGTAAATTTGATCAGCACTGGGATGGCTAAAACCCCCCGCCAAGAACTCGTGAACAACAGTCTCCACTTCAACCCAGCTGGTCCCTGTATTTTTTTCATTAATATTTCCCCTCATCAACCACCGTACATCTTCAGCAGCATTCCATCGCTGACTTCGAGCTAGTGTATTTGCATGGAGAATGTAGTTGCCAGGATTCATGGGTTCTATCCTCATGAGTTCTCTTGCGGCAATATCCCCTACATCAGCGTTGCAATGCTTACGGCAGGCATTGAGCAATGCTCCCCATACACCTGCATGTGGCTTCAATGGCATTATCTTCACAAAGTGGTATGCTTCTTCAATCAACCCAGCTCGGCCATAGAGATCCACCATGCAAGCATAGTGATCTGCAGATTTGTGAATTGCATATGTAGTTCCCATGGACTCAAAATAGTGCTCTCCATTGTCCACGAGCCCAGCATGAGCACAAGCTGACAAGACACCAAGAAGTGTGACTGCATCAGGCTGCAACCCTTCCTCAATCATCTCGTTAAAATGCTTCAGAGCATCTTTGCCATGTCCATGCTGTGCAAGAGCACTGATCATCACATTGTAAGATACGACATCCTTGGGATGTGTCTCAAAAGACAAGAAATGAGCTTCACTAATGCAGCCACACTTGGCAAACATGTCAACCAAAGAATTCTGCACATGGCAATTCATCTGTACATAGCCCTTCTGTAAGAGTCCATGTACCTGCTTTGCAACTGACAATAAACCAAGCTGTGCGCATGCAGACATCAACACGGCCACTGTCGCAGCATCAGGCTCGAAACAAGCGAGCCGCATATGATTAAACACCCATACCGAATCAGCCCACAACCCGGCCTCGGAGCATGCAGTGATCATCATGTTCCAGCTGTTCACATTTCTGTGCGGCATCTCATCAAACAGACCCCTGGCAACATCAGCATCTCCCTGCCGCAGGTACCCTGACATGAGTGTGTTCCATGAGATCGGGTCCCTCTCTTCCATCCCGTCAAACACCTCCCGCGCAGACTCCACATCCCCTCCTCTGACATAGCATGCAACCATGGCGTTTCCAACCACCACGTTCCTCGCAGTAATTTCGTCGAACACCCTCCTTGCATCCCCTACCCGACCAAGACTCCCATACGAATCAAGCAATGCAGCGCCCACGTGCACGGAGGTGCCGAGCCCTGCCTTCACCAAGAACCCATGCACCTGGCACGCCTCGTCGGCGGCTCGGAGCGTCGACAAGGACTTGAGCACGGAGCTCGCAGTGAAGGCGTTGGGCGCCGGGCCCGACCGGAGCATGAGCCGGAACAGCGCAAACGCCTCGGCCGCGAACGCGGGGGAGGCATGCTTCGCGTAGCAGGAGATGGTAGCCGTCCAGAGGTAGACGTTTGCAGAGGCGGCGGGGACACTGTCGAAGACGGCGCGGGCGTAGCGTGGGAAGGAGGAGGAAGAGGCGATAAGGGTGACGGCGGCGCGGGCGGGGAGCGGGAGGCCGCGGAGCAGAAGCTGCGCGTGGAGCTGCCTCGCCACCGCTGGCGATATGGCGCGGTGGGCGAGGCCGGTGAGGAGCGCGGAAAGTGGTGGCGCCGGCGACATGGAGGCGGGAGGAGATCGGCTTCGCGAGGAGGGCGCGATGGCCGTGGCATGGCGGATTCACGTCTGGCACATCGTTTGACAGAATTTTTTTTTTGAAACAACAACAGGAGAACTGCTATATTAATCGCGATAGAAGAGAGAGGCACAGAGACCCGAACTGCTCGGTTTATTGGAGAAAAACCGGGCAAAAACCTAAACATCAACGTAAGCACTACAACGCATACACAGAGCACCAGAAGGCCAGCCGAGCGACGTCGTCGTACTTCAACAGCCATAGTGCTTACTATGGAGTGACTTCGACTTCTTTGCAACAGCACCAAGGTCGTCGGGAGAGCGACACATCCGCCACGAGGTTGTTTGCCATCTTCTGCAACACCGGAGAGAGACGCCCTCCAGTCCGTAGAAGAGGACCCCCAACACACGCCTGATGCCGACGGCATGCCGAGAATGCTTCCGCCAGTCACACCACCACCACGGACCTCGGGTCCCTCTAGCCGATGCCGGTCTCCGAAACGAAGCCCCCAGGAGGGAAAACGACACCTCGGCGCCGTCATCGTCCGATCACGAGGTCATGGGTTTCCCCTGGAGAGCCAAGCTGGCCGGATCCGTGCAGCAGGTGGGCAGCAGCAAAACGCTGACGCCTCCATGAAGGTCACGACAGCCTCAGCCGCCGCCATCACCGGCCAAGGCACAAGGCCGAGGCAGGGTGCTCACCCTAGCCGCACACCACCTGCACGCACTTCACGCACCGGCGCCGGCAAGCCCACCAATCAGAAGCCATGGACGCTGTCCAACGCGCCGGATCCGTCGGATCTTGACTCGACCAGACAAGCCCCTGCCACAGCCGTCGCACCTCCCCGAGGGAGCACACCGCTCCGGAACCTCCACCTCCGTCATCACTCCGGCCTCCGAGCACGCCGCATCCGCTCCAGCCGCCAACCTCGCAGAGGAGCAAGAAGCACGGCCGCCCGGGCCCGACGAGCCCAGATTGGGCCCGCCAAGCCCATTGGAGCGAGACCCTCCACCGTGGTTGCAGACGACGACGCCACTGCCGCCCCACACCGCCGCCACAGCCCGCGCACGCCGGCGACCACCTCCCGAGCCCGCCGGCTCGGCATCCACAACCCTGTCCACCGCCGCCCCCACGGCTCGGACCTCCACCAACCAGTGACGCGAGCCTCCCCCCCAACCACCACTGGGCGGCGGAGGGGTGCCGCCACCGCCGCGGTCGAGGCCGGCGACGGCAGCGGCAGGGTGGGCCGAGGGAGGGAGGACCGGCGGCGCGCGAGATCGCCCCTGGCGTCGCTGGGGGTGCGACGCGAGGGGTGGGTTTTTTGTTTGACAGAATTTTCAGGTATTGGCGTATTGCAAATTCCTGAGAATTGAATTTGTTAGAGCATCCCGCAAAACTCGGCTTGTAAAAACCCGATAGAGACACTAAAAACTCGAATTCAGTTTGCATCCACGCGACAAATGAGCAGTGCCCATTAAACTGAAACTGATTTTTTTAAAAAAACTTGCTACCAGGTCTTAAAATTCATACGACCAACCACATTCGGATGAACATCAACATTCATAAAAACATAATTTACATAAGTGTTCATAATTGTTCACAAAAGCAACAACAGCGCACATCTAACTACCAAAACACGGCTCAAAGCCTTGATGTGCGATGACGGAGGCGGCTGCGACGGCGGAGGCGCTCAATCATAGTCGAGGTCGATCACCCCAGCCTCCCCCGATGGCGGAGGGCATCCGCCACATCCTTCTCCTCCTTCGCGTTGGCGCTGAACTCGTTGGAATTGAGGAAATCGTGCGCGACGATCTTGTCACTCTCCTCGAACTTGGGGGGGGGGGGGGGGGGGGGGTGTCGGGACACATGGCGGTGAGGCGAGCGGATTCACGTCAAGGTCACGCGGCGGATCAGATAGGGTTTGGTCGTGTCCTCGCACTTTCATGAACAAAAAGTAAACGACCCACCGGGCTCTTTTAATACTGAGTTTGTGGGCAGTTTAACGGGCCACCGAACTTCGTTTACGGGTCAAGGTTGTTTACGTGCACCGGTCTTCACGCAAATCCGAGCAAAACCTGTATGTCGTCGGAAAAGTTCAGTTTCGACCCTTTTAAGGGTACTGCTAGAGATGCTCTTAGAGCAAAAAAAACACAATTTTGAGGATTCGATGAGGTTGGCAAGCTCGCCCTCCTCGAGCTTGACGATGGCAGACCACGACGTGGCTGCCACCCTCTCCCTCTCCCTCTCCCTTGCCTGGTGCACCTCGACGGGCGCCACAACACGGTGTCTCTCCGCGCTCGTGGAGGATCTCTGCCTCGCGCTCCGTCTGTTGCTTGCCGGAGATGTCGTGCGAGTAGCGGAGCTAGGGTTCGAGCGGTGGGGGAGTGAAGTGTTGTACCCGTAGTCGCCGCTTCGGTCGGTATTTGTATCGGTCTGGCTCTCTGAAAGGACATTTCTATGATCTCTGTGTTTTGTGTGTTAGTTAACAACATGTTGGATGTATTAAGTTGGTGTTAAGTGATGCAGGATATTTTAGGAACATTTCAGATGTATCAGCACCAAAAAGGAGAAAAAGAGTCAGTACTGAAAAGTGTGATCAACCCCTGGTGGGGGGCGGAGTTTCCGCCCCTGACTGGAGTTTCCGGTCCGTGAGGACCGGAATCTTTCCCAAGCCTCTGTTGCCGAAGAATTGCTCAGCCCTGGTGGGGGGCGGAGTTTCCGGTCCTGAGGGCTGGAGTTTCCGCCCCCAGCCAAAGTTTCTGGCCTCAGGTACCTTTAAGATGTCCAAGCCAAGTTTGGAGAAACTGGTGCTCAGCCCTTGGCATGGTCCGGAGTTTCCGGCCTCCAGTGGCCGGAGTTTCCGGCCACTAGGACCGGAGATCTTTGGAGGGGTATAAATACCCCTCCTCCTTCTTCCAGCTAGCTTGCTCGACTAGAAAAAGAGGAACTCCATTGTTGCAAGCCAAGAATCATTAGATCTCCCAATCCCTCCGTCCAAACTAGTCAATCTTTGGAGGATTGAAGGAGAAGGCCCCGATCTACATCTTCACCGAGCCGTTCTTCATTTCCCCCTCATTCACTTGAGAGAACACTTGCTAGGGTTTCCACTAGGAAAACCTAGCCCATTGTTGTACTTACCTTCTTGCCTTTGTGACAAATTGTAGCTGTTCGGGAGCCCCCAAGCCCTTTGTGGGTCGTGCCCCGAATCGTTGTTGTAAAGGCTCCGGATTCCGCCTCGAAGGATTCCGGTAGTGGAAAGTGGACCAAACCTTTGTGGTGCGGTTCACCGGAGATTTGGGTGAGGCCTTTGTGGCCGTTGAACCATTGTGTTGGTTCACACCTCTCCAACGAGACGTACTCCCATTTAAGTGAGGAACTCGGGAATACATCCTTGTCGTCTCGTGCTTTCACTTCGGTTATTTCTATCCTTGTTTATCGTCTTTATTATTATATCTTGCTTAGTTGCTAGCTTGTCATATAGGTAAATTCACCGCAGTTGCATCTCTAGAGAATTTACCTTTCGTGTTGTCAGACCCTGGATTCAGGCTACACAAACGAAACGTATCGGTTGGGCCACACAACCAAGAATATATTGGGGTTACCAATCCCAGGAAACAAGCAGGCCAGGCTCGGAATGGATCATCGGCCGACAGCTCTTGGCGACCCCAACGTCACATACGTTTCAAGACTGTGCACGCAAGAACCCAAAAAGTCTTCCAACTCATATACTTCAACCATACACACATGGTATACGGGTCGGATTTTTAACAAGTTGAAACCACAGAATAAACCTAAGACACAAAGAAAGGAAATAATATTCAAAAGCTCTCACTGAGCAAAAATATAGCGAATGGCACCAATCAGAGGACACATGTCCCAACATTACATCATACAGCGGAAACAAACCGGTCTGAGTACAGACAAGAAGCAAAGGGCTCAAATCCGAAACGGAAAAAGAAGGCCCATCCACGCTGTCCACCAGGAAGAAGCCCAGGGGAACTCTAACTACCCGTCGTATATCTCGTCGTCGAACTCCACATAGTATCCACCAACCTGGTCGTGCGGAGAATCCTCAACTGCAGAAAAACCACAGCCCGCGAACGGGTCAATACACCGAAGCATATCGAACAAGCTTAAGCTAACAGGTTACAAAACTGTAAGACTCCCAAAGTATGGGGTTAAGTGGACTTAGCGGCAGCAGTACTAGCAACCTAATAGAGACACGCTACAACTTCCGGCTAAGTTAGAGAGGAATAAGAGAGCACATAAGCTAACCATCTACAACTAACACCAATCATAACCCATTCTCGGATTAACCCCCTCAACCAAGTATGAGGAAGCAATTCGGGAATACTCACGCATTGAACAATTTTAGTTACAAGTTATTGTGAAAGTAATTCTATATTACTAGTCACGTTAATTAACAATGATTAGGTGTAAGTTGTCTATGATCTTGTTAGCCAGCATCATCACCAAGTCGTCCATAACCGTGGACACGGCTCATCGATAAGATTAAACCCTGCAGGGGTGCACTACTGGAACCGTACTCGTTCGATCAACCCCAAAAGCAAAACCAGAAGGTAGGGCATCTCAACACGGCAAATCTCTTCTCTACAACCCATCCATGGAACCGCATGATTGTGTGCACGGCTAATCAGGTCCAGTGCCCGCGGGATCGACCTTCATAGCACTCTAAGAACGTGCCACCCTATATGAGAATCGACTACTCCATCATCATGAGATCGTTAGGTAACCATATGCATGCATCAAATGGAAAGCCCGAACTGAAGGGAATATGCCCTAGAGGCACTTAATAAACATAGTTTATTGGCAATATCCCAATCGTTCATTATATGTTTTATACCATGCTATAACTGTATTAAGCGAAAACATTAATACAGGTGTGGTAGATAAACAACCAGGTCCCTAGTAGCCTCTACTAAAACTAGTTTCGTTGCGCGATTGATGATCGAGGTTTTCCGATCATAGGGCATGGCGCCGGTCGGCAATGGAAGTCATATCGTTAGGTGTAACGATGTGATGGACATACCCAGTATTTATAGGACATAGTCATTACGTCTTAAGACCATGAGATCAACTCTTATTGTTATCCTTGGAAGATACTTTGATCGCACCAAACGTCATATCTTATATAGTGTGACAATGATAGGTGATACTTTTGGGTATCGGAAGGGGGTAGTTGAGACGAGGGGTCAACAACGGGATTTGTCAGTCCGCATAGCCGGATAGATACTCTAGGGCCCACTCGGTGAGATTATGTCAAATGAGTTTGCAAACATGTGACTAGGTCACCAGCTGATATAATATCATAGACGAGTAGAAGATAGCGATGTCGGTAACGAGATCATGCTAGGTATGGAGATATCTGAGAATGATGCTCGGACACGCTAAGTATCGTCATGACAAAGGGTTTAAGACTATACGTCCAGGTTTGATAGATGAAAGTCATTCGTTATATCACAGGGATTAATTCATGGGGTCCAGGCCTACGAGTTAGTCGTTGATCATAGAGGAGTCTTGATCGTACCTGTTATTATATCGAACCGCTAGGGTAACACACTTAAGGGGTTTCGACAAGACAACCGGAAAGGAAAGAGATCACCAGGAACTTCCCGGGAATGGTCCGATGGAGATCGGGCAGCGACGAAAGAGTTTTCGGAGCTAGAATAAATTATATATATTATGTTTGATATTAATTAGTGTAATTAATGTCTAAATATGATTTTATATATTTATTTTCAAATATATTTAGGCTGATTTCCCTAAATGGGCCTTCTGGTCGAAAGAAGGCCCATGGGGGGGGGTGGAACCCCTCAAGGGAATTCGGTGGGGAGCCTTGGCCGGCCTAGGTGGGCCAAATGGGGTCCACCTAGGGCCGGCGCACCATGGCTGGCCGCACTTGCCTGGCTGGAAAGGTTGGATCCCCTTGGGAGCCTATATAAGAAGGAGCACCCCTGGCCTTTTAATTCACCAAGTAATCCCCAATTTCTCTCTCGATCTCGTGATTCCCTTGTCGGAGTCGCGCCGAGCAGAGGAGGGGGATCTCTTCCACCATAGCCCGCTACCGCGCTGCTGGTGTTCCGGTCCAAGTCTTCCGCTGCTCGTCCTGGACTGGAGCTTCGGAGGTCGTCGTCTCCACCGTACGTGTGTGACGCCCTGCGAGGTGCTCCGCTAGCGGTACTCGGAGGTCTGCTTCCTCTACACGACCTTGAGGTCGGCTTCGTCGGTCTTCATCGACAACGTTTGTGCGGGAACGTAATCCCCGCTTTCGGTCTACAAGGGTACGTATTCCGATCTCCGTTCATATTACTATATCTACATAGAATAGATCTTGGCATGCTTTTAGGATATCGTTGGTAGGAATTTTTTTTGTTTTTTGCACGCAATCCCCTTCAGTGGTATCAGAGCCGATCTATCGTAGATATAGTTGTACGCTGTTAGAACCTGTGTTCTGCACGGGGGCATCGTTCCTGTTATTTGCTACCCTCTAGCGTGCACTTGTGATTCCAGCGACATCGAGTTGATGAAGCGGCCAGGACCGACTTTACGCGTACACTTACGCGAGACTGGTTCCACTACTGACATATGGCTTGTACCGTATATGTGGCTGGCGGGTGCCTGTTTCTCTCTCTTTAGTTGGCTTTGCATTTTCAATGGAGGGCCCGAAAGGGATGCTTAAACATGCAATTAGTGGATCGTTGTTATGGTCATAAGGTTCGTAGGTATGAATCGGTTCTATTTACGAAAGCCCCGAGCCACGTAAAATATGCAAAAGATAAAGTAGAAGCGTCTAACTTTATTTTGCAGGGGCTATGTGATATGGTCAAGGTAGGTTTATTAAATTGTTTATAAACTGCGTGCGCCAAGAAGACCATGGCGCAATGGACTATATCACATTGCATTACATTTGATGTTTTGTGTGCATCTTATATTGTGTGAGTGTATATATAGTATATATTAGTTACGCGACGGTAGTTATATAAGATGATCCCTTCAAAATACCACTAGTGTTCTCCCTCCAACGCGCACCACCAAGAAAGTTATATGTTATGAGGCAGGCCATGATGATCGGGTGTCAGACATCTCGTCGTTCGCATACAGTGTGTGTAAGCCATGTTGCACAAGCGTCAGCGTGGAGGTTTTTGGTGGCGAGCCTAGCATATTCAGAAATATGGCCTCAGAACAGGGAGACCGAAAGGTCAAGCATGAGTCACAAAATTGGTGTGGCGTACAATTGTCTACTCTTGAAGTTGTGCCGCCGGCTCTGATGATGAGGGGTGGTGCAATGGATGGGGGTCGTGTAATCGCTTAAACGACCAGGAGGGATGTTCGTTTGAGTGGGAGTTCAGATAGTTATTTTCTAAAATACTAGAACTCAGAATATAATGAACAGAGTCTGTTTTGCAAACCTTTGTAGATATTAACCATTGTGATAGCATCTTTTCAAATTAGGCGCATTCCTGCGATTGAGAAACTTAAAATGTTGGGTCCAAACTTCATAGTTTTATGCTTTAGCTTGAGGATACTCCTTGTTTAAACCGTTAGCTCTTTGTGTTACAATACCCGCTAGGAGATAAACCCAGAGATTCCGCTAAGAAAAGATAATTTGGATTATCAGATTTTGTGCGGATGATATCATCATAGTCCAGTGCATGCTATGATCTCTGCCATAGAGAACCAATGGTGGGTACGAGTTTTTTTTTAGATCGCGAACATATGATATGGTCGCTAAACTCGGGGTACCCCAAACGTTGGGTTGATGAAGTTTGTCAGTACGTTGACTGATTGTCTTCTCAACCAAGATGGAAGAGAATACACACATTGAGGAGCACGTGGCGGTCATACTTAATGACATATGTTCATACTTAATGAACATTGAGACGCCTCGCTCAATCACTGGATGACAGACATTGTTGCCAAGTGCAAATCCTCTGTCATAGACTATGTCATGCAAGGGGAATCGTTCACCTTCATGGTTCTTGGTTACGGTGGAAGTATCAAGAAAATGAAACAGATCGCCGGAAGTCATCGATGATGATGGTGTATATATGATATACATGTTATGAATGTTTTAGCTAAGCAAGTACTCGCAGTAGTGACTAAGTTTTGAACTAGTCATGTTTTGTGAAAACCAGGTTTACTGCTTGAGTAGCTTGAAAGGATGAGGCGACATTGCCTGTTGATAATGGCAGTCAAGTTGTTGTGATGGCCATAGGCACTCTCCCTCTAGATCTACCATTTGAATAAATTCTTTATGATCGCCTGTTAGTATGATCGTTACAAGTGTGTCTCCTCTAGCGAGACACTTGTTCATACATGATAGTGACAAATTTGGTGTCCTATATTTATGAAGTAATGATCATATGCCGATTTGAATTTAGATGGAAGAAGCTCCCACATTCATAATATTAATGCCAAAGGATACAAACTTAATAAAGACACCACATATGTATGGCACTACCGTTTAGTCATGTCAATGTTATGGTCAATACATTAGCTCCATACCGGATGGATCTACAAGTCCTAAGATTTGATCTTTTGACATTTGCAAAATAACTGTGACACCGTTTTCGGAAAACGGGCATATAACTTATTGATAGTCATACATAGAGATGTATGTGGTTCAATGAAGTAATTGACGGGTAGTGGAGACCTTTATTTCGTGAACTTCACTGAACGTTTTGAGTATAGCTTGTTGAGAATCATACATATGGGTGTATGTGAATCAATGAAGTACTTTAACGTGTAGTGGAAGTCTTTATTTCATAGACTTCATGAATATTCCGAGTAGATATATGGATATCCACTCCGGGGAATGTTAGTCTGAAATTTTGATTCGATCAAACAAAGTTCAGAATGAAGTAAGGAAATAAACTTAACAAGAAAATCAAATTCCCGCGATGTAGATCGAGGAAATGAAGATTTGAGTTATAATGTTGGCACATCATTAGAAGACTTGTGAGAAGAGTTCCACAAATTACGTCGCATGGAACACCATAGTGTTATGGTGTGTTAGGACATCGTAATTGCACTCTATCGGATAGTGTGTGGTAAATAAATCTCTTACCGAATTATTTTAATCATTAGAGTCCTATGGTAGAAACATAAACACTCACATTAGCAAATAGGGAAACCATTTGAATCCATGGAGACAATACCATACGAGTGATGGCATGGCTTTTAGCCTGGATTGTCGTTTCAGTAATTTAGATTTCGATGTGATCAAACCTAAAATGGATTAATCTTTGTAGTATACCCTACCTAAAGAATTAGTTGGGTACATGTCTCACGACATAGGCAAAATCGTTGCCGGGATATACCTTGCGAAAGAAATAGTTTCTTGTCCGAGGGTATAAGTGAGAAAGAAAGTAGAGCAAGACGAAGTTGGTGAACTTCTTCTCCAGACATCAGAGTGGCGCAACCGAAAGTGTTTTCGGTGTCAGGCTCCATGGCTTGAAAAAGCTGACGATTCAACGTCATGATGTTCTGAGCTCATACTAAGAGCGCAGGCATACGAGGTTGTGTTCCACACCGTGTGCTACGACAATCTTGTTATGAAGGTCATATTAATGGAATGTGATAGACCTACGAACTACGAAGAAGAGATGGTGGACCTAAGTCCGAGAAATGGCTATGAGTCATATATGATCCGAAATAAAATCCATATACGATTACCAGGTAATGACTTGGGAGATCTTGATGGCATCTAGGATGTTAATAGTATATGGAATTTTATGAGAGAATAGACATTGGGAAGGATCGATTTGTCGTGAAACAGTTCTACAGATTCAAAAGTTGACGACATGAGAGTTTGTCTCAAGTGGCGAAGCCTAAATCTATTCTGGGTCGTTTAGCAATCGCTATAATTTCGAATGAGAAATTGATAGATGGATAAGGAAACCTAAAGGGGATCGTGTGCAGAAAACAAAAAACTTCCTAGCAACGATATCCTTAAACTAGCCAAGATCTACACTATGCAGATATAGAAGTACGGCGGAGATCGGAATACATACCCTCGTAGACCGAATAGCGGGGATTACGCTCCCGCACACGTGTTGACGACGAAGACGACGTAGCCGACCTCTAGGTCGCGGAGAACTCGGCGCGACGAAGACGACGAAGATGACCCCGAGGTCGGGTGGAGGAAGTAGGCCTCCGAGTACCGCTAGCGCAGCACCTCGCAGGGTGTCACACACATACGGTGGAGACGACGGCCTCCGAAGCTCCAGTCCAGGACGAGCAGCGGAAGACTTGGACCGGAACACCAGCAGCGCGGCAGCGGGCTATGGTGGAAGAGATCCCCCTCCTCTACTCGGCGCGACTCCGACAAAGGGAATCACGAGATGGAGAGAGAATTAGGGAATTAATTGGTGAATTAAAAGGCCAGGGGTGCCCCTTCTTATATAGGCTCCCAGGGGGAGCCAACCTTGCCAGCCAGGTAATGTGGGACTATCCCCTATTGCCTGGTGCGGCTCAAGAGGGTGCATCGGCCCTAGTGGGCCCCTTGTGGCCCACTAGGGGCTGGCCGAACCAGCCCCCCTTCCCTTGGGGGGAAGCTTCCCCCCCTCATGGACCTTCTTTCCACTAGAAGACCCATTTAGGGAAATCTGCCTTTAAAAATTCGAAAATAAATATATAAAATCATATTTAAACATTAATTACACTAATTAATATCAAACATATTTTATATAATTTTTTCTAGCTCCGAAAACTCTTTCGTCGCTGCCCGATCTCCATCGGACCATTCCCGGGACGTTCCCGGTGATCTCTTTCCTTTCCGCTTGTCTTGTCGAAACCCCTTAAGTGTGTTACCCTAGAGGTTCGATATAATAACAGGTACGATCAAGACTCCTCTATGATCGACGACTAACTCGTAGGCCTGGACCCCATGAATTAATCCTTGTGATATAACGAATGACTTTCATCTATCAAACTTGGACGTATAGTCTTAAACCCTTTGTCATGGCGATACTTAGCGTGTCCGAGCATCATTCTCAGATATCTCCATACCTAGCATGATCTCGTTACCGACATCATTATCTTCTACTCGTCTATGATATTATGTCTATAAATTATATATAATATGTTTGATATTAATTAGTGTAATTAATGTTTAAATATGATTATAAATATTTATTTTCGAATTTATTTAGGCTGATTTCCCTAAATGGGCCTTCTGGTCGAAAGAAGGCCCATGGGGGGGGAACCCCTCAAGGGAATTCGGTGGGGAGCCTTGGCCGGCCTAGGTGGGCCAAATGGGGCCCACCTAGGGCCGGTGTACCATGGCTGGCCGCACCAGGCAATGGGGTATAGTCCCACATTGCCTGGCTGGCAAGGTTGGCTCCCCTTGGGAGCCTATATAAGAAGGGGCACCCCTGGCTTTTTAATTCACCAATTAATTCCCAATTTCTCTCTCGATCTCGTGATTCCCTTGTCGGAGTCACGCCGAGCAGAGGAGGGGGATCTCTTCCACCATAGCCCGCTGCCGCGCTGCTGGTGTTCCGGTCCAAGTCTTCCGCTGCTCGTCCTGGTCTGGAGCTTCGGAGGCCGTCGTCTCCACCGTACGTGTGTGACGCCCTGCGAGGTGCTGCGCAAGCGTTACTCGGAGGTCTGCTTCCTCTACACGACCTTGAGGTCGGCTTCGTCGGTCTTCATCGACAACGTTTGTGCGGGAACGTAATCCCCGCTTTCGGTCTACAAGGGTACGTATTCCGATCTACGTTCGTACTACTATATCTGAATAGAATAGATCTTGGCATGCTTTTAGGATATCGTTGGTAGGAATTTTTTTTGTTTTCTGCACATGATCCCCTTCACGAACTACTTGCGGCGTCCTGGATAAGAAGCGGATTAGATCGAAGTCGCGGGGGCTCCATAGGGCCTCCCATAAGCAGTTAGTGCGCTCAAAATTGTATCCAAGGACAAGAACTGAGTTCCTGGGTCGACACTTAGCTGAACAAAGCACCTCGCAAGGCCTTCCGCCGGTGCCTTATCTTTTGATTATAATACCCCAACAAAAGATAGCATTTTATTAAAGTAGACAATCTATCATGCTAAGTATAAATGACATAGGACAAACAGACTCGCATGACCAACCTTAAGCATGCACTACGACTCGCAAGGCTAACAGATAAACATACAATAGGTGATAGGATGTGGGGATAAAGCTGTATGGGATGCAGGATAAACATATGATGGGATCGCAATTCAAGAATCGTAACTAGGATAGCATAGATCAAAAGGCAAGGATGAAAATCAAACAATCGTGTAAACTGTTAGCAGAAGCTTGCCTGGCAGCTCGTGGCCCGGCACAAAAGCTGAAATCTCAAGGATGAAAGTATCGGCAGCAGACACGTCGTCGTCTACCCAGAGAAGAGCAAAACACAGACAATAGGGAACAATATCAATACAAAGCAAATGCGCAATCAAAAGATGTTGCAATATGGTATGAGATGATTAGGTCATATTAATGCGGGGATGAAATCCCGGCAATTAATTATGGTGCAAGTTATTTGTGTAACAACAAATTAATGTTTGTTTAACATATATAGCATGGCATGGTGATTTGATCAATTAAAATGGAATAGGCAATAAATAAAATATTTGCGCAACACATTCCATATTTATTGTTTAAGTGCAGAATATTATCTATGCAACAAATTAAATGTTATTAGTATGGCAAGACATGGTATAGATTATAAGATCACATTAAATGGAATTTAGGGCATTATATATTTATTACCCCACACATTTCATATTTAATTATTTAGTTGCATTTGTTAAATTAAACTAAGCAATAAAATTAAATGATGCAAAAAATGACATAAGAATGTGATATTAATGTTTATTGCATTTTTCTGATATAAAAACATATAAAGTTTATTTAATTTGGAGTTGCAGAAATAAAGTTATTGCATTTATAGTTCTAGGGTTGTTTCTGAAATTATCCAGGGACCTGTTCATGATAGAAACTTAGCAGTGAAGGTCCTCTGTGCAAACAGGAAACTCCAGGGGGCTCGGGGTAAAATTACAGCGCCTCTGTCTATGACGAGTGGGACCCACTCGTCAGCGAGCTAAAGAAATTAAAAAAGGAGGCCTTTTATTTGGCCGTGGCCGGGGTTCAAACCCACGAGCTCACGCGGGCGAGCACGGAGCGCACGGCTCTGCTAGCCAGATGATTCGGTGTAGTGTTCTTGTTAGGAAAATAGGTTTAGGGTTTTTGTACAGAAACCGCAAGGTAAACTCTGACGAAAACTGAACTTTCTTCAGGACCCGAGCGCGGTGGCGGAAAAGCTTGCGCCGGCGGCAACCAAAGGAGGGCGGCGCCGTGCTGGGGGTGCGTGGTGTTGCGGGGGCACGCGGGGATTCCATTCCGGTGTTCGGTTGGAGGGGGGAGACGCGGAAAGACTCGTATCGGTGCTCGCCGGCGCCGTGTGCCGTGGCCGTGGCGGATGGTGTCCGGCTCCGGCGGAAATCCGGCGAACGGAGACGGGAAACAAGGGGGAAAGGACCGGAGGGGAAACAGCTCACCGTGGGGGTGCTCGTGGCGAGAGGAGTAAGGACGGGGTCGTCGGGGGGCGACCGGACGGTGGCGGCGTTCCGGCGGGTACGGGTGGAGGAGGAGGAATAGGAGAGGCTCGGCGGCGGCTAGATGGGGCTAGGGTTTTGGAGGGGGCGTGGCTCGATTTAACAGAGGGGAGAGGAGAAAGGAGCAGGGACGAGTGGGGCGCAGCGGGCAGAGAGCCATGGCTCACGCCATGTGCGTGTTGCGCTGGAAAGGGACTGTACGGAGGTGGGGGACGATGGGAGCGGGCTGAGTTGGGTCAGGCTGGGCTGATTCGGCCCAGCTCGGCCAGACTTCTATTTTTTTTACTGATATTTCTTTTTGTTTAATCTTTTTTTTGTTTTGTAAATTTAAAACAAAATAGAAAAAGATAAGAGAGATAAAACCTTTTTGACAATTTTTATAGTTTCAAGACAAACTGATTAAAGTATTGAAAATTTTATTTGTACAAATTTGAAACTTCAAATTTTAATTGATTTAAAAAGCATTTGAATTTAAATATGGGATTTGAAAATTTGAAAGTAATTTATTTAATTGCAATGCCAAACAAAAAGAAATATGCATGATGTCACACTATATTACAACCCAAGCATACCATTTTAGGAAAGTAAAATTTTGGGATGTTACACGTGTCAAGCCTAATTTGAAAAAGACTAAAATTTGAATTAGCACATATTCACCCCCCCTCTAGGTGTCATACCGATCCTTTCACTCTCTCGAATACAGGACGTGGAAAATTGTTTACGAAGCTTCCCTTTGGGTCTAGACACGTAAAGTCGTTGAAAGTTTATTGTTTTCACGTCTTTACAGGATTTTTTTACAAATATGACCCTCTGCCGAACGGATTTGTCAAAATGACCCCCTCTTGAAATCTTTGTCAAAAATGACCTGGCAGGTAGCTAAAAAAGCGACACGTGTCTCTTCCCTCCGTAGGGACTGGTGGGAGGTACTTCCCTCCATAGGGACTGGCGGGAGGACTGTTCCCGCCACATGTGAAAGCGGGACATGGTGGGGCCATGCGGCCGTCGGTGGCGGGAGGCCAGCGTGGCAGCGCACGTCATCCCGCCAATATGGTTGGAGGGAAGCTGGTGGGCCCGTGGTGGGAGGTTCCTCCCTCCGGAGGGAGTGGCAGGATGTGCTGGCCACGCATGTCAAACGCAACTGTCAGTATTCAGTTGATTTTATTATGTCGAAGGGTAAGGGTAAGAGTATTACAATGGGTTGTTGTGCGGATCGTCGTTGGCCGAAAGGGATGTCCTTGTCTCTTCTTGATTTCCCACTGAATTAAGGGTAGACAACAAAGAAGTTCTGTAGGAGGAACTAATTAGTGGTGATGATAGACATCTCGCGGAGGTGGGGGCGAAATTATGCCAAAGCGGATGGTCATGGCGGCACCCCCAAGAAATTCAGGAAGAACTTATCAGGATGCATGGAAGGTATAAGAAGCGAGTTGTGGCGGGGAAATTTAGGAGTGAATCTCAGCGTAAGGAATTTAAAGACCATCCATCGTGGTGGATTAGTGATAGTGAGGACGAAGACGATATCTTCATGCCGCCTTGTGCATTATCGTTAAAACACAAGAGTGTTGCATCGTCGAAGGGAAAGAGTGGAGCAGCGTTGAAGGGAAAGAGTGTTGCATCATCAAAGGGAAAGAGTGGAGCAGCATCGAAGGGTAAGAGTGGTGCATCGGTGTATGGTGCAGGCTGCATCGACGGAATAATAAAATCGTGTAGATATGCGGAGTTTTTATTTTAAGTTCTATTGTTGGTATTATTCATGTATCTTCATTGTTGTTGTATCTTAGTTTTATATTGACGTGTACTTTAAAATATTTGTGTAATAATAATATGTGTAATGCCTAGCGGTAACCTTCTGAGAATCTCTTACAAATGACATCCTCAACAATCATCTTTTTTCTAGCCATCTCCGGCCCAAAGAGTGTGCAAATGCGCTTTCTAACATCTCTGAAACTAATTCCCTCCTTTCCATCCACAGTAACATACTGTGATTGACATCGCGACAGATCAAGCCGTTGAAGCCCATCACGTGTGATATCATCACCATAGACACACAGATTGATCATCGTACCTAAACACAACAATTTTTAAAATCGCAAAATTAACCCAATAATTTATTTAACATTATCGTACACGTTACTATCAAATAAACACAATACATTAAAAAGCATACTTACGTAGCTAATTACGACCTAATCTGGAAAGCAAAACTATGTAACAGGATTTGACTGACATGCATGCATCTATCAACTTAACTTATTATAATACTGATCTGCTGCTAATTTCAACTTATATCTCATGGATCGTAAGCTACATCAACTCACGTCTGTACATAGCTAATTGCGTATGTAATATCTCACTTAAATACAGATCACCACGTATGTACTTCAATTTTCTTACCTAAACGCAACAATTTTTAAAATCACCATAATTAATTACAAAAGCGAGAGCAATTAATTCTTCTTGGTAATATTTAAATCATAAATGTACTAACACAGCTGATTCCAGATGACCCTTCAAACTGCTAATCTCAACCTAAAACACCAAAATATATTAAATTTACGACTAAATTTACACCTACAACAAATCATGCATTTTCAAATAAGTACGCATTGTAAAGTTTTTACCTTGATCTATCCTTTCTTCCACTATGTCAGCCTCTAAATCTCACTCCTAAACCATCTCAAGTGGTTCAACTTGGTATTGTGTTTGTTCTTCACAGCAATCAGAGAGCAGCTCTCTGCTCACGAACTGTGGGAGCGTAGTATGTGAGACTGTGTTGCGAGGCATCTTTTTAAAAACACTAATCGAGAACTGATCGGAAATCGAAACCGTCGGTGGTCACATACAATGAAATAAAGACAAAAGAAAAAGAAATCAGTGCACTGATTACTCGAAATGGACTAAAGAGTGTAGATTCTTATGCCAAAACAGTACCTATCGTCATGTCTTGCTCCCCGCATGCGTGCACCAGCTGCACCAGGGAATAAATTAACTGCTTTCAGTGGTCACATACAGGAAAAAGAGGCGGGAGAATCTATCTTCGCCTGCCATCGCAGCTGTCCCATCGTGAGAGAATCCGCGCCCATGCAGCCGCGTCCGACATGCGTGGCCAGCACATCCCGCCACTCCCTCGGGAGGGAGGAACCTCCCGCCACGGGCCCACCAGCTTCCCTCCAACCGCATTGGCGGGGTGACGTGGCGCTGCCACGCTGGCCTCCCGCCACGGGCGGCCGCAGGGGCCCAGCACGTCCCGCCTTCGCATGTGGCGGGAACAGTCCTCCTGCCAGTCCCTATGGAGGGAAGTACCTCCCGCCAGTCCCTACAGAGGGAAGAAACACGTGTTGCTTTTTTAGCTACTCGCCAGGTCATTTTTGACAAATATTTTTAGAGGGGGTTATTTTTTACAAATCTTCATATTTATAAAAAAAAATCTCTTTACACGCTCTACTAGAGATGCTCTTAGCCAGTGTCAGGCACGACCGGCTGACATGGGGAAATCTGCCCCCTACCAGGTCACATTCGTTGTTGCTGCCAATTTTCCACAGATACCAATTAAGATCCAATGAAGATTTTTTTTAGGCTATCACCGGGGAGAGTATCCCCACCTGAACTTTACTCAAAACTGAAGAAAGTGGTCACGCCACAGGTCGGTGGCCTCTCTTGTTTCCACTATAAGGAAATGACGGGACTAAATAGTGAAGCCATGAATAATGTTACATACGGTTACATTACAAGTCTGGTAAATCTTGCGGAAGACTAGCATTCCTATCATCTCAGATCTTCCATAGTAGAATAGTGAGGAGGACAAAATCCCAAATATTCCACGGTAGGCCTGCAGGAAAGGACGAGTCCCACAAAGAGGGAACGGGGTAGCCGGTGTGAGTGATCTCCAGGTGATGCCAGATCGCAGCCGCCACCGGACATGTGAAAAAGAGGTGCGTCAAGTCTTCCTTCGCGTCTGAACATCTCCAGCAGGTGGTGTTGTTGAGAATATGCTTGTGGTGGAGATTTACCCTACTATCGATCCTGCCAAGTAGGACAAGCCAGCCGAAGACCTTGATCTTGCTTGGGACCTGTCCTAGAGGACCAGATGCATCTAACTTCCGAAGAGTTGTTTGCATTGCGCTGTATGCCTCCTTGGATGAAATTAGCAAAGAAACTTCAAGAACATGTTCATGTGCAATAATCAATTCCGCCTATGGTTACACCAATGACCAGTTAACTGTCTTTTGTGTGAAACATACTACTTCAAGCAGTAATCTTCAAACATGCTTTTACAAGATTGCACCCCACACTCCCAAGACTAAAAACAACAGTAGAGAAAACTTTCCTTTTTCGATCACGTGCTTGATCAGTGACCCACATGAGCACCATTACCTGCAACAATTTGCATGTTAGCTGATTAGAGGACAATTTATGCCAACACGGTAAGTAGTTCCGGTTTAGCCGTTCTTCCATGCACCTGATGCCCTCGGAGTGCGGCAAGTGGCGGTTGGTTGAGCTAATCGGTTAGCTCAACCCCAATACTTCCTCTGTGGGCAAATTCCGCTTCCTAAACATTGATAGTCTGAATTTTCAGAATGAAATGCAGGTCGGCAGAGTAGTAAAACAACATATACAATAAATTTGGTTTTGGATGTTTTATATGGATTGCATCCTAAATCTTCTCGAGTATATATCAAACCGGATCAGAAGAAAAGGTTGTTGAAATTTCTTTGATTGCAGCTCCTAAACAACCTCTGAAATCTCATAAAAATAACATGTGTACTGTGAAATTCAATGCAATGTTAAGACAAAGCGTAAACATCAAAATCAACAAGTATGTAACATCGCTCAACTAGATTGAGCAAAATGGGGACCAGAAAGTGCACCTCATGAGTGCCGACCAAAGAAAAGTTTGAATCACCTGGGTTGTTGCACCAGAGCTTAGATTTGCTTTAGTTTCTGCAGCATTCTTAAACATATTGCATGGTAAAAAGGAAATCTGCACAGCACAGTTAACAAGAGAAGAAGATCCATATTCAATATGCAGAGAGCTTAGAGCTTGATGAGATTACCATAGAGAGATTCGGTGCTTGATACACATTTTGATAAAACTTCAAATTAGCCTCCTACGAACTAGTTGCACTCACCTACCTCCAAGAAGATCATACAAGTTCACAAGTCTGCCACGATTAATAATAAAAGTATTGCAACCTATCGAGTACCTTCTTAACCAATCTTCTAATTTCAAATTCCGTTAATACTTCCAAGAGATTTTATTTTTCAGTGGCAAAAAGATCAATGATCCAAAAAAAAAAACCGAGAGGAATGACTATGATTTAAAAATACAAGGATTGATAAACTAATCAATACACCTCAAGCATACAAGAGCCAGGTAATACTGCTAAGCAGTTTGGCAAACTAAACTCGCAATAGGAAGTCTTTCCTTGATGATCAAGCATGAGATGCAGGTCAGCAATTGCAATTCAAAAGAACTGAGAGTCATTTCCTTGATGAATGATGATCAAACATTTCTCTATATATACAGAAAGAATGACCATCCCTCTCATCTATTTATTGGTAAGTTACCGGGTTTCATCAAAGTCTTCTCTGCATTCCACCCATTGCAATTAGCTCTGATCATCATAACATGTACAGGGCTTCATAATCAAGCTCAGCCTTAAGCTAGGTCTTTCTATAGTCATGCATCTCAATGAACAAGTACATTTCACAACACCAACGGCAGTGTGAGCACCATAAAATCCCCAGAACCATGAGCAAGCCAATTCCGAACCGCTGCCGATTGGTACTCTTAATAACAGAGCTAAGGAAGTGATTCGACGGTCAATTTCATGTGCTTCACGTCCTCCTCAGTGCTCTCATACTTGGTCGGCTTAAATAACTTCCACAGCCCCACTGGATGTCTCGGCCTCACCTCATTCTTCCTCTCCCTGACGAAAATCCTTTCGCACTCCGGGTATGGCTTGACGAACATATTGTAGAACCTGAGACGGCTGAATCTCACATAATGCTTCATCTCGATGGGGTCACCGAGGCCGCCCACCGAAGCCAAGTACTCCACCACATTGTGCCGCGGGATGATCCTCCTGTCGAGATTCACCCCCAGGAACTCCGGATACTCTACCAGCCAAGCAATCTCAAACCCCATCCTGCTCACCAAGAACTCCACCTTCCTCTCCACATCCTCTAGGCCATAAAGAATCGCCCGAGGCTCGACGGAGAGCACCCTCAGCGCGTCCCGCCGGCTCAGGCCGCGCTCGTGCAGGAGCTCCACCCGCCGCCTAGTGGCGATTGCGGCGCTGAGTACGCCGTCAGAGAGGACCCGGTCCTTGATGGGCTCCCGGCAGCGGAGCTCGTCCAGGAGCTCTACGAGGCGGGACGGCTCGCCGGGCTCCATGGAGAGGAGCCCGTCGGGATCAGACTTGAGGGCGTTCTTGATCTCGTCCGCCGGGAGGCGCAATCCACGAAGCTCTTGGAGAACGCGGCCCAGGCGGTGAGCGTTCGGGATACCACGGAGGAGGGAAGTGGCTTCGGCGGTGGTGAGGCCGGCCGTGCGGTGGAGCACATGGTGCAGGTCGCTGGCGGTGGCACCTCGAGGGTGCTCTTGGGTTTGCGGGGGCTGGGTGGCTGCTACGGGGTCACTGAGGATGCGTTGGATGCGGAGGAGCTCGCGGAGGTCGTGGGGTGAGGCGGAGGTGGAGAGGGGATTGATGTAACAGAGAGAGCGGGGGAGGCGACGGTGAGTGGCCCGTAGAGCGAAAGCCATGGCGGCGGCGGAGATTTTCGACTTTCGAGTGGCAGCCCCAGTTCTGACTTTCGACTTACGAATGAGATGACTGAAATTTTACAAATCGGACCTTGCGTAAACTTTAGACTACTCGGCTCGCCCTTCCGTTAACCCGTCGTAAAAAAATCACTGTATAAACGGTTGAAAAAATGCCGGTGAAAATTACCGTCCAAGAATTGCGTAATAATTTTTCGAAAACGATCACTGTCGGGAATTTATGGAGAAAAAAATTCAAACAAAATTTTTTTATGGGGAAAATCGATAAGCTGGGTTGAATAACTACTGTTTAAAAGTGTTGGCGAATGATTGTTATTGAGTTGCAACCCGTCGAGAAAGAAATGATTGGCTAAAAATACTGTTGAGGATGATGATAAGTTAATGTTCAATTTAACACGAAGAAATACATCTGGAAACATGTAGCCGAAGATTAAGAAAAATGATTGTTGAGAAAATGTGATGGGAAATGATGGGAAAAGATTTTAAGAACAACATTAACGATTGTTGGAAGGCTGGACACAACCGAAAAAAATGTACATTTGGATGAAAAATGAGGGCTAAAGAGAACGGATATTAAAAAAAATTGCATCACAGGTGCATTTTTTTAGACAAGGCAGTCATTTACAATTCGATTAGATAGTAAAAGATTGTACAATCTAAATAGCAAAGACCCACTACAATGATTTCTCTCGACATGCAGACTATCCACCTCGAGCATACCCGACCAATCTTAACTAGCCACGTGTAATCAAATTTGCCATATCAGCCATAACAAAACCAACCGGTTACTAAATATGTGGCTCTGACTAATGATTTTTTAGCTCGGTGGTGAGGCCACATTAGCAAATACCAATCAAAGAGTCTTCATTTGCCTTAAGTATATAGTGTCTCACTAATGACTTTGGTCCTTTCGGCTCCACTTCTATATATAAGTTGTAACCCTTGATTGATTATTCATCTCTTAAAACATCTGGCCACGTACATTTCTATTTTTTTGAAGTTTAAAGCGGTCGAATCCGTATCCGATTAGATAGAATAGAGTGTATATACAGAATTTTGAGCTAGGGAAAAATCCCCCTACAAGTAAAAAAAAAGCAAAACTAGTGTACATTTCTATTAGCATCTCTAGAACCAAGCGTTTCCCATTCCCACTCCCACTCCCTATCCTTCGTGCCAAGCTTCAACGCTTTCATCCAGCGACCTGCCGGGGAGCTCGAGGACAACAGTTTCACAGTTGTGCAGCTTAGGCATGTGCAGAGCCATGAGTTGCCGTCAGTGAGACAGCGTGCGTGGGGGAATTTATCCACGACGGGTGCAGTTTGTTTTTCTCCTTCTACTTGCATCAGATTGATATGATCCTCCGTATACCACAATCCAGGTAAGATAATGGCACTTTAAAGTATGTCTTTAATTTCTTGATCATTCATACTATATTTACTAATTTTGCATGGAATGTGCATACTCAAGCAACACTAAACCTCCGCGTTCCCGGAATGGTTAGGTATTACGGTAAATATATGGATCAACCTTATTTGGTTGGAGCTAGCTCTTTTTTTCTTTACCAAGCTGAACCTACATCTAGCCTTTCATCTCATGGGAGTACCATACTTATTGTTGTCTTGATGAGTTTTTCCTAGGGTAAGAAAATATCTGAACATACTTATACTTTTGCATATCACTAAAAATGTCTTTTGCAATATCTGTGCATTTACATGCCTAAAGTTAATTGGTTGCTATAATCATTTTCTTGGGCGCCGTTTTTCAGGTATATTTATCTCATCATAGAACATGTAATATGGAATCTCGCACAATCAAGCTTCAAACACTAGGTGCGCTATTTTGCTTCTTCCATGTTCTTTGGTTCTGCATAGAAAGTCTGCTTGGATGAATCCTTTCTTGGTTGATTTCCAAAATTTTGGTGAGTTACAGTTAGTAGTGTATGATTCAACCTATCAGTTCGTCTAAGCTAGGAAGTCTTCTCATTTATCTGTCCAGTTTCCTGTCTCGATTCCAGAAGTCTCTTAGAGGGACACACATTCACTCATATATATTTTTTGAGAGAAAATATATCCACTCACGAAATCAAGTATGCAATTAGAGGTTACATAAATTCTTATGAAGGTGATATCAGCTGCTCGGCAATAAATGCTTCCAATTCAGTATATTCAGTTAGCATTTTTGGTGTATACAATGGTAGGGGCAATTCTAAGACATTTTCAGCTTCTCATGTTGTTCACAGTTTCAGAAATCTTGTACTACATTGTCTTTCCATTTGGTTTTAACGATTGATTTTTTTTTTTACTAATTTACAGATATCGGAGAGCCAGAGAGACAAGATAGCATTTATCTCAAATTTTAGACTCGTGCATATATAGTTGGATGGAACATAGGCTTTGATTCCGGTATATGTTGAATGGTTAATAAATAGTAGCGCCTTTTGATTCTATGCATATATGAGTGACTTTTCATATGGCGGGCCTCTTTCCATTTCTTCAACATATATAGGCCTATAAAAGGTACTTACTGTTTTGAAGGTTATATGAAATGTCTTGCCTAAATTTGATAGACCAGTATCTATGTGAAATCAGGGGTTATAGAACATTTGGTTATATAGTATTTTCTTTATCCATCATAGCTGTTTAAAAAGCAACTTATTCAGTCAACTGTCCCGCCGCAACGCGCGGGGTATCATCTAGTTATAGAAGTGACCAAAACAAAAAAAAGTAGAAGGCCAAAGAGTGGAAAATCCTAACCGTCCAAAACTAGGCCGCCGCCCCATCTCCCGGGTCATGGGTGTGCACAAAAGGCGACCTCACGAGGCTGCAGGGCGACGTTCTGAAATACCCGACGGTTCCTCTCACCTCAAGAGGCTACATGCGACGTTCCGAAACACCCGACGGTTCCTCTCCTTTCACACGCCCCACATGGAGTAGATGATCGCTCCACTTGCTTGTCTCCTAGTCTCTTTCGGGAGGGCCAGGATAGTGTCATCCCACAACGTGTTGAGACTTCGCCCTCCCGGCGGAGGCGGGATGGATTGCCAATCCATGCAAAAGGTCTGCTCCTGCACCGATGTTGTAAAGGAGCAGTCGAGAGTCAAGTGTTGAACTATCTCCGGGTGGATCCTGCACAACTTGTAAAAGGGGCCGTGCGCCCACCCCCGATGGTTTCAGTTTCTAAATCAAAGTACAATTCAAATTCAGTCTAAGTTCTTCGGAAATCTGATTTTAGATCGAATCTCAATTCGAATCTTAGAATTTCTCCAATCATGTAAATTATTTTAAATTCGGAAAGGGGGTTCAAATTCAGTCTAAGTTCTTCGGAAATCTGATTTTAGATCGAATCTCAATTCAAATCTTAGAGTTTCTCCAATCATGTAAATTATTTTAAATTCGGAAAGGGGGCAATGAATTGGATGTTAGCATTCGAAAGTATTGTTTATCATGGACTAATTTACCATAAGTAGATAGGATACATTTTCATGAACGACACGTTGAACATTCTTAGGTTTCTAAATCAAAAAAATGAAGTCCAATTTACATTCAATCCCATTTTGCTGAACAGTTCGACACATTGAACATTTTTGGGTTATACATTAAAGTTTAATTCAATTCATTTTGAGTTTTCAGAATTTCTGATTTTTAAACGAGACTCAATTAAAATCCTAGAGTTTTTTTGCAGCTATGTAAGCTATTAAATACGAAAAAGGGGCAATAAATTAGATGCCAACAGAGATAACTTAATTTATGGACAATTCGATCGCCAATAGTTAGGACTTATTTTTGGGACATGTAACGTCCTCAAATTTGCTAATCGATAATTTAGATTTGTTTGTGCATCATGAGCATCATTTGCATCTAATTAAAAGTTGCACAAAATTTGAGCTTTAAAATTAAAGAGAAAACCCCTAAAGTGGCCTAAACCACTTGTTATTTTAAATGTGTTAAAAAGATTTCAAAATTTTCAAAATCCAAAGTTGTCAATGGCTCCCTTGTGAAATTTTGAATCTCCTGGTATTTTTGTATAAATTTTCTGTTTACAAAAAGACCCTCAAAAGAATTAATTTCCAAGGCAAGGGCCTGTTTTAAATGATTCTATGGTTTCCCAGAACTACATGGGGGTTTTCGCAAAATTGTCTTTTCTTTTCTTTCTTCTTCCTCTGGACAGAAGGACGACGGCGAGCTTCACCGTCCGATTCTCGCCGCGATGCACGCCACCGCCGCCGCTGAGCTGCGTGGAGATAAGGATGAGGCACCGTGCCGTGCCCTCCCTCTCTTCCCTATCTCTCTCCCTCTATCGTTCTCTCCCTTCCCTGCTCTTCCGCCTGGCCGAAACCCTAGCCTCGGCCGTTTCTCGATTCCGGCCGCTCCGGGCAACGCCTTGCTCCGGCGAGCCACTCAGGAGGACCGTCGCGCTCTGCTTCCCCTCCTCCTCCATCCGTTCGTGCCGAGAAGATCGAAGCCATCGGGTCCCACGCCGGCGAGCTCGATTCCGGCGAAATCCGGCCTCCCCGCGCTTCCTCGACGCCTCCACAAGCACCAGGGTGAGCTTCTGGTCCTCCTGGACCCCTCCGTTCACTCCCTAGCCCTCTGGTTCCTCCGGCCGCCGCGCGCCGCCGTTGGCCTCCGCTCCGGCGAGCTCTCTGCCGCCACCGGTGACCATTTGGTCACAACGCCGCCACCCCTCGGTAGCCCGCATCCGTGCGCTTCCCACGCACACACCCGCTGCTTCCCTCTCGCCCAGGATCGCCGCGCCCGTGCGCAGCAGGGAGCTCAGCTCCATTGCTGACGTCATCATGACGTCAGGCGGGCTTTTTCTTTTCTTTCTGAAAATCATTTGTTCATTTACTGAAATTGTTAAATCTATGACAAGTGGGCCCTGTTTGTCAGAATTTTAATCATTTCCAAAATGTTTTAAGAAATTAATAAACTTATGACATGTGGGTCCAACTTTTATTTAAATTCATAAATGTTTAAAATGGAATTAACAAATGGTTTAAATTGAATTAAATTTGTTTAATCTTTGGAAATTCATAACTAACTCATTTTAATTCAGAAAATTATGATTTTTTATATCAAAATTTGCAGAAAAATAAGATCTATTTAATTATGTCCAAATCATGCATATTTAAACAACTTTGAACCATGTTTATAATAGAGGAACAAATTACACCCTTCCTTTTAAATATGGAATTTGTCGAATGGCACCTCTCGGGCATTCCAACTCCATTTAAAATGATATTCCATGTGTAGGATTTACATTTCAATACTTTAACTTATCATGTCATGCATTGTGCGCATTGCATCGATGCCATGGTTGAATGTTGTTTCCCGTTTCTTTTCTGGTGTTTCGTTTTTCGCGGTAGAATGCGAATCCGAAGCGGAGTTCGACAACACCGAAGGCTTGATGAATCATCGATGGTAAAATTAAGAGGATATCTATGAAGAATTATTTCTGGTTATCTCGATCAAGTGAAGCCGAAGATTCCCAAAAGTGTTATATCTTGTTATCGAAGAGCAAGGCAAGCATAACCTCTTATCTGCACATATACGATTTCAAAGTATTTGATCCTGGTATTATGCATGCGATTCAAATTTGGTTTTGAGTTGAAGTTTAAAGTGTCATAAGTGTTGCATCGCGGGAGTCTGCTATGATTAGCCCTGCTTAGATCTTCACTCTGTTCCATCCGATTGATGAACCAGAGCTGTGAAGGATGACGTGGAATGGTGAGAGATGCGTTTAATATGCTAAAGGCTTGGATGGGAGGCCACATAGGGATTGTGGTGGGTTGTTCCATTCTTGCCGACCTAGGAACTAAGTTCTCGTCTTCGGAACCAAGACTATTCGTGCATCCACACAGGGCTCGGAAACCCCTCGATCCCAACTTGTCTAGCCTACTACGTGAAGCCACTAGTTCGAGTGTTCCATTTGCCTGTGCGGTAAAATGAGTTGAGGAAATTAGGGCTCGGGTCAGGAGAGTGTGACGCTCTGATCTTGACCCAGACAACCCGCACTAGGGATCGTTGAGATGGCGGTCTGACCTACTGCTGTGGCTCATGGACATAGGCGAACCTTGGGAAAGGTCGTGGCCAACCCTCCTGCCGGCACTCCCCGGAAGAGTGCTAATAGCTGGTGTATCGGTTGGTTGGCGTGTGTGGGTAGTTACACCCCCTGCAGGGTAAAACTTTTCAGAAAGCCGTGTCCACGGCTATGGACGACTTGGTACCTTATGTCTGATGATCATAGATAACAAGAATCTAATTATAAAACTTACCAACTAAGGGAGGATCGCTTCCTCGGGTTGAGCGAGGGGGTGATTCTGGTGGGTGGTACAACTCATGATGATCTGGTGGAGATTGAAGATGTGGATGAAGCTTGTGTTTCACTCTCTTACCCCTTTTTAAAAGTCTACTGATGCGAGATTCTCTCCTCCCTCGATTTGATAACAAAACTGGCTTTATGCAAAGGACATTCATGAATACTCTCTGAACGAGCGGATATGTAGCAGGTTAAATAAGTCTTGTTGAGTACCTCCTGTACTCAGCCTTGCGCAATTATTTTATTTTCGTGATATTTGCTTCTTCGCTCTGTTAAGAGCTTAATATATTGTTTCTTGTGTTGTAGGGTCTCTGTTGTGTTACCGATTTTCAACTGTTGGCTTCCGAGATCTATGTTAGGCTTATCTCAGGTTAAGGTCTCGGATTTGTCTAGCGTGGCTCTTGGGGGTGCTACAGGACATTTCGATATGGAGTATCTCTATACTTTGGAAACTTCAACTGCTTGGAAATTTTAATATTGTGATGCACTCGCTTAACATTTATAGGAATCTGAATCGAATTGCAATTCAAATCCTTGGAATTTCTTAGTTTAATTGGGAGCTAAATTCCAATCTTGCAATTTCGCTCAATGTGACAGCGTGGGATGTCCCTTGATTAGGAAGATGAAATTTAAGGTGTGCCTTTGTACCCCTACACCATTGCCACATTATTTCTTATCCACAAAAGAATAGTCTCCTTGTACCATGTTCATCAACATATTGTTTGAGGAAGTATCATGTGTCAATTATGTTATCATTGTTGAGACTTGAGAGTTACCATTAGTGAAAGTATGGTCTTTAGGCCTGGTCTCCAAACAATGATACACCGTTTTTGCTCATCAGTTATGTATTTTAATTGTGTGCTCTCCTTAAGAAAAGGCTTCACATTGTGATGGAACTGCAACATGCAGGGTTTCTTACTACCACGGAGGCTTGCTGTAGGCTGGGCAAGTATGGTGGCCTATTCATATGTGCTCTTCTACAGATGGCGTGCAGCGACGCATCAAGCCATGTGTGGTGGGATGAATTGCACCCGACGGATGCTCTGAATCGGATCCTGACAGAAAATGTGTGCTCTGGTGAGCACGCCCAGATGTGTTATCCAGTGGACCTGCAGGAAATGGTGAAACACTGAAGAAGTAGAAGCAACCTGAATATTCTCTGCAGTTACTTGCTCAACTTCTGTGTATTGACCAAGAACTTTTGTTGAGTCGGCATAGTGAAATATATATCTGGAGAGCCACGAAGTTGAGAAGCTCAGCCTAAATGCAAGTATGTTCGCCTGTAAATGCACTGTGAAGAATCTATTGGACAAACTGTTGCGTATGTAACACTGGGAGTGCTTAACCTGTTTGGTAACAAAAAAGAATTGGCCGGGGTGTTGACATTATGTTTCCCATTTCTCAGTGCATATTTTGCTAGTTTAATTTCTGCTACAAAACCGAGTCTGCATAATCTACAAAGTTTTACAGCGAAGGCGAAAGAAAAGCGCAAGCCACATGAGAGAAGCTTAGTAGGTTGATGTATATAACAAGTGCCTGAGCTGATATCCAGCGACATATAGGAGAGACGAGATAGAATGGTTGCTACAACTCCTCATCGCCAGTTCCAGAGTAGAGAACAAAGCTGGGGAATGACGTGGTTATGTCCCTGCAACAACACGTTCAGGTGTTAGTATCAAAGGAATGTTTCCCAAGGTTGTAAATGTGGAGGTACTTACTTTAGGTATGGGAGAGTCATGTTCTTCAGCAAGGCTGGGTTTTCGCTCGCGAACGCTTTCCATTCATCGGGATCGATCCTCCCATCGTTGTTCAAGTCAGCCTGCTTGAATGTCTGTAAGAATATAAATTAGCATGGGTCCGTGCTTAGTGTTAATGCTTTCTTTTGGCACAACATTTCATCTGGATGCAGGTTGTTTACCTGATCCACAATTTGTTCGACAGCATCATCTGAGAGAAGCAGGTCTGATTCATTCAGGATTGCAAGCACCATTTCCTTTAGCTGCATGAGTAATCAGTTTCAGCAAGTAATGGACTGAAGGACATGCATTTACGTTGCAGTGTGGCGGTATGTTCGAGACATCTTGGAGTAGTATGTTCAGTTGACGAAATTTATATAAAAAATAATTTAATAAATAGAAAATGCAGACCTCTTCACGTTCAATGCTGCCGGTGCCTCGCAGATCATATAGTCTGAATGCGACTGCAAGAAAGGATTCCTCAGATGTCAATAGGAGAAGCGGTATATAAACAGCACGTTACACGCTACTACTAGTAATTAAGTTGTCCCCATAGTATGGAAATCATTTCTTTTACAAAAAAATCGCACTGAAAACCATCAGGAGAGCCCCTTACATGCGATCTTGTCTATTATAGGTGTATCCGGGTGAAAAATGTGGAGGGACCGAACAAATTCCTCAAATTCAATCACACCATTGCGCTTCAGATCAAACAGATCAAATATCTGCATTTGTCAAATACCGCATCACACGTATCTTAGAACACATATATATTCTTGCACGTCTGGTTATACATGCTACAGACTAAAAATTAAGAGAGAATTCCTTATTTGGTCATTAGTTAAAACTGTCTTCCCTATTTGACCTTAGGAAAGAAATTCTTCCTAATTTGACATCTTAATTTCAATTCTTTCCTATTATGACTATGTAGTGCATTTTGAACATTAAAAAAACTCTTTTTTCCTTGATAATTTTGTAACTGTTTGATAATATTTTGCGCAAATATTTTGAACAATATATGTGAAGCAAGAAGTGCCAATGATAAAATACACAAACGACTGACGCGAATGATGTATGCAGCTTTCTCTCCGATGAGACGTGTAGGAGCTGAGGCGAGGGAGGGGTCTTGCGTGGACACCGCTCGCACACCGATGCCGTCAGCCACACGTGTCATTTAAAGGCCATGCATTTACTCGTGCATATACGAGTCCAACTGCAACTGTTGCGCAATAAATTATTAGCTGACCATTAGCACAGTAATTAAATTCATGGCTTGATTAATCAAGCCGTGATAGCATGTATTTTTTCATTGGCACTTCTTGCTCCATATATATTTTTGAAAAATATTTGCACAAATATCATCAACAATTACAAAATTTATCAAGGCAAATGAGTCTTTTTAATGTTCAAAATGCACTACAGGGTCATATTAGATTTTTTTTGAAATTAAGATGTCAAATTGGGAAGAATTTGTTTCCTAGGGTAAAGTAGGGAAGGCGGTTTTAAGGAATGGGCAAATAAGAAATTCTCTAAAAAAATTAAAGGAAACCTGAATTGTTCAAGAAATTAAAGGTACTTGCGGTCTTGGAGTAGTATAAACTGACCCGATCGGCGAAAAGGTTCTTCCGGTTGCTGTTCCTGAAGAGAGCGAGTTGGAATTCCTCCTGTTCAGGAAAAAGTGAGTTACACCCTGAAGTTTAGTCTCTAAAAGCAGACAGTAAGCAAGATACATGTACCTTGTGAATAAGCCCATCCTTAAATATTGAATAGCTAATCTTCTTAAACAACTCGTACAGGGCTTCCACTTCATTCAGAGAAACTGTATGCAGGAAGTAATCAGCGATTGAGCATGTTGATTCATTTCTGTACCGAACAAAATAACCAAAGTTTAAATGTCGCAGAATCCCGTACGTCCTTACACGTGGTCTCTTTCGCCAGAATCGCAGCATCATCATGCCGCGGAGCTCGTTTAAATTGCTTTGATGATGCACAACCCATGGAGATCAAGGCTAACAAACACAACCTTTTCGCAGAAAGCTATGAAAAAGGCACCTAAGACAAAAGGGAAAAGACATTGGTATCCACACAAAACTAACAGACTACTGGAAAGGGAGTCTAATTTTACCAAGGAGAGAAATCCAACAAAACAGCGAAATAAACAGTCGGAAACATTGAAACCAAGGTACATGCTCACCTGGAAAGGAGATAAGATGCTTTCTTCAATCCACTGCCAGAGATCAAGAAGTGGCCGAAGAGAAAGAGGGAGAGTGTGTGTAGTATTTGCAGCAGGTGCAGTGAGAAGAATGAGCTAGACGAAGAAGAACCAAAACATATATTAATGCGCGTGCACACATCAGCAACAGCAGTGCGACGCAAAATATTGTAGTTCCGACAACAGACAGGGCAGGGCAAGAGTTGACTTGCAGCAGTTCCTTCTTGCATGCAACAAGATCCCCACTTCTATTCCTCGTGTCACTATGCAACGATCACATGACATTGATGTGATCATAACAAATTAGTAACAATTGTTTCTAGCTAGACTGGTTAGCTGGATGCATACCTAAAAAATATATAGTATCAAGAAACAAACCACGAGGACGAGAATTGCTTGGACGTTTATGCTCTTAGCTTCTCCACCCAAGATGTCCACAACTACGATGAGTAGTACTGTTCGATTCAAAAATTGTCATTGTCGGCCTGTACCTATCAAACGCATGTCTATACTATATATAGTTGTTGGGTGACAAGTGATGTTTGGTTTGTGTAACAAGATGAGGGGAAAACAAATAGGCATCCGTCAAGAATGTATTTTCCTAGTTTTCAAATTTTTAGGTGGGGAAGTCATTTTTCCCTTCGCTATTGTACTTACTTGTGTACTAGCAACCTCATGCAAATAAATACATATCCTCTGGGGTAGATCCAAAAATGGGCCAAGCTCTGTGTGTTGTGGTGCACACTAACTTGTGTATAATGATGTACCATGATGACAGCGAGTAACAAGCTCAAGTTCAAATGATGAACGATGGATTTTACTCGATCACCTAGACGAACATGACAGCGGAATTGTGTCTAACCAATCGGGACCAAGCAACAATAATCTTTACACGAGAGTCCTTCCCTTTAGAGGGCTTGCTGTTGTGAAGAACACATGTAGCTCTACTTATTTGGCTTTCTTTGGCTTTGAAGACCACCCGACCACTTGCAAGGATAGCACCAGAGCGTGAGTAGGTATGTATGAAAACTTTGAGCATTCCTTGTACAGAAACAACACGCCTTGACAGATCAAGGTAACCGTCTGACTCTGTACACGTTCTTCCATCAGATTGCATTGCCATTGTTTTATTCTTCGAATCAAATAGCACAACATGTCTACAAGGATCCTCCCAAGGTAATGTACAACACACAACTTGTCCGCCATACTTAAAATGTGAACCGTCAATAGCACGAACACATACCACAGTGGCCTGGCATGATCGTTCGAGTTGTTCGAAGCATAACTGCATTTTGCACAAGTGGTTGGAGGGGTATGAATAAAAGTAATCATGTTTGCCAGCATTTCTATATAAGAAAACTTGATTGATCAATGCTCTATCTTCAGACTGTCCCTTTATATTCAGTTGGATTTCTATTTGGACAGGGTCCAGAGACACAATTGCGCGACAAGGGCCAGTCAAGTGCAAATAAGGATTCTGCAAACATCGTTAATTCTGAACTGATCAACAAGCAGGCAATAAGATCAATAAAATGAAACAAAGAATGCCTTACGTACACTTTTAGTGAGGGTTTGGCAGCAACGGCTTGTACGATCGAAGAGAATGTTGCGTTTGCTATCCACATAGTCCCGAGCAGCAACCACACCATACACATCCAGTGGCCACTTCAGGTGTTTTAATTTAGAAACTTTGATGGAATATATTTGTAGGCTTCTGGTAGGAACAGCCCATGATGGGATGGATCTCGGTGTGCAGTATGTAAAGAGCATTGAGCTCAACGTAGCTGCATTCAGACAGCTCCCAATTAGTACAGTGTGTATGGCAATACTCTAATATGAATGGACTAACTGAGGAGAGCATGTATTGTACTCGATTGATCCGTTACATAACATAATTAATTTGGCTACATTCTGCCTGTAACACTGTTACAGCGGGATCATCAATGCATTGTGCTCGATTTTCATCTTACTGATAGTTAAAAAATGGTCAAACTTTGTGTTTTGTTGGCTGTACGAAATAATATCATATATGAAAATCAGACTAGTGAAAATCTTTACTATTAAATGGGAGTATGCGGTCGTGATGGTTTGTCGGTATGTTGGTACGTCCTCCTCCGGCAAAAATGCGTACGGCTCCTTCCCCTACTGGTTCCCTATATTTCCTATCTTGGTGTATTTTCCCTAGCTGGCTGGTCTCATGATTCAGTTTACTGCCTGAAGGCTTATTTTCATCCACCAAGTCTCTTGTTTGGTCAGATTAATGCAGGAATATCATTCTTGTTTAGTCAGATTAACGCAGATTAAACAGATGTAAAGATATTTTATGGACACGATGAAAAAACTGAGGCCGTGTAACTACGAGCACCAACTGTTCCACACCTTTGGCTGTGCCCAGATGTATGAATCAACTATCAAGAGCTTCATCAGCTTCTGCAATTACTGTAACAAGCGACAATGTCATACCCCAGCAATGTCACACTATTTGATGTTCATCTTAGTGGACATTATATTTGCTGCATATTTTTACAGCCTCTCTTGGTGCAGATGTGCTCACTACCCTTTCAGAATAGCAATGGCATACCCCACAGAATAGCAATGGCATACCCCACAGTTATTTTACATCTGAAGTAGCAGTATTTTTGTTTAACTGAAACACTTAACCTTTGAATAGGAGATGCAGTTCAACAGCATTTTTTTTCTATTTCTGCTGTTGCTGTAGCAAAAATGACTAGTCCTTTTTCTTAATAGAGCAGTTCCAAACCACGGTTACTTTTGATTCGTGATTGCTTAGGATATTTTCCTTGAACTGTTAGCAGTGGTTGTGAACAAATTAAAATCTGAACTGTTAGCAGTGCTTAGGATATTCTCATGGTATCTTCTTACTAGCAGCACTGAAGTACTTTCGGTATTGGTTCATTTTGGAATTGCCAGTTGTGCATCAGGTGGTCAAATGCTTAGTTGTATTGTTGCTGAGCTTGGTTGGACAGTTGGATCATACTTGATTCTCTTACAGCTTTGCCATACTTGGAATATCCATGTTAATTGGTACTCATGTGGCATTTTAAGTTATGGTGTCTTGCCATGTTACTCACTCAAGTTATGTTAGAGGAAATCCTAGAGATTTACTTTTATTTCAGTTTACCAGAAACTTACCTACGATCTTTGGTAATGAATTATACCAGAAAACTGTGATTGCTGAGTAATTTTTTCTTTATAATGTGATGTCAATATCACCATTTTACTTGTTAATCTTCAGTTTTTCAATTCTTCTGGTTCTTATGGTTGGTGAATTGGATCATTTCAGGTCTATTTGAAGGGCATGACCTTTGCCTTCCCACAGAGAGGGTGACAAGCAACCAAGTATGGATCATTTCAGGTCTACTTGAAGGGCATGACCTTTGCAGTTCAGTTTTGTTCAAGGGATCTAATTTTGCAGCTACATGCATTTTGTACAGTGACATGAGGTATTCATGTTCTGCACTTTCCATCGAGTTGGGTATTTTGCAGTTCAGATTTTGATAAATCACACATAAATGAAAAGTTTCTCCATTAGACTATTCTACTTTAGTTAATCATGTGCAAACATTTTAAGATGTCTCCGGGCCAGTATTTTGAATCACCTATTTATTTATTTCCATGTTGCAGTACTTAAACATTTTTTTATTGATTACCAAGCGATGGTGTGATTTACTCTTCAGTTCAATTATCACTCTATGACAAACTACTTCAAATTCATTTTTCATTTCTGCAGTGCCACTTCATATCTCTGTGACAAACTATTTCAAATCATTTTGTTTTGTTTTCCAGTCTAGGAAATTTTAAGAGTCGAAACTTCTTGAGTATTCACATATTTCTTCTGATAGCACCATATCCATCAGTCTTCACGTTATTTTAAGCCGCTATTTCCCATGCCTTTTGTTTTCACTATGTATGATGCATTTTTTTGTTTAGCTTATCTCTACCAGTTTTCATCATATGTTCTATGGTGAGAAATTTTCCAAACTGTTCACCCTTTTGACTCTCGAGAACACGGTTCACGTTTTCACGTTCATTTGCTTGGAATCATGTCAATCCTACATCATGTTATCGAACACGGGTGCGGTTGGGCCTATGGCACTTCTGGCTCCTGTTCTCATCCTCATCAGAAGCTGCACGCAGGAGGTGGACGAGTAGATTATGGGTGGCATTAGGAAGACATGACCTCAGACGTTTCACACTAGCTGCAGCTGACATAATGGTGCATATCACCCTCCTCAACTTCTTCATCTCACTGATGTGCTATTGTCATGACGTGACTTAGGTCGGGTGATCTCTTTATTGCTTTGAAACTATGTAGGGGTATTTAGTTAAAATATTTATAGATTTTAGTTACTATTTTGGGGACAAATATAATTCGTTTTTAGACTACTTTCCGTCAGAACAAAAAAAACAAGACATGGTTATGAGCTTGTACAACCTAAGGTGATGTGTATTATAATTTATAATTCAAGTCGACTCCATGGTACAAGTGAGCTGGAATCTTAGAGCATCTCCACCGGGGGCCTCTAAATCGGTGTCCGACACCCCCAATTGGGCCTCCTTTGGGGGGTGCCAGACATGTGTCCGGTCAACATTTGCCGTCTCAGCTGCTGCTGCCTGCCTCGCCTCACGCACCCGGTTCAGCTTCTTGAACCGCCTGCTGGGCGGCCTCCATCGAGGCCGGATTCTCCCGCTCCGTGGCCACGGGGCTTGGCGGCCATGAAGGCGCGGCAATGAACGTCTCGCTCCGCGGCCTCGACGGCGTCACCAACCGCCTCATAGCCAAGCATGAACTGGTTGGCCGCCTGCTCGGCGCGCCAGCTGTCGAAGGAGTTGACGGCGACCACCTGGTCAGGCCACACCGGCGGCAGCTCCTGCTCCTGCGCCGGCTCCTCCTCCACCCTCGATGGAGGCCGCCCAGTAGGGTAAGGATCCTAGGTCGGCTCCTGCTCCAGCCACTTCACCACGTCGATGTTGTCGACGTTCGCCCAATCGAAGTGCTCCACGTCGCTGACAGGAGCGCGGCACGCTGCCTGGGTGAGGGTGGACCAGGTGGTTTGGAGGCGGCGAGGCATGGTGCTTGGCTCGGGGCGACACTACGGCGAGTGTTGGTGTGGTGAGGCTGCACGGCGGAGGAGTGTGTGCTGAGGCTGCACGGCGGAAGAGTGTTATATAGGCGGGGAGGGGGCGGGAAACGGATGGGCGGGAAGCGGTGGCGCTGGGCGAGATGCGGCGGGTGGTGAGCACGCGTCGCGTCAGAGTTATGTGGCGGCGACGCGATTCGGCCACGCCGACGAATGGGAAACCGGGAAAGCCTGGGCGCCGACGTAATTGCGAGGCGTGCCGCAGACGCCTTGCCATCCCGTCGCCTGCAGAAGCGCGTCGCTATTAACGCGGGAGGAACGGCCTCCTGCATGGCACAATTTACAGCACCTCCTCGCGCCCTATGTCTATCACGGGTGGGGCGCACAAGTCGGAGGCCGGAGGCCATGTTCGGCATCCCCAGGAGGGCCTCAAAACTTGGAGGCTTTGGGGGGTGCCGCTGGTGGCGGTTTTTGGTGTCCGGCCCCCCAAAGGGCCTTTGGGGGTCCTTTAGAGGCCCTCACTGGAGATGCTCTTACTTGACAAGAAATAATTATATGGGTTGCACCTCAAATTATATCTTTTTATCAAATTACATTTTACAAAAGAAAAGAATACTACTCAATTTGGAAACATTGTGTACTATCTGTTTCTATACACATGAGTCTAACGTTTACATATACTACATTTAGAAAATTAAACACACCGTAGCAATGCGCGGGCATTCATCTAGTTGTTGTAATAATATATTAGAGTGCTAAATTTTAGTGCAGCATCAAGCATGGATTTAGTAGTCTACTAGTACTAATTATGCCTATTGCTATGTATTTTATCACTCTTACCTAACTTTGCTAAAAATTTGACCAAAAGTCCAAAATGGATGTGGCACTTGTACTATTGCATGTGCGCCTTAATATAGTAATTTCAAAATTTGTTGACTGTTCCCCGTTGCTAATTCTTATGTGAACTATTAGTATTATACAAATTCTTATTTGAACTATTAGTATATTATACAAATAAAACCTGACCTTATAGTTTGCTGAAAATACAAAGTTTGATTTCCTCCACTATCATCATTTGGAGCATTTGTTTGTGTTTCTATGCATAATTCAATGAAGTTAAAATAAGCTGCTGCTTTTGGTGTACTTCCAGCACGCAAACCTGACCATGACCAAGATACTGCCGAGTAGCAAAACAAGGACAATCGTGCAGTAACAAGAAGAAAAGCGAAAATCAGATAAGCTTACTCACCGGATTATTGAATCCCTTGCCAAATCTGTATTCCCAGAGCTCACGGTGTTCAGCGAATTTCTTCTTCTCCTCCTCATAATTGTCCTTCTTTCTCCTCCTCCTCCTCCTCTTCCTCTTCCTCCTCCTCAGATTCTTCTTCTTCTTCCTCCTCTTCAGATTATTCTTCTTCTTCTTCCCCAAACACCTCCGTGGTTGGTTCACAGGAGATCGCTTTCAATTTGAGGTCGTGATCTGATCCCGGGCGAAGCATCTCGTCTTGGCGCTGCGCGTCGGCGTGCTGCGAGGACCGTCTCCCCCGCTCATAGAAGAGCGGCCTTGGTAACGGCTTCATCATCGACGAGATCATATCCGACGTTCTGCTCGCCGCTTCTTCTCCATGCTGATTTTCACCGCCGCTGCCGCCACCAGACATTGCCTCTCTCTTTTTTTTCCAGCACGAACCAGTTTTGTTTTAGGGTTTTTGCACGGACCAGCTAGGGCTATATTCCGTCGGAGTAGCTACAGATTTCGGGCCTGTCAGGGAAGCTGTTTGGGCCAAGTCTAAATTTCACAGCAGGCCCATATCCACAGCCGCCGCTGCGCCATTGCACTAACGGGCCCAGCTACACGGCCCATACTCCGTAACCCCAAGCCCGCTAGGGTTTTGCTGGCAGGTATATAGCACACCGTCTTCCCCTCTCCATCCGTTCCTTCCTATCAATTTCCACCACAGAGCGGCGGCGGCGGCGAGAGAGACGAGAGAGCTCCAGCCATGGTGCACGTCAACTTCTACCGCAACTGTAAGGATCTTCACTTCCTTCCGTCTCCCCTCCTCCTCCTCCGCCCTCTCGCGCTCCGTGCCTAGCTCTCTCTGTTCCTTCGCGCTCAACCGTGATCCGATGCAGTAGAGTGTGGTGCGCTTAGAGGTCGCAGCTAGCTGCTCTCGGTTAGTCCTCTGCTTCGCTTTACTTCGCCGGCTTGTCGCGACGCAGAGGCCAGAGATCTCTCAGCCGTGGTGGTCTCTTGCGTGCTGCGTGTCTGGTATGTGGTGATTAGTGACCCAAAGATTTGGATCATGTCGGTGGTGTGGTGGAATGATCAGTTTATTTGCGTTAGACTTTGGCCTAGTGTCTTGATTCGAGTTGTGGTCGGCATGATGCCCAGACTGTGCCCTACATCTAATTCATTGGGTATGTTACTTGGTCATGTGGTTGCTGTTAGCTCGTTCGTAGGCTGCCTTGGTGTGTATTTATCAGTTGTGAACAATTTCTTTGTTTCAGGTTGATGTTTTTATCATTTTATACACATCAGGTTTGACGAGAAGCCCAATTATGTTAGCTGTGTAGTTTACAATATAATTTATTCATATGCAGCTGCTGTGATTTCTTTTGTGTTCCAATTTTCATTTGGTAGCATGAAAATTGTTATATAGCATGTCACTGGGATTCAACCAACGACCAGAGAAACAAAAGTAGTTTGAGTATTGTATATATTCATGCTTGTATTTACTATGTGCTTTTGAATTGAAGTAGTTCAAGTCTTATGGATTCATTACATTGAGTTGGAAGTTTGAATGCGGTTAGCTCTTAATGCGCTTTGACATAGTGGCAGAATATACTTTATGTCTGGCATTTTTATGCTACTTGTTGCCTGCATTTGTTCCTTTCTCTGGACTTCATGCACATTATATCCATGTGTTATTTGTTTTGGTTTTTAAGTTGGATGTTTGTGCTTGCAGATGGTAAGACTTTCAAGAAGCCAAGGCGTCCTTATGAGAAGGAGCGTCTTGACGCTGAGCTGAAGCTGGTGGGTGAGTATGGACTCAGGTGCAAGCGTGAGCTGTGGAGGGTTCAGTATGCATTGAGCAGGATCCGTAACGCTGCAAGGCACTTGCTCACACTGGATGAGAAGAATCCCCGCCGTATCTTTGAGGGTGCGGCTCTTCTCCGCCGCATGAACCGCTACGGGCTCCTCGCTGAGGGGCAGGACAAGCTGGATTACGTTCTTGCCCTGACTGCTGAGAACTTCCTTGCAAGGCGTCTTCAGACTCTTGTCTTCAAGGCTGGCATGGCGAAGTCAATCCACCATGCACGTGTCTTGATCAGGCAACGTCACATCAGGTATGATTCTGCTGCTTTCTCTCAACATTGGTATGGCACATGGTTCCATTAGTTTGCTTCTAGGTTCCGCTAGTTTTTTATGTTGTCAACATATATATTGCTCATCTTGAATGTATGGAAGTAGATTGTGGTTGCGAAGATTAACAACCTGAGAGATAGTATTGATCAGATTTGTTGACTGGCTGCAATAACATGTTGGCTCGCATATGTTACATTCATGTCTGAATTGTGTGCACTATCAAGATAAACTCTGTTCTGTTCCATTCTCTACTGCCTCATATTATTGAACGTGTTATCCAATGATTCTAATAATAGAGTCTGAAAGTGTATATTGGATCGTTGGCCTTGTCTTTATATATCATTGCTATGTGGGCTGAGTTCTGTGATGTTTGTAACTTTTTTATTGTTCTGTTAGAGCTGTTTACTGACGTTTTACTACAAACCACATTGCAGGGTTGGCAGGCAAATTGTCAATGTCCCATCCTTCATGGTGAGGGTTGAATCTGAGAAGCACATTGACTTTTCGCTGACAAGTCCCTTCGGTGGAGGCCCCGCAGGCAGGGTGAAGCGAAAGAATATGAAGAAGGCCAGTGGTGGCGGTGATGCCGGTGGTGATGAGGATGAGGAGTGATAGGGAACTAGTAGCTATCACCTAATATTTATCAAATACAATCATCATGTGAACGTTGGTGTCATGAGTACTTTAGCTGAGAGGCCTGAGACTTGTCATGGTTTTCCTCTAGGCAGGACGTTTTGTTGCTTTATCTCTTGTTGTTAGCTTGCACTTCCCTATGTTTGAAGCTATTTGATCGTGATGCAGTTATTAAGTATGTTTTTGACAATGACCTGAAAGTTTGCATCTACTCTGTTTATCATACATGCTCATGGCCTGCCTTGCTTCATTTGCTGGGTTCTACCAGATGCTTCTGTAGACACTGTCATCCATCGGAACGCACAAGGATCTCTGGCCTAAAATATTCAGCTTCTAGCTTAACTCAACCTATACTGTACCGATGAAACTACTACTGCTGGTCCTCTTTCCTGAATTTCCCCCAGTCGTTTGCTCTTCCACCCCAATGCTGACTTGCTGGGTTCGAGGAATTTGCTCATAATCCATTCAGCGTATGAGTCCAGGAATCTGCTCGCAATCCATTCCGCCTATGTGTTATATTTATGACTATGCTATGAAAATTTGCGGAGATCAACTGCTTAATCATACTTCAGATTTCTGAACTTCAGGCGTCCTTCCATTGAAGTGTGATTTGGCTTGCTAGAGCCCATGCCAAGCTTTATCAATTAGTACCCCATATCTTTGTTCCACTTTAATGCCCAAACAAGGTGAATTCGGTGCCAGGCCGTGCCTTTGGTGAAAAATCTCTGTGTTGGTTTGTTTTTTTGCATACAGTGAGAACAAAATATTTATTTGTTGGATAATATCAGAAAGTTTTACCTTTATTGAAATTTATTGTGCTGTAAGAAGATGGTTCATAGCAACATATATGCATAGTTACATAGCTATGTTAGCTGACACTAAGTTTATTTATACAAACAGTAAATTGGTTGCAGGGTACGATTACATTGCTTCATGTAATTTATCTATGAAACACTGAGGCCTGATAGTACAAAAATACGGCTAGATCGGTATTATAAAAGATGGAACGATATTTATACTGGATTAACGTAAGATAAGTAATTTCTGGTGATGGCCTGATCAACATGGTGGCCACATCAAAATAACAAAACATTATATATCATCCTTTCTCCACTGGTAAAGGTTAAAGCCTGAAATATATTGCAATAAATTGAATTAGGATCTAGAAAATTTTGTATAGGGAATGTATTGATGAAACTGAAAGGGTATCTGGTAGTACTTACAAACGGTATGGTTGTTGCTGGATGGAATAAAGTCGATTAGTCAACTGTCTTGACCATGCCGTTGTTGTACTCCCCTTCTTCAGAAAGTGGGGTGGCAACAAAACAACTAGAGACCGACAATAAATAAACCAAGACACTACTCTGTTTCGCCATAACATGAGAAAAATCACCATGCAATACTTCTAGAGAGAAGTTTTAGGGAGGGTGAGTATATTCCGAAAGTAGATGTACGTTAGTCAAGTGTCCTAGCTTTGAAAATGAACATAGCATTGACTTGTTTGCCTTACTTCAAAAGACTTAGTAATCCATATCATAGTACACCTCTATCAATTGAGTATTGACTATGCACGAATCCACTATTTCATTGTTTCCGTGAAAGACTAAAAAAGGCGGTGGCGTGTCACTACCCCAAAAAAAGTTAGTATACAGTTGAAACATTGTAGGGTTTTAGGACACGATCTTTGACAACCCACGAGCCACTTGTTTTAACAATGCTACATTTACGGGACAACTGATTTTATTTGTGGGGGAGACTATCTTTGTCTAAGGTAGTGTAGATTTATCATCCTTCTCATGTTTATTTGAGCACACCTAGAACTTTACTTTAATGTGTTTTGCTAGAAGTGCAGAAGTTCATGTTGCATTCCGACATTCCGTGGCAAAGCGATACATTGCGTTTGCAAGGCAGTAGGCCAGAGGACTTCTGGTTATGTTCTCTTCCTGCTAGTTCAAAGGCTCGGGCCAGCTTTGGGCAATTTTAACAAATTTGACCTTTTTTAAAAATTTATTCACAATTTTGCATGGGCAGATCTTGTGGCCCATGCGCCGGAGTCATGTACTTGAATAAGTTATCAACAATGTCGTCCTTCGTGATGCATTATCTGTCCATGAGTTTTGCATCGTTACAACATAACTATTAGGCGCAAGTAAATACAACTGAACAAAAAGTAAACAAGCAATCATGTCACTACTTCGCGCCTCCATAAAAAATACTCCCTCCAATCCATAAAAAAAATGTCGCTCATCTAATACAAAGTTTGTACTAGCTTAATACAAAATGGCGACACTTTTTATGGATCGGAGGTGGTAGTTATATTCATGTGCAACATCCTGTGGTTTGAGGATACGCTACTTGAAAACCATGGGGCACATCTGTTTTATTCGTGGGAGCGGACAATTTATAGAAAAGGTAGTGTATATTTTATCATCCTTGTATTGTTTCTTTGAGCACAAGGATACAAGGAGCACAAGGATTTATAGAAAAGGTAGTGTATATTTTCTTTGAGCACAATTTACCTTTTTTCACTTGAATGTAGTAGACCGTGGCAAAGAGCTACATCACCTTCAAAACATCGGCACAAGACTCCTCCTTCCTATTCTCTGGAAAGCTATCTCAACATTCCTTCAAGTCTTGGGCCATCTCTAACTACTCAAATTGATTTCTCAAAAATGTTTTCCTCCCTGACGCTGTGATGCATTATACGTCCATGATTTAATTTTGCATCGTTTCAACACAACACGACTAGTAGACGTAAGGACACCCTCTTTAATAGTCATGGTTGTGAGATGGTAATTATCTACCAAAAAACGTAGAGTTAAAATATAGTCTTCAGAACGGAATGCAAGCTTGGCCGGACACACTATGTTTTTTAGTCCTTTGTATCATCGCGCCCAACTACACCTAATTCATTTATAAACAAAAATAAAACAGTAGTGTTCTTTCCTACTATATTTAGCATTAAAAAATCAACGAGTAGAAAAGCAATAGTGAGGCGAGATGGTAGTATATTATGACTTCTGTTGTCAAACATAGTCATTTTAAATTTCACGTACTTTCACAGACTGGTTTGTAAGATTTTTATTTTTCACTTTGGTTTACATGATTTTGTAATAATGAATTGTAATATATAAGCCTCTATTAATGAATTGTTGCAATGTTACTGTTGCGGCTGACCCATATGAAGTTCTACTTCGGTTTGGTTATTACTCTCTACTAGAGTTGTAAACGGATCAGATCCGATCGAATTTTGTCTTACCATAAGTTTTCATTGGATTCATGGCGGAGCGAATAATCACCGGATTCGGATTTAGTGCGGATACACGTGATAGTGGGTTAAGGAATGGAAACGCGGCGGAATCAGATCGGTAACAAAATTAATCGGATAGATACGCGTATAAGTAAATTGTCAAATTATACAACTAAAACTAAGTGTTCGATAACTTAATAACTAACAAACTTGTACTCTACAGTGTTCACAATGACTACTAAGTGAGATGTTGTTCAAATGACGAACTCGACAACTCACTGGCTGCAAATTATGCTATATTAAATTAGACATTTCGGTAGAAAATCGGATTATTCCGGTTAAAACCATTGAATATTTCTATTTAAATTTCTAATATGCGGGGGCGTCAAGTTCGGAAGCGGATATCCTTACTCGTCGGATTCCATAAAACCGGATATGAATTGTTTAAAACGGTTTCGGCATGGAAATTATCATATCCGTTTACGGCCTTGTACTCTACCTTAATTTGAATAAAGCATTTCCGTATTAAAAAAGAATCATGTTTTATTAAAATCGAACAGTGAATGGATTCAAAAACACAGGAATAGGAAAAACACATAAATTGAGGTGTCATGTTTCCTGAATTTCTATAGGAATCAAAACTACAGAAAGTTTTTCAAAGTATCGTTTGGATATCACACAGGAAAAACGCAGAAATTAGAGACATGAAGATGAAAACATGAGGTGAGACCTCATGTTTGTTTTCCTCCAAAATTCATATGAAATATCATATCTCATAGGTATTTCAAATGAACTGAGTTTCCTATTCCTTTGTTCCAAACAACATCACTTTTCCTGTCGCATTCATATCCTCCACAATTCTTATGAAAATCCTTTGTTCCAAACAGTGACGGAGCCACCATACATTGATTGGGTTCAAATGAACCCACTGGATCTGTACTAATCAAGGCTAAATTATTACTCATTACCTTATATCACTTAGTTTGACCATGTAGTAATATATAGATGAACCCAATGATTATTTTTCTAGCTTCGCCACTGGTTCCAAACGGGGCCTAAAACGAGGATGCCAAAGGTTCGGATAGTCCGAGTGGTCAAGCAAGTGAGTGTAAAGGTCCGGCTGCCATGTCAGAGCCAAGGGTGGGCACGTGTCGACGTCCCATTGCATATTTCACCTGCAGCAGCCACTTCCCTTCCCGCCTTTTACACAGCACTCTCTCTCTCCATTCCATTTCGAACTCTCTGCTTCTTCTCCCCATTCCCCTTCCACCAGACCAAGAAACCCTATCCCGCCGCCGGAGGAGGAGGAGGAGTGCGAGCATGGCCATGGACCTGCTCGACCTCCCGCTGCCCAGCATCTTCGAGAAAATCCTCGGCGAAGGTCCTTCCTTTCCTTCACCACTACGGCACTACCGCGCCGCGCCCGCTAAACCTGTTTAGCAATTTCTTTCTGTGCTGATGGTTTCCCCCTTCTATTCTCTGTTGGCTGCGCAATGAACAGACGAGGACGAGTGGCCCCCGGAGGCGTGCTTCCTCGTCGCCGCCCACCACGGCAACGTCCGCCGCGTCAAGGGTAACTAACTAACTAATCTGATCCCCCACTCACCGTCGTCACCGCCCGATTTGGGTTATTGGGGGCCGGGGCTTCGATTCTGGTTGCGCTTCTGCTAATCCATCTGGGTCTAATCCGTACATGTATGTACGTGCACGACGAACGGACGCAGAGATCGCGAGGAGCCTGGACACCAACGGGAGGCGCGGCGGGGTCGACGCCACCGTGGCCGCCACCAGCTACCGCGGCATGAACGCACTCCACGCCGCTGTCGGCGGACTCGGCAAGCTCGCCATCTGCCGCTACCTCGTCGACACCGTCGGGATGGACGTCAACATGTGGGACACCTCCCCAAGTATGTTTCTTCTTCTTCGCGTCCAGCACAGCGCGTTACTTCGTTAATAAAGTGATGATCTTGGTTAAGCTAAGCTAGGTGATTCACTGCATCTATCTATGGATTTGTGTGTGCAACTGCACGTGCGTGCGCTAGGCAAGAAGACGCCCCTGGAGCACGCCGTGTCCGCCGGCAACCTGCCGGCAGTCAGGTTCCTTCTTGACCACGGTGCCGATCTCCATCAGGAAGGTGAACAGGGCATCACTGTTCTTCATCAGGCTGCAATGAAAGGTAACCTACATAATCAGTTGTATTTTTGTTTCTTTTTCCTCCTAGGCCAAGCATCAGTTTTTTTTTTCATCAATTACCTGGATTATATATGCATGAGGTCTATGTTGTGTCCTTTGGGATTTTAGTTAGCAACCTGTAAATCATGTTCCAAACTTACGGCTAGTCATTCTTGCTTTTCCTCTAGATGGTGGTTTTTACTACGAATCAACTCATCGCCTGGTCTTACACTCTTTAATTATATGTCCGGCAGTCTGTTCAGTTCGAGTTAATTTGATATTTTTGTGGTGTTCTGTCGTTGTACTGTCATGGCAATCCTTGATTCTGCACTTCTATTCTAGCCACTCAAACTTCTGATTTTCTAGCGCATTTGGACTTTGGGACTTGCTTATCCAAAAATGTTAACTTGTGCTTTTCTTTCTATCAATTGAAACCTACATATTCATCCAAACATATTCTAGCCATTGAAACTTGTTCATCCAAAATTGTTACATTCTTCTATTATAGCCATTCATACTAGCCTGTTCATCCAAAAATGTTACATTGTGCTATTATATTGTTGTGCTATGATTTCTTAATTGTCATATCTTTTTTCTCTATCTGCTCAAAACTACTTGGTTTCTTAAGTGTTCTGATCTTCAGTTATCCATATTCTTCTTCAGGGAAGTGTGAAATAGTAAAACTGCTGCTTTCTAAAGGAGCTGACGTCAACAGCAAATCAGAAGAAGGGACACCACTGCATCTTGCTGCTCTTAAAGGACATGAAAGTATTGTGGAGGTTTTGCTGGAGCACCATGCAGATGTACTATGCTTATACCATCTTGTGTCCCTACATGACTTGTGTTATATTTGTTTTATTTGAAAGTAGTTATGTAAACAGAACAAACACAGATGCTATGGCCTAAAATTTCTCTATCATGTACATGTGATTACTAGCTAGGTACGAAAATGTTTATAATGGTCTTTTTTTATTACAGGTCAACGACGTACTTCCTTCTTGTCTAATAGCACCTCTAGATGCTGCAGTATGTACTGCTAACACAACTTGTGCGAAGCTATTGATTCAGGTATGGAGTTATCTGCTAGTCTGCTTTTTCTCACAAGAGAGTCTCACTCTCTCTCATTAACTACTGGTATTAAGTTTGCTCAAATCTGAAACTACTATCAATTTATATGGAGAAACTATATGCTTATCTTGTCTTCTACATGTATGTTTGGTAGGCTGGAGCTAATGTGAATAATGTTAACAATTCTTTGGCAAGAGCTGCAAGTGAAGGCTCAACTGAAGTTGTTAAGTGCTTGTTGGAGGCTGGTGCCAACCCAAATCGTCCTGATGAGGTGACATTCTCTATTTTTTCATGGTACCATAATGAGCTGCTTGAATCTGTAGTGTCAAAAGTTCTGGACTTCTAGTACTAACAATATGTTACCCTGGTGTAGCACGACTATATTACATAATCTCTTGTATCTTCTGAAAAATATGGCAGTACAAGTTTATATGTAAAGGGAAACAAAGGCGAAAGCCAATAAGTCCCGTTTGTCCAAAACAGTACTTGAATCTCAAAGCATTGATCATTTGGGCGTTAATTGAATAGGCTGATATGGAAATTAATATAAATATGTTTGACACTACTTTGTGGTATGGTACCTTGACTATTATCGGTTGCTAGTTTCTATAGAGCATGTCAATGTTTCCTATCGTAATGGTACCAAACTAATAGACTAAAAAGGCAGGCAGTACAAGCTGCATTCTATTTAGTGGCTTCGTTAGCATTTGTTTGGTAGTATTACATCCTTGTATGATGTCCAGTTGGCTAGAGTAGAAATTGTTTGATTACCAAGGAACCATTTTCCTGTCTTTGTTTTTGAATCTTCAGTATTCTTCAGTAAGCTTTCTACTTTCGCTTTACAGTGTGGTAGAATGCCAGTAGAGTTAGCTGCTGTGTATGGTACAAGGGAAGACGTTGAGCTTCTATTTCCTTTCACCTCCCCAATCCCAAACGTGGCAGACTGGAGCGTTGATGGGATAATCAATCATGCCAAACTGGAGAACATGCAGCTAATGGTATGTTTCTGTGGCAAAATAAGTGCTCATTCCCCAACAGTTCTTCTAACAACCCATGCCATTTTGGAGCAACTCTGTTAATAGAAAAGAATTTTTTTCCATGCTCTTTGGCTATAACTCAAAATTCTCACTTACTTGCTATATTATTTTCTCTCGCGTTGAGCTTCTGAATGTATCACTTAAGTCACTGTGTGTTGCTCAGGATGAAGACGCGGTTAACACAACGAAATCTGACCTGAAACAGCAAGCGGATGAAGCATTTGAAAAGCAGGATTACACAAATGCAGCAGTGCTCTACACAAAGGTACATTATTGTGTTGGTCCAACTTTGCCCTGTTTGGAAGAACGGAATTTAGTAGGAATAGGATTCCTACAGGACACTTTCCTATGACACCGTTTGGAACAAAGGAATAGGAATCTCAGATTCCTTTGAAATTCCTATGACATAAGCTATTCCATAGGAATTATGGAAGAAAACAAACATGAGGTATCACCTCATGTTTTCATCTTCCCGTGTCTACAATTCATGTACTTTTCCTGCATGACAACCAAACGATACTTGGGAAAATTTCATGTGGTTTTAGTTCCAGTAGGAATTTAGGAAACATGACACCTTAATGTGTGAAGTGTGAGCTGCAAACTCAGCAGATAGCCTGTTTTACAGGAAAGGTACTATCAAACTTGCGATGATGAAAAATGCAATGAAGTTCATGTGCTCTTTAATAGGCCTATTTGATGATGCAGTACAACTGGAGCGACTGTATGAATCTTGGATGGTGTGTCCTCCATTTTTCTATTCTCCTGAAGGAATCTTACAACAGTTTTGTTTCAACCCAATTTTACCCTGTAAAACATGACAAATTCCTGAGCTGGCATCAGTTTCCTAACGTGGCAGCAATAATATATTGACACTGTTTGGTTCACTACAGGCACTCAGGGCTGATCCTTCCGACCGTAAAGTGCTGGCCAACAGGAGCCGCTGCTGGCTCCGCTTAGGGGACGGGCAAAAGGCTCTGGAAGACGCAATCAAATGCAAGAGAAGTCACAAGAACTGGGCAGAGGCGCATCATCGCCAGGGAGAAGCTCATATGCTGCTAAAGGTGCACTTGGAAATCACCCATCTCTTGCATTTCACCGCCGTTACATCCATCGTCTCGAGTCGCTTGACTGACTGTGCGCTCAAACCGTGTTCCCTCAGGAGTATGAGAAGGCTTGCGAGGTGCTCACGCGTGGCCTCGAGTTGGACCCCGAGAATGATGAGATGGACAAGCTGTTCTGGTAAGAGAGAGAGAGAGAGAGAGAGAGAGAGAGAGAGAGAGAGAGAGAGAGAGAGAGAGAGAGAGAGAGAGAGAGAGAGAGAGATCCACCATTTTTTTCTTTACCACAACTTACACTGAGACGAGTGGTCGGTTTGTTTGATGTTCTGAATGGTTCGCACTTTCAGGGAGGCGATGGAACTAAAGAAGAAGTGATGCCTACGTGTTGGCGACGTCATGAAATCGAAGCCCTTCTTTTTGTGTTTTCAGAGATGGTTAGAGTTTCTCAGTCTGGGTTAGCAGTACCAGATGGCTGCTGCTAGGTTTTATGCGTATGCAGTACTGGTGGTAGCTGTTAAGAAGCTTGAAATAGTTGCTCATGGTCCCATTTTGGTGACATAGCTAGACTATAGAACCAGTAGTGGCAGCAGTAAGTTATTAGCAGCTTTTGACATGCTTGTGCCCTGGGTGGCAGTTATGCGTGCAGCAACATTGCCCTAAACTCCCACTGCATCTTGTTTGCGAGAGCACAGTGGGTTTCACTGGGTTGAATTCGGGATATGTTGAGATTGGAAGACCTGGCTGGGGTGATGAAAGTTTGTTTGTCAGTCAGTTTTTTCCTTCATTTTAGCATCCGATCTTGATCTTATGATCAACCTTCTGTTCCTGCCGACGCCCATATCCCTGTCGCCGCCTTGTCTTTTTGACATGGATCCGGTGAACTGACTCCGGTAAACCTATTACCATGCCATCCTCTGTTCCTGCTGAATTGCTTGATGTTGCCTTGGAGAAAATTGCAAAAAACAACCACAATTATGTCTAGGTTTTTAAAAAAACGCCATGTTTTCAATTTTTATCAAAAAACACTAATATTAGTGTTTCTTGCAACCATCATGCCGGAAAAGAGACTGTTCGGGCCGTTGCTGCTACGGGGAGGCCGATGGCAGAGGAGGATGACGGTGCACGACGATGTTGATGTACGTGACCTCGATGGCGGCCGTGGCCTTGCCGTGCTCCGCAGCGGCTGCCTCATCGTATTGTCGGCGTTCGCCGCCTCCGATCCGGACCGCCGGGATCGTGGCGCAGCTCACGCACGCGGACGTCGGGCGCGGGCTCGCGAGGCGCCGCCGCGGTCCCTTACAACGTGCCGCTATGCCGCGCGCTCCCGTTCAGCTGCCGCCCGAACCACAGGTACAAAAATGCAGGCGCTGACGCCGGCGGACGCGTCCCTGATCCTCAACCATGTCGTGGGGAACCCCTCCATCCCCGCCGCCGCGTAAAACTTGTTGTTCGCGAATCTCCCCTTCCTCTCCGACACCACCCCACGCCTCCTTCGCTCCATACTCCTCCGCCGCCTGACCTCCGACCCGGTCTCCCCAATCGCGCTCGACTCCCTCCAGCTCCTCGCCTCCCTGCCCTCCACCGCCTCCCCCCTAGCCGCCGCCCACATCGCCGTCGCGTCCTTCCTCGTCGTCTCCGCGCCCGACTTCGTCGCCGTTGTGCGAGCCCTCTTCGCGCGCCCAGGCGGCTGCGCGCACCGCGCGGTTGACCAGGTGGGAGGGGACCCGCGCTCGTCTCCTTCGAGGCTGTAGAGTTGCCGGTCGTCGGTGTGGAGGCCGGCTGGGTGCTGGACCCTGCTTCACGCTGCCGGAGACGTCGGCGCCATTCTGGGGGCGGCGGCGGTCACGGCTGCCGGCCACGCCCGTGCCCATGCACGTTCCCGTAGGACATTGGGACACCACAATACACATTTATCATTTTTTTCCAACCCGCGTGCTCGTGCACTAGAATTTGCTAAAAAGCCCAGGGTCTGTATTTACTATTTTTGTCCTGCCTAGGCCCTGACGGACCCAGCGGTCAGAAACTTACTTAGAGTGTGTCAATTGAGTAATTAGTGGGTTTTGCAACATTATTACTGAATAGTGGTGTTTTTTGATAAAAATTGAAACCATAGTGGTTTTTTTAAACCCTAGGCACAGTTGTGATGGTTTTCTGCCATTAACTCTTTTTAATGAAGTATGTACCTACTATAAAGTTACAAAATCAAAGGACATATATATTCATTTACTTCCCGAAACTTCATGTCAAATGTGCGCGGAAGAGTTATGCGGCGATTGGCCTGCTCTTATATGGATTTCACACAACCTGTAGTTAAAATGGCTTATAGAACTGGAATAAAGAATTAGTAGATTTGTTCCGCCCAAAATGGGAATGGGTGCTACGGTTATGAACTTATAATCATGAAATCGACTCGATCATAAGATTATAAGTTCATTCCATGCGGGACCAGACCGTGCATATTAGGGATATGAAAACTAGCACAAGAGGGGGCAATCTCAGGCTATCACCATTTATTACCGTTGGATCACTATCTCGCTAAATCGCGTCCGTCTGTTGTAGTCCCTAGGGGAAACTACTATACCCATCAAATTGGAGCACCGTGGTTGATTGGGCCAAAAACATCCGCCAAAACCCAACTAGAAAGTACAGCCATGCTAGCGAGCTCTTCTCTCTCGCGAGTCGCGACCCGGGCGAACCACATCTCCATGTTTTTTAAATAATTTTAAAAAATTCTAATTTCGTATAAATATATATTCATAATGGACGGGTGCAGCAACGTGCGCCTACATGAGCACAAGAGGGAGCAATCTCAGACCATCACCATTTTTAACCGTTGGATCCCGTTGGATCACTATGTCAATAAATCACGTCCGTCTGTTGTAGTCCCTGGGGGAATCTACTCTACCCATCAAATTGAAGCATCGTGGTTGATTGAGCCAAAAACTTCCGCCAAAATCCAACTAGAAAGTACAGCCATGCTAGCGAGCTCTGCTCTCTCGTGAGTTGCGACCCGGGCGAACCACATCTCCGTGTTTTTCAAATTATTTTAAAAAATTCTGATTTCGTATAAATATATACTTATAATGGACGGGTGCAGCAACGCGCGCCTACATGATCTAGTTCTTATTATGAGAGGGGGTAATTCGAGCCTATGGAAATAGGATACTCTGTTTACATAGAAATCCCTACGCCCTTACATTCTATTTAGGATTAGGAATAGGTGTAATCAGACATCCTTTTGACATATCTATCCTATTCTTAGTTGGGTACCATATGCACCTCTTTGGGCTTCTGTTAAATCGATAAATTGGATTGTACATCTTTCATATTTTTGATTTTGATATCGATTTTGATACATATAAGGTGTCCTACGGATAATACAAATCGAAGCTCTAATTTGGATTTTTCCATTAAATGTTCCGCAGCAACGCGCGGAAAATCGGTTGGCTTATGTCCAAATATCTCCAAATATCTCAAGGTTTTGATGAATTCCAATGGAATTTCCATGGAAATGGTAAATTTCAGTAGAGTCCATATACAAAATGTTATTGCACTCGGATGCGCCAGGCATCAACGGCAAGCACGATTGGAAGATGAAGGTATCACTTAAAATTATAATATTTATATGGTATGTTCAACGAGGAGCAATCCTAACCAAATATAATCTTGCAAAGCATAACTGGCAGGGTAGTACGAAGTGTTGCTTCTGTCGAATGCAATTTGCACGCTCTATATGGCTAGTCATGCAAATGGTCCACGCTTCATTCCTAATATTTTTTATAACTGGTTGCACAACATAAATCTCAGGGATAGGATCCTCATGGAGCGATTGGCTTGTTAAGATCACCATTGGTATATAGGAATGACATGCTTTTTAATGCAAAAAAAAATCTTCTCGTGTGCTTGTTATTCTCACTATATCCGCGCTGATTATTCTTTTTTACCCCACATGGATGGTGGCATAGTTTAGGGATTGGTCCACCCTCATCGTAACTTTTTCTATTAACAGATATGATTATGTATTTTGCCTATGAGTATGAGTCTCCCTGATCATTCCTATAATCCTACCCCTCTATTCTTTTTTCTCTTTACGGTTGTGTGCATCGCTGTTGTGTAGAGCCTAGATGTGGACTCTCCGACTAAATTATCTCGATGTAAACTGTTTTGAGTCTAATAAATATAAATAGTGCCCTTTACCAACAAATAATTGAAACATGGACGGTGAATGAATTAAAAAACATTCAGACGGAGGCAAAAGGTCAGACCATCGGGCGGAGTGGTCAAGCGAGTGAGTCCAAGGTCACCCATTGCATCTCCCACCTGGAGCACCCACTCCCCTTCCCGCCTTTTAAACAACACTCTCTCTCTCTCCATTCCATTTCGAACTCTCCGCTTCCTTCCACAATCTTCTCCCCGTTCCCCTTCCCACAATCTTCACGTGTTGGGCTTTTAAATGTATAGCTAAAGTTCGTGTGTGTTACTCAGGATGATGACACGGTTAACATGAGGAAGTCAGACCTGAAATAACAACCGGATGAAGGAATTTTTTTAAAAAAGGCTTCCCTTCACGAAGGTCTACGCACGTGTGCTCTGGTGCTGACAAATGTCACAATTTCGTTTGTTTCTGTTCCCACCTTTTTTACACGCGATGACAAGTTGCGGCTCCCTGATGGTGGACAGTGGTTGTACATGTATTTATTTTAAGATTCGTTTTTTGAAACGAAATATCTTGAGAACCGTTTATCCGATTTACGAACCGTTTTCACTTTTGAACTCCTCGTGTCGAGATCTTCAAAACTAGATCTCATATTGATAGGTTTCGATAAAAAAAATTGTACTTTGGATTGTGTACGGTTTATACAACCTAAGTGTAGTCGTACGTACAAACTGAATTTTATATTTGTACGTACAACTTGCTACGTGTAGTTGTTTGTACAACCCGAATGTATTTCTACGTACAACGTGTCATGTGTTGCTGCACAACCCGATCTATGTTGTTGTACAACCCGGGTTGTGTGTTGCTGTACAACCCGATTTTTGTTGTTGTACAACGCGGTCTCCGTTGTTGTACAACCCGGTCTGCGTTGTTGTACAACCCGGTCTGTGTTGCTGTACATCCCGTTCTGCATTGATATACTATCTTAGTTTGTGTTTTATACAAATTTAATAATAGATCTGGATTTGAATCTGGCTCTGTCCATGCGTGGGACCGACTCAATTTGCGTGTTCACGTGGCGGCAGCAGCTCATGCGCGGAACCACGAAATAGACCTTCACGAAGGCCGCTCTTTCCCTAGTCCAATCCATGGATGAAGCATTTGAAAAGCATGATTACACAAATGCATGAGCGCTCTACACAAAGGGTACATTATTGTGCTGGTCTAACTTTAGAAAGTTAATCTGCTGAATGACTATAATCATCTCCCTGGATGTAGCTCAATGTGTGAAAGTGTGAGCTGCAAACTTTGCAAATAGCCTGTTTTACAGGAGAAGTACTTTAGAACTGGCGATGAACAAAATAATGCAACGAAGTTTATGCACTCTTTCATAGGCATATTCGATAATCCAGTACAAACTTGATTGGATGTATTAATCTGGGATGATCTCTCCTCCAGTTTCCTTTTCTTCTGAACGAATTTTACATCAGTTATAATTTCAACCCAATTTTACACCCAATGAAACATGACAAGTCCCTGAGCTTGTATCATATTTCTAACGTTTTTATTTCACGCAAACACCCCAACCAGGGCTTTGATTTCCATCACCAGAGAGATAACAGAAAACAGACCACCGAGCATCCATGTGCAAAAGCTAAATGAGAGCTAAGGTACTGCTTGGTTGGGCTAATTTGTGGCTTTTGGCTTATAAGTTATAAGACACAAAAACGCCTAAATTGGTGTTTTTCACTTTGGCTTTTGTTTTGGAGTCTCTTTGTTTATACCATTATGTTACAATTTCGTTGCTCTGAAAGACACGATCAAGTGCAAGAGAATCAACGAGGACTGGGCAGAGGCAACCATTGCCAGGGAGATCATATGCTGCTAACGGTGCACACTGGGAATCACATCTCTTGCATTTATGTCGTCTCCTCTCGCTTGACCACGCGCTTAAACCGTGTCCCCTCGCGAGTTATGAGAAAGCCTGGGAGGCATGTAGGTCGATGGGCTGATGTATCATGTATGGAAGGAGCACAAAGCGAACATCCCTTGTTGTATACTATAAAATAGGCTTTCACCCGGCTTAATAAATAAAGTCATAACGGCCGAACGATACAAGGTACCCTTCGACTACATATTGTAATCGGATGCATGTACACGGTACACACTTTATTTTGTAGCACAATGACCCAATATTAATCAACAGGAAGAGCTAGGAATTTTAAAAACGAAAAATATATCTTAGCTAAACGTACGTACTACCAAAAAGCAAAACTGGTCCGCCTCCCCAGCTCCTAGTATCTGCATACCAGATGCAGACTCCTAGTATATGCAGATGCTCTGCATCTGGTGGCACAAAATGGAAAGGTATCGGTGGAAAGTGGAAACCATGTTCAGGATTTGTAAAATTTATTTAAAAATATGTCATGTTAGAAGTGTGATATTCTAAAATCATGAAAAAGTTCTAAGTTCCAACTTATGTTCATATCACATCTTCTATATCTAAATAGCAAAAACCCACTAAAACGAATTCTCTCAACATGCAGCTATGACACCTCATCGTTGTGCCACCTCAGCTTTTTCTTCCACCAAAACCTTCCATGTTGTCTCAGTAAGCCACACCATTATTAGTTGCATGCAACTTCTTTTTCTTCCGTGGTCATAGACTTATCACTTCCTCTTCCCATGCACCGCGCTAAATTAACTTCGGTCACCCATAACGCCTGCACTTACTTACCGCCTCCTCCACTTCCTCTTCTTGGACGTCCCCTCTTTTTCGCCATCTATCATCTTCACCAATATTTAGTCCCTGCAGCCGTTGCTGCTCATCTGGATTGCTCAAGGTGAAGCTTGGGCATAGCCCACCACTCATCATTTGCTCCTTTGATGTTTCTCTCGTGTCCGAGCAATATCCAAGGAGCAGCAAAGTGTACGTCCATCTGTTTATTCTTTTTTATTTGCTTTGTTCGCTTTATTCTCTTTTCTATTATCTGCCATCCCTAATTAACAGGGAGACAATTTTATCACACAGGTGCAAGAGCTAAAAACGCCACAAAGGAGATGGCGTTTGCCACTAGGACGAGCACATATGCTACCAAAATCTATGATTATCTACTTATTATTCACATTACTAGAGGAACTTATTATCCACTTTACTTGAGGTATTTCATCATTTTCCTTCTTATTTGTCTATGGGAGGTTCGAAGGATCATACATATATTGTTTTTTCATTGTTTATGACCGGGAACAGCAGGAGCTCTGCTTTATTTTCAATGAAGGAAGGATAGAAAACCACAAGACTTACAAACACTTAACTCCCCACACTCCACGAACATTGCCTAAAGACAAACTCTATGAGTGAAACCTATGTCACAAGTAAAAAAACACCTCAGTAACCTCAACCCGTGAAACCTCAAGAAGGTCAGACTTCCTGGCCGCTCTTGGCAAAGGAAAGAACCTCCAAATCCGCTCTAATCTGTCCGGCGAGGATCAAGGGATGAAGGTTCTCGTTTTGGAAAATCCTTCGCCCCCTTTCTTTCCAAATGTGCCAGATCACATAGACCGCCATGGACATAGCGGTCTTGTGCTGATCATCTGCTTTGTGCCTCCCCATCTCCGTCCACCAATTCGCAAGCGAACAGTGGCTCGCCGCCAGCTGCACGGCCGCGGGGTAACTCGCTTTGAAGCAGTTCCAAACCTCCTTTCCGTAAACGCACTCTAGAGCCAAGTGCGAGGCAGTTTCAAACTCCTGGTCGCAAAGACAACATTTGTCGTCGTGCGTGAGTCCTCTTGCACGTCTTCTTTCCGCAGTCCAGTTTCTGTTCTGCAACGCGAGCCACAAGAAGAATTTAACCTTGCCCTCTGCCCTGATGTGCCAGACCTTCTCTAGATCCGGTTGCCGCAACCTCCCAAGGAACTGCACCGCGTACGCTTACCTTGCCGAGTATTGCTTATTGGCAGTAAGATTCCAGGTTATGCTGTCCCTTGTGTTAGATAGCTGGACCTGCTGAATCAGCACCCAGAGAGCGATAAGCTGGTCGATTTGTTCCTCAGAGGAGATTCTAGCCAGGTCTCGCATCCATCTGTCGCTGTTCAGGGCCGCCTTGACCGACAGGTTCTTTCTGGTCGCAAGCGGGAAGCAAAGCGGAAGATTCAGCAGGAAGTGAAAACTGCTCCAGCAGAAGGCGACCAGCTATTTTGGGCACTAGAGGGATGGATCTGATGTGTATGATAAAGTTTGCAAACTGCTCATCGTCCTTCTGTTTTTGCAGGCAAAAGCTCCAGGAGTATTTTTTTTTAAGGTGAATTGTTTTTGCATGCAACCTTCAGGCGGAAGTTAGTGGATAGGTCTACTATTTCTTTGTAGGATTTATTTTTATATACAATCTTCACCCAGATTTTATGAAGGGAAAAACATTGTAATGAACTATTTAAAGCTTGATGGACCATGTTATCTATATGCGAGTATTGTGTAGTCATTCCCATGGTCCAGGTGTGTGCGCTAACTGTTTGTTTCAGTTGAGCAATTATCATTTTAAGCCTTCCGTCCATGTATAATGTGCTTAGTTTTCCTTTTCATACTATTTTATGACATTATATTTTGTAAGCGCCAGTGCAGTTATACCAAAGTTTTGGCACATGTTTCCCAGATATATAACATCTCAACCATAAAAGGTAGCAGACAGTTCTAGTTAAAGCATCTAACTGAGTAAAGTGATGTTTGACTAGCAGCATAACTGCGGCAGGGATATATGACAAAAAGAAGTTGAAACTGCATGGTGCTTCTCTGAAATGTTTGGCCACGGCTCTAACTGTCAGAAAATCGAGCACATATGCTTCGTTGGATGGATGATCTGCAGAATGGGCAGTTTGGCACACCTTTATCTTGGAGAAGCTGATTGCAGCTTATGCAGACAATCTGATGCCCACATGGGAGAAAAACAACTGCGACATCCTCGTCCAAGCACATTTGACATTCACGCTCCTGCTGCACGGAATCAGGCCGTAACCCTGGGGCTGGAGAACCCATAGACACGGCAAGTCTCTGGGGCCTAACACGAGCCACATCAAACTCCAATCCTTTTACCCGCTGGTGGAGTTCCTTCGCACTGGCTTGCAACATTTTCTTTTCATTTTCTGTATTCACCAATACATCGTTATACTCTCTTATTGCTGACATCTTGATCCGCTCCACTTCATTTCTTTCAAGGTCAACCTGCTTCATAGCTTCATCCATCATCTTCTCTCCCCCCTCCAGCCTTTTCTGTAGTATTAACAATAACATAGTTCAAAGCAAGAAAAAATATACATTATCTAGGCAAATACATGGATTAGCAACGCATCTACATGAACACTCGGTAGGACCAACAAAAATATTTACGCAACAAGAGAATTAATGTTAATGATGCGGGAACGTGATTTTGAATCATGCGTGCCCATGTGCCATACCTGGGCAGCTGGACGGCTGCACCCGCACATGACACCAAAGATAAACAAGACAAGTTTTCACAAAGAAACAGAAAAATATATGAAAGGAATTCTAATGCTAGTTAACATCCATTTAGAGAAGCAAAAGGTTATTGATGGCTACAATAAACAGGTCCTCCTTTTGCATACACAGCAAAATATGATGCAACAGAAAGGCATTAGAAGAATATGATAGTTTGCCTATCATACTTGCGCTGTCATTCTTGCCGAAAAAACAATCTGAGCACACATAAATTTGAAGCAAACGTGGGCGGAATTGGCATACCTTTAATACATAATTAAATCTTTCAGCTTGCTCAAGATTTTCCAGTAGCCTATGTAATTTGCTCCTTTCAGCAGTAAGCTCCTCTTGCAAAAGGGTCTTCTCTGTTTCAATAGACTTCAGCTTCACACAGGACACACATCCCTTCCTCAAAATGTCAGCAAACCTTGCTGCTGATTTCTCCTCCTGTAACTTGGCAAAATCCCTTTCACGCTTAGAAAATTCCACTTGATCAGTAAGCTTCAGTTCAAGAGAATTTACACGATCATGCTCCACTGCAATATCACATATTGACTTTTTTGTCTCCTCAAGCTTCTGCACAAGCACACCACACTCAAATGTCTCCTTTTCCTTTTCCTTTTCCTGTCTGAGCGATGTAAGAAAAGGTTGCTCAAGTGCAAGCCTCTTTACTGATTGCACTAACCTTTCACTGGCCCAGTCCACCCAAGCTTTCACCTCCAGCTTCAGCTCTCCCAGACGTCTTATTAGATCCAGAGCCATCTCCTCTTTCCTATCTTTCGGAACCCAAGAGGTCCGCATCCCATCATGTGAGAATTCAAACTCAAAGCCATCCACCGGAGTATCTGGGAGAGAAAAGCGTATGAGTCCACCAGGTTCAGTTTGTTGCTTAGTTACTGTTTTCCCAGTAGATGATGAGCTGGAAGAGTGGTTAACAGGAGAAGAAATTGGCTGAACTGAAACCAATGTTGATGGATCCATTTTTTTGAGCAAGGATAGACTAGAAAGAGGCATAACAGTTGCAAATGATGCGTATGAATTTAGGCCTTTTGCTGCTTTTGATGTGCCTGTCGAAGTTGTAGAAGCAGATTCAAGAAATGCCTTCACTGATCTACTCTCTTTAAGAATTCTCTTATGCTGTGACATACTGCTGGTGCCTTTAGCTGCTTTTTTGTTATGCGTAACCCCAGTCCTTGCCAATGAAGAGGACTTCTCCAGTTGACTGGAAGAACAAGCATGTTCTTGACCAGAAGAAGAAACGTGGTCTTGACCAGAAGAGGAAACATGATCAGATTCAATAAATGCATTCACTAATCTACTCTCTTTAAGAGTTCTCTTACTGCTGGTGCCTTTAGCTGCTTTTTTGCTATGCGTAACCACAGTTCTAGCCAATGAAGAGGACTTCTCCAGTTGACCAGAAGAACAAGTATGTTCTTGAGCAGAAGAAGAAACGTGGTCTTGACCAGAAAAGGAAACGTGATTAGATTCAAGAAATGCATCCGCCGATCTACTCTCTTTAGGAGTTCTCTTGCTGCTGGTGCCTTTAGCTGTTTTTTTGTTATGCGTAACCACAGTCCTAGCCAATGAAGAGGACTTTTCCAGTTGACCAGAAGAACAAGAATGTTCTTGACCAGAAGAAGAAACGTGGTCTTGACCAGAAGAGGAAACATGATCTGTCCCTGAAGACTTGTGAGTTGCTATATAATCTGTCAAAACTTTGCTCCACGTCCTTTCAGGAGATTGAGATAGTGAAGCTCTCCAATGTTTTACTTGTTCGGACTGAGCCAGTGCAGCTCCTCCAGGAGATTCTGAAGCACCATAAGAATAACTTTCTGAAGTATCATTTACGTTCTGATTGTTCACAATAAGACAATCCGATTGTTCATTTCCATAAGAACTAATATCAACATAAAAGGCATGAGCAACCGAGATATCCATGTCACAGAGCATAATGCACCATAATGCGTCACTCAGAGTGAAGAATGGAAAATACTTCTTCAGCAAACTTGATGCACCACAAATAACATACAAACCCAGTGTGTGCAAATGCATGTCAAGATTTTCACGCAGAGGAGAATCGACCTGTTGACCACTCTTTAGCATTGCAAGCGCCCTATCTGCAATCTTTGTGATGGGTCCATCAAACTGGTAACAGAGTGCAGAGTCTCCAATGGCATGAATAACAGCATCCTCTGTGTACCCTTCATGGGATATCGTCTCAACTGCAGTTTTGAGGAACGCGTGTAAGCTGTATAATGGAATATCCATTAGGTCAGTCCAGCCCACATATTGGAACCCATCTGATTCAACATGCTCCTTTTCCGAACAAACATCACTATCCCCAGAAGCGATGTATTCAGCAAGAAAAGCTCTTGCACTTGACATTGACTGTTGCAGCTTGAGACCAGTCAAAGATAAACCAGCGTTGTCAGGATTCACTAGCATTTCACCAGCAGCTGGCGATGGTAATTTTGTGGTACTACTTTTATCTCTTTCTCCAACACGAGAAGAACATAGGTTGGTGCTGTTGCTAGCAACACTCATGATTGGGTCAATATATTTACCTGCCATAAAAAGAAATGAGGTTCAACAGATGTAAGATGTACAAGCAAGCAAATGCAGTGGTGCTCACTAAAGGATTAAAATTCAAAACGATTCTAAGCAATGGCTCTTAGCAAGTGGAGATCTAGTGCTATGGCTTAGCTAGTGAAAAAAAAAATGGTGCACTCACAGTTGTAAGTTAAGTATAACAACATAGATGTGTATATTCAAGATACATATACTCATTTCCCTAAACATTTAAGTGCAACTTTAACTTAAAAGCACGGAATTTCAACAATGTTTCAATGCACCACTTTTTGGAACTAAGCAAATGTACCAGTCTTTAGTACATTACTATATAAGCTATTCCCAAGTGCAACTACCACAACAAGGTGATTGTGCCTAGTAAAGCCGTCATCATACAAAATATCTCTTCATGCATCAGAGTTTACACATAAAGTGCCTGCATCAGATTAGACTATGTATCTCTACAGATACAAACAGCATTTGTTCTAACAAGTAAACAACACCCTCTTATGTGAGTATCACCGTGTTCAGTGTAGGGCTTCTAGAACAGAAGATAGCCACGTTGTCAACAAAAATGCTAGCAAGCATCCACAGATAAGAGGTACGGTCACCACTCATACATGATGGCACACAAGTAAAGGGTGAACAGCCAAAATCAGCCAGGACGTAGAAAACGTAATATGTTGAATTCATTTCCATACAAAATGAAATTATTCAGAGTAAAAAAATAGGATTCGACTGTTTCAACATATAGATTGTGAAGGCAACCTTGATACATGCGAGATGAGAGTTAAATGAATATCAACATGAGGAAAGGAAATAAGCTTAAATTGGTACGAAACTTAGCATGAATAGCGAAAGTTAGACTGCAATCGAGGGGGTGGATGTACAGGAAAAAAATTCAATCTGCCCTTTACCGTACGAAACCAAGCTGTCGAAACTCACAATTTTAAAATTTCTTCTCCAACGAGATTACATAAAGAGGAAAACCACGTCTTTCAACAGGAGGGGAAAATATATCCGCCACATATAAAGAAAGAAATGCAGGCAGTTAGGATGGAGAAAAAACCCCAAACTAGACAGGAAAAATGGCCGAAAGTTCCTGTAACCGAAACTAGACAAGATTCTCCCCAGTTTCGTAAGGGTTTGCCTCCGCGATGCCACGAAGCGAGTTGTAGTACAGTACAAGATTAGTTTTTTTTTGCTAGACTAGAGAGGTTCCTTAATCCCGAAATACAAACAGAGAGGGTGGAGCACGGCACTCGAAATCGTGGAGAAAACTCGCGAAAATCTCCCCGAGCACTCCACGATCCTCTCAAGATTAGTACTACTCCAGTAATAAGCATTGACGCGCAAGAATAAAAAGAACACAGATTGAGAGGGGGGAAAACACCGAGTCCAGAGAGGGGGCGGGGGGCGTGTGGGGGTCGCTCACCCTGAGCCGGCGGCGGCGGTGCTCCGGTGGCGGAGGAGCGAATAGGCGAAGGCGAGGGTTTGGGATTTTTCGGAGGTTTTGCCATTCTGCTGGGCGCTGGCAACTGCCAGGCGGCGGGCGTGGTGGTCTATGAAGAGGCGACAGTGTGGCTCTGTTTTCTCGAGAAGGCACTGTACAACGGAATGATAGATTTGGGGGCAAAAAATTCGGAGAAACCACCTTATCAATGCTAATCACGTGGGATTTCTTACTCCCTCTGTTTAGGAGTAGATTTTAGGAAACTAATTTCAATGGAGAAAAGATATGCCCTAGCAAGATGAAATTGCAGCGCATATAATTGCTTTCTTATGAAGCAATTTTTGTTACATGTATCATTTAATTTTGCTACCACATGAAGAAAATTTGTTTCCAAATGTGGTGAACTTTATTTCCTTTATTTCAATTGGGTCTTATTTTTGCGTCATGTCGAGAATTTCTTGCTTCTATATGTGGTTGCTTCAAAGATAAATGGAGGTTGTTTCCAAGCAAATATTTGGAGTATCATCTAGTTCAAGTGAAATGCGTAGGGAAAATGTATGTTCTTCGATAGTGTTTCTAATTTACTGGTCTCATGGTGGTGTTGGGAGACCGAGATATAGGATACTAGAAACATACTCCGCGCGTTGCGGCGGAAATCTTTTAATATTTTTAAGATGCAAATAAAAGGATATAATATTATGGATATGAATTTGTTTATAGAAATATACAACATATCACAATTATCGAAAGATTATATTATTTGACGTGATACTTTTGTATTTGATGATAAAAATAGGTGACATGGAAAATTGGATGATGAAAAGTAAAAGACATGAATATATTGCATGCAAGAAAATATTGGTTTTAATGAATTAGTGGAATGACATGGACATTTGGTTGGCTAAAAGAATGGACGATGTGGATAACTTGCATGTTGAGATAGAAAATTATAATGTACTTAGTGGGGTTTTATTTTATAAAAGGTATAGATAGATATATCCGTACTATAAAGAGGGCTTTTAAGTGAGTAACTTTATCATATCATTCGTAGAGAGCTCAAACCTTTGCATACCTAGCATCATCTTTCCTGATTCTTATTTGGATTTTTCCATGTGTAGTTTTAGAGTTTGTCGTGATTTTCAAGACAAGTTCAAGTTTATAAAAAACGGATTTCCATTTCGTATGAAAAACTTATTGTGTTTCTTATGCCAAAGATTTTACTGGTTGTTCTTTTATCGAGAGGTCTAACTTTTTTCTTATTTGTTTTGTCATCTCTTTTGGGCTATGATTTTTCTTTGAATATTCGTGTAGCACTCGTTGTTGTGGCAATGAGTAAAAAATCATTGTAAACGGAGTTCATATGTAAAAGTTATTGTTGTTTTGGTGTTTGGTGTTGTTGTAGTTTTCCAGGTGGTGGTGTTACCGTCCTGGGTGGTAGTACCGTTGAAACATCCCGAGACTCCTTTTTTGGCGGTACTAAGAGCGGTAGTACCGCTGCCCGAATAGGCAGTACCTATCCCAAGAAGTTGATTTTCAGTTGTTTGAGTTCAAGACTTTCCCCAATGGTAGTACCGCACCTGCGCGAATCTACACCCAACGGTTGGATTTTTGGGTGATCTATTTAAAGGGCCTTCTTCCCAATGATTCCCCAACCTTTGTTGCAATATTTATACCTTCATTGTAGACCTCCAAAATCTTGCTATCTCTCAATACCCCCAATGATTCTTACTCTTTATGGAGGGAAGGTCTTACTCCTTGAGATAAAAAGAGAGTGGAGATATAGATCTACAATTATGTCAATCAATCTCTCCTCTTAGTGAGAGAAACATATTGGATCTATATCTTGTGGTTCATTTGTTGATTTACTCCTTGTGCTTCCTCTCTTGTTTCTTCTTTTCTTCATAGCATTAGTTACTTTGGTGGAATTTGAGAATGAGGTACTTTGACCACTTTGTGTGTTCTTGCCATTTTATTAGGTGCAACAATTGAGTTCTCCATGGTGTTTCGTGGAAATGAAGTTTGAGTAACTTATTACTCTTGGGGTGCATTGTGTGCTCATGAGTTTGTTTCTCTTGGGTGCATTGTGTACCCTAGGCGACTGGTGGGTTTGGGAGTTTGAATTTTGGGTCGTTGTTGGAGTCTCCAATACAATTGTGGAGAGCTCCAACCTTGACGTACGAGTTTGGTGGTTGCTCTAAAGAACCTCCTCAAAGTGGATTTGTGGCATTTTGCATTGTGCGAGGGCACGAGGAGAATAAGGGTGAAGCCATTGTGGCTATTGAAAAAATGTTCTTCCTCACCTCTCCAATGAAGATTAGTTTCCATTGGGAAGTGAATTTGAGATAAATCTTCACCTCTAGATGCCTCGATTATCTCTACACTAAAACATTTTACTTATGAATTTACCTTTGTGATAGACATCGAGCTTGCCGTTATTTACCTTAGTTGCTCCACTTCTTTAGCATGAGTTGTTATTGCACGTAGTAGGTGAACCTAGATTGTTTAGATTTTGTGCTTGATAAATTAAACAATAGCTTTATTACCCATTTATTCATGGCTAGACCATAATTATTTTAAACCACCTATTCACCTCCCATCTAGATGAAATCCTTGATCTTTCAGAAGCACGCTCGCTGTGATGACATAATCTTTAACATGTTTACGACGAGTGTCAAAAAGATCAAAGTGATAACAATGAGCAGTGAGGAAGACACCAATGAGAACAATAGTGCTCATCAACGATTTGTAATGCAACCTTTGTCTTGTGGTCAACCACTATGTATCATCGAATGAACCAAAGGAGACAAAGAAGTTGGTTGCATGAATTTAATTTCGTCGCATTGACAAAGCAAAGTTACATATCATGTGGCAGGGTGTAAATATTGTTTCCATATGGAAATACTTGACATAGATTTGACTAAATATGGATATAACTTCAACATGATTATGTATTTAGAAAAAATCATGTAAAGTATTTTCTATAAAAGGAGAGACTATATAGTGCATCAAGCTACGTCTCTTCGGAGCGTTTTCATGTCTATGGGCCTCATCTGGCATCTCTTGGACTGTGATTGATCAAACCATAAATGGACATAAAGGCGAAAAGATCACCAGGAAACTATCGTGCACCTAACTCCCCTTGACAATTTAACAATATAACCCCAAAAAGTAGAGACATTGACACAATGTTAACAGACAGTGTCACAAAAATTTAAGTTTAAATTTAAAACATAACATAAACAAATAATGACAAATTCGTTATAGATGGTCACAATGGGCTAAATACAAAGCCCAATATACATTTGGCATCAGAGTTGTCTATTTTTTATTCTATGTTACAAATTCAGATTTGAGAAATTTTAAAATGCTAGATGTCAATATTACCTATGTTTTTTAAAAAAATTGGTGAACCAATTGCGTGGGTGCACGAGAACTTGCACATGGCTATTGTATTCCCTCCCTCCAAAATTTTCAGGTCAGAATTCAAGAACAAAAAAGACGAATATAGCATGAGTAGTGTCATTAGTATCGCAAAAGAAAAAAGAGAAAAATAACACGCTAGATTTGTTGTTTTTATTTCTCAATGATCCTCTCAATTGTGTAGACACATATCCTGTGAACACTCATATTGTTTTCTAATTTTTTAATTCTAAGGTCCTGATTCAAATTTCTCTTTCGAAATCGACATTTGGGAAGAGTTTCTTTGCAAGCCGATGCTTGCGATTGTCGGCGTTTCTGCTTACAGCTCAAGGCGGCCGACCGCCGACATGAGTTTGAGACCGTCGGTTCGAAATCCAGCGGGCCACGATATAATTTCGTTTTCACCTGATACGCCACCCTCATCCCCCAGCTCTCGCCGCCCAGCCCTAAACCCCCTCCACCTCGAACCCTAGAACAGACCAGGTCTCGCCGGAGCCGTCCGGCCAGTGGCGCGGCGGAGTAAACGAAACCACGGCGGCCCTCTGCGGAGGAGAACAGATCTAGTCGGCCGCCGCGAGGTAGGAAGCCGAGATGAGGATAATGATCAAGGGCGGCGTGTGGAAGAACACGGAGGATGAGATCCTCAAGGCGGCCGTGATGAAGTACGGCAAGAACCAATGGGCGCGCATCTCCTCGCTTCTCGTCCGCAAGTCTGCCAAGCAGTGCAAGGCCCGCTGGTACGAGTGGCTCGACCCCTCCATCAAGAAGGTAATGCCGCAGCCCAATCCCCCCCCCCCCCCCCCCCCCCCCCCCAACCCTAACCCTAACCTTCTGTTGCGAGCGTTCGATTTTGCGATGTCGTGGTGCTTTGTTACCGTGGGTACTGCGATTAGATGCCGTCATGGACTGATTTAGAAATTAAGAGGATCCACGATTGTGATTGCCTGATTGGAGTGATTTGGAAGGATCCGTAGTTGTGATGTGGTGCTCTGTAAGTGCAGTTTCATATATATTCGCTTTGTACTCTTGGTCCCTTCGTCCACAGAGAAGTATACTTCTAGGTTTTGTCCTAAGTCAATCTTTGTTAAATTATACCAAATTAATATCATTAGATGCATCTTCAAATGCAGTTTCGTAGTAATTTAATGTCAAACATATTGCTACAAATTTACCGACAAAGGGAGTGCACTCTACCTTTTCCCTGTATTGCTCTATCTTTTTTAACAAATCCCTAAGAGTATTATTTCCGCCAGATTTTAAAATACAATCCACATGTACACTTTGAGGTTAGGTTCTTCTCTCTCTCATGGCATGCCATGCCATGCTATAAGTCTACACTACGTGCGGACATCTTGTGATACATATCAGAAAATATTGTGCAGTAAACTTCCACCAAATGGAGGTGGAGACAACTAAATGTTTGTATCCTGTCTAATAATTTTGTTAGGGAAGTTGTAATAATCGATGAAGTACGTCTTCCTGTTCTTGTCATATACTCATTTTGTCGTGATGGATATTATGCCTTTGTACGATGTTAAGCTGTTAACATGTCAGATCATATGATGGAAATATGGACCTAAGTTGTTTAAGTTGTTGGCAAATATGTTAGTGCATCAAATTTGACAAATGTAAATGGGATGTTTAATTCTTTGTTAACATTGCCATCTAAAATTTCAACATCTGGTAAAAAACCTAAAACTTGACTGAAACGTATTTCAGTTTGTGCAGTTTGCATGCAAATTGAATTTAATCGTCCAAACTAACCATCAATTGGTACATGTGATATGATTCTTCATGCTTCTTTTAATTCATCATCTGCTTTGTTATGACATAGATTGCCCCTGTTTTTCAGTTATTTCTATTGTGATATTGGTTTTATGATTTCTTTCATGCAACTAACTCGTGTCTGTTGACTCTAGACTGAGTGGACAAGAGAAGAAGATGAGAAGCTACTCCACCTTGCTAAGCTCATGCCTACTCAGTGGAGGACTATTGCACCTATTGTAGGTCGGACGCCATCTCAGTGCCTCGAGCGTTATGAAAAACTGCTTGATGCTGCCTGTGCCAAGGATGAGAATTATGAGCCTAATGATGACCCAAGAAAGTTGCGTCCTGGGGAGATTGATCCAAACCCGGAGTCAAAACCTGCGCGTCCAGACGCTGTTGACATGGATGAAGATGAAAAGGAAATGCTTTCCGAGGCAAGGGCTCGCTTAGCTAACACTAGGGGTAAAAAGGCAAAACGAAAGGCAAGAGAGAAACAACTTGAAGAGGCGAGGCGGCTTGCATCACTGCAAAAAAGAAGAGAACTGAAGGCAGCTGGTATTGACAACCGGAACAAAAAAAGAAAGAGAAAAGGAATTGACTATAATGCTGAGATCCCTTTTGAAAAGAGACCTCCTCCAGGCTTTTATGATACGGTGGGTGAAGACAGGCCACTTGAGCATGTACAGTTTCCAACTACTATTGAGGAGCTTGAAGGGAAGAGAAGAGCGGACACAGAGGCTCAATTAAGAAAGCAAGACATTGCTAGGAACAAGATTCTACATAGGCAGGATGCCCCTGCCGCAATAATGCAAGCAAATAAACTCAATGACCCAGAAGCAGTTACAAGAAGGTCCAAGCTAATGCTTCCACCACCCCAAATTACTGATCATGAACTGGAGGAGATTGCAAAAATGGGTAATGCCGGTGATCCTGCTCTAGCTGAGGAGCTTGGTGAAGGAAGTACTGCTACTAGGACATTGCTTGCAAATTATTCCCAGACTCCAAGGCTTGGTATGACACCATTGCGGACGCCGCAACGAACTCCAGGTGGTAAAGGTGACTCTATTATGATGGAGGCAGAGAACCTTGCACGTCTAAGGGAATCACAAACACCTCTTTTAGGTGGTGATAACCCAGACCTTCATCCATCAGATTTTTCTGGCGTTACACCACGCAAGAATGAGATACAGACTCCGAATCCCATGGCAACGCCTCTTGCTAGCCCTGGCCCTGGTGTTACCCCAAGGATTGGTATGACACCCTCCAGAGATGGAAATTCCTTTGGTTTAACTCCAAAAGGTACCCCTTTCCGGGATGAACTCCACATAAATGAAGAGGTAGAAATGCATGACAGTGCGCAGCTCGAGCTTCGTAGGCAAGCTGAGTTGAGAAGAGGCCTGCGTTCTGGTTTTGCTTCAGTTCCACAGCCTAAGAATGAGTACCAGCTAGTCATGCCACCCATCACAGAGGAGAAGGAAGAGTCTGAAGAGAAAATTGAAGAGGATATGTCAGACAGGTTAGCACGAGAAAGGGCCGAGGAGCAAGCTAGGCTGGAGGCATTGCTCAGGAAGAGATCAAAAGTGTTACAGAGGAGTTTGCCTAGGCCACCTGCTGCTTCAGTGGAGATTATCCGGCAATCTTTAATTAAAGGTGGAGAAAGCATAAGTACCTTTGTGCCTCCTACATCACTTGAACAAGCTGATGAGCTCATAAATGAGGAGCTCCTTAGGCTCCTTGAGCATGATAATGCTAAATATCCTCTTGATGAACAAGCTCAAAGAGAGAAAAAGAAAGGGAGCAAGCGTCAGGCAAATGGGGCAGTTTCCGTTCCTGAAATCGAAGGTTTTGATGAGCATGAACTGAAAGAGGTACACTTGCCCTCTTTATTATTGTTATTTATGTTGAATTGCATATCCAATTTAGTGACAACATTCATCCATTATTTTTATAGTATTAGGTACATCAATAATAACTTGAAATCATGTGGACTCATCATTATATTTACCTCAGCGAGTAACACAGTAATATCATAGCAGCAGGTTCAAACTATTCCTTCATCAACCTGTATAATCTTACTTCTGATTGTCAATGTCGGCTACTATATCTAATCCGACGACATTGAATGCTCTGCTTGAAATGGCAAGGACAAATAAATTTATATAGTGGGAGCTGTTTACAGCACAATGTTAGAATTAGCTATGTGGAAGGTGTTCTCTGTATGCTGCAAAAGCTGCAGCTGCTTGTAATACATAGGTTACATATAGGAGTACAAGGTCGGTGACTACAACTTTCTACAGCCTTCTACAAGCTTCTACTGCTAACCAGGATGGCAAAAACAGAGTGCTACTTGCTACTGTATCTTACAGCCTAATGCTTAGTCTAGAATAGTACTGGAACATTCGAAATTAACTCCTATGCAAGGATTACTCTCACACAGAACTCTTACCTGGATTTCATATCTTGTGACCTGGAAAATATTTGTTTTGTGTTAGTTTCTAATCGATTTTTTTAAGGTCTACCGAAGATCAAGGTAGTTTAGTGGGAGCTGTATACAGCACAACTCTTAACATGATTACAGTTTAGATGTAGCATTCAGTGACTCATAGAAGAATTGTGCTACTCAATTCGTATTGTGTACAAGGTTCAAGAAAATGCTATCAAGCGTACGCTAAAGCGCTAAGCGATGGAAAAACACCTCACTTAGACATAAGTGTCACTTAAGTGCTAATCAGGCCCATTATTAATGAATAATGGGCGTCAGAGACGCGTGCTCATGGTGTCCTTCATGCTATAGAGCTGGCCCAATAAGGCCCATTATGGAACCCTAGTCTGCTAACCCGATCCGAGTTGTCCATCTTTTCTAATCTGAGTCATACATCTAATGTGCTTGTCTCCTCTCAGCTTCTTCATTCACGTACACATGTACAACAACAATGGCGGAGCTATAGGCGCAGCCCCTCTCCTTGCTCTGCTGCCTCTCCTCCCCCATAACAAGCATCACTCTCATAATCTCCTCTACTCCCCTCTACTTCGCGTCAGCTCCAGTACTGCAATCCCACCACTAGAAATCTAGAATCACTGAATTTTAGAAACGCTTAAGTGACTAAAATTCTAAGTGAGAGCAAAACGTTCTGCTTACGCTTTGTGCTTTCTTGAACCTTGATTGTGTATGCACTATAGTTTTTCATTGGATTTTTTTGTGAACTTTTGCTGGATAATTGTAACAAAAAGAACATTCCATGAAGTATCTAAATAAATTTGCATTAATATCAACTTTAATTTTCTAGCTATGGACTCAGCTTAAATTAGCATTAATACACATAGGTTTTCAAATGTCCATCATTTGATAACATGCAGATTTGGTTCCTAGGATGCTAGGATTCATAGTGATTGCTCGAGAAATGTTTCTCAAAAGTTGACAAAAAGAACATTCCATGAAGTATCTAAGTAAAAATGTTTCTCAAAAGTTAACATAGTCTTCCCCCAATCTCTGTAGTCATTTCTGAGAGAGGTGCTATCTGTAATCAGATAACTTATAGATATCCAAAAGGCAACATGGAAGTTGAAAATGACCTTATAAGCCTGATTGCCTGGAACAGCAAAATAATTAATAGTAACATGCAGATTTGGTTCCTAGGATGCTAGGATTCATAGTGATTGCTCGAGAAATGTTTCTCGAAAGTTGACAAAAAGAACATTCCATGAAGTATCTAAGTAAAAATGTTTCTCAAAAGTTAACATAGTCTTCCCCTGATCTCTGTAGTCATTTCTGAGAGAGGTGCTATCTGTAATCAGATAACTTATAGATATCCAAAAGGCAACATGGAAGTTGAAAATGACCTTATAAGCCTGATTGCCTGGAACAGCAAAATAATTAATAGTAAGATTGTACAGTTTGAAAAATTGTTGTTCTGAAGTGTAAAAGATCTTATCATCTGCAATCCATGCGTGAGTTAGTTGTCATATTATGCAAATAGGCACATGGCCACACATATTGTAGAGAGCTGTGCCTTAAGATGCCAAATGTGCATATATTGTTTTTTCGGAAGACTTTCTCAAGAGCATTGTCTGACAATTTGGAAATCACTTACTAGTTACTATAGCTATCATCCAAGAATGCATAGGCTTACTTTTACTAGAATGCAGCATGTTATGAGTAGTTTATTTAACTATATACACGAGTTCGTCCCGTGCCTCATCTTAACACGTTTCATATTTTGTTACTTTTCTTTGTGTCAGTCCTGTTAACTGTTTTTCAAACTACTTCATTGTTTGTGGCAGGCAAGTTCTATGGTCGAGGAGGAGATTCAGTATCTTCGTGTGGCCATGGGCCATGAAAATGAATCTTTTGAGGATTTCGTGAAGTCACATGATGCATGCCAAGAGGACCTTATGTTTTTCCCGATGAATAACAGCTATGGTCTTGCCAGTGTTGCTGGAAATGCTGATAAGATTTCTGCTTTGCAACATGAGTTTGAAATTGTGAAGAAGAGAATGGATGATGAAGCAAAGAAAGCTTCTCGGCTTGAGCAGAAGATCAAATTGCTGACACAAGGATACCAGGTTAGTTGGGGATGATATGTTGTTTTCTTTATAGTATCATTACTAATCTTGACTTCTCTTCAGGCAACATGCCATTTTGTTACCTGTCAATTTAAAACGACTATGTGGAAGCCACCCAGACTGAAATACCATTGGGCTGTCCCATATCAAACCTACACGATTTTCAGGGGGGATACATCTCTTTTGTGATTGTCTTTGGCTTTAATTTTTCACTTGATATACTGAAATAAAATTATATGATACTGATCACAAATTGTTTCTAGCTTTTCCATGTCGATTTGTGATGCTGATGATTTGCCTTGCTCTCTATTTGATTTGTTAGGCACGGGCTGCAAAATTGGGGTCACAGATCCAAGACACCTTCAAGCAAATGAACACTGCAGCAACAGAACTTGAATGCTTCCAAGAGTTACAGAAACAAGAACAGCTGGCTGGTGCTTACCGTGTGAGAAATCTAGCTGATGAAGTGAATAAACAGAAATCATTAGAACGTACTCTACAAAGCCGCTATGGTGATCTGTTGTCTGGTTACCAGAGTATCCAAGAACAGCTTGAGGAGCACAAGAGGCAACTTAAGCTACATGAGGAGGCAATGGAGGCAGAAAAACGTGCTAAAGAGGAGGCAGCGGAGGCAGAAAAACGTGCTAAAGAGGAGGCAGTGGAGGCAGAAAAACGTGCTAAAGAGGAGGCTGCAGCTCAAAATCGTGCTGCCGAGGAAGAAAATGAGAGGAATAGTCACAGCGTTGAAGAGGAATCAGTACAGACGGCCAGAGTTACTGATGAAGTACCTGCAGGATGGAAAGAAGAAAATGGGGATCAGATGGATATGGACAATGCAGATGTTGATAGAGGACTTGTAGGCCCTATTCCTCCGGTACCTGATACTAATACCAATGAGGCTCCAGTTCAGCAGAGTACTTCCAATGCTCAGATTGGTGGCAATGTTGACTCATCAAAACCAGATGGTCGGGAGAACGCAAATAGTAGCATGGATGTTGATAGTGGTAGTCAGGTAGAGGGAAAGAATGGTCTTGCGACTGAAGCTACAAGTACAGATGTAGCAAACACTGATGTATCTTCAGATTAGGCTGCCTCTAATGAAGAGAACAATGCTGTTCCTGAATGAAAGTTTGGATATCACAGACAAGATGATGAAGGCGACTAAGCAAACAGGGAATGTCAAGTGCAAATTGTGAGATCTGTATGTAACATTGTTGAAGGAAGACCAAGCTGCCAGAAGGTAACAAATAGAAGCAAATTGAGTTTTCAAGTTGTAAACTTTTTTCTCTCCGTCTGAAGACAAGCTTGATGTATCATGTTGGTGGTCAATCTTCTTCAGTTTCTGTTGGTCTGAACATTTTGGATGCTACAAACCTGCCTTTTGCAATTTTCAATCCAAAATATGAACTTGAGAAAAGAGGATAATGTGCAAACATTTGTGCACTTGTGCAATCTTGTCATCTAAGGGGTCATTAGGCTGGGCCTGCTCTGACGTGTTATCTGCAGTGTTGGTTGTGGCCCCTGTTAGTAAGATATTAATTCTGTGAAGATATTCATGGCTCAATATTCCAAAGATTTTTTGATATTTCTTGCTCCATGTTATACATAGTGCCGACTCATGGAGCTCGACGATGTGGCAAAAGCAAAGATATCTCGCCAGGCTGCCCTATAGGCCTTGATCTTTTCGCCTCTCGGCACAAAGATCTTGCTTCGCCTGATACGAAAATTTCGATAAGAAGCCAAAAAGCGCACACGCGGCAGCACATCTTGCTCGAGTGTGCCAAAAAGTGCAGGATCCTTGGTCCATGTCTAGCCAACCATACGGCTCACTCACATCCTACTTGCAGTGGATAGATAACCCAACCAACGCCTGCCCATCCCTCGGCCATCTGGGATTTTGGATGCAAGCGCAACGCAAATATCCAATTTCTTCACTACTGGGGACCCAAAGTTCCATGAAATATCCTGCAATCGGAGATATTTTGTGAGAATTGAAAAGTGGCTGGCCTGTGTCGCTGAGTAGTGGGGCCAAAAGTGCACAGGGTGTTTGTCTGAGTGTGCCAAGTGCCTACAAAAGCGTGGGCATCCCTGGACCATGGGAAGAGGTCGCTGGAGAGTGGAGGGGAGTGGGCCAAGTCGTGTGTGCAACCGCTAAGCCCCTTGAAATAGGTGTGCCTAAATACAGTAGGTAAATTATAAAAGATATTTTCCCAGAGATATTATGTTTTTTTAACAGTTCAGAGTGCATGTCTTGATTTTGGCGAGGAGCTCCTGGTGATTTGTTCATTTTGATGAAGAAAACATTGTAATGGTGACAAGTTTAAGAGTAACAAGTGAGCAAGAATTTGAACTTTCACGTACCATTTTCATAAAGAAAAGAAAAAGGATATTCTAGTTGTGGTCACATTATCTCCAAAGGAATGAAAATTCCGGTTACTGGCGGTATCACGGTATTTCAATCGTAACCAAGTCACTCCATCCCTCGTTTCTCCTTTCTTTGGAATACATTTTATCTTGTACCATCAAAATGTGGCAGATCTTCGTAAGTTGGGGGCATATTTGTTGGAAATCACTTTGTCAAGCCTAAAATATCTGATGTTCTAATGGAAAGACAGAAAATGCCGATGCATCCCAAAAAAAGAAAACTAGAATTGGTCAGAACCTTTCATTCATCAAAAAGAAAAGAAAAGAAAAAAAACACACCAGACTCCTCACCGGTATCAGTCCTGAGTGACTACTACTTTCGCGCTACCCCTTGGTGTATAAAACCTCCCCCTCTGCTCTCTCCTCCTCCCACTCCTGCATGCCTCAACGAACCATCTCCAAGAAACCACCTCACCCCAAACCAATCCTCCCCACGAACCCAATCTCCCACTGAATTCCTCATCACTCATCAAGATCCGATCGATCACAATTCATCCATCCAATCCACCAAGGCGACATCATCACATACCAGCGTGCGTGCGTTGCGTACGTGAGATCATCATGAAGCTTGACAGGGAGATGGAGATGCTCCTCGACGAGATCCCCCTCCTCCACCACGGCGACTTCCTCGAGCCAGCCGCCGACGCCGACGCCGATGCGGACTTCGACTTCTCGTACCTCATCCAAGAACTCGGCGAGATGGGATTCGTCGACGAGGACGAGGAGGAGGAGGAGGAGGAGGACGACTCGAGCTTTATGAATTACCCCAGGAAGGCCAGCTCGTCCCCGACCAGCAACCTCCATTTCATGGACGCCGAGAATTTCGTGGCGTCGCGTCCCTTCTCCACGGACAAACGCCGCGACAGCGACATGTCGTCCCTCTTCCACGACTTCTCCAGCACCTGCTTCGACGCCGCCGCCACCGAGGACTGGGACCTCCTCTGCCCTCCGGCGCCGAGGTACCGCCCGTGCAAGGCGTCCAGGCCGAGGAAGCTGGCGACGAGCCCCAAGAAGCAGTGCGGGGCGGCCAAGGCGAAGCCGTCCAAGTACGAGAGCCTCGTCAACCTGCGCGGCTACATGAGCCACGTGGCCAGGGACCAGCACGGCTGCCGCTTCCTGCAGCAGCGCCTCGACGACGGCAAGCGCGAGGTCGACTTCATCTTCGCCGGCGTCGCTCGCCATGCCGTGGACCTCATGGTGAACCCCTTCGGGAACTACCTCATGCAGAAGCTGCTCACCGTCTGCGACGAGGAGCAGAGGATGGGCATCGTGCTCACGCTCACCAACCAACCCTTCGTGCTCGTCAGGATCTCTCTCAATGTACATGGGTAAGACCGCACTGCTACTCCGTTTGGATTTGGTTGGTACAAATCTAACTCCGTTAATTGCTAGTAGTAATTTGTTGCTAATTCTTGATGATGTTCTTACTGATTTCAGGACAAGGGCAGTGCAGAAGCTGATTGAGACCCTGAGGACCAAGGAAGAGATTCAGCTCGTTGTCGCGGCACTGCGCCCAGGGTTCCTGGAACTCATAAAGGATCCTAATGGCAACCATGTCGTCCAAAAGTGTCTGCAATCGTTCGGAGCTGATGATAACAAGGTATATTTTTATCTGTGTGCACATGCATACCTCGTCTGAACTTGTTCTGAATTTTTCGGTCCAGAAAAGCCGTTCTACCAGCACATGCCTGAACACTGAACTGGACTTTAATGATTAAACTGATATATGTTTGTTTCCTGATTTTGGGACATAATTAACTCACAATCTATCTAATTTCAGCCCATCTTCGATGCTGCTGCAATTTATTGCCTCGATATTGGGATGCAATGCCATGGTTGCTGCGTCCTGCAGCGGTGTATAGCGCGTTCCACAGGCGAGCACAAGGAGAAGCTGGTTGCCGCAATCGCTCGAAATGGGGTTGAACTGGCCCAAGATGCCTATGGGTAAAAATCCTGTCTTGTGCTCCACCTGTAATTTTTAATGTACTCATGGAGCTGGTAAAGTAAGATAGACATAATCATGTTTTGCAAAGTGGAAAGGTCTATTCATCAAGATACCAAATCTATAGAAATTCGCACACATTTAAAGAATACATTCAGCGAATTTAGTTATGTATATTTATTACTTGTTTGCTATTTACTGATGACTCTTATATGCTATGGTTGCAGAAATTATGTTGTTCAGTATGTCATAGAACTAAAGGTTGCTGCTGCAAATGCAAGTCTAGCACAGCAGTTTGAAGGCAAGTACGTCCAGCTCGCTATGCAGAAGTTCAGCAGCAATGTTGTCGAGAAATGCCTCAAAGTTTTCAAGGAATCTGACAAGGCGAATATCATCCTGGAGCTCCTCGCCGCGCCGCAGTTTGAGCGGTTGCTTCAGCACCCTTACGCCAACTATGTGGTCTACGCAGCTCTTCAGAATTCCAAGGTAAATAACATCTGAACCAGAATAGCACCAACCAGAGACCAGACTGTTTTGACAGCAACTGATTTCGAAAATCTTTGTGACTGATGAATTTTTCAGGGCTCTCTCCACTCTGCACTGACGAACGCGATCCGGCCTCATGTGGAACTACTCAGAACCAGCCCATACTGCAAGAGGATCTACTCTCGAGCGCTACTGAAGAAGTGATAACCTGACGAGGCATCTTCACCAATGTAACAATAAAGATTGTTGTGATCTTGTGCTATTTTTTCGGATTCGAAAGGGATGAAAGTGATCTCACCATGTAGTTTTTGTATAGATCAATATTATTTGGTCATGTAATCTTAAGTGTACCTTCATTTGGTGCACTCCTGTGTTGCGATAATCTTTCTGGAATGGAATAAGTTCCTATTGAACAACTCATCAGATAGATGCTGTTTTTTACTAAGAAAGTAATAAAATAAGGGGGAGGTGGACCCTAGCAACCGTTGGCCGAAATTGACTTTCTCCTTTGAATTCCTCATTTTATTTTGAAAGTCGCACCGGAAACATTGATGGAAGAAGTTTAAATCTGTTCCCTTCGGCAGTCTCCTTCACCTAGAATGATATACTTATCTATCATCATAATGATTTCAGGCTTTTCAATAAAATCATCGCCCAATAAATCAATGAATTGTAAAGTAATTTCGCGTTCCCCTTCTAACTTACCGTATGAGGCGGAAGCTCCACGTACGATTTTGAAGCCGAGCCTTTCCAGCAATGGGCAAACTCCAGCTTTGAAGCTAGAGTGCTTTAGTTTTTAAGCAAGAATCACTGTCTTGAGCGCCTTGCGCACTCAAGAACAAGCAAGGGATGAGCGCTTGCGCCTACGTGCGGATACTCCGGCACCGAGTTGAGGACAACATTGACATCAATCTGCTATGGTGCACTATAAAGTCCGGTATAGAAGTTTTGCATAATCTCTTCTTTTGTTTCGCAAACTTCTCCATATGAGTTCAGCAATGTCCCAATCGATCCCATCTCCAAATGAGAGTGCATAACACTTAGGAGCCCTCTTCATCCCAATGCCTTTATTATCAGACAAGGAATCACAGCAGAGCTTTTGCAGGTGGTTTTCTCGGAGAATCTGACTCAGTTTTTATGCCTATGATGCACCGGGAGCTTATAGACAGAAACAAATAAGTTTGGACAGTCCCTTGTGGCTTCGATGGAAACTAGATCAACGCATCATTGGGTAAGAGAAGTCCCGATTGACAATATGAGGCGTATTTCTAAAGATGACGCTGAGGACAATAGCTGGAATTGTTTGATCTTAAAGGGGATCTTCTATAATTTTGCACATAAGGGGTATTTCTTGGTTTTGTCCAGTTAAAGGTTGAGGTTATTGTGTGTTGATTTAATTAGGACTTTGTCTCCCTTTCGCTGTAATGTACACCCCAAGATTTCCCCGTTCGGAAAAGTAGTGTATTAATTTTCTTTTTGTATGGCAAGAATGTCCGTCTAAGGATTATATGGTTCAGGTGGACGTGGTCAACTGTTTCGATAGCATAGACCATCGGTTACTACCTGAACATTTGTCTAAGCTATACACAAGATTACTGACGTTTCTGCATCTTATAACCTTTTTTTGCAGCCTGCAACTTAATATATTATTTTTCTCCTGCACTGTGATTGCTGAACAGGATGCAGAAACTAGCAGGCAAATAAGAAAATCGCGGTTCAGGGCATATCAACAAGTTTCCCGAGCTTATCTCGAACTAACTCTGATGTTAAACGTGTTTAGCGTAGAAAATATTCAACATGGGTAACCGATTGAGAAGTCCTTCCCGGATATATATGACCGAGGATAGAGTGATGATAAAGTGTGCAGAAAAGAGATTAGCTGGCCCACGGACATGGATGAAGGGTTCTTAAAAGAAGACTTAAATGAAGATTGTCAAGGATAGTTAAAAAAGATTGTCAAGGGGCATATGTGCAATTATTTGCTCATCCCGGAGAATCTCAGAAGTCTTGGGGACGCATTTCCTTGTGCTCCTTCCCACACGCCCAAACCCTCCAAAGTCCAAACTCTCAACACAACCCCAAGAAAGAAAGAAGATCTACAGCCTGCAGCCGCCGCGATGCAGCAAGCGATGCCCATGCCCTCGGCGGCGCCGGCGCCAGGGATGCCTCCGGCAGCTGGACTCAGCACCGAGCAGATCCAAAAGGTGCCCTCTCTTCCCCCCTCCCTCGCGGTTCTTGATTGGTTCCGCGTGCCTCTTTGGTGGGTTTTGGGGGCTGGTTCCCGGCTGAATATTCGATCGTTTAGTCGCCCCTGATCAGTCGTAGTTTTAACTGGTGGATTTGTAGAGATGGCGTTCTTGTTCAGCAATATTGATGTGATTGGAACAGCTTGTTTGAAGTTAGTGATATACTTAAGTATATAAATCACAGTATTCTTTGGAGCCAAACGCATTGAAGTATTGAATACTTCAGTATTTCAGAAAACTGAAGTATTAGCAATATACTTTAGAAAAACGTAGCTACCAAACGGGGCCTTAACGATTTAATATTAATTAGTATTCTCATCATATCTGATTCTGTAGATTAGTGACTCCGATTGCCGACGGTACCTCCTCATCTGCTGAGCCGCCAATCTTCAAGTGTTGCTTTTTCCTTCTTCTTGCGGTTACTAGCAGCTACGAGTTAGCAGGATGCATCCTTTACTGTTGCACTAGATTCAAATTTTTTTTTTGCTGTTGAATATTGATGCATATATTGCGTACTGCCAGTGGAGTATGGTTTGTTTCGTTCTACTACAGAAACCCTACATTGGTCGGCTAAGTTGCTTTGCGCCAGAACAAATGTGGAGAACAACTTGTGGTTACTCTTTTTTCAACTGTTCTGCAAGTTATCAGGCGCGATGATTAGAAAGATCTTCATTCCTCGTGTTTTCTTGCAGACCTATAGAACTTCTGATAGTGCACTTTGTTTATTTTATGACCCACCGGACTTTTTATTTGAGTACTATGCAGTCCTCCGTTTTAATTATCTATTTCTCCTAATTGATGTTGTCCCTTTTTGCAGTATCTGGATGAAAATAAGCAACTCATTTTGGCTATCTTGGAAAATCAGAACCTGGGAAAGCTGGCCGAATGTGCTCAGTATGTAACGGACTCAACCTCTTTCTCCGAAGATTGCACAATTGATATGTCTTTCCTTTTGCTAACTGATCAGCCATCCTGCTTTGTGCTATCTGGCGCATACTTCTATTCATGAAACATTTTGTATGTGCAGAACATAACTATTTTGTTGCTGTTACTATACTCATGTAAATCATCTGTCTAAATGTATTGTAGCTAATACTATTGTTTCAAAACTAGACCAGCTGACTGCCCAAGTGTAAATATTTGCTTAATGCTGGTGAATTTGACACATATGTTGCTTGCTGGAAAAATAGTATGTTTGCAGAGAAAAATATTCACTTGAGCAGCTGAGTTGCCAGTGAATTGAAATGGGATCTCCACTTTGCCACCTTGATCCGTTGTCACATGGACGATGAGCTATATGGGTGTGGACATGCATTTAGTCAATAAACACTGCTTCATTAATGATGGGAGGCTAGTATCTGTGAAAATATTACGCAAAAGCACACATACTAGAGATTTCCATCCGGATTTGTGGCTTGGTCCGTCTAATTTGGCTCAGGTGAAGAAAGAAAGTTTTTTTTTTGTGTCATACAAGGAAATATACTGCACCAGACATTAATATTGAACAACTGGTCAACTGTCTAGACCACTATTGAAAGAGGTTAAGCAGTAACTAGCTTCTGAAAGCAAGGTACGTGCCTTAACGCCCTTGTTTTAAACGCACCCGGTACAACACGTAAATAGGATCACCACCATGAGCTCGTAATCACACGAGGACCACTAAAGACTGGACACACTTGACGGATAATGTTGCCAGCGACTATTCTTGTGGTGACACAAACAGGCCACATGGAGCTAGACCCTAGTGATTAAAGGGTACAATCACCTTTGATTGCCATCCAAGCAGCAGCTTGGTTTAACACCTTGGCCACCTTGGATAAAGATGTAACCTTTGACCTTTGTGCCACCTTGGTTCACATTCTGGTTGGAACCCAATGCCTCATGAAGTTGGGACCATAAGTTCTGTGCCCTCTCCTCTTCAATTTCACGACACAAGTTAACACAGTAGAGGAGACTAAAATTGTGGGAGCCTAGGAGTTCACAATCAGATCTCGTGTCTTGCAGTTTGGGCGTGGTTACCTAAAATCTACATGGTAGTTTACTACTAGCACATGATGTTTCCTGAACATAACTGTTTGTGCATTCTTTTCAATTTAGCTGCCTTTCCTTTGCATTCGGTTTATTGTTTCACTTTTACCTTTGAAGCAAACAATTTAACATTTCATACACCTCGGAATTACTGCTGCAATGGTTAAGAGTGGCAGACATCATATCATTATTTAATGAACTTTATGTTGAACCGCGTAAACTGCTTAATATTTTGGAACCGTTCAGGCAGTTCTCTCACATATTGCGTAGTGATAACAAAATCAAAACACCCTTAATAGTTTCTCGGAATAAATTTCAGGTCAGAACATCCTCTTGTCGAAACAAATTAATACTAAAGAGTGGTATAATCACTTCGGATGACCATGAAAGGCCTCTTAATCTCAAAGGATTAATGCTCTGCATATATCTTTGTTTTCTTTTTTGGCAACTCATGTTTGCCTTTCTTTAAATACCTTGCTCTCTTGTGAATGATGTTTGCTCCTTTAAAAAAAAAATCATGTAAATGATCATGCGATATATATATGCTGTGTACAAACATATGTGTAATGCACATATGTGTGAATGACTACATAGATACTTGTCTCCCAAAAGAAATGATAGATGAAGAAGTGACAAATATGTAAGCTGAAAGATATCATAAGATTTGCTTGGGACTCCTCCATAATCTATTTAAACTTAGCAAAAGAGAAATGCCAGGATATCGTAAAGTAACCATGTCACTAGTTTTATATTTGAACAGGAAGGTAGTAGTTGTGTGTTCGTTACCAGAAGCGAACCCTGGTGCCAGAGCCAGACACAGTACGTGCGGAACCGTTGGGTAGCTCTGACTATGTTCTCATTCCCACTGCTCTATGCCCTCTATTTCTTCCTCTTCCTAGCTTGCTTTTGAGATCTAACATCGAATATGCACACACATATATTTGGTTTCTTCGCTAAAGCAACTGAGCAAGCCAAAAAGGAAGAGTAAGGAGTGCTTAAGAACAATAGGAATGAGAGGCATTGGGAAACACCAAACCAAGTTCTCACCTCCAATTAAGAGGTGAAAACAAAGCAAGTTAAGCTTCCTCCATGTTCTCACTCCAACTGCTCGTATGCCCTCTTTTCTTCCTCTTCCCAACTCACCTTTGAGATCTCACATTATCTAAATATGTGTGCATGTGTTTGTGGTTTCTGAATCAAAGCTATTGCATAAACCAAAAGGAAGAGGAATGAGTGCACAAGAACTGTAGGAATAGGAGGCATCAGGAAAGCACCAAACCAAAAATTTGCACCTCCAACACAACACTAGAGGTGGAAACAAACAAGTTAGGCGTTCCACCATGTTCCCATTCCTAGTGTTCTTCAGCTCTCTCTTTCTTCCTCTTCCCGGCATACTCTTAGTGCCTACACATCTGCGGAAACAAAACTCTCAAACAACAAGCTGGAATTGCTGGACAAAGTGTTTTAGATTTGTGGTATAAATAGGACGTGCAGGGCACATTGTAGAGAACCTTTGGTAGAGCAAGCATTGAAGACACCCAGTGCATGTGGCACCATGTGTACAGTCAATGACAGTGGGGACACATATCACCTGCTCCTGTCCTATTGTCCTGCAGTGATAATTTAAAGCACATGCATGAACATCTTCTGCTTGATTACCCATATCAGAGAGCTGCTGTATAGTAACAGTACCAACCTGTGCATTTATACAGTACGGATATAGGAGGAAATCAGAATTATGAGCTTAAAATAGTATGCATTTGGACAAATTAAGCCCTCTACATAAGCTAACGGAAGATAAGAAACAAGGGAATGAACATTGCAGTGAAAACTGGTACACAATGTACTTTCAATATCAACAACCAAAAAATGATATTTCAGCTGCACTAGAACAGATGATGGAATGTGATTATCCAATGGTTATATAGATCTATTATCAGCAAAACTATATGTATATATTGGCCATTTTCTCGATGAACAATATCTAAACTCTGTAGGCAGCAACATGAACGTAAGTTCAAGCGCAAAAGGAAGAATGAGGTTCTGCAGAGAGTTCGTTACTTCTTCCACCCATTGAACTTAGACAGCAACATTGATTGAAATATTTCCAGTTACAAGGTCTTGATGTGAACACCCACTCAGGTTCAAGAGCATGTTTAAAATTACAGACTTTGATTAGAGTTCAGAGTTTTTGAAGCTGTAGATAAATCTTGTCAGATTCATGACCGTTTCTGGCTGATGCACTTACATGTGGCATCAAGTCAGTCCATAACTAGTGTCTGTAGAGCACCCTTTTGTGGTTCTTGTGGAGGTGCTTTTGACAAACTTTTTCTTTGAGGTGGTAAATCTTCTAGTAGGTAGGAGAGACAGCAAGACCGCTGTAGTAGGGGCCCAATGTGTGAGCGTCCATCCTAGAGCGTCGCAGGAATGTGGAGGTAAGGGTAATTTGGTTATGTTGTCCCTGTGGAGGCCGGTCATAATGTTGAAGATTTCTACCTTGATGCCAACCCCTTAGCACCGATAGTGTCTCTTCTCACTGGAAGTGTCAAATAAAAACAACAATTGAACCCGTGTCAGCAATATGGTTTACATGTGTAATGCTGTAACAGACATTCAAAACTGCCAAAAGATGCATTTAGCCATCTCAAATACATGTATAAATAGTATTCACTCTTTTTAGAGAAATATGCTCATCTTTTGACATACAACAGATTGTTCTAACCAACATTTTCTCTCTTGGAGTTCAAGTTGTAACATTTGAGAAGTGCTCCTGTGCTTTCTGGGAAGTTTTCTGCACGCATTTTAAAGCGCACCGACGGCTGTGATTAGGTTCACATGAGATTTAAAAGTGACGTAAGAGGAGTACTAACCAGGTGGGGTTAGCACCGCCATTCCCTGCCCCTAATCACAGCCGTCGGTGCGTTTTAAAATTCATGCAGAAAAAAGTCCCGGAAAGCACTGGAGCACTTCTCCACTTCTCATAACATGTTTGGCATTTACAGCTAGCATTAAGAAATACCACGTTGCTTTGCATGTATGTACTTCATAATCTTCCATGTTTGTGCCAGACCAGCAGTTCCATTGTCCTTGATATCATTGCCCATGCATCATATGTCAGCCAGTGTGCCAATGGGCAGTGTCACTAATTAAATGCCATGTTTTTGTTTTTGCGATAATTGAATGTTCCGTTCTTTGTCACTCTCTCTTTGCCAAACTGTAGTGCATATAAGATTTTCCAGAAGTCAAATGACATAAAGTTTGACTAGAATGTAGAAAGAAATTCCAACACCTCGAATACCCAATCAATACCATGATTCATCATGATGTATATTTCCATACGGTATTAGATTTTTTTATTATAGATATAAATAATTTTCTCGATAAACTTGGTCAAACTTGACATGGTTTGACTTTTGAAAAAACTTGTATGCACCACATTGTGGCTAGGAGAGAGTATTAGTTTATTTTCTTGTTACTGGGGAAATAGTATGTGATGTTTTCTTCTTCCTAATGTTATTCGCATGCCATAAGCTTATGTAAATAATTGGTAGTAGATAGATGAATCAAACAAGTTTCCATTTACATTAACAGTACTTTCTTACGTGAATCTGGGTTTCCTTCTGAGATGGATGTGGAGAAATATATAGTAATTTCAACTCCCATTATACTTTTTCAGGTATCAAGCCCAGCTTCAGAAGAATCTCTTGTATTTGGCGGCAATTGCTGATACCCAGCCACAGACCTCTGTAACCCGACCTCAGGTTTGTCATGTCTCTGACCTCTTGATACAGCATACATATGTTATTTCTGCTGCGTGCACTAATGTTACTTTTGCATACAGATGGCTCCACCTGGTGCATCGCCAGGGGCAGGACATTACATGGCGCAGGTGCCAATGTTCCCTCCGAGGACCCCTCTAACTCCTCAGCAGATGCAGGAGCAGCAACTACAGCAACAGCAAGCTCAGTTGCTTCCATTCGCTGGTCAAATGGCCGCGAGACCTGGGGTTGTCAATGGCATGCCCCAGGCCCAACAAGTTGAACCAACCTATGCAGCAGGTGGGGCCAGCTCTGAGCCTCCTGCCACTGATCTCCACAGGAGCGCTGGGGCCGATAATGACGGCGGAAGCTCCTTGGCCGATTAATCGTTAGAAAGCTGTGAGCTAGCCTTTTAGGTTGCTGAATGCATGTATACTACCACCAAGACGAAGAGAGGATCTTTCCTGTGCCCTTTAACGATAAGTGGCCGCGATCTTCGAATGGATGATGATTAGTTGTTGTGGTCGCCTTCGCCTTTCCATTTTAGAACAAGCTTAGATTGTTGTCATCTGTTCGGTACTTGACTTTCTGCATTGTTGTAGGTATGCATCCATTTGTATGGAATAATAGATCCTAGTTGTTTGTTCCTCATGGTGGTTGTCTGCCAACTAGATTGTAGTGTTAAAGCCTCACGGTGTTGGTCTCCAGCAGTTGTTTTCAAAGTATCATGATTATCTTATTAGAACATTTTCCTTTTTAGAGTTCAAAGATTGTCTCCTGAATCATGATAAAAGGACCATTTGAGTTGAAGCCTCTTATATGAGTTTATGGTACTCCCTCTGTTCATAATTGTAAGTTGTTTTAGATATTTTAATACAGACTATGTACGGATCAAAATGAGTGAAGCCATACACAGACACACTGAATCATGTCTAGATACATTAGTTTTATAGAAAAGCTAAAACATCTTATACCCTATATATGAAAGTTGGTGACATTCACCCACAGATCTGCCCTCCACGTCACCCTTATTTTCTGGACCGTCCGATCTGAGCAACCGACGGACCAGATCGTAAGTTTCTGGGTCCAAAAAGCGCATTACTGTAGCACGGGCCTATCCACCAATCGCAGTGCGGCGCGTGGACCGGTCACCACCCGGTGTCCGCCGGTTCCACCGGTAACCGTGGTTATTTTGCACAAAAGCGCTCCACAAATATACTTACAATCCCGCAGTCCACATTTTAATGCACGTAGGGACCTGTTCGTAAATTCGTAAAACCCCACAGGCTTTTTTGCAAAATAGCCAGCACAGAATCCCTTCCCCTCTTTCTCTCTCGCGACCCGGAAGTCGCCGGCGCCGCACGCCGCTGTCCTTCCGCGCCCCCCAGTTCAAATCGAAGAGCACGGGGAGTTGCGCCGCCTCTCCCTCTCTCGCTCAAGATCGGGTGCCGGAACAACACAACGGCGCCGGAATCGTCCGGGCAACGCTCTGCAGCCGCCGCCGCATGCGCGCGCCGCCTTCGCTTCCTCTGGTCGTGCAACACTGCTGGAGCTCTATCGCTGCTCTCCCGCACGTGCTCTCCCGCACGTGATGTTCTTCAATAAGCTAGCCAATCTGAACGATTGGTGCTCCAGATGAGGTACTGCTTCACCTGAATCTTTTATCCTCTGTTCTTACCTTAATTTGTACTCGCGACGCAGATCACCGCTGGCCGCCGCCAAACATGCCTGCTCAAAGTGCTACTGCTGGAGGGCCATGGAGGTGCTGCCAGCGACTTCCCCGAACACCTCTCCGCGCATCTCCTACTTGCTGATGGGGAAATGATTGTAAGTTTAAATTAGATAATTTGCTATATTTGGGAAGAAAAGGGCTGTACAGAAGAAATTGCAGGGATTGGAGTCACTCGGTAGAAAATCCCACTGTTTGTTTCTAGAGTTAATTTTTCCTGTTCATACCGATTTGCAAAAAACAGCAGATTCTTCTTTACTAACTGTACAGTTTTCTTCTCTGACTAAAAAAACAGCAGATTCTTCTTTACTAACTGTACAGTTTTCTTCTCTGACTGTACAGTTTTAAGAAAGACAAATTGAGGAGTATTCTTGATTGATTAGTTTATGTATTTGGTATTGTGTGGATTAGCGCTATTTTGCATACAAAATTGTGCTTAAGGACTAACCTACACATCGAGCGAACCAAGGGCTGGGAGGAGTAGGTCGCGCGACGGCGCCCTAGGCTACCGTTGCGGCCGGTGGGAGCCCTGAACAGTGTCGACATGAGCCTGATGCTGCAGAGGTTCGAGGACTCTATTTTCAATCTGTGCGATATAGATACTACTTATTAACATGGGGTTAAGTTTGCCAAATTATTGATCTCCTGCACATCGTAGGGGAGGTCGGCTAAAGTATAGTATATTGGGTTGATGTATATGTTTCAAACTAAGTTGTTGCAATTTTCAGTAAGCAAGAAATTGATAACGGGTTTTGATGCTTTAGTTCATACTGACCAGAGGTTGCTATTAGATTCTTCGAACCATTCTGTAGTTGGTTACATATATTGTACATAGCTTACTGATTACTTTCATGCATTTCCATCAGTTCAACTTCATCAGTTCTCACATTTGTTTTGCCACCTCTGTTTTTTTGGTTCAGATAATTGAGGGACTGCTAGCTGGCAGAGCTAGATTGTACACTTATAATTTTTATTGATTTGCTTAAAATGTGTTTCATTTCATTTATAGAACATGCTACATCTTGGCTGATATGAGCAAATTTAGATATGTGTTGTATACTGATTGTTGTCGTGGTGGTAAGATCCTGCTTCCTATATATCCTATTTGGCCAGCTCCTTTGTCTAAATTGCTGAGATTTGATGGTTGGACTGAAGAGATGCTGTTGCCCCTGCACACCATGGTTGCGTGGGCGCGCCTCAAGTCCTGCTTCGCCGCCGACTCCACCTGCTGGTGCTCCCTCTCCGAAGGTAAACCTGTGTTCCTTCACCGTTCCAGATTTTCCGGATATTAATTACTGCAAGGATTCTAGCATGCTAACATTAGATTGGATGTGTTATTGATTGTCTGGTGAATGTGAATGTTCTTATTTCAAATAATGATGGCAGAAAGGCTTATATGAATGCTCACTAATCTAAAATTGAGGTACAATGTACATATCCCCTCATAGGACTTTGTCTACTTTACTTTCCCATAGTAATTTGTATACATATTTGTATTTTGACTTTTTCAGTGGCTGCAAATCTTTTGTGTTTTGTTTTGTACTCATGTATGGGTTCAGAGAGTGATCTATTCGTTTTGGTTTGATTTGCCTAATGTTATTTGTTACAATGATCATGAAACAAACTTCTCCATTTTGTGGAGGTTAGATGACATGGGAGCTCTTATAAAGCTTATATCCATTCGTGTGTTATATCGATGCAGCGTTCCATCCTTGGACTTAGATGACATCAGAACTAAATTTTTGTTTCAGCATGCTCAGTTATGCTTTTATGTCAATGGAATTACACACGATTCTGCTATATAATTTGAAGAATATGGACACTTATCAGAAGTTTCCCTGCATTTATTCTTTTGTTTTCAGAACATATGGCCTGAAGAGGAGAAGCTGTGTGGGCATGTTGACGTAGTATGTGCTTGATGTTGATTCTCCAAAATATGCATGATTGGCAAGTTTCAGAGAAACAAAAGGGTTTGTCGTCCATTTAGTTATATTATTAAATTAAAGTAGCCTAGGTTGGCTGCGCCTTTTCCCTCATCGCTACATAGAGAGGGAGTCATGAGAATGTGCTTATTGCTTACAACATGCTTAGAATGTAGTATTTCCAATATCTTGTCTGTTATGTCGAGTTGTTGATGTTTAAATAATGTGAAATCTGATTTATTGGTTGTTACTGCTTACGGTTTTCTTGACAATGGATGTTACTTACTGTTCTTTTGCTTTTACTAGGACTTGAGGGAATCTGCTCCACCGTGATGACCACAATCGGCTTCTCTGATCGACCTGGAAGCCAGCAGCGCGGCCAGTTGGTTCGGTGTTGTTTGAGCACTCAGTGGTGAAGACGATGGAACTTGCTGGCCTTCGTGCCACTACAGATTTTGAGTTCCAGATTTTTTTTTCCTTTTTATTTTGTCACTGGTACTGCATATGATGACAAAATGATATCTTATTGCTAAACATTTTATCTTTAATTCGACAGAAAGAACCACCTTGACTCCGTAAGCACATACTCGCTGAGAAGCAATATGATACTATAGGCTTCTGTTTTGAAAATGGGTAAGTGTATTTTTTTAAATTATGATCTATGTGTATCTTTAGCAATGCTCAGTTTATATTATGGCACACAGCACACATGATCTACTTGATCTATATCAGTCATATAAAGTTAATGAAGAATTCACCATGCCATCTTTCAAGTTTTTAGGAAATTAAATATCCTCATGTAAATATTTCATGGTAGAAGTAATTATCAAAAAATCTCATGAAATACCCCAATATCACGTCAAGGGCGCGGCGTCACGCCGCGCCAAATTCACCTAGTAATTGTGAACAAAGGGAGTAAAAACTTTTGATGCCTGCTAAGTGAAAGCTGATCTCTTGTAGCAGTGATCAATGTCAGTACTGAAGCTTGATAGGAAATATGTGATGATCCACTCGACTTCAATGGTGGAGTAAAGTGGAGCAGGGGTCGTTGAACCCTCTGCGTGACATTAAAATAGATTTGCATTCGGTGTTGAGGTTGTGATTATTTCAACCATTCATTGTCAAGTTGGCACCGAGAGTACTTGATGTACTGTACAATAGTAGGATCTAACAACGTCTGGCTGATAAACTGCTGGGATATCATGTATGAACACCCCTATTTTGGGCTATATATATCATCGTATGGATGTCGTAGCTGTCGTAGAGAAGCCCTTGCATGCCTCCATGTTAACATTGCTATTTGCTGAGGCTGAGAGAAATGGACTAAAGCAATGTTGACTTGGGAAGTATCAGGAAGAGGGATATAACGAAGTCGTCGATTGCGTCTCTAGTATAGGGTAAAATAATGCAGCAAAACATTCGGTCATGAGAGTTCACTTCGAATCTATTTTATTTTACAAAGGTTCTTGAGGAATAATCGGACAGATGCGATGGTATGATCTTGCAACAACGACGCAGTATGGGTGTCTAGCCCCTCCGTCAAATATATCTTTTCCGAGTGCTATTGACATTATTTTTCGAGAATATTTCCTTGGAAACAAAAATCATTGCAACGGCCTTGTCCTTTTCATGTCGTACTCGTCATCGTCGGAAGTTGAGTATGCAAGGGAGTGCCTCATCATCTACAAATTCATTTTCGGTTCATCTACTATAACAAAAATACTACAAAAAAGCAAATATATAGCATACCTTCGCTGCAGCTGACGACGAACAAGGAGCAAGGAGAGCTTTTGACCCGACCCGAAGGAGATGAAAGCAGAACAAGCAAAGGAGAAATTGACTTGCTTTTGCTGTCGGCGACCGCTAGGGTTGTAAATAGATAGGATAATTTCCGCATCATATTCGATTTTGAAACCGTTTTCAACAATCTATAACCGGTTTTAATGAATCCGCCGGATAAGGATATCCGATTCTAAAGTTGACACCCGGATACGGTATAGGATATAGATTATCTGAAATTTAAATAGGATTATCCGATGGTTTGAATCCGAATAATCCGATTTTCTACCGAATTGTCTAGTCTAATATAGCATAATTTGAAGCTAGTAAGTTGTCGAATTCGTTAGTCGAACAACATCTCACTTAAATAGTCATTGTAAAGACTATAAATTACAAATTGGTTAGTTATTAAGTTATCTAACCATTATTTTATATGTATGGTTTTAAAATTTAATTGTACACGTATCTATCCGATTAATTTTGTTACCGGTCCAAATCCGCTCCGTTTCCGCCTCCGAATCCGCCATCACGGATATCCGCATCCGAATCCACATCCGGTCATTATCCGATCCGCTCCGAATCCGATGAAAAATTGTGGTATAGGATATGGTAAAGGCAAAATCCGATCTGATCCGATCCGTTTACACCCCTAGCGACCGCAGATCGACGGCTCCTGGTTGAAGGGGCGGCTCCGATGCGGCGGATCGATGATGGAGAACGCCAAATCGACGTTCCCCGGCTGTGGATTTGATAGGGCCGACACGACAGGAGTGGTAGGTGAAAGTGCATTCTTTGCACTCCTCTATTTGAAAGAGATATGCCCTAGAGGCAATTAATAAAGCGTATTTCTTTATTATATCTCGTTTATTCATAATATGTTTTTGTGTCATGATATAACCGTATTAAGCGGAAACATTAATACGGGTGTGACGTTGAAAGAACATTTCTTAATCCCTAGTGTTTTGTGTGTTAGTTAACAATACCAATGATATACTAATCCTATTGCTAAGTATTTCAGTTTGGGTGAAACTCATATCACAAATCTTAAAGCCAAATTATAGAGAAAAAGAGTTTCTGGAATTCTTCAGGGACTCGGATATTCCGGTCCCCCAACCGGATATTCCGAGTCGACCCCAGAAATTTGGCTAAGTCAAGTTCAGAAGTGGCACTGACTTCAATCGGAAAATCAGCCCGGAAATTTCAAGGACCCGGATATTCCGGTTCACCAACCGGATATTCCGGTTCACCAACGGGATATTCCGGTTCATCAACCGGATATTCCGAAGCAACCTCAGGAAAATTGGCTAAGTCAAGATTCAGAAGTGGCACTGACTTCAATCGGAAAATCAGCCCGGAAATTTCAAGGACCCGGATATTCCGGTTCACCAACCGGATATTCCGAGTCAAGCTCAGGAAAATTGGCTAAGTCAAGATTCAGAAGTGGCACTGACTCTAACCGGAAATTCAGCTCGGAAATTTCAAGGACTCGAATATTCCGAGTCAACCGAAGAAAATCGACTAAGTCAAGTTCAGAATTGGTTCTGATCTCAACCGGAAATTCAGCTCGGATATTTTCAAAGGCCCGGATATTCCGGGGCACCGGAATTTCCGGTGCAACTTATACCGGAATTTCCGGGTGACCAAGACAGCCAACGGCCAGATTTTGAGGGGGAGTATAAATACCCCCTCACTCACTCAAGAACATTCGAGCTCTCAGACTTTCTCTCTCCTACTATTCTTGAAAGCTCAATTCATCAAGATCTCCCAATCCCCCCACCCAAATTCATAGATCTTTGGAGGATTGGAGGAGAAGGCCCAGATCTACATCGTCACCGAAGGGATTTACATTTCTCCCCCATTCATTTGGGGATTTCGTGGCTAGGGTTTCCGGTGGGAAAACCTAGTTCACCATTGTTGTACTCTTGGTGTTACCTTGACCTCTTGTGGTCCTTGACCTGTTGTGGTCCTTCTTGGGAGCCCCCAATTCAGTTGTGGGTGTGTGCCTCAAGCTTTTGTAAGGGATTCGATCTCCGCCCTAAAAGGGGATCAATAGTGGAAGGTGGACTCGAAACCTTTGTGGTTGAGTTCATCGGAGAAGAAGGTGAGCCTTTGTGGCGTTGCGGCTAACCTGTTGTGGTAGCGCACACCTCTCCAAACGAGACGTACACCCTTGGGTGGAACTCGGGAATACATCTTCGTCTCCGCGTGCTTCACTTGGTTCCCTTTACCCTTTTACTCCCTTACTTGCTTCTTGTTATTGCTTAGATTCTCATTTAGGTAAATTCACCGTAGTTGCATATCTAGAGAATTTACCTTTGAGTTGAGCCTAAAATTGAAAAGACCTAAAATTTGTAATAGCACCTATTCACCCCCCCCTCTAGGTGCCGGATTCCCGTTCAATTGGTATCAGAGCCTTGTTCACTTTTAAGGGCTTAACCGCCTAAGTGCAACGATGACGGAATCCGATGCCGAGAGGGCCGCCCGTGAAAAATTAGAGGCGGAGAAGGAGGCGTTAGCCAAAGGGGCAACCATGGCCGATCTTATTGATATGAGATCGTCCTTGGAGGCCCAACTCCTCAAGATGAATGAGATGCTCATGGCACTCTTGAAGTCTAAGGAGCCCGAGGCTACTTATCCCTCTCCTCCTCCTAAGGAACATGCGGGGAACTCTAAGGAGTCATCTTCGGATGGGTCCAAAGATGTTACCTCAAGTGTTCCCGGGATGGCGGAAAAGGATGAACCACCTAGCTCCTCTAACACCCCCAAAGGAGAGGAATTTCATAATGTCAACCATAATTACTCTCCTAACCCTCCTATCCCTCACCCTCATGTAAACTTTAGAAGTGACCCTCCTAAGCTTAAACCCACTCATTTCTCTCAATGGGTGTTTCTAATGAAGTCTCATCTATGTAGTGCCTCCATTGAGCTTTGGCGCATCATTGAAGAAGGATACAAGCCCCATGATCCAACCAACTTGACAAGAAGAGAAGTGGTTGATAGCCAACTCAACGCCACCGCTCTTCATCAACTCCAAATGGCCGTTGGAGAGAAGGACATGACGCTCATTCAACAATTCTCCACCGCCAAGGAAGTTTGGAATGCTCTTTCCGACATCTTTGTTGGGAATGAGAGCATGAAGAAGAACCGGTATGATGCCTTATGCAATGAGGTGGAAGGGTTCTACAAGTTGGATGGAGAAAGCCACGAGGACATGTACCGGAGGTTGGTGTTGGTTGCCAACTCCTTCAAGAACCTCGGGGCGGAGTACATCAATGATGCTTGGATCAAGAGGAAGTATGTGACCGCTCTCATGCCCTTTGAGGACACGGATTTGAAGACACTCCAAGGGAGACATGACTTTGCAAAGATGATATCCAATGAAGTTATGCAAGAGATGACCGCATACAAGGTGGCCTCCAAGATTTCACAAGATGCAAGAGCTAGAGCCATAGGGATGCACAAGCATGCCTCAATTGCTTTGAAGGCCACCATTGAAGAGGAGGATGAAGAAGAGTGTGATGATCAAGACGAGCTATCTAGTGAAGCTCTCTCAAGCACTCTCACTCAACACATGGGTCTTGCGGCAAGAATCTTTTGGAAGAACCCCGGAAGGGCCAAAGCAAGGATTGACAAGAAGTTTCCCCCCAACGGAGGAAAGCCATTCAACAAAGTGAGACTTTGCTATAACTGCGATGACAAGAGCCACTTTGTTGCCGATTTCCCATGGGAGAGAAGAGAGGATCATGGTGGGAGGCTCGTGGCCAAGACGAAGGGCAAGGGGCCCATGCCCATGAAGAAGCCTTTCTTCAAGAAGAACCAAAAGATTGTCTTGGTGACTCAAGACAATATCCCACCGATGATGAAGATAGTGACAAGGAAGATACTCCAACGCAAGTGGCCGCACTAGCCATGTCTTCCACTACTCCATCACTCTTCTCCTCGCCAAACGAGAGCGTCATCGTCAAGAATGGAAGATGTCTTATGTCTAAGACATCCGAGGTACAACTATCCCCCAACTCCATATCACATGACATTGATGATGCTATGAGTCTAGAAGTCAAGGAAGAAATCATTGCTTTTGATAAATTCATGACTAACTTGCAAGGAGAAGGAAAGAAACACTTTGGCTCAATCATGAGTCGTATAGGTGAGCTTGAGGATGAGCTTGAACTAAAAGGTGAGATTGAGAGAGAGGATGCACATGCTAAGGTGTCTCTCCAATCCTCTCTCGAAGATGAACAAGAAGCTCATGCTCTCCTCGAGGAGCAACTTGCTAAGATCACTAAGGATCGTGATCTCTACTTTGCTAAATGTAAAATTGTGCAAAAAGAAAAGTCTGAGCTTGTAGTTGCTCATGCTAGACTTTGCGAAGACTTCGAGTCACTTGACAATGCTCACAAGGTGTTGACAAGTGATCACGAACGTCTTCTCAAGTCTCGTGATCAACTCCAATCTCGGATATCTAATCTTGAGAAACCTAGCACCTCTACTCCTTTGAATGCTAATGCAAATGTTGTGAAGGGTATTGCTAGGGTTTTGTTTGTTCCTTCTATGGCAACCAAGCCCAAGACATCTCTTGATAAAGGTAAGGGGACACTCACTACTCCTCTTCATGAGCGAGTGCCCCACAAGGGTAAGGAAGGTCTAGGATATGTTGCTAAGGAGAAGAAGGAGATCAAGAAGAAGACCAAGACCGCACAAGCCAAGAAGGTTGACATTGCGAGTGGAAATGCCACAAGGGGCACTCCCACTCGTAATGACTTTGCGGGCATATCTAACCCCAACTATGCTTTATATGTTGATTATTATGGGGATGTCTATGCTAGATACATTGGTCCTTTTGATGGTTATATTGAATATGCTATTTGGGTACCAAAGACCCTTGTTGCTAACCAAAAGGCACCCATTGCAAAATGGGTACCTAAATCCAAGAATTGATTGTGTGTAGGGCCTTGCTTCCGGAGGATCGAAATGGATAATTGATAGTGGGTGCACTAGTCATATGACCGGAAGCAAGGCTATTGTAACGGAGTTGAAGCCCAATGATGATCAAATGACCGTTACATATGGTGATAATTCTAAGTCTAAGGTAATAGGGCTCGGCAAGGTGGTAGTGGCACCGGACATCACACTTGTGAATGTCTTGCTTGTCGAGTCCCTAGGTTTCAACTTGATCTCCGTCCATTCCTTAACTTGTTTGGGCTATACCGTTGTCTTTGAAAAGGAAATGGTCATTCTCTTGCGGAGCAAGTCTCTCAATGTGTCTTTCGTTGGGTACATTGAGAATGGGCTCTATGTGGTTGACTTCTCCGGAGTCACCACTTCCCATACAATGTGCCTATTCGCAAAGGCGGACTTGGGTTGGCTATGGCATCGCCGACTAGCCCATGTCAACATGAGGACTTTGCAAAGTCTTCACAAGGGTGGCCATATCCTAGGACTAAAAGACCATGTTTCTTTCTCGGAGGATCGAATGTGCAGGGCGTGTGTTGAAGGGAAAATGCATGACATCTACCATCCAAGCAAGACCATCATTTCGTCAAAGAGGGTTTTGGAGCTTCTCCATGTTGACCTCTTTGGTCCCATTCCGGAAGCTAGTCTTGGTGGCAAGAAATATTGCTTGGTGATTGTTGATGACTATTCAAGATACACATGGGTTTTCTTCTTCAAGACGAAGATGGAGACTCAACAAACTATCATCGACTTCTCCAATGAAGCTCAACGTCAACACAATGTTCCTATCTTGGTGATACGAAGTGACAATGGGTCCGAGTTCAAGAACTACACCTTAAACGAGTTCCTTAGTGAAGAAGGGATTCGTCATCAGTATTCCGCTGCTTATACTCCCCAACAAAATGGTGTAGCCGAAAGGAAGAACCGCACTCTTATTGAGATGGCAAGGTCAATGATGGCGGAGTTCAAGTCCCCTCACAACTTTTGGGCCGAAGCCGTCAACACCGCTTGCCATTCATCCAACCGGCTCTTCTTTCGCAAAGGACTCATGAAGACACCTTATGAAGTGCTCACCGGGAACAAGCCCAATATCTCCTACTTCCGTGTATTTGGTTGTAAGTGTTTCTACCTCATCAAAGGTGTTCGTTTGGGCAAGTTTGATTCTAAGTCTCTTGAAGGGACATTTGTGGGCTACGGATCCGAATCCCACACTTATAGAGTCTATGATAAGGCCTCGCGCATAATCATAGAAACTTGTAGTGTGGTGTTCGAGGAGAATGACGGCTCCCTCGTGGAGCAAAGTGGTGTTTCCCGTGTAGGTGATGATGAACCTCAAGATGCTATCCGAAGAATGGGGTTGGGAGTCCACCGCCCCGTTGAACTCTATTATGAGGATGATCATCAAGGACCAAGTTCTTCACAAGTGGTGACCACCCTAACACAAGAAACACCCATTGACAACACCGTGCCCAATGCTCCCTGCCAAGAAGAAGAACAAGACTCTACTGCTGCTCCTGGAATTTCCGGAGGACCGGAATATCCGGGTCAAGATGGACTCGGAAATTCCGGTGGCCCGGAATTTCCGGTTCCTGAACCCGGAATATCCGGTCCTGCTGACATTCCCGGTGGCAGTTCGCAAGGCCAAGATCAACCCTCTCCCTCACCAATGGACACCACTCCAATGGTTGATCAAGGCCATCAATTCAGTCAAGGCGGAGACATGAATGATCAATATGATCAAGCGATTCCTCCCACCACTCGGAGGGAAATCGAGATCCGCCGCTTGAATAGGGTTGGCACCTCACAAGAATTAAGAGCTCTATCTCTTGACAAGGTGCTTGGTGATGTGAGAAGCAAGGTCTCTACCCGAAGACAACTCGCAAGCTTTAGTGAACATCAAGCTCACATCTCCATGGTGGAACCCAAGAAGGTCTTTGAAGCTCTTGAAGATAAAGATTGGCTTGATGCCATGCATGAAGAGCTCAACAACTTCGAGCGCAACAAAGTGTGGAAGTTGGTGGAAAGACCCAAAGATTGCCGCAATGTTATCGGCACCAAGTGGATATTCAAGAACAAGCAAGATGAACATGGCATGGTGATAAGTAACAAGGCAAGATTGGTGGCTCAAGGTTAGTCACAAATTGAAGGCATTGACTTTGGAGAAACCTACGCACCCGTGGCTCGACTTGAGTCAATCCGCATTCTTCTTGCCTATGCCTCTCACCATAACTTTAGGTTGCAACAAATGGATGTTAAATCCGCTTTTCTAAATGGTCCACTAAATGAACTTGTTTATGTTAAGCAACCACCGGGGTTCGAGGACCTCAAGTATCCGAACCATGTTTACACGTTGGATAAGGCACTCTATGGCCTTAAACAAGCCCCACGAGCGTGGTACGAGCACCTTAGAGAACTACTTGTAGACCGTGGATTCCAAGTTGGGGAAATCGACCCCACACTTTTCACTAAGAAAGTTAATGGGGAGCTTTTCATTTGTCAATTATATGTGGATGACATTATATTTGGATCGACTAACAAAGCATTTAACGAAGAATTCTCTAAGCTTATGACTGACAGGTTTGAGATGTGTATGATGGGTGAGATGTAGTTCTTCCTCGGATTTGAGATCAAACAATTGAGGGAAGGAACGTTCATCAACCAAGCAAAGTACATTCAAGACATGCTCAAGAAGTACGAGTTGCTTGATCTCAAGGGTGCCTCTACTCCAATGCAAACCAAATGCCACCTTGAGCTCAACCCGAAGGGTAAGGATGTGGATCAAAAGGTATATCGCTCCATGATTGGATCTCTCCTCTACCTTTGTGCATCTATACCGGATATAGTGCTAGCCGTAGGAGTGGGTGCAAGATATCAAGCGGCTCCTAAAGAAAGCCACGATGTGGCGGTCAAGAGAATCTTTCGATATTTGGCTTATACCCCAACTTATGGATTGTGGTATCCCAAGGATGCAAATTTCTCATTATGTGGATTCACGGATTCCGATTGGGCGGGAGATCATGATGATAGGAAGTCAACCTCCGGTGCTTGTCAATTTATTGGGAGGTCCTTGGTGAGTTGGTCTTCTAAGAAGCAAAATTGCATATCTCTCTCCACCGCCGAAGCCGAATATGTTGCAGCCGCTAGTTGTTGCACTCAGTTGCTATGGATGAGGCAAACTTTAAAGGAGTACGGTGTCAATTGTGACAAAGTGCCTCTTCTATGTGACAACGAAAGTGCCATCAAGATTGCCTACAACCCGGTGCAACATTCAAGAACCAAGCATATTGAGATCCGCCATCATTTCATAAGAGATCATGTGGCCCGTGGAGACATTGACTTATCTTATGTGGGCACAAGGGATCAATTGGCGGATATCTTCACGAAGCCCCTTGAGGAAGGAAGGTTTTGCTTTTTGAGGAATGAGCTTAATATCATTGATTCGAGGTCCTTGGCTTGATCGCTTGCACACTCACCTAGGGCGTAATTGCATCTTATCTAGTTTAGATGTAGGCATGGAAATAGGGGGAGTGCGGTCCTAATACATTGGACCATCCCTCCCCCCATTATGCCGATAGCAAGTGTTCTTTTATCTCTATATTCATTCTTGTGACTAATGAGCTAAAATGACGAGTATTGGTTATGTACCCAAGATACATCTTCGCGGTAACATGCCATACACTACTACACGGTGGCCTCGGCCACCAACCTCTTCTCCTTGAAGAGTTGATGTTATTTGGAGCTTTATGTTGCTATTTGCCCTCCTTTTCATGCATGTGGGAAACCTACTCAACTTGGCTCTTTTGATTCGATTTGGTTGTTGTGAGTTGAGTATGGTGTACCAATATCAGTTTGGAAATCTATCCCAAGCCTACTTTCCCCTGAAAACATTTCTCTCTATTGCACACAAGTCATCCTTTTGAAAACTGAGATTTTGGTTCAGCAGGTCGGAATATCCGGTTCATTTTGAACCGGAATATCCGGTGACTCGGAATATCCGGTGTAACTTATACCGGAATATCCGGTCTGGCGGTTTGTCCAGAAATATAAGGGCAGGCTCGGGGTGAAGGGCTCATTAGTGCCTTTCTTCCACCCCCGACCTCCCTCTCCTCCACCCGCCGCCCCTGCTGCTCCCAAGCCCCTCCGGAGCACTCCGTCCGCCGGGGAACCTCTTTCTCGACCGGATCTGCTCCTCCTCCGCCCAAGGAACTCACTCCTCCAAGAATGGCCTCAATGGATGAGGGTAACTTCACTTTTCTTCTTCCTCTTTTGGATCTTGATGTGGAGTTATTTGTTTCAATGTTGCTTGGTAGAGATTGTTCCTAGGACTATTCCCTGCCTTCTACATACATTAGTTATGCATTACATTGGATCGATTTAGTTTTAGACCGAGTCAAATCTCTGATCTGTAGTTTCTGTCTGACTCGGAATATCCGGTCCATCGTGACTCAGAATTTCCGGTCCCCCGGAATTTCCGGTCATGACTGACCCGGATATTCCGAGCCAAACAGAGCAGTTTTAAGATTAACTCATGTTTAACTACATATGATCCATCGAATGCCTATCTAATGTGTGTATTACCTCCTGACTTGTGTGCACTTACCTTATGCTACCATCTATGATCAAATTCACAGGTTCAGGTGGAAGTGAGTCCGCAGGGGGATCAAGGCACACTGCTAGAGCACCTGTTTCCAAGCAATCTGTCAACAAAGGAAAGGGCCTTGCACCTCAGAGAAAGAAGAAAGCTGTTGCCAGCAAGCCCTCATCTAAGAATAGAAAGAGTACCTCTAGTTCCGAACGTCCGAACTATTCCAAGATGCATGCTGTTGACTACTCTCAGCTGAGGCAGGGGGACTGGTACCTCAGTGCAAGAGACACATCTCTCGATGATCGCAATTTTTGGTGCCAAGCACAGGAGCATATATTTGTGGATCTATACCTCTCTCTGTCGAAGCCAATTCGACCCATGCACCCGTTTGACTTTGCATCCCTACAGAAGAAGACTGCTTTTTCTGAGGCCATCCATATTGTGAAGACCATGGGTTTGGAGAGATTGGCGCTCATCCGTTGTGCTTACAACGCGCAACTTGTTATGCAGTTCTTCGCCACCCTAGTGATCAAGGGTGACTCGAAGAAGACCATGAAATGGATGACTGGGGAATCTTACTGTGAGTCCAACTTCGAGGAGTTTGGCAAGGTACTGGGCTACAGATTTGATGGTGATAATCCCCAAGGCACTCGCATGCACCACTCCTACAAGCTCAACAAGAAGGAGACAACTCACTTATATGGTTTGGGAGCCACCCCTGGATTCTCTCGTAACTTGCTGCCTTTGTATGATGTTCTTGTGCGCATCCTGCGTGAGAACATTGCACCGAGTGGAGGCAACAATGATAATGTGGTAACCCCTCTCTGCAACCTGCTCCTTCACGCCAACCGCATTGTGGAGGACTCGGGTTCTGACACTGACTGGAGAGTAGATGTGATGGATTACATCTACAATGAGATGTTTGAGGCTATGACCACCAGGGTCTCCATTCCATATGCTCCATACATCATGAAGCTTCTCCTGTTTAAGTTCCCCAACCTCAACGTCAGCAGCAGTGATTTGACGCCACATGACTTCAAGAAGCTCTATGAGAAGAAGACTGTGGTCAAGCCCCCTCCTAGGCCTTCGACTACATCAGCTCCAGGTGGATCTTTCATGGGTGATGCTAGGAGGGCTGCTGCTACCTCTACTCATGTACCCACCACTCATACGCATGTCAAGAAGCTAAACTGGTTCCAGCGCAACATCCTGTGCATGAATGTGGACATTCGTAAGGAGCAATACAATGCCTACAAGGATCGCCGTCAGCAGAACTACAAGCAAGACTTGATCCTTCACCATGCTTCTGGCTCTCCTGCTCCTGCTGATCTGTCTGAGCCCCTGTCCTTTGCTCAGTGGAACGAGGGTTCTTTGGCTCCATGGACCCTGATTGACCAGGACCTTGGTGGCAGCTCATACACCACAGGTTATGACTATGATGAGGAGGCTGAAGATGAGGATGAGGAGGCAGCGTCTGATGAGTATGAGGACGAGGATGATGATGATGAGGAGGCTGATGCTGATGATGATGATGAGGAGGACCCCTCGGACTGAAGACTTCCATGGGACGTAGCATCGCTCTTCTTCCTTTTTGGCGTTTCGATGCCAAAGGGGGAGAAGTTGCTCTTCTAGGACTTCTTCGGGGATTTGCAAGGGTCGGGCACAAGCTTATGCGTTTATCATTTATTTGCGCTTGTGTCCATTTATCGTGTTTTTAGTTACTTGTGAAACTCTCCTTTTGTCTTTTGTGATATCTTTGTATTGAGACAATGGTTGATGCTATCTCTATATTATGCTTGAGACTTGGAATTGATTGTGTTGGTATTCTCTTCATATTCTATATGCACAAGGTATGAAAATCTATCTAGTCTCAAGTGCTTCCATTATCTTTCATCTTGTCTCGTTTCTCCTTTGTGATATCTTGTGGCTGTTGTTATAAAATTGCTCCTATCCTCTGTTATCCTGTGTTGCATACTTGCATTTATTTAGGGGGAGCCATTTTCTGCCAAAAACATGATATTGCTGTTTGTTTCTTTGCAAATCTTGGTATTATCATCTAACACCAAAAAGGGGGAGATTGAAAGAACATTTCTTAATCCCTAGTGTTTTGTTTGTTAGTTAACAATACCAATGATATACTAATCCTATTGCTAAGTATTTCAGTTTGGGTGAAACTCATATCACAAATCTTAAAGCCAAATTATAGAGAAAAAGAGTTTCTGGAATTCTTCAGGGACTCGGATATTCCGGTCCCCCAACCGGATATTCCGAGTCGACCCCAGAAATTTGGCTAAGTCAAGTTCAGAAGTGGCACTGACTTCAATCGGAAAATCAGCCCGGAAATTTCAAGGACCCGGATATTCCGGTTCACCAACCGGATATTCCGGTTCATCAACCGGATATTCCGAAGCAACCTCAGGAAAATTGGCTAAGTCAAGATTCAGAAGTGGCACTGACTTCAATCGGAAAATCAGCCCGGAAATTTCAAGGACCCGGATATTCCGGTTCACCAACCGGATATTCCGAGTCAACCTCAGGAAAATTGGCTAAGTCAAGATTCAGAAGTGGCACTGACTCCAACCGGAAATTCAGCTCGGAAATTTCAAGGACTCGGATATTCCGAGTCAACCGAAGAAAATCGACTAAGTCAAGTTCAGAATTGGTTCTGATCTCAACCGGAAATTCAGCTCGGATATTTTCAAAGGCCCGGATATTCCGGGGCACCGGAATTTCCGGTGCAACTTATACCGGAATTTCCGGGTGACCAAGACAGCCAACGGCCAGATTTTGAGGGGGAGTATAAATACCCCCTCACTCACTCAAGAACATTCGAGCTCTCAGACTTTCTCTCTCCTACTATTCTTGAAAGCTCAATTCATCAAGATCTCCCAATCCCCCCACCCAAATTCATAGATCTTTGGAGGATTGGAGGAGAAGGCCCAGATCTACATCGTCACCGAAGGGATTTACATTTCTCCCCCATTCATTTGGGGATTTCGTGGCTAGGGTTTCCGGTGGGAAAACCTAGTTCACCATTGTTGTACTCTTGGTGTTACCTTGACCTCTTGTGGTCCTTGACCTGTTGTGGTCCTTCTTGGGAGCCCCCAATTCAGTTGTGGGTGTGTGCCTCAAGCTTTTGTAAGGGATTCGATCTCCGCCCTAAAAGGGGATCAATAGTGGAAGGTGGACTCGAAACCTTTGTGGTTGAGTTCATCGGAGAAGAAGGTGAGCCTTTGTGGCGTTGCGGCTAACCTGTTGTGGTAGCGCACACCTCTCCAAACGAGACGTACACCCTTGGGTGGAACTCGGGAATACATCTTCGTCTCCGCGTGCTTCACTTGGTTCCCTTTACCCTTTTACTCCCTTACTTGCTTCTTGTTATTGCTTAGATTCTCATTTAGGTAAATTCACCGTAGTTGCATATCTAGAGAATTTACCTTTGAGTTGAGCCTAAAATTGAAAAGACCTAAAATTTGTAATAGCACCTATTCACCCCCCCCTCTAGGTGCCGGATTCCCGTTCAGACGTATCTATCCGATTAATTTTGTCACCGATCCAAATCCGCTCCGTTTCCGCCTCCGAATCCGCCATCACGGATATCCGCACCCGAATCCGCATCCGGTCATTATCCGATCCGCTCCGAATCCGATGAAAAATTGTGGTATAGAATATGGTAAATGCAAAATCCGATCGACCGCAGATCGAAGGCTCCTGGATGAAGGGGCGGCTCCGATGCGGCGAATCGATGATGGAGAACGCCAAATCGACGTTCCCCGGCTGTGGATTTGATAGGGCCGACACGACATGAGTGGTAGGTGAAAGTGCATTCTTTGCACTCCTCTATTTGAAGGAGATATGCTCTAGAGGCAATTAATAAAGTTTATTTCTTTATCATATCTCGTTTGTTCATAATATGTTTTTGTGTCATGATATAACCGTATTAAGCGAAAACATTAATACGGGTGTGACGCGTAAACAACCAGGTCCCTAGTAGACTCTACTAAGACTAGTTTTGTTGCGCGATTGATGATCGAGGTTTCCCGATCATAGGGCATGGCGCTAGTCGGCAATGGAAGTCATATCGTTGGAGAACGATGTGATGGACATACCCATATTTGTAAGACATAGTCATTACGCTTTTGACCGTGAGACCAACTCTTATTGTTATTCCTGAAAGATACTTTGATTGCACCAAACGTCGTATCTTAATTAGTATGACAATAACGGTGATACTTTTGGGTATCGGAAAGGAGTAGTTGAGACGAGGGGTCAAGAGCGGGATTTGCCAGTCCGCATAGCAGGATAGATACTCTAGGGCCCACTCGGTGAGATTATGTATAATGAGTTTGCAAGCATGTGACTAGGTCACGGAGACATGAAATCATAGACGAGTAGAAGATAGCGTTGTCGGTAACAAGGTCAAGCTAGATATGGAGATATCTATGAACAATGTTCAGGTTTGATAGATGAAAGTCATTCGTTATATCACAGGGATTAATTCATGTGGTCCAGGCCTACGAGCTAGTCATTGATCGGAGAGGAGTCTCGATCATGTCTGTTATTATATCGAACCGCTAGGGTAACACACTTAAGGGGTTTCGACAAGACAACCGGAAAGGAAAGAGATCACCGGGAACGTCCAGGGAGAGGTCTGATGGAGATCGGGAAACGACGAAATAGTTTCCAGAGCAAGAATAAATTATATATAATATGTTTGATATTAATTAGTGTAATTAATGTCTAAATATGATTTTATATATTTATTTTCTAATTTATTTAGGCTGATTTCACTAAATGGGCCTTCTGGTCGAAAGAAGGCCCAAGAGGGGAAAATTCCCTAGGGGAATTCAGTGGGGGGCTTGGGGGCCGACCCAAGTGGGCCAAGGGCCCACTAGGGGGCCGACGCACCCAGCCATGCCGCACCAGGCATGTGGGATTAGTCCCACATTGCCTGGCTAGCAAGTTGGCTCCCCCCTGGGAGCCTATTTATAGAGGGGCACCCATGGCCTTTTATTTCACCAATTAATTTCCCAATTCTCTCTCGATTTCATGATTCCCTTTGTCGGAGTTGCGCCGAGTTGAGAGGGGGATCTCTTCCACCATAGCCCGCTGTCGCGCTGCTGGTGTTCCGGTCCAAGTCTTCCGCTGCTCGTCCTGGACTGGAGCTTCGGAGGCCGTCGTCTCCATCGTACGTGTGTAACGCCCTGCGAGGTGCTGCGCTAGCGGTGATAGGATGTCTGCTTCCTCTACACGACCTTGAGGTCGGCTTTGTCGGTCTTCATCGACAATGTTCGTGCGGGAACGTAATCCCGACTTTCGGTCTACAAGGGTATGTATTCCGATCTCCGTTCGTACTACGATATCTGCATAGAATAGATCTTGGCATGTTTTAAGGATATCGTTGCTAGGAATTTTTTTGTTTTCTGCACACGATCCCCTTCAGTGGTATCAGAGCCGATCTATCGTAGATATAGCTGTACGCTGTTAAAACCCGTGTTCTGCACAGGGGGGGGGCACCGTTCCTGTTATTTGCTACCCTCTAGCGTGCACTTGGGATTCTAGTGACATCGAGTTGATGAAGCGGCCCGTACCGACTTTACGCGTACGCGAGACTGGTTCCACTACTGACATACGGCTTGTACCTCATCTGTGGCTGGCGGGTGTCAGTTTCTCTCTTTTTAGTTGGTCTTGCATTTTCAATGGGGGGCCCGAAAGGGATGCTTAAATATGCAATTATTGGATCGTTGTTGTGGTCATAAGTTCATAGGTAAGAAGCGGTTCTTTTTACGAAAGCCCCAACCACGTAAAATATGCAAAAGATACAGTAGAAGCGTCTAACTTTATTTTGCAGGGGCTATGTGATATGGTCAAGGTAGGTTTATTAAATTGTTTATGAACTGCGAGCGCCAAGAAGACCATGGCGCAATGGACTATATAACATTGCATTACATTTGATGTTTTGTGTGCATCTTATATTGTGTGATTATATATATTAGTATATATTAATTACGTGACGGTAGTCATATATAAGATGATCCCTTCAAAAATACCACTAGTGTTCTTCCTCCAACGAGCACCACCAAGAAAGTTCTACGTTATGAGGCAGGCCGTGATGATCGGGTGTCAGACATATCGTCGTTCGCATACAGTGGGTGTAAGCCATGTTGCACAAGCGTTACGTGGAGGTTATAGTGGCGAGCCTAGCATATGCAGATATGGCCTCGGAACACGGAGGCCGAAAGGTGGAGCATGAGTAACAAAATTGGTGTGATGGACAATTGTCTACTCTTGAAGTTGTGCTGCCGGCTCTGACGATGAGGGGTGGCGTAATGGATGGGGGTCGTGTAATCGCTTAAACGACTAGGAGGGATGTTCGTTTGAGTGGGAGTTATGTTAGTTATTTTCTAAAATACTATAACTCAAAATTATTATGAACAAAGTCTTATGTTGTTGCAAATTCCATTGTAGATGTCTCACCCCTCCTTTAATCTAGCCCTGTTCCTTGAGAAAGAGAAGCTTAAGACCGATGGGTCTAACTTCGTGTCCTGGTTCCGCGGCCTGAAGTCCATTCTTGAAACCCATAAGGTGGATACATCCTTGAATCCCCCTTAGGTGATCTGCCAGACACCGCCTCAGAAATCAAAAGGACTGTCCATGAGGTTAAGGCGGAGATTTCTTCTTATGTCCAAAGTGGCATGCTCTTTGCCATGGAGACTGACCTGCAAAACCATTTCGAGAACAAGGGTGCTTATGAGATAATCACTGAACTCATGGTTGTTTTTGCATGGCAAGTCAAGGCTGAGATGTTCGAAGCATCCGTGCTTTTCTTCTCAGCCCAGATGGAAGAGCACGGAAATATAAGTGAGCACTTAGCCAAGTTGTTTGGCTGCGTTCAACTCCTGAATGATCTGGGAAGTGTGATCCCAGAAGAGCGGGTTATTGATAGGGTGCTGATTTCTCTGCCCCCTAGATATAAGAACGCCATCGTGGACTACAACATGAAAGGGACGTCAAAACCCCTGTCGGAAATCCTAAATATGCTCGAAGTGGCCGAATTAGAAATCAAGCTGGAGAAGATGGTGCTGACCATCGGATTACCTAAGCGCAACTGCCCCAAGTACCTGGAGGATAGGAAAGCTGGCAAGATAGTCGACAAAGAGCAAGGTATATTTGATATACATGTTATAGATGTGTACCTTACATCCGCCCGGAGCAACACTTGGGTATTTGATACTGCATTTGTTTCTCATATATGTAACTCTCAGGAGGAGTTACGGAATAAGAGGTGGCTGGCTAAGGATGAGGTGACGATGCGCGTCGACAACAGATCGAGAGTCGACGTGGTGGCTGTCGGTATGCTCCCTCTACATCTACCATCGGGATTAGTTTTGGTTTTAAATAAGTGTTATTTTGTACCATCGTTGAGTGTAAACATTATAAGTGGGTCTTGCTTGTTACAAGACGGTTATCCATTTAAATCAGTATCAAGCAGTTGTGCTATTTATATGAATGATATCTTTTATGTTGATGCTCCCGAGAGTAATGGTTTATTCTTGTTGAATCTCGATCGTAGTAGTCACATCCATAACATAGAAGCCAAACAGATTAAGTGTAGTGATGATACCGCCATGTATATGTGGCATTGCCGTCTCGGTCATATTGGTATAAAGCGCATGAAGAAACTCCACTCCGATGGACTTTTGGACTCGTTGGATTTTGGATCCCTCGATACATGTGAACCATGCCTTATGGGCAAAATGACCAGGACACCGTTCAAAGGTTTCGTTGAATGGGTGTCGGATTTATTGGGGATCATACATACAGATGTGTGTGGACCAATTAGCGTATCGACACGCAATGGTTATCGTTACTTCGTCACCTTCACTAATGACTTGAGTAGATACGGTTATATCTATTTGATGAAACACAAGTCTGAAACTTCTGAAAAGTTCAAAGAATTTTAAAGTGAAGTTGAAAATCAGCTTAACAAGAAAATCAAGCACCTCCGATCCGATCGCGGTGGCGAGTATATGAATTTTGAGTTTGGCACACATCTGAAGAGTTGTGGCATCGTGCCTCAACTTACGTCTGCTAGAACACCGCAACATAACGGTGTGTCCGAGCGACGTAATCGTACTCTACTGGATAGTGTCCGGTCTATGATGTCTCTTACCGATTTGCCTGTATCCTTCTAGGGTTATGCGTTTCATTTTAAATGAGGCTCCGTCTAAATCCGTTGAAACGACACCGTATGAACTATGGTATGGCAAGAAGCCTAAGTTATCGTTTCTGAAGGTCTGGGGTTGTGAGGCGTATGTTAAGAAACTACAACCCGACAAACTCGAGCCGAAGTCGGAGAAAGTCGTCTTTGTAGGATATCCGCGGGAAACCGTAGGATACACCTTCTACAACAAAGCGTAGGGAAAAAACGTTTGTCGTGAAGACCGGTACCTTTCTAGAGAAGGAGTTTCTCGCGAAAGGAGTAAGTTGGAGGAAGGTAGACCTCGATGAGATCGTTGATCCTGAACTCGAAATTCCGAGTGGCGCAACGGAAGCTGTTCCGGAAACGTCCTCCACAGATGGAGTGGGAGAAACTGTCGAGGAAAGTATTCTACCTCGTAGGTATGGTAGATCTCGTATCGCACCAGAATGGTATGGCAACATGGTTTGCACCGTCATGTTAATTGAAAAAGACGAACCTACGAACTACAAGGAGGCAATGGTGTCGTGGTGGTGTCACGGCAGATGCCATAGGATGGCTAATGTGTGGGGCCGATGGACGTTGGTGGATCCGGGGAGGAATAGCGAGCTGATTAGCCCACGCGAGGAAGATCCCGGTATGACCGAGATCTCCCAGGAACAAGAAACAAGATCAAAGTGCAAAGGGGAAGTTCTAACAAACACGAACAAATGCACGAAGGCACACAACACACACACGATATACCCAGGTTCAGGGCCCTCGAGAGGAGGTAACACCTGTACTCCTGCCTTTCCTCTCTATATATTTGTGGTACAAGAGCTACAACTTGCTACTAGATCTCTCAAAGGGAGGAGTACAAAGAACTAGATGAACTCAAGGTGAGAAGGAGTAAATGTTCTAAGAGTAAATGTGACTATCACTTTGGCTCTGAAGTTGGTCCCCCTCCCCTCAGGAGCAGTTATGGCGCCTTTTATAGAGTTCCGGCCAGGAGGGCCGGAAACCCTAAATCGGCTTGGCCCCACCGGGCAGGCCTAACCGGCATGTCGTCACCGGCTAGCGTGAGCTAGTCACCGAGCTATCCGGCATAGCCTCTGCGTCATCATCTCGATAAGGACGGCAGGCGCCGTCCTGCACCAACATTGTCCCCCTGTCAGAGACAAGACATGTCTTTGCCCATCCCGGATAGCCTTTTCCGGATTGCCGGGCTAGGCACGTCAGGTCTTGTCGTACCACGATCGTACCGGCTGACGCGGTCCCGTGTCAGGCGGGAGGTGACCATGCTTCCGTGTCAGGCGGGAGGTGACCATGCTTCCGTGTCAGGCGGAGTGGTACTTCCCCCCGCAACAGACGGGAAAGCCTGCTAAAGACCGTTGACGGCCTACCGGAAGCCCTCACGCCGGCTACCTCCTCGCTTGCCACTGTGAGCCCCTTCTGCATAAGATCAAGACCGAGACATATACTCCGGTTAGTACCTACCCGGACTACCTATCCGGTAAAGCCGAGTACTCCTCCTCCCGGGAACCTCCTCGGAGCCCGAGATCCGGGATCCTTTCCGGAGGGGTCCGAGCTCGTCTCAGGATGAGTATCTCTAGGCCTAGCCTCCCGAAGATGTCTTAGCCTATCAGCAAAGACATCTTCGAGAAGCTAGTTCTTAGACGAACCACCCGCTTACGCTTGTGCTGCGATTGTGAAGGCCGGGGGTGTCTATTTATAGCTGCCAGAGCTGCCCCTTGCGCCTGCCAGGAGACACTTTGCCCTCTACCAGTGTACAAGGGTCAAATTGCCCTTTCAGCACACCAGGAGGTGTCCCTGGCTGTCGCCAAAGGTCAAGTACTGTTGGCACCTTACTGAATTATACCGGGATCTGCCCCTACCCGGGGGCAGCCCCCCGACACTAGTCCCCGAAGCTGGTGCTGCACAACGACCTCGGATGATGTGCGGGATCAGCTTTAAACAATAACCATCTTCCGAGAACACATGTCATCACCCTCCGCTTTCTTGCCGAGATTGATTTCTCCCGAGACCCCCTTACCGAGACTGTTTTAACCGGGAGACGAAGTCTGCAACCGGATACTCCAGTCCCGGCGAGTCTCGACCGTTGGCCTCGTGCCGAACTCGAGATTGCGAGCTGGGGCCCACCCGACGTCCTGTCCGAGCAGAAATGCACTTGAGTGCTCCTGTCCAAGCACGCTGTCGCTTGGGTTCCCGCGCCGGGAGCCGCAGCCGATCCGGAGCCCAACCGTTGGGGGCCGTGTGACCCTCGGTGTGGCTGGATCGGACGCTCCGGCTAGCGCCACGTGGCGTGCTGCGCAAAACAGATCCCACCCACGATCGTGGAGATCGTGGGCGGGAAAACTGGAAACCGCTCCGGAACCCCCCCCCATAAATAGGGGACCGGAACGGTCTCCTCTCCTCCTTCCTCTCCGTTGCTTCTCATCCACCACCGTCTCGAGCACGCCGCCGCCGCTGCATTCGTCGCCCGAACGTCGCCGCCCTCGCCGTTCTCCGTAGCCCGACCGCTGTCGTTCGTCTCGCACGCCACCGGCCTCCTCTTCTCCGGTGAGTCGCTCTCCCCGCTCCGATGATCTCCTCTGGTAGCACAACCGTTCGTCTTCGGTTTCGCCCTAACACCTGCGCCGTTGCGCCGCCGCCGGTGAGCACGACTTGAGCGGCGCGCACGGGGTGCACGACGGTGATGCTAGTTGCTGTAGGGCCTAAGCCTTTTGTTCGCACTTTGCTTCGTTCGAGTTTAGCCCGCACCCTTTTTTCCTCCCTTTTGTTTTGATTTTCTAGCACACGGTAGATCTTATTTCTCAGGAACCCGGTTGTGTTTAGCAGTTTGTGCTCCGGCATCCTAGCTCCCGGTAGACTAACTCCGACTAACCGCCGCTGCGCCTGCCGAGTAGCCCGAATACACCTGCAGACTTCTCCGACATGGGCGAAGAAAGTATCCGGGGGTGCTGGGATGGGTCCGAGACTAACCAATGGGATCTGGACTGGCTGTACCGGACTCACCGGATTCCGCCAGAAGTTGAGAGCCGTCTCCCGGAGGGCGAGGTTGAGCCGGAACCCCAACCCGGGGAATACGTTGTATTCCTTACGCATTTCGAGCGTGGGTTTGGGCTTCCGGCTAGCCCCTTCTTCCGCGACTTCCTCGACACCTACAGCCTCCAACCGCATCACCTCCCAGCCAACGCCATTATGATGCTCTCGATCTTCACCACCTATGCGGAAGCATATCTCGGCGTGTGGCCCTTTCTGGATCTTTGGGCCAAGTATTTCATCCTTCGCCGTCAAGTCATCCCCAACCCGGATCAGAAAGTAAAGGATTTGGTCGATTGCGGAGCGGCCACCATCATCCCTCGCGCTGACTCCGGATTCCCTATAGTCAAGGGACTTGAATCCTGCCGGAAGTGGCAGCGTAGCTTCTTCTACGTGAAGAACCGGGAGCACTCGGGAGATGGTCCAGGATCCTCGAATCCGGATTTCATCAACTTGCCGGAGTTTGTCAATGGCCCTCCTCGCAAGTTCAACCTCTGGAAACAACTGCCGGATACCGAAGAGGTCAATTGCATGCATGACGTGCTTTTGGCACTGACCAAGAAAATGACCGGCGACGATCTCCTGCGCTGCTTCATTATCCGCCGCGTCTGCCCCCTGCAAACCCGAGTGCACAAGATGTGCCATATGGATGGGAGCTATGACCCCATCAGGACCAGTATTTTCCCTCTTGACCGTCCCGCGGTCGTCCGACGTGTCCGAGCTATTGCTCGGACGAAGATGTCGGATGATTATGTTTGGGGTGTCATTGGGGGATCCCGGAAAAAACCATTAAAACAGGTGCTCCTGTCTGTCTTTCGCGCATTTGCCTTCGTACATGCGTTCACCTGGACACCGACACGTGGTGATTTGTTTGCGCAGTTGTTCGAGCGGCAAGCCGAGGAGGGCGCAGTCCACGCCAACGGGGATTTCGTGCCGAACATCCCGGTGCCGGATAAGATGCCGAGAAAGGACCCCGACGGCGAGGACCATCTCGCCATTCCTCTATTCAAAGCTGCAGCTCCGGGTAACCCTTCAACCTCAGAGGCATTTTCCATTTCTTCGGATGATGAGGATGAGATTGACTGCCAAATTCTCGATGTTATTGACGCTCTCCCTCTCAATTGGGCCTCCGCAGTGGTTCCGAAGCCGACTGCCGGGACAAAACGCGCCGAGAGCCGGAAGCGCGCGGCTTCAGACACCGAGGCTGCCGACAACCCCGGCAACCCCCCCAAGAAGAGCAAGCCGAATAAACAAACGGCCCCGAAGCCTCGCCGGCAAAGGGGCCCTCCCATTGTGGACTCCGGGTACATTCTCCTTGCCTTATGCCACATGACTTTGCCTTCTCCATAAATTATTATTGAGATATTTTCTTTCAGGGACGCACTCGACCTCCCGTCACCTGCTATTCCTCCTCCTCCTCCCGAAACTCGGACTCCCAGCCCTGCTCGGGCTTCGCCTTCTCCTCCTCGCCCCTCTACTCGGGGAAGCGAAGTTGCCGCCTCCGGCGCCGCACCGGCATCTGTTGTGGCTCCGGATGCTTGCCCGGTGATCGACGAGATCCCGGTGCAGGCCACGACGACCTCGGGAGACATTCTCCTTCCGGAAAGTCCGCGCCGGGTGCCCGGGCTTGAGGCGGAGATCTTGAGCCCTCCCCGGCAGTCGGTGCCAAGCGGTCCCTCCCGGCGAGCTTCGGACAAGGCTGCCCCGGAGAACCGGCCCGCAGTCTCCTCCCGGTCAGCTGATCCACCTGCTGGGAAGTCGCGCCCCAAGGTTGCTGGGCAGAAAACGACTTCTGCCAAGCCTGCTGCTGCCCCGACATCCTCGGCCCAGGACTTGGTGCTGCGCACGGGTATGTTTTCATCGTTACCACCGCCTCCCGCCGAGATCCCTACTGCTGCCTTGCGGATGTTGCGAGCAACCGTTAGCTCCTTTGTGCCTTCAGGGTCCCGGGATATTGCTGCTGCCCGCGCGCCTGGCGGCTCCGGCCTACAGGTTGTTGACGAATACAACCAGGCTTGGCTTGCCGCCGACGCCTCCGAGACCGCGGGAGACTTGCACGCTGCAGGCCCAAGCCGCAACGCCCAAGCTCTGCACGCTCTCCAGGTGGCCGCGCTGGATGTTACTCGGGTGACCGAGGTAAGCTTGTTCTATTTTCTTTCATCAAAAAATACTTATTCCTTCCATCACCACTAGTCCCCGAGATTGGTGCTTAGTGTTCTAGATTCTACCGAATAGCAGATCACTGAGCTCCAATCTTAGAGAAAATTTCAGGACTCGGACACCGAGTCCCCGAGATCCTCCCAACCGGGTAGCTTGCTTTAAAATTTGCTTCACAACCACTAGTCCCCGAGATTGGTGCTTAGTGCTCTAGATTCCACCGAATAGCAGATCACTAGGCTCCAATCTTAGAGAAAATTTCAGGGCTCGGACACCGAGTCCCCGAGATCCTCCCAACCGGGTAGCTTGCTCTAAAATTTGCTTCACAACCACTAGTCCCCGAGATTGGTGCTTAGTGCTCTAGATTCCACCGAATAGCAGATCACTAGGCTCCAATCTTAGAGAAAATTTCAGGACTCGGACACCGAGTCCCCGAGATCCTCCCAACCGGGTAGCTTGTTATGTGCTAGAGATCCCGGATTCTCCCGATTTCTTTACATTCTTCCCCGGCTGACTCCTCCTTCTTTGTCTTGATTTCAGGAGTGCAGCAAGAAACGCTGCAACATCTTCAACCGAGTTCTTGCTGACCTCGGTCAGTCCAAGAAGTGCGAGGGGCGCCTCCGGGAGGAGCGAGATGCCGCGCGCAAGGTCTCGGTAGACCAGAAGGCCGCACTCGCCACCGCGCAAGCTGAGATCGCGCGGCTCAACGGCGAGCTCGAAAAAGTCAAGGCTGCTGCAACCGAGATGAAGACGCGCTTCATCGAGGCGAGCAAGAAGCAAAAGGAAACCTTGGACCAGTCCGAGGAGCGTGCTCATCTTGCCGAGACCGGGCTGGCTCTCCTCCGGTCACGGTCCGATACTTGGCTCTCCGAGCTCACTGTATTGAACCGGGATCTTAACAGTAAGTGGACCGACATCCGTCTTCTCTTGTTGCTTCCTTTCTTTGCTGTCGCTTTTCTTATGACCTAGTTGTTTGACAATTCTTCTTTTTAAAGGGGAATTTGAGCACTCCCGGGAGGCTGCTATTCTTGCCGTTGCTGCCGCCCGAGAGAAGCGCGCCGGAAAGGGCCCTGTCTCGGAAGCCTGGGACATCGAGGATCACCTCACCGCCCTGAAGGCCCGGATAGTGCCTCTTCGGTCTATCGGGACGGAGCTGCTCAGCGCTGCGGTCCACGTCCACGGCGCACTGTGGCCGAGCATCCGCGGGACGCTCTCGGTGCCCGAGCTCGCGAGCGCACTGCAGTGTGCCGGGAGGCGCATTCATGCGTGGAAGCGTTCCGGTGCGCGGGCTGGTGCCGACCAGGTCTTGACCCAAGTACTCAGCTGGTACGAAGGTCTTGATCTGGAGGCGATCCAGCGGCTGCGGACGATCTCGCCGTGGGTGAGTGACCCGGCTAAGATCCAGCGGCGACAGGAGGTTGCGCACCGCATCGCCTCGTGGTCAAGCATCCGCGCCTTCACCGCCAGCGTCCTTCCTTCCGACTCCGAATCTGAATATGAGGATGACGAAGAAACCGGCGCGACCTGCGACGCGGAAGACGAGGCCCCGGAAGAAGATGATGCTGCTTCCGGTGCCGCGCCCGAGAGCGTGGTTCCCCGGGATGTCTCCGAGACCGAGGTGCACCGCGACGCCCCGAGTACTGCTGCCGGAACTGAAGCTGAAGCTGCTCCTGCTGCGTCTCCCGAGAGAGCTGCTCCCGCAGCTACTACCGGGACTACCGCTTCTGCTGACGCCGCCGATCCTGCTGCTCCTGCTGCCACTGCTCCCGAGGTCGCTGCTCCTGCTGACGCCCCCGTTGAGAAGCCGACTTCCCCTATCACTTGAGACACTTAAGAGTAGATTCGTCACATCCCGGGATGCCGGGTACCATATGTAACATACACTTATATTATTTTCGTTTCGTAGTGAACTATTTATCCGAGTAACTTATGTCAATTTATTCTGTTTTGAGTTCCCGAATTGCCTTTCATGTTTACCGTACTTAGGTAATTTCTGCTCTTGTCTACCATTTCGGCGTTCGACAGTCGAGTCACAAAACTCCACATACAGCATACATTACTTAAAACAATCCGAGTTCCTACTAACCGAATTCCCGACATAAAAAATAACCGAGTTAGTAAAAAAAGGTATGCCGGATAAGTTCCTTCTCCGAGTCCCCGAGACCATTTTCGTGTTTCCCACCTTCCCTGTCTTTGCTCTTGACTACCATTTCGGCGTGCGTCAGTCGAGTCACAAGATGATTTCACATGACATACATTACTTTGACTTTGAGAATCGAACTCGGAACTTTCCCGGCATACAAATAACATAAAAGATAGCAATCCGGCAGTCCCCGGGTTTCTTCCCGAGATGCCGGTAGAAAACAGCAAATGAACTTAACAAAAATGAGAACAAAACATGCATATAATCAGGCAGTCCCCGGGTTCCTCCCGGGGTGCCTTTCTTTCATTAATACTGAAAACTGAGATATAACATACACTGAGCCCTTTACGTGTAAAAGGGGCGAAGTAGAGCTACATTCCATGGACGCTTGGTTTCCTCACCGGATTTGTCCATTACACCTTTCCTAGCCTCCTGTGCATCTACAAGGTAATAAGAATCATTGTGCAATGCCCTGCTTATCACAAAAGGTCCCTCCCATGGAGGTGACAATTTATGCATTCCGGCCGTGCGTTGGATGAGCCTTAGCACCAGATCCCCTTCTCGGAACACCCTCGGGTGCACCTTCCGGCTATGATAGCGACGGAGATTCTGTTGATAAATTGCAGACCGAGATAGTGCCAATTCTCTTGCCTCTTTGAGTAAATCTACATCATCTTCTCGGGCCTCCTTTGCCTCGGTCTCGGTGAACATTGTCACTCTCGGGGAATCATATTGTATGTCGGTTGGGAGTACTGCCTCAACACCGTATATCATGAAGAATGGCGTGTACCCGGTAGATCTATTCGGTGTAGTCCGGAGACCCCATAGCACTGCCGGTAACTCCTCTATCCAGCATCCCGGAGTTCTCAATAGTGGTTCGATCAAACGAGCTTTGATGCCGGCCAAGACTAAGGCATTTGCTCTTTCGACTTGCCCATTTGCTTCCGGATGTGCAACTGATGCTACATCCAGCCGGATTCCCTTCTCAGCACAAAATCGAGCGAATTCCCTCACAGCAAAGTTGGTTCCATTATCTGTGATAATGCTGTGCGGGTATCCGTATCTCAAGACGATGTCTTTCAGGAATTGCACAGCGGTGTGTCCATCGCACTTCCGGATTGGCTTGACCTCTATCCATTTGGTGAACTTGTCCACCATAACCAGTATGTGTGTCATATTGCCTCTTGCCGGCTTGAACTGACCAACCATATCCAAACACCAAACTGCGAATGGCCAAGTGATGGGGATTGTTTTCAGTGCTGACGCCGGCATGTGTATCCGGTGAGCAAATCTCTGGCATCCTCCACACTTCCGGACAATATCTTCTGCTTGCTGCAGCGCAGTGGGCCAGTAGAACCCATGTCGGAACACTTTCGTCACTAGGGCCCGGGATGATGCATGATGTCCACATTCCCCTTGATGTATTTCCAGGAGCATCACTTGTCCTTCTGCCGGTTCTACACATCTCTGGAGTACCTCAGTGACACTCCTCTTGTATAACTCTTGATTGATGACGGTGTATGCTTTTGATCTTCGTATTATCTGTCGGGCTTCCACTTCATTTTACGGGAGGGTTCCTTCCAAGATATAAGCCATAATGGGCTGTGCCCATCCCGGGACAGGTCTAACCGGGAACATGGGAGCGTCTATGTCCATTGGCTCTGCCGACATTACCTCTATCATCATCTTTCTTTGCCTCTCTGAGCACTGCGATGCTGTCCCCAGGTTCGATGTTATGCTCCCGACATCTACTTCCATGGGTACGGCATCTGAACCAGGATCCTTGGGGATGAAGATAGAATCCGATTCGGGTGAGGGCTGAATAGATGGCTTCCTCAAATGCTCCAGGGCTATTCCGGGTGGGATGGCATCCCGAGACGATCCTAGCTTGGACAAGACATCTGCTGCCTCGTTTTCTCCTCTGGGTATATGCTTGAACTCACATCCTTCAAAAAATCCGGATATTTTCTGCACATGAAACCTGTATAAGGCCATGTGTGCATCGAGGGCATCCCAATTCCCCGACACCTGTTGCACCACGAGGTCGGAGTCACCGAAACACTCTATCCGGCGGATGCCGATTTCCTTGGCGACGTTCAATCCATGAACCAAAGCCTCATATTCCGCGACATTGTTGGATGCCCGAAAATGAATTTGCAGCACATACTTCAGTACATCTTGCTTTGGGGAAGTGAGGACCACTCCGGCACCCAATCCGATCTTAGCCTTTGAGCCATCGAAATGCATCCTCCAGAAATTGTAATCCGGCATCGGAGGTTCATACTGCATCTCGGCCCAGTCTACCAAAAAGTCCGGCAGTGCCTGCGACTTGATGGCATCTTGTCTCTCATATGCCGGAGCGTACGGAGAATCCTGGATGGCCCATTTGGCTACCCGGCCGCTAGCGTCCTTGCAACCTATGATCTCGGCCAGAGGAGCTTCACATACCACTGTGATCGGGTGTTCCTGAAAGTAGTGCTTGAGCTTGGTCACTGCCATGTACACCCCATACGCCAATTTTTGGTAGTGCGGGTAGTTTTGCTTGGATTCCGAGATCACCTCACTGAGGTAATACACCGGCCTCTGTATCAGCTTGCCCCCCTCTTCCCTTTCGACCACCATCGCCACACTGACTACTCGGTTGGTTGCGGCAATATACAGCAGCATAGGTTCCTTGGGTAATGGGGATGCCAATACTGGTGCCGTTGAGAGCATTCTCTTCAAATCGTTGAACGCCGCGTCAGCCTGCGGGGTCCAAACAAATGTCTTGCTCTTCTTCATCAGTTGGTACAGGGGTAAGGCCTTCTCCCCAAGTCAACTCACAAACCGACTTAGGGATGCAAGACATCCGGTAAACTTCTGCACATCCTTGAGACGCACGGGCAACTTCATGCTCTCAATAGCACGGATTTTACCCGGGTTGACCTCTATTCCCCGGCTTGAGATGAGGAAACCGAGTAACTTTCCTGCCGGAACACCAAATGTGCACTTATCCGGGTTCAACTTCATCCGGAATCTTCTTAAGTTCTTAAATGTTTCCCTCAGATCATCTATTAGTGAGGCTTTTTTGTTTTGTTTTTATGACTATGTCATCGACATAGACCTCGGCATTTCGGCCTATTTGGTCATGCAAACATTTCTGCATGCATCTCTGGTATGTAGCACCAGCATTCCTCAAACCGAAAGTCATGACACGATAGCAATAAGCCCCATAAGGGGTAATAAAAGCAGTTTTCAACTGATCATCCAGATTTAAAGGTATCTGGTGAAAACCAGAATAAGCATCTAGAAAAGTTAAAAGCTCACTCCCGGCAGTGGAATCTATCACTTGATCTATCCGGGGCAGTGGAAAGGGGTCCTTCGGACATGCCTTGTTGAGGTTGGTGAAGTCGATGCACATGCGCCACACCTTAAGCAGGAGGGGATCATCCTTCTTCTTCTCTACCAAAACCGGATTTGATATCCAATCCGGGTGCAGCACTTCCATTATGAATCCGGCGGCCAACAGTATAGCCAGATGCTCCATGGCCGCGGATCTTCTTTCATCCGAGAGGCGCCTAGTTGGTTGTTTCACCGGCTTCGCATCCGGTCGAACAAACAGAGAGTGCTCAGCCAACTCCCTCGGGACGCCTTGCAGATCGTCACTCGACCACGCAAAAGCATCCCGATTCTCACGGAGGAAGTCGACGAGCTCGCCTTCCTATTTGCTGTCCAGGTTGCTGCCAATGATAACTTGGCGCTCCGGGTTGCTGGGGTCCACACACACCTTCTTGGTCTCCTTGGGGGGCTGAAATGATGCCCCCTGTTCCGGGTTCACCATCCCGGGCATTCCGAGTTGGGTGGTCTTGGCCATTGCCACCACCTGCTGGATTCTCTTCTTCTCTTCTGCGATCACCAGGGATTCAGCCAAGCATGACCCCGCCGAGGCACATTCCATGGAGCGCTTGTGGTCTCCCGAGATGGTGATTATACCGTTAGGTCCCGACATCTTCATCTTCAGGTAGCCCATGTGAGTTGAGATCATGAACTTGGCGAGGGCCGGTCTGCCGATCAGTGCATGATATGGGCTTTCGAGGTCCACGACCTCGAACTCCAAGCTCTCGGTTCGGCAGTTCTCCCGAGTTCCGAATAGCACCTCAACCCAGATCTTTCCCATGGGCGAGCAGGAGACTCCGGGCACAATGCCGTGGAAGGTTGTCTCGGTAGGCAGCAGGGTGTTCATAGATACTCCCAGCTTCAGCATCGTGTCCTTGTACATGATGTTAATGGCACTGCCATTGTCAATCAGAACCCGGCTGAAGCAGACGTTGAGGTTGGGTCCGACAAAAGTTGGGTCCACCACCAAGGCATACGCACCCGGTTTAGGCATAACCCTGGGGTGATCCTTCCGGCTCCACGTGATCTCCATCTCGGACCAGTGCAAGAACTTGGGCACCGCCGGGATCACAGCATTCACCTCCAGGGCACGCTGCCGCACACTCTTTCGGTCAGTAGGCTGGGTCACGAAGACCACATAGCTTTGATGTGCCTCCCGGTAGTTGCTCTGCTGCTGTCCGGCTTGGTTACCGTTGTTGTTCCGGGTATGCACCACATTCACTGGCCAAGGTGGGGGTCCTCGCGGAGGAGGGGGAAGTCGGACAGCATTGGCCCCCGATGTCGGAGGAGGGGGTCTCGGGATATTGGGCCGAGATGCCGGAGCACTCTGCCGAATAGCTCCCGAGCTGCCTTCCTGCAACGTGCGCTGATACCAGCTGCACTGCTGAGTAGAGTGGTTTGCTGGCTTGTTGGCCTCCAGAGTGTGGTAGCAGCATGGCTTGTTCAACATTTCCTCATATGTCAGGGGCTTCTTTTGTTCCACCCAGGTCTTTTGCACCTCCTGACTCTGACCCCAAGCCGGGCCACTTGTCTTTTGACGCTGGCTGTTGCCGGCATCCTCCTGCTCCCGGGTCACTGCTGCGACATGCTGCGCGGCATGGTGGTACTCGGGCTGATTCCTCTTGTGGCCGAACTCCTGGCGATCATGGCTCCTGCTCGGTCCTGAACGCTGAGGCCCCGCATTCCTCCTGTTGGAGTCTCCGACATCCACCAGGGGTTGGATGGGATCTCCAAGCGTGTAGGTATCGGCGATGCGCATGGTCTCTGCCAAGGTCGTTGGCATCTTTCTCTGCAACTTCTGCCAGAGCATTGAGCCATGCCTGCATCCTTGTGCAAACCAGGAGATGGCCTGTGCCTCTACCACTCCTTCGCAAGAGTTGCGAATATTGCTCCACCGGGTAAGGTATTCCCGGTCAGTCTCATTACTCCTCTGCCTACAGATGGCGAGCTGCTGAGGCCTGTTGGGCCTTTTGTACGTGCTGGTGAAGTTGCTGATGAATGCTTCCTCAAAGTCTAACCAGCAGTCTATACTGCCAGTCCTCAGGTTGTTCAACCAGATCCGGGCTGGTCCTTCCAACATCTGCGGTACATAACGTACCGCCCATCGTCTGTTTCCACCGGCTATGCTTACTGCAGTTACATAGTCGGTTAGCCAGTCCTCCGGCTTCTTGCTCCCGTCATAGGTCTTGGCACCCCGGTTGAGCTGAAAGTTCCGAACAGGAGGTTCCCGCATGATCCGAGGTCCGAAGCAGGCAGGTCCCGGAGGTCCTTGCTCTTCCACCAACTCGGATTGATGAATCCGGTCGAGCCGGAATCTGGAATCTGCCGGGTTCAGCTGCCTGGTTCCTATCCGAGATCCCAAAGGGTTCTCGTCTGGCTGATATCCGAGCTGCTGCAACCTCGAGTTGCCATCCTTGAGCCTGTCTTGCGCAGGGATCACGGCCTGCTGGGGAACGGAGGCGACCTCCCTCTGTGGGTTTCCCTGAACATGAGGAGGGTTCCGGGGTGGATTACCATGGCCAGCCGGGTTATTGTTTCCTACACCCAGGTTACCATCCCCACGGGTACTTCCCGCCTGCCGCGAGTTACGCTGTCCGGCTTGCCCTGCTTGCTGGATACCGGCGAAGGCCGGGTCATAAGTCTATAGCTGCTTGTTCTTCCCGGAACCTCGACTCCGGCTCCGGCTCTTGCTCTTGCTTTTGCTCGGATGCGGGGAAGAGGCCTCCCCATCCGACTTCTGGCTATTGGGTCTGGCTGAGTGCACCTGGGACCCTGCCCCGGGGTTCTTCTTCTTGAAGGCCTGATTCTGACGGTTGGCCTCAATTACCAACTCGTTTACCCGTTCCTGCTGCTTGCGGAGGGCCTCACCGGATAACCCCGCCAACTCCGCCATGGCGGCTTCGGCGGCCCTAAGAGTTTTCGCCGGTGAGCTGTACACCGGCTTCCCCGCTGAAATCCGACTTCCTGTGTGACTGGTGGTGGCTCCACCAGCCAGCTCCTCATTCACCATTCTTCCTTTCTTGCGCAGATCCGCAATGCGCTTGTCCCGGGTGTCTATTTTAAGGAATCCGTGAGCAGCATTGTACTCCCGGAGGCTAGCATTGAGCTCGCGACGGATCTCGGCGATCTCCTGCGCTTCGGCGAGTAGCAATCTCCGCTGCTCCTCCAAGTCAGCCGAGGTGGCCTGGGTATCCGCTTCAGCAGCCACAGGTACAGTCAACTTAGCCACCAGTCCCGAGAGGGGATCCGGACGACGCCGCGGCTGGGACGGCTGCGGATCGCCATCTCGGGCCGCAGGTCTTTCCTGCAGGGGTTTGGCCAAACGGGGGAGACCGCTTCCGGTATCGCCGTCTGCGTCCTGGTACTCCTCCTCAGTTGCCCTGACCATCATCACCGCGACGAAACTCGGGGGGTGACCGGCACGGAGACCCCGAGCAGCGCAGAGCATGGGCGGGTCCTCAGCTTCCAGGACCATGTCCGGGTAGCTACAGACAACCTCGGTGGCGACGTAGGTGGTGAAACCACTGAAGTCAATGAGACATCCGTTTACCGGAAAGGGCCTGTTCCGGAAGCATCCTGCGTTGTCGCTGACGAAGTCCATCTCTCCTAGCCTCACGACCAGGCCAGAGAGAACCCGAACCTCGAAGTGAACAGGGGAGCCCGTCCGGATGTGTACACCAGCCAACGCCACTGTCGGCCCCACGGTGGGCGCCAACTGTCGTGGTGGTGTCACGGCAGATGCCATAGGATGGCTAATGTGTGGGGCCGATGGACGTTGGTGGATCCGGGGAGGGATAGCGAGCTGATTAGCCCACGCGAGGAAGATCCCGGTATGACCGAGATCTCCCAGGAACAAGAAACAAGATCAAAGTGCAAAGGGGAAGATCTAACAAACACGAACAAATGCACAAAGGCACACAACACACACACACGATATACCCAGGTTCAGGGCCCTCGTGAGGAGGTAACACCCCTACTCCTGCCTTTCCTCTCTATATATTTGTGGTACAAGAGCTACAACTTGCTACTAGATCTCTCAAAGGGAGGAGTACAAAGAACTAGATGAACTCAAGGTGAGAAGGAGTAAATGTTCTAAGAGTAAATGTGACAATCACTTTGGCTCTGAAGTTGGTCCCCCTCCCCCCAGGAGCAGTTATGGCGCCTTTTATAGAGTTCCGGCCAGGAGGGCCGGAAACCCTAAATCGGCTTGGCCCCACCGGGCAGGCCTAACCGGCATGTCGTCACCGGCTAGCGTGAGCTAGTCACCGAGCTATCCGGCATAGCCTCTGCGTCATCATCTCGATAAGTACGGCAGGCGCCGTCCTGCACCAACATTGTCCCCCTGTCAGAGACAAGACATGTCTTTGCCCATCTCGGATAGCCTTTTCCGGATTGCCGGGCTAGGCACGTCAGGTCTTGTCGTACCACGATCGTACCGGCTGACGCGGTCCCGTGTCAGGCTGGAGGTGACCATGCTTCCGTGTCAGGCGGGAGGTGACCATGCTTCCGTGTCAGGCGGAATGGTACTTCCCCCCGCAACAGACGGGAAAGCCTGCTATAGACCGTTGACGGCCTACCGGAAGCCCTCACGCCGGCTACCTCCTCGCTTGCCACTGTGAGCCCCTTATGCATAAGATCAAGACCGAGACATATAGTCCGGTTAGTACCTACCCGGACTACCTATCCGGTAAAGCCGAGTACTCCTCCTCCCGGGAACCTCCTCGGAGCCCGAGATCCGGGATCCTTTCCGGAGGGGTCCGAGCTCGTCTCAGGATGAGTATCTCTAGGCCTAGCCTCCCGAAGATGTCTTAGCCTATCAGCAAAGACATCTTCGAGAAGCTAGTTCTTAGAGGAACCACCCGCTTACGCTTGTGCTGCGATTGTGAAGGCCGGGGGTGTCTATTTATAGCTGCCAGAGCTGCCCCTTGCGCCTGCCAGGAGACACTTTGCCCTCTACCAGTGTACAAGGGTCAAATTGCCCTTTCAGCACACCAGGAGGTGTCCCTGGCTCTCACCAAAGGTCAAGTACTGTTGGCACCTTACTGAATTATACCGGGATCTGCCCCTACCCGGGGAGCAGCCCCCCGACAAATGGCGAGTCTAGAGTCCGAGAAATGGCTAGAAGCCATGAAATCCAAAATAGGATCCATGTATGATAACAAAGTGTGGACTTTGATGGATATTCCCAAAGGGCGCAAGGTCGTCGAGAATAAATGGATCTTTAAGAAGAAGACTGATGCTGATGGTAATGTGACCGTCTATAAAGCTCGTCTTGTCGCAAAAGGTTTCCGACAAGTTCATGGGATTGACTACGATGAAACTTTTTCACCGGTAGCGATGCTGAAGTCTATTCGGATTTTGTTAGCAGTTGCTGCCTATTACGATTATGAAATATGGCAGATGGATGTCAAAACAGCCTTCCTAAATGGAAACATTGAGAAAGAGTTGTACATGGTACAACCGGAAGGTTTTGTCGATCCAGAAAATGCTGACACGGTATGCAAGCTTCAGCGCTCCATTTATGGATTGAAGCAAGCATCTCAGAGCTGGAATCTTCGCTTTGATGAGGTATTCAAAGGTTTTGGATTTGTCTAAAATTTGGAAGAGACCTGCATTTACAAGAAAATGAGTGGGAGCTCGGTTGTGTTATTAGCACTATATGTAGATGACATATTGCTGATTGGGAATGATGTGGAACTTCTGAATAGCGTGAAGGATTATTTAAGCAGTAAATTATCCATGAAGGACTTAGGAGAAGCTGCATATGTCTTAGGCATTAAAATCTATCGTGATAGATCAAGACGTCTATTATCGTTGAGTCAGAGTGCTTATCTTGATAAAATACTGAAGCGTTTCGGTATGGAGAAGGCAAAGAAGGGTTCTCTGCCGGTTATCAAGAATAAAACATTGCGAAAGGCACAGTGTCCGGAACGGAACATGATAAGGCCGATATGACTAAACATCCTTATGCTTCATCCATAGGATCGATTATGTATGCAATGTTAAGTACTAGACCTAATGTGGCATTAGCTCTAAGTTTGACAAGCCATTTCCAGAATAATCCTGGAATGACGCCTTGGATTGCTGTTAAGAGCATTCTTAAGTATCTCTATAAGACAAAGGAAATGTTCCTTGTCTATGGTAGCTGTGATGAAGAACTTGGTGTAACAGGTTACGTGGATGCAAGTTTCTGCTCAGAGCCCGATGACTCTCAGTCACAAGACAGGTTATGTGTTCATGGTGAATGGAGGTGCCGTGTGCTGGAGAAGTGGAAAGCAACCCATCGTCACACAATCTACAATGGAGTCGGAGTACATTGCTGCTTGCGAAGCCGCGAATGAAGCTGTGTGGCTGAGGAAGTTCATCATTGAACTTGGAGTGTTCCCGAGCGTGCAAGACCCTGTGATCCTCTTCTGTGACAATACGAGTGCAATTGCTAACGCCAAGGAGCCAAGGTCTCACTCAACCGCCAAACACATTCTCTGACGCTTCCATGTGATACGACAGTGCGTACAAGGAGCGATGTGAAGATTTGCAAAGTGCATACGGATCTGAATGTGGCAGATCCCCTGACGAAGCCTCTTCCGCTTGACAAGCATGAAAAACACCAGTTAGCTATGGGTGTTAAGCTTTTACACCCTTGTAATCTAGATTAATTTGTCTTCTAGTGCAAGTGGGAGACTGAAGGAGATATGCCCTAGAGGAAATTAATAAAGTGTATTTCTTTATAATATCTCGTTTGTTCATAATATGTTTTTGTGTCATGCTATAACCGTATTAAGCGGAAAAATTAATACAGGTGTGATGCGTAAACAACCAGGTGCCTAGTAGCCTCTACTAAGACTAGTTTTGTTGCGCGATTGATGATCGAGGTTTCCCGATCATAGGGCATGGCGCCAGTCGGCAATGGAAGTCATATCGTTGGAGAACGATGTGATGGACATACCCATATTTGTAGGACGTAGTCATTACACCTTTGACCGTGAGACCAACTCTTATTGTTATTCCTGGAAGATACTTTGATTGCACCAAACGTCATATCTTAATTAGTATGACAATAATGGTGATACTTTTGGGTATCTGAAAGGAGTAGTTGAGACGAGGGGTCAAGAGCGGGATTTGCCAGTCCACATAGCAGGATAGATACTCTAGGCCCTACTCAGTGAGATTATGTCTAATGAGATTGCAAGCATGTGACTAGTTCACGGAGACATGAAATCATATACGAGGAGAAGATAGCGTTGTCGGTAACGAGGTCAAGCTAGATATGGAGATATCTATGAACGACGCTCGGACACGCTAAGTATCGTCGTGGCAAAAGGTTTAAGACTTTACGTTCAGGTTTGATAGATAAAAGTCATTCGTTATATCACAGGGATTAATTCATGTGGTCCAGGCCTACGAGTTAGTCATTGATCGGAGAGGATTCTCGATCATGTGTGTTATTATATCGAACCGCTAGGGTAACACACTTAAGGGGTTTCGACAAGATAACTGGAAAGGGAAGAGATCACCGGGAACGTCCCGGGAGAGATCCGATGGAGATCGGGCAGCGAAAAAATAGTTTGAGCAAGAATAAAAAATATATAATATGTTTGATATTAGTTAGTGTAATTAATGTCTAAATATGATTTTATATATTTATTTTCGAATTAATTTAGGCTGATTTCCCTAAATGGGCCTTCTGGTCGAAAGAAGGCCCAAGAGGGGAAAATTCCCTAGGGGAATTCGGTGGGGGGCTTGGGGGCCGGCGCACCCAGCCATGCCGCACCAGGCATGTGGGATTAGTCCCACATTGCCTGGCTGGCAAGTTGGCTCCCCCCTGGGAGCCTATTATAGAGGGGCACCCATGGCCTTTTATTTCACCAATTAATTCCCCAATTGTCTCTCGATTTCGTGATTCCCTTTCTCGGAGTTGCGCCGAGTTGAGAGGGGGATCTCTTCCACCGTAGCCCACTGCCGCGCTGCTGGTGTTCCGGTCCAAGTCTTCCGCTGCTCGTCCTGGACTGGAGCTTCGGAGGCCGTCGTCTCCACCGTACGTGTGTAACGCCCTGCGAGGTGCTGCGCTAGCGGTGCTGGGAGGTCTGCTTTCTCTACACGTCCTTGAGGTCGGCTTCATCGGTCTTCATAGACAACGTTCGTTCGGGAACGTAATCCCCGCTTTCGGTTTACAAGGGTATGTATTCAAATCTCTGTTCGGACTACTATATCTGCATAGAATAGATCTTGGCATGTTTTAAGGATATCGTTGCTAGGATTTTTTTTGTTTTCTGCACACGATTCCCTTCACTATTTTGGTGACTAATGATATCATAAAAGGTGTTCTAATGTTTGTGATGAACTATGCAGGTTTTAGAACAGGTGGGATGATAAGAGTGAACACTTAAAATTGCCTGGTTTTCACTACTGCTTCACTGTGTAAATCTTCAGGAAATCCAGAAGGAGATTTCCGGAACCCGGAGATTTCCGGTCCCCAGTCCGGAGATCTCCGAGCTACACAGGTTTTCCCTAAGTCAAGAACTCCAGACTGCACTGACTACATTGCGTGTTCAACCGGAAATGCACGAGGAGACTTCCGGGGCCCAGAGATTTCCGAGCCCCAGTCCGGAGATCTCCGAGTGACAGAAGAATTTCGACCAAGTCAGAATCTCAGAGCGCACTGACCCCAGATGGAGCTCAACCGGAATTTCTCCAGGATATTTCCAAAGACCGGAGATTTCCGGGGCCCAGTCCGGAGATCTTCGACTCACAGAGGATTTCTCGCCAAGTCAAGAAGACCAACCAGCACTGACCTCCAGACCATTTCAGCCGGAATTCTTACCGGAGATTTCCGAAGTCCGGAGATCTCCGAACCTCAACCCGGACATTTCCGAGCTGACGGCTGTACAACGGGCATAATTTTAGAAGGGGTATAAATACCCCTCCACCTACCTCCAGCATTTTAAGCTTCCATATTTCTCTCTCCTCCTTTGGTGCTGAAGCTTGTTTCTTCTGGATCTCCTAATCCAGCCACTCAAATTCATTGATACTTGGGGATCCGAGGGAGAAGCCACCGATCTACTTCTCCACCGAAGCGTTTTGATTTCCCCCCTCTATATGTTGAGGGGCATCGAATCTAGGGTTCCTTTGTGGATAGCTAGGTTCAACCTTGTATCTTTTGATCCTTTGTGAATTCCTTTGTGGAAGTGACCTCTTGTGGTCGTTGTGGGAGCCCCCAATTCAGTTGTGGGTGTGTGCCCCACGAATTTGTACGGGACCTTCTCCGCCCTTAAAGGAGTCCTTAGTGGAAACGTGGATTCGCACCTTTGTGGTCGAATTCATCGGAGAATAGGGTGAGCCCTTTGTGGCGCTGAGCAAACCTTTGTGGTAGCTCATACCCCTCCAACGAGACGTACACCTGTGTGGTGGAACTCGGAATAAAATCGCCGTCTCCAAGTCCCTATGGTTTTCTTGCTCAATTCTCCTTTACTGCCTATTTATTTCCCGTACTTGCTTAGTTACCTTGTTGTCTATCACTTGTTTCATCTAGTTCACATACAAACAACTTACCTTCCGCTAGCCTAAAACTGAAAAAGACATAAAAAATGGTCACCACCTATTCACTCCCCCCTCTAGGTGGTCAACTGCCGTTCAACTTGATGCTACCGCTCTCTACATGATCAAAAAGGCGGTCGGGAACATGGACATGCCATTCATCCAACACCTCACCAATGTCAAGGAGACATGGGATGCTCTATCCGAGTTGTTTGTTGGGAATTATAGCATGAGGAGGAACCACTATGATTCGTTGAGCAATGAAGCCGAGGGCTTCTACAAGCTTGATGGTGAAGACCATGAGATGATGTATCGAAGATTGGTGGCCATTGCCACAAGCTCTCGTGAAGTGGGTGCCTATCATATTGATGATGCGTGGATCAAGAGAAAGTATGTGCACTCTATGGTGTTATGCGAGCCTACCGACATCAAGAGTCTTCAAGGGAGACACAACTACCATCTCATGACTTCTAATGAGGTGATGCAAGAGATGGCCGCATTCAAAGTGGCCATGAAGAATGCTCAAGACGCAAGGGCAAGGGATCTTGGAATGCAAAAAGGTGCAATCAACCACCGTTGAAGAAGACACCAATGATGACCTTGGAAGCTTTGCCGCCATGTCCGAAGAAGCGCTCAAGATTGCATACAATGATCATCTCGCTCTTGCGGCTCCTACATTTTGGAAGATGCGATTTGACAAGAGTCCACCTCAAGGTGATAAGGTCTCACCCTCCAAGTCAAGGACATGCTACAATTGTCAAGACAAGTTCCACTTCGTCGCCGATTGTCCTTACGAGAAGAGAGAAGAGCATGGTGGACGTCTTGTGCTCAAGGACAAGGCCAAGATGCCCCCCAAGAAGGCCTATGGAAAGAAAATGCCTCTTCACAAGAAGCCTCGCATCATGTTGTTGACTCAAGAAGAGTACCCCACCGATGATGAAGAGTCGGAGGAAGAAACACCGAATGAAGTGGCGGCTCTCGCCACCACTTCAACACCTACCGCTCCTTCATCATTGACAAGAACTTCTTCAACAACGACAAGCTCCTCTCCATCACTTTTTGAGTCGCCAAATGAGAACCCATCACCAAGAGCTCAAGATGTCTTATGGCCAAGGCATCGGAGGTACCTTCATCCTCTTCCTCTTTCATGAATGAAATGAATGAGATTGATGCTGCTTCTAGCCTTCATATCAAGGAAGAGCTTGTTGTTTTCGATTCCTTTATCACTAACTTGCAAGGTGATAGCAAGAAACACGTTGGAGCCCTCATGGCTCGAATTGGTGAGCTAGAGCATCGCAATGAAGAGAAGGGTGAGATAGAAAGAGAAGACGCTATTTCTCTTTCATACTTGAAGTCCTCTCTTGAGGAGGTTGAAGAGTCTCATGCTCGTCTTGAGGAGCAACTTGAAACTATTGAGTAGACTCATAACTCCTCACATGATAAGCTCATTAAGGATCGCAATATGTACTTTGCTAAATTCAAGATGACTCAACAAGATAAGGCCAAATTTGCGGGGCATGTTAGACTCATTGAAGACATGTAGAAACTCGTCATAGCTCACAAGGCTTTGGAGAGTGAACATGCTCTTCTAAAGGAGTCTCATGTTCAATTCCAAACTCGGCTAACTAACCTTGATTCTCCTAGCACTTCTACCCCTAGTTGAAAAAACCGGACCGGACCGACAGTTTGACCGGAATTAACTGGAACAAGAGGCTCAACCGGTCTGTTAAGCGCACTGGACTGGACAAGGAAGTGAACCGGAGAAACCACGATCGAACCGACAATTTTAGGCTAAATCGTTGGAAAATCGGGAAAGATTGAACCGTTCAACAAACCACCGGACGCGCGCGAGCTTAAAAATTAACTACGTGCGTTGGGAATCGAACCTTGGGCTGCTAGTCTTTCATGCAAGGCGTGCTAGCCATCTAATCCGCACCTATTTTGTGATATATGGGTGGAAGTTTGCGTACTTAATGAATAGTTTTATGTATTTCACTACTAAAATTAACTATTTTCCTTAACAACCGGTCCAGCAATTGAACCTGCTGAACCACCGGTTGAACCAAGAAAACTTGAACCAAGAGGCTGGCCGGTTCGATGACCGGTCCGGTTTTGAAAACTAGGCTTCTACCTCTATTTGCTCTAGTGATAATGCTAATCTTGTGAAGGAGAATGCTAGATTGAAGAATGAGATTGTTAAGGCCTCCACATTCAAGACCATCCTTCTCAAGGGTAAGCAAGTTGTTGAGACTCCCATCATGGAGCCTCACACTCGTCAAGGGAAGGAGGGACTTGAGTAAGTGACTCCCATGAAGGTGAATGCCAAGAAGGGCATTCCCACTCAAGCTAAGAACTTCAACCCCATCCAAGCCAAGAAGGCCGACTCCATTCAATCCAAGGACAATGTTGCGAGTAGGAATGCCACAAGGGGCAAGCCTACTCGTAAAGATCATGCCCGGGACAATAATCCCAACTATGCTTTATATGTTGATTATTATGGGAATGTTTGTGCTCGTTACATTGGACCCTACTATGGTTTCATTTCATATGCTATTTGGGTTCCTAAGTCTCTTGTCGCCAACCATAAGGCACCCATTGTGAAGCAATGGGTTGCTAAATGCAAGAATTGATCTCTTGTAGGACCTTGCTCCAGTGGTTCAAAATGGATAATTGATAGTGGATGTACAAGTCATATGACCGGGAGCAAAGAACTCGTCACGGAGTTAAGACCAAATGTAGATCAAGTGTCCGTGACATTTGGTGACTTAAGGTAACCGGGCTTGGCAAAGTGGTAGTTGCCCCCGACGTTACTGTTTTCAATGTTATGCTTGTTGAATCCCTTGGCTATAATTTGTTATCAGTTCGTGCCTTAACAAAGTTGGGGATTTCTCCTTTCTTTGATAAGGAAGTTGTGGTCCTCTTGTGGAGCAAGTCACTACAAGTGGCTTTCGTGGGATACGTGGAGCATGAGCTTTATGTGGTGGACTTCTCAGGAGCCACCTCTACTCAAGCCATGTGTCTCTTCGAAAAAGCCGACGTGGGTTGGTTATGGCATCGCCGACTAGCCCACTTAAACATGCGTACTTTGCAAAGACTTCACAAGGGTGGCCACATTCTTGGACTAAAAGATCATGTTTTCTTTTCAAGGGATCGTGTTTATAGAGCTTGTGTGGAAGGCAAGATGCATGATATTCCTCATCCAAGCAGGACCATCATATCTTGATTTTGGAGCTCCTTCATGTTGATCTAGTTGGACCAATCTCGGAGAAAAGTCTTGGTGGCAAAAGTATTGCCTCGTGATTGTGGATGACTATTCAAGGTACACATGGGTCTACTTCTTCAAGACCAAGGATGAGACGCAACAAGTGTAATGCCCCAATCCATAAATTATACAGTGATGCTATGTGTCGGTGGTCATGCTACATAATCGAAGGTTACTGGGGTTACCACTCCCAGGCCGAGTAAACATCGGCAGGCGTGCTCGGCATGGATCATCGGCCACACAACCCTTCGATCATGCCATATCCAAAGCATAGCCCTCAAAGTATAATAAAGAGACTAAGACACCGGAACACCTGGCACATGACATACCCTACGACTCAAGATAATATAGTTCAACTCTTAGTAGAGAATGATAGCAAATATTACAATCAGAGGTCACTGACCCAACATTACAACAAGCGGAAGCAAATTAAGTTGTTCTAAACAACAAGATCCAAATATGGCCTAAGAGGCCTACAGATAAACAGTTCCGTGCCAGCTGGTTCCTAGTTGCCCCAGGCTGCCACCCGGGAACCCCAGACTACTCGTCGATGTCAATAAAGAACCCACCTTCGGGGTAGGTAAAGTCCTCCTCTGAAACAAAAATAAACAAGGGTGAGTTCGACGAACTCAGCAAGATTTTGAGCTATTAATGCTCCATGATTGGCTCTCAAGGTTTTATGGCTGTTTTGCGTAAAGCTGATTTTATTCTTAAAATATGACTCCAAGGCATCGACTATCAGAATATTTTCGAAGAGGGGTAAGAAGTAACTATTTCTCTTTTGATTCACTTTCTCATCATCCACCACTGTACATGTTCCACCAAGGCACCTCCCCGACTCACCCTCGAGGAAGTCAACCTTACAATCGTGAGTGGTACCTTTAGTACCCAGTTTTTAGTCATTCCGTTAAAGTTATTCTATGATCTCTGAATTCGTCACCAAGTCGTCCTTAACCGTGGACACGGCTTTTCGAAAAGATTTATCCCTGCAGGGGGTGAACAATGTGAAAGTCGCCAGGTTCCCGAGGGACCTCCCAGCTACTTATCCATGCGTACCATCCGACCCATTGCCTGATCATTTAGCTCTCTTCCGGGGAAAGCCGGCTGGGTGGGAGCGGCTACGACCTTTACCTTGCTTAGAACTAACCCAGGATCATCAGTGGCGGTAGGACAGGTTCAGTGCCTCCAACACCCTGCCCCGCGGCCACTCATTCTCCTAAGCACCATCATCCTCATCTCAGTCTTGACCACCATCTCAACACACGCGCAAATGGAAAGCCAAACTAGAGGACCCTCGGCTAGTCCGCCACAAGTTAGTCGGTCGACGAGGTTCCATATGCCCACGCATGGTAGCACGCTCAACTTGGCTCGAAGGCGAGAACTCGCACCGAGGCGGCGAGAACGAGACAACCCACCACATTCCATGTGGCCTCTCATCCCCACCTTTTAGCATTTTATTAGTTGTTACCACCATTTCTCCACCATCATCCGCGGAATTTCCACATCCGATCCCAACATGAATATCCATCGGACCAATAAACATTTAACTAAGCATGGCTAAGCAACAACATAGCATAGTTCATTATTTCGGCTATCAATACAAACCTATGGATAATAGGAGGGAAACAGGTAATGGCATCGGGAACTTAATGCAACTATAGGATACTCTAATCCAACAAAATTGACATTTGGAACCGCATGCAATATTATAGTGGAGAAAATAATTTGCGGAAAATAGGATAAGATATGCTCAGAGGGTGGGGATCACGCTTGCCTTGCTCAGCAGGCGGGTAATACTGGTCGTCGGGGTAAGGTGGTGAGACCCCGATTCCTTGATCTATCGATGTATAAGAACACCGGAAGAACACAATCAATACAAGCAATTCATATGCAATGCGCAAACACATGATGGCATGACATTTTAATGCACTGAATTACTATAACAAGTATATCACTTTTAGATTGGAGGTCCTGTATAATGATTCCACAAGAGAGGACGATATGGTTCCATAATTGTGGTTATGTTCTCCTATGCGTTCAATTTAGGTCAAAATGCTTAAAATGATGTTGAGGGTGTAGCACAATGTGCTTATGAGCATTTTGATTTAAGGGCACAATTTTAGCAATTGGAGAAATGTATAATGAATTTGAGCTACTCACTTTATTTCTACCCCTTTCTTTAAATCAACACAACAGCAAATAATTTTAATTGCATTTGAGATGTAAGTCATACTAATAGATTGCATCTATTCTTCTGATCATTTTGGTATACTATTTGCAAAGTTTGGACAATTATTTTGAAAGATATGAATTTTCCAAGTTTTATTCATATTCTGCCTATTTATTTAATTCGCAGGAAAATGGTCCGGGCGTTTTTCACCGAGGGCAGGGCTAGCCCGAGCCACTGACGAGCGGTCCCCGGCCACGCTGGCGTCCACGTCAGCGCCACGTCCGCTGCGCATTTGACCGTAGCGGGACGCGCAGTCCGGCACGGTGGCGCGTCGCCGGCGAGCACGGCTTCGGCGGCTGGGGGCATGCGAGGACGCGCTGGCGCGCTCGAACTACCCTACGGGGGATTTCCTACCGAACGGAGGCGGAGCCGCTAGCTATTGGTCGCCGGAGCGAAGCTCCACGGCGACCCGCGGCGGCGCCCGACGGCGAGCTACTGCGCCCCGTCGATCTAGGGGGAGAGGAGACGAGCGGGGATGTCCAGGAGGACGGGTTGCTCACCCTTGACGCGTGGAGGTGCTCGTAGAGGACGGAGGAGGTCGAGGACGGCGGCAATCGTGCCCGGAGCGCCGCGGCCGGGGCGGAAGAAGACGAGGACGATGCGGTCGATCTCGAGTTCCCCGGCACGATTCCTTTGGTGGAGAAGAAGCAGGCGTCGCGGCGGTGCTCGAGGTGGTCTGCGATCTGTGAGGAGCGAGCTCAACCGGCGGCGATGCGGCGGCGGAGCTCGGCCATGGCGCTAGGGTTCCGGCTCGGGAGGAAAAGAGAGGAAAGGGGGAGGGCAGCGCGAAATATCTGGGGAGAGAGAAGCAGAGCGGCGTCGGTGGCGGCCTTATCCTTGCGCAGGGCAGCAGAGGAGAGGGGGGGGGGGGGGGGGGGGGGGTCCGGGCGCGGCGCAGGAGAGAGCAACACGGCGACGGGGTTCGTCGGGGACGAGCGCGCTCGGTCGCTACAAAGGAAGGAGACGATGTTTTCGCAAAAACCCCCCTGCCAATTTTATTTCTCCCTCACAAACAGGTCCTTTTCCAATTCTTTTTAAAACCAGTGCACTTCTCTGATTTAATTGGGGCAGTTAAACATTTCAGAAAAATTTGAGAAAAATATGGTAGCTTCCCCATACAGTGTAGAGTCACCACAAAAATTGGCATATCAAAATAAAATGTTTTGATGCACTTTTGTTCAGAGGGGTTAAATAGGGCATTTCCCTCAAATTTCCATATGTTGCCCCTTTTATAATTTGGAGACAATGCAAATATAATATTTTGAGCTCTTGGAACTTCCTTGACAAATATGCAAGATTCAAAGTAGTTTGGTTTTAGCAAGTGCAATTATCTTCCTTTGAACTCTTGGAACTTCCTTGACAAATATGCAAGATTCAAAGTGTCTTGGTTGAAATGTTCATAAAAGTAGCAAAATGATATGGATGCCATGATGCAATTACTCAAAAGTGGAAAAATTACACAGGTTTTTCAGGTTTCCAAACTTGGGCTGTTACAAATCTACCCCCCTTACAGGAATCTCGTCCCGAGATTCTAAAGTTGCGGAAGAAAGTCGGGATATTCCTCACGAAGACTAGACTCTCTTTCCCAGGTAGCTTCTTCTTCGGAATGGTGAGACCACTGAACTTTGAAGAACTTGGTAGCCTTATTTCGAGTCTTCCTTTCCGCTTCATCCAGGATACGTATGGGATGCTCGCGATAGGTGAGATCCGCCTGGATATCCAGCTCCTCATGATTGACTCCACGGATAGGATCCTTGAAGCAACCGCGGAGTTGGGATACATGGAACACATCATGCACATCCGGGAAGTTGGTTGGGAGTTCTAGCTGGTAGGATAGATCTCCTCATTTGGCCAGAATGGTGAAAGGGCCAACATAACGAGGGGCCAATTTTCCCTTGATTCCAAAGCGACGAACACCACGAAGAGGAGAGACGCGTAGATAGGCCTTGTCACCAATTTCATAATGGACCTCTTGATGGTGCTTATCATAGTAGCTCTTCTGCCTAGACTGGGCAATCTTCAGATTCTCTCGTATGATTTTCACCTTCTCCTCAGCTTCATTGATCACATCTGGACCCAAGAGTTGCCTCTCTCCGGTCTCGGACCAATTTAGCGGAGTTCGGCATTTTCTTCCATACAGAACCTCGAATGGGGCCATACCCAGACTCGCTTGATAGCTATTGTTGTAGGAGAACTCAGCGAAGGGAAGGTATTTTTCCCACCCCTTTCTGAAAGAGATTACACAAGCTCGGAGCATGTCCTCTAGAACTTGGTTCACCCTTTCGGTCTGTCCATCAGTTTGGGGATGGAAAGTTGTGCTGAAGTTGAGGCGGGTTCCCATGGCTTGTTGGAAACTCGTCCAGAATTTCGAGGTAAACAAGCTGCCACGATCAGAGATTATCCTCTTGGGAACACCGTGAAGTACGATGATCCGGGAAGCATACAGGTCAGCCAGCTTAGCAGCTGTGATGTCGACTCGCACTGGGAGGAAGTGAGCCACTTTGGATAGTCGATCGATGATTACCCAGATGGCATCGTTGCCCTTGGGAGACTTCGTCAGACCCGTAATAAAGTCCATACCAATCTCGTCCCATTTCCATTCTAGAATCGCAATAGGGCGAAGAGTGCCAGCATGCCTTTGATGTTCAGCCTTTACACGTCGATAGGTGTCGCATTCAGCAACATACTTGGCGATTTCTCTTTTCATCCGAGTCCACCAGAATAGTGGTCGGAGGTCTTGGTACATTTTGGTACTACCGGGATGAATAGAGAGAGGGGGATCATGCGCTTCTTTGAGGATCAACTCCTTCAGATTCTGCTCCTTTGGCACCACCAGACGGTCACCAAAGTACACGATTCCCGCTTCATTCTCAGAGAAGCATTTGGCCTTTCCACTAGCAATGTTCTTTTTGATATTAAGAATGCCCTTATCCAGTTTCTGAGCCTCCTTTATCTGGTCTACCAGAGTAGATTTGATCTCCAGATTTGCGAGGTAGCCAGAGGGGATGATTTTCAGGTTCAAACGGGTGAAATCTTCATGGAGAGCAGGTTGAGCCTTCTCAATCATCAGGTTGTTGCTATAAGCTTTTCGACTTAGCGCGTCGGCCACGACGTTCGCCTTGCCGGGTTGGTAATTCAAACTCACATCATAGTCTTTGATTAACTCCAACCAACGTCTTTGCCTGAGATTTAGATCCGGCTGGGTGAAAAGGTATTTCAAACTCTTGTGATCCGAGTAAATCTCGCAACGGTTACCAAACAGGTATGGTCTCCATTGCTTCAGAGCATAAACCACTGCGGCAAGCTCCAAATCATGAGTTGGGTAGTTTTGCTCATGTGGCTTCAATTGGCGAGAGGCATATGCCACTACATGGCCATCTTGCATTAACACACAGCCCAAGCCTTGTAGAGAGGCGTCACCGAAGACCACGAAATCCTTGCTTGCGTCTGGCAGGGCAAGCACAGGAGCAGAAGTGAGTTTGGCCTTCAGGGTTTTGAAGCTCTCTTCAGCCTTGTCCGTCCATACGAACCTTGTATCATTCTTGAGAAGGTCGGTCAGAGGCTTGGCTATTTTGGAGAACCCTTCGATGAATCGGCGGTAGTAACCTGCCAATCCCAGAAAGCTTCGGATGTCCTTGACAGACATGGGAGTTACCCAATCCATAATAGATTGAATCTTGTCGGGAACGACTGCCACTCCACTTGCGGAAATCACATGGCCGAGGAAGAAGAGATTATCCAACCAAAACTCACACTTGGAGAACTTCGCATAAAGGCGGTGTTCTCGAAGGCGTGTCAGGACCAAACGAAGATGTTCGGCATGCTCTTCATCGGTTTTGGAGTAGACGAGAATGTCATCGATGTAAATGACAACAAACTTGTCGAGATAATCCATGAAGACGGAGTTCATGAGCCTCATGAACGTCGCAGGAGCATTGGTGAGACCAAAGGACATAACGGTATACTCATATGAGCCATAGCGAGTAACGAAGGCCGTCTTTGGAATATCCTGCTTTCGGATCTTGATCTGATGGTACCCTGACCTCAGGTCCATCTTGGAAAATACCGTTGCACCAGCTAGTTGATCCAATAGATCATTGATGCAAAGAATAGGGTACTTGTTTTTGATTGTCACCGCATTTAACGGCCTGTAGTCAGAGACTAGACGAGGCACGGTAGAATCCCTCTTCTTGACGAAGAGTACGGGAAAACCCCAAGGTGAACTGCTAGGCCGAATGAACTCTTTCGCTAACAGTTCATCAATTTGCTCCTTTAACAGCGCCAGCTCCTCCACCGACATACGGTAGGGCCCGGGCATTGGCCTCCCGCATCTCGGATAGCTCCCTTTCCCGAGACTTCCTTATGCGGCGCCACAACCTCTTCTCCTCCATCTTCTCCTCCATCTTCTCCTCCCTCTTCTCCTTCTTCTCCAAGGCGGCGAGGAGGTTCTCGGTCTCCTTGTTGGAGCGCTGGGTGATCCTCGCGACCCCGTCGGGGTCGGGGTTGTGGACGAAGTGGCTGTCGCGACCGCGCGACCTCTTCGGAGGTTTGTCGTCCTCGCTCACCGTCTCCTCCGTCGCCTCCCACCACCGGCGAGGGGATGGGTGGTTGTCCTCGTCGCTGAGGGGCTCGGGGCTCGACGGGAGAGAGTAGGTCGACATGGTTGAGGGAGGATGAGGCAAAGGGGCTGGAGAAGGATGAGAAGAAGGGAAGATGGCTGGGGCAATACTTAAAGACCCGATGAGTGTGTGAAATAAATGGGGTAATGAAGAAGGAAGAGGCGCAAATGGTGTGAAAGCGTAAGAGTAGTACGTGCCAGGCAGCCGCAGCGTTGCGGTCAATGCGGTGACTGCAAAAAATAGCTGGGCTAGGATGCGGCGTGACCCTGCATGCGTGCATTAACGCAAGTCCAAAGTCTCGAGCTCACGCCTGCGTTAACTACCTGTCCAGCAGAACGGAGAATGACCGAGGAAGCAAGAGGCACAATGGACAATAGTCTGCCTCTCTTTGCATTAATTCAACACTAGGGGCATGGACAATAGTCTTCCGTAGCTGCATGGCGAGCACGTATGCATGCAAACTACGGTGGCGACAGCCTGCAGACCCAGTTTAAGCAACACAAGAGCAGTAGATCGACACTAATAACATCTCTAACGACTGGCGACTACTCCCTCCGTCCTCAAGAGAGTGTGAATCTAGAGATTTGCACATGGATCAAGAGAAATGAGGACGTAACTCCATAACATAACTTTATAAGTGGTTGTGACCTCAAATTATTGCATGATTCAGTTAATAATGATTAAGTTAAAGGTAAAGTGTATTGGGAGTGTAGATGGACACTCTTTCATGGAATTTTTATTTGCTAGATGTACAGTTTCTAGCGGACGGAGGGAGTAGCTAGCAAGTAAGCAAATCCTAAAGCAATGAGAAAATAATGTCGTCACAATCTGAACGTAACGATCAACCCTAAATCTCATATCCAAGGAAAAATAATTCAGAGCAAAGAGAAAAAGAAATCAGAGCAAAATCATTTCGTCACAATCTGAAAATATCCAAAGAAATATCGCGACCCGACTGTTTTCAGCGTCCAATCAGGTGGCCGGAACCAACCTCTCACGGATCGCTATCGTGAATCCTTCTAGAAGATCGTATCTGAGGGCTGTCGTTTGGCAGTAGGGTTTGATCGGACGGTTAGGGTGCGAAGGTAGGGTTTGATCAGATGCTGCGCTAGGATTCAAATGGGCATAATTAATTCAAACAAAAATCAAAATGACATGAGACCAACGCCGAATGTTGTTATATGTGATATAGTTGCTATAAAAAATAATAAACTTGGTTTATGGATAATTGATTGAAAATGCTTTCCACAAAAGAGCTATCTTGTATATACTTGTTTAGAGTTCAATAATAGAGCGATGGGTTCAAATGATATAGTTGCTGTAAAAAATAATAAACTTGGTTTATGGATAATTGATTGAAAATGCTTTCCACAAAAGAGCTATCTTGTATAGACTTGTTTAGAGTTCAATAATAGAGCGATGGGTTCAAATGAGCATAATTAATTCATAAAGAATCAAAATGACACGAGACCAACGCCGAATGTTGTTATATGTGATATAGTGGCTATAAAAAATAATAAACTTGGTTTATGGATAATTGATTGAAAATGCTTTCCACAAAAGAGCTATGTTGTATAGACTTGTTTAGAGTTCAATAATAGAGCGATGGGTTCAAATGAGCATAATTAATTCATAAAAAATCAAAATAACATGAGACCAACACCGAATGTTGTTATATGTGATATAGTTGCTATAGAAAATAATAAACTTGGTTTATGGATAATTGATTGAAAATGCTTTCCACAAAAGAGCTATCTTGTATAGACTTGTTTAGAGTTCAATAATAGAGTGATGGGTTCAAATGAGCATAATTAATTCATAGAAAATCAAAATGACATGAGACCAATGCCGAATATTGTTATATGTGATATAGTTGCTCCTCAAATTTATTTAGATCATTTAGACAAGGTCGATTTTTTCATGAAATTACAAATGGGAGTGTTTACCCTAGGTTCGGACCTCATTTGAAGCACTTTTCTCATGAGAATAGAGTGATGGTTTGAAATGAGCATAATTAAATAAAAAAAAATCAAAATAACATGAAACCAGCTCCTCAAATTACATGAAAACATAAATCGCACATCATTCAACACAATAGTCAGGATTGTTTCACAGAAATACAACATGATTCATAATGTTTCATAGAATTTTGGCAATAGATACTTTGCTCCTTGTGATTCTTGTGTTACTTGCTATCATTTTGCTCTTTGTGCTCCTTGTTATCACTGTGCTCACTGCTTCTTCTCTTCCCCTCTTGTGTGTAACATCCTAAGATTTTTCAAATTCTGAAAAATCAGAAAAATTAAAAACTTTTTTGAAAACTATTTGTATGTCGATTTGAAAACAAAATTCATGCATGCATTCATCATTTTCTTGCATTATTTATATTTGAAATTACAATGGTTGAAATATTATTTCCACTTGAAAACCTATTTGAGAAAATATTAAAAATAAAATAACGATTATGCTATTTATCTTATTTTACTTTAATATTTTGATTGTAATTATTAGAAATAATTATTTTCATATGTTCACAATTGTGGTACCAAATTTTATTTAGCCATAAATAAATTAATTAAATTTGTATTTCCAAATTTGACAAAAGTGTCAAATTTGCATTAAATCAAATATTCAAAATTAATATTTTTTAAAAGTGGTCAAAACATGTCCATAAATGTTTTAAAATGATTTTTACAAATTTTTAGAAATTAATTTCACTTAATTCGGAGTTCTAAAACAAAAGTTATGAAAGAATTAAGGAAAAAAAAAAAGAATCGGGCCAGCCGGCCGGCCCATGAACCAACCGAACCGAGCATCGTATCCAACTCAAACTCTGAAAATTCGTTTTTCTAACCACCTTTCATTCAAACACGTTTATCTCGAGAAATATAACTCCAAATCCAGATCCGCTTGATCCTACGCGTTCACAACTCCGAGCCCTATCTATTTCACCATCCCTCCGCCTATATAAACCCCTGTAGCCGCCGGCATCTCTTTTACTTTTTTCGTTCCACCGAAAACCTAATAAGCGAAATAGTATTTCGTTCGTTCGACGAACAAACCCTTCTCCAATCGTGACGGGACCTTAATCATTGTTGTAGATCTCGTCGATACCTTTCCATCCCAATAAGTCTCAACTCTTTTCATCAAGCGTGAAGGAAAAATTTCGAATCGTCATCGATCAGATCTGAAGTCGTATTTCTCAGATCTCTTCACGCTCGTTGCGTCAAATCGAAATCCGTTTGGTGAAAAGGTAGATCTACTCTATATCTACAACTTTCCTGTTGACAACTTTGTATTTTAACGTACGTAATTTTCTGTATAATACAGATCGTGTTTGATGTTGTTCGAGTAACCAAACCATCTCAAAAGTTTGGGACAACAATACGAAAGTTGTTCCCCTGATCAAGACCTTTCTTTTGCCCCAAGCCTCACCTCTTTTGGTTCAGCGAGCTGAGAGATATTTGCGTTTGAAGTTTCGGATCAGACAGATATTTTGCGATTTGTGACCAATCTATTAATCCACTTATGTTATAATTGTGATAATTAGAAACAGCACGAAATTCTCTACAACTTTCATTAAGTGTTTTTCCATCCGAGCAACTTTATTTTTGGTCAAATTCGTAGTCAAATCTCAGTCAGCCTGCCACGTCAGCAAGTCAATTCCCACGTCAGCAGTCAAAGTCAACAGTCAACCGAAGACCGGCAGTTTTTCAGAAAAATACTAAATTTTAAATCTATCACTACTTTTTATTGGTTTGGTCAAATTTTACAAATAAAATATTTTTGGAAAGCTTATGACACGTAGAAACTTTTGGCATCATTACTTTTATATTTTGTCAAATTAAAATTTGTTGAAATTCAAAAGTGGCATTAATGGTAATTTGAACATAACTTCAAATTTGAAATTTAAAATTTATCAAACTCTTTTGCTATAAATTTGAATGTCTAAGTATTGGCAGTAGTATTTTTCTACTAATTTTGTAGAATAATTTTTCTATGATTTTGTAAATAATATTGATTTAATACTTTAAATGATATTTTAATGAATAAAAAACTTATTAAAAATATATTAAAATTAATTTCATCATCTATTCGAATTATAAAGTACTTAGTCATATTATGACCACTTTGGTATTAAAAGGTACTTAGAAATATTTTGCCTCTTTAAACAAAATAAATTCTTCCTTAGAAAATATTTGATAACTATTTTTCAACAACACTCTTCCTTAGAAAAATTTCAACATCTTAAAGATGCTAAATCTTTTCCTTAGAAAATTCGGAGAGAAACGAAGGCTTTTGCAACTGTTACTCCTGCTCTCCCTATTGCCAAGGCAAGTGGCACACCCTCATAAATTTCCTAAGTATTTTTCCATGCATTACCTAGTGTATTTCTTATATGCATGTGTTGGATAGTATTGCTATGCTAAAACTACTATATCCCTTACACTAGTTGTGTCTAGAATCCTATTGGTAACTTGGTAGAAATATTGATGCTATGCAAAAGTTGTTTTATGAAAATTAATTTCTACTAAGTTAAGAATGAAACTCCTGGGTGGAATTGGTTTTGAATGGTTTATGTTAAGTGTTGTCTCTTAGGGGTGACCTCTAAGGGATGGTCACTTGTGGACGGCCACCTAGGGAACAAAAGGATCTGAAGAAATCCAAGTGAATATTGCTTCTAGTGCAACCATTAGTCAATGGGCTCTGGCTAGATGGATTAAGTTGTGTGGACTCGCCCCGGCCTGACAGGTGGTGGTAGAGGTATTGTAGGTGGAGCGCGTCAGGCCGTTATGGGGTGGGAAGATGCTTCTGAAAAGTCTCGTCTCAACTCTCTCCTTTTCCTTAGCACAAATGGTGTGCTTGAGGATAGTTTGGGTTTGTTGGGTCTAATGGTGAAAGTGCACAACCTCTGCAGAGTGTAAAACTAAGTACTTAGCCGTGTCCTCGGTTACGGACAATTTTGAGCAGTTGATCAAGGACGTCAACGGAGGATCCTATCATTCCAATTTCTAAGTTAAAAGTTGATGGGTGAACAAGGGAAGATGAGATTATGGTTTTTATGCCATACTCGTCTTGATTTCAAGAAAAGTGTTTTCAAAAGAGTAGGAAAAATTGGCTTTATGCAAATTAGCCTTGAACTCCACCAGCCAAATATGCATATAGGTTATAGAGTTATTCCATTAAGTGTCCACCATAGTGTCACTTGCCAGACTCCATTTTTAATGGAATCTGACCCACTCTGTTGCAAAATTTTATTTGTTACAGGTTATTTAGATGACGAGTGAGGTTTTCGTTAAGGGATTTCGAGTCTGCAACCAACATGTTTTTCGCCTGTGGCAACATGAAGATGGAGACTTACTGCTATTGTATTTCCGCTGTGTATTCTTTCCAAAGCTAGCCTTATGCTATGCAAATTGTAATGAATATTTTCAAGTCTGGATCATCGATGTAATAAATTTGATACTTTGTTGTCATATTACATCGTAAACTGTGTGTGCAAACGAATCGATCCAGGGGTTTGCACTATACACAGGTACCTGCCATATTTTAAGTGCAGGTACGTTACATTGTGTGTCTTCTTCGAACAGACCACAGAGCTGAACAAAAAGTGAGCACAAGGTTTACATGAAGTGATATATGTAAAAAAAATCCGAAAATACCATATTTTTCAAAGTGAGAAGAAGATTTACATACCTAGGAGTACTCAGAAGCACAGATGGTTGGTCAACATCAGTTGAATCATCATTTTCAACATCTTTTGGCTCAACATTTGCAACATCATCATCAAAATAATTATTTTGAGCGTCATCATCAAAATAATTATTATTTGCAGCATGATAATCAAACTCATCATTTGGAGCATCATCATCCGAATCAGCATCATCATTTGGAGCAACATTTTCATTTTCGGTTGCATCCGGCTGCTGATCATGATTTTCATCAGAACTCTCTCCGAACGCTGGATCTACAACATTATCACAGTACTTACCGAAATGACCAGACCCACCACACCTTTTGCACTTACGCTGCCTTGCTCCAAGTCTAGCTCCTTCGCTGCAACGTCTGTACCGACTCTTCCTCGGTCTACCTGCTGCTCTCTTCAGAACTGGAGCGCAAAGTCTGAATCCAGGGTCCACTTTGTCCCACTGTTGTTTTCCCTCCAAAGCAGGCAAGGCATGTGCATATGTGGCTCTGAACCTTGCAACAGAGTAGTACTCATGAACATACTGTTGTATGTTCCCTGCTGTACCTGGGAGAGAAGTGATGAAAAACAATGCATGAATGCATGGCAACCCAGTTATCTGCCATTGCCTACAACTGCAAGTTCTAGCTTCTATATCCACTGGATAGCTCCAGTTTCTCTTCTCTCTATCCATTACTGATACCTCTGCTGTGCTATCTGACAATAGAATCATGCTCATTACCAGGCCTACTGTTTTCTGCTTCAGTTCAGTCATCACCGAAGGGATAATAATGTGGCCCATGAATTTAGCCTCAGCTATTCCATCACGAAAATGAAACTTCTGCGCGTATTCTATCCTTATCTTGTCAAGCAAATCCACCAAATAAAGATCTTTAAATTACCGGATGGCTGCATTGAAAGACTCTGCAATATTATTGTGCACATAATCAACTTTGCTCAGTTCACTAAATTGGCTTCTGGCCCATAACTTGGAGTGATGTGTTTCCAAGTATTCCTTTATTTTGGCATTGGTGTATAACTGCCTCATGTGGAAGTTGTGCTTCCTCACACTGCAAGTCAAAGATGCTGGCCATAAATTGTCTGTATATGTCTTTCCTTTGAATTTCTTCACAAAATTTGCAGCAAGGTGACGAAAGCACTCCCTATGCTCTACTCCAGGGAACACATTGTCCACAACCACTTCTAAACCTTTACAGGCATCTGTATGAATTACCAAGCCATTGGGATGTGCAATAGCCCGACGTAGATTCTACAAAAACCAAGTCCAGCTCTCCTCGGACTCTGTCTCCAGCACACCGTATGCAACTGGAAATACAAAATTGTGCGCATCTACTGCACAAGCTGCTACTAATTGTCCTTTAAACCTGCCTGTGAGGAAAGTAGCATCAATAGCCAAATATGGCCTGCAGCCTGCCAAAAAACCCAGTTTACAAGCCTCAAAGCACACAAAAACCCTTCTAAAGCATTCCTTGGTCCTTGTCACTCCCAATGTGTACTCCACTGAGTGGTGATCAATTTCAACAATACTACCTGGGCTTGTCCTCTCCACTTCAGCTTTGAATGAATACAACAATTCAAAACTTTCGTGCCAGTTACCATAGATAGATTCCATAGCTTTTTGTTTGCCATTGAAGACCCTCATGTATGGTAAATCCATCTTGAACTTGGCTTTGATGTTTCCCTGCAATTCCTTTGTACCCACTTGATGGTTTTCTGTCACCCACTTCTTTACTGCTTCTGCCACCCATTTTGACTTGGCTCTACTGATTGTTTCCTTTCTGAGAGTTGATTCTTCGCATGTGTGGGTAAAAGGTATCACTTTTACCTGAATATTCAAGCTTTTCCGCATTTTAGATGCGTGCATCCTCCATTTACAACCCTCAGTCACACAATGCACTGTGTAACGTCGTTTATCGCTTTTGTCAACAATAAAAGCACGTTCTGCCTTGATGCAGTAAGATACAACTGCATTTCTACACTCACTCATGGATGCAAAAATTGTACCTTCCAGCAACTGAGGGTTTATAGGGTCCCACTGAACAGGTGGAAGGTCTTCCTCCTCATTTTCATCTTCATCTTCTTGCTCATAGTCACCATAATCTGGGATTTCAACAGCACGAGATGCCCGTCGTAAATTCTAAATGACATCAGAGTATAGCCTCTCTTCATCATCCCCACATATGTCAGCATCAACTTCCACTTCAGTAGGTACCCTTCTGTTGTTGCCCACGCTTGTCGAGCCACCACGTCGCTTTGGATGAACTGAACTATTCTGGCTAGAAATTGCTTTACGACGAGATGGTTCTGTCCGAGAAGATGAACCTGACACCCTTGCATTACTCCTTAATGCCGGCACAACCACATTTACTTGCAGCCTCACCTTGAATTGATCTTGCTCCTTATGCTTAGCAAACATGGTAGCGAGTTCTGCATCATTGCTAATCTTGACCCAATCCACCCCCCCCCCCCCCCCCATCGTAGTATTTGAATTCCACTTTTTCATGCAAAGCCCAAGGATATGGGTAGCAAAGAACCTCCCCAAATTGCCTAAAATTCCAATTGCAATCCATTGGCAGGTCATAATCGAAACCTCCCTGGAATTTCTTATGGGTGTTGTCTTCATTCATGATGTAGCGGTCTCTTCTAACGTCCACCAAGAAAGCAAACCGCAACTCCATCCTAACCCACGAAAAAACAGAGACGCAATCACCGCAAGCAAAAATGGGAAGCTATTACAGAAGAAGGCTATGTCCAATTGTAGAAATAGACCGCGTCCTATGTATATCGACTGTTCAAATGCACAAACAAGCAAAAATTGGAAGCCTTACCCCTCGGGAGCCCAGTCGTGGACGCGGCGGGTGTCCCGCCCGACGCCAGAATCGCCAGCTACTCCAGGGTCGCTGCCGCAATCCATTTCGCCAACAACGTCCTTGTTGGATACAACAACCCTTCACCTATCAGCGCTCCGGCCGGGCGCACGGAAGGAGCCCAGCCACAGGTCGAGCAGGTGGCGGCCGCAGTGGCGGAACGAGCGGTCCTAGTGGCGGAACGAGCAGTCGCGGGACGGTGGCGGCGAATATGCAGGTGGTGCTCGATCTGGTGGCGAGGACGGCCGCGGCGGCGAAGGTTGTTGATTGGGCGGCGCAAATGGTGGATTGGCCGTGGCAGGGAAGCACAAAACGCCGGCGAAGCACAGATTGGGGATCAGGACGTTGGGCGAGGCCCACCTGTAAGAATTGCACCCAGTCTGCCCCACCTCTACGTTTTTTTGTTTTTAAAATTAGGTCTCACCTCTTCGTTGGGCGGGCCCTCCTGTAAGAACTGCACCAAGTTGGTCTCACCTCTAAGTTGCGGACCCACTGTCAGTAACGCCATCAGACGGAATAGACTTCAAACTTGCCGTCGAGGGTAAACCATAGTACGTGCGAACGAACTAGGGGCAAAACTGAGGACGATTCGCGACTAGGGGCAAAACTGAGTCTGAGAAGACTGCTAGGGGCAATCCATTAAATGACCCAATATAAAAACCTATTATAAACTTATGAGATAATGCAATAAATACTACTTATTTATTTGCCTCTAGGGCATATCTCCTTTAGTCTCCCACTTGCACTAGAGTACAAATAAACTAGCTGCATTTTACTTCATCAAAAAACCCTTATCAAATAAGCGTTATATGATAATGCTTGCTTGTGGAAGAGTGTTACTCTGATAATCTGTACAATACATAATTGTGCATTCTTTTGCGATTCAATGCTATCAACTTATTTGATATCATCATGTTATCTAATAACATATATACAAATACCGTAACTAAGTGAGACTTCTGTTTCACAGCGCTTACTCTGATTCTGTTAACCAGATAATTGCCTTGAAAACACACTCAGTCATGGAGAGCTCCTTGTAACAATTACAACCTCGCGATATCTATATATACTTTCACATCTTTGTAGAAAACTTGACACTCCAATGTCAATCTAATAACTAACACACTTCTACTTCCAGTAAATTCTAAATTTACTTTTACAACTGATCTTCTTCTAAGAACATCGGTCATATTTCATCGAGGAGATAGTATGGTTTCTGTGTGAAGTCTAATATCACATAATAGACCAACATGTCATACAACCACTATCACCGTGTATCATTACTCTTAATGATTAATTGGATTTCCAAGGACCATCCTTTGGTTTTATTCTATTCTGATAATCCAAAACAACTCGACTATCTATTTAAAATTCCCGTTCTATTCCAAATAGACGCTAACTTTCAAATAGTTTCAAAACTTCATCTTTCTAATTAATTCTACTGGTACAATTCACAATGTGTCATTTACACAAGATGAATTCGGCTCCCACTCAAATTATGTCTCCACACATTTGAGAACACGAGCTCCCACTCAAAACATGTCATCTACATATTTGAGGGTCTAAGCTCCCACTCAAAAATATGTGCTTTACATATTCTACCCGAGTGAACTAACTTTGACTCCCACTTAAATTCATAATTTATCTCGACATTTGGTCAAACCAAAATCACTGATCTTTTATCAATTCGAATTCAATACAAACTACAGTATTGAAGGGGATCGTGTGCAGAAAACAAAAAAATTCCTAGCAACGATATCCTTAAACTAGCCAAGATCTACACTATGCAGATATAGAAGTACGGCGGAGATCGGAATACATACCCTCGTAGACCGAATAGCGGGGATTACGCTCCCGCACAAGCGTTGACAACGAAGACGACGTAGCCGACCTCTAGGTCGCGAAGAACTCGGCGCGACGAAGACGACGAAGATGACCTCGAGGTCGGGTGGAGGAAGTAGGCCTCCGAGCACCAGTCCAGGACGAGCAGCGGAAGACTTGGACCGGAACACCAGCAGCGTGACAGCGGGCTATGGTGGAAGAGATCCCCCTCTCAACTCGGCGCAACTCCGACAAAGGGAATCACGAGATCGAGAGAGAATTGGGGAATTAATCGGTGAATTAAAAGGCCAGGGGTGCCCCTTCTTATATAGGCTCCCGGGGGGAGCCAACCTTGCAGCCAGGCAATGTGGGACTATCCCACATGCCTGGTGCGGCCAAGGGGAGTGCGCCGGCCCTAGTGGGCCCCTTGTGGCCCACTAGGGGCTGGCCGAACCAACCCTCCTCCCTTGGGGGAAGCTTCCCCCCTCATGGGCCTTCTCTCCACTAGAAGGCCCATTTAGGGAAATCTGCCTTAAAAAATTCGAAATAAATATATAAAATCATATTTAAACATTAATTACAATAATTAATATCAAACATATTTTATATAATTTATTCTAGCTCCGAAAACTCTTTCGTCGCTGCCCGATCTCCATCGGACCATTCCCGGGACGTTCCCGGTGATCTCTTTCCTTTCCGGTTGTCTTGTCGACAACCCCTTAATTGTGTTAACCTAGCGGTTCGATATAATAACAGGTACGATCAAGACTCCTCTATGATCAACGACTAACTCGTAGGCCTGGACCCCATGAATTAATCACTATGATATAACGAATGACTTTCATCTATCAAACCTGGACGTATAGTCTTAAACCCTTTGTCATGGCGATACTTAGCGTGTCCGAGCATCATTCTCAGATATCTCCATACCTAGTATGATCTCGTTACCGACATCGCTATCTTCTACTCGTCTATGATATTATGTCAGCTGGTGACCAAGTCACATGTTTGCAAACTCACGTGACATAATCTCACCGAGTGGGCCCTAGAGTATCTATTTGGCTATGCGGACTGACAAATCCCGCTGTTGACCCCTCGTCTCAAATACCCCCTTCCGATACCCAAAAGTATCACCGTTATTGTCACACTAAATAAGATATGATGTTTGGTGCAATCAAAGTATCTTCCAGGAATAACAATAAGAGTTGATCTCACGGTCTTAAGGCGTAATGACTATGTCCTATAAATACTGGGTATGTCCATCACATCGTTACACCTAACGATATGACTTCCATTGCCAACCGACGCCATGCCCTATGATCGGAAAACCTCGATCATCAATTGCGCAATGAAACTAGTCTTAGTAGAGTCTACTAGGGACTTGGTTGTTTATGTACCACACCTGTATTAATGTTTTCGCTTAATACAGTTATAGCATGGTATAAAACATATATTGAAAAATTGGGATATTGCCAATAAACTATGTTTATTAAGTGCTTCTAGGGCATATTCACTTCAAGCATTCCATTAATACAAATCCCACAGACTTCAAGCATGTCTACATTAATGTAGTCAACAAATTTGATCTTGTCCAAGATACATTTCTTGACAAAATATGTTTTCACGTCTTTCTTATAGTTACATTTCTCATATAACACTTTATATGATGATCAAGAAATCTTATTTCTCCAAAAGGAATTACAGCAACATTTACTGTTTTAATCCTTTCAATGTAACTTGGATTTTCAGGCTAAAAAGCCTTTGTTCGTATTCTGATATTTTCTCAACTTTCTTTGTATTCATAAGGTGCACCTTGATCTGTCAACAAGATCTAAAACACTTAATATTATGTTGTGACCTGACAACAATATTAAATATAACAACACTTTATTTAGAAGCTTCTTTCATGAAAACATTATGATCTTCACGAAGAGGATTACAAGCAGAAAAGAATTTTCTAGTCTCCTTCACTCTTAATCATCAAATTTTCATTTGTAGATATATACCCTTTGGAACACTTTCCAATATTCTACTTTTATGAATATAGGTCTGACACCTTATTTCAAGCTTCTAATTCCATTAACCATAATTATGAAAATCTTATTTTCCTCGAAATTATATAGACAACAACACAACTTTTGTTTCTATTGGGTTTTGGAATACACTCTCATCCAATGTGAGTAATCTACAAAGAACTATTCGTGTATATTCTGAATTATCGTATAATCATATACTTAACGACACTATTGTCGATCACACGAATTACCCTTGAAAACCATTTATTTTCTAAAGTGGACATCGACTATAATGTTTCAAACAGATTAAGAGATTCTAAGACAGATTCTGAAAGACCACACTTTATCTAAAATAGAGTATGATTACAATACTTCACATATCACCATATATGATATTATAATATTGTGAAACTAACTTCCACAAGTCTTTTGTGTTGAAACCAAAATTCAAAATATTGTCCTTTGATCGAATCTTGTGAATACAATATTCACTAATCTTTCTTATGAAAAACCCCATTTGATCTCTTATCAAATTAATTTCAGACTCATGATTTGTTATGCAAATACACTTATTCACCAATAATCATAGAAGAATTCGGATCAAGTAAAATGCACCATTTTAATTAAATTAATAATCATTCGAAATGACACTTAATTAATTTCTTGTCGTATTGACACTTCAATACTACATTTTAAATTTAATCAATTCGGCACATGAAATACTTAAATAGATCAAAAGTATCTATTACTTCTTTCATTGCATTTGTGATTAAATTTGATGGTGTTTGTTCTTGTAACAAAATCTTTTATTCCTTGGACACATAATTTTATCATTCCCGGTATTATAAATGTATATCATACGCATAATGTAATTGAGATGTGATACAAATTACTCATAATATAAAACAACTGCTTTGTTTCATAACATAAAACAATTGATTTGTTCTATATGAATAATTATGTCTTGTAACATTCAAGACACCAAACTAGATCACACTCTCACTGTTACAAAATGTCTTATCAAAAACTATTGATGATAACTAATATGATATCTCGAGGGCGTGAGCACTACTGGCCATCAACTTCCTTGCTTGCCATCACTTGTGCACTGTCACGTCACCCACCGCCGCATACTTGTGATAATCATGTACTGTTTCATAAACAGAACAAGTATCAAATACTTTTCATCAAGTATGAGAAGAATACATTTATATCTTCGTATATAAAATATACCCGTAGCGTCGAAGAACTCTTCTTCGATGGAATCAACTTTTAGAGATTTGAACTTGTTCACAAACATGAAGAAGCTCATCGTGTCTCTATAGCATATTCACGCACGTGCTCTTCATAGCTAGGAGGCAAAGATATAAGCGCAGTCTCTATTGCACTTGAGTCCGCTATCTAGAAATCGTAGATATTCGTAAGCCTGAAGTAGATGTCATACAATTTCTTCAAATGAGTCTCCACACAGGTATGCTCCCCATGTGAAAGGTCCGGAACTTTCTAAGCTGTCTGAACTGCTCAAGACTTAATTCATCTTTGAAGTGTCCTTTGATCGCATCAATCACGACATATGGCTCCATGTGTTGAAACAACTTTCAACGCTCATGACGACCTCCACTTCTATGAAAATATCATGATGCTTACGAAACTCATCATCTTCCTCCTTGCTAGCAGAATCATCTGGTCTATCTCCTAACTAATGTTCTAGGACATATAGGATGTTTGTTATGTTGGAGAATGTTTCAAAAACCAATGTACCAGCTGTTGAAGTTGGACCCGTCGGCTTCTAAGGTAGAATCCGGGCTCTTGAGGAAGTAACCGAAGTATAGTTCCGTAGTCTACAGATGTGATCGCAAAAGAGGTAAGGTAAAGTTTATAATATATGTGAGTTTTAGTTTATAATCATATTATCAAACACACTCCACTAAAATTATTATCCTTAAAATAATAATAGCGATTACACGACCCCCATCCACCACACTACCCCCGATCGTCACGGCCAACAACACAGCTTCAAAGGAGGACATAAAATGTCGATCACAACAACTCTGTGACTCATGCTCGATCTTTCGATCTTCCCATGTTTCGAGGCCATATATCGAAGACCCTGCGCGAGCAACATGGCTTACACCCACTGTATGCAAACGACGATATGTCTGACACCCGATCGTCGCGGCCTGCATCATAACGTAGAACTTTCTTGGTGGTGCGCAACAGGGAGAACACAATTTTGGTATTTGTTAGGGATCATCCTATTTATGATGCTACCGTTGTATATCTAACATATAAACAATCAATAGGATGCACACACAAAATCACACAGTCAAATGATGCAATGAAGTGCGATGTGACATGGTCGATGCGCCTGGACCTCCATGGCGCCATGTGCCTGGCCCCGGGCGCCCCGGCATGGCTCCGAGTCTACGGTGCCCTCCATTGCCTCCGACAGTACGAGTAATATCAAACTTACCGTAACCATGTCACATAAAATAACGCCTCTACAAAATAAAGTTAGACGCCTCTCCCTTTATTTAGTTTTGCAAGTTTTGCGTGGCATATAGGTTTATTCGTAAGAGAACCGCTTCCCTACCTACGAACTTTGTACCACAACGTCGATCATATAATTGCATGTTTAAGCATCCCTTCCGGGCCCTCCATTGAAAATGCTTTGCCGACTAAAGAGAGAGAAATAGACACCCGCCAGCCACAGATACGGTGCAAGACGTATGTCAGTAGTGGAACCAGTCTCGCGTAAGCGTACGCGTAAAGTCGGTCCGGGCCGCTTCATCAACTCAATACCGAAGGCATCACAAGTGCACGCTAGAGGGTATCAAATATAAGAAAGACGTCCTCATTCAACATGAGTTCTAACCGTACCAGCTGTACTACGCATAGATCGGCTCTGATACCACTGAAGGGGTTCCGGTGCAGAAAACAATAATTTTTATAGCGTATGAACACCCTAACTAGCCAGGAGCTATCCATCTAGCACATGTGATAACGGTGGCGGAACGGGTTACATTACCTCCATGTAGACCGATACCGGGGATTACGCTCCCGCACAAGCGTTGACGATGAAGTCATACGTAGCCGACCTCGAGGTCACGGAGAACTTGCCGCGACGATGTAGACGATGATGCCAGGGTGTCGACGAAGACCTGCGTCGACAGGCCTCGGGCGGAAGAAGGCGAGGTGCCAGCGGCTGGGGGGGGGGGGGGTGTCGCCGGCGGCAGGGCAGCGAAAGGGCTGCCGGGTGGGCGAGACGACGTCGCCCAGGCTCCTCAAATGTGACGCCTCCGAGCACTCGCAAACATACATAGATTAACAACAACCCCCGGTCATTCAGATCCAGCTGAAATCGCAGGGGTAGAACTTTTCTGGAATCCTGCCGGGCAACGACGCCCGGCGGTATAGCTTTGGTGGAGAGAGGAGGCAAAACGGGCGGAGAAATAGCTCGGCCGGCCTGCTATAAATTTAATTGTATTTTCCATGAATTAATCCAATTAATATGCCTTGCTATAAAAAGGGGGGAGGGGGTGTGCAAACTCCCTAGCTCCCCCATGTGGGACTAAACAAAGGAGAAGGGGGAGGGGGTTCGGCCTAGCATGGGCTGGCCGCACCATGCATGGGCCCCACCCCTTCCTTGGTGCGACTCCCCCTAATGGGCCCCTATTGGCCCATTAGGTAGGCTGCCCCTTTTTCCTTTATTTTTAATTAATATAAATACTATTAATTCATAATTAATATATTTACATATAATTTAATCTCCCGTGACTCTGAAACATTTTCCGGACCACCCGAATATCTTTCGGACATTCCCAGAACCATTCCAAACCTTCCCGGAACTCCTTCCGGACCACCGGAACTCTTTCCGGATCATTTCTCTCTCTCCAGTAAAATCCTATATTATTCCAGATGCTTTCTTCAGGTGTCGTTAAGAGCTTAAGTTTGTTACGCTACGGTTCGAGAACACTCCAGACATGGTCGAGACACTCCGCTCACCAATGAACACCAGAGATACCTGGATGCATATGACGGCCCCTGTGCATTCTACGAATATCGTCGTTGAACCATAAACATGATATTCATTCCCTTTGTTTCTGTGATACTACCTTGTCCGAGATATGATCGTATACATCTGATGTCCTTGTTGTATCTCGTTACCGACAAAGGTTATTAACTCGTCTGTGATATTACATCTCCATGACCTAGTCATAAGCTGCGCAGCTATATAGATGCAATCTCACAAAGTGGGTCCAGAGTATCTTTCGATTACAAGAATGAACAAATCCCGCTCTTGATCCTTACGTCTCAACATACTCTTTCGGGATACCCAAGATGGACACCATTATTGTCATGCTATATAAGACACAACGTTTGATGCTCTCAAAGTGCCCCTACGAAGTAGCAATAAGTATTGTCTCACGGTCTAAGGAATAAGCTATCATATTACTCATCTATTGCAAATGACAAACATCGTAATACGATCTTATTACAATACTTTGTGTATGTCCATCACCTTATTCTACTAATAAGATGACCCCATTGTCTTCCGACGTCATTGTCCTTGATCGGGAATCTCGATCAACTGTTGCCCAATGGACTGGATTATATAGAGGCTCACTAGGGACTTTGGTTGTCTATGTATCACACGTATATTAATAATTCCAATTAATACAGTTACTGCATAATACAAAAACCTATTATAAACTTATGAGATAATGCAATAAATACTACTTATTTATTTGCATCTAGGGCATATCTCCTTCAGGAAGATGAAGTCCAGGACATCCACCTTGTATTCTTCTTTGTCAAGATCATATTCTCCCACATAGGCCTCATGAGCCTTGGCCATCAAGTTGACAAGAGCACCAGCAATATTGTTCGCATTGCCAACAATGGGAGCAATGGTCCAGCGGAACATGCGAAGCAAGATGTCATAAGTGGGAAGTAGCCCGTATTGTGAGCCAATGTTACCACCAGTCACATAGAGGCCAGACATGACATGCTTGTTGTAGGCCACTCCCTGGACATGCATTCTGACACCCGCTGGACTAGTGAGCCCATTGAAGGGACAACTGAGAATCCTAGCAAACTCGCGGAACGAAGAAGTCAAACGTTGTCTTCCCGACATCCAAGTCATCCCCATGTCTTCAGAATTATCAAACACAACGGTGGCATAGAACTGATGTATAAGAGAGACGTTGTAGCTGCATTCAGTTCTCATCACATGCTCCAGCCCCAACACTCGGCAAACCTGAATTGCTCCTCTAAAATAATCAACCTTATTCATGAGCTTGGGGAAATCAATCCACTTCATAGGGCAAACCGGCTTGTCGATGGAGAACTTATGATACACTTCTCTATAAAGCCATGCCATCTCGGTGCAGAAGAACTTGGGATCATCAGATTCCTGATTGTAGGAGAGCTCACTGCGCCACTTGCGAAAACTGCCCTTGTTGAAATCCTCAATGCGGAGCTCGGCCTTCTTCTTCTTGCTTGGTCCTGAGGCTCTCTTGAGCAGAGCTGCAGGCTTAGGTTGGTTGCTATCTTCACTTGAGGACCCGCTGGAAGGGAGAGAATGTGTTGGTTTGCCCCTCCCTCGCTGAGCGATGTGCTTGATACGGCCACGTGGATTGGAACCTGCAAACACACAACATAGAGAAGATAAAAAGCATATGGGGTAAGCACTCATGTCTGAGAAGGCAAATGGAACGTACTAGAGAAGTTAAGCAATGTCGGATTATGACTCCCAAGACCTGGGGGTAGTCACTTCCAGAAGTGTAGTTCGTGAAGGGGATTGAACACGGAGGTCTAGACCCTCGAGTAGCTCCGTGACGCTGCTCGCCGGACCCTAAGAAGAAACACGCACACGAAGGGAGACACCAGCCTTTACCCAGGTTCACGGCCCTCGCGGAGAGGTAAAACCGCTACTCCTGCTTGTCTGTATTAGAAGGTGTAGGTTACAGTACAATGGAGCTTGCCGAAGGCCCCCTTGAGGCAGCTCTTGCCTGGGGAGGGAAGCGATCGTCTTCTTCCTCCTCAGGCCGAGGCTTTCCTAACTAGTGTAGCTAGGGTTTACAAGGGTTGCAGTGCGCAAAGAGCCGACCCGTGCTACGATGGACGTCTTGCTCCTTTTATAGGCGTCTTTGACCTTCTCCTTCGGCTTAGCCTTCCAGGTGGTTCCCACATGCCAACGACAGGGTGGTGTGGAAGTCCACCGTGCTCCATCCGTCCATGGACTCGGTCCATTGCTAGTAAAGGTGGGTGCGGTGGCCGACCGGCGGCCGACCGCGCAGTACTGCCCGCAGGGAGGGCAGTCTCTGCGGTGGAGCCCACGATGACGTCCTCCTTTGGAGGGTTGTGCTGTCCACCCGCTTTATCGTCAGAGTAGAAGGTCCTGGCAGCTGCGCAGCAGGTGGAGCTGCTTTGTTGAGCACTTTATCGCCAAGGACATCGACGGGGGTGCGTGCGATACGGCATGTGCGTGGCAGAGGCCACGTGCATCTTGTCGTGCTTCCTTGGCCGCGACGTTTCCCCTCAGGCGCGGGGAGGCCTGTGGGGAGATCCCTGCGTGGCTCCCTCGAGGCGTGCTGGCGCCTCGGGAGGGTCCCCTGAGGCGAGAGGTCCCTTGAAGCCCTTGTTTCCTGCTCAGTCCCTTGAGGGGAATTGCCTCTCGAGGGTCCCGCCAGGCGGTGATGCCTGGTCCTTAGTCGTTTCGTTCGACTGGCCTGCGTGCGAGGCCTGGGGGGAATGGGCTCTCCATACCCCAGTTCCCACTGGGCCGATAGTATCCCCCGGTCCCATGATGGGCGCGATTGAGCCCATGGGCTCAGGCAAAGCGTCGTGGGCCCTTAGTGCCCAGCCGGCCCGAGCCACGCGGCACTTGGACGAATAACGGTCTCGCACGATCCGGGGCGCGAGTCGTGGGGGGTCCCACCACGTCCCGGTAACCCTCCTCGAGGTGACATAAAGCCCGAGCGAGGCGGCAGGGAGCCGTTACCGTTTCCAAACCTTCTCGCAGGAATTTCCGCTCTACAGAGCTCTCCGCCTCCGATCTCTCCTGCGAATCTTCGTCCTCCAACTCCTCCAAGCTTCCGTTTCCGCGACGATGAGCCCACTCAAGAGCAAGGGCAAGGCCGCCGCGGGGTCTTCCTCCCAGACAGAGGCCACCGAGACCGTGGTAGGCGCGGCTCTGCTGGGCGTGTGCGTCAATGAGAAGGCACTCGCCAAGGTCCGGCACCTGGTGGCGGACCGGACAAACAAGCACGGCGCCACCGCCCTGAAGCCCGCGGCACACTGGAAGCGCCCGCGAGGGTTCTTCCCGGTCTTCCAGCATTGTCTGGCTGCGGGCCTGGTGCCGCCCTTCTCGCCGTTCTTGGAGGCGGTGCTGGCATTCTACCAGGTGCAGCTGCTGCACCTGCACCCCAATTCCGTCCTCATCCTCACCGTCTTCGCCTACCTCTACGAGGCGTACCTGGGCCTGGAGCCCACGGTGGGGCTGTTCCGGTGCTTCTACGCACTCCGGAACACGGCGAAGAACGAGCGCTTCGGGTGCGTCTCGTTCCGCATCGTCGATGGCATGGGGAGCGTCTACATCCCCATGTCTTGGAGCGAGGGCAAGGCCATCACCTCGGTGATGAAGAAGGTGGACGACTTCCGTCAGAAGTGGTTCTATGTTGGGGTGGAGCGTCCCTGCGCCTTCCTCGAGGTCCCCGACGAGCCCCCGGTGAAGAACTCCCACTGGGGCAAGGCTACCTTCGACGGCACCAAGAACGTGAACCTGATGGGGCGTCTGAGTTTCCTCCGCGAGGAGGGCCTCACGGGGCAGATGGTCGTCGCGGACTTCGTGACGCGCCGCATTGCGCCCCTCCAGGCGCACTCGGTCCCCATGTGGATGTACTCGGGGCCGAAGGACAAGATGCGGCTTCACGCCGAGGACAACGACAAGGACGCCGTCGACGACGTCGTCCTCTCCGCGCTCTTCGTCAACCCATCGGTGCTTCCCGTGGACGAGCTCCCCGCGGCGCTCCGGCCCCTTCATCAATATAATCTGACGGAGCGTATGCACCTCCCGGAGAGGATGCCTCCGTTCACCCCGACAGGCCAGGCGGACCTCGAGGCGCCGATGCCGGTCACGCGGGGAGCGGAGGGGGCCGACTCTCCCACTGCCTCAGGAATCGGCCCAGGTGAGGAGGAGGCCACGGCTGGGGAGGTTTCCTCTTCAAGAGTTAGGCCATTTACTGACGAGATTTGCGATATCTCGTCAGGCAATGAAAACGCCTTCGTGGTGGCGCCCTCGCGCCCCGTGGAGGAGGAGGCTGAGGAACGGGAGGCCTCAGGCGCGGAGGCCTCTCCAGGAAGGCGCGGGGCTCGCACCAAGGCCGCCGTGGACAACCCAGGGGCGAGGTCGTCTGACGTCCCTTCCAAGAGGAAGGCAGAGGCGCCCCCTGCGAAGCCTGCTTCCAAGCCTTTCCCTTCGTGGCGTTCGCCAGGCCTGGCGTGGGTCGATGCTGGCGCCTCCCCTTCTCGGTTAGTGCTCACAACTTTGACTCGTTCTTCTTTTAGCTTTCTCCCTTGCATTTCTTTTTCCTGAAGTCTCTTCTTGGGCTCCTGTCAGTGCCTTTGCGCCCGCGAAGCGCCGCCGGCTCCGCAAGGCATCCTAGGTGAAGAGCGCCACGGCAGGGGCCGTGGCCGACGAGGCCGCGAGGCCTGTGGAGGCCGCCCCCGTGATCCCCCTTGAGGAGGCGCCTCAAGTGGTGCAAGCTGTGCCCCAGGCGGGGGCGGCAGGGCCTCAGGCGGAAGAGGGCGCAGCAAGCCCAGATGTGCCTGTAGCGCCCCGCGAGCCTCTAGGAGCGGAAGGCCCTGAGGAGAGGACTTCCGCGCCGCCTCGCACCTCTACTCCTCCTCGCGCGGCTACGCCTCCGTGCGAGCCCACACCGGCGTACGAAACAACGCTGCCTAGCGCGCCGACGCCTCCGCGCGTGTCTACCCCGCCGCCTGCGCCCGCTGCCCCCGCGCAGCCTGCGACGGAGACGCGCGAGGCTCCAGCAGGTGCGGGCGCGTCTGCTGGGGGAGATTCCTTCTCTCCTCCTCGCCAAGATGGAGGCGAGGAGCGTCTCGCGGCTGCGGGGCCTGAAGAGGATGTGGGCGTGGGCACCGGCGGGGCTCTGGCTAGCCCCCGAGCTCTCCCCACACCTGCTCCCACGGGGCTGGATGCTGGGGCTGGGCCCTCCTCGAGCCGGGCACTGGCGCCTTGCGGCTGGGACTGGAGTGCGGGGCGCCGCGAGGTCGCCTTCGGCCGTGTTAGGGAATCCCTGGAGGGCTTAGAGGCTCACCTCGCCCTCGGGGACATCTGGCTCGCTCGGCAGCGGGAGGAGCTGGCGGAGTCGTGGGCGTCCTTCCACGCGGCGGTCGAGGCGCGCAGGCTGGAGGATTTGGCGCTGCAGGCCACACGCGAGGAGGCCACCCGGTTCGCCAAAGAGATCCGCGAAGGGGCCATCCGTGATGCTGCAGAGCTCCTCGAGCCCCTTCAGGCGGAACGCGACGCCGCAGAAGAGCTCCTGCGCCAGGCCAAGGCGGAGCGCAAGGCGATGGAGAGCTCACTGGCGCAGGAACGCCGTGAGCTGGGCCAGCTGGAGACCAGCGGCTCTCCGCCCACCAGGCCGCCTCGGCCGCTCTGGAGGAGGACCACAAGGTCTTTTCCGAGCGTGAGCGGCGGCTGGCCCTCAAGGAGAAGGAGCTGCATCAGCGCGAGGAGCAGCGCCTCCAGGTGGAGAAGGACCTGGTCACCCAGCGCGAGGCCCTCGAGGAGCGAGAGGGAGACCTGGCCAAAGCGACCGCGAAGTACGACGAAAACGTCGCTGCCCAGAAGGTAGCTTACGAGCGCTTCGAGCAGCGTTTTGCTGAGAAGAAAAAGGAGGCCGAAGACGCCCTCGGGGAGCGCGAGAAGCAATTCCGCAAGTACACTTCTCAGAAGTACCGCGATTTGGCACTGGCACAAGAGGAGCGCTTCAAGGCCAAGCATGCCGCGGATGCTCGGCGGATCGCCGAGCTCGAGAGGGACGACTCCAAGCTGGGGGACCGCCTCAAGCGCGCCAAGGATGCTCGTCGCCGGGCGGAGGAGGCTCGCACCGAAGCCGTCCACGACCTCAACACCTTGGCCAAGGACGTGGATGAGCAGGTGGCCCCGGTGATGCAGCGGGCGGCGGAGGCCTCAGACTCCGCTACTGCAGCTCACGCGCTCTCGAAGCAGCGCGAACGCATGTTTGAGGCGTTAGTCGCTCGTGGCAAGGAGCTCGCCGCGCGGCTTGGTGCAGATGCGCCGCACACCGACGCTCGGGCCGCGGCGATGCTGCCATGTACCTGGTCTACTTCGACCAGCTCTTCGAGGCGCTCGAGGGTCCCTTTCGCCAAGCTTCGTGAGCTGATTGAAGGCGAGAGCCGGCAGCTCCTGGGGGTGGTTGTGGATTGCATCTTCACCAACCTCAAGCTCCTCACGCCAGGCTTCGACATCTCCTCTGTCACAGAGCCTGCGCAAGGCGAGGATGCGCGGAGGGTCTCCGGTTCCCTCCGTGAGCAGGTTGACGCCTTCTGCAACCGCTTCAGGCGCGCGGAGGCTGCAGCTGAAGACAACGAGGAGGAGGCCTGCCCCGCCGAGGATGAAGAGGGTGCTGCGGAGGAGGCCCAAGGCGGCGATGCTTCCGCATGATCCTTTCCACTTCTTTTACCGCGCCTGCGTGCGCTCGTATCTGCAACAGCTGTGTGCTTAGACATTTTTAACACCTTTGGCCTGTAATATACTTTTCAATTGCTTTTTAATTCAAGGTTGTTTGCCCCCCGCGATGTCTCTTTGGACTCAGTTTCATGTCTGTTTGTTCTCTGCGTCGGTAGGTCCCATCTCCTCGTGCCATGACTCAGCCTCCTCGGTATGCAGGAGCGATGACTCCGCAAGGCCGGGGGGAGTTTAGGCCTAGGAGAGGTTAGAGCGCTGAGTCACGATGCTCAAGTGCCCCCTTAGACGTGCGAGTAGTCCATGAAGCGTAAGGAAGAGCGAAGTCGCTCGAGGGGCAAACGCTCGCTAGGGAGAGAAAAACGCTCTTAAAGCGTGGGTGCGAGACTTAGCTTCTTGAGGTTTTCACCCTGCGAAGGCCTTTTGCCTGGCGAGGCTGCCCGCTGGAGGGGTCGCTCCTGAGGAGGCTTTTCACCTGGCGAGGTTGCCCGCTTGAGGGGTCGCTCCTGGATGCCCCTTCAGGCTTGTGGGGGGATTTCCCTGCACATGTTAAGGGGAGAACCCAAACGCTGGAACACGGCACAAAGGGCTCGTGCGCGCTTATAGGTCCCCTTAGGTGTTCCTTGCGAGGAGAGTAAGTACCAAGGTCCTCTGGAGAGATGGCGTGTTTGTGGGATCTTGCCCTCCAGCCAGAGCTCAGACTCTTGGATTTTGCAGTGCCGCTGGTGTGTCATTTGAGGCACTGGCACCGTACTCAGCCCCCGCTCGCGAGGTACGCATGAGGAGAGATATAAGCGCACACTTTAACAGAGTAATGCGGAAATAAAAACCCCCCAAACGTTTTTTTTAAAACGGCGTCGAGGCGCAAAGTTCACTTGGGAACTAAATTGAGTCATTATGCTTGGGGTGCCAAGTTAATGTTTTGACCATGTCGAGGCATGGGGACCACCTATTAGTGGGCGAGACTCTCAACGGCCTACGGGGGCCTTTTAAATTAGAGCTCGGAGGGTTTCCTCTTGAGAGAAGCCTTTGGAGCTTGGAGGTTTAAGCCGTGAGCGTTTTAACCTTTAGAGACACGGGTGCTTGGAGGCTTAGCCGTAGGCTGCCTCTTCCGCTCGTGGTCTCGACGTGACAATGATCACGGGCGTGGCAATGACCACGGTTGCATTTGTTCCTTTAGGAGACAAAGCCTGTTTTTGGAGGTTTAAGCCGCGAGCGTTTTAACCCCTAGAGACGAATATGCTTGGAGGTTGAGCCGTAGGCTGCCTCGTCCGCTTGAAGTCTCAACGTGACAACGATCACGTGCGTGGCAATGACCACGGTTGCGGTTGTTCCTTTTTGGGAGACAAAGCGCATTTTTGGAGGTTTAAGCCGTGAGCATTTTAACCCCTAGAGACGGAAATGCTTGGAGGTTGAGCCGTAGGCTGCCTCGTCCGCTTGAAGTCTCAACGTGTCAATGATCACGGGCGTGGCAATGACCACGGTTGCGTTTGTTCCTTTTTGGGAGACAAAGCATATTTTTGGAGGTTTAAGCCGTGAGCATTTTAACCTCTAGAGACGACCATGCTTGGAGGTTGAGCCGTAGGCTGCCTCGTTGGCTTGAAGTCTCGACGTGACAATGATCACGGGTGTGGCAATGACCACTGTTTTGCGTTTTTTTCTAAGGGTGCAAAAAATGTTTTGGAGGTTTAAGCCGTTCGCGTTTTAACCTCTAGAGACAACAAATGCTTGGAGGTTGAGCCGTAGGCTGCCTCGTTCGTTTGAAGTCTCGACGTGACAATGATCACGTGTGTGACGATAATCACGTTTTTAACTTGTTCGTTGTGGATACAAAGGTTTGAGAGGTTTAAGCATGGAGCTTTTAACCTTGAAGGACAAAAAGGTGCTTGGAGGTTTAGCCGTTGGCTACCACTTTCACTATATGCCCTGACGTGACAATGACCACGGGTAGAACTTGCGTAGGTGCATGATGTTCCATGGATTCTTGACGGGGATGCCATCCTCCGTCTCGAGGCGAGCCGCGCCAGGCCTGGCGATGTGGGTGACCCTGTAGGGACCTTCCCACATCGGGGACAACTTGTGGAGGCCTTCCCTGGAGAGGATTCGCCTGAGGACGGGGTCGCCTGCCTCAAGGGTGCGCGAGCGCACGTTGCGGCTGTGGTAGCGCCTCAGGTCCTACTGGTATCTGGCCGCCCGGAGGGCCGCGCGGCGTCTTAGCCCTTCAAGGAGCAGTAGCGTCGTTGTGGAGGTCCTCTTGCTGGTCCTCGTTAAAGGCAAGGACCCGTGGGGATCCATGCTTTATCTCTGTGGAGAGGACTGCTTCGGCTCCATAGACGAGGGCGAACGGTGTTTCCCCCGTGGGCTTGGGTGGCGTGGTACGGATGGACCAGAGCACCGAGGGTAGCTCGTTGATCCAGCCCTTGCCGTGGCCCTTGAGGATATCGAAGGTCCTGGTCTTTAGGCCTTTGAGGACCTCTGCGTTTGCGCGCTCGGCCTGTCCTTGCTTTGCGGATGGGCGACTGAGGCGAAGCAGAGCTTGATGCCCATCTTTTCACAATAGGCTCTGAAGATGCCACTGGTGAACTGTGAGCCATTGTCGGTGATGATGCGGTTAGGCACTCCGAAGCGGCAGACCAGGCCTCTGATGAATTTCACCGCCGCGCCTGTTGTGATTGTGCGTGTCGCCTCCACTTCAGGCCACTTTGTGAACTTGTCAATGGCCACGAAGAGTTAGCGATATCCACCTTCCGCTGTTGGGAAATGTCCCAGGATGTCCAGCCCCCAAACCGCAAACGGCCACGAGAGCGGAATGGTCTGTAGTCCCAGCGCTGGTTGGTGGATTTTCTTAGCGTGGAATTGGCAGGCTTCACAAGCTTGAATGATGTCCGCTGCATCTTGAAGCGCTTGAGGCCAGTAGAATCCGCTCCTGAAGATTTTGCCTGTGATGGTGCGGGCGCACGAATGGTGGCCGCATTCCCCGCTGTGGATGTCCTTAATTAGCAGTTTTCCTTCTTCAGGAGGGACGCATTTGAGCGCGATGCCGTTTGGGCGCTTGCGATAGAGGACTCCTTCGAGGATTTGGTATGATTTTGCTTGGCGGGCAATCGCTCCGCTTCAACATCTTCCTCGGGAAGGATCCGTTTGCATAGGTAGTCCTTGATCTCGTCAATCCATCCTGTTTCTTGGTGCACCACTGTGAGCAAAAGACGCTCTCCTGTGGGAGGCCCGCAGGCTGGGGCTCCGCTTGCAGGGGGTGACGGGAGCGCTTCGTCTGTGCTTGCTGGCAGGGCCTCTAGGGGCTGCTTTATGGATGCCTTGACGAGCCTTTCTTCAAAGACACCTGGCGGCTGAGCTTGTCTCTTTGAGGCACGCTTGGCGATGTCATCCGCTTCTTGATTTTCCTTTCTTAGGATGTGCATGAGCTCCATTCCCCTGAAGTTCTTCTCAAGCCTACGGACCTCTTGAAGGTATGCGGCCGTGTGGTCGTCCTTAGGCTTGTAGCTTTTGTTGGAGAAGTTGACGAGCAACTGGGAGTCGCCTTTGATGAGGATATGCTTGACGCCTAGGGCGATCGTGGCGCGTAAGCCAGCGATCAGCCCTTCATACTCGGCGATGTTGTTGGATATCTTGTCGATTCCGAAGCACAGCTGGACCGCGTAATACAACTTGTCTCCCTTGGGTGAGATCAGGACTACGCCTGCCCCGCCGTGACGACAAGCGAAAGCTCCGTCGAACTTCATGGTCCAGTGGCAGGGCATAGCGGCTCCATAGGGCTCGTGCTCTTCTCCCAGGGGCTCTTCAGGGGTTGGGTCAGTCCATTCGGCGACGAAGTCAGCCAACGCTCTTCCTCGGATTACCCTTGTGGTATCGAAGCGCAAATTGAATGGCTGTAGCTCAATGTTCCATCCCGCGACACGCTCTGTTGCGTTTGGGTTGCGCAGGATTTGCTCCAGGGGGAATGAGGTGACCACCGTGATGGGGTGCCCCTGGAAGTAGTGTCACAGCTTTCTTGAGGCGACGAGTAGCGCGAGGAGAAGCTTCTGCTGCATCGTATACCGCTCGCGAGCATCACGCAGCACTCTGCTGACGAAGTAAACTGGATGCTCGACGAGGCTAGTTCCTGTTGCCTTGGCATCTTTCGCCTGAGGTGCCACAGCTTGACCCTCGACGGGGTTTGCCTCAGGGGGCTTGCCCTGTGCCTCGAGGGGGTTGGTCTCAAGTGGATTGACTCGTGCCTCGAGGGGGTTGGCCTCAAGGGGCTTGACTTGTGCCTCGAGGGGGTTGGCCTCAAGGGGCTTTGGGCCTGGCGTTGGGTTTGTGAGTGTTTCCTCTTCTTCGAGCTCCTTATCAGTAGGCTTTTTCTTTGGAGTGGTTGCACTCATCTTGTGGAGTACTGGCTCTTTTCTTTCCACTACAAGGACAGCAATAGCTGTTTGTGGAGTACCTGATAAGTACAGCTTCATGTGCTCTCCAGGCCTTGGGGCGACCATTACTGGCGGGCTGGCCAGATACTTCTTCAAATCCTCAAATGCTTTTTCAGCTTCAGGGGTCCACTTGAAAGTGCCCGTTCTTTTCATGATCTTGAAGAACGGCAGGGCTCTTTCAACGAACTTGGAGATGAATCGACCCAAGCTGGCCATGCAGCCTGCCAGCCGTTGCATGTCCTTAAGCCTGCGTGGAGGTTGCATGTCTTCTATGGCCTTGATTTTGTCTAGGTTTGCCTCTATACCTCGATGAGACACGAGGAACCCAAGCAATTTGCCTGAAGGGACCCCAAAGACACACTTTGCGGGGTTGAGCTTGATGTTCACCTTGCGCAGGCTGGCGAATGTTTCTTCAAGGTCTTCGAGGAGTGTATTTCCTTCTCGGGACTTTACGACGATGTCATCGACGTATGCTTCGGCGTTTCGCCCCATTTGCCCGCCAAGGGCTATCCTCATCAACCTCTGGAAAGTGGCTCTGGCATTTTTTAGGCCAAAGGGCATAAAGACGTAGCAATACACATCGCACGGGGTGAGGAAAGTTGTCTTCTCCTTGTCCTCCTTAGCCATTTTTATCTGGTGATAACCAGAGAAGGCATCAAGGAAACAGAGGAGGTCGCAGCCTGCCGTGGAGTCCACAATCTGGTCAATTCTGGGCATGGGATAAGGGTCTTTGGGGCAGGCCTTGTTTACATCAGTGTAGTCGATGCAGAGACGGCCTCATCCGGCGGGCTTTGGGACTACCACGCCGTTGGAGAGCCAAGTGGGATGCGCGACTTCGCGAACGAATTTTGCCGCTTTGAGCTTTTCGACCTCCTTGACGATGAATGCTTGCTTCTCGGGGGCTTGCTTTCTTGCTTTTTGCTTGACGGGGCGCGCGTTTGGGCACACGGCCAAGTGGTGCTCGATCACCTCCCTCGGTACACCAGACATCTGACGGTGTCACGGCGAACATGTCAGAGTTTGCCTGGAGGAAGGTGACGAGCGCGCTTTCCTATTTGGGAGGCAGCGCGGCGCCAATGGTGACGCTAGCCCCCGAGCCTTCAGCCCCCGAGCTACCCAAGCTCAGAGAGATCTTCTTGGTAGCAGTTGCCTCTTGGGAGAACAACTGCTTCTTCTTCTTAGGCCTCTCGAGAGGCTCTTGGTCCTCTTCTGCGGGGAAGGCCATGGCGGCGGTCTTGTAGGCCGTGTCAACAGCGCGCGTAGCGTCCAGGACGCCCACATATGGTGATCGTGCCGGCGCTGCCGTGGATCTTGACCATGTTGTACGCATGGTGTGTGACAGCCATGAACTTCGCAAGCGCGAGGTAGCCGAGGATGGCGTTGTACGGCAGGCCGATGTGCGCGACATCGAAGTCGATGTGCTCGGTGCGGTAATTTTCCTTGCTCCCAAAGGTGACGGCAAGCCTGACCTGGCCTAGAGGCTCGATCGAGCCGCTGGTGACCCCCGTGAAGGGCCTCGAGGGCATAAGCCGCTCGTAGGGCACTTGAAGCGCTTCGAACGTATCTATGGAGATAACGTTCAGGCCTGCTCCGCCATCGATGAGCGTCTTGGAGACAGCCACATTGTCGATGGTGGGGGTGCAGACCAGTGGAAGGGTTCCAACGGTCTTGGTGGACTTGGGGTGGTCCTGAGCGTCGAAGGCGATGGTGTACTGTGACCACTTGAGGGGCCTGGAGGTTTCCGTGCTTGGGAGGGCGGCGTGGAGCTCGCGGGTGAACTGCTTGAACTGGTTGTTCGACTTTGGCGCCTGCGCCCCCCCCCCCCCCCCCCCCCGAGGATGCAAGCAATGGCAGCTCTCGGGGCTTGGTAGCCGTCGTCTTCCTCGTCAGGGAGGTTGCCATTCTTTGCCGCGGTGTTGGCCTGATTTCCAGACGATTTCTGGTAGCCGCCCTTGCGTCCGCTCCCGCGGTAGCCACGGCCTCGACCACGGCTACCACTGCCTTCTGCTTGCTCGCGCTCCTTGCTCAACTTTTGAGGTCGAAGCAAGACTCCGTGGAGTGGCCACGCCTGTTGTGGTAGATGCAGAACGGGCGGTGATCATCTCTTCTTTCTCCAGGCTCAGGGGAATCCCTGCGGGTGCCCTTCGCGTCAGGCTCTGCCGCGAGAACTGCGGTAGCCTTGCGCTTGGGCTCCCCTTGGCCTCCTTCTTCTTCTGGCTCCTGGACCCCTCAGCGTGATCATCCCCTCTCGGGGACATCTTCACGAAGAGGGGTCCTTCTTTAGCCTTGGCGCACTTGTCCGCCAAGTCAAACAGCTTGACCACAGAGGTGAGCTTGTCGTGGATCCCCAACTTCTCGAGCATCCTGCTGTTCGTGACGCCCTCGCGGAAGGCGGCGATGACTTGAGTGTCAGGAATGTTCGGGATCTTGTTGCGCACTTGACTGAAACGCTGGATGTACTTGCGCAGCGTCTCATCCTTCCTCTGTACCACAGCGCGCAAGTCGTTGTGGGTGAGGGAGCGTTCGTACGTTCCCTTAAAGTTGGAGACGAACTACTTGCAGACCTCCTCCCAGGAGTTCACAGAGTCCTCAGGGACATTCCGGAGCCACGACAGCGCGGAGTCGCGAAGCGCGTGAGAGAACCAGTTAGCCATGACCTTGTCATCTCCTCCCGCAGCTTGGATGGAGGTGGTGTAGAGCTGCAGGAACTCGATGGGGTTGCTGGAGCCGTCGTAGCCCTTGGGGAGAGCATGCCGGAACTTTGGGGGCCAGACCACGCGGCGCAGAGAACGGGTGAACGCCATGCAGCCTGAGTCGTACGTGGCGACCCCGTGCTGAAGCGCGCCGCGGTTCTGCTGGCCAGCCTGGCCAATCTCCTCCACGAGCCTGTTCTGGCGGTCTCGCTGCAGCTCTATTCCCACGCGGGCGTCGGCCGCGGTGCGCTGCACGATCATACAATCGTGCAGCGAGGTCGCGTGCGAAGCAGCCTTCCGAGCCGCAGCCGGTGCGGGCCCCGGAGGTGGCGGAGGCGCATTTGTTGCGACCGTGCTCGCGAGAGAGGGGTGCATGTTGGACTGCGACAGAGCAGGGCGCGTCGTGGTGATGCCGACGAGGTGGTTGAGGCATTGGAGCCACTGCTCGTGGGCCACAGCGGTGGGCTGGTAGCGTAACAACTCCTGCGCCATGAGCAGTGCGGTGTGGGGCGCCGGGTCCATCCTCCCAGGGCCGGAATCGCTCAGGCGCTGCGTAGCGTGGGACGACTGCGCGTCCTCCTGGTGCTCGGCGTCGCGCTCCGGCGCCTCCGCGTGAGGGCCAGAAGGGACATGCTCTTCGTGGCGGGGTCGGCCCCGCCGTGCGCGGGTGGTCGCGGCGCCTGGCGGCGCACGTCGGTATTCGCGGACGACGCGCGCGGCGCGGGTGTTCACCATGGCGCGGAGACGAACTCGAAGGTTGTAGACGCGCCTCAATCCCCTACTTGGCGCGCCAGATGTCGGGTTATGACTCCCAAGAACTGGGGGTAGTCACTTCCTGAAGTCTAGTTCGTGAAGGGGATTGAACACGGAGGTCTAGACCCTCGAGTAGCTCCGCGACGCTGCTCGCCGGACCCGAAGAAGACACACGCACACAAAGGGAGACACCAGCCTTTACCCAGGTTCACGGCCCTCGCGGAGAGGTAAAACCGCAACTCCTGCTTGTCTGTATTAGAAGGTGTAGGTTACAGTAAAATGGAGCTTGCCGAAGGCCCCCTTGAGGCAGCTCTTGCCTGAGGAGGGAAGCGATCGTCTTCTTCCTCCTCAGGCCGAGGCTTTCCTAACAAGTGTAGCTAGGGTTTACAAGGGTTGCAGTGCGCAAAGAGCCGACCCGTGCTACGATGGACGTCTTGCTCCTTTTATAGGCGCCTTTGGCCTTCTCCTTCGGCTTGGCCTTCCAGGTGGTTCCCACATGCCAGCGGCAGGGTGGTGTAGAAGTCCACCGTGCTCCATCCGTCCATGGACTCGGTCCATTGCTAGTAAAGGTGGGTGCGGTGGCCGACCGGCGGCCGATCGCGCTATACTGCCCGCAGGGAGGGCAGTCTATGTGGTGGAGCCTACGATGACGTCCTCCTTTGGAGGGTTGTGTTGTCCACCCGCTTTATCGTCAGAGTAGAAGGTCCTAGCAGCTGCGCAGCAGGTGGAGCTGCTTTGTTGACCACTTTATCGCCAAGGACATCGACGGGGGTGCGTGCGATACGGCATGTGCGTGGCAGAGGCCACATGCATCTTGCCGTGCTTCCTTGGCCGCGACGTTTCCCCTCAGGCGCGGGGAGGCCTATGGGGAGATCCCTGCGGGGCTCCCTCGAGGCGTGCTGGCGCCTCGGGAGGGTCCCCTGAGGCGAGAGGTCCCTTGAGGCCCTCGTTTCCTCCTCAGGCACTCGAGGGGAATTGCCTCTCGAGGGTCCCGCCAGGCGGTGATGCCTGGTCCTTAGTCGTTTCGTCCGACTGGCCCGCGTGCAAGGCATGGGGGGAATGGGCTCTCTATACCCCAGTTCCCACTGGGCCGACAAGCAAACACAGATTCTGTCCTTATTTGGTTTAATTCTGAACAGGCCGGAGATTTCCGGGTCTGACTCGGAGATTTCCGGGGGCCGGATATTTCCGAGTCAGGACCAGAGATTTCCGGTCTGCATGAAATTTGACAGGTTTGAACAAAATTTATGAATGAAAAACAAATATGTGCACGTGGAAGGTAGAGCAAGCCCAGGGGAACAATTCTACCAAAGGAAAAATGCAACAACCTACTAAATTGGCTAGGTTAAACGAAAACAAGTTTCGTCCTAGATTTGAAATACTAAGAGTTACCCGAAGACATCGCGAAAAGCGAGCGGATGGAATCAAAGCCCTCGACGAGGAGAAGCAGATTTGAGAAGCACGCTAGAATCCCTCGGACGAATCACCGGCAGCAAAGATCGAAGGAGAGGGGAGTTTTTCGGAGGAGAGAGAGGATTAGGGCACGGGGTGGATGAACTAGCCGAACAGACCAGTCCACCTGTGCCCTTATATAGACATGACAAATTGAACTGGAGATTTCCGTATTAAGGCTCGGAGATTTCCGGGTGCCGGAAATTTCCGGGGGTATTTCCGAGTCAGATTCGACTGAGTGCAATGCCGAATCTGAAATGGACCTAGCCTTGGAAATTTTTGCACGCTCGGAGATATCCGGACATCGGACCGGAGATTTCTGGCTCTAATTCCGATTCATCTTTGACAGGGTGCAGTGCCGAATTTCAGAAGGACTTAGGTGTTGAAAAATCGCAGGGGCCGGAGATTTCCGAGTCTCAGCCAAAAATTTCCGGACACCGGAAATTTCCGGGGCTATTTCCGGCCAAATTCATCACAGATCAATGCTGATTTTTGAACAGACTTAGTCTCGAAAATTTCTGGTAGACCGGATATTTCCGAGTTAGGCTCGGAGATTTCCGTTCAACTCCAACTCCAAAAACAAGATGAACAACAAGAGGACATGAGTGCGGAAAAGCATGTTTCAAGATAAAGAAAGGCTTAGGATAGATGAGGGAGCACACACTCAAGTTGCAAGAAGCATAGACCAAAAGTGAAGACTGTCATGGTATCAACATAATTGATAGGAGACGGGGGTCCTCTAGCCTACGTATGGATCGTGGGGAAGAAGGTTGGTGTCGTCGAGGACGGGATTGAACACGGCGAGTTTACCCAGCTTCGGATCCCACATCGGTGGCGAGATCCTACGTGCTGCTATAATTCACTATGAGGCAATAGCCGTGAACAGGTTACAATGTGTATGATGCGTATTGAAGCGTGCCCTAAAGGCTCCCTGGTGGCCGGCTTATATAGGCGGCCAGACCCCAGGGTACAAGGCAAGTACTTGTCCGGCAAGTAAACAGAGTCCTAGACCTAGCCGGCTTAGATACCGCCTTCCGTCTTGGGCTTGGTGGCTTGATGGGCTTCGGCTTTCTGCCTTCCTTGGACCGTCCGCCTACTTCCTTGTACGTCAGCTATCTGGGCCGCCCGGCAGGCTTCAGCCTTACCACCCTTGGGCCACCCTGGACTAGCCGGATTAATCCATGTTCGTTACACCCCTAGTTAATATATCCCCAACAAAGACCAACAAGAGTGTGTTTTCTAAAAGAACCAAAGACAATGCAAGGGAAGATCAAAAAGATAAAACCAAAGAAAATCCAAAGAATTCAAGAAGAAATGGTGGTGGCCGAGGCCACCGTGTATGAGTTGTAGCATGGCACCGCGAAGATATATCTTGGGTCCATAACTACTTCTCAACATTGAAGCTCACAAATTATAGATTTAATTTGAAGTTTTAGCAATGATTCATCACTATATGCATAATAGGGGAGGAAGAATCCAATGTATTAGGAAAACACTCCCGCGAAGTCCATGCGTGCATCTAATACTAATAAAGCCTTAAACGTTGGAGAGTGTGTAAGGATATCATGCCAAGTCCCGAGAATCTATGATATTGAGCTCATTCCTCAAGTAGCAAAAGCGGGCTTCATCAAGGGGCTTCGTGAAGATATACGCCAATTGATCCCTTGTACCAACATATGATAGATCAATATCTCCTCGCGCCACATGATCGCGGATGAAATGATGGCGGATCTCAATATGCTTGGTCCTTAAACGTTGCACTAGATTGTATGCAATCTTGATGGCACTCTCATTATCACAAAGAAGCGGCACTTTGTCCAAGAAGACACCGTAATCCTTTAAAGTTTGCTGCATCCAAAGAAGTTGAGTACACCCGCTTGCGGCGGCGACCTACTCGGCTTCCGCCATGGACAATGAGATGCAATTTTGCTTCTTCGAGGACCAACTCACCAATGATCTTCCAAGAAATTGACACGTCCCGGATGTGGACTTCCTATCATCAATGTCGCCCGCCCAATCGGAGTCGGTGTATCCACAAAGAGACAAGGTGCCATCTGTGGGATACCACAACCCAAAAAATGGAGTATGAACCAAATATCTAAAGATGCTCTTCACGGCCATCAAATGACTTTCCTTAGGCGCGGCTTGATACCGAGCACACACTCCAACGCTTAAGACAATATCGGGCCTTGATGCACATGACCCATAAGTATAGGGGGTGTATCGCAATACTTTTGATAAATAAGAGTGTCAAATACAACGAGGAGCAAAAGGTGTTGACAAGTGGTTTTGATGAGGAATTCACTTTAAACACTAGAGAATAAGTTTTCAGTAGAATTGATAATACAGAGAAATAAAGTGCAAGTAAATAGAGCACGACAATTATAATTGCAGCGAGTGGCCCAATACTTTTGAGAGCAAAGGACAAGCCGTTTGTTTACTTATGATGACCAAACGTTCTTGAGGACACACGGGATTTTTGCCTAGTGCTTTCGCTTCATATTGATGAATAATCTTAAGTGTTTATATAAGTGTGGTCTGGGTGAACCTATGCTAATGCACTGCCCTTTCTAGGACTAATACATACTTATGATTATACCCCTTGCAAGCATACGCAAATACAAGAAAGTAATTAAGATAAATCTAACCATAGCCTTAAACTCTAAGATCCTGCGATCCCTCGCGCATCGGAATACCAACGGGGGTTTAGGTTTCTGTCAGTCCGGCAACCCCACAAATGATAACCGAGTACACGATGCATTCCCCTAGGTCCATAAAGCAAAGTGTCATGTAGTCAACGTTCACATGATACCACTAGAAGAATGGCACCACAACTTAAATATCAAAACATCAAATATTAATCAACATAGTTCACTTCTAACATCTAGACTTCTCCCATGTGCTCAGGAACATAACGAACTACTCACAACACACCATAATGAACATGATCAGAGGTGATATAATGATGAATAAATCTGAACATAAACCCTAGTTCAACGATTTCACTCAATAGCATCAATAACAAGAGTAATCAACACAAGGAGAGTTTCCCCTATCAAATACACAGATTTTAGCCCTAGATGTTACAGCGGGAACATAGTGGATGGAAGGAGATGACGGTGTCGGCGGTGGAGATGGTGGTGTTGGCGATGGTGATGGAGTGCAGCTCGATGACGGTGACGATGGTGACGATTTCCCTCCTCCGGGAAGGAATTTCTCTGGCGGCAACGTAGCCTGCCGGAGAGCTTTTCTCTCTCTGTCTTCTCCGCCTCGTGGTGGCGGCGGAGATGGTTTTTGTCCAACCTCTGATTTTTAGGTATTCGGGGGGAAAAAGTACGCGAAGGGGTGCACCAAGTGGTGGGCCAGGGTGGCCTCACCACCTACTCGCGCGACCAGGAAGCCAGCCTGCCGGGAGGTGATGTTGGCCCCCTGGACCCCACCTTGGGCTCCCCTTTTGGCCTCCTTCATGAAATAATTCAGAAATAATTCCCAGTTAGCCACTTTGTTCTTTTGGTCTTCACAAATATTGTATCTTGACGGCGCATTTTCCAGCAGAATTCAGGCTCCGGAGTTCCATCCCCCAATGATCAGCAATCATGCAAAATAGATAAAATAACATAAGTATCATCGCTAAATACGAAATATATCAATGAATAACAGTAAATTATGATTTAAAATAGTGATGCAAAATGAATATCACGGGTGCCCACCAATCAATCTCAAACCATGTAGGAGTGCCTATATTTTTGAAAAACTCAACCTTTGATATTATAGTGGTCTGACCACCCCTTTGCAATATTAATGACGAGCAGATGTAGCATGCAAGTCATGGATTACATAATTTGTATGAAAGATAACAAACCCAACTATTATTTCCTCATGAGCTAGTGAACATTGACACAAATAAGGGATAGTAATTTTGAATAAAGAGTGGCGCAAAATACCACATAGTAGGTAGATATAGTGGACACAGATGGCAAGGGTTTTGGTTCAAGGTTTGGATGTATGAGAAGCATTCCCTCTCGATACAGGTCTTTGGCTAGCAAGGTTGGGTAGCAAGCATAAGAGTTGAAGGATACAAACAAACATACATGTAGTAAAAGACAATCATGCGATTCTTACTTGAAAGCACACACAATTTTAAGTTGTGAATACTAAGCTTGTCATAGACAAGTGAGAAAGATAAATGAATGCTATATTCTACATGTAATTCTTTTTCCTCTTAAGTCTCAAAGTATTGTAGATACAGACCAATGCTAAGTTTGCCAAAGCCAAAAGATTTACTATATGTTCCCAAAGTGATTACCAATACTAAATGACAAGATCAATCATACATGATAAAAGTTGCAACCTAAAAATAAAGTGTGCATACAATAAATGATAACACTTCTCATTAATATTCCATAACGGCAACTCACACCAAGGGATACATATATACAACTAAAAGAGAGATACTTCCATATTGCAAACCATAATATAAGATAACTTCCCTACTCATGATATGACACTACAAAAAAGTAAAAGATGAAATATAATGGTGATACCGCGGCACTCCCCCCAAGCTTGGAAAAAGCTAAGGGAGATGCGAATGTCGATGATGAATTTCTCCTTCGGTGGCGATGGTGGAACAACTCAAAGTGGAGTAAGGTAACGCTCCAAAATCTTGCGGAGCCTGTTATTCTCCTCTTGAAGTATATCCACCTCCCTCCTAAGGACGCAGTACTGCTCGCAGAAATGATCCGTGACTCGAAGAGCTTCAGTTGCCTCTGGAAAAGAGCTAAGATCTGGGACTGATGGTATTGCTCCCTACATGTTATGAGAAAAAGCACGCTGAGTGTTAATTGATCCCATGAAGGTGGGCTTGCTGGTTCCCGTCCTTGCGCGATCCTTCTTTTCCGCTTGCATCTTCTTCACCTCCTTCATGACGCTCTCGTCCACGTCCTTGCGCCTAGCCTTCACCTTTTCATCGTCCGCCCATCCAACAAAAGACCCATGATCACGATATTGAAGGAGTTCACGTTGGCAACAAAGTGCGTAGTCTTCGGAGGAAGATCCTTGAGATGACATCTGGATAACAGCAGCTCGAAACAAAAACGCGTCGAAAACACAATATACGGGCCTCGGGTGATTATATAGCAAAAATTTACGAAATAAAAGGAAGGCAACAACACGAAACCAAGTAGGAGAGCGGCTCTGAGCCTCCTCATCACCTGGTGGCGCGGCCAGGAAAGGGCCCGCGTCACGAGGTGGTGACGTCGCCTCGGACCTCGTGTCCTGTTCGTTTTTGTCTCATATTTTTCCATATTTTCCAAAAAATAAATCACAGTTTTCCAAAAGTTAAATTTGTGGACTTTTTCTTACTGAAACAGTACCTTTTTCCAAATCAGGTTCTGCGAACTCAGAAATATTTTCTTTAATGTAATTCTCCGGAGAAATTTCTTGAATAACATCAACATCTTCATTATAAGAATCTCCAGAAATGTAATGCTTGATTCTTTGTCCATTTACCACTTGTGTAGAGTCATCCTTGAGCGAAGCAATTTTTATCGCACCCGAACAAAACACCTCCACAATAACATATGGTCCTTCCCACTTGGAGAGTAATTTACCTGCAAAGAATCTAAGACGAGAACTATACAATAGAACTTTCTCACCAACATGAAATTCTCTCTTGAGGATTCTCTTATCATGCCATCTTTTAACTTTCTCTTTAAATAGGTTAGCATTTTTATAAGCTTCACTTCTCCATTCATCTAAAGAACTCAAATTAAGTAATCTTTTCTCACCAGCAAGTTTAAAATCTCTATTTAGTTCTCTCACTGCCCAATAAGCTTTGTGTTCTAATTCAAAAGGCAAGTGACATGCTTTTTCATAAACCATTTTATAAGGAGACATACCCATGGGTTTTTTATAAGCAGTTCTATAATCACACAATGCATCATTTAATTTACTAGCCCAATTCTTCCTCGTTCTATTAAGAGTCTTTTGCAAGATAGACTTAATTTCTCTGTTTGATAATTTTACTTGCCCACTAGTTTGAGGATGATAAGTTGAAGAAATTCTATGATTAACATCATATTTAGCAAGAACTTTTCTAAAACCACCATGAATAAAATGAGAACATCCATCAGTCATAAGATATCTAGGAACACCAAATATAGGGAAAATGATTTCTTGAAGCATTTTTAATGATGTTTCACCATCAACACTTTTAGTAGGAATAACTTCTACCCATTTAGTAACATAATCAACAACAACAACAAGTATATGTGTATTACCTTTTGAAGAAGGGAATGACCCATAAAGTCAAATCCCCAACAATCAAACGGTTCAATAACAAGAGAATAATTCATAGGCATTTCATTACGTCTAGAGATATTACCAACTCTTTGACATTCATCACAAGATAAAATAAACTTTCTTCCATCTTTAAAGAGAGTAGTCCAATAAATACCTGATTGTAAAACCTTTTGTGCGGTTCTATCTCCAGCGTGATGTCTGACGGGTTATGACTCCCAAGAATCGGGGGTAGTCACTTCCTAAAGAGTAGTTCGTATAGGGGGTTGAACACGGAGGTCAAGACCCTCGAGGGGCACCGCGACGTTGCTCGCCGGACCCGAAGACGACACGCTCACGACAGATATAGACACCAGCCTTTACCCAGGTTCACGGCCCTCGTGAGGAGGTAAGATCGCTACTCCTGCTTGTCTGTATTAGATGATGGAGGTTACAGTACAGTGGAGTTGGCCGGAGGCCCCCTTGAGGGAGTTCTTGCCTGGGGAGGGAAGTGATCGTCTTCTTCCTCCTCCAGCCTGAGGCTATCCTAACAAGAGTTGCTAGGGTTTACAAGGGTTGTAGCACGCAAAGAGCCGACCCGTGCTATGATGGATGTCTTGTCCCTTTTATAGGCCCCTCTAGCGCTCTCCATCGGCTTGGCCTTCAAGGTGGCTCCCACACGGTAGAGGCATGGTGGAGTAGGAGTCCACCGCCATCCCTTTGTCCATGGACGCGGTCCATTGTTGATAAAGGTGGGCGCGGTGGCCGACAGGTGGCCGACCGCGTTGTACTGCCTGCAGAGAGGACAGTCTCTGAGGTGGAGCCCGCAATGACGTTCTCCGTTGGAGGGTTGCGCCGTCCACCTGCTTTATCGCCAGAGTAGAAGGTCCTGGCAGTTGCGCAGCAGGTGGAGCCGCTTTATTGACCCCTTTATCACCAAAACGGCAACGAGGGTGCTTGCGTTACCACTTGGGCGTGGCAGGAGCCATGTGCGTCTTGCCGTACTTCCTTGGCCGCGACGTTTCCCTTCAGGCCTGAGGGGGGTTCCTGTTGGATTCCCTTGAGGCGCGCTGGCGCCTCGGGAGGGTCCCTTGAAGCGTGGGATCCCCTGAGGCCCTCGTTTCTTCTTCAGGCCCTCGAGGGGAATTGTCCCTTGAGGGTCCCGCCAGGCGGTGATGCCTGGTCCTTAGTCGTTTCGTCTGACTGGCCAGTGTGCGAGGCCTGAGGGGAATGGGCTCTCGCCATACCCCAGTTCCCACTGGGCCGACAGTAGGCCCCGGGCCCATGATGGGCACGGTTGAGCCCATGGGCTCAGGCGAAGCATCGTGGGCCCTTAGTGCCCAGCCGGCGCGAGCCACGCGGCACCTGGACGAATAACGGCCTTGCACGATTCGGGGCGCGAGTCGTGGGGGTCCCACCACGCCCCAGTAACTGCTCCTTGAGGGGATGCAAAGCCCAAGCGCTGCGGCTGAGTGCCGTTACCGTTTCCAATTCTTCTCGCAGAGTTTTTTGCTTCCCAGAGCTCTCCGCCTCCGCTCTCTCCTGCGAATCTCCATTCTCCATCTCCTTCAATCCTCCGTCCCCGCGACGATGGGCCCAGTCAAGAGCAAGAGCAAAGCCGCTTCCTCCCAGGCAGAAGCCCTAGAGGTAGTGCAGGGCGTGGCTCTCGTGGGGGCGCGCATGGATCTTCAGGCGTTGGAGAAGATTCACCACCTGGTTGCGGGGCAGACCAACGAGCACGGCGCCAGCGCGCTTCAAGCTGCTCGGTTCGGGAGATTCCCGTAGGGGTTTTATCCCATTTTTCTCCATGCCATCACCGCCGGGCTGGTGCCGCCGTACTCGCATTTCCTGGAGGTGGTACCGGAGTTCTATCAAATCCAAACTCCGTGCTCATCCTTTCTATCTTCGCCTATCTCTGCGAGGCTTATCTGGGTGTTCGCCCTTCAGTAGCGCTCTGCTCTTCCGGAACTTCTATTCGCTGTGGTGCACGGCTGCCGGCGAGCGAACTGGGTGCGTCTCTTTCCGCATTACGGACGGCATGGGGAGCGTATACATTCCCATGTCGTGGAGTGGAGACAAGCCTGTCACGGCCCTGCTCAAGAAGGTGGGGGACTTCCGTCAGAGGTGGCTGCTTATCCGCGTCAAGTCGCCCTGCGCGTTCCTAGATGTCCCGGAGGCGCCGCCCGTGAAGAACTCTCATTGGTGCAAGTCTGCCCTTCACGGCGCAAACAACGCACACCTGGTGAGGCGTTTGGAGTATCTTCGGGAGGAGGGCCTCACAGGGCAGCTAGTTGTGGCAGACTTTGTGCAGCGCCGCATTGCTCCTCTCCAGGCCCATGATCAGCCGATGTGGATGTACACTGGCCCCTCAGACCCAATGCGGCTTCACCCTGAGGATCACGACTCGGATGTTGACAACACCATCTTGAACATCCTCTTTGCCAATCCGGAGGTGCCCGGGAAGATCTCCGGCTCCGTGCGACCTCTGCATCCGCTCCCTCTGGGCGACCGCATGGACATCTTGGACGGAATGTCAGACTTCACCCCGTATGGTCTGACGGGGTGAGGGATGAGGTGGTCACCTCATCGGTGCATGAAGTCGTTGGTATTGACTCTCCATCAGCCTCCCGTGCCTGGATTGACGAGGAGGAGGCCGCGATGGGAGGGGCGTCCCCCGTGAGGCTTGAGCCCTTCACCGACGAGATTTGTGACATATCGTCCGATGACGACGACATCTTCGCTGTAGCGCCTTCACGCCCCGTGGTGGAGGCGACTGAGGCGGGGAAGACCCTCGAGATAGGTGCTTTGCCGGGGAAACGTGAGCCTCGCACCAAGGCCGTGGTGGATCGCTCTGGGGTGAGGCCCTCTAACATCCCCTCCAAGAGGAAAGCTGGGACGCCTCTGGGGGGATAGGCGCCAGGACCACTCCTTCTTGGCGCTCTCCCGGCCTGGCGTGGGTCGATGCCGGTGCTTCCCCTTCAGGGTGAGTATTCACGGCTCCTGGTCGTTCTTGGCTCTTGGTTTTTCCCTCTGTTTCGCCCTCTCTTGAATGTCTTTTCTTGGGCTTTTTGCCAGCGATCTTGTGCCTGCGAAGCGCCGCAGGCTTCGCAAGGCAGTAGACGTGAAGAGGGCCACAGCTGAGGCCGTGGCCGACGAAAACATGAGGCCCGCGGAGACGACCACTTCGGGCCCTGCTGAGGGGGCGCCTCACGTAGAGGCGGCCGCGCTCCCGGGGGGTGGCAGTGCCGAGAAGGGTGCGCCACGCCAAGAGGCCTCTACACCGCCCCTCAAGCCTCCGGTGGTGGAACGCATGGAGGGGAAGGCTTCCTCGCCGCCTCGCGCGGCTACGCCTCCGCGCGAGGCAACTCCGCCTCGCGGGCCGACAACGAAGCAGAGGCAGGCGCGGACGGAGGCGGAGCTGCGCCTAGAACCCGAGCTCGACCTGGGGCCGGGCTCATGGGACCGGACGCCGCGGTTGGGCCTTCGTCTAATCAAGAGCTGGTCCTCTAAGTCTGGGATTGGAGCGCGGGACGCCGCGAGGTGGCTTTTGTCCTTGTGCGGGAGTCCTTGGAGGGCCTGGAGGCTCACCTCGCCCTCGAAGACATAAAACTCGCCCAGCAGCAGGAGGAGCTCGCGAGGTCGTGAGCGTCCTTTCATGCGGCGGTCGAAGCGCGCCGGCTGGAGGATGCGGCTCTGCAGGCCGCGCGCGAGGAGGCCACCCGCTTCGCTAAGGAGATTCTCGAGGGGGCCATCCGTGACGCCGCAGAGCTTCTTGAGCCTCTTCAGGCAGAACGCGACGCCGCTGCGGAGCTCCTGCGAGAGGCCACAGCTGAGCGCGAGGCAATGGAGGGCTCGCTGGCGCAGAAACGCCACGGGCTGGGCCAGCTGGAATCCCAGTTGTGTTCCGCCCACCAGGCCGCGCAGGCTGCTCTAGAGGAGGACCGCAAGGGCTTGGCCGAGCGTGAGCGGCAGCAGGCCCTCGTGGGGAGAGAGCAACATCAGCGCGAGGAGAAACGCCTTCAGGCGGAGAAGGACTTGTTTGCCCAGCGTGAGGCCCTCGAGCCGCGTGAGGGAGGCCTGGCCCAGGCGATCTTGAAGTCCGACGAGCATGTCGCTGCTCAGAAGCTTTCTTATGAGCGCTTCGAGCGGCGTTTCGCCAAGAAAACGAAGGCGTCTAAGAAGGCCCTCGTGGAGCACGAGAAACAGCTCTGTCGGTCCCTCTTGCAGAAGTACCGCGCTCAGGTCCGGAAGCAGGAAGACCGCATCAAGGCCAAATATGTTGCGGACACTCAGCATCTCGCTGAGCTCGAGAAGTCCAACTCCAAACTGGAGCGCGACGAAGCCGTCCACGGCCCCGACTCCTTGGCCAAGGGTATGGAGGAACAGGTGGCTCCGGCGATGGAGCGGGTGGCGGAAACGTCGGTCTCGGCCCAGGCGGCCAGCGCACTCGCGAAGCAGTGTGAGCACTTGTTCGAGGCTTTGGTCACGCGCGGCAATGAGCTCGCGGCGCATCTCGGTGCGGATGCGCCGCACACCGGGGACTGAGGCCACAATGGTGCCGCCATGCACTTGGCCTACTTCGACCGGCTCTTCGCGGCGCTTGAGGAACCTGTCGCCCTGCTCCACGAGATGATCAAGGACGAGAGCCGGCAGCTCCTGGGGGTGGCTGTTGATCGCATCTTCACCAACCTCAAGCTCCTCACGCCAGGCTTCGATCTCTCTTCCGTGACAGAAGCTGCTCAGGGCGAGGACACGCAGCGGGTCTCCGGGTCCCTCCGCGAGCAAGTTGACGCCTTCTGCAACCGCTTCAGGCGCGTGGAGGCTTCGGCTGAGGATGGCGAGGAGGAGGCCTGCTCTGCCGAGGCTGAAGAGGGTGTCTCGGAGGAGGTCCAAGGCGGCGCTGCTTCCCCCTGAGCCTCTTCTTATTGCGCCTGCGAGCGCTTGTATCTAAAACAACTGTGTGTTTAGATTTCTTAAGACCTTTTGGCCTGTAATATACTCTTTATTGCTGTTTGATTCGAGCTTGTTTGCTCCCCGTGAGGTCTCTTTGGACTCATCTTCATGTCTATTTGTTCTCTGTGTTGGTAGGTCCCATCTCTTCGGGCCATGACTCCGCCACTTCGGTATGCAGGAGCAATGACTCCGCAAGGCCGGGGGAGTTTAGGCCTAGGAGAGGTAAGAGCCTTGAGTCGCGATGCTCAAGTGCCCCCCTTAGACGTGCGAGTAGTCCATGAAGCGTAAGGGAAAGCGAAATCGCTCGAGGGGCAAAGATGCGCTCTAGGGAGAGAAAAACGCTCTTAAAGCGTGGGTGCGAGACTTAGCTTCTCGAGGTTTTTCGCTTTGTGAAGGCTTTTCGCCTGGCGAGGTTGCCCACTTGAGGGGTTGCTCCTGGGGAGGCTCCGGCGGAGGAAAGCGGAGGGCGCAGTTGAAGAGGTAGAAGACGACGATGTCTCCGCCTGAGCCACACGCTATTGCGCCTGCTTGCGCTTGTATCTGAAACAATCTTGTGTTTAGATGTTTAAGACCCTTTGGCCTGTAATGTACTGTTTACTGCTATTCTGCATTTAGCTTGCTTGCCCCTCGAGAGGTCTCTTTGGACTCATCTTCATGTCTATTTGCTCTCTACGTCGGTAGGACCCATCTCTTCGTGCCATCACTCCGCCGCTTCGGTATGCAGGAGCAATGACTCCGCAAAGCCGGGGGGAGTTTAGGCCTAGGAGAGGTAAGAGCCCTGAGTCGCGATGCTCAAGTGCCCCCCTTAGACGTGTGAGTAGTCCATGAAGCGTAAGGGAAAGCGAAGTCGCTTGAGGGGCAAACGTGCGCTAGGGGGAGAAAACGCTCTTAAGGCGTGGGTGCGAGACTTAGCTTCTCGAGGTTTTCGCCTTGCAGAGGCTTTTCGCCTGGCGAGGTTGCCCACTTGAGGGGTCGCTCCCGGATGCCTCTTCAGGCTCGTGGGGGGATTTTTCCCTGCAAATGTTAGAGGGCCGTACCCAAACGCTGGAACACGGTTCAAGGGACTCGCGCGCGCTTATAGGTCCCCTACGGGCGTTCCTTGCGAGCAGAGTAAGTACCAAGGTCCTATGTAGAGATGGCGTGTTTGTGGGATCTTGCCCTCCAGCCAGAGCTCGGACTCTTGGATTTTGCAGTGCTGCAGGTGTGTCATTTGAGGCACTGGCACCGTACTCAGCCCCCGCTCGCGAGTTACGCATGTGGAGAGATATAAGCGCAGACTTCAACAGAGTAATGCGAAAATAAAACTCACCAAATACATTACAAAGCGGCGTTGAGGCGCTAAGTTCACTTGGGAACGAAATTGAGTCATTATGCTTGGGGTTGCCAAGTTAATGTTTTGACCATGTCGAGGCATGGGGACCACCCATTAGTGGCAGAGCTCTCAACGGTCTGAGGTGGCTCGTTCAATGGAGAGCTCGGAGGGTTTCCCCTCGAGAGAAGCCTTTGGAGCTTGGAGGTTTAAGTCGTGAGCTTTTAACCTATAGAGACAAAGATGCTTGGAGATTGAGCCGTAGGCTGCCTCTTCCGCTAGAAGTCTCGACGTGACAATGATCACGGGCGTGACAATGATCACGGTTGCATTTGTTCCCTTAGGAGACAAAAATGCTTGGGAGGTTTAAGCCGTGAGGTTTTAACCTGTAGAGACAAAAATGCTTGGAGGTTGAGCCGTAGGCTGCCTCTTCCGCTAGAAGTCTCGACGTGACAATGATCACGGGCGTGACAATGATCACGGTTGCGTTTGTTCCCTTAGGAGACAAAAAGCTTTGGAGGTTTAAGCCGTGAGCTTTTAACCTCTAGGGACAAAAATGCTTGGAGGTTGAGCCGTATGCTGCCTCTTCCGCTAGAAGTGTCTACGTGACAATGATCACGGGCGTGACAATGATCACGGTTGCGTTTGTTCCCTTAGGAGACAAAAAAGCTTTGGAGGTTTAAGCCGTGAGCTTTTAACCTCAAGAGACAAAAATGCTTGGAGGTTGAGCCGTAGGCTGCCTCTTCCGCTAGAAGTCTCGACGTGACAATGATCACGGGCGTGACAATGATCACGTTTTTAATTTGTTCCTTGTGGATACAAAGATTTGTGAGGTTTAAAGCCTTGAGCTTTTAACCTTCAGGGACAAAAAGTGCTTGGAGGTTGAGCCGTGGGCTGCCTCTTTCGCTAAATGCCTTGACGCGACAATGATCACGGGTAGAACTTTTGTAGGTGTATGATGTTCCATGGATTCTTGACTGGGACGCCGTCTTGCGTCTCGAGGCGAGCCGCGCCAGGCCTGACGATGTGGGTGACCCTGTAGGGGCCTTCCCACATCGGGGACAGCTTGTGGAGGCCTTCCCTGGAGAGGATTCGCCTGAGGACGAGATTGCCTGCCTCCAGGGTGCGTGAGCGCACGTTGCGGCTATGGTAGCGTCTCAGGTCCTGCTGGTATTTGGCCGCCCGTAGGGCGGCGCGGCGTCGTAGCCCTTCAAGGAGCAGCAGGTCGTCGTTGTGGAGGTCCTCTTGCTGGTCCTCGTTAAAGGCAAGGACCCGTCATGATCCATGCTTTATCTCTGTGGGGAGGACTGCTTCGGCTCCATAGACGAGGGCGAACGGTGTTTCCCCGGTGGGCTTGGGTGGCGTTGTACGGATGGACCAGAGCACTGAGGGAAGCTCGTTGATCCAGCCCTTGCCGTGGCCCTTGAGGATATCGAAGGTCCTGGTCTTTAGGCCTTTGAGGACCTCTGCGTTTGCGCGCTCAGCCTGTCCGTTGCTTTGCGGATGGGCGACTGAGGCGAAGCAGAGCTTGATGCCCATTCTTTCACAGTTGGCTCTGAAGATGCCACTGGTGAATTGTGAACCATTGTCGGTGATGATGCGGTTAGGCACTCCGAAGCGGCAGACCAGGCCTCTGATGAATTTCACCGCCGCGCCTGCTGTGATTGTGGGCGTCGCCTCCACTTCAGGCCACTTTGTGAACTTGTCAATGGCCACAAAGAGGTAGTGATATCCACCTTGCGCCGTTGGGAAATGTCCCAGGATGTCCAGCCCCCAGACCGCAAACGGCCACGAGAGCGGAATGGTCTGTATTCCCAGCGCTGGTTGGTGGATTTGCTTGGCGTGGAATTGGCAGGCTTCACATGCTTGAATGATGTTCATTGCATCTTGAAGAGCTTGAGGCCAGTAGAAACCGCTCCTGAAGACTTTTCCTGCGAGGGTGCGGGCGCACGAATGGTGGCTGCATTCCCCGCTGTGGATGTCCTTGATCAGCAGTATGCCTTCTTCAGGAGGGACGCATTTGAGCGTGATGCCGTTTGGGCGCTTGCGATAGAGAATTCCTTCGAGGATTTGGTATGATTTTGCTTGGCGGGCAATCCGCTCCGCTTCAACGTCTTCCTCGGGAAGGACCCCTTTGTGGAGGTAATCTTTGATCTCGTCGATCCATCCTGTTTCTTGGTGCACCGCTGTGAGCAACAGACGCTCCCCTGTAGGGGGCCCGCAGCTTGGAGCCCCGCTTGCAGGAGGTGGCGGGAGCGCTTCGTCTGTGCTTGCGGGCAGGGCCTCTTGGGGCTGCTTAATGGATGCCTTGACGAGCCTTTCTTCAAAGACACCTGGCAGCTGAGCTTGCCTCTTTGATGCGCCCTTGGCGATGTCATCAACCTCTTGGTTTTCCTTTCTTGGGATGTACATGAGCTCCATTCCCCTGAAGTGCTTCTCAAGCCTACGGACCTCTTCAAGGTATGCGGCCATGTGGTTGTCCTTAGGCTTGTAGCTTTTGTTAGAGAAGTTGACGAGCAACTGGGAGTCGCCCTTGATGAGTATATGCTTGACGCCTAGGGCGACTGCGGCGCGTAGGCCGGCAAGCAGGCCTTCATACTCGGAGATATTGTTGGATATCTTGTCGATTCCGAAGCACAGCTGGACTGCGTAATACAACTTGTCGCCTTTGGGTGAGATCAGGACTACGCCTGCCCCGCCGTGGCGACAAGCGAAAGCTCCGTCGAACTTCATGGTCCAGTGGCTGGGCATTGCTGCTCCAGAGGGCTCTTGCTCTTCTCCCACTGTCTCTTCAGGTGTTGGGTCAGTCCATTCGGCGACGAAGTCAGCCAGCGCTCTTACTTTGATTACCCTTGTGGTATCGAAGCACAAATTGAATGGTTGTAGCTCTATGTTCCATCCTGCAACATGATCTGTTGCATTTGGGTTGCGCAGTATTTGCTCCAGAGGAAAAGAGGTGACCACTGTGATGGGGTGCCCCTGGAAGTACTGTCGTAGCTTTCTTGAGGCGATGAGGAGTGCGAGGAGAAGCTTCTGCTGCATTGTATACCGCTCGCGAGCATCACGCAGTACTGTGCTGACGAAGTAGACTGGATGCTCGACGATGGTAGTTCCTGTAGCCTCGGCGTCTTTTGCCTGAGGTGGCTCAGCTTGGCCCTCGAGGGGGTTGGCCTCGACGTGGTTGACCTGGGCCTCGAGGGGGTTGGCTTCCTGAGGCTCCTTGGCAGGATTTCCTTGCAGCGGTTGGCTTTGTGCGGGCCTCTTTTGGGGCTTTGGGCCTGGCGGTGGGTTTGTGAGGGCTGCCCTTTCGTGGAGCTCCTTATCAGGAGGCTTTTTCTTTGGAGTGGTTGCACTCTTCTTGTGGAGTACTGGCTCTTCTCTTTCCACCACAAGGACAACACTGGCTGTTTGCGGAGTAGCTAATAAGTACAGCTTCAGGTGCTCGCCAGGCCTTGGGGCGACCATTACTGGTGGGCTGGCCAGATACTTCTTCAAGTCCTCAAATGCTTTTTCAGCTTCAGGGGTCCACTTGAAAGTGCCCGTTCTTTTCATGATCTTGAAGAACGGCAGGGCTCTTTCACCGAACTTGGAGATGAATCGACCCAAGCTGGCCATGCAGCCTGCTAGGCGTTGCATGTCCTTGAGCCTGTGTGGAGGTTGCATGTCTTCTATGGCCTTGATTTTGTCTGGGTTTGCCTCTATGCCTCGATGAGACACGAGGAACCCAAGCAATTTGCCTGAAGGTACTCCAAAGACGCACTTGGCGGGGTTGAGCTTGATGTTCACCTTGCGCAGGCTGGCAAAAGTTTCTTCAAGATCTCCGAGGAGAGTATTTCCTTCTCGTGATTTCACGACGATGTCATCGACATATGCCTCTGCGTTCCGCCCCATTTGCTCGCCAAGGGCTATCCTCATCAACCTCTGGAAAGTGGCTCCGGCATTTTTTAGGCCGAAAGGCATGCAGACGTAGCAATATACACCGCACGGGGTGAGGAAAGTCGTCTTCTCCTCGTCCTCCTTAGCCATCTTTATCTGGTGATAACCAGAGAAGACATCGAGGAAACAAAGGAGGTCGCAGCCTGCCGTGGAGTCCACAATCTGGTCGATTCTGGGCATGGGATAAGGGTCTTTGGGGCAGGCCTTGTTTACATCAGTGTAGTCGATGCAGAGACGGCCTCCTCCGGTGGGTTTTGGGACTACCACACCGTTGGAGAGCCAAGTGGGGTGCGCGACTTCGCGAACAACTTTTGCCGCTTTGAGCTTCTCAACCTCCTTAACGATGAATGCTTGCTTCTCGGGGGCTTGCTTTCTTGCTTTTTGCTTGACGGGGCGCGCGTTTGGGCACACGGCCAAGTGGTGCTCAATCACCTCCCTCGGTACACCAGACATATCTGACGGTGTCCATGCGAACATGTCAGAGTTTGCCTGGAGGAAGGCGACGAGCGCGCTTTCCTATTTAGGAGGCAGCGCGGCGCCAATGGTGACGCTAGCCCCCGAGCCTTCAGCCCCCGAGATGCTGGGGCTCAGAGAGATCTTCTTTGTAGCAGCTGCCTCCTGGGATAACAACTGCTTCTTCTTCTTGGGTCTCTCGAGAGGCTCTAAGTCCTCGTCTGCGGGGAATGCCATGGAGGCTGTCTTGTAGGCCGTCTCAACGGCGCGCGTAGCGTCCAGGACATGCCCACGGATGGTGATCGTGCCGGCGCTGCCGGGGATCTTGACCATGTTGTAGGCATGGTGCGTGACGGCCATGAACTTCGCGAGCGCGGGGTAGCCGAGGATGGCATTGTACGGCAGGCCGATGTGTGCGACATCGAAATCGATGTGCTCGGTGCGGTAATTTTCCTTGCCCCCGAAGGTGACGGCAAGCCTGACCTGGCATAGAGGCTCGATCGAGCCGCTGGTGACCCCCGTGAAGGGCCTCGAGGGCATGAGCCGATCGTAGGGCACTTGAAGCGCTTTGAACGTATCTATGGAGATAACGTTCAGGCCTGCTCCGCCATCGATGAGAGTCTTGGAGACAGCCACGTTGTCGATGGTGGGGCTGCAGACCAGCGGGAGGGTTCCAACAGTCTTGGTGGACTTGGGGTGGTCCTGAGCGTCAAAGGCGATGGTGTACTGCGACCACTTGAGGGGCCTGGAGGTTTCCGTGCTTGGGAGGGCGGCGTTGAGCTTGCGGGCGAACTGCTTGAACTGGTTGTTCGACTTTGGCGCCTGCGCCCCCCCCCCCCCCCCCCCCCGAGGATGCAGGCAATGGCGCCTCTCGGGGCTTGGTAGCCGCCATGTTCCTCGTCAGGGAGGTTGTCGTTCTTTTCTACGGCGTTGGCCTGATTTCCCGATGGTTTCTGGTAGCCGCCCTTGCGTTTGCTCCCGTGGTAGCCACGGCCTCGGCCGCGGCTACCACTGCCCTCTGCTTGCTCGCGCTCCTTGCTCAACCTTTTAAGGTCGAAGCAGGACTCAGTAGAGTGGCCGCGCCTGTTGTGGTAGATGCAGAAAGGGTGGTGGTCATCTCTTCTCTCTCCAGGCTCGGGGGAGTCCCTGCGGGTGCCCTTCGCGTCAGGCTCTGCCGCGAGAACCGCGGTGGCCTTGCGCTTGGGCTCCTCCTTCTTCTTCTGGCTCTTGGACCCCTCAGCGTGATCGTCCCCTCTCGAGGACATCTTGACGAAGAGGAGTCCCTCTTCAGCCTTGGCGCACTTGTCCGCCAGGTCGAACAGCTTTACCACAGAGGTGAGCTTGTCGTGGATGCCCAGCTTCTCGAGCATCCTGCTGTTTGTGACGCCCTCGCGGAATGCAGCGATGACTTGGTTGTCAGGGATGTTCGGGATCTTGTTGCGCACTTGGCTGAAGCGTTGGATGTACTTGCGGAGCGTCTCATCCTTCTTCTGCACTATAGCGCGCAGCTCGTTGTGGGTGAGGGCGCGCTCGTATGTTCCCTTGAAGTTGGAGACGAACTGCTTGCAAAGCTCCCCCCAGGAGTTCACGGAGTCCTCGGGGAGGTTCAGGAGCCACGACAGCGCAGAATCGCGAAGCGCGTGAGAGAACCAATTGGCCATGACCTTGTCATCTCCACCCGCAGCTTGGTTGGAGGTGGTGTAGAGCTGCAGGAACTCGATGGGGTTGCTGGAGCCGTCGTAGCCCTTAGGGAGAGCAGGCCTGAACTTTGGGGGCCAGACCACGCGACGCAGAGAACGGGTGAACGCCAGGCAGCCTGAGGCGTACGTGGCGACCCCGTGCTGCAGCGCGCTGCAGTTCTGCTGACCTGTCTGGCCGATCTCCTCCACGAGCCTGTTCTGGCGGTTTCGCTGGAGCTCCATCCCCACGCGAGCGTCGGTCGCGGTGCGCTGCACGATCAAGCAATCGTGCGGTGAGGACGCGTGCGAAGCAGCCCTCTGCGCCGCAGCCGGTGCAGGTCCTGGAGGTGGCGGAGGCGCGTTTGTCGCGACCGTGCCCGCGAGAGAGGGGTGCAGGTTGGAATGCGACGGAGCAGGGCGCGTCGTGGCGATGCCGACGAGGTGGTTGAGGCGCTGGAGCCACTGCTCGTGGGCCTCAGCGGTGGGATGGTAGCGGAGAAGCTCCTGCGCCATGAGCAGCGCGGTGTGGGGCGTAGGGTCTGTCCTCCCCGGGCCCGAGCCGCTCGGGTGCTGCGTTGGGTGCATCGACTGCGCGTCCTCCTGATGCTCGGAGTCATGTTCCGGCGCCTCGGCATGAGGGCCGGAAGGGACGCGCTCTTCGTGACGGGGTCGTCCCCGTCGTGCGCGGGTGTTCGTGGTGCCCGGCGGCGCGCACGCTCCTTCAGGCGCGCGTTGGTTGACGCGGGCGACGCGGGCGGTGCGGGTGTTCACCATGGCGCGGAGACGAACTCGAAGGTTGTTGACGCGCCTCAACCCTTTACCTGGCGCGCCAAATGACGGGTTATGACTCTCAAGAATCGGGGGTAGTCACTTCCTGAAGAGTAGTTCATATAGGGGGTTGAACACGGAGGTCAATACCCTCGAGGGGCACCGCGACGTTGCTCGCCGGACCCGAAGACGACACGCTCACGACAGAGATAGACACCAGCCTTTACCCAGGTTCACGGCCCTCGTGAGGAGGTAAGACCGCTACTCCTGCTTGTCTGTATTAGATAATGGAGGTTACAGTACAGTGGAGTTGGTCGGAGGCCCCCTTGAGGGAGTTTTTGCCTGGGGAGGGAAGTAATCGTCTTCTTCCTTCTCCAGCCTGAGGCTATCCTAACAAGAGTTGCTAGGGTTTACAACGGTTGTAGCACGCAAAGAGCCGACCCATGCTATGATGGATGTCTTGTCCCTTTTATAGGCCCCTCTGGCGCTCTCCTTCGGCTTGGCCTTCAAGGTGGCTCCCACACGGCAGAGGCATGGTGGAGTAGGAGTCCACCGCCGTCCCTTTGTCCATGGACGCGGTCCAATGTTGATAAAGGTGGGCGCGGTGGCCGACAGGCGGCCGACCGCGCTGTACTGCCCGCAGAGAGGGCAGTCTCTGAGGTGGAGCCCGCGATGACGTTCTCCGTTGGAGGGTTGCGCCGTCCACCTGCTTTATCGCCAGAGTAGAAGGTCCTGGCAGTTGCGTAGCAGGCGGAGCCGCTTTATTGACCCCTTTATCACCAAAGCGGCAACGCGGGTGCTTGCGTTACCACGTGGGCGTGCCGTACTTCCTTGGCCGCGCGTTTCCCTTCAGGCCTGAGGGGGGTTCCTGTTGGATTCCCTTGAGGCGCGCTGGCGCCTCGGGAGGGTCCCTTGAAGCGAGGGATCCCTTGAGGCCCTCGTTTCCTCTTCAGGCCCTCGAGGGGAATTGTCCCTCGAGGGTCCCGCCAGGCGGTGATGCCTGGTCCTTAGTCTTTTCGTCTGACTGGCCTGTGTGCTAGGCCTGAGGGGAATGGGCTCTCGCCATACCCCAGTTCCCACTGGGCCGACAATGTCCTCCATAAGCGCTACTATGGCACTTTATCAATATCTCTTTTTGTTCATACTCCGGAACACGTCTTCACATAATACCATCAACTCCTACTTTATATAAGTGTGAGCCATCCCTGAAATAATGCCCCAAGTCATAAAAGAATTTTCTTCTTTGTTGAGCTGAAAAGGTTGGAGGCAAATACTTCGAAACAATAAAGTTAGCATAATCTGCATACCAAGGACTATCTCGTAAACTCGCCCTTATTGCAACCAATTGTTCATTTGGAAAACTATCATTAACAGGTATATGATCATAAGCAATGTTTTCCAATCTAGACAAATTATCAGCAACAGGATTATCAGAACCTTTCCTATCTACAATGTGTAAATCAAATTCTTGCAAGAGTAATACCCATCTTATAAGCCTAGGCATTGCATCTTTCTTTTACATAAGGTATCTAATTGCAGCATGATCAATATGAATAATAACTTTAGAATCAACAATGTATTGTCTAAATTTATCACAAGCAAAGACAACAGCTAGAAATTCTTTTTCAGTTGTAGCATAATTCTTTTGAGCGGAATCAAGAGTCTTACTAGCATAATGAATAACATTTACTTTCTTATCTATTCTTTGTCCAAGAACAACACCAACAACAAAATCGCTAGCATCACACATAATTTCAAATGGTAAATTCCAATCAGGTGGTTGAACAATAGGAGCAGTTATTAAAGCTTTCTTAAGAGTTTCAAAAGCTTCCTTACAATCATCATAAAAAACAAATGGTATATCTTTTTGCAAGAGATTAGTAAGATTCTTTGATACCTTGGCAAAGTCTTTGATAAATCTTCTATAGAAACCAGTATGACCAATAATACTACGAATACCTTTAACATCTCGGGGGCAAGGCATTTTCTCGATTGCCTCCACTTTATCTCTATCAACTTCAATACCTCTTTCAGAAATTATATGTCCAAGAACAATCCCTTCATTAACCATAAAGTGGCATTTCTCCCAATTAAGAACAAGATTAGTTTCTTCACATCTCTGCAAAACCTTATCAAGATTGTGCAAGCAATTATCAAAAGAAGTGCCATAGATGGAGAAATCATCCATGAACACCTCCACAATTTCCTCACAAAAACCATCAAAGATAGCAGACATACATCTTCGAAAAATAGCAGGAGCATTACATAAACCAAAAGGCATACGTCTATAAGCATAAGTACCATAGGGACAAGTAAACGTGGTTTTCTCTTGATCTTGAGCTTTAACAACAATTTGAGAGAAACCAGAATAACCATCAAGAAAGCAAAAGTGAGTTTTATTGGCTAATCTCTCCAACATTTGATCAATAAAGGGTAATGGATAATGATCTTTCTTAGTAACTTTATTAACCTTTCTAAAATCAATGCACATTCTATAACCAACAACTACTCTTTGAGGAATAAGTTCATCATGATTATTATGAACAACAGTAATTCCACCCTTCTTAGGGACACAATGCACAGGACTAACCCATCTACTATCAGAAATAGGATAAATGATACTAGCATCAAGAAGTTTTAATACCTCATTTCTTACCACTTCATCTTAGGTATTAAATGGCGTTGATGTTCAACAACTGGCTTCACATCGGGCTCCATATTAATAGAATGCTGACATATGGTAGGAGAAATCCCTTTCAAATCATCCAAAGTATAACCCATAGCTCCATGGTTTTTCTTCAATATTTCCAATAATCGATCTTCTTCTTTACCTGAAAGGTTAGCACTAATAATAACAGGATATATTTTCTTATCATCAAGATGAGCATATTTAAGATTATCAAGCAAAGGTTTTAAATCAAAGAGAAGATCCTCTTTATGTGGAAGTGTTTTACCCAAGTCTTCCACTTTTAAATTATGTTTAAGAATAGGTTGACGGAGGAATATGTCCTCTAGTTCATTTCTTTCTTCCATAAAGGTTTCATCCTCATGATCTTCCATAAATTGCTGAATATAATTAGTAGGAGCAAGAGAGACAGAAGCAAGTTGTTCTACTCTAAAATCTTCATCGGGCAATTCAGGTTCATAACGAGTTTTAGCAAATTTTGAAAAGTTGAATTCATATGAATCACCAGCAAATTTAGTAAGGATTTTTTCTTTCCTACAATCTATAACAGCACCGCAAGTATTCAGAAAAGGTCTACCAAAAAAAATAGGACAAGTCTTACTAGCAGCAGAACCAAGTACAAGAAAATCAGCGGGATATTTAGTCTTACCACATAGAACTTCAACATCTCTAACAATACCAATGGGAGAGATAGTTTCCCTATTATCAAGTTGAATAACCACATAAATATCTTCAAGTTGGCTGGGGCCAATTTCATGCATAATCTCTTTGTAAAGCTCATAAGGAATAGCACTTGAACTTGCACCAATATCACATAAACCATAATAGCAGTGATCACCAATTTTAACAGATAACACAGGAACACTAGCCTTTCTTGGCTTTGCAGGATGAGAGACAAAATTAGAAGCATCATCACAGAATATAATATACTCTTCTCCCACATTTTCAGAAACAAGTTCTTTAACTATAGCCACAGAAGGTTCAACTTTAATTTGTTCATCAGGTTCTTTAACTTTCTTATCACTTTTATTAACCAAAGTAGTCATAAGAGAATGTTCTTTCACTTTAACAGGAAATGGAATTTTATCAACATAAGGCTCAGGAATGATATGATCAACAATATTAACTTCAATGCTTTTAGCTAAAGGAACAACTGATTTATCTTTATAAGGTTCATGATATTTTTCAAACCCCTTCTTGGGCAAACCGAAATAATCAGCAAAGGTTTTATAATAATTTGCAACAACTTGAGAATCAAGCATTATTCATATTTTGAAATACATCAGTGTCCATAAAAGTCTTAATGCATTCAAAGTCATGTTTTATACATGACTCCCTACCTTTGTCGTTCTCCCATGCTTCAGTATTTTCTTCAATACGATCAATAAGATCCCATTTAAACTCCTTCTTATTACGAGTGAATGATCCAGCACATGAAGTATCCAATAATGTTTTATCTTCAAACGAGAGTCTTGCATAGAAGTTATCAACAATAATATTATCAGGAAGCTCATGAATGGGACATTTGAGCATTAATGCCTTCAATCTCCCCCTCGCTTGTGCAATACTCTCTCCATCATGAGGCCAGAAGTTATATATAGAATTCCGAACTTGATGAATTTTAGTTGGAGGATAAAATTTAGAATAAAAGAGAGGTACAATTTCCTCCCATCCAAGAGAATCTCCGTTCTTCAGCAGTTTATACCAATGCGCAGCTCTCCCACCAAGTGATATGGAGAATAATTTCTTCCCGACTTCGTCCATCGTAATACCTGCACACTTGAACAACTCGCATAATTCATGTAAATACAGCAAATGATCACCGGGATGGACAGTTCCATCCCCAAAATAGCGGTTATTCATAACACGTTTAACAATTTTCATAGGTATTTTAAACGGCACAATATCATCAGGAGGCGCCTCACGTTCTACCTCAGCAACGGTAGACGACTTCCCAAACAGGAAAGTAACATTTCCTCTCTCCATTATTAAGCAAATAAGGAGACAGAAATAAAAACATCACTTACAGTTAAAGTTTTCCTTACCAATTCCTCTTACCAATAGCGCTTCACTCCCCGGCAACGGCGCCAGAAAATAGTCTTGATGACCCACAAGTATAGGGGGTGTATCGCAGTACTTTCGATAAATAAGATTGTCGAACCTAACAAGGAGCAGAAGGTGTTGACAAGTGGTTTTGATGAGGAATTCACTGTAAACACTAGCAGACAAGTTTTCAGTAGACTTTGATAATACAGAGAAATAAAGTGCGAGTAAATAGAGTGCGGCAAATATAATTACAGCGAGTGGCCCAATCCTTTTGAGAGCAAAGGACAAACCGGTTTGTTTACTTATGATGACCAAACGTTCTTGAGGACACACGGGATTTCTGTCTAGTGCTTTCGCTTCATATTGATAAATAATCTTTAGTGTTTAGATAAGTGTCGTGTGGGTGAACCTATGCTAATATACCGCCCTTCCTAGGATTAATACATACTTATGATTATACCCCTAGCAAGCATCCACAAATACAAGAAAGTAATTAAGATAAATCTAACCATAGCCTTAAACTCTAAGATCCCGCGATCCCTCGCGCATCGGAATACTAACGGGGGTTTAGGTTTTTGTCAGTCCGGCAACCCCACAAATGATAACCGAGTACATGATGCATTCCCCTAGGTCCATAAAGGCTAAGTGTCATGTAGTCGAGGTTCACATGACACCACTAGAAGAATGGCACCACAACTTAAATATCAAAACATCAAATATTAATCAACATAGTTCACTTCTAACATATAGACTTCTCTCATGTCCTCAGGAACACAACGAACTACTCACAACACACCATAATGAACATGATCAGAGGTGATATAATGATGAATAACAATCTGAACATAAAACCTAGTTCAACAGTTTCACTCAATAGCATCAATAACAAGAGTAATCAACACCGGGAGAGTTTCCCCTATCAAATACACATAGGTTTGCCCTAGATGTTATAGCGGGAAGAGTGGATGGATGGAGATGACAGCGTAGGCGGTGGACATGGTGGTGTTGGCGATGGTGATGGAGCGCAGCTCGATGACGGTGACGATGGCGACGATTTCCCCCCCTCCGGGAAGGAATTTCCCCGGCGGCAACGCAGCCTGCCGGAGAGCTTTTCTCTCTCTAGCTTCTCCGCCTCGTGGTGGCGGCGGAGATTGTTTTTGTCCAACCTCTGATTTTTAGGTCTTCGGGGGGATCAAGTACGCGAAGGGGTGCGTCAAGTAGTGGGCCAGGGTGGCCTCACCACCTGCTCAGGCGGCCAGGAAGCCAGCCGCGCCGGGAGGTGATGTGGCCCCCCTGGGCCCCACCTCGGGCTCCCCTTTTGGTCTCCTTCATGAAAAAATTCCCAGTTAGCTACTTTGTTCTTTTGGTCTTCGCAAATATTGTATCTTGACGGTGCTTTTTCCAGCAGAATTCAGGCTCCAGAGTTCCATCCCCCAATGATCATCAATCATGCAAAATAGATAAAATAACATAAGTATCATCGCTAAATAGGAAATATATCAATGAATAACAGTAAAATATGATATAAAATAGTGATGCAAAATGGACGTATCAACACATAAGTAAAGAAGAGACCCAATCATAGAACGATACTCCTTTTGGTCTACCTCTTTACCATTGGGGTTAAGCTCGAGATGGCACTTGGTTTGCATAGGAGTAGTCACACCATTGAGTCCAAGCTACTTGAATTTCTTGATCATATCTTGAATGTACTTGGCTTGGCATATGATTGTTCCTTCCCTCAATTGTTTGATCTCAAAACCGAGAAAGAACTTGAGTTCATCCATCATGGACATCTCAAACTTGTCGATCATTAGCTTGGAGAACTCATCACTGAACACACAGTTAGTAGAACTGAAGATAATGTCATCGACATATAATTGACAAATGAAGAGTTGACCATTAACCTTTTTAGTAAAAAGTGTTGGATCGATTACCCCAACCTCAAATCCACGGTCTACCAAGAACTCTCTCAAATGCTCATACCAAGCACGGGGGAGCTTGTTTAAGGCCATAGAGAGCTTTGTCTAAGACATATACGTGGTGAGGATGGTCGGGGTTTTCAAAATCCGGGGGGGAGTAGAGATGCCAAAGGGGCAGAAGGATCTCGAATAGGACTCACGGGATTTGCATGGGTTGGGAGCACTCCTTTGTTTTGTTTCGTTGTGTTTTTAAGTGCTCCCTCTTCTTTGTTGGTTTATTTCGTCATGTTTGTGAGACATGAGTACCTTTGAACCCTGTATTGTAATAACTCTATTGTTGTGCAAGTTATTTGCTTTTTTGTATTATTATCCATTGTGCTTGCTTGGTTTGTAAAATCTAGGGGGAGTATTGATCCTAAATAATGCACACACTTAGGGGGAGCTCCGTCTATATTTTGCAAATCTGTTCTCCTTTCGTGTTGTCATCATTCGCCAAAAAGGGGGAGATTGAAAGTGCATTCTTTGCACTCCTCTATTTTGGTGACTAATGACAACACAAAAGGTGTTCTAATGTTTGTGATAAACTATGCATATTTTAGAACAGGTGGGATGATAAGAGTGAACACTTAAAATTGCCTGGTTTTCAGTACTGCTTCACTGTGTAAATCATGAGGAAATCCAGGAGGAGATTTCTGGAACCCGGATATTTCCGGTCCCCAGTCTGGGGATCTCCGAGCTACACAGGTTTTCTCTAAGTCAAGAACTCCAGACTGCACTGACTACATTGCGAGTTCAATCGGAAATGCACGAGGAGATTTCCGAGCCCCAGCCCGGAGATCTCTGAGTGACAGAAGAATTTCGACCAAGTCAGAATCTCAGAGCGCACTGACCCCAGATGGAGCTCAACTGAAATTGCTCCAGGATATTTCTGAAGACCAGAGATTTCCGGGTCCTAGTCCGGAGATCTTCGACTCACAGAGGATTTCTCGCCAAGTCAAGAAGACCAGCCAACACTGACCTCCAGACCATTTCAGCCGGAATTCCTACCGGAGATTTCCGAAGTCCGAAGATCTCCAAACCTCAACCCGGAGATCTCCGAGCTGGCGGATGTACAACGGGCAGAATTTGAGGAGGGGTATAAATACCCCCTCCACCTACCTCCAGCATTTTAATCTTCCAGATTTCTCTCTCCTCCATTGGTGCTGAAGCTCGTTTCTTCCGGATCTCCCAATCTAGCCACTCAAATCCATTGATACTTGGGGATCCAAGGGAGAAGCCACCGATCTACTTCTCCACCGAAGCGTTTTGATTTCCCCCCTATATATCTTGAGGGGCATCGAATCTAGGGTTCCTTTGTGGATTGCTAGGTTCAACCTTGTATCTTTTGATCCTTTGTGGATTCCTTTGTGGAAGTGACCTCTTGTGGTCGTTGTGGGAGCCCCCAATTTAGTTGTGGGTTTGTGCCCCACGAATTTGTATGGGACCTTCTCCGCCCTTAAAGGAGTCCTTAGTGGAAACGTGGATTCGCACCTTTGTGATCGAATTCACCAGAGAATAGGGTGAGGCCTTTGTGGCGCTGAGCAAACATTTGTGGTAGCTCACACCCATCCAACGAGAAGTACACCTATGTGGTGGAACTTGGGATAAAATCGTCGTCTTTGAGTCCCTACGGTTGTCTTGCTCTTCTTTGCCGCCTTTTTATTTCCCGTACTTACTTAGTTACCTTGTTGTCTATCACTTGTTTCATCTAGTTCACATATAGACAACTTACCTTCCGCTAGCCTAAAACTGAAAAAGACATAAAAATTAGTCACCACTGAAAGAGCATTTTCCCTCATGTATGGTTTTGGTAATTGAATGACAATCTCTATGGACTAATGTTTGCATTAAGATATCCTTATAGATCTTGTCCATGAAATTGTGGAGTTCATGTGTTGGACTCTTGAAGGTTATGTGTTGAGTGAAGCTTCTTGCAAGTATGTCTTGAATCCTTGTTGGAAGATACAAGGTTGATCAAGATATTGATCAACACACAAAGCTACAAGATGTACCAAGAGCGATCATGTATCTCTTGGGATGGTAAACACTTGTCCGCATAGCTTTGTGAACTAACCCATTATATATGTGTGTGTGGTATCATTATATGAGGTTAGGTATCTTCCCATGGGTTTGCATCAAATGAAGATTTCATATAGCTCATGGAGGATGACGTCATGTGGTGATCGTCATCAAGGTGAGATGTGCAAGACCAAGAGAAACTTCTTGAAGAGATCCTATGCTTGGTGCTTGCAATGGATACATGAAGACGGAGCTAAGCGAGACTCTCCCATTGTGAGCATGGGGGAGTATTTGGAGAAGTCTTCATCAAGCATGTGCTTGGACGCGCAATCAAGGAAAGATGAACCACTTGAAGAGATCAAGATAGTCTTCATCCAACTCAAGTGGAATGCTCAAGGCAAAGGTATGATCTTGATAGGGCTATAGGATAGATAGGCGTACTATCAAGAGGGGTTCTCAAGTTAGTAACTTGATCGCATCATTGTGGAGAGCTCAAACCTTTGCATACTTGGCATATCATATTTCTTGGTTCTTATTTGGCTTTTATGTTGGTGAGGAGTTAGAGCTTGGTTCATCTCCATGTCAAGCTCTAGTTCATCGAAATCGGTTTTACTTTGGACAACTTGTTGCGTTTTCGGTGACGGAAATATTGTCGGTTCTACCATGAGGAAATTCCCACACCTTGCCATGTGTGGTGATTTTACTCTATTTTATGGGATGCAATATTTCCGCAGTCTTTCGAACAAAATTGGTCTCACCTCATTTGGAGTTCATTTGCAAAAGTTATAGGAGTTCGTTTCGTGTTTTGCTGATTCGGATTATTGGGGTCGGATATTCCGCTCTACCGGAATTTCCGGTTCCCCAGCTCATCCAAGAAAACGGCTAAGGAAAGGAGAAAAAGGGTTCTGACTCCAGTCGGAAATTGTGCTCGGAAATTTCCATATACCGGAATTTCCGAGTGCGCCCAGAAAAGTCCTCCAGAAATAGCTAAGGAAAAGTTTGGTTTTGGTTCAGACTTCAGCCGGAATTTCAGGTCAGAAATTTCATGGACTCGGAATTTCCGGTTGACCGGAATTTCCGAGTCTCACTTATACCGGAATTTTCGAGTGTCGAAACAGCCAACGGCTATATTTCCTGGAGGGGTATAAATACCCCTCCCCTTCTTCTTCCTCAGCCAATCCAAGGCAGCACGACTTTCCCCTCTCTCCTACTCCATTGTTGACCTTGGAAAGCTCACTTCCCTCTCAATCCCTCCATTGAATCTTCCATATTCTCTAGGGAAAGTTGAGAGGAGATCTAGATCTACAATCCTACCAATCAATCTCTCCTCTAAGTGAGGGGAACTTAGTGGATCTAGTTCTTAGAGTTCCTTTGTGGTTCTTCTTCTTTGTTCTTCCTCTCTTCTCCCCCCATAAGCATTAGTTGCTTTTGGTGTGATTTGGGAGTGAAGGATTTGACTCCTTTGTGGTTTCCTTTGTTCTTCCTCTCTTATTCTCCCATAAACATTTGTTGTTGTGTTGAAATTTGAGAGTGAAGAACTTGAGCACTTCGTGTGCTCTTGCCATTGTATTTGCATCGGTTTGAGCCCCCACGAGGATTCGTGGTGGTGTTACTTGTGAGCTTGTTACTCTTGGATCTTTGGACCCTAGACGCCTTTTGTGGCCGGTCTTTTGTGGCCAAGACCTTTTGTGGTCACTTGAGAGCCACCAATTAAGTTGTGGGTGTGTGCCTCAAGACTTGGGAGCCCCCAATTAAGTTGTGGGTGTGTGCCTCAAGAGTTGTACGGGATTCGATCTCCGCCCAAATGGAGATCAATAGTGGAAGGTGAACTCGCAACGTTTTGTGGTTGAGTTCATCAGGAGAAGAAGGTGAGCCTTTGTGGCGTTGCGGCTAACCTGTTGTGGTTGCGCACACCTCTCCAAACGAGACGTACACCCTTTGTCTCCGCGTGCCTCGGTTATTTCTATACCCGAGCTATTTACTTATGCACTTTACATTGTGATAGCATTCGTGCTTGAAGTCATATATCTTGCTATCACCTTGTTACTTGTATTGCTTAGCATAAGTTGTTGGTGCACATAGGTGAGCCTAGTATTTATATCTAGGTTGTATGCTTGTTAAAGTCCGCCTTTATCAAGCATAACGGAATTTCCGGGTCATTCTTGGACCGGATATTTCGTCTCATCAGAAAAAGTTTTAAATCACCTATTCATCCCCCTAGGCGACGTCTATCCGTTCAACCACCTATTCACCCCCTCCCCTCATCTAGGTGGTCAACTGCGGTTCAGTAGGTGGTTGCGGCAGGACACCAAGACGGCAGCGACGGGAGGGGAAAATGAAGTTTCAGCTAGCAGTTGGTTGCGCGTGCGCAAGGGGAGTAGAGATGCGACAGTGCCGCTTCTGCCGCAAATTTGCACCACGCCACGTCGGTGCTACAAAAAATTTAGGGCACAAAAACAGGATGCAGCCGCGTTGGTGATGCAAAAAAAATTAGGGCAGAAAACAGGATGTGGAACTATTGGAGGTGTTTTTTTCCTCGCGCTGCCGCATCCAGCAGTTATATAGGATTGCCTCATGCTCCTTTTGTGACTATTGTACCTGTCACTCTGGTGCCTGCATAAGCAAATTCTAGAAGGCAATCAGAATATTCAGGCTCCACACTTTCGCGCCATTCTGATCTGTGCTTCCTAGACCTGATTTCATCAACATAGGGAGGTCGAGAAGACTTGATTACTCTATGCAACAGAGGGAGGTCGAGAAGCGTGAAGTGTTAAAGAGGCAAGGTCATGGTGAATACAGAGAAATAACTGAAGAGACTTCCTACGGAGGTGACTCGCGGTGACAAGGTCATCTGTCATTTGTACCATAGTAAATTTTACCGCTGCAAGTAAGCCATAACTCCTTTTTATGAAATTTTCTTTTCTTCACTCTTGCCTCTGATGATTTAGTAAAGGAAAACTATGCAAATTTTTGGTAGGATCATGGATAAGCATTTGAAGGCACTTGCACCGGTTTATTTGGGAACGAAATTTGTCAAGCTTGATGCCGAGGTTCGTATGCTATCGCTATTAGCTTGAAGTTACTTTTATCTTTTACTGCATCGATGATGCTAATTCGTTGATAACTACTGCAGAATGCTCCCTTCTTCGTGACAAAACTGGCAATCAAAACGTTGCCATGTGTTATATTGTTCAAGTAAGTCCACAAATTGTTTATGGCATCCACCAGTTTCATCATTGAAAAATGCACCTTATAACTGTTCTGTGCTCATTTCTGTCCATACATCATGTATAGGCATAGGCTAATGTGATGTGAGGGTCATAAGTCATTCTGATTTGGTGTTCTCGCGTTACTTCTGTATGTCAGGAAGGGTATTGCTGTTGACCGGCTAGTTGGATTTGAAGACAGGGGTTAGCATTGAGAGTTCGTTGGGAGTGGCTGAGGCGAACTGATAATATCAGGCCCTGGTTTGGCCTTCTTATGATTCACGATGTTGAAGCACGAAAGGTTTTCGACAGTCTAGTGTGCATTAAGGTGGGAAGAGGCACTGACGTGCTGTTCTGGTCTGATAGATGGTTTAATGGACAATCAGTTCGTGAGGTGGCACCGGAGGTCTGGAATTTGGTCTGCGCGCGCACTCGCAATCGGCGCACGGCGGCAGACGCACTTCCTGCTCACAAGTGGTTCAACGACCTTAGAGGTGAACTGAGCCAGATGGGGGCGCTGCAATGCGCGAGGCTTTGGGAGCATTGCTGTAGTTTGATGCGCGAGGACGTGCCAGACTCCTTCTCCCGGCCGCGCAAAGGCGACATACAAAAGGCTAACGCAAGGTGGAATCCGAATCAGCTATGACACAGCGGTATGGAAGTCCTGGGCCACGCCCAACAGCAAAATCTTCATGTGGCTAGCCCTAAGATACAGGCTGTGGACATCGGACCGGCGAGTGAGACATGGACTGCAAGAGGTGGTTGACAACTGCCGACTTTGCGATCAACTTCCGGAGTCTACGGATCACCTGCTGATGCATTGTGTGTTCGCGAGACAAGTCTGGTACCGCTGTTTGACGATGCAAAGTTTCAGCGCCCCCACACCCCAACCTGGAGATCAGCTTGAGACTTGGTGGCTGCAAGCGAGGAAGTTGATGCGCAAGGAAGATCGCCGACGTTTTGACACCTTGGTAGCGGCCGGTTGCTGGCGCATTTGGAAGCAACGTAACGCCAGGGTATTTGGGAATGTTACCCAGCTTTATAATGAGGATGTACTCGCTGCTAGGGTAGTGGAGGACATGAAGCTTTGGATCCTAGCTAAGTGTGACCGGAGAGGTGTTGGTGTAAACTCGGTAGCAGGAGAGTAGGCTTTGGAGATTAGGTGTGGTGTGTTATGTCCTGCGAGGACATGAATTTCTTGTATTTTAACCTCTGCCTTCTATAAATCAAAGGTACGCAATTTGCGTACTCTTAAAAAAAAGACCTTGGAGGAAAATATGATTTTCCTACCAGGTTATTGGAAAATATTCTCAGGAGGAAAGGTACAGATGGCACTATTTTACTTCATCATACAGCGTTCCTTCGCAGTTTTAGATAACAAGTATGCTAACACCCCAAAAACTGTAGGTATAATTGAGGAAAAGAAGAAAGATGAGGACGATGAAGATGATGAGACTGACATGTCAAAGAATAGGAGGGTTAGATCATCAACTGCTCGGGATTCCGCTTCAGATTGACATTTAAGTTTGTCTGTTTTGTACTCTATACTTCTCGAAAGCACGTCATGATTTATGTGTCCCGTATTGTATCAAAAAAGAGAACTGAGAATGATGTGGCTGGATGTACAAGTGATTTGTTAATAGCTCCAGTTTTATGCGCGTAGGGATATTGATCATCCGTAATCACAGTAAAATAATTTGTGTGACCAAGCATTACTGCTGCAGTTATGTTTGTGTGTTACTCATTTCAGCTATACCAAATGTACTGTTATAAGTCTGCATAATCCTGGAGGATGGATGGCTCTATATATAGTGTTCTCAACCTACAAATTAGCCACATCATCATCATGAAGAGATTTTATTCATCAAACACTTGAGCTACAGAGCCCGTCACGTACTAGTTTTATTCACAGCAGTGCTGCCAAAGCACAATCTGACAAATTATAATCACAATGTTACCACTTATACATTGTCTCTTGCCTATTATTTACCTTATTACTATACACTTTATTTTACTTTCTATACTGGATATAGGATATGACGGAAGTTTGTCTATGGAGAACTTATTGTAGTAACTCTCTGAACTTGGCAGTGGAATGCTATGCTTGTTTTGTTTGTTTCTCTAGAAGCCCACACACTGTGTATACTGATTGTAGGCCTCAGATTGCATGCCGATTGGGGCACGAATGATTTGATCTGGAATATCGAAGGCGTCGACAAGTTCGCGAGCCACGAGCCTCACTTGGTAACTGAGGTAGTCTACCAGTTTATGGATTGCCTGCAAGTATCAAGGGGGGCATCAGGTCCTGGTTCTGGTTTACAACTAAGTTGCATATTTGCAGCACTAGGGGAGGGACGAAGGAATTTGATAAGCAGATACGAACCTTCGCTTTGTTTGGTGCGACATAGTCTACGTTCCGATATGTCCCGATGTCATTCCAGATCCTGTCGAGCGCGTAAAGGTCGCACACTAGCTTCAGTACTTCGCGTGTTTTTTCGTCAGGGCAACTGGACAGATACATCATAAGTCATTGTTGTCACATCAACATTTTACCATATACAACTCAAAACGGATGCAAATAACATCTAAAGTGGTGAGTAGGCCTCCATGCTTTGATCGGTAACATAAATTTTTGTTCATGGTTCAGCTAAAGAATAAAAACAGGGCAAGGGCTCAAATACAGAACTGAGTTCTCAGCCTCACATGTGTTATCTGCTTTACAGTCATTTGGTGGCTCAACTACTGAAGCACAAGTAATCGTGATGAAAACTAGGTGGATTATGCAGTCAGGGCAACAAGAGTATTTTTAAATTCTCGATCATGTTGGATACTGTAGTTGTTAATCCGAAGTCTTAACCAAAAAATATTAAGGACCGTTAAAAAGATCTACCTTCTAAAGACTGGATCTATTATAAGCTCCAGTTTCTTAGAGAAGTCTACTAGTGAGCATCAATGGTAAATACAGTGTCGCTGAGGATATGCACAGAATTATACCTTTTCACAGCTTCTATAAACCTAGCAAGGATGACAGACTCAATGTGTGACTCTGCGAGTGTGAGCAGATGGTTTAAACATCTGTTCCACGCACCAAAACCTCCAAGTGTCTTCATATGCTTCTGAAGTCGAGCAGCAACGCTATGCAGTAATCGAGATGTTCGGTACTGAGAAGAGAGTTTGTACAGTCAGTACAGAGTTTTGGAAACTTGTACTGAGATTATTATGAAGATATGACTTACTCTGAAAGCATCCAGCTGAAAGTTAGGATCCCTTAGATGATCTTCCCCTTCCCATCGAGCAGTAACGGGATTTGGCTGAGACAAGTAGGTGCTCATGGAGTCTCTCAAGTAGTTCCAGGTGACTGAGAGCGTTCCTCCCTTAAACTTTTGCTGATATTGCTTCAGGAGATCTCCAGCAACCTACAATAGCATCATAATTTGATGTATAAATAACTTCATATCCCATCAATGACTCATCCAAACTTCAATTAAACGACAATATGTTATTAACTGTGTGCTCTGGCTTTGTAAAGGATTCTTATTGGTACCTGCTGCAGGAGAACTGTATTGTCTCCTTCAAATGTTTGAAATATGTCATGGTCATTCCGAAGACCACCAAAACGATTTACAGCAGCGTACCCATGGCCACCACATGATTCTCGGCATGTGCTAATAGATTTTGCTGTGTATGAAGTTATGTAGGATTTCAGCCCAGATGAAAGTACATGGACATCAGCGCTTAGATCCTCATCATCGATTTTCTTCATTTCCGAGTACTTATCTACCAAATACGCTCTGGCAAAGTGAAATGCATACGCTGATGCCAACATAGGCATCAGTTTGTGCTGGTGAGATTGGTAATCCAGCACACTGATTTCAGGCTGCTTAGGTGGACCAAATTGTTGACGCAATAGAGCATATCTTACAGCAATGGTTACTGCAACTTTGAGTACCCCCACAGAACTATATGCAAGACCAACTCGTCCGCCGACAAGCTCGCCAAGGGTAGCTGCAAATCTTCTGTTAATTGTCGGGAGACTGCTTGTATATTTTCCATCTCGGGCCACATCACCGAATCGGTTCAGAAGATTGTCACGGGGTATTCTAACTGAACAAAACCTCAGGGCACCGTTATCTACACCATTTAGACCTATCTTGTGCCCACAGTCATTGATCTCGATTCCAGGAAGAACAGCATGGGTTTCAAGGTCCCGAATCGGTACAATAAATGCGTGAATTCCCATGTCAGCAGGTTCCCCTCCTTTTCCCTGAAGTGGTAAAATTAACCTCGCAAAAACAGTAGCGAATTTCCCATGCAGAGCTGCGTTGCCAATCCACCACTTGATGGCTCCATCATTTGGGGTATCAATAATAAACTCATCTGTAACTGGATCAAACGTAGCAGTAGTTTGTAGGGCTTGAACATTGGACCCTGCCAAAAAGCAACAAACAAAAAGAAAGAGTCTTTTAAAAGTATTACAAACAGTGTTTATGTACTGGTTACAAGTCGCAGCTGCCCATTAAAAAAAACGGAATAGGATTCATTGAATACAGTTCAATTGCAGATCAAAGTACCAAACAAGAAATGATGCCAAACGGAATAGAAATGCCGATAAAATAATTAAATAAATAATCTAACCATGATGCAGTTCTGTCATAGCAAAACAGCCTGGATAATCCAAATTGTCGATTTTGTCAAAGTACATTTCCTTGTGCTTCTTGGTTCCTAAATTTATTATAGAACCACCCCAAAGACTGCATTAACAGCACACAAGTTAGTAGATTTCTAACAACAGACATACAAGGAAAATGCAGCATATAAAAAACGTGGCCAACGGGGGAATGATCCCTCCCTTGACTTTACGTTGTTAGGTAGAAGATGAGATGTCCGGTTTCTGAGAATTCATCGCTGCAGCCTTTTTGGCGCCGCTAGGACTCAAACCCGGGCCGGCTGGTTCCTCACTAGGAGCCTCAGCCACCAGGCCAGTGCCTGGTCCTCAAAATGCAGTATATAAAGCAAGTAAACGATTACAAAATGTCAAATGTTCTGTTACTGCCCTGCTAAATTTTCCAAATCATTCAGTAATGTGTTATGCAAATGGACCTGGTTGTGTTTATTCGGCTTGAAGAATATATTTACTGCAATTGTTGAATCTACCATTTTGAAGATTTATCTTCTTGTTTGCAGCAAACTACAGGGTAAATCTGGGCTTTGTATCTTTTCTGTCCATTTGCATGCCACTTTTTTTCTAGCTGACTTCTTACATAGGTTTGTATTAGATTATGCCTTTGAGTAATGTGTCGTGCACATGGACCTGGTTTTGTTTATTCGGCTTGAAGAATATATCGACTGCAATTGTTGAATCTGCCATTTTGAAGATTTATCTTCTTCTTTGCAGCAAATCTGGGTTTTGTACCCTTGAAGGGTTACAAATGTCGATAAGGATGCTACTATGGTTCCACAATTGAAAAATTGGCCAGTTGCATTTCTGATGCTGAGTGCAGAAATGCAGTTCATCTCCTTTTTCCCTAGATTGTTTATGTCTCTCTTTGTCCCTATCCCTCCTTATTTATTTAATTAGTTACATATATTATCGGATCATCTTAGCCATTTTGTTTACTTGCAATCTAATGAAAAGGAGTTCTTTGTAGCTGCCAAGATTTTTCTGCATTGCATTTATTGTGATTCATGGAGGTTAACAAGCAACGATAAATTGTTCTCGGTTCTTGATTGGAAAAATACATTTGTGTCACCGTTCATGTTGTTTATGGTCAGTGTATATTCTGTAGCCACTTTTCCTCTCTTCTTGCTTTTGTACTCTTTAATTTATTTGTTTATTGCCTTCTTCTCTGTATTCTAGGGCATTCTTGAATTCTGTAGTTTTTGTCCGATACTTTTTGTTTTGACATGGCTTACCAATGCGTGATTGTGGAAGAAACGTGAGAAATTATTGAAAGAACATGCCTTTTTCATGTTTCTGATATGATCATTTAAACCCTCTAAAACATATTGCAAAACTACCATGAGGTATTTGATGAATGTGATATCGCTTGAGTTCTGAAAGCATTTCCAGCAGAAAGACTGTGGCATATTTATGTAAAGTGAACTCGAGCACCTCTTCTAATTTCGTTGTGTGAAGAACAAAAAATATTTGGAAGTCTAAATACAGAGCAGTAGAAAATCCTTATAAAATTAAGTGTACTTTCACAGTTGCACTGGTGGATAGTTTATCTAGCCGAATAGACACAAAACAATATAGTTTCAATGATTTTACTTACATCGATTTATTTAATCTTTCTAATTCTTTACTCATGTACATTAATTAACATAGTTCATTGAATTTTGTATTGACTCTGAAAACTGAACTGCGTCAGTTAAACTTATATTTCAGGGAAATAGAATAGAAGGTTGTATACCAGCTAATCGAATTGACCAGTTTAATCAACATTTAAAAGAAGAAATGATCTACAAACTTCAGTCTTTTATTGTTAGTGGAGCATGGCCTTAATACAGAGAAGTCGACAATCCTTATAAAATTAAGTTTACTTAGCGCAAAAAGGTTGCAGAGGAATCCGCTACCCGAAATTTCCTTTATTCGCCTACAATGCCAAATCTTTTGATATTTTACATTGAAGCATTGGAAACAATGCCTTACTTTCAGGTTTCTCTCCCATATGATTTAACTGTGTTGCTTCTTTTTTAAAAATATTGTGCATCATCTTTATCTTTTTTTTCCTTCGTTTATTTCAGATGTTGGTGGTTTAATAGTTTGACTAATCTGATACCATCAAAAGGATATCAAGAACCACGAAAGCACATTTATTTAAAAGATGCAAAGTACATTCTCCATACTAAATATATGTCCTGTGTATACTATTTTACAATCATAACCGTACTGACTTTACACCCCTTTTTTAACAGTGATAGGCAAAAAAATTGTCACTCTATGGGCCATCATGCTGGAACAACTAGAATGTTCATGTAACTACAGCTAAAACGTTTCATGACATAGGTATATGCATCCATTGGTGCATGGAGATTACCCACCAGCCTTAGCAATATCTTGGATTTTGGCGTGTCTAGCGACTGACTCTCTCCTCTCTCTCAGCAATACCACTCAGAAGTAGGCTGGAGAAATAAGACGTGAAAGCAGAGCAGCTCGACACACTTCCGTGCAGTGGTGGTATACTTATCTTGGCTATAGTCGGTACGAACAGCCGAGCAAAGGATGTTGTGCGGCAAATTTGTATGGAGGTCAGTGCATGGCGCCTGATTATTACGGCTATAAATTTCATGCATATTCTCTTTTTCTTAGTTACTCCGTCAACTCCTTACATTATGAACGTGCCCAAACTTCACTTAATCATAAGCACAATGGGTAAGTTTCTTAACTTTTTGGTTTTCTTTGCAACCAGAAGTAGGTGCCATCTCTTTAGCTGATTAAATAAATCGAACTGCTCAGCCTTATAGAACTAGCTAGATACACTCAATTGTAGTGAACAGAGAGTAAAGCAAGGATTTGTCACCTTCTGTTGACGTGTGATGCCCATTATTAACAAACAAGAACAAAGAAAGAGAGCTACAGCAATGGCACCGCTAAATTTCTTGATAAGATTACATCCTTCTAGAGTGCTTATAATTAGAAGCTACACCAATTTTAATATTGTTCGCTTAGTTTTATTTACTCAGTTTTTTGTTGTTGATGTTTTCAACAAGAATATACTTTTTCTAATGTAGGGCTCCAGACATATTTTCAATTACAATTTTTAAACTGTCACAAGGTTATGGATTCTGATGTCATCCCAGGTTACTTACAATAGCAACTTATTCACTACTATGTGTTATAACCCTTTGTCTCTCTCTCTGCGAGTTGAATACTTGCTAATTTGTATGTGCATTTCTGTTTCTACATTTTTTATAAGAGTTTGTCGCTACTTTGTCTTACATGTCTTATGCTTTCTATAACTTTCCAGGCTATCCTTGCTACCAAAAAATATTTTCAGAGTGATGCTTTTGCTCAATCAGTACCTACACATGTTGGTGATCAAATGAATGTCCTAATATATTTGGTGTTATCCATTTAACCTCTAACCTCCTGGCAGGTGCTACCATTTTTTATGATCTTGCATTACGATCAGAATGTTCCAGTCCATGTACTTCGTATAAAATTTGAGCACGTTATACTACTCGATTCACATCATTTTATTCTATTTGTCATTTAATTTTGCGGATGCATTTACCTATATGAAAGGAGTGCATGGTTTGATTTTAATCTCTATGGGAGATTACTTTATGATATGAGAACTAATTGCATACATCCAACTGTATATTTTAGCTGATGTTTAGTTTTTAATATGCCTTCACCTATATGGAGTGAATGTCATTAATTTAGCATGTACGGTTCCAACAAAGTAACTATGTAGCTACATGTATATTTTGATATGCACCTACAGTGGCACCACATTTTTCATTGGAAACAATACTATATTCTGTTGTTAACAAACAATACGATTCTTTACCCCCTTTTCCCCCTATAATATGCCCTTATGTACGAGCTGCCAGAATATATATACTTTGGTCGATATAACCATATAACCATCTTTATCTATGTAATCCTATGTACGAATTACCTCAGGGTATGTATTTCTATCCCAGCTCAGAAACACACCATATTAAGGAAACCGAATGCACTGGATTAAACATGCTACACTCCATAAATCAACACTGCTAATTACTGCGCATGACAATGCAACGGGCGCGGCGTGCCGCCGCGTGAATCTTCCTAGTTCCTAGTACATAGTAAGCCACAACCCGCTGAGGTAAATTTGCATGAATTCAAGATTGGTTGATCGTTTGACATATTGGTTGGTTTTGTTTTCTTGGTATATGAAGAATGAGATAATGGCCTTGTATACAAAAACGGAGGGAGTACTGTTGTGGTTGAGGCTGCCCGAACCACCAACCAAACTCCAGATGCATGTCAGCATATATACCCTAAATAATCCCAAGACTCGAAACAAAATTGTTGTAAGTAAAAAAAATGGGCAAATAAAATTCCTGGCATTTCACAGTAATAAAATTCTTTAGGATAAGCAATCCAATATTAGTTCTCAAACTGACCATAAACCAAAGTTGTGTACCCACCAACCATCGCAATCAAGAATTAATGTGCTTCTGTTGTTATCAATTAATTGATTAGGACCACAGTATTGCATCCAAAGGGCGTCATCTATTATCAAGCACAGCCAAATATAAACACATGTGCGTTCTTGCTGAAACTCTGTTTTCACAGTCCCTGTCACTCATAACCATCACAACAACCATGCTAGAACCCTCCAGAATGCGATAAGCAGTATGGTCAAGATCTCACAAAGCAGAGGTGCTCACTTGTCATGATTTATGTTGCTCACATTCAAAAGAGCAAAACAAAAACGATTTGATGTTAGCATCTTCTCACCCTGATACTGGAAACTTAGTAATCCATTTAACACATTGCATCATCTACCCCTAGTACTTATTAAGTTACCGATACCGACAAGCATGTCAAATTACCAAGGACCAATTGGTCCATAGATGGTAGTTGGCAGTTCCCCTCGTACTAGTACCAATCGACCGTGCAATTATTTAAGCCCTCTCGTTAAGTACCAACTAACTAACGATCCCCATATGAAACATACGGAAGCATCAGCTTCTAGTTGAGTTGTGTACCTACCAGTTTGATTGTGCCCAATTTACCAGTTATTACTGGATCAGCAACACATACGCAGTGAAAAGCTAGCGCACCAACCTGTACTGGACGCCGACCTTGATGGCGAGGGAGATGTCGAGCCCGCCGACGGCCTCCATGACGGCGAAGTACTCAGCAGGGTCGTTCGCCATGAGGCTGAGCGGCCGGACCCCGGCGTCCCGCACGAGCGCGGACATCTGCCGGAAGCAGAGCTCGCGGTGGGCGGCCGTGGGGAGCTCCACTGGCGTCTGGAGCTCCGGGCGCGCGACGTAGAACTCGTACACCCGCGCCTGCATCGCCCTGTGCCGGCCCCGCAGATACGCCGTGAGCGCCGCCGCGTCCGCGTCCAGGCCACCCGCGCGCCGCTTCCCCGCGCACGCCGCGGGGACCAGAGAATTGCCCCCCTCGGGAGCGGAGGGCTGGAGGAGGTGGAGGGAGAGGCGTCGGAGGCGGCGCATCGCCGGCGTAGAGTCGTCTTCGTCGGAGCGGGACGTGGTGGCCATGTCGACGGCGACGTGGCGTTGGAGGAAGCGTGTGCGGGCGGGGCGGGAGTGGGAAAGCTTAGCCGGTTGGTGCCGTAACGTTAGGAAGTTGCTTTTAATGGACGCCGCACCAGTCGGTCATCTTCCGTTTGGGCCCCTTTTCATCACGCATATTACATTAGTCATACTTTCTGGATTCATGTAATCTTTCAAACGTAAAAAAAGATATGGTCTAGATATTGAATGGTATGGTTTTCAATATGTGTTTTTGGTCGGATAGAGGACCTACCGTGTCTACAACATTGTGGCAAGTGGCGGTGAGTGATCGTCAATTCTCGCATGTAATCTCCTTTGTGTTCATTTTGGGGCTTCCTTATTGAGCATGTCTCTGGATAATAGTTGTGTTCTTTCATACTTTGTCAATAATCTACTCATTTGACTCGTGTCTATGATTTCAAGTGGAATGGGAGTGAGGTGTCCGTCCCCACAAAAAATATTAATCGATCTATCATATTGTCACACAACCCGCTTGTCTTACTAACACTATTTTTACTAACCCGGGGATTCTCCTTTTTATGGATTATCCCACATGTCCCGCCAAATCCCATCAAATTTGCACATCGCCGATCTTAGGGGTAGACCGTCTCCTCCATGGCGGGGCATGGCACCAAGGCCTAGGCCGTCGCGACGATGCGACCGGGGCTAGAGAGGTTGCCTCATAAGTGGAGTGGCGGGACCCGCTATGGGACACATCGGGCGCTGGTGGAGCTAGTCGCACTGCGCCACTCGATCGCTCTTTCATCTCGAGTTCCTCTATGACGGCGGCGTGAGGTTTCCGGAGTGGGAGAGGGTTGACGCGTTGAGGCGCTGCAGGAGGACCCAATGACGACGAAGAAGGGCGAGGGAGTGGGGAGGAGGTGATGGAGAAGGAGTGGTGTCGGTTGTGGTCTCGTTGTGACTTGTGACACAGATAACTGAGAGGATATGCGCTAGGGATACGCGTGTTTCCGGTGGGCTGGTCCCTTTAAACCCATGTGAGACTAGTGGTTATTTTAAGTGGGACATTTGATTTAGCTTAGGTGGGATGTGACATGGTACTATTGACATGCCAGTCCCACTTGAAATCTTGCTCGCAATATATATATTTTTTTGAACAAAGGAGAATCCCCGAAGGGCTTGGATATCATTAAATTCCAGCGGTGGGGCTACAGTTTACAGCAAGGACCCAAAAAGAAAGAAAAATTACAACACGGTCCTTACTCTTTATAGAACAGACCCTACACATAAAATGGGGAAAGCAATTGGGTCCTCCACCACCAATGACGAACAGCATGCAGCATGCTCGAAAACTAGACAAAAAGGTATACCTGGTCAAAATTTGTTGTGATGGTCGATGCAATCTAACTCAAACTCATCAAGTCTATTTCGAAGGAGTATATCTTTCAAGGAACCTATAGTGTTGTGTGACGGCGAGTGGTTGTGTTGTACTGATGTGTCCTACTCCGTATATGTCACGAACTCTAACTGTGGAGCTTTCATATTATTTTTGGTAGTTGAACAGGGTGGAACGTGATTTTGCTATGGTATGGTAGGAGGACTTGATCAGTTGAGTTGAGAGTTGAGACGGCCAAGGTAAGGAACCGAGAAAGAAGATATGCGGTGACGTGTAGGCGACGGTGCATGATATGCCGATCAATGTAGAGATAAGGTTTTGGTTCCCCTCAGCTCACGTGCAAGTTTTCCTAGTCTTTTGACTGACATGTGAGGTCGCATATGTGGCCACACTTGTCGGTCCCGCCCGTCAGTGAGCTGTGAGTGTGGGACCTACGACGGGGCAGTCTTGTCTCGTTTCTGTTACGTCTCGTAGCACATTTTCTGACGTGTGGAGATGAGATGAGGATGGTGACGCGGGAACTCCCATGCTGCCTCGTTCACTTCTCTTCCATCCTTCTCTTCCATGCTGATTATTGCTTCGTTTTTACTTTTTTGCGAAAATGATTGTTCGTGTGGCGCTCCACCATGATTCTATTTCAGATGTAATGCAACACACTCTCCCAGTTTTACAACGGGCATACTGCATACGGTCAACACACTTAAAGATTAACCTTTCATCGGTTCATCGATAGTATGATCAACAACATGTATATTACCGTGCAACAAACTGAAAGATTTATTTATCGAGCAAAAATATAGTATTAATTATCATCTGATATTTTAATAATAAAAGTATAATGGTACATATCTTCTATTATTGGTCAAAATTGAATTACAATAAACAAAAATGCCGTGTATTTTTTTTTGAACAAGGAGTGGCCCAGAGCGGGGAAGTGGGCTCCGTCTTCACGCGGGCGCCGGCGTACGGGGCGGCCCGGTCGTAGGGGAGGAGCGGCGCGCGAGGGCCGCTGCCGGAATAGGGGAGGAGTGTCGTAGGCATTTATGCCGGCGTACCTAGAGGTGGCCGGCATCGGCGGAGTTGCGTCGGAGGAGGACGAAGCATCAGCACACCTTGACAGGCACGCCTGGCCTAAGCGCCACAGCATGGCCGACATCCTCGCTAGCATCATCTGAAGGGAATATGCTCTAGAGGCACTTAATAAAGATAGGATATTCCCAATTGTTCATTATATGTTTTATACCATGCTGTAACTGTATTAAACGGAAACATTAATACACATGTGGTAGATAAACAACTAGGTCCCTAGTAGCCTCTACTAAGACTAGTTCATTGTGCGATTGATGATCAAGGTTTCCCGATCATGTGACATGGCGTCAGTTGGCAATGGAGTCATATCGTTAGGTAGAACGATGTGATGGACTTACCCATAATTTGTAGGACGTAGTCATTACGCCTTTGACCATGAGATCAACTCTTATTGTTATTCCTGAAAAATATTTTGATTGCATCAAACGTCATATCTTATATAGTGTGACAATAAAGGTGACACTCTCGGGTATCGGAAGGGAGTAGTTGAGACGAGTGGTCAAGAGCAGGATTTGTCAGTCCGCATAGCAGGGTAAATACTCTAGGACTCACTCGGTGAGATTATGTCAAAAGAGTTTGCAAACATGTGTCTAGGTCATCAGGACATAATATCATAGACGAGTAGAAGATAGTGTTGTCGGTAAAGAGATCATGCTAGGTATGGAGATATCTATGAACGATACTTGGACACGCTAAGTATCGCTATGGCAAAAGGTTTAAGACTCGACATCTAACTTTGATAGATGATAGTCATTCGTTATATCACAGAGGTTAATTCACGGGGTCCAGGCTTACGAGTTAATCATTGATCGACGAGGGGTATCGATCATGTCTGTTATTATATCGAACCGCTAGGGTAACACACTTAAGGGGTTTCGACAAGACAACCGAAAAGGAAACAAACCACCGGGAACGTCCTGGGAATGGTCCGATGGAGATCGGGCGACGACGAAATAGTTTTCGGAGTCAGAATAAATTATATAGTATATGTTTATATTAATTAGGGTGATTAATGATTAAATATAATTTTTATATATTTATTTTCGATTTTTTAAAGGCTGATTTTCCTAAATGGGCCTTCTAGTGAAAACAAGGCCCATAAGGGGGGAAAGTCCCCCCAGGGCTTCGGATTGGGGGAGGGCCAGTCTAGGTGGGCCAAATGGGGCCCACATAGGGTCGGTGGATGTGCCTTGGCCGAACCAGGCATCTGGGATAGTCCCACATTGCCTGGCTGACAAGGTTGGCTCCCCCCGAGAGCGTTTATATAGAGGTGCACCCCTGGCATTTTAATTCATCCAATTAATTCTCTATTTTCTCCTCGATTTCGTGATTTCCTTTGTCGGAGTTGCGACGATGAGAGAGTACTCTCCACCATACGCCCGCTACCGTGCTGCTGGTGTTCCGGTCCAAGTCTTCCGATGCTCGTCCTGGACTGGAGCTTTAGAGGCGGTTGTCTCCACCGTATGTGTGTAACGCCCTGCGAGGTGCTACGCTAGCGGTGCTCGGAGGCCTACCTTCTTCACCCGACCTCGAGGTCATCTTCGTCGCGCTGAGTTCTTCGCGACTACGTCGTCTTTGTCGTCAACGCTTATGCGGGATTGTGCGGGAGCGTAGTCCCCGCTTTCGGTCTACAAGGGTATGTATTCCGATCTCCTCTGTATTACTATATCTGCATAGTATAGATTCTAACTAGTTTAAGGAAATCGTTGCTAGAACAAATATTGTTTTCTGCCTGCGATCCCCTTCATCATCAACGGCGCGTTGTTGCCCTCCTGGATGTGGGCGAGCACCTCGGCCAGCGTGCGGCCTGGCGTGCCCTACCAGACGCGCCGGCCGTTTCGTGTTGTTCCAACCGGAAGGCGGTCCGGCCGGTCTGGCGCGTCAAGCTGTTGACCGCAGCGCTCCGTGAAATGCGCGTCCCACCCGTCGCGGTTCTCCGGCACCCATATTAGGTTGTTCCGCTGCTCCTATGAAAATCCTTCGAGGATTTCAGCGATGGCGAAGGCCATTAACTCTAGTGCGTGAAACCGAGGCGTCAGCTTGGCGGCAGTGTGCCATTACTCGCCTCTATATCACCGGGCGACGCCTGTTTGGCGGCGGTAGCTTGACCGGAGCCGAGGAGGATGCGAGCGATGACCACCGCTTCACACACTTTTCCACGCCTTAGACGCTGACACGTCAACCCTACGCATCTTTGCGCGCAAACAATTTCATCAGGCATCCCCAGACGACACCTAGCGCGCCGTGTTCGGCCTGGTTTCGTCAGACTAGAAAATGGTCCAATCCGACTTTTTTTGTCTCTTGGGGCGTGACTGGGCAAAAAACGACGCTTTTTTTCATCCGGAGTCCAAAAAGGGCCTTGGGGATGGAATGAAAGCTCAGTGAGTTGTATAAACAAGTCACATATAGACTTGTGGCATCTCAGCCCTCCGCTTTAGATCCAATGGATACGATTTGTCCAAATTTATTACTCAAAATAAAAAGTGCACGGAAAAACAAAAACAAATCCAGTAAAATCTCAAATGCCTCGACTTTATATTCTGCGAAAGTGGCATCCTTTTTTGATTACTATTTTATAAATAAATTGCATTTTAACATTTTAAGCTATATAATTTACTTATTCACAAAATAATTGTCCAAATGAAATGAAACTTTCTGAGAATATAAAAATAGGCATTTGTGATTTACTGTTTTTTTTTTAAAAATCCGAGTACTTTTATTTTGAGTAACAAATTTAGACAAATTTTGACCATTGAATCACTGAAGCTCTCTCGTGACTTGTAGTCACTGAAGCTTACACAGCTGGAGATGGATTTCTTTCCCCCAATTATCTAAGCCCTAGCCTCTCCGTCCCCAATCCTCAACTTCATCCCCCGGCGGTGTGCCTAGCGCGGCGCGACACATCGGCGACAGGCGGTGCCAGGTGACGCGACTTCTGCGCTAGCCTAGCCGCCGCAACGCCCCCCTTGCCGCGCTCGCCGGCAGCCTCCACAGGACCCGGTGCCCTTCTAGCTCGGGCATCGGATCGGAAAATGGCGCGGGGCTCCGGCTGGCCTCGATTCGCCGACGCCACTGCGCCACTTCCACGCACACTTGCAGCTCAAGCTGATCCAAGCATTAAGCAGTACTAGCAATTGGTACACAACACAAGACGGGCAGCCGAATCAATGGAGGCCACGGTGCTGAGCCTGGGCAAATCTGTGGTGAGTGGAGCGCTCAGCTACGCCAAGTCCTCAGTCGCCGGGGAGGTGGCCTCGCGTCTAGGGGTGCAGCGTGACCAGGCCTTCATCGCCGACGAGCTGGAGATGATGCAGGCCTTCCTCATGGCCGCGCACGACGAGCGAGAGGACGGTGGTGGTGGTGACAGGGTGGTCAGGGTCTGGGTGAAGCAGGTCCGCGACGTGGCCTACGACGTCGAGGACTCTCTCCAAGAATTCGCCGTCCGGCTTCAGAAGCAATCGTGCTGGCGCATCGTTCGCACGCTTCTAGACCGCCGCCTCGTCGGCAGGCAGATGAGGGAGCTTAGAGCCAAGGTCGACGATGTCAGCAGGAGGAACAGGGGGTACCGCCTTATCAAGGGCGACGGCTCATCCGTCTCCAACCCTGCAGCTGCAGGCACCACCTCCACACGCGAGTTCCCCATTGCTGACGTAATAATGTCCAGCACAGAGGAAGCAAGGCGGCAGTGGGACAAAGCAAAAATGGATCTCCTTCGCCTCATCAATTCCAACAAAGATGACGACGACCTTAGAGTGATCGGGCTGTGGGGACAAAATGGTGAAACCTCCATTGTCAAAAAGGCATACGAAGATCTCAAGATGCACAAGAAGTTCGAATGCTTTGCCTGGGTTGAGCTGGTGCGTCCTCTCAATCCAACACAGCACTTTCAGAGTATTTTGAGGCAATTTTATGTACATTCACTAAAAGAGGCAACCGTGGACGCCCAAGATCTCAAGTGGATGGAGATGACAAAGGAAAACGATTTGGCTGATGAATTCAAGCGGGTTGTGTGTACGAAGCGCTACCTGATTGTGCTTAAGGACATACGTAGTATCGAAGAGTGGGACTACGTTAAAGTTTTCTTCTCCAACAACAAGAAAGGAAGTCGAATCATAGTGTCCACACAGCAAGTTGAAGTTGCTAGCTTATGTGTTCGACAACACACAGCAGCAGCAGCAGAGCACAAACAGTTACATATGGACCATGCTCTCTATGCTTTCTATGAGAAGGTAATATTTTTCTTAATAATATGTGCTACATTATCTTCAGGCTCAAGCTGATACAGTAATTGACAAAAATATCTGACATTAGGTTGCTGATTTTTAATAGTCTTTGTGCACTATTTACCAACATCCAATTTAGTCATGACACCACGGTGCTGAGTGTGGCATTTTCTAAAGGTACGCTGATAGTAACAGACATGGAAGAATCACAGCCGTGCCATCCAATAGTTTCTTAGAACAATTTGTGAGGAATTACTGAAATAAAACCTAGCCAATAGTTGAAAGATGACATGCTGTACTTTTTTTCCAAAAAAATCTGGGAAGAAATAAAATTTTTGGGGAGCAAAGACAGTAGGGAAGGCCCCTACTGCACCAATTTTCATTTATAAAGATGGAACATTACAAAAGACGAGAAATACATTACCCGGTCGCTCAGTTTTCTGGTCCCTAGTTAGAATCAAATCACATTCACCAATTGATTACAGTATTATGGCGTTGTCCTAGCTGATTGCAGTTTCATCGTATATCAAAACATTAATACTCGAGCAATTTTCAAACCTAGGTGTAATATCTGTAAAGTACTCTATGCATAATAGTGTAGACACTAGAGACTTGTCTCATTGGGAAAAAACATGAAAAAACTTATCAGTTCCTAAAAATGACACCTTTTTTTGGATAAATTTTTGCCCACTCACCTGCTTTCATTGGCAGCCAATTCTATTATATAAATGGTTTTTTTGAAGAAAAACGGGAAAATGCATATTGTATTTGCTCGATACATATATGCGTATTCTCACCTCTCCTATTTGCTTCTATTTGAGAAAAGTCTACTTTACTCCCTTAATCATTGACGGGGTTTATAAGACTAAATTTTTCATCTTGCAAAATAATCCTTCAACTTTTTTTTGCGTGTGCAAAAATAATCCTTAAACATCTACCATTGGATGACTCTCCTATCAGTGGTGGTTTTTGGAGGTATTTTGCGAAAATCTCATTCAGGGTCACCCGTGGGTGCGATTATTTTGACACAACTTCTTCATACATCATGATGTGATGCCAATAGAAGGGTCCCGTGGGACCAACATCGACTTTTGTCATCTTGTTATCCTTAACATCTCATCTTACTTTTGTAACCCTTGCTCCTTACACAATCTCAATTTCAAGGGAAACAAAACATCAAGACTTCAAGAGTCATACATGGGAGCATCGCCTCCTGCTTCTCCCGACTATGGCGCCCCAGTCCAGCACTGTCGGTGCTCTCGCTGCATGTTAACGTTGGATAGTGCAGCCATGACATAACCACATCTCCTTTTCTTTTCTGTCGCAGGGCCATGACGTGCCTTTCTCGAAGAGCTCATGTACGACTATCGTTGCTTGATGAGAAAAGATCACCATGGGTGGTGATACAAAACTTCATGTTTTATTGATTGGGTTTGGGTATTTCTGCTGAGGATTGAATTTTGTGACCGACAGTTTTGGAGGTTGAGATCTGTATATTTTAATGCCTCAGTCGTGGAACATTTTGTGATTAATGTGGTTATTAGCCGGAAATACGGGTCAACGCCTTGTCATGTGTCCTCGGTGATCCTCGATCCTTGTCCATTCTCTTGACCCCTTCGAACCGGGAACTTGGCAACTATGGTTGAAGCTACTTAATAAATTTCTTGATAGTCCACTAGAAATAAGACTCGACTAATTTTTTTTGGAGTCATGCCACTACATTTTGAAAGCTTAAGCCAAGTTTTTCAACATTCTCAATTGCCCAGCACTCGAAAATATTTCTGAAGTCTCTCTCGAATTTCCAAAAGCTCATTATTTTAGGCTTAACATGTGTGCCCTCTGGCATGTTATTGTGGGGCGAGCCAATATAAATGGATCATAATCATAATTAACATGGCCAATTCAGTTACTGACAAGTAGTGCTTTTGTATGTGTTAGATAATTGTTACATGGTTTATCTTAGAGATTAGTGAACAATGGAAAATTTCATATGAAGTTTTGCAAAAACAATAAAAACTTGATGAACTCTATTGGGGAACATAAAGCAGCGCCTAATCATTATTTACTTGTGTATAGGGCTCTGAAGATCGAGCTGATGCAACTGATCCAGCTTCTAGCTTTAACGCAACCACTAGCAGTAGTAACAGCTCTGGAGAGAGCAAGAGCCTCAGTCGCACAGAGACAACATTAGCTACTTTTAAGGAATATGAGCTTGTCGGCCGAGAGAAAGAAAAATGTGACCTTATCAAACTAATTTCAAATGATAGCCAACAGCTTGAGGTGATCTCTGTGTGGGGAATGGGCGGTCTTGGGAAGACAACTCTTGTTAGGGATGTGTACCAAAGCCAACACCTCAATGTCAAATTCAGGTATCGTGCTTGTCTAACAATTATGCATCCTTTTGATTGTGGTGAGCTTCTCAAGATCTTAGCTCGGCAACTAGATGGAGAGGATTATGAAAATAAGGAAGAAACAGGCTTGACGGGTGGCAGAACAAAACCTAGAGTCCAACGGTCACTGGCGGATATTTTAGAAGGAAAGAAGTACTTGATTGTTCTTGATGATCTATCATCTGCCACAGAATGGGACTCTATAATACAACATTTACCTGCAAGGGAAACAGCAAGCCGTATCATAGTCACCACAAGGTCAGAAAATATTGCTAGGCACTGTTCAAAGAAACATGAAAACATATACAAGCTTCAAATTTTGGGATATGAGGATGGACTTAACCTCTTCATGGAAAAGGTACCTACGACTACGATCCTATCATCATTTCATTCATGACAAATTTGTTTTAAAGAAAATTATGTCAATTCTGCTGCTCTCCTATGGAATTATTATTATCCCACTACCTTTTCTTAGTTTACTTTTCGTTTATGCCATTTGCAATTGTTACTGTGAGTCCAATCAAATTTGAATGGATTGAATGAAGATGTGAAAGGTCCTAAATGCCCTTGCCACAAATAGCAGTGTTTGTGATTATTTAGCCCCTAGCTGTATGTTCTCTGAACTGCTTCTGTGTACTTGAGCTTGGAAATAAATATAGCAAGAACAATTTGTTCGTAAAGTAAGTGCCTTTGGTACATTCCTCAAGAACAGTTTCTTTGCAAAGTAATAGTCCCTCTGATGCATTCCCCATCCAGAATACATCTAAGACATGCTGCACCTTTTCATCTGCACTAAATCTGGAGGCAAAGACACGTTTTTCACGAAAACACAGAAAACATTGCGTTTTGATGTATCAATAGATAGAAGAGTTATTTACAAGCCTATAGAGGCTAAATAATCACAACTCGACCCATCAACCTAGACTAGGGGAGAAGAAGTGTGAGACCGCGGCCCCCGCACTCACCCAAGAATGGGCCTCAGTCTTGATGGTTTCCACCACCAAAGCGAGAACTGAAGGTCATGAGTTGTCGCGTCGAAGACGATCATGTTCCGTTGCTTACAAATCCACTGTGCTGTGAGTCTTCCTTCACAACCGGCGGCCTAGACGTCGATCGTATCCAGGGAAGCAACTTATGCCAGATCGTCCGTGAGAACGAACACCCAGTGAGAATGTGGGTCATGGACTTTGGCGCCTGATCGCACATAGGGGTGGCTTGATGTGGTAGATCTCGACGTGCTAGTCTCTCACTTGTCTAGCAGCAATCCAAACAAGCCAACCACACGAAGAACTTCACCCTAGATGGAGCCCAAGTCTTCCAATTCAACCTCCAAGATTTTGATTCTACCGCCTCAATGAATAATGCCTCGTAGCAAGATTTGGAGGAGTTTTGGGCATCAGACGTCCACCTTCAGATCATCCTGTCCGGCTGCTCAGATAGCTGCACCCCTTGGAGAAAGTTCCAAGTCTGGACATATTGCCAGAGAGCGAGAGGATTCAAAGCATCCAAAATGTTCGCGATCCACCGGCGTTCCACTAGCCCCTCTCACACTGTCTGCTTTTTCTGGGGCTTCTTCGAAATCAGCGTGAATAGGTTCGACGCTACGTCCTTCATTTATTTACCCGCCATCCACTTGTCCACCCAGAAAAGGACCGTGGAACCGTCTACCAGGGACATCTCCGTGGAGGCATCAAAGATTTGACGCTCATCACCCGAGAATTGCATGTTGAGCTCCCGCCATGGCCATTGATGGTCACTACGCAGCCTCCACAACCAGCGGACCCTTAAACTAACCGACGTACGGGCCAAATCCGGGATACCCAATCGTCCCAGCCACAACGGACGACACACCCTGGCCCAGTTTACGTGGCAGTGGCACACTTAGTACCATGAGCTGGTGGAGGGGAATCACTGCTAGTACCGCCTTGACCAGCACAAGCCTCCCCGCCTTAGGCATCATAGCCGCTTTCCAAGTTGGCTACTTGTCTGCAAGCCGTATTTGGCCAAAAGACAAGTAATAACAGCTGCACCTCTCGGCTTTTGTCCATCATCTATCAGCTCCATTTCCCAGCAAAAATATGTGCATTTAAAGAAGATGAAATACAATCCAGAACATAATCCGTCAAATTTGGCTAACAGAAAAAAGGTAATTAAAGCGGGAGACCTGACTCGGTGGAGTTTTCATGCACCTCCTAGTAGCTACTTGCATGCTTAATTAAGAATCAATGGTACAATTTACCTTTGTTAATTTATCTTTTTAGCACAAAATCTGTAATTAAGCTTGCAGATAATTTAATTTTGTGGCAACTAAAGGCGTAATTTTTAACACATTTCAGGTATTTCAAGATATCACATATCTGACTGAAGAACATTCTGAGTTGGTTGAACAAGCAAATCTGATCCTAAAGAAGTGTGATGGACTTCCCCTTGCAATTGTCACCATAGGTGGTTTCCTGGCAAACCAACCTAAAACCGCTTTGGAGTGGACGAAATTGAATGACCATATTAGTGCCGAGTTGGACCTGAATCCAGAGCTTGGTAGGATAGCAGCAGTCCTTAACAAAAGCTATGATGGTTTACCCTATCGTCTCAAGTCATGTATGCTGTATTTCTCCATCTTTCCCCAAGATAACAAGGTTAGCCGGAGACGTCTGGTGCGTCGGTGGACTGCAGAGGGCTACTCGAGGGAGGTGCGTGGCAAGTCCGCGGAGGAAATAGCGGAGAGCTACTTCATGGAACTCATAAGCAGGAGCATGATCCTACCATCTCAAGAATCCATTCATAGTAGAACTGGAGCTGACTCCTGTCAAGTCCATGATCTCATCCATGAAATTGGCATCTCAAAAGCCACGGAGGATAATCTTGTTTTTACGTTGGAGGATGGCTGCGGGTTAAACAGCCATGGCACAATACGTCATCTTTCCATAAGTAGTAGCTGGGAAGGAGATCAATGTGAGTTTGAGAGCATAGTGGACATGTCCCGTGTACGATCATTAACAGTGTTTGGGAAGTGGAGGCCATTTTTCATGTCTGAGAAGATGAGGTTGCTGCGAGTGCTGGACTTAGAGGACACATCAGGTCTAGTTGACCACCACCTTGCGGACATCGGGAAGCTTCTTCATCTAAGGTACCTTTCTTTGAGAGGATGTGATGATATTTACCATTTGCCGGACTCGTTGGGTAATCTGAGGCAGCTGCAAACACTAGATGTTATGTATACAAGCATAATCGAACTACCAAGGAGCATTATTAAGCTTAGCAAGCTACAGCATATTCGTGCTGGGGGCATTGGAAGTAACGACGGTGGTACACATGAAACATATGCAGACACCCTATGCATTTTGACCTTGTCGTCAGTGGCATATTGTGTGGCATGTTGCGCACCTCAGGTTCTGAAAGAGGTAATGGATATGGATGGTGATCCTAACAGGCGAGATGTATGCACTGGGTGTTGCTGCAATAAATTACCTTCTGCTGCAACACGCCGAAGTCCAAATGGTGTCCAAGTGCCGAGAGGGACTTGTAGATTGAAAGCCCTGGACACAATGGGTGTTGTGAATGTCTCGGGATCAAGGGGGAAGGCTGCTCTAAACGACCTAAAAAGTCTCGCTAGGTTGCGGAAGTTAAGAGTGACTGGCGTCAGCAAGAAAAACTTTCAAGAGTTATGTTCAGCCCTTTCAGAGCTCAGATGCCTGGAATCATTGTTAGTGCGGTCAGAGGGAAGCCCTGGTTTATCTGGCTGCCTGGATGCCCTATCGTCGCCTCCGAAAAAACTACAGAGCCTCAAGCTGTATGGTAACCTGGTGAAGTTACCCGAATGGATCAAGCGGCTTCAGAATCTCGTGAAGATGGAGCTACGGAGCAGCAGGATATTGGAGGTTGACGCGGCCCTTCACGTCCTTGGAAATTTGCCAAATCTCGCCATACTACGTCTATTGAGGCATGCATTCACCGGTGAAAAACTGTGTTTCAATTTCGATCGGAACACAGCATTCCCGAGTCTAGTTGTGCTGGAGCTCAGTCTCCTGGATGACCTTGAATCGGTGGAGTTCCAAGGAGGAGCAGCCCCCAAGATTGAGCTCCTGCAGTTTCGTGGATGGCGTTACAAATCCAACGTTGTGCTGTTTGCTGGACTGCCATCTCTGCTGAGCCTGAAAGAAGTTCTGATCAAGGGTCGGTATGAGGATGTCTTCATTGATGACTTGCGGACCCAGCTTGTTGGTAACCCAAATCGGCCTGTTTTGAAGGTCAACTGAACTATGGTTCAGAGTTCAGACTACGGACTCACAAACGGACCACGTGATAAAGAACATCATGGTTCATGGTACTAGATTTACATCAAAACTTCAGAGGTAATGCAAATGCGAACACGTTATTTTGTTCCTAGTATTATGCATAACATGTTCCAGTGTATTATGCATAACCTGTTCAGTTGTAATTGTAACACACTACAAGAAAAACTCGTCAATTTTGCTTTGACCGGAATAAAACTCACGAAACTTCTTCTCAAGTGTAAGTTGCATGTCATAGTTTATTAATTTTCGTAGGCGTAAATGCAAGTTTCCAAAAGGTAATGGTACATCGTTGACTGTGCTCAACCTCTCCAGAGTTTCTGTTTCTTCTCCAACTCCGTGCACCACCGCAACACATCATCAATTTAGTGTGAGTCTATATTCCTTCATCGACAGCGCTGTTGCCCTGAGTTCTGCTGCCAACTCTGATCCTTAATGGGTTGCCCCTAGGTTGTACCTCTGCCGCCAACTCTGGTCCTTGGAGACGAGACCGACGCGGCGGTACCTCGGAGAAGAAACACCGTGTCTCCTCGGGCTTACAGCGATGGCAGGGGCAGCGCCGGATCAGTGGAGGGAGGGCTGTTGGAATTTTGCACATGCTCATGGGTGACCGCTAGCAAGCAGCCCCCATTTAGGACTAGCACAAGCAATCCATAAGTTTTACGGTTACCCACATGCCACGGATCAACAACCACCATCTCATCCTAGAACTAAATGAAAACAGAGCTATCGACGAGAGGGCAATCCAAAAGAAAATTTTCAAAAGAGAAGAATTGGCATGAAAAACAAAAGTCAGAGGTGGGGTGACGTTGAAATTCACTCTAGTTTTTTTTTACTGAAAGTGCATACGTTTGTTCACGGGATAGTTCAAAATTAAGACCAAATTTGAACGGGCAGCAAGATAAAAAGCGCAATTCGGTTGGTGGATTTATATAATTATTAAGAGAAGCATATTGCCAGACCAGATAGATATATGCCAACACAATATGCATAGGAACAGAAGTATAACAAGAGTACCAATTGAAAATGTGTCAAAAAGAGTAAGTAGTAAATAGACGCAGCTGAAACAAATGAAAGCATACAGCGGATGCCCAATTTCCTAGCAGCATCTCTTCGGGATAGTGAGGTGTCCGGCCATGTGCCATCCCTCTCCTCCGTCAGGGTACATGTACGGGCAAGCCGGCTTGAACTTAGAACCGCCCTTGTCGGCAAGCACGTTCCACTGCTCATTGGGATCCTCCGTGGCGAATTTGGTCCATGCCGGTGTGGAGTACTCGTAGCGACTATGTGTGATGCGGTGGAACTCCTCGATATCCTTGTTCTTGGTGATGTCGTCCGTGTCACGGAGGTCGACGGAGAGGATGTCACCGTAGGGCCTGACAGAGTGCAAAAAGATGGGCATCGAGATGGGCTCGTTGGAGACTGCGGCGAGGTCGGAGGCAAAGGCTATGCTCTTCATATCTGGGCTGAACATAGGGTGGTTGATGTGCCCAGCGAGGGTGGCTGAACTCTGCACCACCCTCACCACCACCGCCGGGTCGCTGACCTTCACAAGGTACACGGCGAAGAACCCAGCATCTAGGAAGGCCTTCTCCGGGGCGCTATCTGGCTTTTCTCGAGTCGAGGAGAAGACAATCCAGTCCCCCTTGGGAGACCAGCTGCAGTGGGTGTCGGTCCATGGCCCATTCGTGAGCCGTGTCACCGTGCCTTGGCCAAACTCTCCATCCTCTGCGTCCTCCATGATGTAGAGGTTCTTGTGGAACTTCTCTCGGCCACCGTCTCTTGTCGACCGAAACACAAATTTGGTACCTTGTGCATTGGTTGATGGGAAGGCATTGTTGAATCCCCCGTTGGTCAGGCGTTGCACCTTGCGGCTTGTAGGTGGCCCAGACGCGTTGGAAATGGCATATATCTCCAGAGGCTTTGCGGCGGAGAAGGACGGTCCTACACATACATACAATGTATCCATATCTGGGTTCTGGTTCCATGCCGTCGAGAAGACGCTATTCGAACCTCGCTTCTGCAAGTTCACACATACGTCAATTGGGTAACAATTTACCAAAAAAAGATTAATATAACAACAAACAAGACCATGTCAAATTTTCTAAGAAAAGAAGTGCAATAATAGCATAGGTACCTCATAAACGATACGGAGACCTTGGTCGTCGGCAAGCCACACTGCCTTGAATTCGTTGTCAACAAAGGCAAGCTTGGAGCCATCCTTTGAAATGGTTGGAAACACACCTGTCACCCTAAACAAACCGACATCTTTGAGCGGGGATTGCATCTTGTCGAAGCTCTTTGGGACAAGAATTCCATCCTGCATATGTCATGTCCAGTCATTAATCTCGACCATCTTCTTGATGATAATGATATGATCCAGCTCCTCTTGTAATCATGTTTGTGCATATAATAATGATGCATCAAACAAGCAAAATTCATACCTTGACTAGATTATCGGTTCTGCATCGATGGTATCCGATCTGGCTTCCGCCATTGACCACAAATGGATTGTAGTGATCACCCTTTGGCCTAGTTTTCTGGCTGATCTGTACTGGTTGGTCAAGCGCAGTGACATCAAAGATCTCGATGTGCCGGTATTGTGCATCTGCACGTTGCACGGTCATTACAGCTTGCAAAGACTTCTGGCGGATGGTCGCCACGGCCACCTTTGTCTAGCTGATGGCCGCCGGAGTCATGGCGTCAAAGTTCTCGGGTGTCACCCGGATTGTCTCCTTGGTGGTGATGTTGTACCGAAACACACCCCAAATCGTCTGAACCATCCCAGAAGGAAGCTTTGTCTCGATTCCTCGATGGAAAAAGATGATGTTGTCGCTGCCCCATGTCGGCCAGCCGCCATCCCTAATGAGGATCTTGCGCTGCAGGCCACTTTGCGCCTGCTTATCCACGTTCATGACGACAATGTCGGTGTTGAGACGCTCAATCTCCCCAGTCCACTTGTTAAATCGGAAGTTGGCCACTGCTACCATCTTCCCGGACGGTGACACAGCTGGGCTCAAATCATATTGATCTGCAACAACAACACATTGGTCCAGTACCCCATTAGTCCAATAGATAACTGAAATCATTGTCCCGATGACATATATATACAGGTATTTCAGAACTGCTAATTCCCTAATGGCTATCGATTTGGAAATTGACGCGGCGACAAACTGTAGTGTTGTACTTCACTAGCTAATATATAATGTAATCGCAATGTAATTTAGTCACAAATTTGAAAACTAATGTGAATGTACTTTTACCACCATTTTACACATCGCTTTTCATATTATTTCAAATAAAGACTATAAGCGCCAATATATTAATGGTACGACTTCACTGAATCCAGAGTTTAGCATGAAGTAGTGAACTTTCTCCTACTGCAAAAGAGCGAAAATTGAACATTTTACTACGAAGGATATCCATTACAGTTTGTAGTAAATCTAGCAATTAAATGTCATATATACGCAGAAAAAATCGCAGGTTTATATCTGCAGGAATTACCTTGTGGGGTAAGTCGCTCAGTTTTGCCGTCTGCAAGGTTGGTCCTATACACCACGGTCCATGGCGTACGGCGTTTCTTGACCGGCTCCTTTGTGGATACATAGATGAGCGAATGGCCGACGGTGCGAGGCCCTACCTTGAAGCTGCCGGCGATGCAGCCGCTGCCCTCCAGTCGCGCACCACCGAAGGTGTCGGCGCCGTAGATGTCGGCCAGGCGCAGCACCTTCACCTGGTCATCGGTCGTGGAGCGCAGAGCCACGTGCAGTGTCTCGAGGCCGTTGTCCCTCTCGGAGACGAAGACGAGGCCGGTGACGTGACCCTTGTCGGCGTCGTCCGGGGAGGCGCCGCACTCGGCGGCGAGCTTTGGGTTCTTCTTCCTCAGATAGGAGAGAAGCTCCTTGAGCGCAGCCGCCGGGATGGCCCGGCCGTTTTGGTTGTACGAGACGCCGTCGGTGAGGTGCAGCTCGTCCTCCGCAGACGACGGCGGTGGGTCGGCGGGGCAGGAGTAGATGTCCAGTGGCACCGGTGGCCGGTAAGTTCCGAAGAACGCGATGCTGCCACGGCTGTCCCCCATTACCGATCAGATGAACAAGCGAATTAAACTCTATCGTTTTCTAAGCTTTGTTTGTGTTTGTGTTTGTTTTCTCATTTGAGATGGTGCTTAGCTAGCTCCCGGATGCTGGATTTATAGTGGTATGTTCAGCTGCTTGCAGCACCGTGTCGTTGCCTAACTGTCCAAGCCATAACTCATAAACCAGACTATCGCGCCGTCCTCCAGAGGGCGACTCGGGGCGACTAGGGTTTCCACCGCCATCCCCGCCCTCGTCGCCACCCAAGGAGGACGTCAGGCAAGCCCACGTGGTCTCCGGTGAAGGTGGCGGCGAGGATCTGGCTGTTCCGTGCTCCGCGCGGTGGGTTCTGGTCTCCAAGGCGGTGGCCCTGGTGGTGAGGCGACGGCGCTGGTCGCAGGTGCTGGTGGCCGGAAGCCTTGGTTGCGCGGGCGGCAAGGCACCGGCGGTTGGAAGTTGCAGCGCGCACTCCTCCCCGCCCTGACTCCAGATCTGGCAGGTACGGCTCCTCCCCCCCTTTAAGGCTCCCTCCTCCCCGTCCTCCTTGTGGCACGGCGACAGGGGTCACCGCTGCCCGTGTTGGCGGTGGATTGGTGTTGCATGGGCGGGACCGAGGGAAACCTATGGCCGGCTAGCTCAGCCTAGTGGCGGCGACGCCCAAGGGCGCCGCTTTCCTCCTTGGAGGCGCAGTCGTGGTCCCTCCCTCACACCCCCGACCCTCTCCCGAGCGAAAGCTCAAAATCCCTCTGGATTGGGCGCCGTCGTCGCTGTTCGTGTCGTTTGCTCCTTGGAGACGTCGCCTGGGGAGTGTGGTCTTGGGCGAGGTGCGCTTTGAGGTGGTGTGGGCAGTGCTGCTGCTCCGACGTCGATGGGGTGGTGGTCGAGTTGTGCGCGAGTGGAGGGAATTGTGGCAACTCATTTTCGGCGTCGACAACTCTCCGTGAAGATTGATAGGTGCCGTGTTTGGTTCCTCCCCACCCCGATGCCCCTGTTTCGCCATGGGTCGGTGCCCTCGAGCCTGGGCGAGAGGGGAAAGGGTTCCCCTCTTCGGCAACAACGGTTCTCTGAGCTTCGGTGGTCCCGATCAGCCGTGGTGGTGTGGGTGCTTTTTGTTAGAATTTGGGCCCATATGTGGGAAGCCCAATTAGCAAATTCTGAAATCTTAAAGCCCATGGAAAAATGGCAGCACACATGAGAGTGGAGTGGGAGCTAAAGTTTAGTCCCACATTGCTAGTTTAAGAGGAGTGGCACCACCTTATATAGTGGAGTGGAGTGATACTTGGTAAGCTTGTGAGAACATGAGCCTCTCTCACGCGCTCCTCCTCCTCCGCCGCCGCTCGCATGCACGCACCGCACCGCCCGTCCGTCCGTCCGTCACGACGCGCCGCGGGTTGCGGGAAACGGTTTGGACGGACGCGTCACAGATAGTCTCCCTAGACGTGCTATATAAAGTCGGGCACTGCGTGCGCTGCAAAAACACCGAACCAATCTAGGTTTTGCCACCTCGTGCCTTGCGCCGCCACAGTAGTCTACTCCATTCCGAGGGCCGGCGTGCACCGGCGAACGGGACAGCAGGTCTCCGGAACCCTCGTCCTTGTGATCTGTACGGGAGAGGGCGAATAAGGTTTTTGGGAAGCGCTCCGCGCGACTGCTCTCAACCTCTTCATCACGGCTCGCCTTCCTGGACGTGTACGCTCGCCGGACTCGCGGGCTGCTCGTCAACAACGTCGCCATCGCCTTCAGGAAGCTGCTGCTGCAACAACTACGACGACTACTACGACTACTTCATCTACAGTTGTTCGGTACGTTCATCACGTGCCGATGTGCCGATTTAGTATGTCCATGCATGTAGACGTTTTGCTGCTGTTCATGTTAATTAATACATCTACTATTTGCGAGATTAACATGCTAGTAGCTGCTGTTATAATGTTAAATATACTGGAATTAATCATGGAAGTTGTGCCTAATATTCCAACAATCCAAAAACCTTATATGTATTATAGGCAATTTCGTGAATTAAACATGGGACATCTATCTGAGGCCGGACAAGTTGACCGGTGCGGATTTTAAGAGATGGAAGATCAAGACCACGCGTGGTTGCGATCTCTGAAAGTGTTCGAGGCCAGTGAGGGTTTACCTGAAGGAGCTATATCTGACGAAGATCAGAATAAGTTCAAGGATACCAACACTGCCTTTGTGGGACTCGTTCTGAGTGTTCTTAGCAACAAGCTGTTTGATGTGTACATGCACATCTCAGATGGCAAAGAGCTCTGGGAGGCACTGAACGCTAAGTTCGGTGTAGCAGATGCTGGCAGTGAACTGTACATCATGGAGAATTTTCATGACTTCAGAATGGCTAACAACCGTTCTGTAGTCGAACAGACTCATGAGATACAGTGCATTGCGAAGGAGATTGAGCATGCTAAGTGTGCCTTACCTGACAAGTTTGTGGCCGGGTGCATTATTGCAAAGTTGCCTTCTTCATGGAGGAACTTCGCCACAACTCTCAAACACAAGAGACAGGAGATATCGGTTGAAAACCTGATAGCGTCTCTTGATGTTGAGGAGAAGGCTCGGGCTAAGGACACTGCTGAGAGAGGTGGTGAAGGTCAGTCTAGCGCCAACATGGTGCAGAAGAACCATAACCACGGCAAGACAAAGGAAAGAACAAGCCTGCTTTCAATGTACCTGCCAAGACTAATTCTTTCAAGAAGAAGAAGAAGATGATGAACAAGTCTGGGCTAGGTTGCTATACCTGTGGAGAGCTCGGTCACTTCTCTGTGGACTGCCCAGATCGTGCAGACAGGAAAGGGAAAAAGGCCAAGACTGTCAATGTCGTGACCGCTAGCAATACTGATGGGTATGGTAATTTACCATTTGTGCTTTCAGTATTTCATTCTCCATGTTGGTGGATTGATACGGGTGCTAACGTTCATGTATGCGCTGACATCTCTTTGTTCACTTCTTATCAGGTCGCTCGGGATTCTTCCGTCCTAATGGGGAATGGATCACATGCTACTGTTCGTGGTGTTGGCACGGTAGATCTGAAGTTTACTTCGGGGAAGATCGTGCAGCTGAGGAACGTGCATCATCTCCCTACTATGAACAAGAATCTCGTTAGCGGTTCCCTTCTATGCAGAGATGGGTTTAAGTTAGTCTTGGAGTCCAATAAAGTTGTAGTGTAAAAGTTTGGACAATTCATTGGTAAAGGTTATGAGTGCGGAGGCTTGTTCCGTTTTTCACTTTCAGATTTCTGTAATAAATCAGTAAACCATATTTGTGGCGGTGTTTCCGATGATACCAGTGTTTGGCATTCTCGTTTATGTCACATTAATTTTGGTTTGATGTCTCAGTTGTCTAGTATGAGTTTAATTCCGAATTTCACTATTGCCAAAGGTTCCAAGTGCCATAGTTGTGTGCAATCAAAGCAACCTCGAAAGCCTCACAAGGCAGCCGAGGAGAGACACTTAGCACCCCTGGAACTCGTACATTCAGATCTGTGTGAGATGAATGGCGTGTTGACAAAAGGTGGAAAGAAATATTTCATGACTTTAATTGATGATGCTACTAGGTTCTGTTATATATATTTGTTGCAAACTAAAGATGAAGCTTTAGACTACTTTAAAATTTACAAAGCTGAAGTAGAAAATCAAGTAGAGAGAAAGATCAAACGTCTTAGGTCGGATCGTGGTGGCGAGTATTTCTCCAAAATATTTGATGTATTCTGTGAGGAACATGGCATTATTCATGAGAGGACGCCTCCCTATTCTCCCCAATCAAACGGGGTTGCCGAGAGGAAAAACCGCACGCTGACCGACTTGGTGAACGCCATGTTGGACACTGCTGGTTTATCTAAGGCATGGTGGGGGGAGGCTTTATTGACTTCGTGTCATGTCCTGAATAGAGTTCCTAACAAGAATAAAGAGAAGACCCCTTACGAGGAGTGGTCTGGGAGAAAACCATCACTTTCTTATTTACGCACTTGGGGGTGCTTGGCGAAAGTCAATGTTCCAATTCCTAAGAAACGTAAACTCGGACCAAAGACAGTGGATTGTGTCTTTCTGGGTTATGCTCAGCGGAGCATCGGCTATAGATTTTTAGTAGTTAAATCTGAGGTACCTGATATGCATGCTGATAGTATTATGGAATCTCGTGATGCAACATTTTTTTAGAACATGTTTCCTATGAAGGATATGCATAGCACAGCTAGGATTTCTTCTGAAATATTTACTGAATCTAGTACATCTGTTGATTATTCTGAACAACCACATGTTGAGGAAGTCCTTGAGAAGGATGACAATGAAGCTCCCAAAAGGAGCAAGAGACAGAGGATTGAAAAATCCTTTGGTGATGATTTCATTGTGTACCTTGTGGACAATACTCCTACGTCCATTGCAGAGGCATTCGCATCTCCTGATGCGGATGACTGGAAAGAAGCTGTCCATAATGAGATGGACTCGATTCTCTCTAATGGAACTTGGGAATTATCTGAACGACCCTACGGTTGCAAACCCGTGGGTTGTAAGTGGGTGTTCAAGAAAAAGCTAAGGCCTGATGGTACTATTGAGAAGTATAAGGCACGGCTTGTAGCCAAGGGTTACACTCAGCGTGAAGGCGAAGATTACTTTGACACCTATTCACCTGTCGCTAGACTGACCACCATTCGTGTACTACTTTCCATGGCTGCCTCCTATGGTCTGATCGTTCATCAAATGGACGTAAAGACATCTTTCCTTAACGGAGAGTTGGAAGAGGAAATCTATATGGATCAGCCCGATGGGTTTGTAGTAAAAGGTGAAGAGAGAAAGGTGTGCAAATTGTTAAAATCTTTGTATGGGCTGAAGCAAGCACCTAAGCAATGGCATGAGAAGTTTGACAGAACGTTAACGTCTGCAGGCTTTGCCATTAATGAGGCTGATAGGTGTGTGTACTATCGCCATGGTGGGGGCGATAGTGTCATATTATGCTTGTATGTTGATGACATACTAATTTTCGGTACAAGCATGATAGTGATAAATGAGGTCAAGTCTTTCTTGTCAAAGAGCTTTGATATGAAAGATCTGGGACAAGCTGATGTGATTCTGAACATCAAGCTGATTAGGGATGAGAGTGGGATTACGTTAACGCAATCACACTATGTTGAGAAGGTCTTGAGCCGATTCGGCTTTATAGACAGCAAGCCTTCTCCAACACCCTATGATCCCAGCGTGACACTCAGAAAGAACAAGAAAGAGACGATAGATCAATTAAGGTACTCTCAAGTGGTCGGTTCACTCATGTACCTTGCGAGCGCGACGAGACCTGATATATCTTTTGCTGTGAGAAAATTGAGCAGGTTCATGTCTAACCCGGGTACTGATCATTGGCATGCACTTGAAAGGGTCATGCGCTATCTGAACGGTACAATGAGTTACGGGATTCACTATTCAGGGCACCCTGCTGTGCTTGAGGGATATTGTGATTCGAACTGGATCTCAGATGTTGATGAGCTCTACGCCACAAGTGAATATGCGTTTATCCTTGGTGGTGGCGCAGTATCATGGAGGTCTTGCAAACAGACCATATTGACGAGGTCAACCATGGAAGCAGAACTTACTGCGTTAGATACAGCTTCTGTTGAGGCAGAATGGCTGCGTGAGCTCTTGATGGACTTGCCGGTGGTTGAGCAACCAATACCGGCCATTCTTATGAACTGTGACAACCAAACGGTTATTGTCAAAGTGAACAGTGCTAAGGATAACGCGAAGTCATCAAGACACGTTAAAAGACGTTTGAAGTCTGTCAGGAAATTGAGAAACTCCGGAGTAATAACTGTTTCGTATATTCAAACAGACAAAAACCTGGCAGATCCCTTTACGAAGGGCCTATCACGTAATGTGATAGAAAGTGCATCGAGGGAGATGGGGTTGAGACCCGTGAGCGTTACTCCATAGTGGTAACCCAACCTATGTGATCGGAGATCCCGTGAATTAGGACCTGGGAAGAACAAACTAGTGGTGTGACAGAGGAGAGTTATTACCTAACCCTCTCTATGTTAAGATGCACAACTCTCAAAATCTGTAAGGCAGGTTGGCTGCATGCCTTAATGTGGTTCTGTTGGCTATTCATAGCAAAGATGCTGTTCTACAGAGCACTCTTGAAAGAACACACCTATATGAGTCAAATTGTTAAACGTCGCAATTTATGAGATTTGGGTGATCTTTAGTAAACTCATGAAGAGACCAGGTAGTATGACGCATATGCTACACGCGCGGGGTAGGCTACTGGCAGCCAAGTACCAGTTATGATTTTATGTGAAATCTAGAAGCACCAAACTTGCAATTCAAGGTTCGTCCATTGTTCAAGTTGCCAGTAGACGTAGCTCAAGGTTCTAGGCAGAAGTTCAACTTAACAGTCTCTGCTGAAACACTGGTATATAAACAAGACTCGAGGTCTGGCAAACATCTCTAAATGGGATTTGAGATCTGGTGGGGGATTGTTAGAATTTGGGCCCATATGTGGGAAGCCCAATTAGCAAATTCTGAAATCTCAAAGCCCATGAAAAAATGGCAGCACACATGAGAGTGGAGTGGGAGCTAAAGTTTAGTCCCACATTGCTAGTTTAAGAGGAGTGGCACCACCTTATATAGTGGAGTGGAGTGATACTTGGTAAGCTTGTGAGAACATGAGGCTCTCTCACGCGCTCCTCCTCCTCCGTCGCCGCTCACACGCACACACCGCACAGCACCGCCCGTCCGTCCGTCACGACGCGCCGCGCCGCGGGTTGCAGGAATCTCGCCGAGCCGAGCTTTATTTTTGCAGTCTGGGAAAAACGGTTTGGACGGACGCGTCCCAGATAGTCGGTTCGGATCACTCCCGGATCGTGGGCTACTGTAACCGACCTAAACGTGCGCGACGTGGACTTGGCCCATGTTGTACCCGTTAGGGTTTTCCCTAAACGTGCTATATAAAGTCGGGCACTGCGTGCGCTGCAAAAACACCGAACCAATCTAGGTTTTGCCACCTCATGCCTTGCGCCGCCACCGTAGTCTACTCCATCCCGAGCGCCGGCGTGCACCGGCGAACGGGACAGCAGGTCTCCGGAACCCTCGTCCTTGTGATCCTGTACGGGAGAGGGCGAATAAGGTTTTTGGGAAGCGCTCCGCGCGACTGCTCTCAACCTGTTCATCACGGCTCGCCTTCCTGGACGTGTACGCTCGCCGGACTCGCGGGCTGCTCGTCAACAACGTCGCCATCGCCTTCAGGAAGCTGCTGCCGAAGCTGTTGCCGTCGCTGCTGCTGCTGCAACAACTACGACGACTACTACGACTACTTCATCTACAGTTGTTCGGTACGTTCATCACGTGCCGATGTGCCGATTTAGTATGTCCATGCATGTAGACGTTTTGCTGCTGTTCATGTTAATTAATACATCTAGTATTTGCGAGATTAACATGCTAGTAGCTGCTGTTATAATGTTGACTATACTGGAATTAATCATGGAAATTGTGCCTAATATTCCAACACTTTTCTGTCGCCGTCCCTGCTTCTCCGCATCTTCGTCCGATAGCTCGGGCCGGGCGTGGCTGTCAGGCCCTTGGTGGTGGTGTTTCGGTGGCGCGCCCGCAGCGTGGCTGCTTTCTCCAGTTCCTGCAATCTTGCTCCCCCGGTGATCTCTCCTCGCCACTGGACGGTACGGAGCACCTTTCGAGCCTGGGCGAGGGACAGGGGTCCTTTTCCGATGGTGAGGACGGCAGAAGCTGGGTCCAAGAGCGTCTTGGAGATGAAGACGGTGTTGTGTTCGCGTGGTGCACCCATCCTGGCCTCGCTCTCCTTGGTGTTTGTTAGTTTGGCTAGGTTTTAGCTTAGGCGTCTCAAGCCAATCTTACTTGTGTTGTTTGTTGTTTGCTTGGGACGTCTGATGCTTGTAAGCTGTTTTTCAGCATGCTGTGTGGCCGCTTCTGGCTTTGTTAAGGTTATGCCTTTTTTCTAAAAAAATAAACTAGACTATCTAGGACTAACAATAGATCACACAAACAGTGAGCAAATTTGTATACATTTACATATAGGATAGGCAAATTCATAGGAATGGGTATCTATTATGTGTTGACATAACACATAGTATTTGTTTTCAAGATTTTATAAACCACGTCTCTATATATTTTGTTTATTAATGTTGCAATGTTATGTTAAGAGAAGTATTCATGTGCTTTCCGAAAAGTTTTTCTGAACAAATTCTAAAACGTATCGACGGCTCTGATTAGGTTTCATATGGAATTTAGAAGTGGCACAAGAGGGGTACTAACCAGGTGAGATTAGCACCCCCAATCCCCGTCCCTAATCACGGTCATCGGTGCGGTTTAAAATTTGTGCTGAAGAATTTTCACACATGGGCACTTCTCATATGTTAAATTGTTAATTGGAAACCGTCTCATAAATGGCCATTACTATGTCTCAATACTTTGAGTAGTCAATTTTGCTCTGGAGGCTGCTGGAGAACGCCAGCCTAGTCAACTAATGCGGTCATTATTTTTCCCTCACTCACCTTTTCACCTGCTTATTCATTTGATCTCGAGATAAAAAAAACAAATTAGAGAGCTTAGGTAAGCTATTCAGGAGTCGTCTATGAGTACTGTGGTCTGTTAAGTAGGTATGCATAATGCATGTAAGTTAATTTTTGACGGAAACCCGCCAGCGCGGTTTCAATATATTAAGAGGAATCCGGGACAAATGTCGGTTTGGATTACAGGGAGTTACACAAAGAAACAAGAGAGAAAGAAAGAAAAGCACGAGCTACAACAAAGGAAGAAGAACACCATGGCACTAAGCAACAACCCCGCAGGGAAGGCCTTCAACTATCTTCATCTTACGGTTACCGTTGGACGCCAGTGCACCAGAAACTTCACCGCCGTAGACGAAAAGCTTCAATCCGCCGAGATCAGCCACGATGGTGTTGGAGCAGCCGAAGGGCAACGTATTGCCGAGTCCACTCCGGACGAAGGGCCATGCGTCGCCGAGGCGTTACACAACCGCCAACAACATGATCGAAGGGCATCACGCAGCCGAGTCGACACCCGGTGACCTTCACCGGCACTAGCCCGAGCCGTTAACCGACGTCAGAGGAGAGCTTCCAGCCCCTCCTTAGAAGCACAAGCATCGTGGCCACGGAGAAAGCACCAACACCTCCAAAGACACCACCGCCTACACCTCACTGGTCCCTCCAGCCAAGTCCGACTCCATCAACGATGCCCCCAGGAGGGACATGACGACAAGCCGTCAACATCGTCCGACCGGGAAAACCCGAGTCGAGGGTTTCCCCCGGAGCACAGACACGGTGGAGGCGAGTATGGTATCACGACAACGCCTTCATGAAGGAGGCGACGCCCACAGTCGCCGTCGCTGTCGGCTCCAGCCATGGCCAGAGCAAGCCTTCGCTTGGCACTGCTGCTCGCACCCCACCAGAAGCCTGGTCCACCCGAGCCCCTCTGCCCATGGACCGCGCCGCCGCCACACTGCAACCACCTCTGTGACCAGCACCAGCAACAACGGCCCTCAAGGTAGAGGGGCGCAACCTCCACCACGAACCACAGCCACACCTCAACCCACCCACCACCAGCTCACCCTCTGCGCCCCCGAGGCAGCCGCACCACCACCAGCGCCGAGCAACGCCGGCCTGGCCTCGCCGAGCAGCGACAAGGCCCGAACGCGCCCTAGCCGAGCGGGCCCGCTGAGCCCAGATCGGACCCAGAGCGGGCCCAGATGCGCCGCTCGCGCCCAGCTCGAGGACCGCCGCCGGAGTGCCTGGTGGCGCCGCCTCTCCGCCTTGCCCTGCACGTCCTCGCCGGTGTCGCCCCACCGCACCTAGGGCCCCGCCGCCGAGCGCAGCTCCGCACCGCGCGACCGGCGACCGAGGCGAGCGCCTCAGCCCGTAGGTCCGCCCACACCCCTCCGTCTCTTTGACAGGCAGGGCGCCGCCACCGCCGCCGGCGCCGGCAGCGGCGGCGGCCGGGGACGCGCCGGCTTTGTGGTGCTCTTGGTTAGGGTTGGGGGCCCTCCGGAGTCGCCGCGCGGGGGCGACCCGGGAGGGAGACGCGGGGTGGAGAGGAGGGGAGGGGAAGGTAGGCGGCGGCGTGGAGGCCTGACGGCGGCGGCGGCGCGGGGTGGGGAGTCACGGGAGAGTTCCCTCTCTACCCTAGCTTGTACAGCATGCATGTAAGTTAATATTCTCAAGGCTATCCTGGTGAAGTGAGCCTAGCTCAACTGATTTGGTTCGTTGTGATGGAACCAACCCACCCAGGTTCAAGTTCTAGATTTGGCATGTGTGCTCACATTTCCTAGATTTTTCAGAATTTTACCGGCGCTATGCTTTCAGTTGTAGGTGATGTGCCCGTCAACACCGAGGTGCCCGTGGTGACTTCGTCAACCTCAAGATATGCCGGACCAGTCTCTCGGAGGTGCTCATAGGGGTAGGATTTGCGTGTGTGCGGTCATAGGAGTGTCTGTACGTGCGTGTTTATGAGCGTCTGTGTTTCTAAAAAAAAGTTATCCCAAAGTGGGTTGCAATACTGCACTCCGGAGGAAGGGGGTGGCACGATCAGAACTTCAACGGATGTTCGATAAATTCCGAAGGGTGCATAGTCTAGCCTTGCAAGCAACCTCTTTCTACACAGGACTACCATGCATATACCGATCCTTGATGTTAGGCAAATCGATCAAGTCGTTACTTGTTATCGAGGAAGTAGCACGCAGCTCCGTCTATCAATTCTATTAAGCTTTAGGCCCGGATGTCACAATGGCCTAATCGGAGGCTGACCTGCTTATTTGTTTGGAATAACATTATTGTTAAGCGAGAAAAAAGTATGTCATCTATGACGTATATTTTTTCCAGGTCCCGTTTTATATGTAGTCTGCAAGAAAATTAGCTTTGTGATGCGATCTAATAGGTGATTAGCAGCTGGTTGGTTCGTTCACATGGTCGTGATCTACGCATGAACTTCCAATTATTTCATGGAAGTCTTCTCTCCTAGGGATCGAGGCTTTTCCAGTATTAAAAGAAGAGGGATGTAACTAGGCTTGAGATAGATCAAGAAAACACTTGTACGAGTATGTGATAAGACTAGCTACATTGCGGCAGGCCAATATATACTATCTCTTATTTCAGCGTAGACTACGGCATTTGTTCTCTCTGGTGCAGTCACCATGCTGTTCATCACTGAGATAAGTAGTGGACCGCAATCTCTCCATTTAATATGTATACCTCGCATGTTCTCGATCGGTAGTTTCCAGCTCTAGTCAAGCTGATTAAAGTCGTCTCCCTAGGGAACGATGCCTTCTGGATATTCAAATCCTATCATGATACATGAAGAAAAGAGCAAGCCGTGGTCATTGTAAGGACTCATTGTTTTGTCCCTTGATGCTATCACTTAATTTCTGGGTTTTTTTTTCATAACAATCATACTCATTCGAGGGCAAGTCAAAATTTTCATCCCCGGGCCATAAGTGGCACCAGCTCATACAAGGTATTTACGGAAACTGAAGATCTCTTTAAAAATAAAAATATTTTAATGGTTCCTAATAAACAGAAAAAAAATATTGACTAAGGATAATTTAGTTCACCATCGCTGGATTGGGTGCACGAAATGTGTCTTCTGTGTCCCAAACGAGTCTCTAGAGCATCTTTTTATTAAATGCGCTTTAGCTAGGGATATTTGGCGGATAGTACATTTTACGTTCAATGTTTACCCTCCAATATCTGTTGGGAATATGTTTGGCTCGTGATTGAATGGGATAGATAAGGGTACCAAAACCCGGATTAGAATTGGTGTTGCGCCCATACTATGGGCTATTTGGAACTATCGCAATGAATTTGTGTTTAACAAAAAACAATCTTCTCATTACTTGCAGGTTATCCGCTTATGGTCTTACCACCTCCCTTTGGATCAGCGTGGTCTCATGAAGTTAGGATGTACCCGTATGATGTCGGTTGTACGCGGGCTATCTTTTGCTGGGTTGGGTGGCAACATCTAGACGAATTGATGTTTAGTATCTCCTTGAAAAGTGGCTGATCTTTGTAGCTACTTTGAGCAAACCATAAATTGTAAACTTTGAACACTTTGTTTAATAATTGAGGATGGATGTGTGCATTTTTTTACTGGGCTGGGTGGCAACCCATAAATTGTAGCTACTTTTGCCGTGTACTATTATTTTCCGCCTTTCTTTTCTGCAATGACCGAACCAAGAGGAGGGCTTTGCCGTGGTGTTGTCCGGAAGGGCACACGTAAAATATTGAAACATTGTCGTGGTTCACTTCTGGGGGCACACGGCAAAGAACTAACGCACGGCACAATATGAAATCATCCGTGCCGTGAGACCCTGTTATTGCACACGTCAAAGAGTGTGTAGTGCGAGATAGCTAAAGCACATGGCAAAGTCTCTTTGCCGACGTGATATTTGTCATGACTCTCTGCACGGTAAAACCTTTGCCGGGTTCCGTAAAACCTTTGCTCCGCGGTTTTAGTGCACGGCAAAGAAAAGATTTCCGGTAGTGAGTATCTCCGAGACAAAAACTAGCCGTTATGATATGGGTTCTCCGGTAAATCGGATCCTTTTCAATTCGAACCATCGAGATTTAATTGTAACCCGTTAATTCGAATTTTGTACATGCCCAGTACCACCATTTTTCACCATTCGGTAATCAAACTAGTTAGTTTTTCTTTTAATGGTCGGATTTATATTTCTGCGTATAAATAGATCTACACCCAGGCGGATCGAGGCATGTCATTCCAAGCGGTTTTTCTTTGAGAAAGAGCCTCCTATAAACACATGGCAAAGTCTCTTTGCCGACGTGATATTTGCCGTGACTTTCTGCACGGTAAAACCTTCGTCGGGTTCCGCAAAACCTTTGCTCCGCTGTTTTAGTGCACGGCAAAGAAAAGATTTCCGGTAGTGAGTATCTCTGAGATGATTCTCTAGCCTGTACTACCGAACACTCACATTTTGAAGACAAAAACTAGCCGTTATGATCTAAGTTCTCCGGTAAATCGGATCCTTTTCAATTCGAACCATCGAGATTTAATTGTAACCCGTTAATTCGAATTTCGTAAGTACCACCATTTTTCACTATTCGGTAATCAAACTAGTTAGTTTTTCTTTTAATGGTCGGATTTATATTTCTGCGTATAAATAGATCTACACCCAGGCGGATCGAGGCATGTCATTCCAAGCGGTTTTTCTTTGAGAAAGAGCCTCCTATAAACACATGGCAAAGTCTCTTTGCCGACGTGATATTTGCCGTGACTTTCTGCACGGTAAAACCTTCGCCGGGTTCCGCAAAACCTTTGCTCCGCTGTTTTAGTGCACGGCAAAGAAAAGATTTCCGGTAGTGAGTATCTCCGAGATGATTCTCTAGCTTGTACTACCGAACACTCACATTTTGAAGACAAAAACTAGCCGTTATGATCTAAGTTCTCCGGTAAATCGGATCCTTTTCAATTCGAACCATCGAGATTTAATTGTAACCCGTTAATTCGAATTTCGTACATGCCCAGTACCACCATTTTTCACCATTCGGTAATCAAACTAGTTAGTTTTTCTTTTAATGGTCGGATTTATATTTCTGCCTATAAATAGATCTACACCCAGGCGGATCGATGCATGTCATTCCAAGTGGTTTTTCTTTGAGAAAGAGCCTCCTATTTGTTCTACCCTTGCTAACCCTGTGAAGAAACAAAGTGAAAAATCCTTGTTATAATAAAAAAGGAAGGTTACATGCAAAGGATGAAATATACACTGCGGTTAGCATTTACATGATATAGTGGTGTGAAATATTTCAAAGAGAAATAACTCAAAATCATTCTAGTGAATACAAAAAAAAGGCTAAAAGAATGTTACCAACAACTCGATCGAGAAGAATCGGTTGTAGCATTATTCTCATCTCATTTGTGTTGGGAGGCTGGTCTGCTTATTTGTTTGGAATAATAGTATTGTTATGTCAGACTAACAGCCTAACTGCCTAAGTATATCATTCATGACATATATTCCAAGGCCCATATTGTACACAGTCTTGAACAAAAATTTCGTAGCAGGTTAAGTTCGTTCATGCATGAGCGTGATCTACGTAAGAACACATGCAATAAGCATGTGATCAGGTGCATCGTGGCCTATGAGAGAGAGACTTCCAATAATTTCATGGAAGTCAACTCTCCTTGGGATCGATGCTTTTCTAATATTGAAAGAAGAGGATGTGGCTTGAGATAATCTTAAGAAACACGACGTAGTAAGACTAGCTAGGTCATAGACTACAAAATTTGTTCTCTCTGTGTAGTGACCATGCTGCCATGCATGCTGATCATCACCGAGATTAGTGGCCGGCCATCTCTTTGATGAAAATATATACCACTACAGGAGTAACAGCCCAGCCCGACGGCATTTGCCGTCGGGCTCACCACAGAAACCCTCGGCCTCAGTGAGCCCGACGGCCACCGTCGGCCTGTGATCCATCGGGCTCACGCCGCGGCCGTCGGGCTCGCAAATGCCGTCGGGCTAGCGCGTTACGCCGACGGTGATTTTAGGCCGTCGGTGTTAAAAAATCCTCGACGCAGAAACTCGTAACGGCGCTCCGTCACGAGACACGCGTCACCAGCTGGAGCTGCACAGGCCATACGGTGAGGCCGACGGCATTTCAACTGTGGTCTCCCTCGAGGCTCGTCCTCGACCTCTAGTGGGGTGACCCCCGCCTCGTCCTCTAGGGGGTAGGCCCCCGCCTCGTCCTCTAGGGGGTTGACCCCCGCCTCGTCCATTGTCCTCGTCGTCACTCTCCCCTAAGCGTTTAGGGGGCTTTCGCAAACGACAAATGTTCCTAAGCATGGATGCCGCGAAATTCTTGCTCATGGTTTAGTCACCTGCATTGAGAACATGTAAAATGTTAGTAAGCAGAAATTATAATTTCATGCGAAAATAAGCAAAAGAAAGCATTGAGAACTCGAAAATAAGCAAAAGTAAGCATTGAGAACATTGATGAAAAAATAAGACGTAGTAAGCAAGTTGGAAATAAAACATAAAAGACGCTCACCAAGTTTTGGGTTGTGTTCGGGTCTAATCATCATCAGGGTCACTATCACTATCACGTGAGTAGTAGGGTATGCCATCGAACGGTGGAGGCTCATCCTCGTCACTTTCACTATCTAGGAGTAACTTGCTGAGCATATCTATGTCCTTTATATTCACAACTGCCTCACCTCTTCCATGTCTTTCACTATCATCGACTTCATCAAGACCACCCATAAGGACATCAAAGTCACCGCCATCCTCTTCCTCCTGGTAGAAATCTCCCTCGTATGTGATGGGGTTTATATTGTTGTAATCGTCCACGTTTGGCATGCGTAGCTTACCACGTGGCGATACCTTGAACACAACTTCCCAGCCCTGTAGTTCCTCGTTCTGGCATGGGTATGGTAGATAATAAACTTGTGTTGCCTGGTTAGACACAACAAATACATCGGACCCGCTATAGGTGGTTGAAGGCCTCACTTCCACTAAACCAATGGAAGGGGTACTTTTTAGTCCAACCACTGGGTCGAACCAATGGCACTTGAACACAACAAGAGTGAGAGGATGGGCCCCTTTATCGAATTTCACCTCATATATGTTCTGTAACCTTCCATAGTACTCATCCTCATTTCGACCTCCGGTAAACACTCCAGTATTTACTGTTTTCGCATTTGGCCGAGTATTTTGGTGTTTCTCGGTATGGAAACGATACCCATTCACATCATACTTTTCATAAGTCGCCACCTTAGGGTCGAAACCCTGCGAAACCCATCTCAATTCATCTGTCATAGATGTTTTCTGTTGATTTCCCTACAAGTTTAGTCAAAATTGTTAGTTTTGTGTTTACATAAACTACAATAGACAAGGGGGTGAGTTAGAAATTACTTTTTCCATGAACCAAGCCACAAAATTTTGCCTTCTGGGGGCACCCTTCCTTAAAAGAGTATTAAATTCCAATACAGTAGGATTTTCTTTTCCCAACCACTCCTCATCCAGAAATTGAGGCACGAATGTATCCTCTACTTCATCTATGTTCATCAACACATAGAGCATGATGTCCTCCCACTCCTGCTCCGTCACAGTGTAAATATGTTGACCACCAGACTTACCGCCTTGGCCTTGGAAGAGATGAAGCTTGGGTTTATAGCTGGGGTTATCGGTATTGTACCGAGAGAGCGGATTATGCATATTGGGAACATCTTCAGGATAGTATGTTGTAGATACATCTGACACCTCCTCGATGATATATGCCTCGGCTATGCATGCTTCAATCTGATTTTTGTTTCCACATTTGGTTCGCATATTCTTAAATATTCTCTCTATACAAAACTGCCAACGGTTCTGAACCGGTCCCCCCAATAATGCCTCGTTAGGTAGATGCAATATGAGATGTACCATCGGAGTAAACATGCCTGGCGGAAATATAATCTCTAACTTGCATATCAACTCTGGGACTTTCTCATGAAGTCTTTTCATCATTTCCGGACATATTTCTTTGGCACACAGCGTGCGGAAGAAATGGCTCAACTCCGCAAGTGGCCGCCAAACACGATCAGGGAGATAGCCTCGAAGCATCACCGACATTATTCGCTCAATCCATATGTGATAGTCATGACTCTTAAGCCCGTTGACTCTGCCCGTTGTTAAATTGACTCCGTTACTCATGTTAGAACAATAACCATCTGGGAACTTCACATTGTGTTTGAGCCAATTGAATGCCTCCTTCTTTTGGGCAGCTAGAAGGCATAAGTCAGCATTTGGCTTGACCCAATTTCTTCGATTGCCCTCAGGACGCTGCATGTTTAGTTTTATTCTGTCACAAAGCCTCTCTTGATTGACCCTAGCCTTCACATTGTCCTTCGTCTTCTCAGGAATGTCTAGGGTTGTGTGAAAGATGGACTCTGCGACATTCTTTTCGGTGTGCATCACATCGATGTTATGAGGAAGTTTGAGGTCCTTGTAATAGGGGAGTTGCGTCAAACCTGGTATGTGAGTCCAGTTGTGCGTCTCACCATATCCAATAAAACCTTTGCCTTTGGTCTTAGGCTTTAGAGCACGTAGCTCCGCATCAACAACTTTATCATCAAACGTTGGTATCTTGTTTACTTCACTGACAACTTTGTCTTTCAAGAAGTGTTTTTTGTCCTCTCTGAATCTATGACCTTCTTCGAGGAACTGTCGATGCTTCTCAAAGGCGGAATACTTGCCACCCTTCTTCAGCCATACGAACATAAGAGCATGCCTGCACACTGGGCATGGCATCTTTCCGGCTGTACAGTGTCCGCAGAATAGGGCATACCCGGGTAGGTCATGCATGGAATACTGGTACCAAACTGTCATGCAGAAGTTTTTCTTCGTTGCCCGGTCATATGTCCATGTGCCGTGTGCCCAAGAATGTTCCAAATCATCGATTAGCGGCTGCATGTACACACTCAAATTCTTCCCCGGATATTCAGGCCCCGGAATGATCAGAGACAACAATATGGTCTTGCGTTGCATTAAGACTCCGGGAGGGAGATTGAGCGGCATAACAAACACGGGCCAACAGCTGTACGACCTAGCCGACATACCGAATGGATTGAAACCATCGGTTGCTATCGCAATTCTGACATTTCGAGACTCTCGGGCTTTATCAGGGTATACTCTGTCGAAATGTTTCCACGCTTCACCATCAGCCGGATGTTTCATCTTCTTCTTTTTATCACTAATATCAGGGTATCTCTTCCCCGTCTTGTGCCATGTCATCTGTTTGGCAGTCTCCTCATCCATGTAAAGGCGTTGGATCCTTTTTATGAATGGGAGATACCGAAGAATCTTTACAGCAACTTTCGTCTGCACCATTTCACCTTCGGCGCCCTTCACCTCTACATACCTAGAGGCCCCACACTTGCTACCGTGAGTGTGATTCACAAACTCTTTCCGAAACAGAAGGCAACCCTTAGGACAACAATGTATCTTCTCATAATCCATGCAAAGCGATTTCATGATTTTCTTCGACTCATACATGGTACGAGGCAGACAATGTCCCTTAGGGAGCATGTTACCCATTGTTTTCAAATGATCTTCAAAGCTTGATCGGGTTTGGCCGTGTTTGGCCTTATCAGCTAACAGTTGCGATATGGCATCAAGCTGAGAGACTTCTGCACCCAGATAAAGAGGTTTCTTCGTGGTGGCCATCATTTCAAGGAAGGCCTTCGCGGTTTCCTCTGGTTCATCCGGTAAATCCGATTCCTCCTGTTCATCCGGATCTTCGGGAGGTGGCGAATGTGCCTGATTTGCATAGTGAAGATCAACAAGCATGTTTGCAATGCCATCGTGGGCACTACCGAAATCCTGACTCGGACCGGAGCAGAACACAGAGAACGTACCCAACTACGCATCCGCCGACTGTCCCGTAAATGCCTAAGCGTTACGCATCATAATATGCTGACCTCTAACGCATATTTATCCGTGTAACGCTTTCGGACGGGAAAAGACACCTAGGTTACGCGACTTGACGTGAAACTAAAATCTAGAACATAAAAATGCGAGAGAGGAGATAGAGTTTTATCTCACCCTCCGCTGTAGAGGAAGTAGTCGAACAACACGAAACCGACGACTCCGAGGCGACAGGGACTCCGGAACGGTGAGAAATCCGAGAAACCTACATGATAAAATGTAGTCCACATTAATACTAGCAAATATATTGTCATATTTGCTACCTTATCAATTAAATACTAAACTAAGAATAATTATAAAACTAAACCTAGCACTAACCCTAACAGTAGCATTAGCATTACACACAAAAAATGAAAAATTACCGGGGATGTGCTTGACGCCGGGGAGGTGCTCGAAGTCGGGGAGGAGGTGCTACGGGCCGGGAAGTAGGAGGAGTCCGGGCAGGGAGGAAGAGGTCAGGGAGCAGCTATGGCTCGGGGAGGGAAGGAGGAGGTGTCCGGGGAGGAAGGGGGAGGAGGAGGCTGGGAGCAGCTCGGGCTCGGGAGGGAATGAGGAAGAGGCCGGGGAGAGAAAAAAGGAGGAGGCCGGGGAGGGAGGAGGAGGAGCTTGGGGAGGGAAGGAGAGGTGCGGGCGACGGCCGCGGCGTGCGGCCGGGGGAGGAGGACGAGGTGGCGGCGGCGGATGGAGCACGGTGAGGCTCGGGCGGAGAAGGGCTCGGCGCGGGCGGCGTGCGGCGCGCGGGCGGCGGGCGGCGTGCGGCGCGCGGGAGGGAGGGAACGGCGGCGGCGCACGGGAACGGCGGCGGCGCACGGCGGCGGCGGTGCAAGGGAACGGCGGCGGCGCACGGGCGTGGCGGGGTCGTGGCTGGCGGCGCGCGGGAGAAAACTGTGCGGTCGGGATCGATCTGGTCGTCCCGACCAGATGTAGCTAGGGTTATTCTAAGGCCGACGGCATTGCCGTCGGTCTTAGAATAGCAACTTTTTTTATTTTTTCTTTATTTAGTTAATCAATGTATTCTTCATTTTTTTATTTTCTTCAAATTCATAGTTTATTTGTATTATAGTAAATTATATTCCAAAAATGTTGACATTAGCATATCCCCCTTTCGACGCTCAGTACCCCGGACCCCCGCTGGAGAAAAAAGTCTGAACCCGTCGATCTACCCCTCTAAACGGCGTCGGGAGGGGGTAGACACATGGATTTTTTTTGCTTGGATGTGTTAGGTTGGTATATTGGACCATAAAAAACAAACATTTCATGTGTTCCGTCGCACGGTTCCATGCCCGACACCCGAAACGGGGGTTTTCACCTCTAAGTGCAAGAACTTACCACGGAGAAAGAGGGGTCAGTGAAGCGGGTCGCACCTCGGAGATGTATCTTGGTTCCCACAAACTACCAACACACTAGTATACATATGTTAGGGGTCTATGCAAGTTTTGATGGGGTCTTGACACTCCGGACCCACTCTACGGCGAAACCGTACTCCCGCTGGAGAAAAGTCTAAACCCGTCGATCTACCCCTCTAAACGGCGTCGGGAGGGGGTAGACGCATGGATTTTTTTGCTTGGATGTGTTAGGTTGGTATATTGGACCATAAAAAACAAACATTTCATGTGTTCCGTCGCACGGTTCCATGCCCGACACCCGAAACGGGGGTTTTCACCTCTAAGTGCAAGAACTTACCACGGAGAAAGAGGGGTCAGTGAAGCGGGTCGCACCTCGGAGATGTATCTTGGTTCCCACAAACTACCAACACACTAGTATACATATGTTAGGGGTCTATGCAAGTTTTGATGGGGTCTTGACACTCCGGACCCACTCTACGGCGAAACCCTACTCCCGCTGGAGAAAAGTCTGAACCCGTCGATCTACCCCTCTAAACGGCGTCGGGAGGGGGTAGACGCATGGATTTTTTTGCTTGGATGTGTTAGGTTGGTATATTGGACCATAAAAAACAAACATTTCATGTGTTCCGTCGCACGGTTCCATGCCCGACACCCGAAACGGGGGTTTTCACCTCTAAGTGCAAGAACTTACCACGGAGAAAGAGGGGTCAGTGAAGCGGGTCGCACCTCGGAGATGTATCTGAAGGGGATCGTGGGCAGAAAACAATAATTTTCCTAGCAACGATATCCTTAAACTAGCCAAGATCTATTCTATGCAGATATAGTAGTACGAACGGAGATCGGAATACATACCCTTGTAGACCGAAAGCGGGGATTACGTTCCCGCACAAACGTTGTCGATGAAGACCGACGAAGCCGACCTCAAGGTCGTGTAGAGGAAGCAGGCCTCCGAGTACCGCTAGCGCAGCACCTCGCAGGGAGTCGCACACGTACGGTGGAGACGACGCCTCCGAAGCTCCAGTCCAGGACGAGCAGCGGAAGACTTGGACCGGAACACCAGCAGCGCGGCAGCGGGCTATGGTGGAGGAGATCCCCGACTCCTCTTGCTCGGCGCGGCTCCAACTTGGGAACCACGAGATCGAGAGAGAAATCAGGAATTAATTGGTGAATTAAAAGGCTGGGGGTGCCCTTTCTTATATAGGCTCCCAAGGGGAGCCAACCTTGCCAGCCAGGCAATGTGGGACTATCCCACACAGCCTGGTTCGGCCAAGGGAGTGCGCCGGCCCCCTGGTGGGCCCCTTGTGGCCCACCTAGGCCGGCCCTCCTGGCCCCCACCGAATTCCCCTAGGGAATTTTCCCCTCTTGGGCCTTCTTTCGTCCGGAAGGCCCATTTAGGGAAATCTGCCTTAATAAATTCGAAAATAAATATATAAAATCAGATTTGCATATTAATAACACTAATTAATATCAAATATAATATATATAATATTTCCTAGCTCCGAAAACTCTTTCGGCGCCGCCCGATCTCCATCGGACCTCTCCCGGGACGTTCCCGGTGATCTCCTTCCTTTCCGGTTGTCTTGTCGAAACCCCTTAAGTGTGTTACCCTAGCGGTTCGATATAATATCAGGTATGATCAAGACTCCTCAATGATCAACGACTAACTCGTAGGCCTGGACCCCCTGAATTAATCCCTGAGATATAACGAATGACTTTCATCTATCAAACCTGAACGTGAAGTCTTAGACCTTTTGCCATAGCGATACTTAGCACGTCCGAGTGTCGTTCCATAGATATCTCCATACCTAATCCCGACCTCGTTACCGACGATGCCATCTTCTACTCGTTCATGATCTCATGTCTCCGTGACCTAGTCACATGCTTGCAAGCTCATTAGACAAGATCTCACCGAGTGGGCCCGAGAGTATCTATCCTGCTACGCGGACTGGCAAATCCCGCTCTTGACCCCTCGTCTCAATACTCCTTTCCAATACCCAAAAGTATCACCGTTATTGTCATACTAAATAAGATACGACGTTTGGTGCAATCAAAGTATCTTCGGGGAATATCAATAAGAGTTGATCTCACGGTCAAAGGTGTAATGACTATGTTCTCCAAAACTGGGTATGTCCATCACATCACTCTCCAGTGATATGACTCTCATTGCCGACCGGCGCCATGCCCCATGACCGGGAAACCTCGATCATCAATTGCGCAATGAAACTAGTCTCAGTAGAGGCTACTAGGGACCTGGTTGTTTACGTATCACACCCGCATTAATGTTTCCGCTTAATACGGTTCTAGCATGACACAAAAACATATTATGAACAAACGAGATATGATAAAGAATACACTTTATTAATTGCCTCTAGGGCATATCTCCTTCAGTCTCCCACTTGCACTAGAGTACAAATTAATCTAGATTACAACTTGGTAAAAGCCTAACACCCATAGCTAACTGGTGTTGTTCATGCTTATCAAGCGGAAGAGGCTTCGTCAGCGGATCTGCCACATTCAGATCCGTATGCACTTTGCAAATCTTCACATCGCCTTCTTGTACGTACTGACGTATCACGTGGAAGCGTCGGAGAATGTGTTTGGCGGTGGAGTGAGACCTTGGCTCCTTGGCGTTCGCAATGGCACCCGTATTGTCGCAGAAGAGGACCACGGGGTCTTGCACGCTTGGGAACACTCCAAGTTCGATGACGAACTTCCTCAGCCACACAGCTTCATTCGCGGCCTCACAGGCAGCAATGTACTCCGACTCCATTGTAGATTGTGCGACTATGGGTTGCTTCCCACTTCTCCAGCACACGGCGCTTCCATTCACCTTGAACACGTAACCTGTCTGTGACTTACAGTCATCGGGGTCTGAGCAGAAACTTGCATCTACGTAACCCGTTACGCCAAGTTCCTCATCGCAGCCACCATACACAAGGAACATTTCCTTTGTCTTATTGAGATACTTAAGAATGCTCTTAACAGCTATCCAATGCGGCATTCCAGGATTACTCTGGAACCGGCTTGTCAAACTTAGAGCTAATGCCACATCTGGTCTAGTACTCAACATTGCATACATGATCGATCCTATGGCTGAAGCATAAGGATGTTTCGTCATTTCGGCCTTACCCAGTTCCGTTACCGGACACTGCGCCTTACGCAATATCTTATTCTTGATAACCGGCAGAGAACCCTTCTTTGCCTTCTCCATATGAAAACGCTTCAATATTTTATCAAGATAAGTACTCTGACTTAGTGCTAATAGGCGCCTTGATCTATCACGGTAGATTTTTATGCCTAAAACATACGCAGCTTCTCCTAAGTCCTTCATGGAAAACTTACTGTTTAAATATTCCTTCACGCTATTCAGAAATTCCACATCATTCCCTATTAGCAATATGTCGTCAACATACAGTGCTAAGAACACAACCGAGCTCCCACTCATTTTCTTATAAATACAGGTCTCTTCCACATTCTGGATAAATCCAAAACCTTTGATTACCTCATCAAAGCGAAGATTCCAGCTCCGAGATGCCTGCTTCAATCCATAGATGGATCGCTGAAGCTTGCACACCTTGTTAGCACTTCCTGGATCGACAAAACCTTCCGGCTGTACCATGTACAACTCTTCCTCAATGTTTCCATTCAGGAAGGCCGTTTTGACATCCATCTGCCAGATTTCATAATCATAGTAGGCAGCTACCGCTAACAAAATCCGAATAGACTTAAGCATCGCTACCGGTGAAAAAGTTTCATCGTAGTCAATTCCATGAACTTGTCGGAAACCCTTTGCGACAAGCCGAGCTTTATAGACGGTCACATTACCATCAGCATCAGTCTACTTCTTAAAGATCCACTTATTCTCGACGGCCTTGCGCCCTTCGGGAATATCCACCAAAGTCCACACTTTGTTATCATACATGGATCCTATTTCGGATTTCATGGCTTCAAGCCATTTCTCGGACTCTAGACTCTCCATCGCCTCCTTGTAGTTCGTAGGTTCGTCTTGCTCGACTAGCATGACGGTGCAAACCATATTGCCATACCATTCTGGTGGGATCCGAGATCTACCAGACCTACGAGGTAGAACATCTTCCTCGACAGTTTCTCCCACTCCTTCCACGGAGGACGTTTCCGGAATTGCTTCCGTTGCGCCACTCGGAATCTCGAGTTCAGGATCAACGATTTCATCGAGGTCTACCTTCCTCCCACTTACTCCTTTCGCGAGAAATTCCTTCTCTAGAAAGGCACCGGTCTTCGCGACAAAAGTTTTGCCCTCAGCTTGGTTGTAGAAGGTGTACCCAACGGTTTCCCGCGGATATCCTACAAAGACGACTTTCTCCGACTTCGGCTCGAGTTTGTCGGGCTGTAGTTTCTTAACGTACGCCTCACAACCCCAAACCTTCAGAAATGATAACTTAGGCTTATGGCCATACCATAATTCATACGGCGTCGTTTCAACGGACTTGGACGGAGCCCTATTTAAAATGAATGCGGCTGTTTCTAACGCATAACCCCAGAAGGACACTGGCAGATCGGTAAGAGACATCATAGATCGGACACTATCCAGTAGAGTACGATTACGTCGCTCGGACACACCGTTACGCTGTGGTGTTCCGGCGGGCGTAAGTTGGGGCACTATGCCACAACTCTTCAGATGTGTGCCAAACTCAAAACTCAAGTACTCTCCACCGCGATCGGACCGGAGATGCTTGATTTTCCTATTAAGCTGATTCTCAACTTCACTCTGGAATTCTTTGAACTTTTCAAACGTTTCAGACTTGTGTTTCATCAAATAGATATAACCGTATCTACTCAAGTCATCAGTGAAGGTGACGAAGTAACGATAACCATTGCGTGTCGAAACGCTCATTGGTCCACATACGTCTGTATGTATGATCCCCAACAAATCCGACGCCCGTTCAACGAAACCTTTGAACGGTGTCCTGGTCATTTTGCCCATGAGGCATGGTTCACATGTATCGAGGGATCCGAAATCCAACGAGTCCAAGAGTCCATCGGAGTGGAGTCGCTTCATGCGCTTTATACCAATATGACCAAGACGGCAATGCCATAAAAACATGGCGGTATCGTCACTACACTTAATTCGTTTGGCCTCTATGTTATGGATGTGAGTACTACGATCGAGATTCAACAAGAATAAACCGTTATTCTCGGGAGCATCAACATAAAAGATATCATTCATATAAATAGCACAATTGCTTGACACTGATTTAAATGAATAACCGTCTTGTAACAGGCAAGACCCACTTATAATGTTTACACTCAAGGATGGTACAAAATAACATTTATTTAAAACCAAAACTAATCCCGATGGTAGATGCAGAGGGAGCGTGCCGACAGCCACCACGTTGACTCTCAATCCGTTGCCGACGCGCATCGTCACCTCATCCTTTGCCAGCCGCCTTCTATTCCGTAACTCCTCCTGAGAGTTACATATATGAGCAACAGAACCAGTATCAAATACCCACGTATTGCTCCGGGCGGATGTAAGGCACACATCTATAACATGTATATCAAATATACCTTTCTCTTTGTCGACCGTCTTGCCAGACTTCCTATCCTCCAGATACTTGGGGCAGTTGCGCTTCCAGTGACCCTTCCCCTTGCAGTAGAAACACTCCACGCTAGCTCTGGGACCAGATTTGTTAGTCCTGGGCTTGGCAGCCAACTTTGCCTCCCTCCGGGACTTCCAGCTCTGCTTTCCCTTGCCACCGGACTTCTTGAAATCAACGGTCTTGTTGACCATCAACAGCGTGTGCTCCTTCTTAATCTCTACCTCAGTAGTCTTGAGCATCACGAACACTTCACCCAGGGACTTAGCCATGCCCTGCATGTTGTAGTTCATGACGAAGCCTTTGTAGCTTGGTGGCAACGATTGCAACACCCTGTCAATCGCCAGCTCATCGGGAATCTTACACTCCAGAGCATTCAGGCGTTGAACGTAGCCAGACATCTTGACTACATGCTCGCTCACACTGCTATGCTCTTCCATCTTGGCTGAGAAGAAAAGCTCAGAAGCCTCATATCTCTCAGCCTTAGCCTGCGGCGCAAAGACAGCCTTAAGATCCGAGATGATCTCAAAGGCGCTCATCTTCTCAAAGCGCTTCTGCAGGTCGGCTTCCATGGCGTAGAGCATGCCACTCTGGACAAAGGCAGAATCCTCCGATCGGGTCTGGAAGACCTTCTTCTCATCCTCAGAGGCTTCATCTGCAGGAGGGTCACCTATGGCGGCCTCAATGACGTAGGCCACCCTATGGGGAGTGAGGAGGATCCTCAGGTTGCGGAACCAGGCCATGAAGTTTGACCCATTGGTCTTAAGCTTTTCTTTCTCAAGGAACAGACCTAGGTTAAACGAGGGGCGAGACATCTACAATGGAATTTGCAACAACATAAGACTTTGTTCATAATAATTTTGAGTTATAGTATTTTAGAAAATAACTGATATAACTCCCACTCAAACGAACATCCCTCATGGTCGTTTAAGCGATTACACGACCCCCATCCATTGCACCACCCCTCATCATCAAAGCCGGCGGCACAACTTCAAGAGTAGACAAAATCGTCCGTCACACCAATTTTGTGACTCGTGCTCGGCCTTTCGGCCTTCCTGTTCCGAGGCCATACCTCTGAGTATGCTAGGCTCGCCACCAAATACCTCCACGCTGACGCTTGTGCAACATGGCTTACACCCACCGTATGCGAACGAAGATATGTCTGACACCCGATCATCACGGCCTGCCTCATAACGTAGAACTTTATTGGTGGTGCGCGTTGGAGGGAGAACACTAGTGGTATTTTGAAGGGATCATCTTATTCAACTACCGCCGTGTAACACACACAATCACACAAAATAAGATGCACACAAAACATCAAATGTAATGCAATGTGATATAGTCCATCACGCCATGGTCTTCTTGGCGCCCTTGGTTTATAAACAATTTAATAAACCTACCTTGACCATATCACATAGCCCCTGCAAAATAATGTTAGACGCTTCTACTTTATCTTTTGCATATTTTACGTGGCTTGGGGCTTTCGTAAATAGAACCGCTTCATACCTACGAATCTTATGACCACAACAACGATCCAATAATTGCATGTTTAAGCATCCCTTTCGGGCCCTCCATTGAAAATGCGAAGACCAACTAAAGAGAGAGAAACTGTCACCCGCCAGCCACAGATACGGTACAAGCCATATGTCAGTAGTGGAACCAGTCTCGCGTAAGCGTACGCGTAAAGTCGGTCCGGGACGCTTCATCAACTCAATGCCGCTGGAATACACAAGTGCACGCTAGAGGGTAGCAAATAACAGGAACGGTGTCCCCGTGCAGAGCACGGGTTCTAACAGCGTACAGCTATATCTTACGATAGATCGGCTCTGATACCACTGAAGGGGATCGTGGGCAGAAAACAATAATTTTCCTAGCAACGATATCCTTAAACTAGCCAAGATCTATTCTATGCAGATATAGTAGTACGAACGGAGATCGGAATACATACCCTTGTAGACCGAAAGCGGGGATTACGTTCCCGCACAAACGTTGTCGATGAAGACCGACGAAGCCGACCTCAAGGTCGTGTAGAGGAAGCAGGCCTCCGAGTACCGCTAGCGCAGCACCTCGCAGGGAGTCGCACACGTACGGTGGAGACGACGCCTCCGAAGCTCCAGTCCAGGACGAGCAGCGGAAGACTTGGACCGGAACACCAGCAGCGCGGCAGCGGGCTATAGTGGAGGAGATCCCCGACTCCTCTTGCTCGGCGCGGCTCCAACTTGGGAACCACGAGATCGAGAGAGAAATCAGGAATTAATTGGTGAATTAAAAGGCTGGGGGTGCCCTTTCTTATATAGGCTCCCAAGGGGAGCCAACCTTGCCAGCCAGGCAATGTGGGACTATCCCACACAGCCTGGTTCGGCCAAGGGAGTGCGCCGGCCCCCTGGTGGGCCCCTTGTGGCCCACCTAGGCCGGCCCTCCTGGCCCCCACCGAATTCCCCTAGGGAATTTTCCCCTCTTGGGCCTTCTTTCGTCCGGAAGGCCCATTTAGGGAAATCTGCCTTAATAAATTCGAAAATAAATATATAAAATCATATCTGCATATTAATAACACTAATTAATATCAAACATAATATATATAATATTTCCTAGCTCCGAAAACTCTTTCGGCGCCGCCCGATCTCCATCGGACCTCTCCCGGGACGTTCCCGGTGATCTCCTTCCTTTCCGGTTGTCTTGTCGAAACCCCTTAAGTGTGTTACCCTAGCGGTTCGATATAATATCAGGTATGATCAAGACTCCTCAATGATCAACGACTAACTCGTAGGCCTGGACCCCCTGAATTAATCCCTGAGATATAACGAATGACTTTCATCTATCAAACCTGAACGTGAAGTCTTAGACCTTTTGCCATAGCGATACTTAGCACGTCCGAGTGTCGTTCCATAGATATCTCCATACCTAATCCTGACCTCGTTACCGACGATGCCATCTTCTACTCGTTCATGATCTCATGTCTCTGTGACCTAGTCACATGCTTGCAAGCTCATTAGACAAGATCTCACCGAGTGGGCCCGAGAGTATCTATCCTGCTACGCGGACTGGCAAATCCCGCTCTTGACCCCTCGTCTCAATACTCCTTTCCAATACCCAAAAGTATCATCGTTATTGCAATACTAAATAAGATACGACGTTTGGTGCAATCAAAGTATCTTCGGGGAATATCAATAAGAGTTGATCTCACGGTCAAAGGTGTAATGACTATGTTCTCCAAAACTGGGTATGTCCATCACATCACTCTCCAGTGATATGACTCTCATTGCCGACCGGCGCCATGCCCCATGACCGGGAAACCTCGATCATCAATCGCGCAATGAAACTAGTCTCAGTAGAGGCTACTAGGGACCTGGTTGTTTACGTATCACACCCGCATTAATGTTTCCGCTTAATACGGTTCTAGCATGACACAAAAACATATTATGAACAAACGAGATATGATAAAGAATACACTTTATTAATTGCCTCTAGGGCATATCTCCTTCAGTCTCCCACTTGCACTAGAGTACAAATTAATCTAGATTACAACTTGGTAAAAGCCTAACACCCATAGCTAACTGGTGTTGTTCATGCTTATCAAGCGGAAGAGGCTTCGTCAGCGGATCTGCCACATTCAGATCCGTATGCACTTTGCAAATCTTCACATCGCCTTCTTGTACGTACTGACGTATCACGTGGAAGCGTCGGAGAATGTGTTTGGCGGTGGAGTGAGACCTTGGCTCCTTGGCGTTCGCAATGGCACCCGTATTGTCGCAGAAGAGGACCACGGGGTCTTGCACGCTTGGGAACACTCCAAGTTCGATGACGAACTTCCTCAGCCACACAGCTTGACACTCTAGTAACATATATTAGGGGTCTATGCAAGTTTTGATGGGGTCTTGACACTCCGGACCCCCTCTACGGCGAAACCCTACTCCCGCTGGAGAAAAGTCTGAACCCGTCGATCTACCCCTCTAAACGGCGTCGGGAGGGGGTAGACGCATGGATTTTTTGGTTGGATGTGTTGGTATATTGGACCATAAAAAACAAACATTTCATGTGTTCCGTCGCACGGTTCCATGCCCGACACCCGAAACGGGGGTTTTCACCTCTAAGTGCAAGAACTTACGACGGACAAAGAGGGGTCAGTGTAGCGGGTCGCACCTCGGAGATGTATCTTGGTTCCCACAAACCAGCAACACACTAGTATACATATTTTAGGGGTCTATGAAAGTTTTTATGGGGTCTTGACACTCCGGACCCCCTCTACGGCGAAACCCTACTCCCGCTGGAGAAAAGTCTGAACCCGTCGATCTACCCCTCTAAACGGCGTCGGGAGGGGGTAGACGCATGGATTTTTTTGCTTGGATGTGTTAGGTTGGTATATTGGACCATAAAAAACAAACATTTCATGTGTTCCGTCGCACGGTTCCATGCCCGACACCCGAAACGGGGGTTTTCACCTCTAAGTGCAAGAACTTACGACGGAGAAAGAGGGGTCAGTGTAGCGGGTCGCACCTCGGAGATGTATCTTGGTTCCCACAAACCAGAAACACACTAGTATACATATTTTAGGGGTCTATGAAAGTTTTGATGGGGTCTTGACACTCCGGACCCCCTCTACGGTGAAACCCTACTCCCGCTGGAGAAAAGTCTGAACCCGTCGATCTACCCCTCTAAACGGCGTCGGGAGGGGGTAGACGCATGGATTTTTTTGCTTGGATGTGTTAGGTTGGTATATTGGACCATAAAAAACAAACATTTCATGTGTTCCGTCGCACGGTTCCATGCCCGACACCCGAAACGGGGGTTTTCACCTTTAAGTGCAAGAACTTACGACGGAGAAAGAGGGGTCAGTGCAGCGGGTCGCACCTCGGAGATGTATCTTGGTTCCCACAAACTACCAACACACTAGTATACATATTTTAGGGGTCTATGAAAGTTTTGATGGGGTCTTGACACTCCGGACCCCCTCTACGGCGAAACCCTACTCCCGCTGGAGAAAAGTCTGAACCCGTCGATCTACCCCTCTAAACGGCGTCGGGAGGGGGTAGACGCATGGATTTTTTTTCTTGGATGTGTTAGGTTGGTATATTGGACCATAAAAAACAAACATTTCATGTGTTCCGTCGCACGGGTCCATGCCCGACACCTGAAACGGGGGTTTTCACCTCTAAGTGCAAGAACTTACGACGGAGAAAGAGGGGTCAGTGTAGCGGGTCGCACCTCGGAGATGTATCTTGGTTCCCACAAACCAGAAACACACTAGTATACATATTTTAGGGGTCTATGAAAGTTTTGATGGGGTCTTGACACTCCGGACCCCCTCTACGGTGAAACCCTACTCCCGCTGGAGAAAAGTCTGAACCCGTCGATCTACCCCTCTAAACGGCGTCGGGAGGGGGTAGACGCATGGATTTTTTTGCTTGGATGTGTTAGGTTGGTATATTGGACCATAAAAAACAAACATTTCATGTGTTCCGTCGCACGGTTCCATGCCCGACACCCGAAACGGGGGTTTTCACCTTTAAGTGCAAGAACTTACGACGGAGAAAGAGGGGTCAGTGTAGCGGGTCGCACCTCGGAGATGTATCTTGGTTCCCACAAACTACCAACACACTAGTATACATATTTTACGGGTCTATGAAAGTTTTGATGGGGTCTTGACACTCCGGACCCCCTCTACGGCGAAACCCTACTCCCGCTGGAGAAAAGTCTGAACCCGTCGATCTACCCCTCTAAACGGCGTCGGGAAGGGTAGACGCATGGATTTTTTTGCTTGGATGTGTTAGGTTGGTATATTGGACCATAAAAAACAAACATTTCATGTGTTCCGTCGCACGGTTCCATGCCCGACACCCGAAACGGGGGTTTTCACCTCTAAGTGCAAGAACTTACCACGGAGAAAGAGGGGTCAGTGAAGCGGGTCGCACCTCGGAGATGTATCTTGGTTCCCAAAAACTACCAACACACTAGTATACATATATTAGGGGTCTATGCAAGATTTGATGGGGTCTTGACACTCCGGACCCACTCTACGGCGAAACCCTACTCCCGCTGGAGAAAAGTCTGACCCATCGATCTACCCCTCTAAAAAGGCGTCGGGAGGGGGTAGACGCATGGATTTTTTTGCTTGGATGTGTTAGATTGGTATATTGGACCATAAAAAAGAAACATTTCATGTGTTCCGTCGCACGGTTCCATGCCCGACACCCGAAACGGGGGTTTTCACCTCTAAGTGCAAGAACTTACCACGGAGAAAGAGGGGTCAGTGAAGCGGGTCGCACCTCGGAGATGTATCTTGGTTCCCACAAACTACCAACACACTAGTATACATATGTTAGGGGTCTATGCAAGTTTTTATGGGGTCTTGACACTCCAGACCAACTCTACGGCGAAACCCTACTCCCGCTGGAGAAAAGTCTGAACCCGTCGATCTACCCCTCTAAACGGCGTCGGGAGGGGGTAGACGCATGGATTTTTTTGCTTGGATGTGTTAGGTTGGTATATTGGACCATAAAAAACAAACATTTCATGTGTTCCGTCGCACGGTTCCATGCCCGACACCCGAAACGGGGGTTTTCACCTCCAAGTGCAAGAACTTACGACGGAGAAAGAGGGGTCAGTGTAGCGGGTCGCACCTCGGAGATGTATCTTGGTTCCCACAAACTACCAACACACTAATATACATATTTTAGGGGTCTATGCAAGTTTTGATGGGGTCTTGACACTCCGGACCCCCTCTACGGCGAAACCCTACTCCCGCTGGAGAAAAGTCTGAACCCGTCGATCTACCCCTCTAAACGGCGTCGGGAGGGGGTAGACGCATGGATTTTTTGCTTGGATGTGTTAGGTTGGTATATTGGACCATAGAAAACAAACATTTCATGTGTTCCGTCGCACGGTTCCATGCCCGACACCCGAAACGGGGGTTTTCACCTCTAAGTGCAAGAACTTACGACGGAGAAAGAGGGGTCAGTGTAGCGGGTCGCACCTCGGAGATGTATCTTGGTTCCCACAAACTACAAACACACTAGTATACATATTTTAGGGGTCTATGCAAGTTTTGATGGGGTCTTGACACTCCGGACCCCCTCTACGGCGAAACCCTACTCCCGCTGGAGAAAAGTGTGAACCCGTCGATCTACCCCTCTAAACGGCGTCGGGAGGGGGTAGACGCATGGATTTTTTTGCTTGGATGTGTTAGGTTGGTATATTGGACCGTAAAAAACAAACATTTCATGTGTTCCGTCGCACGGTTCCATGCCCGACACCCGAAACGGGGGTTTTCACCTCTATGTGCAAGAACTTACCACGGAGAAAGAGGGGTCAGTGAAGCGGGTTGCACCTCGGAGATGTATCTTGGTTCCCAAAAACTACCAACACACTAGTATACATATATTAGGGGTCTATGCAAGTTTTGATGGGGTCTTGACACTCCGGACCCCCTCTACGGCGAAACCCTACTCCCGCTGGAGAAAAGTCTGAACCCGTCGATCTACCCCTCTAAACGGCGTCGGGAGGGGGTAGACGCATGGATTTTTTGCTTGGATGTGTTAGTTTGGTATATTGGACCATAAAAAACAAACATTTCATGTGTTCCGTCGCACGGTTCCATGCCCGACACCCGAAACGGGGGTTTTCACCTCTAAGTGCAAGAACTTACGACGGAGAAAGAGGGGTCAGTGTAGCGGGTCGCACCTCGGAGATGTATCTTGGTTCCCACAAACTACCAACACACTAGTATACATATTTTATGGGTCTATGCAAGTTTTGATGGGGTCTTGACACTCCGGACCCCCTCTACGGCGAAACCCTACTCCCGCTGGAGAAAAGTCTGAACCCGTCGATCTACCCCTCTAAACGGCGTCGGGAGGGGGTAGACGCATGGATTTTTTGCTTGGATGTGTTAGGTTGGTATATTGGACCATAAAAAACAAACATTTCATGTGTTCCATCGCACGGTTCCATGCCCGACACCCGAAACGGGGGTTTTCACCTCTAAGTGCAAGAACTTACGACGGAGAAAGAGGGGTCAGTGTAGCGGGTCGCACCTCGGAGATGTATCTTGGTTCCCACAAACTACCAACACACTATTATACATATTTTAGGGGTCTATGCAAGTTTTGATGGGGTCTTGACACTCCGGACCCCCTCTACGGCGAAACCCTACTCCCGCTGGAGAAAAGTCTGAACCCGTCGATCTACCCCTCTAAACGGCGTCGGGAGGGGGTAGACGCATGGATTTTTTTGCTTGGATGTGTTAGTTTGGTATATTGGACCGTAAAAAACAAACATTTCATGTGTTCCGTCGCACGGTTCCATGCCCGACACCCGAAACGGGGGTTTTCACCTCTATGTGCAAGAACTTACCACGGAGAAAGAGGGGTCAGTGAAGCGGGTCGCACCTCGAAGATGTATCTTGGTTCCCAAAAACTACCAACACACTAGTATACATATATTAGGGGTCTATGCAAGTTTTGATGGGGTCTTGACACTCCGGACCCCCTCTACGGCGAAACCCTACTCCCGCTGGAGAAAAGTCTGAACCCGTCGATCTACCCCTCTAAACGGCGTCGGGAGGGGGTAGACGCATGGATTTTTTGCTTGGATGTGTTAGGTTGGTATATTGGACCATAAAAAACAAACATTTCATGTGTTCCGTCGCACGGTTCCATGCCCGACACCCGAAACGGGGGTTTTCACCTCTAAGTGCAAGAACTTACGACGGAGAAAGAGGGGTCAGTGTAGCGGGTCGCACCTCGGAGATGTATCTTGGTTCCCACAAACTACCAACACACTAGTATACATATTTTAGGGGTCTATGCAAGTTTTGATGGGGTCTTGACACTCCGGACCCCCTCTACGGCGAAACCCTACTCCTGCTGGAGAAAAGTGTGAACCCGTCGATCTACCCCTCTAAACGGCGTCGGGAGGGGGTAGACGCATGGATTTTTTTGCTTGGATGTGTTAGGTTGGTATATTGGACCGTAAAAAACAAACATTTCATGTGTTCCGTCGCACGGTTCCATGCCCGACACCCGAAACGGGGGTTTTCACCTCTATGTGCAAGAACTTACCACGGAGAAAGAGGGGTCAGTGAAGCGGGTCGCACCTCGGAGATGTATCTTGGTTCCCAAAAACTACCAACACACTAGTATACATATATTAGGGGTCTATGCAAGTTTTGATGGGGTCTTGACACTCCGGACCCCCTCTACGGCGAAACCCTACTCCCGCTGGAGAAAAGTCTGAACCGTCGATCTACCCCTCTAAACGGCGTCGGGAGGGGGTAGACGCATGGATTTTTTGCTTGGATGTGTTAGGTTGGTATATTGGACCATAAAAAACAAACATTTCATGTGTTCCGTCGCACGGTTCCATGCCCGACACCCGAAACGGGGGTTTTCACCTCTAAGTGCAAGAACTTACGACGGAGAAAGAGGGGTCAGTGTAGCGGGTCGCACCTCGGAGATGTATCTTGGTTCCCACAAACTACCAACACACTAGTATACATATTTTAGGGGTCTATGCAAGTTTTGATGGGGTCTTGACACTCCGGACCCCCTCTACGGCGAAACCCTACTCCCGCTGGAGAAAAGTCTGAACCCGTCGATCTACCCCTCTAAACGGCGTCGGGAGGGGGTAGACGCATGGATTTTTTGCTTGGATGTGTTAGGTTGGTATATTGGACCATAAAAAACAAACATTTCATGTGTTCCATCGCACGGTTCCATGCCCGACACCCGAAACGGGGGTTTTCACCTCTAAGTGCAAGAACTTACGACGGAGAAAGAGGGGTCAGTGTAGCGGGTCGCACCTCGGAGATGTATCTTGGTTCCCACAAACTACCAACACACTATTATACATATTTTAGGGGTCTATGCAAGTTTTGATGGGGTCTTGACACTCCGGACCCCCTCTACGGCGAAACCCTACTCCCGCTGGAGAAAAGTCTGAACCCGTCGATCTACCCCTCTAAACGGCGTCGGGAGGGGGTAGACGCATGGATTTTTTTGCTTGGATGTGTTAGGTTGGTATATTGGACCGTAAAAAACAAACATTTCATGTGTTCCGTCGCACGGTTCCATGCCCGACACCCGAAACGGGGGTTTTCACCTCTATGTGCAAGAACTTACCACGGAGAAAGAGGGGTCAGTGAAGCGGGTCGCACCTCGGAGATGTATCTTGGTTCCCAAAAACTACCAACACACTAGTATACATATATTAGGGGTCTATGCAAGTTTTGATGGGGTCTTGACACTCCGGACCCCCTCTACGGCGAAACCCTACTCCTGCTGGAGAAAAGTCTGAACCCGTCGATCTACCCCTCTAAACGGCGTCGGGAGGGGGTAGACGCATGGATTTTTTGCTTGGATGTGTTAGGTTGGTATATTGGACCATAAAAAACAAACATTTCATGTGTTCCGTCGCACGGTTCCATGCCCGACACCCAAAACGGGGGTTTTCACCTCTAAGTGCAAGAACTTACGACGGAGAAAGAGGGGTCAGTGTAGCGGGTCGCACCTCGGAGATGTATCTTGGTTCCCACAAACTACCAACACACTAGTATACATATTTTAGGGGTCTATGCAAGTTTTGATGGGGTCTTGACACTCCGGACCCCCTCTACGGCGAAACCCTACTCCCGCTGGAGAAAAGTCTGAACCCGTCGATCTACCCCTCTAAACGGCGTCGGGAGGGGGTAGACGCATGGATTTTTTTGCTTGGATGTGTTAGGTTGGTATATTGGACCATAAAAAACAAACATTTCATGTGTTCCGTCGCACGGTTCCATGCCCGACACCCGAAACGGGGGTTTTCACCTCTAAGTGCAAGAACTTACGACGGAGAAAGAGGGGTCAGTGTAGCGGGTCGCACCTCGGAGATGTATCTTGGTTCCCACAAACTACCAACACACTAGTATACATATTTTAGGGGTCTATGCAAGTTTTTATGGGGTCTTGACACTCCGGACCCCCTCTACGGCGAAACCCTACTCCCGCTGGAGAAAAGTCTGAACCCGTCGATCTACCCCTCTAAACGGCGTCGGGAGGGGGTAGACGCATGGATTTTTTTGCTTGGATGTGTTAGGTTGGTATATTGGACCATAAAAAACAAACATTTCATGTGTTCCGTCGCACGGTTCCATGCCCGACACCCGAAACGGGGGTTTTCACCTCTAAGTGCAAGAACTTACCACGGAGAAAGAGGGGTCAGTGTAGCGGGTCGCACCTTGGAGATGTATCTTGGTTCCCACAAACTACCAACACACTAGTATACATATTTTAGGGGTCTATGCAAGTTTTGATGGGGTCTTGACACTCCGGACCCCCTCTACGGCGAAACCCTACTCCCGCTGGAGAAAAGTCTGAACCCGTCGATCTACCCCTCTAAACGGCATCGGGAGGGGGTAGACGCATGGATTTTTTGCTTGGATGTGTTAGGTTGGTATATTGGACCATAAAAAACAAGCATTTCATGTGTTCCGTCGCACGGTTCCATGCCCGACACCCGAAACGGGGGTTTTCACCTCTAAGTGCAAGAACTTACGACGGAGAAAGAGGGGTCAGTGTAGCGGGTCGCACCTTGGAGATGTATCTTGGTTCCCACAAACTACCAACACACTATTATACATATTTTATGGGTCTATGCAAGTTTTTATGGGGTCTTGACACTCCGGACCCCCTCTACGGCGAAACCCTACTCCCGCTGGAGAAAAGTCTGAACCCGTCGATCTACCCCTCTAAACGGCGTCGGGAGGGGGTAGACGCATGGATTTTTTTGCTTGGATGTGTTAGGTTGGTATATTGGACCATAAAAAACAAACATTTCATGTGTTCCGTCGCACGGTTCCATGCCCGACACCCGAAACGGGGGTTTTCACCTCTAAGTGCAAGAACTTACGACGGAGAAAGAGGGGTCAGTGTAGCGGGTCGCACCTCGGAGATGTATCTTGGTTCCCACAAACTACCAACACACTAGTATACATATTTTAGGGGTCTATGCAAGTTTTTATGGGGTCTTGACACTCCGGACCCCCTCTACGGCGAAACCCTACTCCCGCTGGAGAAAAGTCTGAACCCGTCAATCTACCCCTCTAAACGGCGTCGGGAGGGGGTAGACGCATGGATTTTTTTGCTTGGATGTGTTAGGTTGGTATATTGGACCATAAAAAACAAACATTTCATGTGTTCCGTCGCACGGTTCCATGCCCGACACCCGAAACGGGGGTTTTCACCTCTAAGTGCAAGAACTTACGACGGAGAAAGAGGGGTCAGTGTAGCGGGTCGCACCTCGGAGATGTATCTTGGTTCCCACAAACTACCAACACACTAGTATACATATTTTAGGGGTCTATGCAAGTTTTTATGGGGTCTTGACACTCCGGACCCCCTCTACGGCGAAACCCTACTCCCGCTGGAGAAAAGTCTGAACCCGTCGATCTACCCCTCTAAACGGCGTCGGGAGGGGGTAGACGCATGGATTTTTTTGCTTGGATGTGTTAGGTTGGTATATTGGACCATAAAAAACAAACATTTCATGTGTTCCGTCGCACGGTTCCATGCCCGACACCCGAAACGGGGGTTTTCACCTCTAAGTGCAAGAACTTACGACGGAGAAAGAGGGGTCAGTGTAGCGGGTCGCACCTCGGAGATGTATCTTGGTTCCCAAAAACTACCAACACACTAGTATACATATTTTAGGGGTCTATGCAAGTTTTGATGGGGTCTTGACACTCCGGACCCCCTCTACGGCGAAACCCTACTCCCGCTGGAGAAAAGTCTGAACCCGTCGATCTACCCCTCTAAACGGCGTCGGGAGGGGTAGACGCATGGATTTTTTGCTTGGATGTGTTAGGTTGGTATATTGGACCATAAAAAACAAGCATTTCATGTGTTCCGTCGCACGGTTCCATGCCCGACACCCGAAACGGGGGTTTTCACCTCTAAGTGCAAGAACTTACGACGGAGAAAGAGGGGTCAGTGTAGCGGGTCGCACCTCGGAGATGTATCTTGGTTCCCACAAACTACCAACACACTAGTATACATATTTTAGGGGTCTATGCAAGTTTTGATGGGGTCTTGACACTCCGGACCCCCTCTACGGCGAAACCCTACTCCCGCTGGAGAAAAGTCTGAACCCGTCGATCTACCCCTCTAAACGGCATCGGGAGGGGGTAGACGCATGGATTTTTTGCTTGGATGTGTTAGGTTGGTATATTGGACCATAAAAAACAAGCATTTCATGTGTTCCGTCGCACGGTTCCATGCCCGACACCCGAAACGGGGGTTTTCACCTCTAAGTGCAAGAACTTACGACGGAGAAAGAGGGGTCAGTGTAGCGGGTCGCACCTCGGAGATGTATCTTGGTTCCCACAAACTACCAACACACTAGTATACATATTTTAGGGGTCTATGCAAGTTTTGATGGGGTCTTGACACTCCGGACCCCCTCTACGGCGAAACCCTACTCCCGCTGGAGAAAAGTCTGAACCCGTCGATCTACCCCTCTAAACGGCGTCGGGAGGGGGTAGACGCATGGATTTTTTTGCTTGGATGTGTTAGGTTGGTATATTGGACCATAAAAAACAAACATTTCATGTGTTCCGTCGCACGGTTCCATGCCCGACACCCGAAACGGGGGTTTTCACCTCTAAGTGCAAGAACTTACGACGGAGAAAGAGGGGTTAGTGTAGCGGGTCGCACCTCGGAGATGTATCTTGGTTCCCACAAACTACCAACACACTAGTATACATATTTTAGGGGTCTATGCAAGTTTTGATGGGGTCTTGACACTCCGGACCCCCTCTACGGCGAAACCCTACTCCCGCTGGAGAAAAGTCTGAACCCGTCGATCTACCCCTCTAAACGGCGTCGGGAGGGGGTAGACGCATGGATTTTTTTGCTTGGATGTGTTAGGTTGGTATATTGGACCATAAAAAACAAACATTTCATGTGTTCCGTCGCACGGTTCCATGCCCGACACCCGAAACGGGGGTTTTCACCTCTAAGTGCAAGAACCCCGGCACAACAAAACACCGGAGATACCCGCATATGTGTCCTTATATTATGGCCACATTTGTATAAATTAGTTTTTATGTTATTTATTATGATTTAGTAGCCTTACAAATAATATTTTAAAATGTAATCTAATATTTTAAGAAAAACTGGAAAATAGTGTACTGAGCCCGACGGTATTGCCGTCGGCGTCATAGTGGGAGGGGGGAGGGGGGGAGGGGGGATTACGCCGTCAGATCGACGCGTCCGGAGACGTGCACGAGGGGGGAACACCGACGGTACTTCTACGCCGACGGTGGCCGTCGGGCTCACTTCTTGGACGCCGACGGCACTTTTAGCCCGACGGTACCTTTACGGCCGTCGGTGTTATGTTGTGACGCCGACGGCCACGACATTTGGCCGTCGGCGTTATCTTTGCCGTCGGGCTGAGCTGCCAGTCCCGTAGTGTACCTCATATGTTCACATTCGAAGAAGTTGCCAACTGTTTGCCAATTCTGTTAAACTAAGAATAGAGAAAGTCTTGGTCACTGGAAGCAGACATTGTTTTCTCCTGAGTGTCATCATATCCTCCAGCTGATCATTTAAATTTTCCTGTCATGAAGCGTCCATACTCATTTGGCTCCCCTTAACCAAAATATGTTGCATATATTTTTTGGTTAAAGTCAAGTTTTATAAAGTTTCACCAAGTATATTGATAAATATGTTAGCATCTACCAGATACATATTACTCCCTCCATTCTTGAATATATGTAGTGTGTATAGTTTTCTGCACAAATAGTAAGACAACTGTATTTTGTACATAGTGGACGGACTTATTTAAAAAAAATGGCGAGAGATGAGTTCTTAATAGGCACAATATGAATACAATCCGTTAAATGCCTCTTTTGAGACTAGCTCTCATTTTTTATGTGTCAAAGTGTCCATAAATAGCAAATACAACTTATATTATGAAAAAAATATCAAAAAACTATACACCTTATATCAAGTAATGGAGGGAGTATTAGAATTATCGTTAAATATATTTTTATATATTATATACACCGCTCGACAAACTTTAATTACCAGAGGCTGCTTTCAGTGCATTATCTTTTAGCATGTTCTTCTATGAAACAACTACTCCCATATACATTGTACTGATTGATATTTCTTGTAGTAGATCATACTTATACCCCCATAATCACTTATAACCGAATGAAATATACTTATACTCCCATAACCACATACACACTTAGTATTATACTTGTATGAGTCTTATTGGATGATAGCATGAGATTTAATGAAATATGCATATCATGGTGTGTAGAGGCAGCTTCATCATCTCACATGAGATCACTTATAATACACTACATAAGCATAAAAATTGATGTGCCAACTAAGAGACGGCATCATAGTCGAGCATTCAAAGCGGCTAGATATTGATAATCAATTGTTGATTGAAGTCATCTAGGGATGGAATCTGCGAGGTGTTTCGGATTTTAAAACCCGTTCCAAGTTGGCAAAATGATTTCCATAAAGAGGCATATTCTAGTTCCTATGTCACCACAAAGATAAGGGGGAGATAAGATAGAATTTGGCATCTGTGACCTCGATGCCAAACTGGTGACTGAAGGAGGGATATCACAGGAGCTCTCTGGAGAAACCCATACATGGGATCCATGGAAACCTTTTAAGGCAGGTCGTTTATATGATACGCTAATTTTTCACATGCACGTGATCTAATTGTGTAAAATTTAGTGGAGTGGTCTACTCATGATCTCCCACGCCTTGTAAACGTTTATGAACTACAACAATATGAAATTTGCTAAAACCCCACCATACTGGACAATGTTACTACATGTTCACTATCCTTGTGGGTGGTAGTGTCTCACATATGAAGATGTAACACTCAGGTTGAAAGTTCCTATAAATGTAAATACTCCTCTTAGCTATGTGGTTCGAGGTGTAATCCTAACCGTAGATAAACATCTTCAATACAATTTTTTTGTTAGGACAAATATTGTTTTTGTTAAAATTATGAGAGTATAAATAATCTATAGTTTTACTGACAATTTGCTCGCTCTGTGTAGTTGATTTGTCTCCGTGGCATCCAATTTCTATCCACCACGGATTATTCTAAATATGTTTTCAAATTAGGTTTTTGGTGAAAACTGTGCCCCCACATTGTAATTTGGTGTATGCACACTTCATTGATCGTTATGGCTATTTCAAAATCATATTGTCTTTGACAAGAGGCAAATTTCTTCTTGACAACATGTTATGTACACACATCCTCGTTTCTTTGCTTCAACAATTGAAGAACCTGAACTTTGTGGGCGGTTCATAAGCACTGCTGGAGCGAGTTGTGACAAAGGTATTACCTACCTAGCATTGATGGTGGCTTAGACTATAGAACCGTCTCTCACTCTTCTTGGCCCTATGCATTCTATGTAGGGATCGGGTTGAATACTTGAAAAGGCTGTATAAATCAACCTAATGTAGCAATACGTTATAGTAAATGATAAGAATAAGGATTTTTAGGATTAAATTCCTTGAACTGATTGGTTCATAGACTTAGGAGATAATAGTACATGAGAATGATTCCTTGACAGAAATAGGAAGACATTTTCATTGTTACTATACTGGCTTTTAAAATTAGGTCAGCTTGCCTAAGACTCGATCTTGGTATCAATCTATAATGATCAAATCTGAATTGTAAGCTATTACTGAAGCAAATTCAATGAAACAACAAACAATGTAAGGGCCAAAAGTGGAGAATCTAGACCAATTCGATAGCATAAGGAAGAAAATTCTTATAGCGATAATGTCTTTCACATATTTCAAGCCTATCATTGGGTTGTGAGAAATAATAATAATAATATAAAAAAAAGGAGCAAGTCTTGGTCTTCCACATATTTCAAGCCTATAATAGACGTTGTTTTCTCGTTCATGCTATCATGTAGCCAATTGATCACTAAATTTTTAGTTATGAAATAACGTAAGTCAATGCTTTCCTAACCGAGCCATAGATAGACTCCTAGCTATACTCGTCGACATGTCTGTCCTGAAGGGGTTACGGTGCAGAAAACAATAATTTTTCTAGCGAACGGAACCCTAACTAGCCAGGATCTATCTATCTAGTACATGCGATAACGGTGATGGAACAGGTTACATTAGCTCCATGTAGACCGATAGCGGGGATTACGCTCCCGCACAAGCGTTGACGATGAAGTCGTACGTAGCCGACCTCGAGGTCGCGAAGATCTTGCCGCGATGTCGAAGTCGATGACGCCGGGGTGTCGATGATGATCTGCGTCGACGGGCGTCAGGTGGAAGAAGGCAGAGCGCCAGCCCCGGGGCTGGTGCGCCGGCAGCAGAGAGGAGGGAGGCGCGGCGGCTGCAGGGGGCGAGACGACGTCGCCCAAGCTCCTCAAAAGAGTTGCCTCCGAGCACTCACAAACATACGGAGCTTAGCGACAACTCCCGGTCATTCAGATCCAGCTGAAATCGCAGGAGTAGATCTTATCTGGAATCCCGCAGAGCAACGGCGCTCTGCGGTATGGCTTGGGTGGAGAGAGATCCCTCCTTCCTCAGCTCGGCGCAGCTCCAACTTGGGAACCACGAGATCGAGAGAGAAATCGGGAATTAATTGTATTTTCCTATGAATTAATCCAATTAATATGCCTTGCTATATAAAGGGGGAAGAGGGCGTGCAAGCCCCTTGGCTCCCCCATGTGGGACTAAAGGAAGAGAGGGGAGGGGGGGTTCGGCCGAACCCCCTTGGGCCTCTCCCTCTTCTAGTCCAATTCGGACTAGGGGGGCTTGAGGCCCCCTTGCTTGGTGCGCCACCCCCTCATGGGCCCTCTTTGGGCCCATGTGGGTGGCAGCCCCTTTTTCTCCTTTATTTAATTAATATAAAATATAATTAATTAATCATTAATATATTTAAATACTAATTAATATCCCATGACTCCGAAACTATTTCGGAACCACCCGAACAACTTTCGGACATCCCTGGAACTATTCCAGGCTTCCCCGGAACTCCTTCCGGACCACCGGAACTCTTTCCGGATCATTTCTCTCTCTCCAACAAATTCCTATAATATTCCAGAACCTGTCTTCTAGCGTCGCTAAGACCTTAAGTTTGTTACGCTACGGTTCGAGAACACTCCAGACATGGTCGAGACACTCCGCTCACCAAAGATCGTCAGGGATACCTGGAAATATATGACGACCCCTGTGCATTCTACGAATATCGTCGTTGAACCATAAATATGATATTCATTCCCTTTGTCTCTGCGATACTACCTTGTCCGAGATATGATCGTAGACACACCGATGCCTTTGTTGTATCTCGTTACCGACGAAGGTTATTAACTCGTCCGCGATATTACATCTCCATGACCTAGTCATAATCTGCGCAGCTATATAGATGCAATATCACCGAGTGGGCCCAGAGTATCTTTCCATTACAAGAATGAACAAATCCCGCTCTTGATCCTTACGTCTTGATGCTCTTTCGGAATACCCAAGATGGACACCGTTATTGTCATGCTATATAAGACACAACGTTTGATGCTCTCAAAGCACTCCTACGAAGCATCAATAAGTAAGGTCTCGCGGTCTAAGGAATAAGCTATCATACTCTTATCTATTGCAAATGACAAACATCGTAATACGATCTTATTGAAATACTTTGCGTATGTCCACCACCTTATTCAACTAACAAGATGACCCCATTGTCAACCGACGTCATTGTCCTTGATCGGGAATCTCGATCAACTGTTGCCCAATGGACTAGCTCATATAGAGGCTTGCTAGGGACCTGGTTGTCTATGTATCACACGTGTATTAACAATTCCAATTAATACAGTTATAGCATAATACACAAACCTATTATAAACTTATGAGATAACGCAATAAATACTACTTATTTATTTGCCTCTAGGGCATATCTCCTTCAGTCTCCCACTTGCACTAGAGTACAAATAAACCAGCTGCATTTTACTTTATCAAAATCCCTTATCAAAGAAGAATCATTTGATGATGCTTGCTTGTGGAAAAGTGTTACTGCACAATCCATGATTGTGCATGCTTTTGCGATTCACTGACATCAACTTGCTTGATATCATTATGTTGTCTAACAACATATATGAAAATACCGTAACTAAGTGAGACTTCTGTTTCCCAGCGCTTACTCTGATTATACAAACCAGATAACTGCCCTGAAAAACACACTCAGCCGTACAGAGCCCCTTGTAACAATTACAAACTTGCGATATCTACAAACTTTCACACCAATGTAGAAAACTTAACATTCAAATGTCAATCCCTTAACTAACGCACTTCTACTTCCAGTAAATTCCAAATTTACTTTCATAACTACTCTTATTCCAAGAACATCGGTTATATTTCATCGAGCAGATAATATGGTTTCTGTATGATGTCTAATATTACATAATAGACCCATATGTCATACAACCATTACTTTCATGCATCATTACTCTTAATGATCAATTGGATTCCAAAGGACCATCCTTTTGATTCTATTCTGACTCCTCAGATGTAATCCAAAACAACTCGACTAACTATTTAAAAATCCCGTTCTATTTCAAAATAGACACTGACTTTCAAATAGTTTCACAACTTCACTCTTCTTATCTATTCTACTGGTACAATTTCACAATGTGTCATTTACACAAGATGAATTCGGCTCCCACTCAAATTATGTCTCCACATATTTGAGAACACACGCTCCCACTCAAAAACGTGTCATCCACATATTTGAGTTCCTGAGCTCCCACTCAAAAATATGTTCTTCACATATTTCACCTGAGTGAACTAACTATGACTCCCACTTAAATCGACATTTTGGTCAAACCAAAATCATTGATCTACTATCAATTCAAATTTAATACAAACTACAGTATTACATTAATACAAATCCCTCTGACTTCAAGCATGTCTACATAAATGTAGTCAACAAATTTGATCTTGTCCAAGACACATTTCTTGACAAGACATGCTACCGCGTCTTTCTTATAGTCACATTTCTCATATAATACTTTATATGACGATTAAACAATCTTATTCCTCTAATAAGAATTGCAGCAACAATTACTCTCTTAATCCTTTCAAATGTAACTTTGGATTTCCAGGCTCAAAAAGCCTTTGCTCGTATTCCGATATTTCCTCAACTTTTCTTTGTATTCATAAAGTGCACCTTGATCTGTCAACAAGATCTGTAATACTTAATACAGTGCTGTGAACCGACAGCAATATTAAATATAACAGCACTTTATTCAGAAGTTTCTTTCATGAAAATATTATGATCTTTATGAAGAGGATTGCAAGCAGAAAACAATTTTCTAGTCTCCCTCACTCTTTAATCACTAAACTTTCATTAGCAGACATATACTCTTTGGAACACCTTCCAACATAAGTCTGACACTTTATTTCAAGCTTCTAATTCCAATCCATAAACCATAATTCGAAAAATCATATTTTCCTCGGAATTACATAGACAACAAACTAAGTTTTGTTTCTATTTGGTTTTGGAATACACTCTCATCCAATGCGAGCAATCTACAAAGAACCACTCATGTATATTCCGAATTATCGCATAATCATATACATGTCGACACTACTGTCGATCCTACGAATTCTCGTTGAGAAAAATATCTATTTTCTAAAGTGGACATCGACTATAATGTTTCGAATATATTAGGAGATTCTAAGACTGATTCTGACAGACCACACTTTATTTAAAATAGAGCATAATTATAATTCCCCACATATCACCATATATGACATTATAATATTGTGAAGCAAATTTCCACAAGTCTCTTGCGCTGAAATCATAATTCAAAAAATATTGTCCTTTGATCGAATTTTGTGAATACAATGTTCACTAATCTTTCTTCTGAAAAACCCCATTTGATCTATTATCAAATTAATCTCAGACTCCAAATTTATCGGGCAAATACTCCTATTTACCAAAGTCATGGAGGAATTCGGATCAAGTAGTAAACACCATTAATTAATCATTAAAAATGACACTCAATTAATTTTCGCCAGTATTGCAATTTCAATACTTGATTTCAAACTTAATCAACTAAGCACTTGAAATACTTAAATGGACCAAGACATCCATTACTTCTTTCATTGCTTTTATGACTAAACTCGACGGTGTTTGTTCTAGTAATAGAACTCTTATTCATAGGACACGCTATTTTATCATTTCTACAATTATGAATACTTATCATACAATCAATGTAACTGAGATGTGGAATCTTTATTCATAAGATAAAACAACTGACTTGTTCCATAACATAAAACAACTGAACTTGTCTTATTACATGAATAACTTTGTCTTGCAACAATCAAGACACACACACTCGCTCACTATTACAAAAGATCGTATCAAAAACTATTAATGATAACTATGATAACTTGAGGACGTGAACACCAAAAGGCCATCAACTCCTTGACTACCAGCTTCAGCGCCAGGTCACATCAAACTGCGCCGCATATATGTGATAATCAGGACCTGTTTCACAAACAGAACAAGTATCAAATACTTCATCATATACCAAGGGCGAATTCATAATTCTGCATATATCAAATATATACCTGTAGCATCGAAGATCTCTCCTTCGATGGAATCAACCTTCAGAGACTGGAACTCACGTACGAACTTGTAGAAGTTCATATCGTCGGCTTTCAAAATGTACTTGTGCACATGCTTCTCATAGCTAGGAGGTAGAGATATCAGGACAGTCCGAATGGCACAAGAATCCGCCATCCAGTAATCGAAGACCATCGTCAGCTGGAAGTAGATGTCATACAATCTCTTCAAATGTGTCTTCAGACAGGTATGCTCCTCCATGTGAATGGTCTGGAACATTCTAAGCTGCCTGAATTGCTCACGCTTTAATTCATCTCCGAAGTGAGTCTCTATCGCATCCATCATGACGCTTGGCTCCTTGCGTCGAAACAACTCTTTCAACTCGGGTGCCAGGCATACGGTCATGGTGATCTCCACTTCAATGAATATGTCTCGACGCCTACGGAAATCATCTTCCTCCTCCTCGCTAGCAGATTCTCCTGGTCCTTCTCCTAACGGTTCATCGAGAACATATAGAATGTTGTTGTGTTCGAGAATGTTTCTAAAACCCCTGTACCATCTGATGAAGTTGGACCCGTCGGCTTCTAATGTAGCATCCGGGCTCTTGAGGAAGTAACCGAAGTATAGTTGCGTAGTCTACAGATGTGATCGCAAACGGAGGTAAGGTAAAGTTTATAACTTATAGGTGAGTTTTAGTTCTATAATCTCATTATCAAAAAACACACCACACCAAGATTATTATCCCTAAAATAATAATGGCGATGACACGACCCCCATCCACTACACCACCCCCGATCATCACGGCCGGCAGCACAGCTTCAAAGGTGGACATAAAATGTCGATCATAACAACTCTATGACTCGTGCTCGATCTTTCGATCTTCCCGTGTTCCGAGGCCATACCTCTGAGTATGCTAGGCTCGCCAATCAAATCTCGAAGACCCTGCGCGTGCAACATGGCTTACACCCACTGTATGCGAACGACGAGATGTGTGACACCCGATCATCACGGCCTGCCTCATAACGTAGAACTTTCTTGGTGGTGCGCAACGAGGGAGAACACAATTTTGGTATTTGTTAGGGATCATCCTATTTATGATGCTACCGTTGTATATCTAGCATATAAGCAATCAATAGGATGCACACACAACAGCACACAATAATGATGCAATGAAGTGCGATGTGACATGGTCGATGCGCCTGGACCTTCATGGCGCCATGTGCCTGGCCCCCGGCGCCCCGGCATGGCTCCGAGTCTACAGAGCCCTCCATTGCCTCCGACAGTACGAGTAATATTAAAACTTACCGTAACCATGTCACATAAAATAACGCCTCTGCAAAACAAAGTTAGACGCCTCTAGCTTTATTTAGTTTTGCAAGTTTTACGTGGCATATAGGCTTATTCGCAAGAGAATAGCTTCCCTACCTACAAACTTTCTACCACAACGTCGATCGTATAACTGCATGTTTAAGCATCCCTTTCGGGCCCTCCATTGAAAATGCTTTGCCGACTAGAGAGAGAAACAGACACCCGCCAGCCACAGATACGGTGCAAGCCGTATGTCAGTAGTGGAACCAGTCTCGCGTAAGCGTACGCGTAAAGTCGGTCCGGGCCGCTTCATCAACTCAATACCGAAGGCATCGCAAGTGCATGCTAGAGGGTAGCGAATATAAGAAAGACGCCCTCATTCAACATGAGTTCTAACCGTACCAGCAGTACTACGCATAGATCGGCTCTGATACCACTGAAGGGGTTACGGTACAGAAAACAATAATTTTTCTAGCGAACGGAACCCTAACTAGCCAGGATCTATCTATCTAGTACATGCGATAACGATGGCGGAACAGGTTACATTACCTCCATGTAGACCGATAGCGGGGATTACGCTCCCGCACAAGCGTTGACGATGAAGTCGTACGTAGCCGACCTCGAGGTCGCGAAGATCTTGCCGCGATGTCGAAGTCGATGACGCCGGGGTGTCGATGATGATCTGCGTCGACGGGCGTCGGGCGGAAGAAGGCAGAGCGCCAGCCCCGGGGCTGGTGCGCCGGCAGCAGAGAGGAGGGAGGCGCGGCGGCTGCAGGGGGCGAGACGACGTCGCCCAAGCTCCTCAAAAGAGTTGCCTCCGAGCACTCACAAACATACGGAGCTTAGCGACAACTCCCGGTCATTCAGATCCAGCTGAAATCGCAGGAGTAGATCTTATCTGGAATCCCGCAGAGCAACGGCGCTCTGCGGTATGGCTTGGGTGGAGAGAGATCCCTCCTTCCTCAGCTCGGCGCGGCTCCAACTTGGGAACCACGAGATCGAGAGAGAAATCGGGAATTAATTGTATTTTCCTATGAATTAATCCAATTAATATGCCATGCTATATAAAGGGGGAAGAGGGCGTGCAAGCCCCTTGGCTCCCCCATGTGGGACTAAAGGAAGAGAGGGGAGGGGGGGTTCGACCGAACCCCCTTGGGCCTCTCCCTCTTATAGTCCAATTCGGACTAGGGGGGCTTGAGGCCCCCTTGCTTGGTGCGCCACCCCCTCATGGGCCCTCTTTGGGCCCATGTGGGTGGCAGCCCCTTTTTCTCCTTTATTTAATTAATATAAAATATAATTAATTAATCATGAATATATTTAAATACTAATTAATATCCCATGACTCCGAAACTATTTCGGAACCACCCGAACAACTTTCGGACATCCCTGGAACTATTCCAGGCTTCCCCGGAACTCCTTCCGGACCACCGGAACTCTTTCCCGATCATTTCTCTCTCTCCAACAAATTCCTATAATATTCCAGAACCTGTCTTCTAGCGTCGCTAAGACCTTAAGTTTGTTACGCTACGGTTCGAGAACACTCCAGACATGGTCGAGACACTCCGCTCACCAATGATCGTCAGGGATACCTGGAAATATATGACGACCCCTGTGCATTCTACGAATATCGTCGTTGAACCATAAATATGATATTCATTCCCTTTGTCTCTGCGATACTACCTTGTCCGAGATATGATCGTAGACACACCGATGCCTTTGTTGTATCTCGTTACCGACGAAGGTTATTAACTCGTCCGCGATATTACATCTCCATGACCTAGTCATAAGCTGCGCAGCTATATAGATGCAATATCACCGAGTGGACCCAGAGTATCTTTCCATTACAAGAATGAACAAATCCGCTCTTGATCCTTACGTCTTGATGCTCTTTCGGAATACCCAAGATGGACACCGTTATTGTCATGCTATATAAGACACAATGTTTGATGCTCTCAAAGCACTCCTACGAAGCATCAATAAGTACGGTCTCACGGTCTAAGGAATAAGCTATCATACTCTTATCTATTGCAAATGACAAACATCGTAATACGATCTTATTGCAATATTTTGCGTATGTCCACCACCTTATTCAACTAACAAGATGACCCCATTGTCAACCGACGTCATTGTCCTTGATCGGGAATCTCGATCAACTGTTGTCCAATGGACTAGCTCATATAGAGGCTTGCTAGGGACCTGGTTGTCTATGTATCACACGTGTATTAACAATTCCGATTAATACAGTTATAGCATAATACACAAACCTATTATAAACTTATGAGATAACGCAATAAATACTACTTATTTATTTGCCTTTAGGGCATATCTCCTTCATGTCCAACATGTGAATCTGTGATGCCAGCCCTGCCGCAATTTAATTAAGAAGCCAAGAACGATTGCACGGTGATCTATTTTAAGTCTTTCCATATTTCAAGCCGAATTGCATCATCCATACTAAAATCGTAAAACATCAAATCTGCTATGTCGAGCCATACTTGATGAGAGCTTGTCCGTAGTAGGTTGCATATATGCAGTTCTATTATTCAAGTTTTTTCCTTTTTTTCAAAATGGGATTACCCTTGGCCTCTATGTCAAAGCGACGCATATGACCTCTATTTCATTATTACATAGTTTGATCACAAAGGGTTACAACTAATGGATCGATAAGTCTCAAAACATGTATCAACCACCGGAAAATACAATGCAGACACTACGGACAAGGCATCAACAATCAATTCTAGTATGCAGCCGCCAGCCATACTGTTGTATAAATCCTTGTTTCCGCCTCCATCAAGTTGCACCCATAACTCATTGCATGGTGTTGCTTGGTCCACAGGTTGAAGATAAGACCACATATGAATCTAGTGTGTAGTTAATGGGATAAACTGCAAAAAGGATAAAACTATTGGTTTATTAAAGACAAATCCATGACGCACATTTCATATAGCCCAAAGAACAGCACAAACACCCATCCCAAATTCCCAATGGATCACAAATTATTTTTAGGGATGCCCTTCAGCAGTTTCCAAACAGATTTGCAATACTCTTGGGAGGTGTCAAAACAAAAACATGTGCGCTATACGTCAAACTAGTTGAGCTAGTGTAATTTTAAAAAAGGTGTTGGATTGATTCATGTTGTCACAGAAACAACATAACTTATTTACATTCACATTCTTTTTTGCCAAATTATTTTTATTAAAAATAATCTTACGATGTCGAAACCACGTGAAAATCTTAATTTTTGGAGGCACTCCATCTTGCAAATATATTTGTGTGGATATTTCATGTGATTGTTAAGGATATCAAGATACATGGACTTTACAGAGAAGATCATTGTAAGTGTTAACCGCGGAATAAAAATATCTTGTTTGTTTGAGAAATTAGTATCCATTAAACAGTGAGCTAGCTCAAGCCATGTGTGCCGCGTATTAAGTATCAAAGATCTAAGAAATTTGATGTCAAATTTGCATTTCTAAAAATACTAGCCACGGAATTTGTTTTCGTTGCGCTATATTATATAGCATCGGATATTGTTGAGAAAGAGGCACATCTCCAAGCCATGTATCCTGCCAAAACCTAGTGTTCATGCCATTACCAACATCAAAAGAACCCCTACTAAAGAAGTCTTCCTTGACACTCATTAGGCCCTTTCCGAAAAGCTGGGTCAAGAGACTTTGAACATACTTGAGACAAGTTTTGAATGAAGGTGTTTGTTACGGAGTAACTCTTCCCACACCCTTTTTCACTTAAAACTATAAACAACCACTTACTTAGTAAACATTTATTCTTCAAGTCTAATAGTTAAACCCCAACCCCCTTGATCTTTAGGATGACAAACAATGTTCCACTTAGTTAGTCTATACATTCTTTCCGTGGCCATCACTTCGCCAAAAAATGCGATTAGAAATCGAATCTCTCTCTCACCCTTTGATATCTCGAAAAAAGATAACAATGAAACATTTTTCTGCTTATACAAGCAGCACTTTGTGAACAACCAGAATGTGACTTTTGAAATGCTTTTGTAGACGGAATATCATGTCAAACGGCTAGAAGCTGGGTTCCGCCTAATTATAATGTCATAAGGTTGGTCATGATTTTTTTCTAAGTGCGTTTTGATAAGCAACTTAAGTGTTAATGTGTTATGCAGAAAGTAAAGATAGAGTAGCTACAGAAATAGAGATGGTAGAAAGTTGAATATTCCGTGGATTAGCGCATTAGTTCTTTGCACGGGTCCACGTATATGCATGTACTCCGTGGAGTAGCATACGATCAATCATGGAGCAGTTAAGGAGAGGAAGGCATCCAGTGCTACAAGCACATCCCTACACAAGAAAGAGCAATTGATAAGTCTCCGGAGTCGTTGATAAAAAAAGAAGATGATCTTATGAAGAAGATGCGTCCATGGATCATTCTATGCCGGGAAGCCTCCTGGCTCCTGCTAGGATATTTGTGTATATATAGGAAGGCCTGCATGGACATCTAACACATGATCAGGCAGAAGCTAGCTAAGTGTGATCTGCTCTAGCTAGCTGGTACTCTTTCTATCTGTCTCGACGATTGATCTGTACTCCATGGCGTTCAACGACGATGAGAAGCCTCTTGCTTCTAATGCAGGTTCGTCGTTCGGTCGATTTACTTCTATGAAATGCACGCATGTACGTACGTACTGAATTTGACTTCATATGCAGGGAGCACCAAGGGGCTTGTGACGATCAAAACGCCGACCTACAGCAAGGACGATGCGGCACTGACGGCGGACGCGGTGACTGCAGTGGTGGAGCTGAACGCCACATCCTCCACGGCCGTGAGGGAAGGGCTCGACCTGGTGGCGGTGCTTGACGTCAGCGGCAGCATGTCGGGGGCCAAGCTGCAGAGCATGAAGACGGCGATGCACTTCGTGATCATGAAGCTCACCCCCGTGGACCGCCTCTCCATCGTCGCCTTCTCCAACTCGGCCACCAGGCACTGCCCTCTCCGCTCCATCACCCAGGCCGCGCAGACCGACCTCAAGGCCATCATCGACGGCCTGGTCGCACGCGGCGGGACCAACATCGAGGTCGGCATGGACACCGCGTTGGCCATCATCGCCGGCCGCGTCACCACCAAAGCCCGCACCGCCAACGTCTTCCTCATGTCCGACGGACAGCAAAACAGTAACACCGACGCCACAAAACCAGATGCCGGCAAGGTTAGCGTCTACACGTACGTTCGGTTTCGGCAAAGACGCCGACCACGCGCTGCTCGACAAAGTCGCCAGGAAATCTCCCGGCGGCACGTTCAGCTCCGTGCCGGACGGCGGGAACGTGAGCGCGCCCTTCTCGCAGCTGCTGGGTGGCCTCCTCACGGTTGTGGCGCAGGACGTGCAGCTGACGCTGACGCCCAAGACGGACGAACCCCGTGACCTGGACACCATGTTCGTGGCCCCCGGGACGGACTACACGCAGACCACCGACGACGACACCGGCGTCATCACCATCAAGTTCGGCACCCTCTTCAGCGGCGAGACGCGCAAGGTCGCCGTGAACCTCACGCTCCTGGACAGCACCGACACGTCGGAGTACGATGCGCCGTTGGCGGAGGCCCAGCACAGCTACACCGCGCAGCAGGGCGTCCAGAACCAGACCCGCAGGACATCCTGATCAACCGCACCCCGAACCCGTCGCAGGAACCCACCAGCAGCAAGGCCCGGGCGGTGCTGGCGGAGATGGCGCGGCGGCAGCACGCCGAGGCCATCGGCGAGGCGAGGGTGTTGGCGGACGCGCAAAACCTGGACGATGCACGCTACAAGCTGGCGGACGCGCAGAACGCGCTGGAGGACATCCTGCTGGACGACGGCCAGAAGCTGGTGGGCATGCTCCGCGCCGAGCTGCTGCAGCTGCTCGAGTTCATGGAGACGCAGGAGCTCTACGAGGCCAAGGGACGCCCATACGCGCTCGCCTCCGAGACGTCGCACGGCCGACAGCGGTACGCCGCCAGGGGCGGCGACATGGACGCCGTCCGCCTCTTCGCCACGCCGCGGATGGACGCCTACCTGGAGCAGGCCAAGCAGTTCGAGAAGGACCCCACCGCGCCGCTGCCCTCGGCCGACGACGACGTCAAGCAGGAGATCGCCGCCAACCCGCTCGCCGCCATATCCGCGCCGCTGGCCTTCTACATCAAGGCCGCCATCCAGGCGCTGCAGGAAATCGAGAAGCTCGTCACGCCCACCACAAACTAGCTACGTACCTACCTACCTACTGCATCTCGATCTCCAAGGCCTCTACGCGCGCGTTTACTACACTATCTATTTTGTCCATCGCTCGACTATTTCCCTTCCTTCCTTGAACTCCGAAATTCAGCTGGTCGATCGTAGTAGTTTCATCACTTTTACCTTCTTGTCACCGCTTTACTTCAATTGAATAAAAAGGAATCAATACATCGTGTTTAAAACTTTATTATCCGTCTCTAGAAGTCTTTACTATTAAATTGGAGTTCAACGTACGTACGTCAAACTCCCTTTCGTTTGCCTTCTCGCGCAAAGGCCCAGCTTGCCCCGGCCCATCGTCTGCCCGCCCGCAACCATCGTTTGCCTCCTCCGGTTCGCTCGCGCTAGGCTCACTCCTAGCACAGGGTCACGCCGCCGCCGCTCTTCGCATCTTCCCGTCTCATCCACCGCCCCAACCCCGCGTTCCAGTTTCCCATCCCACTGCCGCATCCTTGGAGATCCGTGCAGCCGCACAAAATATCCCTCGCGGCCAACTAGCCGATAGCATTCTCGATCAGCATGCGGCGGTGAGCAAGGCAGTTTGGGAGCAGACACTACGGGAGTGGCAGCTCAGCCCGACGGTTATTCTAACGCCGACGGCCAAAGGTCGGGGCCGTCGGCGTCATAATATGACACCGACGGCTGGCATAATACCGTCGGCGTTAAAGTGCCGTCGGCGTCCTACGATGAGCCCGACGGTCACCGTCGGCGTAGGAACACCGTCGGAGTACTGGCCCCGTGTGGACGTCCGGGCGCAGCGAGCTAACGGTGCCGTAACCACCCACTCTCACACCGACGGCAACACCGTCGGGCTCAAAACACTTTTTTCCACTTTTTCTTAAATTATTAGATTACATTCAAAAATGTTATTTGTAGGGGTACTAAAACAGAATAAATAATATAAGAACTAATTTGTACAAATATTGTGATCAAATGTGGCCATAATGCGGCGGGATTATCCGGTCTTTTGTACACATATGCGGGTATCTCCGGTATTTTGTTGTGGCGGGGTTCCAGAACTTAGAGGTGAAAACCCCCGTTTCGGGAGTCGGGCATGGAACCGTGCGACGGAACACATGAAATGTTTGTTTTTTATGATCCAATATACCAACCTAACACATCCAAGCAAAAAAATCCATGTGTCTACCCCCACCCGATGCCGTTTAGAGGGGTAGATCGACGGGTCAGACTTTTCTCCAGCGGGAGTAGGGTTTCGCCGTAGAGTGGGTCCGGAGGGTCAAGACCCCATAAAAACTTGCATAGACCCCTAATATATGTATACTAGTGTGTTGGTAGTTTGTGGGAACCAATATACATCTCCAAGGTGCGACCCGCTTCACTGACCCCTCTTGCTCCGTAGTAAGTTCTTGCACTTAGAGGTGAAAACCCCCGTTTCGGGTGTCGGGCATGGAACCGTGCGACGGAACACATGAAATATTAGTTTTTTATGGTACAATATACCAACCTAACACATCCAAGCAAAAAAATTGATGCGTCTACCCCCTCCCGACGCCGTTTAGAGGGGTAGATCGACGGGTCAGACTTTTCTCCAGCAGGAGTAGTGTTTCGCCGTAGAGTGGGTCCGGAGGGTCAAGACCCCATCAAAACTTGCATAGACCCCTAATATATGTATACTAGTGTGTTGGTAGTTTGTGGGAACCAAGATACATCTCTGTGGTGCGACCCGCTTCACTGACCCCTCTTGCTCTGTAGTAAGTTCTTGCACTTAGAAGTGAAAACCCCCGTTTCGGGTGCCGGGCATGGAACCGTGCGACGGAACACATGAAATGTTTATTTTTTATGGTCCAATATACCAACCTAACACATACAAGCAAAAAAAATCATGCGTTTACCCCCTCCCGTTGCCGTTTAGAGGGGTAGATCGACGGGTCAGACTTTTCTCCAGCGGGAGTAGGGTTTCGCCGTAGAGTGGGTCCTGAGGGTCAAGACCCCATCAAAACTTTCATATACCCCTAATATATGTATACTAGTGTGTTGGTAGTTTGTGGGAACCAAGATACATCTCCGAGGTGCGACCCGCTTCACTGACCCCTCTTTCTCCGTAGTAAGTTCGTGCACTTAGAGGTGAAAACCCCCGTTTCGGGTGCCGGGCATGGAACCGTGCGACGGAACACATGAAATGTTTGTTTTTTATGGTCCAATATACCAACCTAACACATACAAGCAAAAAAAAATCATGCGTCTACCCCCTCCCGACGCCGTTTAGAGGGGTAGATCGACGGGTCAGACTTTTCTCCAGCGGGAGTAGGGTTTCGCCGTAGAGTGGGTCCGGAGGGTCAAGACCCCATAAAAACTTGCATAGACCCCTAATATATGTATACTAGTGTGTTGGTAGTTTGTGGAAACCAAGATACATCTCCGAGGTGCGACCCGCTTCACTGACCCCTCTTTCTCCGTAGTAAGTTCTTGCACTTAGGGGTGAAAACCCCCGTTTCGGGTGTCGGGCATGGAACCGTGCGACGGAACACATGAAATGTTTGTTTTTTATGGTCCAATATACCAACCTAACACATCCAAGCAAAAAAATCCATGCGCCTACCCCCTCCCGACGCCGTTTAGAGGGGTAGATCGACGGGTCAGACTTTTCTCCAGCAGGAGTAGTGTTTCGCCGTAGAGTGGGTCCGGAGGGTCAAGACCCCATCAAAACTTGCAAAGACCCCTAATATATGTATACTAGTGTGTTGGTAGTTTGTGGGAACCAAGATACATATCTGAGGTGCGACCCGCTTCACTGACCCCTCTTGCTCCGTAGTAAGTTCTTGCACTTAGAAGTGAAAACCCCCGTTTCGGGTGCCGGGCATGGAACCGTGCGACGGAACACATGAAATGTTTATTTTTTATGGTCCAATATACCAACCTAACACATACAAGCAAAAAAAATCTTGCGTTTACCCCCTCCCGTTGCCGTTTAGAGGGGTAGATCGACGGGTCAGACTTTTCTCCTGCGGGAGTAGGGTTTCGCCGTAGAGTGGGTCCGGAGGGTCAAGACCCCATCAAAACTTTCATATACCCCTAATATATGTATACTAGTGTGTTGGTAGTTTGTGGGAACCAAGATACATCTCCGAGGTGCGACCCGCTTCACTGACCCCTCTTTCTCCGTAGTAAGTTCATGCACTTAGAGGTGAAAACCCCCGTTTCGGGTGCCGGGCATGGAACCGTGCGACGGAACACATGAAATGTTTGTTTTTTATGGTCCAATATACCAACCTAACACATACAAGCAAAAAAAATCCATGCGTCTACCCCCTCCCGACGCCGTTTAGAGGGGTAAATCGACGGGTCAGACTTTTCTCCAGCGGGAGTAGGGTTTCGCCGTAGAGTGGGTCCGGAGGGTCAAGACCCCATCAAAACTTGCATAGACCCCTAATATATGTATACTAGTGTGTTGGTAGTTTGTGGAAACCAAGATACATCTCCGAGATGCGACCCGCTTCACTGACCCCTCTTTCTACGTAGTAAGTTCTTGCACTTAGGGGTGAAAACCCCCGTTTCGGGTGTCGGGCATGGAACCGTGCGACGGAACACATGAAATGTTTGTTTTTTATGGTCCAATATACCAACCTAACACATACAAGCAAAAAAATCCATGCGCCCACCCCCTCCCGACGCCGTTTAGAGGGGTAGATCGACGGGTCAGACTTTTCTCCAGCGGGAGTAGGGTTTCGCCGTAGAGTGGATCCGGAGGGTCAAGACCCCATAAAAAGTTGCATAGACCCCTAATATATGTATACTAGTGTGTTGGTATTTTGTGGGAACCAAGATACATCTCCGACGTGCGACCCGCTTCACTGACCCCTCTTTCTCCGTAGTAAGTTCTTGCACTTAGTGGTGAAAACCCCCGTTTCGGGTGCCGGGCATGGAACCGTGCGACGGAACACCTTAAACGTTTGTTTTTTATGGTCCAATATACCAACCTAACAAATCCAAGCAAAAAATTCCATGCGTCTACCCCCTCCCGACGCCGTTTAGAGGGGTAGATCGACGGGTAAGACTTTTCTACAGCGGGAGTAGGGTTTCGCCGTAGAGTGGGTCCGGAGGGTCAAGACCCCATCAAAACTTGCATAGACCCCTAATATATGTATACTAGTGTGTTGGTAGTTTGTGGGAACCAAGATACATCTCCGAGGTGCGACCCGCTTCACTGACCCCTCTTGCTCCGTAGTAAGTTCTTGCACTTAGAGGTGAAAACCCCCGTTTCGGATGCCGGGCATGGAACCGTGCGACGGAACACATGAAATGTTAGTTTTTTATGGTCCAATATACCAACCTAACACATCCAAGCAAAAAAATCCATGCGTCTACCCCCTCCCGACGCCGTTTAGAGGGGTAAATCGACGGGTTAGACTTTTCTCCAGCGGGAGTAGGGTTTCGCCGTAGAGTGGGTCCGGAGGTCCAAGACCCCATCAAAACTTGCATAGACCCCTAATATATGTATACTAGTGTGTTGGTAGTTTGTGGGAACCAAGATACATCTCTGAGGTGCGACCCGTTTCACTGACCCCTCTTGCTCCGTAGTAAGTTCTTGCACTTAGAGGTGAAAACCCCCGTTTCGGGTGCCGGGCATGGAACCGTGCGACGGAACACATGAAATGTTTGTTTTTTATGGTCCAATATACCAACCTAACACAGCCAAGCAATAAAAAACCATGCGTCTAGCCCCTCCCGACGCCGTTTAGAGGGGTAGATCGACGGGTCAGACTTTTCTCCAATGGGAGTAGGGTTTCGCCGTAGAGTGGGTCCGGAGGGTCAAGACCCCATCAAAACTTGCTTATACCCCTAATATATGTATACTAGTGTGTTGGTAGTTTGTGGAAACCAAGATACATATCTGTAACGCCCCGGGAATTTTCCCAATTTAGAAAATTTGTTTGTTTTTCTTTTTGCATCAACATCACATCCTCATGCATCATTTGCATTTGTCAATCTTAATTTAAATTGTTGCATTTAAATTCAACTCCATTTAAATTCTTTCCCACTTTTAAATTCAAATGCAAATCAAATTAATTCAAATATGAGTTTTCAAATGTTTTTCAAATATTCAAATTAATATATTAAATTGTGTATTGAAAACAATAATTAAATTGCCTATTTTAAACTAAACCTATTTTTGTAATGTTTCTTTATTAAAAATTATTTCTATTTTGTTTTAGAAATACAAAAACAGAAAAAGAACTAAAGGAGAAATAAAATTTCAGAAAAACTCTAACTGGGCCAAAAAAAAAACAACACCCAGCCCACCTCCTGGCCCAACTCCTCCCCTGGCCCTTTTCTTCTTCCTCCGTACACGACAGAGAGCTTTACACGGTGGAGGCATGGCAGCCCCACCACGTGCTCCCCCCTCCTCCCTACTTAGCCCCCTCCTCTGCTCCTCCCTAACCCTAGTTTCGCTCCTCTCCTCCCTCCTTCCTCCATCCGCCGCCACCCACTTCCCCTCTCTTCTCCCTGTTCTTTTTCCCCCAACACAACCTCCATGACCGGAGCTTCGGAAAGCTCACCGAGCTAACGCCATGATGGCCAGGAGTCCCTCCCGAGCGTGGGAATGAAACCCCCACTGCTCCCGCTGCGCCCCCGCAGAAGGACGTGAGCCGGGGTCGCCGGAGGCGTCCACAACGACCTCAACCCCATCAGCCCGAGCCCGTCGCCCCCTCCTCCCGGACGATTTCGTGTTGCTCCGAGCTCGCCCAGCCCCCAAGGTGAGCCTTCCGTCCCGTGGGGCATCTCCTTCCTCTCCCTCGTGCTCTGGGACTCGCCATCGTGCGCAGCCGCCGCGCCTCTGCCTCTGTCGCCGGTGGCTCTTCTCTCTCCGACGTGGTCTGTCTCCGATCGTTTTGAGCTTCGTCAGTTAATTTTCTCGCTTGATTCGCCTCAAAAGATGCCGAAGCAGTAGGTAGACAAAACCCACCGTCTGGACTTCTGGCTAGCACAACCGAGCCGCACCGCGCGCGCGCTGCATCGCGGGTTCGATCCCCTTTGTCTCCAATTAAAACCCCCTTTTTCCTATTTTCCCTTCGCCACTGACAAATGGACCCCGCGGGTCAGTGACCGCGGCGGACAGCACCGCGCACCTCTGCCACGCTGGCGCCAGGGCCCGTTGGGCAGCCTCTCTGGCTAGAGCACGGCTAGGTGAGAAAACCCCGAGGCGCTGTAATCTTCCACCGAGCCCCCTGCACTTCCTGTTTCTGCACAGAGCCCCTCACTGAATTGTTTTCCATCACCAACAGGTCCTGTAAAATTTGCAGAAACACCCCTAATCTTGTTATGCTAATAACTTTAATTCTATAGCTCCAAATTAAATAATCTTTATATGTTTTTATATCAGAAAAATGCAATGAATATTAATATGCCATTTGTATGTCATTTTGCATCTGTTATTTTAATTGCTTAGTGTAATTTGTTAATTGCAACTAAATAATTAAATATGGAATGTTAGGGGTAATAAATATATAATGCCCTATTCCATTTAATTTAATTAGATCACCCATGCCATGTGTTGCCATGTTAACCAACATTTAATATTGTTTGTAAATAAATAACTTGCACCTAAATATTAATTGCCGGGGTTGCTTTCCCGCTTAATTTGGATTACCTGCACTATATTGCATCTTGCCATGCCATGCATCATTCTCGTATGATCATGCTGAATCTTTTGCCGTAGTTGTAAAATACATCTTTTACGCTTTCCAGTGTTTGTTGCTTCTTCGCTGATAAGACGTTAAGATGTGTGAGCAACGACAAGATCAACTTCCATGCGGGATTCCAGGCAAGCAAAGTTTGCTTGTTTACCTATACATTGTCTTTCATTCCTGCCGTTGATCTCTGCTACCCTAGTTACGATTCTTTATTGCGATCCCATCACATGTTTATCCTGCAGCCTATACAGCTTTATCCCCACATCCCATCAAATGTTGTATGTTTATCTGTTAGCCTTGCGAGTCGTAGTGCTTGCTTAGAGTTGGTTGTGCGAGTCCTCTGTTGGTCGTTTATTTCATATGCTTAGCTTGATAGATTATTCTACCTTAATAAAATGTTGTCTTATATTGGGGTATTATAATTAAATGATAAGGCACCAGGCGGAAGGCCTTGCGAGGTGCTTTGTTCTGCTCAGTGTCGACCTAGGAACTGAGATTTTGTCCTTGGATCCAATTTTGAGCGCACTAACCACTTGTGGGAGGCCCAATGGAGCCCCCCTCGACTTTGACTGGAACTTCGACTTGTCCGGGAGCTGCACCTAGTTCGGGTTTTCCATTTGTCTCATATGCATTGATGATACTAGTGTAGTATTTTACTTTTGCGGTGTGCCTTGTTACATGCATATAGGGCGCGGCCTGTTGGTGCGGAGGGGTGTGTCCTGCGGGAGTCCGCACCCTTTTGGCCGGGACCAGCATAGCTCCCGTGGCTCCTGGACTTGTTGCGGTGAAGGAAAAGAGTTGGGTTGAAAGGCCCTAATGTTTTTGACTGGGTTGATCATGCGAGTATGGGTCCAGTAGTGCACCCCTGCAGGGTATAATCTTATCGATGAGCCGTCTCCACGGTTATGGACGTTTTGGTGATGATGCTGGCTAACAAGATCTAGACAACTTACACCTAATCATTGTTAATTAACCTAACTAGTAATATAGAATTACTTTCACCATAAATGGTAATTAAAACTGTTCAACGTGTGAGTTTCCCGAATTGCTTCCTCATACTTGGTTGAGGGGGTTAATTCGAGAATGGGTTATGTTTGGTGTTAGTAGTAGTTGGTTATCTTATGCGCTCTCTTATCCCTCTGTGATTAGACGGAAGTTATAACGTGTCTCTATAGGTTGCTAGGGTTGCTGCCGCTAAGTCCACCTCCCCTATATTTTGGGAGATGGTGTAGAAAGTAGGCAAGTCGGTTTTGCTTGCCAGGGAGTGCCCTGACCCTCTTTTGGGATGTGCTTTATGTACAGTTAACAGGTTTGAAGTCTGACGACGTTAGCTTGCGAATCCCTCCGGCTTGTCTGGGCAGGGATATGGCGCCATTGCTTATCTTCAGGACTCTTAGTCCAATTTGCTTCTTATCCGTAGTCGGATACTATTTTGCTTCCGCTGTCATTTATATCTTTGTATTGTAACATTTGTATCTTGACTCGTTCGAGTCGCTGTTTCATTTTATCTTCTGTTGTATTTGTGGATGTATCGGAACTGTTGTAATGTTATCACAATTCCACCCACATAATGCGCATGTTTCGGCGTGCACATTATGTCTGGTGGGCGACCTAAAATCGTTATTATGCGGATTTCGGCAGGAACGCTTAAATCTACATAGTATCGATTTTCGGGCGTCACAATCTCCGAGGTGCGACCCGCTTCACTCACCCCTCTTTCTCCGTAGTAAGTTCTTGCACTTAGAGGTGAAAACCCCCGTTTCGGGTGCCGGGCATGGAACCGTGCGACGGAACACATGAAATGTTAGTTTTTTTATGGTCCAATATACCAACCTAACACATCCAAGCAAAAAAATCCATGCATCTACCCCCTCCCGACGCAGTTTATAGGGGTAGATCGACGGGCCAGACTTTTCTCCAGCGGGAGTAGGGTTTCGCCGTAGAGTGGGTCCGGAGGGTCAAGACCCCATCAAATCTTTCATAGACCACTAATATATGTATACTAGTGTGTTGGTAGATTGTGGGAACCAAGATACATCTCCGAGGTGCGACCCGCTTCACTGACCCCTCTTGCTCCGTAGTAAGTTCTTGCACTTAGAGGTGAAAAACCCCGTTTCGGGTGCCGGGCATGGAACCGTGCGACGGAACACATGAAATGTTTGTTTTTTATGGTCCAATATACCAACCTAACACATCCAAGCAAAAAAATCCATGCGTATACCCCCTCCCGACGCCGTTTAGAGAGGTAGATCGACGGGTCAGACTTTTCTCCAACAGGAGTAGGGTTTCGCCGTAGAGTGGGTACGGAGGGTCAAGACCCCATCAAAACTTGCATATACCCCTAATATATGTATACTAGTGTGTTGGTAGTTTGTGGGAACCAAGATAAATCTCCGAGGTGCGACCCGCTTCACTGACCCCTCTTTCTCCGTAGTAAGTTCTTGCACTTAGAGGTGAAAACCCCCGTTTCGGGTGCCGGGCATGGAACCGTGCGACGGAACACATGAAATGTTTGTTTTTTATGGTCCAATATACCAACCTAACACATCCAAGCAAAAAAATCCATGCGTCTACCCCCTCCCGACGCCGTTTAGAGGGGTAGATCGACGGGTCAGACTTTTCTCCAGCGGGAGTAGGGTTTCGCCGTAGAGTGGGTCCGGAGGGTCAAGACCCAATAAAACCTTGCATAGACCCCTAATATATGTATACTAGTGTGTTGGTAGTTTGTGGGAACCAAGATACATCTCCGAGGTGCGACCCGCTTCACTGACCCCTCTTGCTCCGTAGTAAGTTCTTGCACTTAGAGGTGAAAAACCCCGTTTCGGGTGCCGTGCATGGAACCGTGCGACGGAACACATGAAATGTTTGTTTTTTATGGTTAAATATACCAACCTAACACATCCAAGCAAAAAAATCCATGCGTCTACCCCCTCCCGACGCCGTTTAGAGGGGTAGATCGACAGGTCAGACTTTTCTCCAGCGGGAGTAGGGTTTCGCCGTAGAGGGGGTCTGGAGCGTCAAGACCCCATAAAAACTTGCATAGAACCCTAATATATGTTACTGAAACATATTAGTAAATGTTTATAGGTAGGTCGCCGAGAGAGGTATCGTCGTGTCGGTCCGGGGTGTCCAAATATGTTATTAAAACAATATTAGTAAAGGAAATTATAATTTATATTTTGGTAACTGTTAATTCAAAAATTGCAATAGATTAATTTTATAAAAAAATGAATTTATTTGTTGGAAAAAAAGTCTAAGCCCGACGGTAATGCCGTCGGGCTAGCTGTTGCAAGAATAAGTCAACCCGCACGCGGGATTGGGGATTATTCCTCATCCACCCAAATCCCGCGCGAGTCGATCCCCCTAGCTGCCGCCGCCCTCCCGCATGCCCGCAGGCCGCCGCGCCAGCCCGCACGCCGCCCGTACCTCGCCGTCGTCGCCTGCCCGCGCGCCGCCCTTCGCACGTCGTCCCGCCGCCGCCCTCCCGCATCCCGCACGCCCGCAGGCCGCCGCGCCTGCCCGCACGCCGCCGTCGCCTGTGCGCCGCCCTCGCCCTGCCCGCGTCGCCGCACGCCTGCGCTTGTTGCTCGCACGCCGCCGTCCTCCTCCCCTAGCCCTCCCCCGTATGCAGCTCGCCGCCTCCTCCCCCGTTGCGCCGCCGCCACCCTGTCCTCCTCCTTGAGCCCTCCCCCACCCGCACGCCGCCCTCCTCCTCCTTCCTCCACGGCCGTCCTCCTCCTCCTTCCCGGTCCCGAGCACCTCCTCCCCGACTTCGAGCACCTCCCCGGCGTTGAGCACCTCCCCGCACCTTCCCGGTAATTTTGTGTGTGTATTGCTAGTGCTAATGCTATTGTTAGGGTTAGTGCTATTGTTATGGTCAGTGCTACTGTTAGTGGTGGGGTTAGTACTAGGATTAGTGGTGGGGTAAAGTAAAAATATGACAATACATTTGCTAGTATTAATCTGCATTATATTTTATCATGTAGGTTTCTCGGAGCCGTCGTGTCGGAGCCGTCGTCGTGTTCGTGTTGTTCCACTACTTCCTCTACAGCGGAGGGTGAGATAAAACTCCTTCTCCTCTCTTGCATTTTTATGTTCTAGATATTAGTTTCACGTCAAGTTGCGTAACCTAGGTGTCTTTTCCCGTTCGAAAGCGTTACGCGGATAAATATGCGTTAGAGGTCAACATATTATGATGCGTAACGCTTCGGCATTTACGGGACAGTCGGCAGATGTGTAGTTGGGTACGTTCTCTATGTTCTGCTCCGGTCCGAGTCAGAATTTCGGTAGTGCCTCCCCGTTGTTCTCCGGATGCACATCCTCTCGGCTTTTTGCCGAGACGTGTATCGGGAGAGCAGCGGGTAGGTGCTGCCAAAATTCTGTCTCGGATCGGGGTAGAGCATGGAGAACGTACTCAATCTACGGATCCGACGGCTGCTAGGACGCTATCCTATTAGAGATGTAGGATGATGCACGCGTTTTCCCCGGTAGAGAATATCTTGTATTTAATTTAATGCCATTTATTTGATATCAAATGTTTTTTTAGCTGTTATTAACTCTAAGTGCAGATGGCTGATGGTGAGTGGATGTACAGTGGTCGTATTAGTAGGACAGACATGACAGCTGAGTGGCAGTGGAAAACTGAATATTATGTGAAGGACGCACACCGTGGTTCTAAGACAGTTCGTCTGCTTTGCCCTTGTGCTCGGTGCAAGATGAATAACCATCAGGGTAGCTTAGAGATGACAAAACACCTTTGGCTTTACGGATATATGCCCGGCTTTAACATGCAAATCAACTTTCCCGAGAGTGACCGTGTTAGAGAGGTGGTGATGCGGCAACACATCGATGGCAGTGCCCACGATGGCATTGCAAACATGCTTGTTGATCTTCACTATGCAAATAAGGCACATTCGCCACCTCCAGAAGATCCGGATGAACAGGAGGAATCGGATTTACCGGATGAACCAGAGGAAACCGCGAAGGCCTTCCTTGAAATGATGGCCACCGCGAAGAAACCTCTTTATCCGGGTGCAGAAGTCTCTCAGCTTGATGCCATATCGCAACTGTTAGCTGATAAGGCCAAACACGGCCAAACCCGATCAAGCTTTGAAGATCATTTGAAAACAATGGGTAACATGCTCCCTAAAGGACATTGTCTGCCTCGTACCATGTATGAGTCGAAGAAAATCATGAAATCGCTTTGCATGGATTATGAGAAGATACATTGTTGTCCTAAGGGTTGCCTTCTGTTTCGGAAAGAGTTTGTGAATCACACTCACTGTAGCAAGTGTGGGGCCTCTTGGTATGTAGAGGTGAAGGGCGCCGAAGGTGAAATGGTGCAGACGAAAGTTGCTGTAAAGATTCTTCGGTATCTCCCATTCATAAAAAGGATCCAACGCCTTTACATGGATGAGGAGACTGCCAAACAGATGATATGGCACAAGACGGGGAAGAGATACCCTGATATTAATGATAAAAAGATGAAGATGAAACATCCGGCTGATGGTGAAGCGTGGAAACATTTCGACAGAGTATACCCTGATAAAGCTCGAGAGTCTCGAAATGTCAGAATTGCGATAGCAACCGATGGTTTCAATCCATTCGGTATGTCAGCTAGGTCGTACAGCTGTTGGCCCGTGTTTGTTATGCCGCTCAATCTCCCTCCCGGAGTCTTAATGCAACGCAAGACCATATTGTTGTCTCTGATCATTCTGGGGCCTGAATATCCGGGGAAGAACTTGAGTGTGTACATGCAGCCGCTAATCGATGATTTGGAACATTCTTGGGCACACGGCACATGGACATATGACCGGGCAACGAAGAAAAACTTCTGCATGACAGTTTGGTACCAGTATTCCATGCATGACCTACCCGGGTATGCCCTATTCTGCGGACACTGTACAGCTGGAAAGATGCCATGCCCAGTGTGCAGGCATGCTCTTATGTTCGTATGGCTGAAGAAGGGTGGCAAGTATTCCGCCTTTGACAAGCATCGACAGTTCCTCGAAGAAGGTCATAGATTCAGAGAGGACAAAAAACACTTCTTGAAAGACAAAGTTGTCAGTGAAGTAAACAAGATACCAACGTTTGATGGTAAAGTTGTTGATGCGGAGCTACGTGCTCTAAAGCCTAAGACCAAAGGCAAAGGTTTTATTGGATATGGTGAGACGCACAACTGGACTCACATACCAGGTTTGACGCAACTCCCCTATTACAAGGACCTCAAACTTCCTCATAACATAGATGTGATGCACATCGAAAAGAATGTCGCAGAGTCCGTCTTTCACACAACCCTAGACATTCCTGAGAAGACGAAGGACAATGTCAAGGCTAGGGTCGATCAAGAGAGGCTTTGTGACAGAATAAAACTAAACATGCAGCGTCCTGAGGGCAATCGAAGAAATTGGGTCAAGCCAAATGCTGACTTCTGCCTTCTAGCTGCCCAAAAGAAGGGGTCATTCAATTGGCTCAAACACAATGTGAAGTTCCCAGATGGTTATTGTTCTAACATGAGTAACGGAGTCAATTTAACAACGGGCAGAGTCAACGGGCTTAAGAGTCATGACTATCACATATGGATTGAGTGAATAATGTCGCTGATGCTTCGAGGCTATCTCCCTGATCGTGTTTGGCGGCCACTTGCGGAGTTGAGCCATTTCTTCCGCACGCTGTGTGCAAAAGAAATATGTCCGGAAATGATGAAAAGACTTCATGAGAAAGTCCCAGAGTTGATATGCAAGTTAGAGATTATATTTCCGCCAGGCATGTTTACTCCGATGGTACATCTCATATTGCATCTACCTAACGAGGCATTATTGGGGGGCCCGGTTCAGAACCGTTGGCATTTTTGTATAGAGAGAATATTTAAGAATATGCGAACCAAATGTGGAAACAAAAATCAGATTGAAGCATGCATAGCCGAGGCATATATCATCGAGGAGGTGTCAGATGTATCTACAACATACTATCCTGAAGATGTTCCCAATATGCATAATCCGCTCTCTCGGTACAATACCGATAACCCCAGCAATAAACCCAAGCTTCATCTCTTCCAAGGCCAAGGCGGTAAGTCTGGTGGTCAACATATTTACACTGTGACGGAGCAGGAGTGGGAGGACATCATGCTCTATGTGTTGATGAACATAGATGAAGTAGAGGATACATCCGTGCCTCAATTTCTGGATGAGGAGTGGTTGGGAATAGAAAATCCTACTGTATCGGAATTTAATACTCTTTTAAGGAAGGGTGCCCCCAGAAGGCAAAATTTTGTGTCTTGGTTCATGGAAAAAGTAATTTCTAACTCATAGTTTATGTTAACACGAAACTAACAATTTTGACTAAACTTGTAGGGAAATCAACAGAAAACATCTATGACAGATGAATTGAGATGGGTTTCGCAGGGTTTCGACCCTAAGGTGGCGACTTATGAAAAGTATGATGTGAATGGGTATCGTTTCCATACCGAGAAACACCAAAATACTCGGCCAAATGCGAAAACAGTAAATACTGGAGTGTTTACCGGAGGTCGAAATGAGGATGAGTACTATGGAAGGTTACATAACATATATGAGGTGAAATTCGATAAAGTGGCCCATCCTCTCACTCTTGTTGTGTTCAAGTGCCATTGGTTCGACCCAGTGGTTGGACTAAAAAGTACCCCTTCCATTCGTTTAGTGGAAGTGAGGCCTCCAACCACCTATAGCGGGTCCGATGTATTTGTTGTGTCTAACCAGGCAACACAAGTTTATTATCTACCATACCCATGCCAGAACGAGGAACTACAGGGTTGGGAAGTTGTGTTCAAGGTATCGCCACGTGGTAAGCTACCCATGCCAAACGTGGACGATTACAACAATATAAACCCCATCACATACGAGGGAGATTTCTACCAGGAGGAAGAGGATGGCGGTGACTTTGATGTCCTTATGGGTGGTCTTGATGAAGTCGATGATAGTGAAAGACATGGACGAGGTGAGCCAGTTGTGAATGTAAAGGACATAGATATGCTCAGCAAGTTACATCTAGATAGTGAAAGTGACGAGGATGAGCCTCCACCGTTCGATGGCATACCCTACTACTCACGTGATAGTTATACTGACCCTGATGATGATTAGACCCGAACACAACCCAAAACTTGGTGAGCGTCTTTTATGTTTTATTTCCAACTTGCTTACTATGTCTTATTTTTTCATCAATGTTCTCAATGCTTACTTTTGCTTATTTTCGAGTTCTCAATGCTTTCTTTTTCTTATTTTCGCATGAAAATGTAATTTCTGCTTACTAACATTTTACATGTTCTCAATGCAGGTGACTAAACCATTAGCAAGAATTCTGCGGCAACCATGCTTAGGAAATTTGTCGTTTGCGAAAGCCCCCTAAACGCTTAGGGGAGAGTGACGACGAGGACGATGGACGAGGCGGGGGTCAACCCCCTAGAGACGAGACGGGGGCCTGCCCCCTAGAGGACGAGGCGGGGGTCACCCCACAAGAGGTCGAGGACGAGCCTCGAGGGAGACCACAGTTGAGGTCGAGGTCGAGGACGAGGACGAGCCTCGAGGGCGACCTGCACCGCGAGGTCGAGGACGAGGACGAGGACGAAGCTCGAGGACTAGACCTTTTGTCGGAGGTTTCATCTTCACGGATGATGACACCTTCAACGTCTTACTTCAGTGAGGTAATTGCTATCATGCCTACTCCCTACTATCATGCTCATACTCACTAACTGCTATTTTATTTAGGTACCCTCCGCGGCAACCCACTCGGAGGACAGGGAGGTGGAGCAGCAGAACTTCGAGGGGGAGGAGCCTCAGCAGCAGTACTTTGGGGTGGAGCAGCCTCAGCAGCAGTACTTCGAGCAGCCTCAGCAGCAGTACTTCGAGCAGCGGTACTTTGGAGTGGACTTGGAGCAGCAGAACGAGGAGGAGGAGGAGCAGCCTGTTGACGAGGACCTGGAGAAGCATGCCGAGGAGGAGGAGGAGGAGGAGGTACGCTATTTTCTCCTATTCCTACCACTTAGTTTTGTTCACTTACATTTTATTTGAACTCTAATTTGCATTTTAATTTTAATTTGCAGCACGAGGGGGAGCTTGGGCCCTTGTGGACTCGAGGAATAAAGAATCTTCCAAGAAGATCAAGATCTCAAGAGGGCAAAATTCTTATTAAGCCGGTCAACAAAAAGTAAGTGGCTATCTCTTGATCATTTAAGTATGTGGCTAACTCTCCTTGCATACTAATATTGTCTTTTCATGTGCAGAAATTTTCAACTCATCACCGGTTCGGCAAATCTTCCAGGTGGTGTACTTGTGGGCCTTCTGAAGAGGCATTGGCCAGGCCTCTACAAGGAGAATCGTGAGGATCCAAATTCTGTGAAGAAGTTAGCCATGAGGTGGGAGGACTACGAGGCCGCTCAGGGCTCCAGCTACATGGAGACTGGGGAGGGTGAGGGTTTTAACCCTAGCTGTGCAGAGATTGTGGTTCACAAGTTCTGGGTAAGAACTATTCTATTGTGTTTTGTTAACTTGTGATTCTCAACCATAGTTAACCATAGTTTTGTTAACTTGTGATTCTCACCATAATAAGATTGTTTACATGATTGTAGGAGTTCTATCGCGTGGCTCCCGAGCACGAGCACAAGAGCCACGAGGTCTTCTTTACGATGGTGAGGATCAAGTTACGCCACATGTGGTATGATGTTAAAATTACAGCTATCGCTCAGTTCTACGCCGAGAAAGGCACGAGATATAACAAGAAGAAAATCCTTGAGCTCAAACTTGGTGAGAAGATGTCCCACGAGGATTTCAAGGGGGTAATGAAATTTTCTTTTTATTCCATGTCCATCGTAAAGTGCATTATTTGTTCTTCACTTGAGATGTTGACTTGAGATGTTTTCATCTTAAGATTTGTCCAAAGTGGGCTCTAGGAAAGAAGAATGGCTGGGAGAAACTGGTGGACATGTGGACCGGGAAAGATCTGGATTTCAAGGCCAAGAGCATTCAGAACAGTCTCAATCGCGGTCATGAGGGAACTCACTGTTAAGGGAACCGACACTTCTACCACTACAAGGATCATCAGGTATATATATGGCACAACCTACTCGTTTTCCCCGACAGTGTTTCCTTTTTAATGCATACCATTTGTTGTATGTATTTTAGATGACCGCTAATGAAGGGCGGGACATGGGAGAGTTTGAAGTGTGGCATTGGCTCATAAGAAGAAGGTGGTCAAGGACGGCGATGATCCATACTACGGCACAACCACTGAGAACCTTGAGGAGTACAAGACCAGGTTTATTTTTCAAGATCATGTTTACTAAATGCAAGCAAGAAATAATCTGTACTTACTAATTGTTTACTTGTTATGCCATCAGGTACAAGGAGCTGAATGGACCGGATTCTGACCCTGTTAAGGACCCAGTCGACGAGAGGGTCGTGATTCTCGCAGGACATGGAAGGCCACATGGCCGCTACGGGATGTTTGACACGGTGATCGAGCCTACCACCAACTACACACGTGTCAAATCAATCACGGGTGTTTCTGTTCCACCTCCCTAGAGCCGCCCATGTTGTGGACCATGTAAGCTTTCTCTCATTTTTCTTCTTCATTCTTAGTTCCCATTCATATATGGGTATGCTCATGAGATTCACTATGTCATATTTAAGGAAATGGAACAAGCCTGGCAAGAGGCTCAGGATGCTTCGATGCAGCAGATGCAGGATCATTTGGCGGCAAAGTATCAAGCTCAGATGTCGCATCAGTTTGCCTATATGACGGTGAGTTGTGGTCCATCCAATCTACTAGCCAATAAATTTCATTGTCCGAGTTTGTACTTCATGATGCATGACATATAAACTCACTTGCAGGCGCTTAGTACGGCAATGAGAGAGGGTACTCCACTACCCGAGCCAGTACCGGCTCTGCCACCACCGTCGTACCCTCCACGGTCGTGCTACGCCGATTTCGTCGCACAACTACACCCAGGCGACTCCTGTTAGTACTTCACCAAAGCTTCACTAAGTCATTTTTTATACATCTAGATATTTACACTTAGTCATTTTTTGTTCAAACATGTAGGGATCGTCTTCTTCACGGGCAATGGCTCCATTTGGTCTACCTTCTGCCTCACCCATGGCCACTCCGGTTCACTCACAAGATTCTAGCCCGGGTGCTTCTACCTCGTTGCGTCGATCACCCCACCACGAGAACCGCGAGACGCGTCGACAATCGCCAAACCCGGTTAGTTCATAAAAACTCTGACATAAACCAACCATAGACTTAGAACTATTGTTCATGATTCAGTTTGGACTTAGAACATTTCTATGAATTTCGACTTGGAATGTTTGCATGAATTTGGACTTAGAACGTTTGCATGATTTTGGACTTAGATCGTTTGCATGAATTTGGACTTAGAACATTTGCATGACTTTGATCATTTTTCCTTGCATGAATTTAGACTTAGAAGGTTTGCATGACTTTGATCATTTTTCGTTGCATGTTAGATTTCACATGCTAATCTCGGAGTTTCTTTTTCATCTTGTAGTGATGATGCTCTTGGTGTTGTGGAGAGTCCGTCGGAGACGTCGCTTTGTGAACTTATAGTGTACGGTGGTTGTCATGTTAGAACGTGTGATACGGTTTGTGAATGATGTTTGTGAATGATGTGATGGTTGTGTATGGAACATGTGTATATTCGGTTTGCAACATGTTTGTGATCAATTGTGTTATGTTGTGTGAATGTTTTGTGCTATACGATATGATGTATTCAAATGTGCCAGAATTTGTTTTTGAAATTTTCCCAGAAAATTATTTGAAATGTGCCCAGAAATCAGCAAAATAATTTATCTGTATTCTGGAATAGTTAGCCCGACAGTAATACCGTCGGCGTAGGACTGACATGGGATTCCATCCCGTGGTGACCCCGACGGTAAATGCCGTCGGCGTAGGGACTTAGTGGTGAGGCCGACGGCAATACCGTCGGCCTCATTCTCCAGCGTGAGCCCAGCAGCTGACGCGTGTGTCTAACGGCCGGAGTACCGTTTATGCGTTTTCCAGAGCCGAGGGCATTATGAGCCCGACGGCCGTTAACCACCGTCGGCGCAGCGCGTGAGCCCGACGGCATTTTCGAACCCGACGGCAACGACGTGAGCCCGATGGATCACCGCCCGACGGCCTTAGTCCGACGGTAGTCGTCGGGCTCACTTAGGCCGAGGGTTTCCGTCATAAGCCCGACGGCAAATGCCATAGGACGGCGCTGTTATCCTGTAGTGAGATCACGTCCTGTGCTTGGCCATCTGGATCTCTTTAAAACGTGAAATACAAGGTCACGTCCTGAATCGACTTGTTCTGGATCATTTTCAATCGTGAAGTACAAGGTGAAGTACATGTACAAGATCTGAAAGATAGCAATTGATTCTGCACTATTTTTACTGAATATCGTAGGTAGAAGTTTAGACTTTTGACTAAATTTCACTGTAATGTATCTAGACGTAGTGAGCAGGATTAATCCTAGGAACCAAAACACATGAAGACCAGAGTGCATGCCCTCGTAATCTTATAGGATCAGTAAATGACAAAAATTTCAATAAAAACAGGAAAATGAACAGACCAATCACAATCACAGAGAGAAAGGAACAAGCATCCTGTTTGCCTGATGGGGTTCATGCTGACAATATAGCCGGTACACAAAAACCAGCTACCAGCAGTGCCGGATTTGCTCCGGCACGCGTTCGTCATGTGGTTGTGGTATCGTGGTGACAGTGTGGTTCACTAGAGCAAAACAGGCCACAGGTTCCGGGCCGTGAGGGCTTTTTGCCCCGGTCACGTGCCCGGGACAGTGTGTTCGGGACAAATAGCCTCCCCTATTTGTCCCGGGCACGCTACGACCCGGGACCAATAGGGGGGCCACGTGGCCAATCAAGGCAGGCTCTGCCTGCGACTCATTTGTCCCGGTTCGTAATACGAACCGGGACAGTATATATGTTTTTTTTGTTTCTTTTATTTTGTTTCCTGTTTTCTATTTTTGTTTCTGTTTTCTATTTATGTTACTGATTCTTTTGTGTTTGTGTTTTTTCATTTATGTTTTATTTCAAACAATATCGAGTTGCATATTATACGTTACTATGTAATATATATCATGAATACACGATTTTTTTCTCGGGATATAGTCATGAATACTACTAGTACACGAGTTCTCCCAAACAAATATTTACAACCGGAAGATCATGTCTGTACCGGGGACACGGGTAAGTACAAATATTTTTTTACATGACAAAGAAGCATTAGACCCTATTTTTTCCTCGGGGTGGTCTTTTTTGGCGGCCGGATTATACTGCATTCTGCGCCTGGCTTTATGACATAGTCAAGCAGAAAGCCCGCAATTTCCTCCGCGATTGGTAGTAGGCGGTCTTTTGCTTCTAGCCTGTTCCGGATCGTCTCAAACTAAAAAGGAGAGATCAACACCATATATCAACCATTATGAAAATAATTCAATTTGAGAAGTGAATAAGTTTGAATGAATTGTTAACGTACCCTATTCCAGTCTGCACCCTCATTGAAGTGAATTCGGATGAACTCGCAGACATAGAATCCACACAAATTGGTGCCTTGTTGCTGCTTCGCGCACTTTATGATAGAATAAGATAAGAAATTAATAAAAAATAATCATAAATATTGAAAAAATGGTATTGTGAGACTGAAATTAAGAATATGCGTATGTGGAACCTAGCTAGTATACGTCTTTACCTCTCGCCGTTTAAAAGTGAGGTTCTTAGCTATACCGACATCCTTGTGGAAACCGGTGAACTTGTCCCAAACCCTGAAGTTTATGGTATGAAAAATTAGTAAAGAAGTTAACTAATTACTATATATTATTAGAAAAGACGAGGTCGATTGTGATAATGAACGAAATTACCTATGGAGCATCTGTTTCGTGTCGTCGAACTTTTCTTCAGGTTTCGATAATGGGTCCAAGACCTCAACGATTGCCTTTTCAACATCAATCTCTAATAATACCCAGTGAAATCTGCCATATGTTTATATTTGTTAATAACTAAATCATCAATTACATATACTTAATTAACATCGAGTATGTATAAGAAAGTAAACAACTCACTCGAAGTTGAACGGGAAAATTATGGTGCTTTTGTAATGTTGCGCCATCAAATAAGTAAGCAAAAGCTCCTCCGTTTCATCTGGGTAATGTAACAAACCATGATGATGAACTCGATTAGGGTCAATGAATCCAATCTTGTGATTGAGTCCCAGCTTTCGAGATTGTATAATTTTCAGCCTGCATAATAGAGTACAAAAGTAATATAGTGATAAGGATAATTACAAGCAATGAAATATAAGTAGAGCTAGAGAATTACTGACATATATACATAATTTAATTACTTACATGCAAAAGGCACTGATGATAGATTTGTCGAGCGCGTCAAAATTGAATAACTGCCATAATTCGCAATACTCGATTTGAACCTCATCATCACCTGGGCCAAAAAATCCTTTGGAATTTTCCCATAGAGCCAGTCTCCTTTTTGACTTTTCGTGGTACGCAAGTACCATGCATTTAGTTGGTGCAACCTAGCTGGTAGAGTGCGCACCATTGCAGGGTCGACAAGATCTTCTCCTCTCACATATGTCCGCACCACCTCATGTATGGTGACACTCTCGCCAGCTTGCAATGCCTTCAGCTCTGCCAGAGTTATACCCATATCTCTAGCTTGCTGCGAAAGTACATCATCGATCGGGTTCCGGTTGTAAGGCGCCAATATGAGTGGAGGGGCCGATTGTCCCGCCTGCATTCCGAGCTGTGGAACATCTCTCTTCTGGGTGGCAGCAGATTTTTGTTCTTCCCGCACTCTTTTAGATGTACGCACCAGAACGCGTGTGTAGTCATCGTCCATATTTAGTTCATATTGCGACGGATGCGTAAGAAATTCTATGGCCCACCGTATCGCTTCCGGAGAATAAACCGGAACAGGCAAAGACATCTTTTTTGCCTTCTTTCTCTGGGAAGTCTGGATCTCCTCGACCCATGTATCGACATCTTTGCGAGAGTTCACAAAGCGAGACTTCCCGGTCGTTTCGCTTTTCTGAGTACTAGTCGACGCAGCGGTGCACTTCCGCTTCTTTTGCGGAGGCGATGGAGTCCGTTGACGCGGCGGAGTACGCTCATGCGACGGCGGAGATGGACTAGCGCCTTGGTTGTCGTTGTGGGGGGTGTCTGGACTAGCGCATTGGTTGTCGTTGTTGTAGTTATGTGGACTGGCTTGTGGACTGGGAGGGCGATTTAGCTGCATGTGTGGGAACACGATGTATTCTTTTTTCCATAAGCAGGTACTCTTGAGGGCAAATCTCAACTCAACCTCGTCTTCACCCGTAGGGAAGTCCAGCTTAATTCCCTCATATGTCTTGATAACCTCATCAACCCCGACAACAGCATAGCCATCTGGAATAGGGCGACAATGGTAAGTTCCATTTGGGCTAGGCGGTAGGGCAAAGCCGTGCGCCACCTTCACGGTTATGTTCAAGCATGGCACATGTAGGTCGCACAGTTCCCGCTGCACGATATTATCCACGGGGTGACGAGGACCCGGCATATCATTGTGGCGATCGAGCTCCGTCGAAGCCACGCTGCTTCTCTGCATTGATTTTGGATCAGGAGAAGGATTTTCGGGCGTCTCAGATTCGCAGGGCATCCGTCGAGTCTGCGCTGCCTTCAGCTCTGCTATCTCCTTCTCATGCTGTAGTAATTTATTTTCCATCCACTGGGCCCGGTCGGCAATCTCTTTCTTCTTTCTCGATCGGCTTCTATAAGTGCCAACATCTTTGGGAAACCCAAGTATCCACGGTACAGAGCCGACGGTTCCTCTTGTTCGTCCACTGTGTTCAGGATTCTTAAGGGCTCGCGATAGCTCGTCCTTCTCTCTGTTAGGGTGGAACCTGCCTTCCGCGACCTCCTTCCATACCTCTCTGAGAGCTTTAATAGGGTCAGGTCCGTGCTCCTTGGTAAAAAGACAGTCACCTGTTTCAGGGTCTAACTTTCCACCATGCCCATAGAACCAAGCCTTAAGCCGGTCTGGCCAGTCAAATGTCTCGATCTGTATACCTTTAGCCAAAAACTCTTCCTCCATTTTCAGAAACTTAGGCAGGGCCGTCAGGTAGCCACCTGACCCCATGTTATGGTGATATATCTTTTTGTCTGCATTTTTCTTATTTCTCTCTGACATGGCCTTAGCGGCTTCCGATTGCTTGTACGCCTTATATTCGGGCCACTCATCTTTTATCTTTTCATAGACTCCGACAAATTCTGGAGTTTTACCTTCTTTTATGAACTTGTTAAGCCTTTTCTTCCAGCTGCGGAACAATTCACCCATCTCAATATAAGTCCAGGCCTTGCATCGATTCTCTATAACCGGCTCCTCTACATCCTCCTCTTCCGGTAAAGTGAAATTCTGCATGAGCTCGTCCCAAAGGAGTTGTTTTCTGCATTCGAGACATAAATAACCCCCTCCTTTGGCACCTTTGGCTTATACCATTCTTGAGCCCTGATGGACAGTCTGTCCCGAACGATGACTCCGCACTGAGCTACAAATTTCCTTGCGTGGTTAGCGGGAGCAATCGGTTTTCCTTTTTCATTGATCTCCTCGATGTGGTACTTCTGTTTCCCTTGGAGCTTTTTGGTCCCGGTCTGTGGCCCGCCTCGTTTCACCGCTGCTTTTTTGCTTGGTCCCGGTTCATAGCCCGCCGACGGCTAAACACAAGAAAAAGTGATAGTTAATATATGTATACACACAAATCTTTTCAACGGAGACAAAAACTTGAGGGCATATATCTACCTCGGCGGCCGACTTTCCAACAGTAGAGTCGGTGAACTGTCGGTGAGCTGAACTATCGGTGACGTCTATTCCGTCACCGGACTCGTTCAGAAATTGTCCGGTGAAATCATCTACGTGTTCCTCTTCTTGTTCATGGTTTCTGCCGGGGTCCAATTCATCACCTTCGCGAATGATGCGGAACATGTCCTCTTCTTGTTGAAGATTTCTACGGGTGTCCATAGTTTCTGCAAGAGATTTAAATCCATTTAAATAATTTTAATAACTCAACATCTAAATAACTTTACCGATATGTCATACAACTAAATCTAACTCAACATCTTTTATCATTTATTTGTACAAACACATTTCAATTTCAACCTGAAGCAAAGTTATTTGAATAGTACAAATACATTAAGACATTTCAATTTTACAAACACATTTCAATCATATCGAGTATCTCATTTCTATTTACATTTCTCTTTTGAAGTCTCTCGAACTTTACTAGGGCTCCGAGAGGGCGGCGGCTACGACGCGGTGACAAATCCGAGTACCTGCACGCAAAATCCAAGTAAGAAAAAATAGATATGAATCCAGTTGATATGAATTAATATGAACATTTTTATGATACAACATTATAGATTATATTTTTCTGAACATTTTGATATAAAGTTTGCATTTGTATAAGTTTTTCTGAACATCAATCTCCGCCGGAAACCCTAACAATGGCCAAACTCCGCCGGAAACCCTAATTTGCATACACAGGTTTTTGCACATTACACATTACACATTAGAACATTTTTTTGCATTTGCACATTACACATTACAATAATTCAACACATTACACTAGTTCAACAAAATAATATCACATTTGCATTTGCAACGATATTTCCACAATTATTTTGTTTATTCAAACTTATTCAAACACACAAAATAATGACACAACAACATGTATTTTATTTTTATGAACATTTTTGGCATCCTTGGTTCAAAGACAAAACTCATTTGACATGTCAAAGTACACACTCATTTGACTAATGACCTAGTTAAAACATGTAAAGTGATTAGGTAACAATTACATCCGTAAAACATGTATACTAAACACATCAACTAAACACATGAGTGATATACATTTAGGAAAAAAAGGAAAATGGGACGATGACGTCATCGTGGAGTCATCAATGGAGTAATCCTCACTGCCGAGCACAATTCCTTGGAATTCGAGCGTGAAGGGTCCTGCGAGTGTGTGCACGAAACGTGCACAGTCGCACTGGACCAGAGAGGGCTAGCTACGGTGGATTTCTCGCCGAAGCGGAGGCCGGCGACGGACAAGGCAACGCGAGGCTAGGGTTTGCGATTAACGACGGGCAACGCAACGAGGCTAGGGTTTGGGGCACGCCAAGAGAGAGGGGAGAGGCTCACCTAGTCGCCGGAGTCGAGGAGGAAGGTGGCGGCGCTCGAGGATGGAGCGAAGCCCGGCCGGAGTCGAGGAAGGAGGCGGCGGCGCTCGAGGGGAATTTTGGCAGCCTGACGGCGTCGTTCTGATTTGGCTCCGGGTTGAGCCACCACCCATGGCTAAGTGTTGCTTATATAGCAACACTCAACTTTCCCGGGTGGTGGCTCAGCCCGGGACAGATAGCACTAAACTGTCCCGGGTGGTGGCTGCACCCGGGACAGATAGCCAACCCAACTGTCCCGGGTGGTGGCTCAGCCCGGGATAGATAGCCACCCCATCTGTCCTGGGCTGAGCCACCACCCGGGATATATGGGGTTTTTTCTTTTTCTTTTCCCTTTTTCTTTTCTTTTTCTGTTTTCTGTTTTCTGTTTTAAATAACTTTGGAATTTGAAAAAACTTTCAATATGAAAAGTGTTTGAATTTAACTAACTAATACAAAAACATTTTCTCTTTTCTATAACCATTATTTTAATTAGTTTAAAACTATTTTGAATGTGAATTTGTATAACTTTTGCAAACTTTGGAATTTAAAAAAACTTTCAATATGAAAAGTGTTTGAATTTGACTAATAACTAATACAAAAACATTTTCTCTTTTCTATAACCATTATTTTAATTAGTTTAAAACTATTTTGAATGTGAATTTGTATAAATTTTGCAAACTTTGGAATTTAAAAAAACTTTCAATATGAAAAGTGTTTGAATTTGACTAATAACTAATACAAAAACATTTTCTCTTTTCTATAACCATTATTTTAATTAGTTTAAAACTATTTTGAATGTGAATTTGTATAACTTTTGCAAACTTTGGAATTTGGAAAAACTTTCAATATGAAAAGTGTTTGAATTTGACTAATAACTAATACAAAAACATTTTCTCTTTTCTATAACCATTATTTTAATTAGTTTAAAACTATTTTGAATGTGAATTTGTATAACTTTTGCAAACTTTGGAATTTGAAAAAACTTTCAATATGAAAAGTGTTTGAATTTGACTAATAACTAATACAAAAACATTTTCTCTTTTCTATAACCATTATTTTAATTAGTTTAAAACTATTTTGAATGTGAATTTGTATAACTTTTGCAAACTTTGGAATTTGAAAAAACTTTCAATATGAAAAGTGTTTGAATTTGACTAATAACTAATACAAAAACATTTTCTCTTTTCTATAACCATTATTTTAATTAGTTTAAAACTATTTTGAATGTGAATTTGTATAACTTTTGCAAACTTTGGAATTTGAAAAAACTTTCAATATGAAAAGTGTTTGAATTTTACTAACTAATACAAAAACCAGGACTAAAGAAGCACACGGATCGTGTGTTTCTTTCAAGCACTTGTAAGCCGTTTGATCAGGTGTGTGTTTCTTTTGATTGCTTCTGAGCTGTTCGATTAACGCTTTCAGTTTCAAACCGGGACTATAGAAGCACACGGATCGTGTGTTTCTTTGAAACACTTGTTAGTCGTTGGATCAGGGGTGTGCTTCTTTTGAGCACTTGATAGCTGTTGGATCAACACTATCAGTACCACTGGTTGAGCCCGTGACCCTATATATAGCCCCCTCTCGGACGAGGTGAGCACTCAGTGTTTCCTCCTTCTAGTGCCTAGTCGGGTGGTGTGTGGTATACAAATCACTCGGATTCCCTGCATACGCCCCACGGTGCATTTGATATGCAGGCACTCAGGAGCCACCGTGGGGCTGTATGCAGGTGAAATCGTGTGTTTTGTTCTATCAAAAGAATAGTTCAATTCATCTACTGAGAAATATATACAAATTACTCGGATTCCCTGCATACGCCCCACGGTGCATTTGATATGCAGGCACTCATCAAGAGCCACCGTGGGGCTGTATGCAGGTGAAATCGTGTGTTTTGTTCTATCAACGCCGACGGATCCATTTGATATGCAGGTAAAAATGGAGCATCTTCTTCATATCAAAAGTTTAATATATTAATTATTACATATCGCCATCACACAACACCGCCAGTTCTTCTGCGTCGGAACCATGGAGCATCTTCTTCAATCAACTTGATGATTGGGTCAATGTTCACTACGAAAGGCGGAATTTCATCAAAATTATTATAATCATCTGACATGTCTGTCTTGTCCTCCACTCCCACGATGTTTCTTTTTCCTGAAAGAACTATGTGACGCCTAGGCTCCTCCACTCCCAGGATGTTTCTTTTTTTAGTTCTGCTAGACATGTCTTTCACATAGAAAACCTGAGCCACATCATTGGCTAGCACGAATGGTTCATCTCCGTACGCAAGATTGTTTAGACCACTGTTGTCATTCCGTACATCTTGTGTACCTCAACCCCGCCTTTCAGATTGACCCATTTGCACCGAAACAAAGGGATCTTAAAAGAAGGTCCATAGTCAAGTTCCCATATCTCCTCTATGCAACCATAATATGTGTTCTTCTGCCCATTGTTGTTTGTTGCATCAATGCGAACACCACTGTTTTGGTTCGTGCTCTTTTTATCTTGGACACTCGTGTAAAATGTATTTCCATTTATCTCGTACCCTTGGAAAGTACATATAGTTGTAGATGGTGCCCTGGCCAACAAGTGTAACTCTTCATCAACCTTGTCTTTATTTTCAAGATGTGCTCGCAACCAACCGCCGAACGTGGCCATGTGTGTACGTACAATCCAGTTGTCAGACTTCCCCGCGTGACGAGAGCGTACAAAATTCTTGTGTTCATCGATATACGGGGCCACCAAGGTAGAACTTTGTAGAACTGTATAGTGTGCTTCAGTGAAAGAATGTCCATCCATACAAATTTTTGTTTTCTTTCCTAGTGTGCCTTTTCCACTAAGTCTACCCTCATGTCGTGATTGTGGAACACCTATCGGCTTAAGGTCATGAATAAAGTCAACACAGAACTCAATGACCTCCTCGTTACCGTAGCCGTTGGAGATGCTTCCTTCTGGCCTAGCACGGTTATGCACATATTTCTTTAAGACTGCCATGAACCTCTCAAATGGGAACATATTGTGCAGAAATACAGGACCGAGAACTTGAATCTCTTCGACTAGGTGAACCAGGAGATGCGTCATAACATCGAAGAAGGATGGAGGGAACACCAACTCAAAACTGACAAGACACTCGACCACATCATTTTGCAACCCTGGTAGAATCGCCGGATCGATTACCTTTTGAGATATTGCATTGAGGAATGCACAAAGCTTCACAATGGGTACTCGAACATTTTCCGGTAGTAGCCCCCTCAGTGCAATCGGAAGCAATTGCGTCATAATCACGTGGCAATCATGAGACTTTAGGTTCTGAAATTTTTGGAGTCTCACATTTACTATCCTCTTTATATTCGACGAGAACCCAGCCGTGACCTTGATACTGCTCAGGCATTCAAAGAATATTACTTTCTCTTGTTTGGTAAGAGCGTAGCTGGCAGGACCTTCGTAGTGTTCGGGACTTAGGCCGTCTCGTTCTTTCACACGTTTCTGGTCCTCCCGTGCTTCCTCTGTATCTTTTTTCTTCCCGTACACGCCCAAGAAGCCTAGCAGGTTCACGCAAACATTCTTCGTCACGTGCATCACGTCGATAGCAGATCTAACCTCTAGGACCTTCCAATATGGTAGCTCCCAAAATATAGATTTTTTCTTCCACATGGGTGCGTGCCCGTTAGCGTCTTTCGGAACCTGTTGACCTCCAGGACCCTTTCCAAAGATTACTTTTAGATCCTTGACCATATCAAATATTTCTTCACCAGTACGGTTGACAGGCCTCCTACTGTGATCAGCCTCACCTTTAAAATGCTTGCCTTTCTTCCTTGCGGTATGCCTGATCGGAAGAAATCGACGATGCCCCAGATACACACACTTCTTACATTTATCCAAATATAAACATTCAGTCTCACCCAAACAGTGTGTGCATGCATTGTACCCCTTGGTCGACTGCCCTGAGAGGTTAGCAAGAGCAGGCCAATCGTTAATTGTTACAAAAAGCAGAGCTCGTAGGTCAAATTCCTCATGTTTGTGCTCATCCCACACCCGTACACCTTCTTCCCGCCACAACTGTAAAAGTTCTTCAAATAATGGCCTGAGGTACACATCAAGGTCGTCGCCGGGTTGCTTCGGGCCTTGGATGAGCAATGGCATCATAATGAACTTTCGCTTCATGCACAACCAAGGAGGAAGGTTATAAATACATAGAGTCACAGGCCATGTGCTATGACTGCTGCTCTGCTCCCCAAACGGATTGAAACCGTCTGTACTTAGACCAAACCTTAAGTTCCTTGCGTCATCTTCAAATTCCGGGAACTCTCTCTCAATTTTTCTCCACTGCGACCCATCAGCGGGGTGTCTACACATCGCGTCTTTCTTACGGTCCTCTTTGTGCCATCGCAACAACTTGGCATGCTCTTTATTCGCGAACAGGCGTTTCAACCGTGGTATTATAGGAGCATACCACATCACCTTGGCAGGAACCCTCTTCCGGGGACGCTCACCCTCAACTTCACCAGGGTCATCTCGTCTGATCTTATACCGCAATGCAGTGCATACTGGACATGCATCCAAATTCTCATACTCACCGCGGTAGAGGATGCAGTCATTAGGGCAGGCATGTATCTTATGCACGTCTAATCCTAGAGGGCACACAACCTTCTTTGCTTCGTACGTGTTGTCGGGCAACTCGTTGACCTTTGGAAGCATCTTCCTAATTATCTGCAGCAACTTTCCAAATCCCTTGTCAGTCACACCACACTCTGCCTTCCACTGCAGTAATTCCAGTGTGGTACCCAGCTTTTTCTGACCATCTTCGCAACTTGGATACAACAATTTCTTGTGATCCTCTAACATCTGGTCGAACTTCAACCTCTCCTTTTCAGTTCCGCACTCTCTCTTTGCATCAGCAATGGCCCTACCAAGATCGTCAGTGGGCTCATCTGGTGCCTCTTCAGCTTCAGCTTCCCCCGTTGCAGAATCTCCGTACTCCGGGAACATAGGATAGTTGTCATAATCTTCCTCTTCTTCATTGTCTTCCATCATAACACCTTTTTCTCCGTGCTTCGTCCAACAATTATAGCTGGGCATGAAACCATGCCGAATAAGATGACTTTGAAGGGTTCTCACGTTTGGGTGATCTGTCTTATTCTGACAGTTGACACATGGACAACACATGAAACCATTCGTACTGTGGGCCTGGGCTTTCTCTAGAAATTTCCTCAAACCTGTCATGTACTCGGCAGTGCGTCGGTCACCATACATCCATTGTCGGTCCATCTGCATTATATAATGAACTACATCAATAACCATTACAGAACATCGACAAATAAACACTGAACATGCACGGTATCAATTAATTACAAATGAAATGAGAGAAAAATTAACCTTGATCGAAAAGAAGAATAAACTTCTTTAAGTGTACATCAAATCAATTCGTGAACTCTCTCGGGCATTTCATCAAACACCTTGCATGCATACAAAAAAAACAGACTAGCACACACCCCCTCCTTCCATTTCAAACAAAAAATGCCTCCAATGGTTTTGGGAGGGGGCTGCTGATCAGTATATATAAGCACCCCCCCATTGGTCCCGGTTTCAGTCACAAACCGGGACAAAAAGGAGCCCATTTGTCCCGGTTTGAGACTGAAACCGGGACAGATGGAGGTTTTTTTCATTTTTTTTATTTTCTTTTTCTGTTTTCTGTTTTAAATAACTTTTGCAAACTTTGGATTTTGGAACAACTATGAATATGAAAAATGTTTGAATACATAGATAGTCTACTCATCAACGACATTAAGAGGATCATTTTCCGTATTATAGCCGCGTAGACTATCCCACTTCCGTGCAATCTCGAAGCCAAGGCGAGCGTCTAAAGCAGCATATACGATTTGATCGTAGCTTAATGGAACGTTGCCCCATCCGAAAATTAGGTCTTTTTGTAACGTGTCTTCCTTGTCGTCGTCCGTGTACTTCCTCTTCTTGTATTTCTTCTTCTTCTCTAGATTTGTCCCAATGACCGCATTAGAGAGATCATATAAACTAGGAGTAAAATTGCCGGTAGGGTTTCGGCGATCCCTCTGCAGGTCGACCGCGGACCGAATAATAATTCCGTAGTAGGCTAGCATCTTCATGTCATTATGGATTGCCACGCCGTAGAATTTGATTGTCTCGTCACCTAAGAAATCCACGAGGACCTGTGGCACCCGATCAGCTTTGCAAATTTGGAAGACAAGAGTCTCGGTCGCCACCGAGAGTTGAAGGACGGCGGCGCGCTGCGGAGTATCCTTCCGTCGAGAGTCGGTGAACTCGCAATCGAGTCCAACGGCTTTGATCGGAGCGGCATCGAGGAAGTTCTTCTTCACGCCGCCGATCCACTTCTCCACGCGCCATGCACGAAGGGTGACCCACACCTTGAACCGCATGCCTTCCTTCTCGTAGCCGTAAAACTCATCGGACCGAGGCACAAGTGGCTCCATAGGAAATGGTGTACGTGCACGGAGAAAAGAGAGGAGAGATGGCCGGAGAAATGGTGTACGTGGACGGAGAAAAGAGAGGAGAGATGGCCGGAGAAATGGTGTGGGAAGAGTCGTACTGTGCAGTGCATTTTATAGCGCCGGAGAGGAAGATGAATCGCCGGCGGAGGGCAGAGGAATCGCCGGAGGGCAGAGGAATCGCCGGCGCCGCTCGTCTTCCGTGCGCGTCGAAAAAACGCGGCGGTGGCGCGTAACTGAAACCATGCCATTTGTCCCGGTTCGTGACTGGAACCGGGACAAATGGGTGTCGCCTGCGGGTGCTACCTCATTTGTCCCGGTTCCAGCCACGAACCGGGACAAATGAGTGTCGCCTGAACTAGTTGTAGCGTTTTATGCCCCATCTGTCCCGGTTTGCAGTACGACCGGGACAGATGGGGTTTTGGAGTTTGGTCCTTTAGCCTGTTTTCTACTAGTGGGTTGGTGTGCTCCGGGTGAAAGCCTAGCACTGATCTCGAGATCAGTGCCGGCAGGGCGGCGGCGTCGGCGTCTTTGGACGTTGTCTCCCTCCTTGGAGGGGTCGTTGTGGAGCACCAACTGTCACTTTGTCCAACGGTGGCGTTCTCGTCATTTTCCTCCTTGGGGGCGTCGTCTTGGATCCTCGGTACCCATGCCTCGTGTTGCCAGGCTAGCTTGTCTAATCGGCGGGTTCGTGGACGTCGAGGCGGCGGCTTCTTGCATGTCGGGGCGGCGGCCCCGGATTGCTGTGCGGCGGTGACCCAATGAGGCGGGGTCGCAGCTCGACAGTAGGAGTGGCGACTTCGTGCCACAAGAGTGGCGAGGTTGTCAGCTCGGTCGATGCGTCCCAGAGTGGGTCGATCTTTGGTATGTTGAGGCGGCGGCCTCGGATGTGGTGTGGCGGCCGAGGTCTGCGGGTAGCTGGCCCTATGCAGTTTGGGCTGCTGGAAGCTAGGTTGTGCGGCGTTGCAGCTCGGGTGTGAACGGTGGCATATCTGGGCAGCGGCCTCGGAAGGCGGTCACGGTGGATTGCGCAGGGCGTGATGGAGTGTTGGATGTCGGGGCGGCAGCTCCAAGCTTTCTGCATCAACATCGAGGGTGTTTTGTCTTGCGTCATGTGGGCGACAAGGTCACTCACGGTGTTGGTCGTCGTCGAGGCTCCCGGTGGGTTGGTATTTTTCATCTACGTTGGAGCGTCCCGTATCTGCTCCTCCCATAGCATTTACGGCTTCTTCTCTTCGACAAGGGTGGATGCATTGGATATGCATTGGGTATGCATTTGAACAAAACTGATCCTATTGAGTCCACTACCCGTACCACGTATGCATTGGGTATCACATTGAACTCCCTCTAGGGTCACATCCACAGGTATGAGTGAATTTGTGCTATGAAATACTATTATTTTCTTATGTGAAAAAAATAAGGTCTAATTTCTTGTTCATGACTTCTTTGTTAGCGCTCTTTAGTGTTTGGGTCTTGCATTAGACATTCTTAGTTCATAGATACATTCATATCTAGAGAAATGGATGTCGAATTATTTTAGAAAGAAGGGAGTAATTGTCAGGCTGACATTGTTGTAGTATGGTTAGCACATTTCAATTTGTGTTCTAATATATTCTCACGTGTTTTTGTACACTGCCCTTTGATTCTCCGAGAATAAGCCAATGTTATAGGAACTCTCTTCATGTTCTCACCCGAAACTTCTATTTGGCACATAATGATGTATTCCTGACTTCTGAATTACTTTTGTTTTTGTTATGATTTTGAATGGTTATACTCGTTGCATTACTCTCCTAGATTAGGCAGATCTTATGTCATAAGATGCCCAGGTGCAATACTCTTGTAGCACTATCTTCTTTATTGTTACAAACTTACAATACAATAATAATATCCATGAGCTAACAGTTATGTGCGTCTTCCTGTAAAATGTGTTCATGCATTACTACGGACTACATAGAACTATTCCAAAGCGTCAAGACCCTTTGCATATGCAATTTTGGCAGCAGGTATTTTTTTCAATAAGTTTTCAGTTTCAACAAAACATTGACATAATCAAGGTTGATGTTTGGTGTCGTCTAATGATGCATCACCATGGATTGCTCCGACTACTGTTCTTGTAAGATAAATTTTTTTTACCTGCGAGGATTGCTGTGCCAGATCGTCTCCACCGACAAGGTTCCTTCTAATTAAAATAAGTATGTTTCTTCACTTCGTACGACCAGCTAGCAAATTATGGGCCATTCACATGCACTTCTGTCACAAGTGTTTTCATATTTTTAATGCAAGTTACCAAATTAACTCGCCAATTTTGAAATTGGTATAGCTTATATTGTGAAGTTCTGGTTGTATTATTGCAGTGTAAGGGTTGTGATTATCAGTTACAAGAGTGGATTGGCACCGTAAAAATATGTGAGTATTGATGCTTCAAACAACAACTAGAATTTGATACATGAACTTAAGTATTTCTTATGCTAGCTTAATGAATTGTCTTATCTTTTTGTACCCATGAATACAAACTTTGGCTTATTTAGCTCGACGAAATCCTTATTGTGATATATTGTATTGCTAAGTATAACATCATATTTGGTGCTTGAGGTCTACTTGCGTCGGCATCCAGTTAAGCGAGAGAATACTAGCACATGTTTCAAATTTATATGTAATGTTGACGGCTCAACAAGGCCATGGATAAATCATAAAGTAAGCTATTTTTCTATTCTAGCATGCATGTTTTGTGGGGGTCCTTCTATCTCGAGTAGGACCGACTTGAACTAATGATGCAGATGCTGACCCCACAGGCCCAGCCATCATGAATGTTGATTGAAATAAACCGAGCAGAGTTGAAGGCCCAAAGGATGCCGCTAGAATGGCAATTGTTAGTGTCTTTACATTGCGCCTGGTGGTGAGACAAAAGAGATGCAAAGTATTATCAGTTGCTATGATGTCCATAGTGTTCAGTATAGCAAAGAATATGATGTCTTGAACTATACATCTTATTCCGCTGCTTTGCAATTAATTGCTCAACATCCGAATTTTGCCCTCAGTGGAGGTGTGTCATATGTTGTAGTATAATATAATAATTCATATGAGAAAATCCTACCGGAGAAAGTTCGACAATTCTTTAAATGTGTTTGGTTATGTTATGCATATCATTGGCAATCCAGTACACCTTTTATTTCATGCCTTCTATATTTAGCAAATTATCCAGATATCATTTGTTTTCTCAATAAAGCTCTGACCAGGTGGAGTATATGAAAACATCTACTTACGATCATCAAAATAAATTTTAAGCATAATATAATCTTATAATAATTATTGCTACATTTTACTTTAAATGTGAATTTTAGATGCATTACGTTTATAAGAAAACATGTGAAGCTGTCGTAGCAACGCACGGGCATTCAACTAGTGTCTAATTTAGATAGGACAATAAGACAATTTTTACAGCGGTCCGTCTATGCTAATCCCATATTGCTTACCCTTACAAATAAAATCGTGTGTAACAGGTTGGAGAATGGTTTGAAGGGGAAACTTTGTATACAGTTCAATTTACAAAAATATGTGCGATTTATCCCACACGTTTAGAAAAATAAAATCGTATGCATTGGTTTTAAACATCGCACACTATTTGTTTCTTGTATACCGTGGGCAATAAAACAGCAGTATTACAGATAGAAACAATGTGTTCTAGCACAAGATAGATTTAATTCTTAAAAAAACGAAAAAGTGGGAATAGACTTTTTAAGATGCGCGATGGCCAGTCGCACGTAAACGCGGTTCCAATCTTCCCGCGGTGGAAGACGAGCGGCTCTCTGCTGCGGAGACGGTGAACGGCTACGATGCCGGGAGCCCAAGGTGGTGGCGTCTGTGACGTTCACTTCCGGCGGCATTGTCACCCTCGCGCCATTGAGAGCCAGTCACCGGGAGGCTAACATTGGTCTACGGTATTGACCTCTCAATTGCTAGTACCGTTGCGAGACGGTCAGCGGCATGTACACGCGGTTTCAACCATTCAGCTGCGGCGGAGGTCTACGGAAGCCTGAGTAGTAGCGAGTAGCCATTCTTGCGGTGAACTGGCGAGACTGTGGTATTTTAATGAATATAGTGGGGGTTCCACGACGTCACAACATTAATTCGGCTCGCTTTGAATTCTAAAATGTGTCCACATTGTGAACGGCTACCAAAATCTCGTGCAAACGGTTACACATCGCACACAAGTTGTGTATACCAAGCGTGTGCAATGTCATTGTATCGTACTTTTCAGTTTGGACCGCATGTTTTGGTCCGGTCGTGTGCAAAACCCAGTAGCCCAGTAGTGCACACAGACTAGTCTACATGTTTAGTAGTACCACCTTGCTAGTTTAAAGCGTGTAAATAGATTTATAAGCACAAATGCACGCCAACTGTCAGACATGATTTGTCAGCGGCCAATCTGAGAACAGATAGACCGATTAGCCCCTAGATTAACCATTATTTTTTTATCATCACATACGATTTCATAGATTTAAGTATAGGCGTAGAATGAAACATCGCACACTAATTCATTTTTGAAACCATGGGTGATGTGAATGGCCTAACAGGCCCATCAACCCTAATTTGTCTCTTATATAAATTTGGACTAGCGGCACTCGTGCGGTATCACTTAACTCGACAGTCGTCTCTCCATTTTGAGACTATGCATGCTCATCTGGTTGGAGAGTGGTTGGAGTGTAGAAACCTAGATCTCTCGCTTTTGTATACATTATGCCTTTCCCACGTGCAGATACATGGACGGAGGTGATGTGGATACCTCCGGCGAGCCCGGCTCGCCCTCGCCCTCCCCAGTGGCGATGTCATTAGCGTACTTTGGTGTCGAAGGCCACACGTTCTCTACATCAGCTCGCCCTCGTACCTTCGGTAAGGTATTCTCACATGATTATGTGTCTATATATGACTGATTAGCACAGTTAGCAAGGTAGGATCTACTTTTTATATTCAGGATTTATATTAGTTTAATAGATTATAACCGATCCACATGTTTTTATATGTTTAGTGTTACTCCCTACGGATCCTTAAAAGTGTTGTGACACAAGTTTATTTTGTCGTGTTATTTTGGAGAATTTGTTGGACTGGATACATGTTATTGTGTTGGACCGACCTGTGTTTGACTGACCTAGTACATCTTTACTCCTTTCTTAGTACATGTTTACTACTTTCTTCTCATGTGCCTTTTTTGCTCATAGTCAATGTAATATTGTCTATTTAGTTATTTTTTATGCCCAAGTTTTTGTTGAACGAACTTTTTGTCCACATATATTAAACCAACAAAGAGTACACGATTACATCGATTACAAAAACAAAACTAAAATAGACTAGCAAATATATGAGATCTTCAAGTCTTTCTTCATCCACGACACAATCTTGTACTTTTCTAAACAGGTTCTCCCTTTTTAATTTTGAGCCGCAATGCCAAGTCTTTGTGCACGCATACAGTCATTAAATTAATCAAGCAACATTATCAAGAGCACCACCACTGATATTTTAAGGACAAATAACCGAATCACATTGTCGACGTCGTTGAGAGCCAAGAGAACGAATCCACATTATCGACGACGTAGTAGTCGAGATAGATATTGCGAGGACAAATAACATGAGAAATAATCCAAGATTGATCTCGCGAAAGATCTAAAGAACATACATACCGGAGAGTCCACTCAGGCGATCCCTGAATTATTCCGTTTTTATTGAACTAACCTAATGAATGTACCATTGTCTTTTTTTCTAAGTAATTGTACTGTGGTTGCTTTAGTTGGTTAATTTTGTTGCACAAGTTTTTTCTTGGATTGGATAAATGTGTTAAATATATGTCCATTTTAACCACCTCTATTAATAGTTTTCTAGAAAATGTACCATCATCTTTGGACTGTACCAAATTTGTAAAATAAATCCTTAGTTTGAATAAAATATGGTAGATTTTGTTTAGTTTCATAAGATTTTAAAAAAACAACTATTTGAAGCACAGCTAGAGCTAGCCAGACTCAATACAACAGCTCTCCCAATAGCAGCCATCCGGCACATTTGTCGGATCCGCTACTGGAGATTCTCTTAACGCAAGGCGAAGAGGCGACAAAAATTGTGAGCCTCTAAAACTTCTGTCAACACCAGATTTAAATAAAGTGAAAGGAGGTAAGACATCAGTGTCAAGAAATGAATTGTGCTTTATGCTAATTGAAATGATGCCAAACACACAGCACTACAACAGCAGAAATATATGAATCCGATTAGACACTGATAAAGATTTCTCTGTTATCATAGCCGTGCTATGACTGCTTCGACCTCTGCAGGGGTGTAGAGGTGGTAGTTCGGTGCCACCTTGGCGATGTCAACATTGTTTGGAGTTACCTGTTGCAAATATCATTTTAACTCAAGACACTTGGCAGGGGTTCTTAGCAGCTCAAATTACAAACATGAGACTGGATCGAAACGTCTTTACCTTTTCTTCCATAACCTGTTTCAGGATGGATAGAGCAATGGTTTCAGCCTCCTCAATGGTCAACTCCTGCTCAAGAAACTCAATCATCAGTTTCACAAACAATGGTGGAAGTATCCACATACAGCAGACAGTGGTGTGGTCCGTAATGATTTTCTTTGAAGAGGATTAGAAACATGCCACTTTCAACAACAACAACAACAACAACAACAGCATCTTAGCTATATAATTCCCAACAAAATCCATATGATCCCATCAAGGTAGTATCACAAGTGGCTAGGCAGCATGTAACCTTCCTTTGCATATATACAAATCGTGTTAAGTAGTGTGCAATATAGTTCAGAGCCATTTGATCTTCTTGCATTACCTTGTTAAACTGCTCCTGTAAGGAGCTATCAGCACCTTCCGAGCCAGATCCAATTGCCTTGGCATTGCACTGCCAAAAGGTTCCAGATGGGTCGGTGTAGTACCTGAAGTAAGAATAATATACACAGAGAACTTCAACACTTATGGACATACACATGTTCTTTCTTTTAGACCTTCTGTCAATTCATAAGTTGCCCTTCCAAAAAGCAACTATTATCGTATGCAACAATGTGCTGTGAGGCTTAAGAGAAAACATTACTTATTTTGTACTTCAAAAGGGAGTGGTGTATAAAAATCATTCCCGCATTTTGGAGTTCGATATCCAACAATGTTCACGATGTAACAGTACTAAAGAAGCTTTATTTGTCTGACAATATATCCTACCTAGTAAAAAAATGAACATGACAGCTGTGACTGCGCATAAGCTCACACAACTTGGTGGAAGCAAGATAGTTTCTATTTTTAACGTGCAAAGGATGATATCACAAAACCGTAAACCCCAACAATATGAAGCAACATGTTGGCAGTCAAATCTGGTGCCATTAGATAGTCTTATTTATAACAATCCTCCAATGTTAGGGGAGGGTAAGGAGTCCATAAGCAATTGTTTTAAGAGTTGGGCAGGAAGTGCAGTCAGGAGGAGTTAACCAGTCAAATTTGTCCAGAAAATGATAACGTGTAAGAAACTAACATCCTCTATATAAGGATGCCCTGGAACTTCTAGATAGTAAGGAACAACAACCAAAGCCCAAGTTTTGGTACCCCTTTGCAAAGATTCAGACCGTTAAAACTAAGGTTAAAAACAAGGTAGACACTAAGCGGCTTTAGCAAGCTCAGAAACAAGAAGACAAGAGAAAACACGATAGCACCAACCATAAGTGCTGAGTTCGTGCATAAGAATTGAGACAAGGTGCTGGCTGTAAGTAATATAATTATTTGTTGTCACAACAGAACTGGGACATGCAAGTAGAAGTAAATGCAAGCAAAACTGAAAGCATATTGACATATTCCAATACAATGTACAATTATACTTCCTGAATTCAATTCAAGAATGTTCCATAAAGTTGTAAGAATTGGTACTTACAAGCTGGGACCATTTTCATCATGACCAGCAATAAGGAGAGAAACTCCAAAAGGTCGTGACTGTAGGAGCAAATATATAGATCAGAAACTCCAGTGGTAGTGTTGTGTTCTGATAGTAGTAGCAAAAAGTGCTCACCATTGACTCTTCTTCACCTTCTCCAAAGCGAAGAGCTAGATCACAAATAGCTTGTGTTGTGGACTCAACTGTCATTGGTTCCCCGTATGAGAATCTATGGTTCTGAGTATGAACATACAGTGAGATAAACTGATAAGCAATGAAAAGTGAATGGAGTATACAAGAAAAGAGAAGTACTTGAGTCTCCACACGAGCATGCTCAACCAATGTCCTAGCATCAGCAATAAGGCCACTCATCGCACAACCAACATGCTCATCAATTTCCATAATTTTCTCAACACTGCTAGGTTCCTACATGAAAAGCGAAATTGGTAACTATAATTTTGGTACAATTGGACATAGAGTGCGAAGCCATACAAAAAGTGAGGGGAGGTAGGAAGGGAATAAGTAAAGTAAAAAAGGCCTGTAGCAATCCAGAAGCACATATAATACTTGAATTGGAAACGATGGATGGGGTTCAAATATCCAGGAGATAATGTCAAGTGTTGCAAATATTTGATAGTTTGATCTATGCCAGTCATTCATCATACACACGGCATCATATAATGCGGGCACCAGGAAGTGGAGGGAAGGATCCAACCATGGTGAATCTACGCGTCTTCTACGTCACACATGGTAGAATGTTGGACATCACAACTCACCAATACTATACAACAGACACATCTATATGGAACATAAAAGAATATAACTGAAAAGAAGGTTCAATCAATTTAGTCATTGGAACCAACAATAAGAAGCCTTGGAACAAAATCCCTAAGAGGACAGGGGATTATCCTAAAGCAAAACAAAGCCTAAGAACTCATCCATGACGTTGAAAGCTCAAAGTTCATGAGATAAATTTAGGATAGTTGCACTGACGAAGGGTACTAAAATGAAAAACAGACCCACTCAGTTTCGAAAGTACACAGCCAACAGCACTTACCAGCAACGGAGATGTCACACGTTTCTCCACAGCAAGAACAACCCCATCCTTCGTCTTCAACCCAATAGCAGTAGAGCCCAACTGCAAAAGGGATGAGCATCAATGAAGCCATCACTCATATGTCATATGTGCGTATCCAATGCAGTATTAAGCAGCTTGGTTACATCTGAATATAGCTACAACTATCACTACAATGACCCTCAAAAAAGGCAAATTATACAATCACTGAAACCAACTTGGCAAATAACAAGAAAGAGGCAACCAAGACTAAATGACCGTAGCCCCTAGTTTGACAATAAATTCCTTGCAAGCACCTAGGACTGCAAAAGTTGTCACCACAATTCACAATTTGAGGAAACAGCATTGAGGGCCCTTCCTGAGGTACCTAGGCGTCTAACCACTGAATTTGTCACAAAACTAGATAGCAGGTCTCTGCCCCAAATCCCAAACACATCTAGAGGCATACAAATTAAACTGCAGACTTACCACAAACAACTCCACACATTAGCATCCCAGCGTGGCATCAGCTCAGAGAAAAGAAACAGCACGAATCAGGCAATCTAACGCACACATCGCCCCCAGACAACCCTGGACGGACTCCAACAGGGAATCCGCCACCTCGTCGCCACCGCTGCTGCGGTGCAGACGAGCCGATTCATAACGACACACCGCAGCTGCATCCTCACCAAATCTACACCGAGATCGAGATGAAAAGAGGGGTGCTCAGGAGGGGTCACTCACCTTGATGGCCTCGATGGCGTACTCGACCTGGAACAGCCGCCCCTCCGGCGAGAAGGTGTTCACGCCGCGGTCGTACTCCGTCCTGCGCGAGACATCCCCACAACATAATTTTTATCCCGAAATAAGATGCAAATTTTCACTAGACTAGAGAAACAAACAGCTCCGCCGGCGCAGGATCCAGCCGCCGGAACGGGCGATGGGGAATTTGCGAAGGAGATGGGGCGATTCTTACCTCGTGAGGAACATGGTGGCGCGCGGTTTGCTTGGGCTTGGGGAAGAAGGGTTTGTGGGAGACGAGACGAGACGAAGGTTCTGCTTGAGGAAGAAGTAGTAAAGCAGAGGGCCAGAGGGAGAGAGAGATGGTGGGTCCCACTTGTCGGTGTCACTTAAGAGCGTTGTTTGTTAGCCGCACCGATTCATTTTTGGACGCGTCTAGGCAGTGCCTACTTTTGCGCTACGCAGTCCCCACCCTTGTCCGAACCTGAAACAGACAAAAAAGGAAATGATCCCGCGCTTTTCAGATCGAGAAATTTCTTTCTTCCCCCGATCCCAGCGTACGCTCCCGTGGCGCAGCATCGCGCGCGCATCCCCTGGCGAAAAGACGAGAAACAGACAAAAAGGCTAAAAAGTACATGCGGTACGATCCCCCAGGCCAAACCCTAGGTACTAATATTCTTCTCCTATCTCCTCTCTTCTTCCACCTCCATCAGCCGCCATTGCTTGCCCCTCCCCCCGACCTGGATCTGCTGTAGATGTATAATTAGCAGAGAAAAAACCACAAACCCCAAATCATACACCTCCTCCCCCCGCCTGCTACTTCTCAGAGCCTCCACAAGCCTTCTTATCTCCATAGGAAAACACAAGAAACTACAAGTAGAAAAGTCTCCATAGGAAGCCACATGGAGCACAAAAAAGAACAGGGGATAGTAGCAAAAAAAGCAGGGAGCTCGCAGACCAAGTTGTGACTCTTGCTTGAGATATCCACAAGAACCTACATACCCAGCTTGAAGAAACCTACAGGTAATTAAACAGTGCACCACTTGGTTCTTGATAAACTAGGAGCACGGAAAATCACATGGTTTTCAAGTTTTTGCTAGGTTCCAGTGCACCACTTGGTTCTTGTAAAAAAGGTTGGATCAACCCTTGTGATTTGTTTCTTCATAAAAGTAGAAGCACATGCAAAACCTCCAGTAACCCCCTTGATTCTACCAATATAGGCACTAACTTTGTCTTGCTACCTGAAAACATTTTTTAGCTACTTTCATGAAGTGTTGCATGTATAAAACACAAAAAGAATTAAGCTTAAGGTCAGTTACATGGTGTAGATTAGTAAAAACAATAAAGAAAAAGCACATTGATGGAAGGAACGTAAAACAGAAAACTACTTGTATTTTTTCATGTAGACATGAGTACTAAAAACTACTTGTAATTAAATTTGTGTCTTTTCGAAAACAGGCGTGCACATGGATTGGTTTTCGAGGAATGGGATTGATTTGAACATCCCAGCAGAAGGAGCTGATAACCAGCCATTTGTGAATCTAGAGGCTGAAAAGGTTTTTGAAACTGAACCAGCAAATACAATTGTCGAAAACACAGTGCCTTCTGGTGACACTGGAGCAGAAACAGGGGGGCAACATTTTCTAGTGATATTGATGTAGGAAGTGACGATGAAGTCCAATCTACACCTTGCAGCCAGACTAACATCCAGACGCCGTATCCTGACATGATGTTTGACAGTTGGCAAGAAGCGAAACTGTACTACAACAAATATGCGAAGCGTGTTGGATTTTCTATCAAAGCAAGTACATCGAGGCAATCAGCTGTGGACAAACAGAGGGATAAATGCGTGTTCGTTTGTAACAAGAGTGGAAAGACAGAGGACATAAACGAGCAAGATGTGCCACCTGTAAGGAGTCGGAACCGGAGCCTAACTAAGAAGACAGACTGCAAAGCTCGTTTGCGGGTTAAGAGGAGAGGTGAGAAATGGCATGTCACAATGTTTGTTGAGGACCACAACCACCCTTGCATCAAAAAGTTCAGTATGAAGAGATACTTAAGGTCACATAGAGCCATCCCAAGAGAGGAGAAGGAATTCATCAAATTGCTTCATAAAGTGAACCTCTCTGCTGGCAGGGTTATGTCCATCATGTCTGAATTGTATGGGTCACTACCTAATGTACCATACATCAAGAAAGATGTAACTAACTACATGGCTACCATTAATGTGGAACACACCACCAAAGACATGAAGCTTTTGGTTGAGCAGTTCAAGCTAATGCAGCAAGATGATCCAGATTTCGTGTACAAAATACATAAGGATCATGCTAATAGTGAAGACCGTATCTTCTGGGTTGATGGGGCAGCAAGGCTTGCATACAAGACATACAGTGACTGTTTGTCGTTTGACAGCACCTACATGACTAACATGTATAAAATGCCCTTTGCGCCATTCATAGGGATAAACAGATACGGTCATTCCATTCAGCTAGGGTGCGGGTTCCTACGGCATGAAACTGTGGCTGATTTTGTTTGGTTGTATGAAGCTTTTCTTGAAGCTATGGATGGTGTTCAGCCACAGAACTTTATCACTGATCAAGACGGAGCCATGAAGAGTGCCATATTAGTAGCCTTTCCAGATACATGTCACAGGAATTGTAGATGGCATATCATGCAGAATGCGCAAAGTGTCTTGGGAAACTTCTTGTCAAAACTAGAGGAACTACGTCGAGAGCTGAATGAAACAATTGATCACAGCATGACAGTTGATGAGTTTGAGACGAGATGGACAGAAATGATTGTTAAGCACAATGTTGGAGACAACAAACATTTGGCTGATCTGTATGATCTACGCTCAACTTTTGTTCCAGCTTAGTTCAAGGACCGCTTCTTTCCGTTTCTTCAAACTACTACGCGCAGTGAGGGTTTCAATGCAGTGTTGAAGAAGTATGTAACTCCAAACAATAGTATCACCCATTTCTTCCAGCAGTACCTTAAACTACAGGAGAAGATAGAAGTTGCAGATGATCTAGCTGAATTTGAGATTGAAGATAAGGTACTTAGGGTCTGGTCAGACTACCCTATGGAGAAGCAAGCACTGGAGATATATACACGTGACATAATGAGATTAATGGTGCAACTTGGAGCTGCTGATTTTATTCCAGCACAATACATTCTGCCTAGGTGATCATCACCTCCCGATGAAATTGTGGCTACCAAGATTGATTTGCCTGAGCTACCTAAAGACAGGAAGTTGACAAACAAGGAGAAAAACCTTGTACGCTACGGGACGCTATGTAATGACTTCATAGATGTTGCAAAGATTGCATGTACATCAGACAAAAACAAAGCAATAGCCGATAAGTACATGCGAGACTTGGTCAGTGAGTTGAAACAGCTCAGGGTAACAGAAACGGCAAAGCGCAAAAACAAGAAGAAAGCTACCCCTACTGAAGGTGGGAGTGGAGATCCTGGAGTAGAGAATGTAGAAGAAGCTGATGAAATTATTAGAGATCCTACGGCTACTACATCCAAGGGGCGTCCGGGGGAGAAAAGGAAGAAATCAGGACTACATCTAAAAGCTGCAAAACCTGTGAAGTGTTCAGTTTGTGGCTCAAACCAACATACTTCACCAAATTGTCCATCAAGGATAACTCCAGCTCCTGAACCAGTGGAACAGAATTTATTGCGGGACATGTTTGGCTAGGACAGAAGTCCAATGTATTTTCTAGTTGCTCTATTGTGGTACTTATCTGAATGTTGAACTATTTTGTGTTTTCTACATAAGTACTGTTGTTGTTCAGAACTAGAAATCTTTAATGCGCATCATTAAAAACATGCACCAAAATTTACAAAAATGTAGATGACACACAAAAAGAACACCCCTCGCTGCATTAAACTACTACCATGAAGGGTTTTTAGAGAGGTCAACTAGTACCTATTTTTGATCCCTTTTATTCTTGAACAGCAAATCATTCCATGCGACGATGTTCTCTTCCCATTCCAACCACTTTATCATGAAAAGCTTCCTTGAAATTGGCATGTCAACGTGACTGAAAGGATGTACCATCCTCCGACCATCCCATTCTTCGATGTACTTGAGCATGAAATATCCACAGCCATGTCTAGTGGAAAAAAAAGAGAAACGGAAAATAATGAGTGCTTTTAGTTTCACATAAAAAAAGATAAAGTAGCAAAAGAAGTTTGATGCAAGAAAGAGAAAAATATCTGAAAAATATTGTTTGAGGGAGATGTATATTACAATGTTTTCTGCATAGGGGTTGCGATGAACACAGTTGGGAATGTAGTGATGTCTACATTGGATTGGTGGTAGTTCACCGACCACATCTGCTTGATGGCATCTATAATGATCCGTGAATCTGCCGACAAGCTAGGAGTCCCTACATAACGCAGAGAATCCATAACTTCAAATCTTTCCGCCTTTAGGTTTACCGATATAAGGTAGTAGTGGCCTGTGAACTTATCGGTCATCGGAGTGAGGTCTTGGAGAATAGAAAACATGAGCTGCATGTGTGCAAAAAAAATCAGTGTAAAAAATGGAAGTAAGTTCAAAAATTTATGCATAATTCAACATTTAGTGGGGGGGGGGGGGAATGTAGTGTAAAATGCAGTGGTAATGTAGAAAGCATTAGAACTGACCAGTTCTTTGTGGTCTAAACGGTTTTTATCAGAGAACTCAAAAGCCTTGTGGAGCGAACGGTCTTGAATGAAGTTGGGACTCCTCAGCTTTGTCTGCATTTGATGAACAACTCAATTAGTGAACAGAAAAGAAATGCAGAGTTGGGATTCAAAAGAAAAAGTACATTTTGCAAAACAACATTTGCAAAACTCACCCCAATACTCAATGGCATGACACATTTCCGTTGGCAGGCAAGCTCCTTTGAGAGGATGTACAAGGCAGTCTCGCATGTCGAGTTACTGATCAAACCATTAGGCTTTATTGAATTTGCTAAATCAGCCAAGTAAATGAACCAACAACCGACGTCAATGATTTTTTCTCCATTCCTTTGGTCTTTTGTTCTGCCACCAAATGTACAAACCTTATTGTAGACATCGCATGTGAGCTTCGAAGCAACCGGTTTCTTCTTAGTTGTCATAAATGGTGACATTTGGGCAGGAGCTGTCTTGACGACCCTCTTTTGGTGTGCTTGTGGTACTGGGGTGTAGCTATTAGGAGCTGAAGGTGAGGTCATAGGTTCCTTGAGCCTATTGTTGACTGGTGTAACCACAGGCATCGGGCAGTTCAAGAAAATTTCATCTAGTGAATCAACGGTCTCATTGCTTGAAATTATGACAGGGACTTCCTCCAGACCAATGCCAACAGGTTGTTGCTCAGATGCAACAGGTTTGGTGCAACACAAATCTTCTTGTGCTTTAACATCTGTAACTGGGGAATCATCAAAACCCAGGTCAAAGGTTGGGCAGTCATCTATCAGTTCACGCCGTTGTCTCTCTCTTCTCTGCTGTTCTGTTTCTGAATGTAACTCTGTCCTGCTAAAATCATGTTCAAGCTTCCTGCTCGTGCTGTCAAACTGTATAGGCCCTGCTGGTCCATGTTGATCAACAACTGAGCCTCGAAGCTGGTTGTCCAAGAAAGTGCTAGCCCTTATTTTTGCCGTAGCGAAACGTGTTTGCCTCTTTGGGCTTGGTAACTGGATGCCGCTGCTTCCTACATCCCACTTGACTTCAGCTTTTTCACTGCAGATAGGGTATGGGGGTTTAAGGGGTGACATAGACCTGCCGATGCTTCCTACATCCCACTTGACCTCAGCTTTTTCACTGCAGATAGGGTATGGGGGTTTAAGGGGTGACATAGACCTGCCGCTGCTTCCTACATCCCACTTGACCTCAGCTTTTTCACTACAGATAGGGGATGGGGGTTTAAGGGGTGACATAGACCTCGTGACCGGTCTCCTTAGAATTGGACTGCTTTGAGAAGTTGGGCTGCGGTTGGGCTCAACATGCTGGGTGTTAGGTTCCACAAAAGTTACATTTCCTATCGTTGGCTCCTTTGTTGCCAGTTTAACCTGATGCTGAGAAATGATTCCATCTCTGGTAGGCTTTGAGCAGGCATTCATGGACTCATCTGGTGTGACCTTGGCTATTGATGCTTCCGGTGCGATATCTGCGCTTGACTGTGAGCCTGAACCGTAAATCTCAAGTTGCTTCAATGCTCCAACTACTGAATCTACAGGCACAGTAGAAGCTCCCCTCTCCAAAACACTTTTGCTCTTAAACCTGTTTGTGTTCATGCGATTTGCAACTCCTTGTCCAGTGGAAATTTCCATGTCGAGATCAAAGTTCCCTGTGTCTTCAGACCCCAACTTCTCATCTGGTTCAAACTGAACCTCTTCCTCATTTGGTTTAGGTGGTTCAGGTTCCTTGAGCTGATTTGGTTTTGTCTTCTTTGACTTGCCACCAACAGTTTGGAAACTCTCAACAGGTGGTTTCCTCTTCCTGTTGTCCTCTTGCATGACCCGAGATTCATCCGTGTCTATCTTCAATCCCATGCGAGTAGCAACTTTCCCCTCTCTAAGCACTAGTTTCTCTGTTTTCTCTGTGGTGCATTTAGATGTTCTTTCTCTTGTTCTAATATTGTGTTGAGCGGCAATGAGCTGCTCCCCCTCAGGAATACGATCCACCTCAAGTGGCTGCGATTTTGAAGGTCTTGACAGATTCTTCAAGAACTTTGCAATCCCATCCTCAAAAACAGTGCACATATCTGTAATAGCAGTTCTGTACTTTGCCATATCCTGTTTCCAAATAAAGAAACCAATAGTTAAATGCACTGGTATTGATAAAACCAAAAAATACATGCCGAAAACAATTATTTACATGCAAAAAGAAGTATATAATTATTAAAACTACAAATGTTTTGAGGACTGTACAAAGCTAGAGTCAATGAAAAGGGACCTGCACATGAAGAGCAGTGCAAAAAAAATCAGGACAAAAAATTAAAACCACTGTTAGAGAAAATAGGGGAAAAAATACATGAAGTCCTACATGTACTTTTATTTTATCTGCAAAACATTTGCACTTTTATTTTATATGAGAAACTACATGTACTTTTCTCCTCTATGCATGGATAAAAACTATATGTATTCATGCAAAAGGACAGAAAAAGGTAAAAAATACAGTTAGAACAAAAACAATCTCTTACGTCTTCAGTGTGATCACCAGGGGCATGTGTTTTTATAAACACGTCGAGTACTGATGGCCCTGCTGAGAACAAGGTCATCTTGATCCCGAAACAATGCTTCAACTGAAAAACCATGTAAAAGAAGGACAGTTAAAAAAGACACCAACATAAACTACATTTGAATGCTTGATTCTTGGAACAACAAATGAAATTAAAAGGTAAGACTTACAGGTAGCTTCCCAAATGAGCCATCATTGTTGGTATCCAAATCGACAGCCAACTTAACCAACTTGTTGGTCCAAACGCATATCCGAGTGCCTTCTTCAGGCACCTCAAGTTCAGAATCTAAATCCAATGCATCAACGTATAGAATCTTCAAAATTGAAAAGTGCAAAAATAAAAACATATTAACAGGTTTTCAGCAACATGTGGAAAAAAGTAACCACAAGATACAACTAGAACATAAAAAAGACATGGGAAAAAGTACAAAAATAAAAAAAGATGGGCTAACCATGAGGTATGGCATACAAGCCTTGAACCAATTTTTGGTACCCTTTGCCCTTGCTGTCTGAATGATTATATCAATGATGAACTGCGGCCAATTCAAGTTGCGGATGGCTTTCGTGTTGACCAACGAAGGGTAACATCTAGGGCTGATCCCAATAGCAGTAGTTGGGGCAAACACAGCGCATGTCAGATATATGCAAAATTTCCTCAAAAAGATATGGTTTGCAGGATGAGCTGCCCCCAGCTGTTTCTCGAGAAATGCGAGGGATGGCTGCTTCCCATCCTTAATGTCGAACATTTCCAACATCGTTTTGGTTGCCCCAGCATCCAAACAGTAAGAAATAGGTATACTCCCCATAGGAACTCCCAATACACGGACAACTGACTGCATGTCCGTCGGAATCCTTCCCCTCGACCCAAAGTCAAGTTCACATGTATCAGGAGTGAAGCAACCCATTAGGAACTTGCATAATTCAGGGATCAGCTTGTTGCACTTCCAGTGAAGTACATCCCCTAAATCTGCATTGATTATAACTTTACGTTGCTCCGGAGTGAAGCCTTTGCATACTCTGAACATCTTCATTGGGGAAGCACGATTGAAAAGACCACTCTATTGAAAGAAAATAGGAACAAATATATATGAGTTTCCCTTCCACATACTCTAAGAATTAACTACATTCAAAACCTTAAAACAAAAAACAAAATACCTTAATCTTGTTTCCCTGTCCAACTTGCTCATCTTGAGGGGCATTCAAATTTGGAGCTAGAGCATCTTCGTGCTGAGGGGGTTGAGATTCTGTTATAACAGGCTGAGCTTCCTCCATATCATCTTCTTGTTGTGGGTTTGTAGTTTCATCAGATACCCGCACTTTCATTTTAAGCCTCTACTTCAATCTTTTGAACTTTGCTTGCGTAGACTTGGGTAAACTCTGAGGTGTCCGGGAGCGTCTCCTAGGAATAATTGGAATCATCATATCTCCATGGAAAAAGCCCCTGCAAAAACTGAAAGAAAAAAAGATAAAACATATACACCATTCCCATATTGAGTTATGTACACCCCATGTACATCATTCCCTTATTAAACTACGTACTAGCAACCTATCTATGAAACTACATGTATAACACACAAAAAACTGACCAAAAATTGAAGATCAAATATACTCAAAATCATGTTCCCGAAACCAAAAAACAACTAAGAGACTGCTCACGCGGAGGTTCACCTTCAAAACAAAACAAAATCATATTCCCGAAACCAAAAACAGCAAAGAGTCTGCATGGGGTTCACCTGCAGATAATGTACATTCACAAAAAATAGCACATCTAACGGCTACATGTACCCAAAATGCGTACTAAAAAAAAGCGGGGCACTCACACATGATTTTCAAGCTGCATATATGGGGAGAAAAGGATCTAAACCACAAAGATATAGAATGTAGGATGAGACTACTTTTGTATCATATAAATGTACTTTATAAACCGAACCTACAACTTAAAAATTAACCAACGCATTGCTTGAATTACAGAAAAAAACATGCATACGGAGCAGTATTCAAACTCAAAACTCCTGTAGATTAGGTCTCACCTGTATTAAATCTCGAGGAAACTCCCTAGTCCTTCTGACCCGATAACGAGCAACAACCTGCGGACCAAGTAAATTACGCTGAAGTCTTACAATCCTCAAAAACAACATTACAATAACAAACATCGCATACATTTGGGCGTTTGTTAGGGTTCTAGCTAGAATCACATGTAAGAGAACCGAACAAATGAATGGATCAAGATGGAAGAAATTGAATCGAATAAGACTCACCGGTGACCGATTTCGAGATGAACAAGTTTCGAAACGCAAAATCCAGCCCGTAAAACACCCCCTCAAATCCAGACAGCAACAATGGAGGGGGTCCCACGGAGGAGGAACTCGCCGAGCTTCAACCTGCGGGGGTAGTAGAAATCAGATGCGCCCCCGAGGACGTCGACGACGACGCTAGATTCCGCGACAAAACACAAGCAGAAAAATGAGAAGGAAAAACAGATCGAGCTCCACCGGAGGATGAAGGAGGTCGCCGCGCGAACCTCAGCTAGGCCAGCAGCACAACGACGCCGGGAAATAGCCGCCGTTGCCGGGGAATCGCCGGCGTCTACGCAGGAGGAGGAGGCGAGCTAGAATGGGGAACGGGAAAGGAATAGCCCACGGTATTCGAAACCCATCGGTGAGTTTTGTCTGGACGCGGAAAAAAAGAGAAGAAAACGATCGGCGCCGCACGATGGCAATCGAACGAGGCGCGAGGGTGAGCACTATCACGAGCCCAGACGGTGCGCAGGCACGGAATAGATTTTCCGTTCATTTTTTACCTCCGGTCTCCGTGCCTCACTTTGGCTTGGCTAAAAAGTGGCATGATTTATGTTGTGTACTCGTTTGTCTGTGGAAAGTTCTTATGGATAGGACGACCTAACGCGCGCAACCTTAGGTCCTTGACATGGCGCGCACGTCGCCGTTCACCTGTTCCCTTTCCCACGCGCGCTGCCGTTTTCACATGGTGACCCCACCACATGCGCTCTACGCTAGCTCTGTACTACTCCTTACGAAGTTGTCTAGCTCGTAGCTAGATATTGCTGATGTTTTGTTATCTAGCGAAAGTGCATGCTCCTTGTACACGTATCAGATTATCAGCAAGTTGGTTCACTCCGGTCATTCGTCACGGTGTTCGCTGGTTCTCAACGTCGTGCCAAAATGTCGTCAACCATACTTTTGTACCAAAAACGTACGAGATTTTGTGAAGACGCATATAGATTTTCGAACCACTTCGTTAATATGTCACATTTTTTATGTAATCATTTTTGTGTGTTAATAATAAATAGGAGGTGAATTTTGTTGCAAATAAATTGAAGACAAAATATTTGTGTTCGCCCACCTTTTAATTGCTCCAAGCACATTGGTTTTGTTGTAATAGTTTGTAAATTTCGTTGAAAAACTTGGTGAATTTTGTTGCAAATAAATCTATGATAAAATATTTATGTTCACTCACATTTTAGTTGCTCTAAATATATAGGTTTTTTGTTGTAATTGTTTATGTTTTTTGTTAAAATAGTTGGTATTTTTTGTTGCAAATGAATCTGCAACACCGATATTTTTGTTTACCCACCGTTTACGTTGTTATAAGCACATGTATTTTTGTTGTAATAGCTTGTGATTTTTATTGAAATTGTTGATGATTTTTGTTGCTATGCAATCCGATGAAACATTACTTGTTTAAATACTTTTTGTGAAATTAATTATTTTCTAAAATGTTGCCGCATTTGTTGAAATAATATATATTTTTTGTTCACGGGACGAGAAATTTTGTTGTCATGCTCATCAATATGTTGTAATACAGAGAAGAAATCAACATAGTGGCATTTTTGGTGTAAATACTGTGAAGGTCGGGGGCAACTCAACATACCCCTTCGTTTAAGTGAGTTTTGTTGTGGAGTGCGGGTTGAGTTCCAAACAATCGAGGTGCTATAATGTAAAAACGTAATTAACAGATCTGAGCGTAGGATGATGATCCAACGGTTCTAAAGGGGACCTAAATTTGACAAGTTTAGGTGGACCTACGCCTAGCACTGGCCTCTGTCTGTCCACATATTTTTCCCTATTTACAGTATTTCACATTTTTATGTTTGGTTGTCTGTGTTGCATCACTGTTTACATGTGAATACGAGCAACTATTTCCTCCTAGTTTATATGATGAACTTACCTCACACCACACTAGCGGTGAGATGACGGTACTACGACTGTCGTGAGAGGGTGGAGTTAAATGTGGCAGCGGTGAGCTAGATAATAGTGTGACAACAACACCTCAGCGGTACAGCAAGAGTATGGGGTTAACCATGTGAAGCGACTGGTGAAATTTAGAGTGCTAACACAACTAAGATTTAGATTCAGGTTGAGATTGATATACCAACTAGGAACAGGATGCTCAGATGTGGGTGGAGAAAAAGCTCAAAAGGCATACTTCCTGCGCTTTTAGAGGATCTAAATCAGTCTTCATCCTTTCACTTTTCAAAGCCCCTCGCAATAAATATATCAATTTGTTTCGAAGAAATTTAGATATTTTCGATCTCCTCGAAAGAAACAGCGACGTCGGGCTGTGGAGGGAGGAGGTTGAAGAACACCTACACCAAGAACAACCTAGCAGCAGAGCGGCAGCAACAGAGCTCACGGTGGCGGGGAGCAACAGTGATAAAGGTTGAAGAACATACACTACATGCGGTCTACATACATACAGTACATAATTCGATCATATACGACTGCTGAAACATGCGCGGAGCATTGAGATCAAGCTACAGGTCAAAGGATATCTCAAAGGGTCGACCGAGTGCAACGGATTCAACAAAATTCGTCCAAAGACGTGCAAAATGGAACTTCGAAAATGGGAAACTACAGTCGACGAAACTCGCCCACATATTTGGTATTCAATTTTTTTCGAATCGAACAATATCTGAAAAGATTAGAAAGGCACTAAGTAGAGAAGTTTAACGAAGACGAGCATAAACGTTGCCTGACACATCCAGTGGGCTCGCTCGTGTGGGAGGGAGGCACACGGGCTCTTCTCAGCCTAGTCAAAAGGACCTACGAATCAAAAAAAAACTACGGGGAAGAAACCCTGTGGATTAAGAGCGCTAATATACATGCACACACACTTATCCATATGAATCGTATGCACGTACACCCTACCCCTATGAGCACCTCCGAGAGACTGAGCCCTGGTCTGGTCTTGAAATTCACGAATTCACCACAGGCGTCTCGCTGTCAACGGGAACGTCGCCTCCCATTGAACAATACTAGTTGAATGCCCGTACGTTCCTTAAAAATTTCTTTGATTCAAAAGAATAGCATTGAACTAAGTTATCATATTATCAAAATGAATTGCCTGGTGCAAAAATTGTCGAAAGTAAACATTGTTAAGTATATGACGCGGTATACATCCAAATGAGCCAAAAAAAAGTATCACAACTTATCTGGTTCATTAGATAGTAGAAGATGCCATAAGGCTCATCACATGTAATATTCATATTGATAATTTTTTGAAGAATAAGAACAAAATAGATACACAAATCTTTATGGCTGACGTCAGGCCAACAACGCCATGGAACACAAACCTCCTCCCTCAATCATGTTCGCCGCTCCACCACTCTTCTTTCTCCTTTAGTGAGGGCATCTCCAGTCGCCCCCCCCCCCCCCCCCCCAAGAGGCCTTTTTAGCGCTGGCGGAAGAAAAAATCTACCAGTCGCCCCCCAAGAAATCGATTTAGCGTCGGTTAGCGTCGTTTTTTGCGCCGGTTAGGTTCCTGGGTACCACCTGGGGGGGCAAAAGGCGTGCGCGGGCCAGACCTGTCGGCGAGACTGGGCGATCTCCCTCCATAATTTTGAGCTTCCCTCCCTTTTTGCCCCCCCCCCCCCCCCCCCCCAAATAGCTCACCCGCCACCCGATCCCACCATTTCCCACCAGTTCTTCAGCTCTAGCCCGCCACGCCTCCCGCCAAATTCGTGAAACAAAAAAAATTCTAGCAACAATATCCTTAAAACATGCCGAGATATATTCTATGCAGATATAGTAGTACGAACGGAGATCGGAATACATACCCTTGTAGACCGAAAACGGGGATTACGTTCCCGCACAAACGTTCTCGATGAAGACCGACGAAGCCGACCTCAAGGTCGTGTAGAGGAAACAGACCTCCGAGTACCGCTAGCTCAGCACCTCGCAGGGCGTTACACACGTACGGTGGAAACGACGGCCTCCAAAGTTCCAGTCCAGGACGAGCAGCAGAAGACTTGAACCGGAACACCAGCAGCGCGGAAGCGGGCTATGGTGGAAGAGATCCCCCTCTCAAATCAGCGCAACTCCGACAAAGGGAATCATTAAATCGAGAGAGAATTGGGGAATTAATTGGTGAATTAAAAAGCCAGGGGTGCCCCTTCTTATATAGGCTCCTAGGGGGGAGCCAACTTGCCAGCCAGACAATGTGGGACTATCCCCCATTGCATGGTGCAGCATGGCTGGTGCGCCGGCCCCATGGTGGGCCCCTTTTGGCCCACCTGGGTCGGCCCCAGTGCTCCCACCGAATTCCCCTAGGGAATTTTCCCCCTCTTGGCCCTTCTTTCGACCAGAAGGTCCATTTAGGGAAATCAGCCTAAATAAATTCAAAAATAAATATATAAAATCATATTTAGACATTAATTACACTAATTAACATCAAACATATTATATATAATTTATTCTAGCTCCGAACACTATTTTGTGGCTGCCCGATCTCCATCGGACCTCTTCCGGAACGTTCCCGGTGATCTCTTTTCTTTCCGGTTGTTTTATCGAAACCCTAAGTGTGTTACCCTAGCGGTTCGATATAATAACAGACATGATCGAGACTCCTCTCCGATCAATGACTAACTCGTAGGCCTGGACCACATGAATTAATCCCTGTGATATAACGAATGACTTTCATCTATCAAACATGAACGTAAAGTCTTAAACCTTTTGCCATGGCGATACTTAGCGTGTCTGAGCGTCGATCATAGATATCTCCATATCTAGCTTGACCTCGTTACCGACAACGCTATCTTATACTCGTCTATGATTTCATGTCTCCGTGACCTAGTCACATGCTTGCAAGCTCATTAGATATAATCTCACCGAGTGAGACCTAGAGTATCTATCCTGCTATGCGGACTGGCAAATCCCGCTTTTGACCCCTCGTCTCAACTACTCCTTTCCGATCCCCAAAAGTATCACCGTTATTGTCATACTAATTAAGATACGACGTTTGGTGCATTCAAAGTATCTTCCAGGAATAACAATAATAGTTGGTCACGGTCAAAGGTGTAATGACTACGTCCTACAAATATGGGTATGTCCATCACATCGTTCTCCAACGATATGACTTCCAGTGCCGACCGGCGCCATGCCCTATGATCGGGAAACCTCGATCATCGGTCGTGCAACGAAACTAGTCTTAGTAGAGCCTACTAGGGACTTGGTTGTTTACGCATCACACCCGTATTAATGTTTACGCTTAATATGGTTACAGCATGACACAAAAACGTATTATGAACAAACGAGATATGATAGAGAAATACACTTTATTAATTGCCTCTAGGGCATATCTGCTTCAGTCTCCCACTTGCACTAGAGTACAAATTAATCTAGATTACAACTTGGTAAAAGCTTAACACCCATAGCTAACTGGTGTTTTTCATGCTTGTCAAGAGGAAGAGGCTTCGTCAGGGGATCTGCCACATTCAGATCTGTATGCACTTTGCAAATCTTCACATCGCCTCCTTGTACGTACTATCGTATCACATGGAAGCGTCGGAGAATGTGTTTGGGGTGGAGTGAGACCTTGGCTCCTTGACGTTAGCAATGGCACCCGTATTGTCGCAGAAGAGGATCAAGGGGTCTTGCACGCTCGGGAATACTCCAAGTTCAATGATGAACTTCCTCAGCCACACAGCTTCATTCGCGGCTTCGCAAGCAGCAATGTACTCCGAATCCATTGTAGATTGTGTGACGATGGGTTGCTTCCCACTTCTCCAGCACACGGCGCCTCCATTCACCTTGAACACATAACCTTTCTGTGACTTAGAGTCATCGGGGTCTGAGCAGAAACTTGCATCCACGTAACCTGTTACGCCAAGTTCTTCATCGTAGCCACCATAGACAAGGAACATTTCCTTTGTCTTATTGAGATACTTAAGAATGCTCTTAACAACAATCCAATGCGCCATTCCAGGATTACTTTGGAACCGGCTTGTCAAACTTAGAGATAATGCCACATCAGGTCTAGTACTTAACATTGCATACATAATCGATCCTATGGCTGAAGCATAAGAATGTTTAGTCATATCGGCTTTATCCTGTTCCGTTACCGAACACTGTGCCTTTCGCAATATTTTATTCTTGATAACCGGCAGAGAACCCTTCTTTGCCTTCTCCATACCAAAACACTTCAATATTTTATCAAGATAAGTACTCTGACTTAACGTTAATAGACGTCTTGATCTATCACGATAGATTTTAATGCCTAAGGCGTATGCAGCTTCTTGTAAGTCCTTCATGGAAAATTTACTGTTTAAATAACCCTTCACGCTATGCAGAAGTTCCACATCATTCCCAATCAGCAATATGTCATCTACATATAGTGCTAAAAACACAACCGAGCTCCCACTCGTTTTCTTGTAAATGCAGGTCTCTTCCAAATTTTGGACAAATCCAAAACCTTTGATTACTTCATCAAAGTGAAGATTCCAGCTCCGAGATGCTTGCTTGAATCCATAGATGAAGCGTTGAAGCTTGCATACCTTGCCAGCATTTTCTGGATCGACAAAACCTTCTGGTTGTACCATGTACAACTCTTACTCAATGTTTCCATTTAGGAAGGCTGTTTTTACATCCATCTACCATATTTCATAATCGTAATAGGCAGCAACTGCTAACAAAATCCGAACAGACTTCAGCATCGCTACAGGTGAAAAAGTTTCATCGTAGTCAATCCCATGAACTTGTCGGAAACCTTTTGCGACAAGCCGAGCTTTATAGACGGTACATTACCATCAGCATCAGTTTTCTTCTTAAAGATCCATTTATTCTCGACGGCCTTGCGCCCTTCGGGAATATCCATCAAAGTCCACACTTTGTTATCATACATGGATCCTATTTTGGATTTCATGCCTTCTAGCCATTTCTCGGACTCTAGACTCGCCATTGCCTCCCTGTAGTTCGTAGGTTCATCTTGTTCAATTAACATGACGGTGCAAACCATGTTGCCATACCATTCTGGTGCGATACGAGATCTACCATACCTACGAGGTAGAATACTTTCCTCAACAGTTTATCCCACTCCATCTGTGGAGGACGTTTCCGGAACAGCTTCCGTTGCGCCACTCGGAATTTCGAGTTCAGGATCAACGATCTCATCGAGGTCTACCTTCCTCCCTCTTACTCCTTTCGCGAGAAACTCCTTCTCTAGAAAGGTACCGGTCTTCGCGACAAACGTTTTGCCCTCACCTTGGTTGTAGAAGGTGTATCCAACGGTTTCCCGCGTATATCCTACAAAGACGACTTTCTCCGACTTCGGTTCGAATTTGTCGGGCTGTAGTTTCTTAACATACGCCTCACAACCCCAAACCTTCAGAAACGATAACTTAGGCTTCTTGCCATACCATAATTCATATGGTGTCGTTTCAATGGATTTGGACGGAGCCCTATTTAAAATGAATGCGGTTGTTTCTAACGCATAACCCCAAAAGGATACGGGCAAATCGGTAAGAGACATCATAGATCGGACACTATCCAGTAGAGTACGATTACGTCGCTCGGACACGCTGTTACGTTGCGGTTTTCCGGCAGGCGTAAGTTGCGGCACGATGCCACAACTCTTCAGATGTGTGCCAAACTCAAAACTCAAATACTCGCCACCACGATTGGATCAGAGGTGCTTGATTTTCTTGTTAAGCTGATTTTCAACTTCACTTTGAAATTCTTGAAATTTCCAAAAGTTTCAGACTTGTGTTTCATCAATTAGATATAACCGTATCTACTCAAATCATCAGTGAAGGTGACGAAGTAACGATAATCATTGCATGTCGAAACGCTCATTGGTCCACACACATCTGTATGTATGATCCCCAATAAATCTGACGCCCGTTCAACGAAACCTTTGAACGATGTCCTGGTCATTTTGCCCATAAGGCATGGTTCGCATGTATCGAGGGATCCAAAATCCAACGAGTCCAAAAGTCCATCGGAGTGAAGTTTCTTCATGCGCTTTATACCAATATGACCGAGACGGCAATGTCACATATACATGGCGGTATCATCACTACACTTAATCCGTTTGGCTTCTATGTTATGGATGTGAGTATTACGATCGAGATTCAACAAGAATAAACCATTACTCTCGGAAGCATCAACATAAAAGATATAATTCATAGAAATAACACAACTGCTTGATACTGATTTAAATGAATAACCGTCTTATAACAGGCAAGACCCACTTATAATGTTTACACTCAACAATGGTACAAAATAACACTTATTTAAAACCAAAACTAATCCCGATGGTAGATGTAGACAGAGCGTGCCGACAGCCACCACGTCGACTCTCGATCCGTTGCCGACGCGCATCGTCACCTCATGCTTAGCCAGCCGCCGTTTATTCCGTAACTCCTCCAGAGAGTTACATATATGAGCAACAGAATCAATATCAAATACCCAAGTGTTGCTGCTGGACGGATGTAAGGTACACATTTATAACATGTATATCAAATATACCTTGCTCTTTGTTGACTATTTTGCCAGCTTTCCTATCCTCCAGGTATTTGGGGCAGTTGCGCTCAGGTGATCCGATGGTCACCACCATCTTCTCCAGCTTGATTTCTAATTCAGCCACTTCGAGCATCTTTAGGATTTCTGACAGGGGTTTTGGCGTACCTTTCATGCCGTAATGCACGATGGCGTTCTTAATCCACGATGGCGTTCTTATAGCTAGGGGGCAGAGAAATCAGCACCCTATCAATAACCAGCTCTTCTGGGATCACACTTCCCAGATCATTCAGGAGCTGAACACAGCCAAACAACTTGGATAAGTGCTCACTAATATTGTCGTGCTCTTCCATCTGGGTTGATAAGAAAAGCACGGATGCTGAACCTCTCAGCCTTGACTTGTCGTGCAAAAACAACCATGAGCTCAGTGATTATCTCATAAGCACCCTTGTTCATGAAGTGGTTTTGCAGGTCAGCCTCCATGGCAAAAAGCATGCCACTCTAGACATAAGAAGAAATATCCGCCTTAACCTCATGGACATTCCTTTCGATTTCTGAGGCGGTGTTTGGCAGATCACCTAAGGGGGCTTCAAGGATGTAGGCCACCATGTGAGTTTCAAGAATGGATTTCAGGTCACGGAACCAGGACACGAAGTTAGACCCATCGGTCTTAAGCTTCTCTTTCTCAAGGAACATGGCTAGGTTAAAGGAGGGGTGAGACATCTACACTGGAATTTGCAACAACATAAGACTTTGTTCATAATAATTTTGAGTTATAGTATTTTTAGAAAATAACTAACATAACTCCCACTCAAACGAACATCCCTCCTGGTCGTTTTAGCGATTACACGACCCCCATCCATTGCACCACCCCTCATCATCAGAGCCTGCAACACAACTTCAAGATTATACAATTGACCGTCACACCAATTTTGTGACTCATGCTCGACCTTTCGGCCTCCGTGTTCCGAGGCCATATCTGCATATACTAGGCTCGCCACTATAACCTCCACGTAACGCTTGTGCAACATGGCTTACACCCACTGTATGCGAACGACGATATGTCTGATACTCGATCGTCACGGCCTGCCTCATAACGTAGAACTTTCTTGGTGGTGCTCGTTGGAGGAAGAACACTAGTGGTATTTTTGAAGGGATCATCTTATATATGACTACCGCCGCGTAACTAATATATACTAATATATATAAGAGTCTGGATTTGTTGCCACCCGTGGGCTATACCACCCCATCCACCGCCACCCGATCGGTAGTTGGAGATTCGCACAGCTGGCTCTGATTTGCTATTTAGAAGAGCTAGTTCTCGTTACATAAGGTAATAAAGGTAGATTAGGACCTAATCTTGTGGTGATAGTCAGAAAACAGTACAAAAACTGGCAGAGCCGCAGCAGGCCCCAGCGCAAAGGGCATCATTTGCATGCTGCCGGATGCGTATTAAATGCCAGTGCATCGATGCACGCATGGATCAATCGGGGGGGGGGGGGAGGGAAGCATGGCACACGAGCGCGAAAAAAGGAAGCATCCTATATTTACTGCCAATGAATTCACAATGTCGTTCATGCCCACCAGCGCGCGGACATATCATTACGCTTAAGTGGTAGTTGCCGTCTAGGAAATGCATAATCCAAACTGAACGGATATACGTCGCCTAGAGGGGGGTTGAATAGGCGATTTAAAACTTTTTCCGAGGAGCCGGAATATCCGGTCCAAGAATGACCCGGAAATTCCGGTGTGCTTGATAAATGCGGAATAAATTAGAGGTTTACTTTAGCAAGCATACAACCTAGATAAATACTAGGTTTACCTATGTGCACCAACAACTTAAGCTAAGCAATACAAGTAACAAGGTGATAGCAAGATAGATGACTTCAAGCACGAAGGCTATCACAATGTAAAGTGCATAAGTAAAGAGCTCGGGTCTAGAAATAACCGAGGCACGCGGAGACGAGGATGTATTCCCGAGTTCCACCCAAAGGTGTACGTCTCGTTTGGAGAGGTGTGCGCAACCACAACAGGTTAGCCGCAACGCCACAAAAGCTCACCTTCTTCTCCTGATGAACTCAACCACAAAAGGTTGCGAGTTCACCTTCCACTATTGATCCCCTTTTAGGGCGGAGATCGAATCCCGTACAACACTCTTGAGGCACACACCCACAACTTAATTGGGGGCTCCCAAGTCTTGAGGCACACACCCACAACTTAATTGGGGGCTCTCAAGATGACCACAAAAGGTCTTGACCACAAAAGGTCTTGGCCACAAAAGGCCGGCCACAAAAGGCGTCTAGGGTCCAATGACTCAAGAGTAACAAGCTCACAAGTAACACCACCACGAATCCTCGTGGAGGGCTCAAACCGATGCAAATGCAATGGCAAGAACACACGAAGTGCTCAAGTCCTTCACTCTCAAATTCCAACACAACAACTAATGCTTATGGGGGAATAAGAGAGGAAGAACAAAGGAAACCACAAAGGAGTCAAATCCTTCACTCCCAAATCCCACCAAAAGCAACTAATGCTTATGGGGGAGAAGAGAGGAAGAACAAAGAGGAACAACCACAAAGGAACTCCAAGAACTAGATCCACTAAGTTCCCCTCACTTAGAGAAGAGATGGATTGGTAGGATTGTAGATCTAGATCTCCTCTCTACTTTCCCTAAAGAATATGCAAGATTCTATGAAGGGATTGAGAGGGGAGTGAGCTTTCCAAGGTCAACAATGGAGTAGGAGAGATGGAAAAGTCGTGCTGCCTTAGGTTGGCTGGGGAAGAAGAAGGAGAGGGGTATTTATACCCCTCTAGGAAATATAGCCGTTGGCTGTTTCGACACTCGGAAATTCCGGTCACCCGGAAATTCCGAGTTCATGAAATTTCCGAGCAGAAATTCCGGCTGGAGTCAGAACCAAAACCAAACTTTTCCTTAGCCGTTTCTGGAGGGCTTTTCTGGGTGCACTCGGAAATTCCGGTATATGGAAATTTCAGAGCACAATTTCCGGTTCGAGTCAGAACCAAAAATCCTTCTTTCCTTAGCCAAAACTGGAGGGCTTTCTGGGTGCACTCAGAAATTCCGGTAGACGGAAATTTCTGAGCACAATTTTTGGCTCGCGTCAGAACCCTTTTTTCTCCTTTCCTTAGCCGTTTTCTTGGATGAGTTGGGGAACCGGAAATTCCGGTAGAGCGGAATATCCGACCCCAATAATCCGAATCAGCAAAACACCGAAATGAAAACTGCTATAACTTTTGCAAATGAACTCCAAATGAGGTGAGACCAATTTTGTTGGAAAGATAGCGACGATGAGCACCCAACAAATAGAGTAAAATCACCAGACATGGCAAGGTGTGGGAATTTCCTCACAGTAGAAGCGGCAATATTTTCGCCACCGAAACCGCAACAAGTTGTCCAAAGTAAAACCGATTTCGATGAACTAGAGCTTGAAATGGAGATGAACCAAGCTCTAATTCCTCACCAACATAAAAGCCAAATAAGAACCAAGAAATATGATATGCCAATTATGCTAAGCTTTGAGCTCTCCACAATGATGGGATCAAGTTACTAACTTGAGAGCCCCTCTTGATAGTACGCCTATCTATCCTATAGCCCTATCAAGATCATACCTTTGCCTTGAGCATTCCACTTGAGTTAGATGATGACTATCTTGATCTCTTCAAGTGGTTCATCTTTCTTGATTGTGCGTCCAATCACATGCTTGATAAAGACTTCTCCAAATAGTCCCCCATGCTTACAATGTCTCGCTTAGCTTCATCTTCATGTATCAATTGCAAGCACCAAGCATAGGATCTCTTCAAGAAGCTTCTCTTGGTCTTGGTCTTGCACATCTCACCTTGATGACGATCACCACATGACGTCATCCTCCAAGAGCTATATGAAATCTTCATTTGATGCAAGCCCATGGGAAGATACCTAACCTCATATAAAGATACCACACACACATATATCATGGGTTACTTCACAAAGCTATGCGGACAAGTGTTTACCATCCCAAGAGATATATGATCGCTCTTGGTACATCTTGTAGCTTTGTGTGTGGATCAACATCTTGATCAACCTTGTATCTTCCAACATTTCTTTACTAATATGATGTCTTGAATACTTCAAGACATACTTGAAATATGCTCCACTCAACACATAAGCTTCAAGAGTCCAACACATGAACTACACAATTCCATGGACATGATCTATAATGATATCTCAATGCAAAAATTAGTCCATAGAGATTGTCATTCAATTACCAAAACCACACATGAGGGAAAATGTTCTTTCAAAGGAGTATGTCCCGGACGCGCCGGTTGCAGGTGCTTCGGATGGCCGTACCCCAATAGGCAACAAGAAGGCCAAAGCGGCGAGGAACGCCACGCCGGCTGCGGCGAAGCTACAAGCGTCAATCGAGACCTGCATCGCCGACGTCCAGGCCCACGCCGCAAAAAGGGAGGAGACCTCCAAGGCGCGGTGGGCGGCGGTCATGGACAACTCGAAGGTCAAGCTCAACCTCCTCAGGACTGGCACCGTGGCGAAGAAGAGGAACCACGACCTCGCCTTCCTCGTGGGCGGCTGCGATCCGGACGCGATGGACCCCGAGGTGAGGGAATGGTTTCTGGCGCAGCGTCGCCTCATCCTCAGCGACATCAGCCGGTCGGCCAGCTCGGCGACGCCCACTGCTGCGACGCCGAATGTCGAGCCTGCTGCGACGCTCACTGCTGCGACGCCCGTCGTCGACCTCGAGGCGGAGAACGCCACAACTGCTGCGACGGCCATCGACCTGGAGGATGTTGTCCTCAAAGATGTCACTCCAAGCTCGACGCCAGCTCCGACCGCCGCGCCCATCTACGACGTCGACGCCGCGCCGACCTCTGCCTAACCGCCGATTGCGGCCATATCGCCCAACCGTGGCGTCTTTTTTGTATGACCGCTCGCCCACCTGTGGCGCTTTTTGTATGATCGGCAACTGCGGCCGTGGATCGCCGAACTCAGGCTGTTTTTTTGGCGCAGGAAGAAGAACTTTTAAATTTATGTTCTATCTATTTTCTGGGGGCGCCGAATGGCTGGTGAAATCATCCCCCAGATTTTAGTTAGCGCCGGCGTTAACGCTTAAAAGCGCCAGATCAAAAACTGGTGAGCCGAACGAACCGAAGATGCCCTGACACCTTGATACCATTCAGTAGCTCGTCGACAGAGGACAGCACTGCGTGGGGAGCAGTGCTAACCTGCAGCTTTCTTCGCCAGGCTTCGCGCAAAGGAGATGGATGGATTGTCAGTCTGGTTACGACGGCCTGTTATTCCTGTTTTTTTTCTTTGCGATGCGAGCGCATCCGTGATCACGTTTCAGCTGTCCGAAAATAGAGGAGTTTTGGCGCTGTCTTCCACGAGAAGGAAAGGAAAGCCGCCCAATTATAAAACACTATGGCGCCTTAAACCCGAGTTCCTCTGTTCAAAAGAGAACGAAAAAGCTCTCCCTGCCTCTGCAAGCGGGCCCCATGTCGTCGTCGGCGGCGCACCAGAAGGCGGCCGCGGCGGCTCCAGCTGACGAGGAAGAGGCTGGGGAGCACGGGCCGTTCCCCATCGAGCAGCTCCAGGTGCCGTTCGCTGCACCTCTATCTGTCTCCCGCCCCTCTCATTCCCAATCGATCGATCAGCTTCTCCTCCCCCCTCCCCTGCGGATGGCATCAAGAACGGGGCTTTCTTGGACGACCCGCTGTTTCCCCCGTCGTGGAACGGCGGATGCGACTGAATGCTGCGGCTGCCCATGTTTGTTGTCCCACTGTTTTTTTTTCTCTTGTGGTTGATTTAGTGGCTTCTTGGCCGTCAACTCTAGGTTATTGCCCTCGGAACCGCGTGGATTCGAGGATCTTGTCGGCATTGAGGTTGGTTTATCCCGATTTCAGAGTCGCCGTTCTGGTTGAGTCACCCAAGCCCCCGATTATTGTTTCTCCGGAACTTTAATACAGTATATGATTCGTATGATACGACTGTATTCTAGAAAGAGGTAGAGATTCCACATGTATGAAATGGATGGAGATTCTCTCTCTGATTTTGGTCTCTTCTCGGGTTCGTCCCGTGGTAAATATACCACAATTTCTCTCAGTCCACGTATCACCAGAAGCCTGATTCGGTGTAATTGGTCTGTTATCACCCTTAAAGACGCATTCCTGAGATGTTTTGCTGTCACCCTTTGTGATGTGCACGCTTTCTTTATTTTTCACGGATCATGAGATAATTTGTGTTGTATATCCCCTGCTCTACCGGTTCTCAGAGTCTTAAGAATCTGAAGATATACAGGTTTCTAGTTGTGTACAGATACGAGGATCTGTATTTTATTGTTGAGCCTTTATGATTCCTGGCAACCAAAAGCAGATGCAAACATCGTTTCTGGAAATAATGCTTATGCGGTTCACTTGTTTGATGTACCGATTCTGTCAAGTAATACAGAAAATCGAGCCAATAAATCCTTTCTCAAGTACTTCCTTAGGCACCATGTGCGACAACCGATCAGCCATAAGTGTTGTGAAATTGTATCCCATTTTTTGCCATCCTTGCTAGTTCCTACTCCGTATCTTCCTAGCTCTATAACGGTGTTTCTCTTTACTAGGTATCTGTAATTTATAGTGGGATTTATTTTATCATTTGACTATGTGGCACATGTTACCGTCCTTTCCAGAACACTCATGTTTAGGATGCTGAGGATTTGATCCGTTTTCTTAATAGAAATGGAGTTTTCTTTTATCTTAAGAGATGTCCCTGGATGTTAATGTCAGCTGAAACTAAAATTATTTGCAATCTTTTGTCAAGGCGTCTGGAATAGCTGCACCTGATGTGAAAAAGCTCAAAGATTCTGGTCATTGCACAGTGGAGTCTGTAGCTTACTCTCCAAGGAAAGATCTTTTGCAAATTAAAGGGATTAGTGAAGCCAAAGTCGATAAGATAATTGAAGCAGGTAAGTAATGGTTTGCCTCCTTTAGAGGATTCAAGGAACATATTTTGAATTTCTTTCTCGCCAAATTCCCATATGTGATGTCCTGAATGTTGATAAACATCTGATAGCTTCTAAGTTGGTTCCACTGGGATTTACTAGCGCTACCCAACTTCATGCACAGAGGCTTGAGATTATCCAGGTTACAACTGGATCAAGAGAACTTGATAGAATATTGGAAGGTAACATGTTTCTGCCCTCTATCATTTTCTAGCAGCCACAAAAGAACTCTTATGTGATTAAATGTTAAAAAAAATGTGTTTCGACAGGAGGAATTGAAACAGGGTCTATCACGGAGCTTTATGGCGAGTTTAGATCTGGGAAGACTCAGTTGTGCCACACTCTATGTGTCACATGTCAGGTATTGTGTTAAAATTCCAGTTTCAAGTTATACTTATAACGCTGTCACCTTAATAGTAGTGCAATTTCTAGAATTATATGTGACATCTTTGTTTCAATATTGGTAGACAAGCTGCTCGTTAACCACCAATTTCTGGCTGCATAGGAGATATTTTCATATTCCTTTTCGTTCGTCCGATGTCTATTTTTTCTTCAAGATTAAAAAATATAGCAGTGATTTATGTAGCTCCCACTGGACCAAGGTGGTGGTGAAGGGAAGGCTCTCTACATTGACGCGGAAGGCACATTCAGGCCACAAAGACTCCTCCAGATAGCAGACAGGTGATTTTTTTTCTTTCTCTACCAGTTATGTGTGTTTTTTTGGAAAATATTATTTATTTCGCTATTCTATGCGGTATGATTGAACTTCTAAATAAGATAATTTTGGATTTTAGGTTTGGCTTGAATGGTGCTGATGTACTGGAGAATGTAGCTTATGCCAGAACATATAACACCGATCATCAGTCAAGACTTTTGCTGGAAGCAGCCTCCATGATGGTGGAGACAAGGTGATTTCATCCTTTAAGAATTTGTCATCTGTTCTCTGAAGTATGTGATTTAATATTGAGAAGCTGATAACTCCTAAGGACATGCTCTTCTTGACTTCATGTATCTATCAGATATTTGAAATGCGTGCTTAAAATAAGATGTCTATGATGTTTTAGGATGGTCACCAGTTGCTTAGTTTACTACCAAGCAACTATCAACACTAAGTAGGAAGTAGAGGTATATCAGTTATGCTAAGACTGGGCTGTGGAAACTGGAAAGGGGTAACATACTTGAATGATCACATTTTCATGACCTGAGATTCAGATGTTGGAGTCCATAATAATCTTCACATCCGTTGCCTCAGATGCTATGAAATTGCTCGGGCGAGGGAATATTTCTGTTTACATCACCAGATGATAGAATGTTTTTTCTGTTGAGAGTTACTCTATTACATCTGCTTTAGATAGAATAAGATTCTAGTGGAGTAACTGTCCAAGGCAGTACCATTTTGTGTATGATAATGCTATTTAGCAATTGACAACGCTTACACACTGCCAGCATACACATTTACAAGAAACTTATTATGGTGCTTGCTGCTCTAAAACTGATTAGTTGCTGGTTTTTAGTTTGCTTACACCTTTTAGCCATTTTTCAGTTCTTAGGTTGAAATAATTGAACCATTCCCCCAATATTGAACCAGAATTCTCTATTGCTCTAGGTTTGCGCTTATGGTTATAGATAGTGCCACAGCCCTATACAGGACGGATTTCTCTGGTAGAGGGGAGCTATCAGCAAGGCAAATGCATCTGGCCAAGTTTCTCAGGAGCCTTCAGAAGTTAGCGGACGAGGTACATTGCCTTTGTTCATTAGCCGCTGATGAGTCATGGAGCCATGACTATTTTTGTACTTTTCAACTTTTATTGTAGAAAGAAGATAACAGACAAATTTCTGAAGAAACTTTTAGTTTACCATCTTGTTCTTCTAAATGGTACTCGTTTAGCTGACTGAGTTTAGCATCAAGATACTGGTCGCATGGATAGTTGCTCATTTGAGTTATTTTACTTGCTCAGTTTGGGGTGGCAGTGGTAATCTCCAATCAAGTGGTTGCCCAAGTTGATGGCAGTGCGATGTTTGCTGGGCCGCAGATCAAACCAATTGGTGGGAACATCATGGCTCATGCGTCCACAACAAGGTATGTTCTGTAGAGTATGTCCCTATCACTGATTCTGTTCAATTCCTTCAAACCTGTTTAACATCTGGTGCTGTGTCAGGCTTTACCTCCGCAAGGGAAGGGCGGAGGAGCGAATCTGTAAAGTGGTAAGCTCTCCCTGCTTGGCTGAAGCTGAAGCGAGGTTTCAGATATCACCCGAAGGCGTCACAGATGTTAAGGATTGAGAGTGCTCTTCGCTTATCTCGGGATACTCATATCACAGACTGCACATTATGCCAATGCTCGTGCTGTTTGCATCTTCAGTTACAGATGATAAGCTTGCATTGACGAAGGCCCTTCTGTAAAGTAACCTGATGGAAATGTTATACAGCCAACCATCCAAAGTTCTCTTGTTTTGTTAGCTTGTTCTGCTCTAATGCAACACTTGCAGCAAGCAGTTAAAACAGATCTTTTGAACTTTGCAGCCATTTCAAATTTGAGTGGTCCTCGCTTGTTGTCTCAGCTTATGTAATTTATTTTATTCTCACTATCCGAAACAACTTACCAACATTAGCTCATGTATTTATTTAACCTTGCTCATAAGATTGAGCATGCACAACTCTGATTAAGATCGGTATGGTGAGCCTCAAGTAGCGGTAAAATGTAATTCTCTTTCAAAATAATTGTATTTTGCACATTGAAATGCTCTACTACATAGTATATCACCATCAATTTCTTTCAAAATATGTTGCTTAAAATGAAAACAGTACACTAAAAATTCTGTTTGGTTTGGTAACATAAAGAGTTTAACCAACATATATTCTAAAAGGAAATCATATTTTAAACAGAGTAATTTGGAAGACATTGATAAAGCATGCCCCCTATAATCTGGGTGCTTCTGATATGGACACAAGGCAGTTGTAATATCCTTTTTTGGCCAAGTAGGAAATGACGAATCCATATCCTTCGCCATTATTGTTATAGTATTATGTCCACTTCAATATTTTCGATGGAAAAAACAAGAAACGTGATTAAAAAAACATTTGTAGGTCAGCCTACATGAGGCTTTTTAAATATATTTTTCAAAACGGTATTTTTAAGTTTTAAAAATGTAAAATTAAATCTGGATGTAGGCAATACTGTATTCCATAGTTTTACAAAATGTCAATCCGAAATTTGTTTTGCTTCGAGGTACCAAATAAAAGGACATTCTGACAAAATTTGGTGGGAACTATTCACACACCCATATTTATATTGTCTTTTTATAACCCATAATACGACATATTTCTAGTTTGGATTTTGCACACTGATAGAATACATTTATGCCTACATCCATATATTGTTTTCAGATTTTTCTGGAACTTAAAATTTTATTTTTCAAATAGCCAAAAAGAAGGGGTACATGTAGCCCAGGCTACAAAACATTACTATCCAGACCTGTAGCATTCTAAGGATTAGTTATAACAGTTTTTTCTTTTTTATCGTTGTGGTTGTGGAGTTGTACAGGTTTTTAGTAGCAACTGAAAAATGCTTTGCTTTTTCAGAAGTTTTTCTACACGAATTTTAAATCACACCGAACAGTTGTAATTAGGGGACATGAATTGGGTGTGCTAATCCCATGCTTTAAAATTCATGCACAAAAACTTTACGGAACGCACATAACCACTTCTCTCATAACATTGTGTTTGGCATCTAGTGTTTAGCAATGCGGGGAGTGAGTCACATCTATCATTAGCAATCCAATGACAAAATATGCAAAATATAAAAATGAAGTACTTACATAAATGCACAAATGCCGCACAAATTGTGTTTGGCATCTACTCCCTCCGTTTTTTAATATAAGATGTTTTAGCTATTGCACATGTTGTCTAGATACACACAAAAATAAGTGAATATGGACACTAAAACATGTCTAGATACAAGTTTGGATATGTGAATGTGAAAAAAGATCAAAAAAGTCCTATATTAAAAAACAGAGGTAGTATTGTTTTGCAGTGCACGAGTGAATCACACATATCAAGCAACCAATGGCAAAATATGCAAACACAAAATTGAAGTAGTTGCAGTTTTTGCCCTTTTTTTGGCCACTCTAAATTTTGACATTTTGCTTTTCACCCTTTGAGGGGCAAAACCGAAACCAAAACAACAGTATATATGGGACAAAAGCAAAAGACAATTCCACCATTTTCATTTTGCCCTCACAGAGGGCAAAAATGATGTATTACCAGACTTTGGGAGGGCAAAAGCAAAATGGGCATAAACCCGTGCAATAAAAACGAAAATGTCCCATAAAAATTACACCCATCAATTCAAACTCATTGAGATCCAGGAGTAGAGTGAACATTGCAAATGTGTAATATGTCACTTAGACCATCAACACCAAAATATCTGACCTACTCTCCAAAGATGCTCGGACAAAACTGCATCATCCTCTCACTTTAGCTTTTTGAGAACTGTTCCAAACACTTGAGCAGTAGGAAACGTTTCCTACAGGGAAACCTCCAAATCAACCACAGTACATTACATCTCATCTCAACAACATACATCTTAGCACTGATCATAAGTACAGTTGAATGAGCTCGTCGCTCACAACAGATGGTGTCAGAACACCAAGATCTGTCAAAAGAAGTGTGAGATACTGGGGAGGAGTGTAGTCTCTAGCGGATGTCTCGATTTCCACACCAGCTGGTATTGGAACTCCAAAATCTATTGGTCGATGAGCTGGTGTCATGTCCTTCTGGTCGAGTGGATATAAACGAGCAAACTACAAAAGTGACACATATGCAGATCATGTTATCAAAGACTGAAATATTTTAGCAAGTAGTCATGCTGTAGACCAACCAATCATGGATAATTATATGCAACGATGCTAAATAAGATACACAATCTGGAACTAATCTACTATGGAGCCATCAACTGAACATACGATGCCACAAAGTAAAAGATAAAGATTGGTGAATTCCTCCTGCTAGGATACAATGAATCATGAAATATGACACGCTGTAACTGTGATGAATTACTGAAGTAAGTAGTTAGTCCCAAGTTACGACAGATGAATCAGTGGAGTAAAGAATAATAAATTTCCATAAACTGTACAGAACACATATTGTGGATAACAGTGGAAGTTTATTAACTTCAATATCTAGTTGCTCCTAATTTACTTCTCCTGGATGGATGATTGATCAATTTAAAGACAAATAAAAAAACTCATAGCAAACAGTAAAGTAAACGGCGATAGATCATAGTGGAAGTTAGTAAGGATATTCACTTTGATTTCGATATCAAACTGCTTCTATTTATTTCTCCTGGATGGATTATTGGCCAATTCAACGATCCATGAAAAAAATCTAGTTGCAAACAGTAAATTAAACGTCAACACCGTAACAAGTGTGAGTCTCTATGTGAAATAGAAGTAGTCTTACAACAGTATTTACTCGATATTCTTAAATGGTCAACAACTTTGCTTGATTTATTTCTATTACAGCAAGTAACACGGACAAGCTTGCAAAACAAAACAACTGAAAACAAACTTTAGTAACAATAATAGCAAGGAGTACCTTATAACTTTCGGCAGCCACATATAGAGGTTTATTCATGCTATGAGCTACAAGCGCTATCTGGTAAGTCCCCATCATATTAATAATACCTCCACTTTCAACAACCCCATCAGCACCAACAAATACCATGTCAACTTCATCCATGGAGTAAGCAACAGCTGAATCAATTAGCACCTTAACAGGGATACCTAATGCTGCAATTTCATTTGACATTCGCAGGCCAGTTCTGTCTGGTCTGCCCTCTGCAGGTAAATAAAAATAACATACAAAGATGAGAAATAAAACTCCACAGCATGAGTACTAGCCATGAGGGAGGCTAACAACAAAAATTGAAACTGCAGCTCCCAAATACCCAGCCCAGATGACATCTAACTGCCAAGGTAGAACAGCAGTTTATAACTGAAGAACTACCCGATACAATATGTTCACTCAACGGCACATGAGTATTTGCTTTCATGCATGAATTATGATTTAGTACTCAGCATTCAACTCCGCCTACTAGTTGTGCACGAAAAAGGTCATATTGCATTTCTGTCCCAGCGCGAAGCAACACTGCTAGTGCAGTTTATCAATGAATAAGGTAAGGACTAGGGCAAAATACCTGTGCATAGTACCCGGAAGAGTTTACGATTTGAGGCGGCTAGCTTGAGAATTTCCAATACCACTCTGGAATAACCATGTACAAGCATAGTACATCCATCTGAGATGAAATCCTGGCTGAGCATCGCAATTGTCTTACGGGCCTACACAAATATTGTTGGATCAAATTAGTTCAAAGCATAAACCATCTTGGAAGAGAACACTAGATGATAAACTACAAGTTACCTTCAACGATATCTCTCCAAACTTCTCCCCTCGCTCGATCAGGCGCGATTTTGCCGCATCAAACTTCTCATGCTCCAGATGTGAGGTCCTTGTTACAAACCGCATGAACAAATCACAAGCAGCACACAGAGAAATGGAGGTAGCATCCCAGGACTGAAATGAAGACATGTTTTCAGGGTGAATCAATTTAGTCGAAACCACATAAGGGCTTTGATAAGGGAACGTTGATAAGCAGAAGCAAACAAGCAGGGATTTCGAGACCTTGAGCTTGTCTGAAGCCTTCTTGAGCTCGATCTCGAGCTCCATCATGGTGGTGGCTCTGCTGGAGCGTATGACGGCGGTGAGCGCCATGATTGCGGCGACCGCCTCCGCAGCCTCCGGCTTGCGGCGCCAGAAGTTGAACTCCTCTATGACGCCGCCGCCGCCGTTGCTCCCTGGGGAGGGGGGAATGGCGGTGTCGGCGTTGGTGTCGGCATCGGAGACGGAGGAGGCGGCAGCGACGGCGTGGGCGAGCCAGTCGCTGGAGACGACGGCGTGGTGCTCCGCGCGCGTCTGGTAGTAGGCGGAGATGGGAGGGTCGGGGTTAGGGTTTTGGGCGGCGTCGAGCTCCATGGGAGGGGATGGATGGAGGAGACAGAGGACGACTGATCGGGAAGAAGGAGAGATGTAGGGCTCCGCGGTTGCATCCATTCCTTAACTATAACGAGATGGTCACATTTTCTATTATCATCTGGTACGAAGAAATCAAGCAAGTCAGGGCATTTGGTCTAGTGGTATGATTCTCGCTTAGGGTGCGAGAGGTCCCGAGTTCAATTCTCGGAATGCCCCTATTTTTTTCTTCTGCTTTTAGGGTTCTTTTTTTAGATTATTCTTTGTCAGGTTACAGGTTAGATATGAACATAATTGTGCTTTCCATTCTTCGATTTGCGCTCGACCAACACTAATCGACCTACGAGACCATAATGTTTTACCGCACAGCTGTAGTGAAATCATTTGTTTCTCTCACTTAGTATCAATTTATGCTTGAAAACTTGGGGTTAGAATGTTATCGGAAGGTTACGTGGTAAGGATTTTTTTGGTGCGGATAGAACTTCAGTATAACTCTGTTTGTTTGAATATTCTGATTTTTTATGCTTCATTTAGGTTTTCTTTACATTGTTGTTTGTCAGGTTAGATATGAACAAAATTGTGCTTTCCATTCTCCGTTCTTCAGTTTGCATTTCACCAACACTAATCCACCTACAAGATTACAATGTTTTACCACACAGTTGCAGTGAAAGCATTTGTTTCTCTCACTCAATATATACAATTTTGTGCTTGAAAACTTGGTGCTAGATTGTTATTGGAAGGTTACGTGGTAAGGATTTTTCGTGGTGATAGCACTTCAGGTTAACTCTTTCGATATACAAAATATTATTGGCGGGTTAACTAAATTTTACCATTAACTAAATTACCATATACATATGAGAAACATATCTATCGCAAGTATCACTAGGTTGTATTGTAGCTTTGGACAAGTTTCGGTAGACTCCAATTGTTATATAGATTGCAATAGGTTAAGGTTTAGGGCAGACGATTTGGCCAACTGTCTTCTGTCATTGGAATGATTTGAAGGCCATACGAAATTGCATTCACAAGAACATTTTTTAGGGGATTATGGATTCATGATTTAGACAATGTGAGTTGTTGCCTTCTAAGGTTCTTAATTCTTAGATATTCAAAGATAACGAAAGCAATGTTCTCGAAAAGTACCTGATTTTGGTACTTCCTCTCTTAGTTCCAAACTAGAAGACTTCACTTTATACAAAAGTAAATGTATCTATTGAAGGGGATCGTGTGCAGAAAACAAAAAATTTCCTACCAACGATATCCTAAAAGCATGCCAAGATCTATTCTATGCAGATATAGTAGTACGAACGGAGATCGAAATACGTACCCTTGTAGACCGAAAGCGGGGATTACGTTCCCGCACAAACGTTGTCGATGAAGACCGACGAAGCCGACCTCAAGGTCGTGTAGAGGAAGCAGATGAAAGAACATTTCTTAATCCCTAGTGTTTTGTGTGTTAGTTAACAATACCAATGATACTAATCCTATTGCTAAGTATTTCAGTTTGGGTGAAACTCATATCACAAATCCTAAAGCCAAATTGTAGAGAAAAGGAGTTTCTGGAATTCTTCCCACACTCGGATATTCCGGTTCCCCAACCCGGATATTCCGAATCCACCCCAGAAAATTGGCCAAGTCAAGTTCAGAAGTACTACTGACTTCAATCGGAAAATCAGCTCGGAAATTTCAAGGATTCGGATATTCCGGTTCCCAACCCGGATATTCCGAGTTAACCCCAGGAAAATTGGCTAAGTCAAGATTCAGAAGTGGTACTGACTCCAATCGGAAAATCAGCTCGGAAATTTCAAGGACCCGTATATTCCGGTTCACCAACCCGGATATTCCGAGTCAACCCCAGGAAAATTGGCTAAGTCAAGATTCAGAAGTGGCACTGACTCCAATCGGAAATTCAGCTCGGAATTTAAGGACTCGGATATTCCGAGTCAACCTCAGAAAATCGGCTAAGTCAAGTTCAGAATTGGTTCTGATCTCAACCGGAAATTCAGCTCGGATATTTTCAAAGGCCCGGAATTTCCGGTGGTACTTATACCGGAATTTCTGGGTGCCCAAGACAGCCAACGGCCAGATTTTGAGGGGGGGTATAAATACCCCCTCACTCACTCAAGAACAGTGAGCTCTCAGATTTTCTCTCTCCTACCATTCTTGAAAGCTCAAATCATCAAGATCTCCCAATCCCCCCACCCAAATTCATTGATCTTTGGAGGATTGGAGGAGAAGGCCCGGATCTACATCCTCACCGAAGGGATTTGCATTTCTCCCCCATTCACTTGGGGATTTCATGGCTAGGGTTTCCGGTGGGAAAACCTAGTTCACCATTGTTGTACTCTTGGTGTTACCTTGACCTTTTGTGGTCCTTGACCTTTTGTGGTCTTCTTGGGAGCCCCCAATTCAGTTGTGGGTGTGTGCCTCAAGCGTTTGTAAGGGATTCGATCTCCGCCCTAAAAGTGGATCAATAGTGGAAGGTGGACTCGAAACCTTTGTGGTTGAGTTCATCGGAGAAGAAGGTGAGCCTTTGTGGCGTTGCGGCTAACCTGTTGTGGTAGCGCACACCTCTCCAAACGAGACGTACACCCTTGGGTGGAACTCGGGATTACATCTTCGTCTCCGCGTGCTTCACTTGGTTCCCTTTACCTTTGCTCCCTTACTTGCTTATCTTATTATTGCTTAGTTTCTCATTTAGGTAAATTCACCGTAGTTGCATATCTAGAGAATTTACCTTTGTGTTGAGCCTAAATTTGAAAAGACCTAAAATTTGTAATAGCACCTATTCACCCCCCCCCCCGCCCCTCTAGGTGCCGGATTCCCGTTCAATTGGTATCAGAGCCTTGTTCACTTTTAAGGGCTTAACCGCCTAAGTGCAACGATGACGGAATCCGATGCCGAGAGGGCCGCCCGTGAAAAATTAGAGGCGGAGAAGGAGGCGTTAGCCAAAGGGGCAACCATGGCCGATCTTATTGATATGAGATCGTCCTTGGAGGCCCAACTCCTCAAGATGAATGAGATGCTCATGGCACTCTTGAAGTCTAAGGAGCCCGAGGCTACTTCTCCCTCTCCTCCTCCTAAGGAACATGCGGGGAACTCTAAGGAGTCATCTTCGGATGGGTCCAAAGATGTTACCTCAAGTGTTCCCGGGATGGCGGAAAAGGATGAACCACCTAGCTCCTCTAACACCCCCAAAGGAGAGGAATTTCATAGTGTCAACCATAATTACTCTCCTAACCCTCCTATCCCTCACCCTCATGTAAACTTTAGAAGTGATCCTCCTAAGCTTAAACCCACTCATTTCTCTCAATGGGTATTTCTAATGAAGTCTCATCTATGTAGTGCCTCCATTGAGCTTTGGCGCATCATTGAAGAAGGATACAAGCCCCATGATCCAACCAACTTGACAAGAAGAGAGGTGGTTGATAGCCAACTCAACGCCACCGCTCTTCATCAACTCCAAATGGCCGTTGGAGAGAAGGACATGGCGCTCATTCAACAATTCTCCACCGCCAAGGAAGTTTGGAATGCTCTTTCCGACATCTTCGTTGGGAATGAGAGCATGAAGAAGAACCGGTATGATGCCTTATGCAATGAGGTGGAAGGGTTCTACAAGTTGGATGGAGAAAGCCACGAGGACATGTACCGGAGGTTGGTGTTGGTTGCCAACTCTTTCTAGAACCTCGGGGCGGAGTACATTAATGATGCTTGGATCAAGAGGAAGTTTGTGACCGCTCTCATGCCCTTTGAGGACACGGATTTGAAGACACTCCAAGGGAGACATGACTTTGCAAAGATGACATCCAATGAAGTTATGCAAGAGATGACCGCATACAAGGTGGCCTCCAAGATTGCACAAGATGCAAGAGCTAGAGCCATAGGGATGAACAAGCATGCCTCAATTGCTTTGAAGGCCACCGTTGAAGAAGAGGATGAAGAGGAGTGTGATGATCAAGTCGAGCTATCTAGTGAAGCTCTCTCAAGCACTCTCACTCAACACATGGGTCTTGCGGCAAGAACCTTTTGGAAGAACACCGGAAGGGCCAAAGCAAGGATTGACAAGAAGTTTCCCCCCAACGGAGGAAAGCCACTCAACAAAGTGAGACTTTGCTATAACTGCGATGACAAGAGCCACTTTGTTGCCGATTGCCCATGGGAGAGAAGAGAGGATCATGGTGGGAGGCTCGTGGCCAAGACGAAGGGCAAGGGGCCCATGCCCATGAAGAAGCCTTTCTTCAAGAAGAACCAAAAGATTGTCTTGGTGACTCAAGAGCAATATCCCACCGATGATGAAGATAGTGACAAGGAGGATACTCCAACGCAAGTGGCCGCACTAGCCGTGTCTTCCACACCTCCATCACTCTTCTCCTCACCAAACGAGAGCCCCATCATCAAGAATGCAAGATGTCTTATGGCAAAGACATCCGAGGTACAACTATCCCCCAACTCCATATCACATGACATTGATGATGCTATGAGCTTAGAAGTCAAGGAAGAAATCATTGCTTTTGATAAATTCATGACTAACTTGCAAGGAGAAGGAAAGAAACACTTTGGCTCAATCATGAGTCGTATAGGTGAGCTTGAGGATGAGCTTGAACTAAAAGGTGAGATTGAGAGAGAGGATGCACACGCTAAGGTGTCTCTCCAATCCTCTCTCGAAGATGAACAAGAAGCTCATGCTCTCCTCGAGGAGCAACTTGCTAAGATCACTAAGGATCGTGATCTTTACTTTGCTAAATGAAAAATTGTGCAAAATGAAAAGTCCGAGCTTGTAGTTGCTCATGCTAGACTTTGCGAAGACTTCGAGTCACTTGACAATGCTCACAAGGTGTTGACAAGTGATCACGAACGTCTTCTCAAGTCTCGTGATCAACTCCAATATCGGATATCTACTCTTGAGAAACCTAGCACCTCTACTCCTTTGAATGCTAATGCAACTGTTGTGAAGGATATTGCTAGGGTTGTGTTTGTTCCTTCTATGGCAACCAAGCCCAAGACCTCTCTTGATAAAGGTAAGGGGACACTCACTACTCCTCTTCATGAGCGAGTGCCCCACAATGGTAAGGAAGGTCTAGGCTATGTTGCTAAGGAGAAGAATGAGATCAAGAAGAAGACCAAGTCCGCACAAGCCAAGAAGGTTGACATTGCGAGTGGAAATGCCACAAGGGGCACTCCCACTCGTAATGACTTTGCGGGCATATCTAACCCCAACTATGCTTTATATGTTGATTTTTATGGGGATGTCTATGCTAGATACATTGGTCCTTTTGATGATTACATTGAATATGCTATTTGGGTACCAAAGACCCTTGTTGCTAACCAAAAGGCACCCATTGCAAAATGGGTACCTAAACCCAAGAATTGATTGTGTGTAGGGCCTTGCTTCCGGAGGATCGAAATGGATAATTGATAGTGGGTGCACTAGTCATATGACCGGAAGCAAGGATATTGTAACGGAGTTGAAGCCCAATGATGATCAAATGACCGTTACATATGGTGATAATTCTAAGTCTAAGGTAATAGGGCTCGGCAAGGTGGTAGTGGCACCGGACATCACACTTGTGAATGTCTTGCTTGTCGAGTCCCTAGGTTTCAACTTGATCTCCGTCCATTCCTTAACTTGTTTGGGCTATACCGTTGTCTTCGAAAAGGAAATGGTCATTCTCTTGCGGAGCAAGTCTCTCAATGTGTCTTTCGTTGGGTACATTGAGAATGGGCTCTATGTGGTTGACTTCTCCGGAGTCACCACTTCCCATACAATGTGCCTATTCGCAAATGCGGACTTGGGTTGGCTATGGCATCGCCGACTAGCCCATGTCAACATGAGGACTTTGCAAAGTCTCCACAAGGGTGGCCATATCCTAGGACTAAAAGACCATGTTTCTTTCTCGAAGGATCGAATGTGTAGGGCGTGTGTTGAAGGAAAAATGCATGACATCTACCATCCAAGCAAGACCATCATTTCTTCAAAAAGGGTTTTGGAGCTTCTCCATGTTGACCTCTTTGGTCCCATTCCGGAAGCTAGTCTTGGTGGCAAGAAATATTGCTTGGTGATTGTTGATGACTATTCAAGATACACATGGGGTTTCTTCATCAAGACGAAGATGGAGACTCAAAAAACTATCATCGACTTCTCCAATGAAGCTCAACGTCAACACAATGTCCCTATCTTGGTGATACGAAGTGACAATGGGTCCGAGTTCAAGAACTACACCTTAAACGAGTTCCTTAGTGAAGAAGGGATTCGTCATCAGTATTCCGCTGCTTATACTCCCCAACAAAATGGTGTAGCCGAAAGGAAGAACCGCACACTTATTGAGATGACAAGGTCGATGATGGCCGAGTTCAAGTCCCCTCACAACTTTTGGGCCGAAGCCGTCAACACCGCTTGCCATTCATCCAACCAGCTCTTCTTTCGCAAAGGACTCATGAAGACACCTTATGAAGTGCTTACCGGGAACAAGCCCAATATCTCCTACTTCCGAGTATTTGGTTGTAAGTGTTTTTATCTCATCAAAGGTGTTCGTTTGGGCAAGTTTGATTCTAAGTCTCTTGAAGGGACATTTGTGGGCTACGGATCCGAATCCCACACTTATAGAGTCTATGATAAGGCCTCGCGCATAATCATAGAAACTTGTAGTGTGGTATTCGAGGAGAATGACGGCTCCCTCGTGGAGCAAAGTGGTGTTTCCGGTGTAGGTGATGATGAACCTCAAGATGCTATCCGAAGAATGGGGTTGGGAGTCCACCGCCCCGTTGAACTCTATTATGAGGTTGATCAACAAGTACCAAGTTCTTCACAAGTGGTGACCACCCCAACACAAGAAACACCCATCGACAACAGCGTGCCCAATGCCCCTAGCCAAGAAGAAGAACAAGACTCCACAGCTGCTCCTGAAATTTCCGGAGTACCGGAAAATCCGGTTCAAGATGGACTCGGAATTTCCGGTGGTTCGGAATATCCGGTCCCTGAACCCGGAATATCCGGTCCTGATGACATTCCCGGTGGCAGTTCGCAAGGCCAAGATCAACCCTCTCCCTCACCAATGGACACCACTCCAATGGTTGATCAAGGCCATCAAGACAGTCAAGGCGGAGACATGAATGATCAAGATGATCAAGCGATTCCTCCCACCACTCGGAGGGAAATCGAGATCCGCCGCTTGAATAGGGTTGGCACCTCACAAGAATTAAGAGCTCTATCTCTTGACAAGGTGCTTGGTGATGTGAGAAGCAAGGTCTCTACCCGAAGACAACTCGCAAGCTTTAGTGAACATCAAGCTCACATCTCCATGGTGGAACCCAAGAAGGTCTTTGAAGCTCTTGAAGATAAAGATTGGCTTGATGCCATGCATGAAGAGCTCAACAACTTCGAGCGCAACAAAGTGTGGAAGTTGCTGGAAAGACCCAAAGATTGCCGCAATGTTATCGGCACCAAGTGGATATTCAAGAACAAGCAAGATGAACATGGCATGGTGGTGAGGAACAAGGCAAGATTGGTGGCTCAAGGTTACTCTCAAATTGAAGGCATTGACTTTGGAGAAACCTACGCGCCCGTGGCTCGACTTGAGTCAATCCGTATTCTTCTTGCCTATGCCTCTCACCATAACTTTAAGTTGCAACAAATGGATGTTAAATCCGCTTTTCTAAATGGTCCACTAAATGAACTTGTTTATGTTAAGCAACCACCGGGGTTCGAGGACCTCAAGTATCCGAACCATGTCTACAAGTTGGATAAGGCACTCTATGGCCTTAAACAAGCCCCACGAGCGTGGTACGAGCACCTTAGAGAACTACTTGTAGACCGTGGATTCCAAGTTGGGGAAATCGACCCCACACTTTTCACTAAGAAAGTTAATGGGGATCTTTTCATTTGTCAATTATATGTGGATGACATTATATTTGGATCGACTAACAAAGCATTTAACAAAGAATTCTCTAAGCTTATGACTGACAGGTTTGAGATGTCTATGATGGCCGAGATGAAGTTCTTCCTCCGATTCGAGATCAAACAATTAAGGGAAGGAACGTTCATCAACCAAGAAAAGTACATTCAAGACATGCTCAAGAAGTACGAGTTGCTTGATCTCAAGGGTGCCTCTACTCCAATGCAAACCAAATGCCACATTGAGCTCAACCCGAAGGGTAAGGATGTGGATCAAAAGGTATACCGCTCCATGATTGGATCTCTCCTCTACCTTTGTGCATCTAGATCGGATATAGTGCTAGCCGTAGGAGTGTGTGCAAGATATCAAGCGGCTCCTAAAGAAAGCCATGATGTGGCGGTCAAGAGAATCTTTAGATATTTGGCTTATACCCCAACTTATGGATTGTGGTACCCCAAGGATGCAAATTTCTCATTATGTGGGTACACGGATTCCGATTGGGCGGGAGATCATGATGATAGGAAGTCAACCTCCGGCGCTTGTCAATTTATTGGGAGGTCCTTGGTGAGTTGGTCTTCTAAGAAGCAAAATTGTATATCTCTCTCCACCGCCGAAGCCGAGTATGTTGCCGCCGCAAGTTGTTGCACTCAGTTGCTATGGATGAGGCAAACTTTAAAGGAGTACGGAGTCGATTGCGACAAAGTGCCTCTTCTATGTGACAACGAAAGTGCCATCAAGATTGCCTACAACCCGGTGCAACATTCAAGAACCAAGCATATTGAGATCCGCCATCATTTCATAAGAGATCATGTGGCCCGAGGAGACATTGACTTATCATATGTGGGCACAAGAGATCAATTGACGGATATCTTCACGAAGCCCCTTGAGGAAGGAAGGTTTTGCTTTTTGAGGAATGAGCTAAATATCATTGATTCGAGGTCCTTAGCTTGATCGCTTGCACACTCACCTAGGGCGTAATTGCATCTTATCTAGTTTAGATGTAGGCATGGAAATAGGGGGAGTGCGTTCCTAATACATTGGACCATCCCTCCCCCCATTATGCCGATAGCAAGTGTTCTTTTATCTCTATATTCATTCTTATGTCTAATGAGCTAAAACGACGAGTATTGGTTATGTACCCAAGATACATCTTCGCGGTAACATGCCATACACTCCTACATGGTGGCCTCGGCCACCGACCTCTTCTCCTTGAAGAGTTGATCTTATTTGGAGCTTATTGTTGCTATTTGCCCTTCTATTCATGCATGTGGGAAACCTACTCAACTTGGCTCCTTTTGTTTCGATTTGGTTGTTGTGAGTTGAGTATGGTGTACCAATATTAGTTTGGAAATCTATCCCAAGCCTACTTTCCCCTGAAAACATTTCTCTCTATTGCACACAAGTAATCCATTTGAAAACTGGGATTTTGGTTCAGCAGGTCGGAATATCCGGTTGATTTTGAACCGGAATATCCGGTGACTCGGAATATCCGGTGTAAGTTACACTCGGAATATCCGGTCTGGCAGTTTGTCCAGAAATATAAGGGTAGGCTCGAGGTGAAGGGCTCGTTAGTGCCCTTCTTCCACCCCGACCTCCCTCTCCTCCAGCCGCCGCCCCTGCTGCTCCAAGGTCCCTCCGGAGCACTCCGACCGCCGGGGAACCTCTTTCTCGGCCGGATCTGCTCCTCCTCCGCCCCGGGAACTCACTCCTCCAAGCAATGGACTCAATGGATGAGGGTAACTTCACTTTTCTTCTTCCTTATGTGCTTGCACTTGGATCTTGATGTGGAGTTATTTGTTTCAATGTTGCTTGGTAGAGATTGTTCCTAGGACTATTCGCTGCCTTCTACATACATTAGTTTTGCATTATGTTGGATCGATCTAGTTTTAGACCGAGTCAATCTCAGATCTGCAGTTTCTGTCTGACTCGGAATATCCGGTTCAGAGTGACTCGGAATTTCCGGTCCCCCGGAATTTCCGGTCATGTCTGTACCGGATATTCCGAGTCAAACACTGCAGTTTTAAGATTAACTCATGCTTAACTACATATGATTCATCAAATGCCTATCTAATGTGTGTATTATCTCCTGACTTGTGTGCACTCACCTTATGCTATCCTCTATGCTCAAATTCACAGGTTCAGGTGGAAGTCCGTCCGCAGGGGGATCAAGGAACACAAGTAGAGCACCTGTCCATAAGCAACCAGTCAACAAGGGAAAGGCCCCTGCAACTCAGAGGAAGAAGAAAGCTGTTGTCAGCAAGCCCTCATCCAAGAAGAGAAAGAATGTCCCTAGTCCCCAACGTCAGAACTACTCCAAGATGAATTCTGTGGATTACTCTCAGCTGAGGCAGGGGGACTGGTACCTCAGCGCAAGAGACAACTCTCTCGATGATCGCAGCTTTTGGTGCCAAGCGCAAGAGCACATATTCGTGGATCTCTATCTCTCACTGTCGAAACCCATTCGACCCATGCACCCGTTTGACTTTGCATCGCTGCAGAAGAAAACCGCATTTGCTGAGGCCATCCACATTGTCAAGACCATGGGTTTGGAGAGGTTGGCGCTCATCCGTTGTGCCTACAACGCGCAGTTTGTAATGCAGTTCTTCGCCACCCTAGTGATCAAGGGTGACTCGAAGAAGACCATGAAGTGGATGACTGGGGAATCATACTGTGAGTCCAACTTCGAGGAGTTTGCCAAGGTACTGGGCTACAGCTTTGATGGTGACAATCCCCAAGGCTTTCGCATGCACACCCCCTACAAGCTCAACAAGAAGGAGACATCTCACTTATATGGTGTGGGAGCCACCCCTGGATTCACTCGTGACTTGCTTCCACTATATGATGTCCTTGTGCGCATCCTGCGTGAGAACATTGCACCGAGTGGTGGCAACAACGACAACGTGGTTACCCCTCTCTGCAACCTGCTCCTTCACGCCAACCGCATTGTGGAGGACTCGGGTTCTGATACTGACTGGAGTGTAGATGTGATGGATTACATCTACAATGAGATGTATGAAGCTATGACCACCAGAGTCTCTATTCCTTATGCTCCTTACATAATGAAGCTCCTCAAGTTTAAGTTCCCTGACTACAGCAATAGTGATTTGGAGCCACATGACTTCAAGAAGTTCTATGTGAAGAAGACTGTGGTCAAGCCACCTCCTAGGCCTTCTACTACCTCAGCTCCAGGTGGATCTTTCATGGGTGATGCTAGGAGTGTTTCTGCTGCCCCTACTCATGTTCCTGCCACTCATGCGCATGTCAAGAAGCTGAACTGGTTCCAACGCAACATCCTTTGCATGAATGTGGACATCCGCAAAGAGCAATACAATGCCTACAAGGATCGCCGTCAGCTGGAATACAAGCAAGACTTGATCCTTCACCATGCTTCTAGCTCTCCTGCTCCTGCTGCTCTGGTTGATCCCCTGACCTTTGCTCAGTGGAACCAGGGTTCCTTGGCTCCGTGGACACTGATTGACCAGGACCTTGGCGGCAGCTCTTACACCACTGGCTATGACTATGATGATGAGGAGGAAGATGATGATGAGGAGGCAGAGTCTGAGGAGTATGAAGAGGATGATGATGATGATGATGAGGATGGTGGTGATGATGATGATGATGATGAGGAGAACCCCTCGGACTGAAGACTTCCATGGGACGTAGCATCGCTCTTCTTCCTTTTTGGCGTTTCGATGTCAAAGGGGGAGAAGTTGCTCTACTAGGACTTCTTCGGGGATTTGCAAAGGGTCGGGCACAAGCTTATGCGTTTACCATTTATTTGCGCTTGTGTCCATTTATCGTGTTTTAAGTTATTTGTGAACTCTTTTTATTTCATTATGTGATAACTATGTTTTGAGACAATGGTTTGATGCTATCATTATCTTATGGTTGAGACTTCGAATTGATTGTGTTGGTATTCTCTTCATATTCTATATACACAAGGTATGAAAATCTATCTAGTCTCAATTGCTACCATAATCTTACATTTTGTCTCGTTTCTCCTTTGTGATATCTTGTGGTTGTTGTTATAAAATTGCTCCTATCCTTTGTCATATTGTGTTGCTTACTTGCATTTATTTAGGGGCAGCCATTTTCTGCCAAAAACATGATATTGCTTTTTGTTTCTATGCAAATCTTGGTATTGTCATCTAACACCAAAAAGGGGAGATTGAAAGAACATTTTTTAATCCCTAGTGTTTTGTGTGTTAGTTAACAATACCAATGATATACTAATCCTATTGCTAAGTATTTCAGTTTGGGTGAAACTCATATCAGAAATCCGAAAGCCAAATTGTAGAGAAAAAGAGTTTCTAGAATTCTTCCCAGACTCGGATATTCTGGTTCCCCAACTCGGATATTCCGAGTCAACCCCAGAAAATTGGCTAAGTCAAGTTCAGAAGTGGTACTGACTCCAATCGGAAATTCAGCTCGGACATTTCAAGGACTCGGATATTCCGGTTTCCCAAATCGGATATTCCGAGTCAACCCCAGAAAATTGGTTAAGTCAAGTTCAGAAGTGGTACTAACTCCAATCAGAAATTCAGCTCGGAAATTTCAAGGACTCGGATATTCCGAGTCAACCCCAGAAAATTGGCTAAGTCAAGTTCAGAAAGTGGTTCTGATCTCAACCGGAAAATCAGCTCGGAAATTTCAAGGACTCGGATATTCCGAGTCACCCTCAGAAAATCAGCTAAGTCAAGTTCAGAATTGGTTCTGATCTCAACCGGAAATTTAGCTCGGATATTTTCAAAGACCCGGATATTCCGGGTGACGGAATTTCCGGTGTTACTTAAACCGGAATTTCCGGGTGCCCGAGACAGCCAACGGCCAGATTTTGAGGGGGAGTATAAATACCCCCTCACTCACTCAAGAACAGCTAGCTCTCAGATTTTCTCTCTCCTACTATTCTTGAAAGCTCAAATCATCAAGATCTCCCAATCCCCCCACCCAAATTCATTGATCTTTGGAGGATTGGAGGAGAAGGCCCGGATCTACATCCTCACCGAAGGGATTTGCATTTCTCCCCCATTCACTTGGGGATTTCGTGGCTAGGGTTTCCGGTGGGAAAACCTAGTTCACCATGGTTGTACTCTTGGTGTTACCTTGACCTTTTGTGGTCCTTGACCTTTTGTGGTCTTCTTGGGAGCCCCCAATTCAGTTGTGGGTGTGTGCCTCAAGCGTTTGTAAGGGATTCGATCTCCGCCCTAAAAGGGGATCAATAGTGGAAGGTGGACTCGAAACCTTTGTGGTTGAGTTCATCGGAGAAGAAGGTGAGCCTTTGTGGCATTGCGGCTAACCTGTTGTGGTAGCGCACACCTCTACAAACGAGACGTACACCCTTACGTGGAACTCGGGATTACATCTTCGTCTCCGCGTGCTTCACTCGGTTCCCTTTACCTTTGCTCCCTTACTTGCTTATCTTGTTATTGCTTAGATTATCATTTAGGTAAATTCACCGTAGTTGCATATCTAGAGAATTTACCTTTGTGTTGAGCCTAAATTTGAAAAGACCTAAAATTTGTAATAGCACCTATTCACCCCCCCCCCCCCTCTAGGTGCCGGATTCCCGTTCAACAAGGAACATTTCCTTTGTCTTATTGAGATACTTAAGAATGCTCTTAACAGCTACCCAATGCGGCATTCCAGGATTACTCTGGAGCCGGCTTGTCAAACTTAGAGCTAATGCCACATCCGGTCTAGTACTCAACATTGCATACATGATCGATCCTATGGCTGAAGCATAAGGATGTTTCGTCATTTCGGCCTTACCCAGTTCCGTCACCGGACACTGTGCCTTCCGCAATATCTTATTCTTGATAACCGGCAGAGAACCCTTCTTTGCCTTCTCCATACGGAAACGCTTCAGTATTTTATAAAGATAAGTACTCTGACTTAGTGCTAATAGGCGCCTTGATCTATCGCGATAGATTTTTATGCCTAAAACATACGCAGCTTCTCCTAAGTCCTTCATGGAAAATTTCCTGTTTAAATATTCCTTCACGCTATTCAGAAGTTTCATATCATTCCCAATCAGCAATATGTCGTCAACATACAGTGCTAAGAACACAACCGAGCTCCCACTCATTTTCATGTAAATACAGGTCTCTTCCACATTTTGGATAAATCCAAAACCTTTGATTACCTCATCAAAGCGAAGATTCCAGCTCCGAGATGGCTGCTTCAATCCATAGATGGATCGCTGAAGCTTGCACACCTTGTTAGCATTTCCTGGATCGACAAAACCTTCCGTCTGTACCATGTACAACTCTTCCTCAATGTTTCCATTCAGGAAGGCCGTTTTGACGTCCATCTGCCAGATTTCATAATAATAATAGGCAGCTACCGCTAACAAAATCCGAATAGACTTAAGCATCGCTACCGGTGAAAAAGTTTCATCGTAGTCAATTTCATGAACTTGTAGGAAACCCTTTGCGACAAGCCGAGCTTTATAGACGGTCACATTACCATCAGCATCAGTCTTCTTCTTAAAGATCCACTTATTCTCGACGGCCTTGCGCCCTTCGGGAATATCCATCAAAGTCCACACTTTGTTATCATACATGGATCCTATTTCGGATTTCATGGCTTCAAGCCATTTCTCGGACTCTAGACTCGCCATTGCCTCCTTGTAGTTCGTAGGTTCGTCTTGCTCGACTAGCATGACGGTGCAAACCATGTTGCCATACCATTCTGGTGCGATCCGAGATATACCAGACCTACGAGGTAGAACACCTTCCTCGACAGTTTCTCCCACTCCTTCCACGGAGGACGTTTCCGGAATTGCTTCCGTTGCGCCACTCGGAATCTCGAGTTCAGGATCAACGATTTCATCGAGGTCTACCTTCCTCCCACTTAATCCTTTCGCGAGAAACTCCTTCTCTAGAAAGGTACCGGTCTTCGCGACAAAAGTTTTGCCCTCAGCTTGGTTGTAGAAGGTGTACCCAATGGTTTCCCGCGGATATCCTACAAAGACGACTTTCTCCGACTTTGGTTCGAGTTTGTCGGGCTGTAGTTTCTTAACGTACGCCTCACAACCCCAAACCTTCAGAAACGATAACTTAGGCTTTTGGCCATAACATAGTTCATACAGTGTCGTTTCAACGGACTTGGACGGAGCCCTATTTAAAATGAATGCGGCTGTTTCTAACGCATAACCCCAGAAGGACACTGGCAGATCGGTAAGAGACATCATAGATCGAACACTATCCAATAGAGTACGATTACATCGCTCGGACACGCCGTTACGCTGCGGTGTTCCGGCCGGCGTAAGTTGGGGTACTATGCCACAACTCTTCAGATGTGTGCCAAACTCAAAACTCAAGTATTCTCCACCACGGTCGGATCGGAGATGCTTGATTTTCCTATTAAGCTGATTCTCAACTTCACTCTGGAATTCTTTGAACTTTTCAAACGTTTCAGACTTGTGTTTCATCGAATAGATATAACCGTATCTACTCAAGTCATCAGTGAAGGTGACGAAATAACAATAACCATTGCGTGTCGAAACGCTCATCGGTTATGTATGATCCCCAATAAATCCGACGCCCGTTCAACGAAACCTTTGAACGGTGTCCTGGTCATTTTGCCCATAAGGCATGGTTCGCATGTATCGAGGGATCCGAAATCCAACGAGTCCAAAAGTCCATCGGAGTGGAGTTGCTTCATGCGCTTTACACCAATATGACTAAGACGGCAATGCCACAAATACATGGCGGTATCGTCACTACACTTAATCCGTTTGGCTTCTATGTTATGGATGTGAGTACTACGATCGAGATTCAACAAGAATAAACCGTTATTCTCGGGAGCATCAACATAAAAGATATCATTCATATAAATAGCACAATTGCTTGACACTGATTTAAATGAATAACCGTCTTGTAACAGGCAAGACCCACTTATAATGTTTACACTCAAGGATGGCACAAAATAACATTTATTTAAAACCAAAACTAATCCCGATGGTAGATGTAGAGGGAGCGTGCCGACAGCCACCACGTCGACTCTCGATCCGTTGCCGACGCGCATCGTCACCTCATCCTTCGCCAGCCGCCATCTATTCCGTAACTCCTCCTGAGAGTTACATATATGAGCAACAGAACCAGTATCAAATACCCACGTGTTGCTCTGGGCGGATGTAAGGTACACATGTATATTAAATATACCTTGCTCTTTGTCGACCGTTTTGCCAGACTTCCTATCCTCCAGTTACTTGGGGCAGTTGCGCTTCCAGTGACCCTTCCCTTTGCAGTAGAAACACTCCACGCTAGCTCTGGGACCAGACCTGTTAGTCCTGGGCTTGGCAGCCAACTTTGCCTCCCTCCTGGACTTCCAGCTCTGCTTTCCCTTGCCACCGGACTTCTTGAAATCAACGGTCTTGTTGACCATCAACAGCGTGTGCTCCTTCTTAATCTCTACCTCAGCAGTTTTGAGCATCACGAACACTTCACCCAGGGACTTAGCCATGCCCTGCATGCTGTAGTTCATGACGAAGCCTTTGTATCTTGGCGGCAACGATTGCAACACCCTGTCAATCGCCAGCTCATCGGAAATCTTGCATTCCAGAGCATTCAGGCGTTGAACGTAGCCAGACATCTTGACTACATGCTCGCTCACACTGCTATGCTCTTCCATCTTGCCTGAGAAGAAAAGCTCAGAAGCCTCATATCTCTCAGCCTTAGCCTGCGGCGCGAAGACAGCCTTAAGATCCGAAATGATCTCAAAGGCGCTCATCTTCTCAAAGCGCTTCTGTAGGTCGGCTTCCATGGCGTAGAGCATGCCATTCTGGACAAAGGCAGAATCCTCCGATCGGGTCTGGAAGACCTTCTTCTCATCCTCAGAGGCATCATCTGCGGGAGGGTCACCTATGGCGGCCTCAATGACGTAGGCCACCCTATGCGGAGTGAGGAGGATCCTAAGGTTGCGGAACCATGCCATGAAGTTTGACCCATTGGTCTTAAGCTTTTCTTTCTCAAGGAACAGACCTAGGTTAAACGAGGGGCGAGACATCTACAATGGAATTTGCAACAACATAAGACTTTGTTCATAATAATTTTGAGTTATAGTATTTTAGAAAATAACTAACATAACTCCCACTCAAACGAACATCCCTCCTGGTCGTTTAAGCGATTACACGACCCCCATCCATTGCACCACCCCTCATCATCAAAGCCGGCGGCACAACTTCAAGAGTAGACAAAATTGTCCGCCACACCAATTTTGTGACTCGTGCTCGACGTTTCGGTCTCCCTGTTCCGAGGCCATACTTCTGAGTATGCTAGGCTCGCCACCAAAGACCTCCACGCTGACGCTTGTGCAACATGGCTTACACCCACTGTATGCGAACGACGAGATGTCTGACACCCGATCACCACGGCCTGCCTCATAACGTAGAACTTTCTTGGTGGTGCGCGTTGGAGGGAGAACACTAGTGGTATTTTGAAGGGATCATCTTATACAGCTACCGCCGTGTAACTAATGTATACTATACACACAATCACACAATATAAGATGCACACAAAACATCAAATGTAATGCAATGTGATATAGTCCATTGCGACATGGTCTTCTTGGCGCCCGCAGTTTATAAACAATTTAATAAACCTACCTTGACCATATCACATAGCCCCTGCAAAATAAAGTTAGACGCTTCTACTTTATCTTTTGCATATTTTACGTGGCTTGGGGCTTTCGTAAATAGAACCGCTTCATACCTACGAATCTTATGACCACAACAACGATCCAATAATTGCATGTTTAATCATCCCTTTCGGGCCCTCCATTGAAAATGCGAAGACCAACTAAAGAGAGAGAAACTGACACCCGCCAGCCACATATACGGTACAAGCCGTATGTCAGTAGTGGAACCAGTCTCGCATAAGCGTACGCGTAAAGTCGGTCCGGGCCGCTTCATCAACTCAATGCCGCTGGAATACACAAGTGCACGCTAGAGGGTAGCAAATAACAGGAACGGTGCCCCCGTGCAGAGCACGGGTTCTAACAGCGTACAGCTATATCTACGATAGATCGGATCTGATACCACTGAAGGGGATCGTGTGCAGAAAACAAAAATTTTCCTACCAACGATATCCTAAAAGCATGCCAAGATCTATTCTATGCAGATATAGTAGTACGAACAGAGATCAGAATACGTACCCTTGTAGACCGAAAGCGGGGATTACGTTCCCGCACAAACGTTGTCGATGAAGACCGACGAAGCCGACCTCAAGGTCGTGTAGAGAAAGCAGACCTCCGAGTACCGCTAGCGCGGCACCTCGCAGGGAGTCGCACACGTACGGTGGAGACGACGGCCTCCGAAGCTCCAGTCCAGGACGAGCAGCGGAAGACTTGGACCGGAACACCAGCAGCGCGGCAGCGGGCTATGGTGGAAGAGATCCCCCTTCTCAGCTCGGCGCGGCTCCGACTTGGGAACCACGAGATCGAGAGAGAAATCGGGAATTAATTGGTGAATTAAAAGGCCAGGGGTGCCCTTTCTTATATAGGCTCCCAGGGGGAGCCAACCTTGCCAACCAGGCAATGTGGGACCAATCCCACATGCCTGGTGCGGCACTGGAGGGTGCGCCGACCCCCACCGAATCCCCTAGGGATTTTTCCCCTCTTGGGCCTTCTTTCGACCAGAAGGCCCATTTAGGGAAATCAGCCTAAATAAATACTAAAATAAATATATAAAATCATATTTGCATATTAATTACACTAATTAATATCAAACATAATATATATAATTTTTCCTAGCTCCGAAAACTCTTTCGGCGCTGCCCGATCTCCATCGGACCCCTCACGGGACGCTTCCGGTGATCTCTTTCCTTTCCGGTTGTCTTGTCGAAACCCCTTAAGTGTGTTACCCTAGCGGTTCGATATAATAACAGGTATGACCAAGACTTCTCTATGATCAACGACTAACTCGTAGGCCTGGACCCCATGAATTAATCCCTGTGATATAACGAATGACTTTCATCTATCAAACCTGAACGTAAAGTCTTAAACCTTTTGCCATAGCGATACTTAGCATGTCCGAGCGTCGTTCCATAGATATCTCCATACCTAATCCCGACCTCGTTACCGACGATGCTACCTTCTACTCGTTCATGATCTCATATCTCCAAATCTGGGTATGTCCATCACATCGTTCTCCAACGATATGACTCCCATTGCCGACCGGCGCCATGCCCCATGACCGAGAAACCTCGATCATCAATCGCGCAACGAAACTAGTCTTAGTAGAGGCTACTAGGGACCTTGTTGTTTACGTATCACACCCGCATTAATGTTTCCGCTTAATACGGTTCTAGCATGACACAAAAACCTATTATGAACAAACGAGATATGATAAAGAATACACTTTATTAATTGCCTCTAGGGCATATCTCCTTCATCTATACATATTACAAGTCTAGATATATCCACTTTTTATAAAAAAATAGAAGTCATCTAATATGGAATGGAGGGAGTACTTATTTCGACGATGAGAACAACCCTAAACATTTTGAATTGTTTTGTCTTGATCAACATATGAAGACTCTTGGTCAACGACAAAGGAGGAGGCGAACCTCGATACCATGAGACCATGACGTGGAGCTTGTAGAACTATGCAACCTCAATGTCGTGATATAGAGCTAAAGGCTCCTATCGTGTTGACTACTACTCTACTCGCTCCGTATCAAAATATAAAACATTCTTTAAACCTTCTAAAATATCTTATAGAGCTATATACATCCCAAGTCCCACAACTTGTCTTGGACGTGCAAATTAGTCCCATAACTTGTGAAATGGGAAACCGCAGTCCCACAACTTGTGTTAGAACGAGCAAACTAGTCCAAGATCATTCTAAAGGTGACACGTGGCATTGTCAGTTTTGCGGAAAAGCCCCATATATTTTTCTCTAGACTGGGGCAGCCTTACACATGAGACTCACATGTCAGTGCGTGCAAAAATAATCAAAACAATATGGCTAAGTAAGACTAGCCCTAGTGGGGAGTATCATATTGTGGTATCATACATATGATACTACTCTATATTACTATGTCAATAGTGGATGGTAACTTAGATGTAGCATCATATAACCATGTATTTATTAGGCTATAAACTCATCTTATTTTGAAAACCGCTATGTTACCGTATCTATCTATGATACCACCACCACTTCTCTCCTTATTAAATATTTGCCACATCATCATTTTTGGCTATGTGGTACTTATGTTACTACCTGTGATACTTCCACTATGACTAGTCTAAGGGGTTCGAACTCTTACCACGCTCAAACATGACGGCATGGTCGACGACACCGGCCGAAGCACGAAACCTTAAGCTCACGTGATTGCCACCATGCCAAGCGTGCTTTATAACGTATGTTGCTGTATGACTTCACTTTCTTATATAGTTACATGAAGATGACTGATATTCACTTGAAGGATAATCACGTTCATCGATTCACGGAGTTGTAAGTGCGCGACGGAGTAGCCATAGGCGTACGCCCGAGGGCAGGCACTGTTGGGGTGTGTTCGTTTTTTGGATGAAGTGGAATGGAACGGAGACTAATTAGTCTAAACATCCAATTAATTAAACCCTAATTTAATTTAATTATTTAAGAAACCAAATTATCCCCTAGTTATTCCCCAAAAGGAGCAAGTTCGCCGTGCTCGCTGCCGGCCTGGAGCTCATCCTCTGCACTCCGCCGGCAGCCTCCACCCTCCGTTGGCAGCCCTCCGCCCGACCGCGCTCGCCCGCGCCCCCCGCCCGCGTCCGCGCCTCCCGCCCGCCTGCCCGTGCTCGCGCCCGCCGGCGCTCCCGCCCGTGCTCGTGCGCCTCTACGCCTCCGCGCCCGCCCGTCCGCGCTCACGCTCGCGCCTCCGCCGCCCCGCTGGCTCGTGCCCTGCCTCCGTGGCGTTGCTCTCCTGACTCCTGCCGTAGCATAGAAGACCAAAGCGTGGGCGCACGCGAGGCAACTCCTGCCCTGCCTCCGTGGACGAGCTGGAGCCTGGCTGTGGCCGCCGGCGCTGGAGACCTCCGCCCCGAGAACGGAGAGACCTGCTAGCACGGAGAGAAGACGACGACCTGCCCGACACCCGCGGCCGGCGACCCGGCCCGCGACCTCCCGCCCTTCCTTGCGTCGCCCGCTGGCCGTGCAACTCGCTGGTTCCGTCGAGTTTTAGCCCAGAGGTGAGAGGTGAGAGAGGTTAGCGAGAGGTGGGAGAGGTTAGCGCGAGGCGTTCCACTCGGTCCGGCCGATTTGGCCGGACAGGTGCGTTCCGCATCTATACGGAATATTCCACCTCGGGGAATCAACCGGTTCCATTCTTTTGTCTAACTAAACACATAGATGGGCTCTGGGTGTGGAATGGTTCCATTCCACCCCATCCAAAAAATGAACACACCCTTGAAGAACTGCGAGTAGGTCGACGCCAGCACGTGCTGGCGTCCTGTACGCGCTGCTGCAGCAGCGCTGCGGCGACCAGAATGCCTCGCACACGCTTTTGCACGTCACGGTGATGCCCCCGATGGCAGTTGTGTTGACGTCGTACGTCGACGACGACGTATCCTTCAGGTCCGGGTACGCCTCGTTTAGATCCACGAGTCAGCCGGTGGCCACGCACTTGGGCTCGCCCGTTGAAGATTGGTCGCGATGGCGGTAGCCGCGTCGACACTCGATATCGGTCGCGCCCTGCGGCATGACAAGGATGGGAAGGTTGTGCCGGCGCCCGAGAGCAGCCCCGACCACACCATGTAGGCGCAGTCGTTGGTCATCGTGAACGTCGCAGACCATGTAGCAACAAAAAACGAATAAGTAACCGAATTGATCAGACATATGCACACCAAATTGTTTGAGCAGAAAATGCACACTGCGAGTCAGTGAGCGTGTGTGTCTGTGCTCCGGCTGCAGTTGTGGGCTTGTGGCCTACCATGCTGTGAGTGAGCTCTGTTACAAGATATAAAAAAGAGACATCCGATATCAGTACAAAAACCATTGGTGGACTTGTGGCATCGACCTATGTTGTCGCGCGGAAGCAACTCAGATCCAGAGTTCGATTTTTCATAGCATATAAAGATATCCCCTGTCCATACATGAGCTTTTCCGCAAACTAACAATGGCACATGTCATCTTATAAAGATAGCCCATGTCCCTTGTCGTAGAAAAAATATCCATGAGCTTTTCCGTAAACTAACAATGCCACGTGTCATCTTATAAAGATAGCCCCTGTCCACAGATCGTAGAAAAAAATATACATGAGCTTTTCCGCAAACTAAGAATGCCACATGTCATGTTTAGAATAATCTTGGACTAGTTTGCTCCTTTAACACAAGTTAACAATGCCACGTGTCATGTTATAAAGATAGCCCCTGTCCACAGATCGATCTGTGGAAAAAAATATACATGAGCTTTTCCGCAAACTAAGAATGCCACATGTCCTGTTTAGAATAATCTTGGACTAGTTTGCTCCTTTAACACAAGTTATGGGACTAGGTTTCTCATTTCACAAGTTATGGGACTAATATGCACGTCTAAAACAAGTTGTGGGACTTGGGGTGTATATAGCTCTATCTTATATTATGATGTGATAGAAGAAGTGCTTCATAGTAGTGTTATTTTGGTTAAAGTTTTTTTCTTGAAACAATTTTCATTAAAGTTTAGTGTTATTTCCGCAAATTAACAATTCCACGTGTCATGTTTAGAATGATCTTGGACTAGTTTGCTCCTTCAACACAAGTTATGGGACTAGGTTTCTCATTTCACAAGTTATGGGACTAGTATGCACGTCTAAAACAAGTTGTGGGACTTGGGGTGTATATAGCTCTATCTTATATTATGATGTGATAGAAGAAGTGCTTCGTAGTAGTGTTATTTTGGTTAAAGTTTTTTTCTTGAAACAATTTTCATTAAAGTTTAGTGTTATTTCCGCAAATTAACAATTCCACGTGTCATGTTTAGAATGATTTTGGACTAGTTTGCTCCTTCAACACAAGTTATGGGACTACGGTTCCTCATTTCACAAGTTATGGGACTAATATGCACGTCTAAAACAAGTTGTGGGACTTGGGGTGTATATAGCTCTATCTTATATTATGATATGATAAAAGAAGTGCTTCGTAGTAGTGTTATTTTGGTTAAAGTTTTTTTCTTGAAACAATTTTCATTAAACTTTTGACACCGGACAAATTTATCGTTTTATTACAACGTTCCCTTTTTCCTCCCGTTATCGTTTTTTAGTGCAAGAAAGAAGTTCCTGTTATCGCTTTTTCAGATCTAGAGTTCGATTTCTCCTTGTGCGTTGAAGTTTTGATTATTTCTTATTGACATGTGGGTCCAGCATATAAAGACAGCCCCTGTCCACGGATGATAGAAAAAATATACATGGGCTTTTCCGCAAACTAGCAATGCTACGTGATGTTTAGAATGATCTTGGACTAGTTTGCTCGTTCAACACAAGTTATGGGACTACGGTTCCCCATTTCACAAGTTATGGGACTAATTTGCTATATACACCCCAAGTCCCACAACTTGTCTTATACGTGCTTATATTATGATGTGATAGAAGAAGTGCTACGTCTTAGTGTTATTTTGGTTAAAGTTTTTTTCTTGAAACAATTTTCATTAAAGTTTTGACACCAGACAAATTTATCGTTTTATTACAACGTTCCCTTTTTCCTCCCGTTATCGCTTTTTTAGTGCAAGAAAGAAGTTTCCTTTTTCCTCCCGTTATCGCTTTTTTTAGATCTAGAGTTCGATTTCTCCTTGTGCGTTGAAGTTTTGATTATTTCTTATTGACATGTGGATCCAGCATATAAAGACAGCCCCTGTCCACGGATGATAGAAAAAATATACATGGGCTTTTCCGCAAACTAACAATGCTATGTGATGTTTAGAATGATCTTGGACTAGCTTGCTCGTTCAACACAAGTTATGGGACTACGGTTCCCCATTTCACAAGTTATGGGACTAATTTGCTATATACACCCCAAGTCCCACAACTTGTCTTAGACGTGCTTATAGTATGATGTGATAGAAGAAGTGCTTTGTAGTAGTGTTATTTTGGTTAAAGTTTTTTTCTTGAAACAATTTTCATTAAAGTTTTGACACCAGACAAATTTATCGTTTTATTACAACGTTCCCTTTTTCCTCCCGTTATCGTTTTTTTAGTGCAAGAAAGAAGTTCCCTTTTCCCTCCCATTATCGCTTTTTTCAGATCTAGAGTTCGATTTCTCCTTGTGCGTTGAAGTTTTGATTATTTCTTATTGACATGTGGGTCCAGCATATAAAGACAGCCCCTGTCCATGGATGATAGAAAAAATATACATGGGCTTTTCCGCAAACTAACAATGCTACGTGATGTTTAGAATGATCTTGGACTAGTTTGCTCGTTCAACACAAGTTATGGGACTACGGTTCCCCATTTCACAAGTTATGGGACTAATTTACTATATACACCCCAAGTCCTACAACTTGTCTTAGACGTGCTTATATTATGATGTGATAGAAGAAGTGCTTCGTAGTAGTGTTATTTTGGTTAAAGTTTTTTTCTTGAAACAATTTTCATTAAAGTTTTGACACCAGACAAATTTATCGTTTTATTACAACGTTCCCTTTTTCCTCCCGTTATCGCTTTTTTAGTGCAAGAAAGAAGTTCCCTTTTTCCTCCCGTTATCGCTTTTTTCAGATCTAGAGTTCGATTTCTCCTTGTGCGTTGAAGTTTTGATTATTTCTTATTGACATGTGGGTCCAGCATATAAAGACAGCCCCTGTCCACGGATGATAGAAAAAAATACACATGGGCTTTTCCGCAAACTAACAATGCTACGTGATGTTTAGAATGATCTTGGACTAGTTTGCTCGTTCAACACAAGTTATGGGACTACGGTTCCCCATTTCACAAGTTATGGGACTAATTTGCTATATACACCCCAAGTCCCACAACTTGTCTTAGACGTGCTTATATTATGATGTGATAGAAGAAGTGCTTCGTAGTAGTGTTATTTTGGTTAAAGTTTTTTTCTTGAAAGAATTTTCATTAAAGTTTTGACACCAGACAACTTTATCGTTTTATTACAACGTTCCCTTTTTCCTCTTTTTTTTTGAGAAACACAGTACAACGCAAGCGCTCATATACACGCGCACACACTCACACCTATGAACGCACACACGCACACCCTACCCCTATGAGCATCTCCGAGAGACTGAGCCGACGGGTCTTGAGATTGACGAAGTCACCACATACGCCTCGCTGTCGACGGAAACGTCGCCTCCCACTGAAAGAATATTCCGCCTAAATGAGAAACACCAGCGTCAAACCTGGGGTTTGAACTCTGGTGGGCTGGAAAGAAGAGAGTGCTTATGTCTCGGTTGACTGATTTTTTTGTTAAGTCTCAATCGACTCAAAGTGCAACCGCAGTTCAAATAAAAGTTTAACTGAAATGAGTGCAATTATATATTTCGATTAGAAAAGTACAACTCTATGACAATTTTTGTGGTTGACTGAGACTTAAGAAAATGAGAGAGGAGAATTAGCAAAACTGAGGAAAAGGGGTCTTTCTCACTATCTGTACCGGACCGGTGTCACAGCTCACCACTGCACGCGCGGGCCCCACCCAGCTCTCATTTCTCCTTTCATCCCGAGTCGAATTCCCCAACCTCCTCCCCTAACCAGAAAAAAAACCAGAGCACCGCGTCAGCTCGCCCTCGAAACCCTAGCCCCAGCGTGAGTGGCGAGGAGCGGAGGGGCAGGAGGATGGACGGACCCAAGCGACCGCAGATGCGGGTGCGGGTCCGGGTCTCGGCGCGCCGGCGGGGAGGCGACGGTGCGGACCGGGCCGGGACGAGCGGTGGCGCCGTGGCCGGGCCCAAGCGGCGCATGGACGCTCCGCTCGTTAATTCGGCGGCCAAGCTGCAGCGCCGAGAGATCGGGGGCCGCCAACTCGCAGCGCGCGGTGGAGGCGCCGCGGCCGCCGTGCCGGAGCGGTTCCGGAACATGCAGCTCCAGGTAAGCCTGCCCAACGACCGCCGCCGTCTCCTGTGCGTATTTGAGATGGCGTGGGAGCCCATCTCCGGATCTCTAGGGTTTTGTTTCGCTGGTTCCGTCGGTTCCTGGAGTAGTAATTGTGGAGGCGAGGCCAAGTTTTTTTTTTGCCTTTTGGATGGCCTGGAGGCGAGAAATTGATGGGACGTTCTGCTTCAAGTGTATCTTGTCTTTCTTACACTTTAACTTTTTTGGGGATGATATGGAGAAGTTTCGGTTTTGGGGACCTAGAAGTGTTGAGTTCTAGGTTTCCAAAAAAATTCGGATCTTGGGCTTGAAGCTGTCACTTTTGGCATTAAAATGACCCTGTTTCAAGCTTTTCTTCTCTCGGTTCCTTGCATATTTGACGCAATTGGCTTAAATTGTTGGGGTTCCGGTTGTAGCTGCTGGAATTTAGAAGCGACCGCCCTTTTCATTGGATTGGATCCTTGAGATTATTCTACGTCTTATTCATACAGTCAACCTGTGGGGCTTAAAATGATATTCCATGAAATGGTTCTGAATCGACCTTCTTTAGTTGTAACTATCACACTGAGGGATCCAGAATGGAAACGATTGTGCGCAGCACCGCTATATCAGTAGTGCCGTTGTACTTAGCAGACAGTTCCATGCTGTGTAGTGATGTCTGTAAATTTTAGAAACAATAATTCGACATAACCGAGTAGCAATTAAAGGGTGTGTAGAAGTTGCTTATTACAAAAATAAGAGCCACTACTTATAGTGATGGATTGGACAGAGGACCAGAAAGGGAGGGATGGTTGGCACGGAATACATTGTCTGGTGTTCACTTGGCATTTGCCTGCTGGTCACACCTATGTAATGTATATATGTGTTATACTAGTTAAGAATTGAACTGGATACCCTGTCATATAAACCCCTTTCTGGACAAACTTGCATCCATCAATTTAACTGTGCGCACTAACACAGCACGTACAATTTTGGATGCTTGGCTGTTTCAACTCACTTGATATGACTCACTTTGCCACCTTCTTAAACTGGATTACACTTTTGTATTGCTTGTTGAAAAGCTAATGGGGGTTAGAAATTTTGGAGCCGTAACTAGCTAGCTTAAATTGTTTGGTACTTGCAAAAGACTGGATTTAAGTCTTGAAGTACTTGAGATTATAAATATGGATGTGATTTTCTATGTTAATGAAGATTAAACTGTCTCATTTCCATGTGAAAGGTTTGAGACTCAGTTTAACTTGGTGCTGGCCTGCTGGGTCCTGATTTTCTTTTTTTTTACTCAGAGGTTATATTGTTCCTGCTTGTAATAGAAAACAGAACATGGGCATATTATCAGAAATGTGCCTTGTGGAATTTCAGCTAAGTTCTGTTGTACATCTTGGGCCTATGCGATAATTTGGTGCTAATCGAACGCTATTCAGTATGAGTAATAGCTCGCTTCGTATGATGTTTTTATTTGAGCAAAAAGCTACATTGCTTGTTTCTAGTAACACGAATCTTCTCAATATGTGTACACTGACACTTTAACTATCAATTTTGTGCAGGAAGAGTTTGATACATATGATCACGATGCTCACCTATTTGTGAAGCTACAGATTCTAAAAAAGCGATCCAAAATTATTGAGATTGTCGCAGCAAAAGATATAATATTCGCCCTTGCTCATTCTGGGCTTTGTGCTGCGTTTAGTAGAGGTAGGTATTTCCACCTTTGGCAGACTGAATTGCACTTGACTGGCAATGATGAAGACTGTTGATGTTATCTGACCTCTTGCATTGCCTTTTTGTTTCTGCAGTAACAAACAAGCGTTTATCTTTCTTGAATTTATGCCCAGATGAAGTGATTCGGAGTTTGTTCTACAACAAGAATAATGATTCACTTATTACTGTCTCAGTTTATGCATCAGACCATTTTAGCACATTGAAGTGCAGAACAACGCCAATTGAGTAAGAGCATATGCCATGAGAAGTTCCCTTTGTAATGTCTTAATTCGTGGCTTGGTCGAGAAGCACTCTATATTTCACTGTTACCTGTTATTTTCTATATGTACAATTTAAGCAAGCACAATTTTAAATGATTTTGAGGATAATATTGCTGTTCTGAATACAGTAGCTTACAGCTCTTGTACTTAATATTGATTTATTCTTTCAGATACATACGGAGGAATCGGTTAGATGCTGGGTTTCCTCTTTTTGAGACAGAATCTCTGAAGTGGCCTGGCTTTGTGGAGTTTGATGATGTAAATGGAAAAGTACTCACTTACTCAGCACAGGATGGGTATGCTTTCTTAAACATTGATCTCAGTATGATTCACAACACCTATTGATCTAATGGTCGTACTTGTATTGGCAGTATCTATAAGGTTTTTGACTTGAAGAACTATTCCTTCCTATATTCAATACCGGATATCAATGTGCAGGAGATAAAGATTAGGTCTGCACCTTTTCCCTTGATTGTATTCTTTCTTCTCATATTTCAGGCATGCCAATTGCCTAGTTACTCGTTAAATTTCTCTTTTCAGCCCAGGAATCATGCTTTTGATATATGATAGAACTCCAAGTTATGTTCCTTTGAAGATATTATCAATTGAAGATGGAAAGCCACTGAAATCATTCAGGCACTTGTTGCATCGCGGCAAGAAAATTGATTTTATTGAGCAGTTCAATGAAAAGCTCCTTGTCAAGCAAGAAGACGAGAACCTTCAAATACTTGATGTATGACACAATTGAGAGTTATATTATACATTATCTTGTAATACTTTTCTGCCTGCAAGCCTAATAGTGTTTTGGTCTTCATGAAGGTACGGAGTTCTGAGCTAATTGAAGTCAGTATTAACAAGTTCATGACCCCGTCAGCGTTCATTTTTCTGTACGAGAACAATCTGTTCTTGACATTCCGAAACAGAACAGTTGCTGTATGGAATTTCCGAGGAGAGCTTGTGACGTCATTTGAGGACCATTTGCTTTGGCATCAAGATTGTAGTACCAACAACATTTACATTACGAGTGACCAGGATCTGATTATCTCGTACTGTAAATCTGAGTCAGCTGCTGATGAAAGTACAGGTGCGGTAGTCAAATCCTGATATCTTCAATAGTTTATTTGAATCATTTATAAATGTGGTGCTTCCATGATTCCATCATTCAGGTAGTTTGAAACAATATTGGCATAGTATCAGATAAACGTGGTAAAATTCTTTTGGTTTCATGTTACTCGTTGTAGAAAATTATCTGTAACTAAATTCTGCTTGTGCAGCATCTCCAATTGGATCCATCAATATGAGCGACATCATGACTGGCAAGTGCATTGCCAAGATTGCAGCCAACGATCCTGCTCTGCGTATTGCTCCCCGCAAGATTGGGCGCCCCTCAATCTGGAGTACCATCCCAGAAGCTCTGGAGGATGTGACTGCACTGTTCTACGACGAGGACAGGAATGAGATCTACACAGGCAACAGCCATGGGCTGGTGCATGTGTGGTCTAGTTAGGTAGTAACAACCTAACAGGTATATATGTCACTTTTTGTTCCGATCTGATCAGATCAGAAGATTGGATGTGCTGCCGCATTGTGTACCATCATAAAGTTGGTGTACCTAGTTCTGTAACTTTTGCGGTAGTGTAATTTGCTGGGCAGTATTAGAAAATGTAGTTCACCTGTAATTATCCCGTGTGATGTCATGTTTCAGTAGTTAGAAATTAAGCTCGTCCCAGCTTACAGCTTTCTCAGGAACTTCCTCTTTGTAGCGATCTTTGTATTATTTTGATGTATATCAATGAAATGATGTATTATTTTGGTATGTGTCAATGCAAATGATGTGTTTCTTTGAGAATACTGTGGTGGTAACTAAGCATTCTGATCCAAAATACTGAACTGGCCGAGTTGATGAGAATCAGAAATGTTTATGTTCTGTGTTTCTAATTTATTCAGTCACTGCATCTGATAGCCAGGCGGAGCATTGTAAGGTCAGTATGGTCTTATGTATCGTCCATTGTGCCGCCTGTTACCTGATCATTTCGAGCTCTAATTCAAACTTCGGCAATACAACAACCGTCCAAACTTTGACTGGATTCTGGAAGCAGTAATAACCAGGTTCTCGTAACTGCAGGAACCAGACTGCAAACTGTCCCAATTATATCAGGACATGTCACATGGACCTAACCTATCTAGAGACTTATGACGCATAACCCATGGTACCAGGTAATGTAAACATAGCTTCAAATAAAGGTACTCCCTCCGTTCCAATGTAAGTCTTTTTAGCCTTTTCGCCATATGTATCTAAACATGTTTTAGAGCAATATTCATACGAACTTTATACTAAAAGGTAAAAAGGCTTACATTTAGGAACAGATGTAGTACAAGCTAATGAACATAACAGTAACCGCACCAATGATTCCTCAAAAGTGGTAAACATTCTCAAATAGATTAGCTGCATTCTGCCTGCAGCATGGAGATTATTATGCTTCATCAAAGGAAGCGGAGGTACAATGTGACTTCATTAAGTTCAACAGTACAAGGGAAAGAAAAATTCAAGAATCTGGCAACACATCTCTCCCACCACCAAAACAAATTCGAAGATCGAATTGCATGAAACACTGAATGAAAGAAAGGCCTAGATATTTACATCGGACTAGCAAACATTCTAACATACTATCCGAGGAGTCTGTTGGTAAGGACACAAACAGAGGACACCAGTACAAGGAGTCAGGGGTTCTCACTGGGTACATAAAAATCAAAGGTGACATCAACATTACCAGACGATTCTCCGGTATCCTTGAAGTCGACACCCACGATTTTTCCTCTGTATTGCTCATCCGATTCCTGATACTCTGGCTTCACACGGCGCACGGGAACAGTCACGGAGTACACTGTGCCAAGGCCAGCATCAGTTGAGATATCCACTTGCACATTGTCCCGTGATTCGATCTCAACAAATTCAGATAGCGCCTCAACTACGTTCTCGACTATCTTTTTCTTTGCTTCATCACTGACCTCGCACCTGTCGGAGAATAGGATCATCTTCAGCCTCTGCTTTGCGATATTTGCATTTGTGTTTTCATGTATGGTTGGTGCAGGGAAGATTATCTTCCAAGCCAGTTTGAGACGGTCAACAAATCCCATATTAGCAAGACTGTGAAGGAAGCCTTCGACATCTTGAGAAACAGGAGAAAAGTCTCCCCTTGAAACAGCGAAAGTTGTATTGGATCTCTGTGAACAGCTTTCGCGCTCAATGCATAGTTGTCCCGATGTAAGCATGAGGTTGCTAGGTGCTCCACGAGGAAAAGCACAAAACTGTGCCTACAAAATCACATGGCAAGTCATTAATTAACGATAAACAATGTAAACATAATCTGAAATGAATGTACAAACTGGGTCACACATGCAATGCAAGGTATCCGCCATTCATCAGTAGGATTTAAATGTAATAAAGCTCACATGGGTAAACAGAACTTCACAAAATAAGCAATTAAACTATCTCAGTGGACGCAATCTGCAGAAGGCCAAAAGGACTATGGTAGGAAGAAGCACACCATGCATGGTAAGCAACGACAGACACAAACAAATATATTCAATTAATATGAGTATGAAAAGGTATACAGCAGCACATAATAGGAATATGGCCAATATCTGATATACCTTCTGCCATGCTGATTTTTGTGAAGAAATTTATGCAATAAAAGGGATATGGCCAATATCTGAGAAGTATGAACAGGTACACAGCAGCACATAAGATACACTATAACAGAAAAGACACATAAACAGATATATTTGCTTTTCTGCAACCAGGAAAAATAAATGTTGTGCATGTGAAAAAGGCAAAGGCTCAATTCAAGAGAGCAAGCACAATGCTGGTGTGGAAGTATTCATGATTGAGCAAAGAAATTATATTTAGAGATACCTAAACCTTAGGATTATCCTCTTTACTTACATATACCAGAACAGCCACTAAGTGCTACATCCCATGTCTGATAGAAAGTTAACACACCAAAGACCCAAATCACTAAATTTCTTTGGTTTATATTCCTAACTATGATCAGACTAGAAAATGATATTCTAGATTGTGTACCAAGTACTGACAGAATCCCTCATTTAGAAATGTAGGGCATTATTGACTGTCCAAGTTCCAGCTTTGACAATTAGTTAATCAAATTGCTATTGCATCCGTATTCAAAATCACTTTCTTATGGTTGTGATTTTGTAACTCTTCAGAAAACACTGTACAAGAAATATATAGTCAAAGTCCACACTTGGCAGTCAAAATAGGCCCTAAATCTGCAAACATAAATAGTACTTACATCGGAACATATTTCAACATAGTACTAGTATACGAGTATACAAGTGAAGTCCAGAAGGCATTTCACTAATGCTAATACAAGATGAAACAAAACCCCTCACAACAGCAAAAGGTACAAGTTGAAAGGGTGAGCAGACATGCAAATCAGACAAGAGTACAGAGCCAGCCTAGGTCAACGAAATTTGGACGACCAGATTCTGTAAGCCGTGGTTCATGCTGCTAGGACTGCTAACATACCCATCAGTTTACTCGCATCGTCAATCGACTTATCACGACCGAAGTATGCCAGACCACTAGGTTTTGCTGCCGCAGGCACAGTTGAACTTCCATGGTGACAGTCCCAAATTAAAATAGCTTCTCAAGGTAAACCGCAGGCAATCTATACGGAAGCAGAAAAACACGCCTAGATTTGATTTGTGTTTGTGTGTGAAGCAATCGACAAGTAGTTGGGAGGATGGAGATTAGATTTCCGAGGGGAATGCGGATGGGGAGGCTGACCTTGGGGAAGGGGGCGCGTCGGAGCGGCGCAGGGAGAAAGGAAGCGGAAGGAGCGAGTATTGCGCTGGCCCCGCCGGCGACGCGGCCGTAGATCGCCGTCGCCATCGCCATGAGTGCCCGAAGAGCTAGGGCTTTGCTTTTCAGTCCAACGTTTATTCTTTATTGCCTTTTCCCCCTTCTCTTGGCTGTCTTGTTCACTTCAACGCCCGTCTAGCGGAGTACAACATCCCGTATAAGAAAAAGTGCCCCGTAAAATAATCGCCATTTGGGGTAAATTTCAGTAAATGAGGCAGTCCCATAATTTCGTGGGTTAATTGGATCTCTCCCACTAAAACTTTCACACTTTAAAGAAATGTCATTACAAAAACTGAAATTGGAAATATGCCACTATAACTTCTCAATAACTCTACATATGTCATTGTGGTCATTTAGCAACATAACGGTTCATAAAATACATATATATTCCAGTGTGCACTGTTGTATTTACCATATTATCTCGGTAAAAAACTTTTGACGGCCGACGCCAAATTCTTTAAAAAGATTCAAAATTCAAACTTCTCAGAAAAATATGAAACAATTACAGAAAATTAAATGCACTAATATGAGTGTACTTTCAAATATGAGCCGACTCTGGGCATAAATGGACCCTTAAACTGACATGACTTGTTAAGCTCTATCTAGAAAATTGTCAACCGGTTAACTGAAAATAATCGCTATGTATTTTAGTTTTAGGGTCCATTTATACCCAGATTCGTATCATATTTGAAAAGTACACTCATATTACTCATTTGATTTTTCGTAATTTTTTCAGATTTTTCTGAGAAGTCTGAATTTCGACAATTTTTTGAATTTTTTTTGCGCCTGAATGACCAAAAGAGCCGCAGAAAGTTTGTTACAGAGATAATACGGTAAATACAGCAGTACACACTGAAATACATGTATGTTATGAACCGTTATGTTGTGAAATAACCAAAATGGCATATGCATAGGTATTGAGAAGTTGTAGTGGCATATATCCAACTTCAGATTTTGTAATTAATGGCATTTCTCTAGTGTACCCAATTAACCTTAATTTTGTAGATAAATGCTAAAACAATATGCTTGTACTAGTATCTTATATTTGAAGGGGACCGTGTGAAGAAAACAAAATTTTTCCTACCAACGATATCCTAAAAGCATGCCAAGATCTATTCTATGCAGATATAGTAGTACGAACGGAGATCGGAATACGTACCCTTGTAGACCAAAAGCGGGGATTACGTTCCCGCACAAACGTTGTCGATGAAGACCGACGAAGCCGACCTCAAAGTCGTGTAGAGGAAGCAGACCTCCGAGTACCGCTAGCGCAACACCTCGCAGGGCGTCACACACGTACGGTGGAGACGACGGCCTCCGAAGCTCCAGTCCAGGACGAGCAGCGGAAGACTTGGACCGGAACACCAGTAGCGCGGCAACGGACTATGGTGGAAGAGATCCCCCTCCTCAGCTCGGCGCGGCTCCGACAAGGGAACCACGAGATCGAGAGAGAAATTAGGAATTAATTGATGAATTAATTGGCCAGGGGTGCCCCTTCTTATATAGGCTCCCAGGGGGGCCAACCTTGCCAGCCAGGCAATGTGGGACTATCCCCACACGTCTGGTGCGGCTAGGATAGGTGCGCCGGCCCCCTGGTGGGCCCCTTGGCCCATCCAGGCCGGCCACCATGGCCCCCACCGAATCCCCTAGGGATTTTCCCCCTCTTGGGCCATCTTTCGACCAGAAGGCCCATTTAGGGAAATCAGCCTAAATAAATTCGAAAATAAATATATAAAATCATATTTGCATATTAATTATATCAAACATAATATATATAATTTTTCCTAGCTCCGAAAACTCTTTCGTCGCTGCCTGATCTCCATCGGACCCCTCCCGAGACGCTCCCGGTGATCTCTTTCCTTTCCGGTTGTCTTGTCGAAACCCCTTAAGTGTGTTACCCTAGCGGTTCGATATAATAACAGGTATGACCAAGACTCCTCTATGATCAACGACTAACTCGTAGGCCTGGACCCCATGAATTAATCCCTGTGATATAACAAATGACTTTCATCTATCAAACCTGAACGCAAAGCCTTAAACCTTTTGCCATAGCGATACTTAGCATGTCCGAGCGTCGTTCCATAGATATCTCCATACCTAATCCCGACCTCGTTACCGACGATGCTATCTTCTACTCGTTCATGATCTCATGTCTCCGTGACCTAGTCACATGCTTGCAAGCTCATTAGACATGATCTCACCGAGTGGGCCCGAGAGTATCTATCCTGCTATGCGGACTGGCAAATCCCGCTCTTGACCCCTCGTCTCAACTACTCCTTTCCGATACCCAAGAGTATCACCGTTATTGTCATACTAAATAAGATACGACGTTTGGTGCGATCAAAATATCTTCCAGGAATAACAATAAGAGTTGATCTCACGGTCAAAGGCGTAACGACTACGTTCTCCAAATCTGGGTATGTCCATCACATCGTTCTCCAACGATATGACTCCCATTGCCGACCGACGCCATGCCCCATGACCGGGAAACCTCGATCATCAATCGCGCAACGAAACTAGTCTTAGTAGAGGCTACTAGGGACCTGGTTGTTTACGTATCACACCCGTATTAATGTTTCCGCTTAACACGGTTCTAGCATGACACAAAAACTATTATGAACAAACGAGATATGATAAAGAATACACTTTATTAATTGCCTCTAGGACATATCTACTTCAGTCTCCCACTTGCACTAGAGTACAAATTAATCTAGATTACAACTTGGTAAAAGCTTAACACCCATAGCTAACTGGTGCTTTTCATGCTTGTCAAGCGGGAGAGGCTTCGTCAGCGGATCTGCCACATTCAGATCCGTATGCACTTTGCAAATCTTCACATCGCCTCCTTGTACGTACTGACGTATCACATGGAAGCGTCGGAGAATGTGTTTGGCGGTGGCGTGAGACCTTGGCTCCTTGGCGTTCGCAATGGCAACCGTATTGTCGCAGAAGAGGATCACGGGGTCTTGCACGCTCGGGAACACTCCAAGTTCGATGACGAACTTCCTCAGCCACACAGCTTCATTCGCGGCTTCGCAAGCAACGATATACTCCGACTCCATTGTAGATTGTGCGACTATGGGTTGCTTCCCACTTCTCCAGCACACGGCGCCTCCATTCACCTTGAACACGTAACCTGTCTGTGACTTACAGTCATCGGGGTCTGAGCAGAAATTTGCATCTACGTAACCCGTTACGCCAAGTTCTTCATCGCAGCCACCATACGCAAGGAACATTTCCTTTGTTTTATTGAGATACTTAAGAATGCTCTTAACAGCTATCCAATGCGGCATTCCAGGATTACTCTGGAACCGGCTTGTCAAACTTAGAGCTAATGCCACATCCGGTCTAGTACTCAACATTGCATACATGATCGATCCTATGGCTGAAGCATAAGGATGTTTGGTCATTTCGGCCTTACCCAGTTCCGTCACCGGACATTGTGCCTTCCGCAATATCTTATTCTTGATAACCGGCAGAGAACCCTTCTTTGCCTTCTCCATACAGAAACACTTCAGTATTTTATCAAGATAAGTAATCTGACTCAGTGCTAATAGGCGCCTTGATCTATCACGATAGATTTTTATGCCTAAAACATACGCAGCTTCTCCTAAGTCCTTCATGGAAAATTTACTGTTTAAATATTCCTTCACGCTATTTAGAAGTTCCACATCATTCCCAATCAGCAATATGTCGTCAACATACACTGCTAAGAACACAACCGATCTCCCACTCATTTTCTTGCAAATGCAGGTCTCTTCCACATTTTGGATAAATCCAAAACCTTTGATTACCTCATCAAAGCGAAGATTCCAACTCCGAGATGCCTGCTTCAATCCATAGATGGATCGCTGAATCTTGCACACCTTGTTAGCATTTTTTGGATCGACAAAACCTTCCGGCTGTACCATGTACAACTCTTTCTCAATGTTTCCATTTAGGAAGGCCGTTTTGACGTCCATCTGCCAGATTTCATAATCATAACAGGCAGCTACCGCTAACAAAATCCGAATAGACTTAAGCATCGCTACCGGTGAAAAAGTTTCATCGTAGTCAATTCCATGAACTTGTCGGAAACCCTTTGCGACAAGCCGAGCTTTATAGACGGTCACATTACCATCAGCATCAGTCTTCTTCTTAAAGATCCATTTATTCTCGACGGCCTTGCGCCCTTCGGGAATATCCATCAAAGTCCACACTTTGTTATCATACATGGATCCTATTTCGGATTTCATGGCTTCAAGCCATTTCTCGGACTCTAGACTCGCCATTGCCTCCTTGTAGTTCGTAGGTTCGTCTTGTTCAACTAACATGACGGTGCAAATCATGTTGCCATACCATTCTGGTGCGATCCGAGATATACCAGACCTACGAGGTAGAACACCTTCCTCGACAGTTTCTCCCACTCCTTCCACGGAGGACGTTTCCGGAATTGCTTACGTTGTGCCACTCGGAATCTCGAGTTCAGGATCAACGATTTCATCGAGGTCTACCTTCCTCCCACTTACTCCTTTCACGAGAAACTCCTTCTCTAGAAAGGTACCGGTCTTCGCGACAAAAGTTTTGCCGTCAGCTTGGTTGTAGAAGGTGTACAGAACGGTTTCCCGCGGGTATCCTACAAAGACGACTTTCTCCGACTTCGGTTCGAGTTTGTCAGGCTGTCGTTTCTTAACGTACGCCTCACAACTCCAAACCTTTAGAAACGATAACTTAGGCTTTTGGCCATACCATAATTCATACGGTGTCGTTTCAACGGACTTGGACGGAGCCCTATTTAAAATGAATGCGGCTGTTTCTAACGCATAACCCCAGAAGGACACTGGCAGATCGGTAAGAGACATCATAGATCGAACACTATCCAGTAGAGTACGATTACGTCGCTCGGACACGCCGTTACGCTGCGGTGTTCCGGCTGGCGTAAGTTGGGGTACTATGCCACAACTCTTCAGATGTGTGCCAAACTCAAAACTCAAGTATTCTCCACCGCGATCGGATCGGAGGTGCTTGATTTTCCTATTAAGCTGATTCTCAAGTGTACTTTGGAATTCTTTGAACTTTTCAAACGTTTCAGACTTGTGTTTCATCAAATAGATATAACCGTATCTACTCAAGTCATCAGTGAAGGTGACGAAGTAACGATAACCATTGCGTGTCGAAATGCTCATCGGTCCACACACATCTGTATGTATGATCCCCAACAAATCCGACGCCCGTTCAACGAAACCTTTGAACGGTGTCTTGGTCATTTTGCCCATAAGGCATGGTTCACATGTATCGAGGGATCCGAAATCCAACGAGTCCAAAAGTCCATCGGAGTGGAGTTGCTTCATGCGCTTTACACCAATATGACCAAGACGGCAATGCCACAAATACATGGCGGTATCGTCGCTACACTTAATCCGTTTGGCTTCTATGTTATGGATGTGAGTACTACGATCGAGATTCAACAAGAATAAACCATTATTCTTGGGAGCATCAACATAAAAGATATCATTCATATAAATAGCACAATTGATTGTCACTGATTTAAATGAATAACTGTCTTGTAACAGGCAAGACCCACTTATAATGTTTACACTCAAGGATGGCACAAAAGAACACTTATTTAAAACCAAAACTAATCCCGATGATAGATGCAGAGGGAGCGTGCCGACAACCACCACGTCGACTCTTGATCCGTTGCCGACGCGCATCGTCACCTCGTCCTTTGCCAGCCGCCGTCTATTCCGTAACTCCTCCTGAGAGTTACATATATGAGCAACAAAACCAGTATCAAACACCCACGTGTTGCTCCGGGCGGATGTAAGGTACACATCTATAACATGTATATCAAATATACCTTGCTCTTTGTCGACCGTCTTGCCAGACTTCCTATCCTCCAGGTACTTGGGGCAGTTGCGCTCAGGTGATCTGATGGTCACCACCATCTTCTTCAGCTTGATTTCTAATTCGGCCACTTCGAGCATCTTCAGGATTTCCGACAGGGGTTTTGACGTCCCTTTCATGCCGTAGTCCACGATGGAGTTCTTATAGCTAGGGGGCAGAGAAATCAGCGCCCTATCAATAACCACCTCCTCTGGGATCGCACTTCCCAGATCACTCAGAAGTCGAGCGCAGCCAAACAACTTGGCCAAGTGCTCACTAATAATGCCGTGCTCTTCCATCTAGGCTGAGAAGAAAAGCACAGATGCCTCGTACCTATCAGCCTTGACTTGTCGTGCAAAAACAGCCACGAGTTCAGTGATTATATCATAAGCACCCTTGTTCATGAAGCGGTTTGGCAGGTCAGCCTCCATGGCAAAGAGCATGCCACTCTGGACATAAGAAGAAATCTCCGCCTTTACCCCATGGACAATCCTTTCGATTTCCGGGGCGGTGTTTGGAAGATCACCTAAGGGGGCATCAAGGATGTAGGCCACCTTGTGGGTTTCAAGGATGGACTTCAGATCGCGGAACCAGGACACGAAGTTAGACCCATCGGTCTTAAGCTTCTCTTTCTCAATGAACATGTTTAGGTTAAAGGAGGGGTGAGACATCTACAATGGAATTTGCAACAACATAAGACTTTGTTCATAATAATTTTGAGTTATAGTATTTTAGAAAATAACTAACATAACTCCCACTCAAACGAACATCCCTCCTGTTCGTTTAAGCGATTACACGACCCCCATCCATTGCACCGCCCCTCATCATCACAGCCGGCGGCACAACTTCAAGAGTAGACAAAATCGTCTGCCACACCAATTTTGCGACTCGTGCTCGACCTTTCGGTCTTCCTGTTCTGAGGCCATATTTCTGAATATGCTAGGCTCGCCACCAAAGACCTCCACGCTGACGCTTGTGCAACATGGCTTACACCCACTGTATGCGAACGACGAGATGTCTGACACCCGATCATCACGGACTGACTCATAACGTAGAACTTTCTTGGTGGTGCGCGTTGGAGGGAGAACACTAGTGGTATTTTGAAAAGATCATCTTATACAACTACCGCTGTGTAACTAACGTGTACTATACACACAATCACACAATATAAGATGCACACAAAACATCAAATGTAATGCAATGTGATATAGTCCATTGCGCCATGGTCTTCTTGGCACCCGCAGTTTATAAACAATTTAATAAACCTACCTTGACCATATCACATAGCCCCTGCAAAATAAAGTTAGACGCTTCTACTTTATCTTTTGCATATTTTACGTGGCTTGGGGCTTTCGTAAATAGAACCGCTTCATACCTACGAATCTTATGACCACAACAACGATCCAATAATTGCATATTTAAGCATCCCTTTCGGGCCCTCCATTGAAAATGCGAAGACCAACTAAAGAGAGAGAAACTGACACCCGCCAGCCACATATACGGTACAAGCCGTATGTCAGTAGTGGAACCAGTCTTGCGTAAGCATACGCGTAAAGTCGGTCCGGACCGCTTCATCAACTCAATGCCGCTGGAAAACACAAGTGCACGGGGTAGCAAATAACAGGAACGGTGCCCCCGTGCAGAGCACGGGTTCTAACAACGTACAGCTATATCTTCGATAGATCGGCTCTGATACCACTGAAAGGGATCGTGTGCAGAAAACAATTTTTTTCCTACCAACGATATCCTAAAAGCATGCCAAGATCTATTCTATGCAGATATAGTAGTACGAACGGAGATCGGAATACGTACCCTTGTAGACCGAAAGCGGGGATTACGTTCCCGCACAAACGTTGTCGATGAAGACCGACGAAGCCGACCTCAAGGTCGTGTAGAGGAAGCAGACCTCCGAGTACCGCTAGCGCAGCACCTCGCAGGGCGTCACACACGTACGGTGGAGACGACGGCCTCCGAAGCTCCAGTCCAGGACGAGCAGCGGAAGACTTGGACCTGAACACCAGCAGCGCGACAGCGGGCTATGGTGGAAGAGATCCCCCTCCTCAGCTCGGCGCAGCTCCGACAAGGGAACCACGAGATCGAGAGAGAAATTGGGAATTAATTGGTGAATTAAAAGGCCAGGGGTGCCCCTTCTTATATACTCCTTGCCAGCCAGGCAATGTGGGACTATCCCTACATGCCTGGTGCGGCTAGGATAGGTGCGCCGGCCCCCTGGTGGTCCCCTTGGCCCATCCAGGCCGGCCACCATGGCCCCCACCGAATCCCCTAGGGATTTTTCCCCCTCTTGGGCCTTCTTTCGAGCAGAAGGCCCATTTAGAGAAATCAGACTAAATAAATTCGTAAATAAATATATAAAATCATATTTGCATATTAATTACACTAATTAATATCAAACATAATATATATAATTTTCCCTAGCTCCGAAAACTCTTTCGTCGCTGCCCGATCTCCATCGGACCCCTCCCGAGACGCTCCCGGTGATCTCTTTCCTTTCCGGTTGTCTTGTCGAAACCCCTTAAGTGTGTTACCCTAGCGGTTCGATATAATAACAGGTATGACCAAGACTCCTCTATGATCAACGACTAACTTGTAGGCCTGGACCCCATGAATTAATCCCTGTGATATAACGAATGACTTTCATCTATCAAACCTGAACGCAAAGACTTAAACCTTTTGCCATAGCGATACTTAGCATGTCCGAGCGCCGTTCCATAGATATCTCCATACCTAATCCTGACCTCGTTACCGACGACGCTATCTTCTACTCGTTCATGATCTCATGTCTCCGTGACCTAGTCACATGCTTGCAAGCTCATTAGACATGATCTCACCGAGTGGGCCCGAGAGTATCTATCCTGCTATGCGGACTGGCAAATTCCGCTCTTGACCCCTCGTCTCAACTACTTCTTTCCGATACCCAAAAGTATCACCGTTATTGTCATACTAAATAAGATACGACGTTTGGTGCGATCAAAGTATCTTCCAGGAATAACAATAAGTGTTGATCTCACGGTCAAAGGCGTAACGACTACGTTCTCCAAATCCGGATATGTCCATCACATCGTTCTCCAACGATATGACTCCCATTGCCGACCGACGCCATGCCCCATGACCGGGAAACCTCGATCATCAATCGCGCAACGAAACTAGTCTTAGTAGAGGCTAATAGGGACCTGGTTGTTTACGTATCACACTCGTATTAATGTTTCCGCTTAACACGGTTCTAGCATGACACAAAAACCTATTATGAACAAACGAGATATGATAAAGAATACACTTTATTAATTGCCTCTAGGGCATATCTCCTTCAATATTTGCAATACAAGGGTGACTTTTTTGTGTAAATGCAAAGAATTGAGACTTGGTGTATCCTCAAATTCTTTAGAAATCAAAACCGTAGAGAATCAATATCATCGTTTGGTTGTCGCACTAGAATAATGCAGGATCACGGATGTAAATAGCACCTCTTTGGTTCGCATGAAGTGGATAACACAGGAATGTAATGTCATGACGGGAGTCCAATTCTTCGGGAATTGAAAATGCAGAGAGCAACAAGATAAGTTGGTTGGTGGCATTTCAAGGGGCCAAACCTCGTGCTAGGAATCATACGGGATTATAGTGTAGAAAAGTATTTCATATTTTATTTTTTAGAAGATTATTTTCTTTTGAGGGATCTTTGATTGAATTAATATGAAAACATAAGAATAAGAAAAACACATGTCGTGTACGATGTCCAACAGAATAAGAAAAAATGCATGATTTCAAAATGTTATGTATTATGAGTTCTCAAAGGATTTCTAAACACAAGAATACTAGTGTGTCTTTGGATGGCGCACATAAAACAAACAATGATTTTTGCATAATTGAGAAGAAAGATAAAGTATAAATGTATTGGACTTCGTAAAGGACGAAGTAAAATGAGGGATTGAGTTCAAATCCTATGAAATGTCAGGCATATTAATGGATTTCATATAAACTGAAGACTTCAATACTATGATCCAAAGGGTTTCTGTAAGAAAATTTCCGTGGATTAGAATACTCCCAAATTCTCATGATTTTTTTTCAAGCCAAAGAAGCCCTCCAATGTGTCTTTGGATGATGCAGAAGGGAGCAAATACATAAATTTTAGAGGATTGGAGAGAGAATGTGTGTGAGTGCTGGTTCATTGGATATCTTAGAAAATAAAAAAATAAATGAGGTTTGATCTCATGTTGAGATTCCTCTGAAATGAAAATTGTAGCAAAAAATCCATAGTAATTTGGTGACCTTAATCCTCTAATCCAAATGATTTTCATAGTAAAAATTCCCATATATTATTTGTGAATTTTCAATAAACAAAAACATATTTAATAAAACTTGAGTACAAAAAAGAAGGGCCCCTCTTTTGACATGGGACACTTCGCTTCGCGAACAGTAGACACGTGGAAGAGCACGCACACAAAAAGTGTCGGGCTGTCCATCTCAAAAGACACGGGCTCTCTGTAGCTGAGGTGCTACTTTGTTCCAAAATGTAAACTTTTTTAGATAACTAAAAAATACTTACATCATGGAACCAAGAAAGTAGCTACCAGTCTAGTTCATTACTTGCTCCACTTCCTTGGTCTCGAGGTGTGCAATGTACACACTCTGACGACCATTGTTGACGAGGATTCGTGCCAAACGTTTCTCCTGAATTGGTGAACTCTTTCCATGAATCTCCAATCCATTTGGTTGTTCTAGAACGACCACCCAATTGAGTGCAATGGCACATTGAAGTATTGTCATCATCGTCGACACTAATTTGGTTCTTCCATATTTTGACCTGGAGAAGTTCCTTTTTCAGCTGAATGAACGATAGTCCTCCGACACTGTCAACATCAAGGCCGATACGCGGATTACCATAGTCACATCGAACGAAACATTGTGGCACCGCCAGAGACGCATCACATCAAGGGTGCACAACACATCACAACAATGACATGACAATGTAATGTTGTGAAAGGGCCAATGTACCGTGCCGGTTCGCGCAACCACATTAATTAATTGGTGCGATAGATGCAGATATTTTTCATGGCGTCCAACCGCTCACTTGATGTACGGCTGCAGGGTCGTTCACCAGCAGGTAATGTATATACTCGTGTTTTATATATTGTATTTGTGTTGGAATTTGAAAGTTTAATTGAATTGTTCGGTTGCATCCTTTCGAAGTTATGATGACACAACTCTCATTAGTCATCACCACCTTCACTTACCAGTTTGTGCAAATTATGTAGAAGAACTATTCCAAAATTTGAATATTTATGTGTACTTAATTCACGTGACAGATCACTACCCATATATAGTTTCAGTCGTCAACAAGTTATATTTTCTTGTAGGAGTTCGACGGAAAAGGTGCGAAATCGCACTTTCATACGATTTTTTAAACTCCGCATATTAGGTTTGTCTTAAGTCAAACTCTATAAAGTTTGACCAAATTTATATTAAAAAATAACAGCTACAATGTCAAATAATTAGAACATGGAAATATCAAATTGATTCAGAGAGGCACTGAACCAAATGAACCCTATAGGAAATATTTCTTAGGTTGGAATGTTATGAATTTATTTTGAAAATCCTTTGAACCAAAGATGCCAGATTAACATGAGGTAACATCTCATGGTTGTTTTCCTCCTAGGCCCATGTAATAACTCGTTTCGGGCTTGTTTGGTTGAAAGGAAAACCTTTTGATCTCAGCTTAGAAAAAAAATGCAGAAATTTTATAATCCACTTCGATCTCTTTTCTAAAATAGCTACACACGAAGAACGAGACCGAGGTCACTAGCATAATAACATGCTACCTTTTCAAGTTGTTTGGTTCCATGTTTATTAGTATTCATGTGTTTTTTCTATATATATTCATTTGCACCAAGCAAAAAGTTTACAAAATTCTTATGTTTTCCAGTCCTCTATTTTGCACCTACACTCATTCATTTTGCATTGTTCTTTCCATTCCTATGTTTTTAAAATCATGCGAATATAACAGGCAGTTCATAGGAACCTTCAAGGAATCCTAAAATGCATATTTTAGAGGACGAATTCCAAAAACACACACACACACTATAGCATGTATCATTGATTCACCAAAGTCCTGTGTGTCCGTTGGACACTTGAGGATTTATGATTTCAAGGGACTAATAGTCCAGTCTACTAAACTTTTCTCGAAATAGGCTTTCGCCCCGCTTTATAAATAAAATCACAGCGTTTGAGACCGCTGCTGGGCTAGATAGCACAATGCCCAAAAGAGGTGCTGGGCGGAAACAACACAAAAACACCCAAAAGAAAAGCGAAGAGAAAAGAAAAAGAAGAAGAAAAATGTCGACAACGGCGGATCGACAAAGTTAGCAAGCTTCGTGCCCCGCTGCACCAACCAGAGGCTTCACACAACGCTCCTAGTGCTCCGATGTGCCGGTACCAAACAACACCATCAGGAAGGGATGCGACGACCAATGGCGGATCGACAAAGTCTACTAAACTTTGCTGGAGATGAGATGGACATGTTCATGGAGATGATGGTGGCAGCGGTCAACCATCGGTTTCATGTCCCTTCTTTCTTCATGAGTTCTTCGTCGTGGCTGCTATTGCTCAGTCTGCATGAAGGCTTGCACCTTGTTAGGATCACGGTGATCATGATTTCCTTTTCAGGTTTTGTCTATTCCCTACTGTAATTTATCGTTCAAAAAAGGATCAAAGATATTCAATACTGCAGTCTATCTTGTAAAGACATAAATTTACAATTACTCCACAGATTTCTGAATCTCATTTCTACATTGATAAAGTTGGCTCCTTTCACATTAGACATTTGGAACTACCTCTATCTTTCAAAGCCTTATTGAGAAGCCGATCTGGAAATCTCTTCTCTGCTCTTACATCTGTGTCCACTCTGTACAAGAAAACACAAAAACACCGGAGGCCCATAGAGACCGTAATGGGGCAATCCTGTGCGCAGTACATGGTCAGCAACTCAGGATAGCTTCTGTTAAAGAACTAAAGATTGATTCATATACTGTATTTGATCTGTACAAACTGTAATGTTATGTACTTCAACTAGTTAATACAAACAGTATGACTGCCAGCAAGAAAGCGTTCGAACTCAAAGCAGGATAGCATTGAGGTAAGATTCATCTTCATATGGAGACAATTTCATGATCTGTTGAGAATAACCGAGCAGGCAACGGAAATTATGAACCATGCCAGCAAGAAGTAGCCGACAAGCTTCGTTGGCAACTCATCCTCTGGTTCCTGTTGCATAAATCAAGCACACCTCTGAATATCTATACATGATCAAAAATCGAGATTGACATAAATTTAACTTCGAGCATGTTGATGAGCCTGTTCATCATTACGACTAATCAAGAGTAAAGTGATGAGCATTCATCTAGAAACCATCTAATCTGCTACAGGTTGATGCAAACCTTTGGAGGATCTGGTGCCAACTCCAAGGGGTCAACTTCGAAAGGCCAGACATATCGCTCAGGCTGCCCATTCCTTGACAAGCTCCAGTCGTATAATCTTCTCTCTTCCTCGGTTGATAGTATGGTAAAAGATTCCTACAGTGGTGCACATATGATAAAGAAGTACCAGGAAGTGAAATGCACGAAGAGAATCATTATGACTCTTAATATTGGCTGAAAACCTTTAATAGGTCATGTTCCTTGCTGATTTCCTCTTCTTCCAGTCCTTGGCTGTTTAGTTGTTCACACCTTTTCTCGTATGCAGTTTTAACCTGATTTCAAGGTTAAAATCAGTGATACTAGGTTGGCTAAACTGAAGAAAACAGTACCTACAATCTTATTACCAGTTAGGCGCACACACGGGGAGGTCAGTAGTACATATATATTTGAATATTTCCATGCTTAAATTTTGAAGATCGTAATTTCTAGCAACTTTAGAAGAATTTCATGGTAAAATAACATACTGAGGATATAGCATGCATGAACCAGTCAACAAAACAGCTGAGATTAGGCTATCATCCAACTTTAGCATGGTTGAAGTATGCTAGTCGCAGTAAAGCCAGCCAGTGTTTCGCCTTGTTTGGTACCATGTAATAGTTTGAATGGAAAAGGTTGTCATACTCTTTGCAGAACTGCATCTACCAGGTACATTCCGCAATCCACATGTAATTAATGAGATGCACACTATGGGAAATTTCACCGTACCTCATCGGTTGAAGCTAATTTGGTGATTCCAAGCCTCCCATAGTGATCAGCATCTGTAATTGCTGCAAGCATGGAAATATGCCGTTCAATATGAATAGTTTTTCAACAGATAACTATGATGTGGGTTGAACTTTTCTGGTGTAAAACATAGTAATTCGAATGCATAAATCGCAGAAATAATTCATGTCCTACCGGAATTAGCAAATCCTCCCATCTCAAACAGGGCCTGATTTCACGAATGCAAACTACTGTGACTACAATTATAATACTGCAATGAACAAACAAATTCGTTTTACAGGCTTTTCTTACAAACAAAAATTCTAGCAAATGTTCTACAACTATTTGTTACTGTTTCACAGGCTTTTCTTGAGTTTTAACATCGAAAATATTCAAAAACGCAAAAAATTAGGATCACGGTTTGTTCAAGATGAGTATAGCTTGCTAGAGATTAGCAATAAAGAATGACATTAGCAGGGGCGAGGTATGAAGCAAACACGAAACACGCACGAAGGCCGCGCATCGCCTTCTGCACGTTGGCTGTGGAGATGATCGAGTAGGGAGGCCGCGTTGAGGTGGCTGCTCCGCCAGCGACGTCTGTTCCCGCATCGGGATCTCCCTCCGCTGCCGCAGCCAGGTCCTCCGAGGCAGCGGCCCCGCCGTCGGCCGCTGCGGCGGTACATCGCGTGCGGAACGACGCTGAGGCAAAAAATCGGGCGGGGTGGAGGTGGACGTGGACGCGGCGGCGGTTGGAGAAGGAGGATACGGTGGCCGGCGCCGCCGGGGAGGTGACGCCAACGGCAGCCATGGGGAGTGGAGGGGGAAGAGCGCGGGAGATAAGGGAAGTGGGGATGGAAATAGAAGTTTTTTGGCGTTTTGTTTTCACGTCCTCGACTCCTCGCCAAATTCGTTTCACGGAAAACCAATATTTTCTACGTTGTGTATAAAAAATAAAAAATCATCGCTAAGAAGGTTTTACACGAGACTTTATTTCTTATCTATATCTATACCTAATAATAAAAGTAGCAATGTTTCTGCCAAGTTTTTCGTCACCCCTTTTTTTAGACGGTTTTACCTCTACGAGTACGGTAATATTACCCACCGTTGGCATCCATAAGTTCGGTACCACTTCGTTCTTTCTTTTTTACCTTCGAACCTCACAGTCGCACGCCGCACCTAACCGCCGCCCTCCGCCATCGCGACCGCCGCGTGCTGTGAAAAAAAAACAGACGCTTCGGGCCCAACCAAAGGAGGTGGCCGTGGTGGTGCTGGGCAGGCCATGGAGTGCTCCTCCACTAGGTCGAGGTCGAAGGCGGTATGAGAAGGCCTGGGAGCGGCGGAGGTGTCGAGCAAGCACGCGGCCAGAGCAGGACAGTCGTTCGGACCAATCTGTCAAAGGGTTGCAAAGGAGGGAGCTCGCAGCGGCGCCACAGCAGGAGGGCGAGGCGCTCTGTACAGCGGGCCGTAGGAGCTAGCCGAGCCACGGCCGTGAATAGAGGCCCGACGGCATCGGGGCGAGACGAGGTCAACGGAGCGATGCCGTCCATTCGCGAGGTGAGTTGGAGGAGCTTTTGTCTCCATGGCGGCAGAAGGAGGAGAATCATGGAGGTAAGAAGAAGGCTGATCGTAGGGGCGCTGGGTCAAGGGGAGGAAAAGGAGAGCGCGAGCCAAGTTCGGTCACGCATCGACTGCAGTCTGCAGGGCGCTAGAGGAAGTCGTACAACCTGTCTCAGGTCCGTCGGCGGCGGCCGGCTAGGATGCGCAACATGCAGCGGGCAAGCGACAACATGGCTTCGAGAGGGAGGAAGATCTGGAGGTGACTGACCTATGCCTCCTTGAAGCCCTAGCAGATCAGTCGTCTCTGGCTGGGCTGCACACCTGCGAGCAGTTCATCCTAACGACCCTTAATTTATCTCTACATTTGTTCTTCCAGCGTACATATAGGATGTTTTAGGCATGCTTGATCAATGGATTTGCGGTAAGTATCCTAAAAATATTTGATGTATAAGCCTTTTTTTCAGTTATTTCAACTTTGTTACCATTTTCTGAATACCTGTGGAGACACAATCATTGATTAGTTTCAGATGCCAAATGGTGGAGATAATTCATTCAAACAACGTGTAAAAAGTGTTAGACAATATTCTCCTACATGCAATCCCTCAATCGGGTGACCTACACAGGCCACATGGAACCTTAGCTGGGCAATAGATCTGTTCCCAAGATTTCATCTAATATTTTTGTGGGTGCTTGATGAATTTCCCACCTAAGCAATTTTTCATGCACCACAAATGCAAAGTGAACTGACATAAGATATTTACTTCATTCAGTCAACACAAAAAATGATTTTTGAGTAGTGAGATTTATGTTTTATAAACTTTGCCCCTACCAACGCCCAAAGACAAATAACCAAATGTGCTTTGCCTCTCCAGAGAAACATTCTGGATTCGTGGGACGAATCTAGCAGACCTAAGTTATTTTTTTCTCCCGTTGCAACGCACGGGTATAGTTACTATTTTTACACATGTCGGAAAAAATGTTGGTTTTTTTCACGAAACTCTGTACGAATTTGGTTGATGTTATGTCAAACGACAACCGAACAATAGGATAGGTGCTGCCCTTAGCAGTAGAAACATGATCAGGAACGGTGTTGCTGGTGTTTGACATGGCGATGACGTCGAGGTAGTCGGATGTACTCGAAAAAGACGAACACGGGCAATCACACTAATATTCTCCCAAACTCTATCGCTCATCTCTTGGTGCAGGATCAAATAGATGGGGTTTCGAAGTCCTGCTATTCTGGACGGTTCGCACGGTCGGCGAGGTGGAGTAGCCGAGAGCAACATAACGAGATGTAACAGTGGTGCACAAGGTGACAACGAGGATTCTGAACATCCAACTCCCTCTCAGCTAGTAATATGAGATTAAATTAGTCACACCTGTTGCCATAAATTAATGGACCATATGACATTTCAGAATATTATGGACCCACTAGTAAATTCCAACAAAATCATCCTCTCTAAACATGAAAAGTCGTATTAACCTTGATTCCCACACGGCCGCACTTCCAGTCCCAACAAATTTTGCAACATAAATATGTTGCGCCTATTTCCAACGGTTTGGAATTTGTTTGACTTAGCTATTGCATAAATTTAATATGGTATCAGAGCCATGAACTCTCAAGTCTGTCAAGCATACTGTTAAAAATGATCTTGCGACCTACATCAAACTCACGTCTAATGACTAAAATATACTAGATGATATATACTGTCCATCCTTACCAAGACTTTTGATTAAATTGGTTGGTGCATGAATTTAATAGTGAGTGATGGCACTATGGTGAAAACTTTTCGTCCTCATGTTTTGGGGGAGAAATTTAAATGCCCTTGTTGGAACTTAGCAAACAAAGCCATGAAATCCTCATTAATCGCCTCCTGGAAGTTTTTATAAAACTAGGTGGAGAACGCTATATTGTATACCATTTGTAAGATAGCTTTCTAAACTTGTTTCTACATAGTGGGATGTGTCAGCATATCGTTTTGTGTTGGGAGTATTACACAGAGATTGCCAAGTAAACAAGCGCAATTACAGGCTTACGGCTTTACACGGAAAGGGCACCTTCATAGTTTGCTAGACGGACCAAGATACTTGGAATAGCGGGCCTGAGCGATGATTTTGCCAGATTTCTTCTTCAGTTCTACAGTAGCCACTCCTACTGCTTTTCCAGCACGCAAAACCTTCGCCTCGATATCAATCTCTTCCTGCAAATGGCAACAAGTGTTTTCATCATTATTGTACAATACACACAAACTTAGGAAAGGAAGCACTGATACTCCAACACCTCAACTTCTGTATCAAGATTGACATGGTCGTCCATGCACTTTGAACAAAAACAGCTGAAACTTTGCTAGGCCTTAGCACAAGAGCATTTTTTACAACAATTATAAACTAAGAAAATCTTTTGATATACCAAAACTGATAAAACATGTCCTCACGCCGTGCGTGATCACTGCGCTCCCAAAGAAGCAAAAAAGTATCAGCTTCAGTGGCACCTCTATCTGGTGTTCGCAGAGTGCAGTATTGCTCATCTATGTAAATATATACAAAGCCAGGCTCACCGTCACCATCAGTTGTCAAATGTGAAGACAACAAAACACATGGGGCATCACGTAATGGAGCTGAGCTCATCTACTCTGTTTTCTATACCAATATAGAAAGTAGTCAAAGTACCACTCAAGTTGGACACAATCAATCATGTCTGTCCCTAATACTACATCCAATGGCTCTGGATTAAGTGGAGATTACAGAAAACAGCCTTAATTAGTCTTTAATTTTCCCATTAACATCTAATCTCCTCCCTATTCTCGGCATTTCTCCACTGTTGTCCGGTCTTGGCCACAGGGAACACCGAAGGCCGACACACCTGGCGCCGCCCCGTGCTCTGGACTGCTGGTACCGTGCTCTTCCCCGCCTGCAACCGTGCCACACACAACCCAGCTGCACCCTGCTCTGGTTCCGAGCTGTTTCTGCACCACGCACTGCTCCGGCATCATGCCATTCCTCCCTCCCGGTACCTTGTATCCTTCATCCACACGCTTGATCGGTCCCTTGATGCAACGCCATCCCTGTGATCTCTCGCCTGCGACCCAACGCAGCAACTTTGTGGTATGTTAATCTCTTACTTCCCTTCTGTCTTGACCCAAGCATACCTAATGTCCAGTTTCATATTTTTTTCGAATTGGTCCTTGGACACGGCTAATTGGAATGTGGCATTACCGAACTTGCAATCTGAATTGTCGACTTATTATATGCTTTTGACACACTAATTACTTAGAACCAGAAATTTACCAGATGCAAGTCTAATGAAATAAGTGCCTGGATGGATTTTCTTTTATTATCATAGCAATTAATCAATGGGTACTGTGTGTCACACCAATCATAGCTGGTGAAGTGAACTTGCCTTGCTCTAGAAGAGCTAATTTGGATATACTTGTGATGTTATTGTAGAAAAGGGTGTGTCTTACGAGCAACCTAGATACTTAATGCCACTGGCCTTTACTTATAATCCACCCCTTTCTCATGGAGAACATCGTAAAATTTGCTAGGTCATAAAGTTGAAAAGAGTAATAAAAATTGTATGCTTTAAGTTGAGTGCTCTGTCTCCTTTTACAATTCTCAGACTTCTATAATCTATTTTGGATTATCATGATTAGACCCATGTGTAGTCAAAATTTTAGTTCTTTCATAGCAGTACAGATCCGGAGATCCCTGCAATGAAAAAGTTAATCATCCATGTAGAGGCCTTTATGATTAAGAGATGAGATCACCAAATTTCAGATGCAGCATCCTTTTATACCTGAATTTCTGAATTATAAAAAACATTAAGAGATTACAACCTTTGCAAATAGTATCTAATTGGTCTGTTGCCAAGTGATGTTGTACTTTCTATATTCAGTGAGTTTCTGCATAGAACCATGCATGGTATTGGTACCACTTTTAAGTTTTAACCCATGTGTGTCTTAGTGATAGTGTGCTCCATAGCAAGAGATTTCAAATCAATGATTAATTTTTCATGCAGATATTGAGTTCAGCTATCTCAGGTGCACCTGAGAAGAACGGATATTTGAAAAGTGCGTAAAATACATTGCTTTCCGCTCTCCGTTTCGGGAATCCTCTATGTGTTCACCTACTACCAAACTGACGTGCATATTATGCCATCCATTTCCATACTAAGCATAGAGATAATGGCCATAACCATACTTGAGCATTGTTGTTCCTGACTGTATTTTAAGCGTTTCCTAGTTAAGGGGGTAACGATAGTTGAAAAATGTCTTCATACAACAAAAATAAACAGTTAACACTTTGGACACACTAATAATTGTTTCTCTGTAACAATAAACAACGCTGAATTTATGTTTAGAGTTGGCCAATATTCATGCACAGCAAAGAAACATACGATTATGATGCAATAGTTGGGTCATGGGGATTCTAAGTAGAAACACAAAGAAAACAACCCATGTAAACTGATCAAGCAGCATGCATCCGAAGCCAATTTGGCAAGGAAGTGACTCACATCCGCAAATGCAGCATCCAGGTAAGAGATGTTCATCTCTAGCGGTGAGCCCCTGGTGTGTGCTCCAGCGGTGTAGAAGACAGCAGAGCCCACTAGGTCAACCAGCGACGCGGTTGCGCCACCGTGCAGGAAGCCGCCCGAGTTCTGTGATAGCCCAACAACACAACCATCAGCGATACACACTAGTAACATGCTGATCCATGCATGCATGATGGTACTGATGATGGTACAACTTGGTGTTTTAGCGAACAACTAGACGGTGAACTGCGCAGGTTGGAGTGGGTACTATAGCAAAGACCTGCTCAGTTATTCTGAAATTAGGTGAGCTCAGCTACAGTAGATAGGAAGGCAAAACTGTGAAGAAAATGCCAATAACATTCCAGTAGATGCGGAAACTATGACTGGGTTCAATTCGCAAAAAAAAAAACTATGACTGGGTTCTACTGAAGTACTGTAGTAATTATTAGCAAGCCTCGAGAAGGAATTGACCGGGGAAGAATAGATGTTAGATCTGCAGGAGGCTCACGAGGAGACGGGAGGGGACGGTGAAATGGCATAGGAGGCGGCCGGGGTCGACGGCGTGGACGCGGATGCCGCAGAGCACGAAGGCGTCGTAGAAACCAGAGGGCAGCGCGTCCACCTGCTCCGTCGGGACCGACTCGGCCGCCGCCTCCTCCAGCAGCCGGCGAGCCTTGTCCAACGCCGCAGACGTCGACGCCATCGGTACCACCGATTGGGGAAAGAGAAGCTCTTCCTCTGCTGTCGGGGTCCATGGCACTGCTTATTTTTGACTGATTGATGACGTAGACCCTCGGTACCTCTGGGCTGGACAATGGGCCTGGGCCTGAAAAGCCCACGGGAAGCATCCCCTACAATACACAACAACATGGTTAATGGTTTTTTTACACGAAAATGGTGGTGGTTCTTCAGTTAGGCTCAAAGAACTTTCTCCCAAAAAAAATTTACTTAACGAACTGGCGTAATTGTCCCTCTCGTTAGGGTTTTGCATTTTCGTCTTCACCGTTGCTGCGTCATTGAATCCACATCCTCCTCGCCTACGTCGCTCGAGCTGATCAAGTGGCGGTCCTTGTACTACTATCCCGTCTTGGTGACCGGCTTGAGGAGATTAGGGACAAGCGAGTTCCTTACATCGAGAATTTGAAATAAAACATTGGGGACAGGTCTTGATATGAAGGCCCGTTCAGGTCTAGCAAAGATGAAGAGAAAATTCTGGGAATACATAGCACCATATTGAAGCATGACGAGAGTGTGCATGGTTTCGACATATGATTCTTCACATTTGGTAGGTGTGTAGGTTGAGCACCGTACAGATCTCCACTATGATCTATGAAGATAATTTAGATTGTGTTGCACGACTTCAGGACGATTATGTAGAGTAATCTCACAAAACATAATAATCTCAACCTTTTTTATGCGTAGGAACCGGCAAGATGAAGGAGAAGATGATTTTGCATACTATGTCATGTAATAATCTTGTTGGTTTGTACTAAATCATTATCGACATCGTATATTTTGAGAGTTGTCTTCATGGATTCGGTATGATTAGAATTGAGACTTAAAGAGTATATATCATAGAATCATACTAAGACATAGTGTTGAGAAACCATGCCCCGCTCGGCTGGTATAGCTCCACCCAATAAGGGAATTGGAAGAAACAAAACCTTAGTTGCCACTCAAAAGAGTGAGACTACTTAGCAAACTTGCAAGACACGGAGATCGATTGATCAATATGCATATCAAGAGTTGATTGTTGACAGCCCTTTACTGGCGTGGAGGTTTTTCCTAAGGTTGATCCTTATCCACCTACCTCCCCCTCTATATATATTGGTGTATTCTATAGAGAGAACAACATATTGATATCAAATATAAATCCCACCTATTTCTATGTTGATCTTTGCATCTACAACTATTCTTGCTACACGATATGCAACTGTACTCGCCACCAAAGTTTGAGAAACAATATCAAGGGACAAGAAAATCTAAGATAGTCCGACTGTCAACGGTACAACTAGCAATTCCACACACAGAGCAGTGTTTTGCCTCCCGTGTATATATGCACTTTTTTACCTACATTTCAAACCTATTTTGAAATGTCAAAAAGAATCTAAAAGATGTCTGGACATACATCCATCCTCACTGCCTATGTAGCACTCCTCAGATCTTACGAAGGCATCGTGCTCATCCGACCCATGGCGCTGCCGCCGCTATCCGCCGTTGCACGGCTCGCCGCCGTCTCCCGCGCCCTGGTCCTCGCCCTCTCCCTGCTCGCTCGCCTGCTCTTCCGCCCCTACGACACCTCGGCCTCCCTCCATCCGCCCTGCCTCTCCTCCCCATCCTCCCCCTCTCCCCCCTCATCTTATAATTCCAGCACCGCCGCTGCCGCCATCTCGTCCTTGGCCGTATGGGACGGGGTCCACTTCGCCCGCTCCGCCGAGTGCGGATACGAGTACGAGCAGTCGTTCGCCTTTCTCCCCCTCCTCCCCGCCTCGATGGCTCTCCTCTCCCGAACCCGTAAGTCACCTCGCATCGCCTTCTCTTTTTTCTTGAGGTGCCTGCTTGATCTGATCCGATGTTGCTTATGTCTGGCTTGCCTTACTTTGCAGTGTTCGCGCCGCTGGTGCCGGTGCTGGGGTATAGGGCCGTGCTCGTGATCTCCGGGCATGTTCTAAACAATGTGGCGTTCGTTGCCGCCGCAGCCTACTTCTACAGGTGACTCACGTTCTTCAGCAACGCGCGTTTGGTTTCAATCTAATTCTGTGTAATTAGAATTTCTAATTTTAAGCCATTTTAGCTTTATTAGTGCTGGTTTTAGGTTCTTGGAACAGCCGACTGTGATGGACATGCTGTGTCCGTTTCATTTTACTGGAGTTGTGCCGGTAGAGAATTGTCAGGCTCTTAGAGCATATGTGTTTTGATTGGTTCACATAATTGTCTACTAATGTTTGAGATACGTGGTGTTTTAGACTATCTTGGGACTGCATTGTATTGTTTTATAGTATTCGAGTAGCTGCAGTTCAAAACCCTCAATCGGTTTCAAGTTAGGTGCACTCATTTCAAGTGTTGGATGCCAGCTTCTAGTTTATAGATGTTGCCCTTTGTCTTACATTCCAATATGGCTAAAGTGACTATGCTTCCTGCAGATTATCTGTACTGGTCTTGAAGGACTCAGGAGCGGCCTACCGAGCTTCTGTTCTTTTTTGCTTTAATCCTGCTTCTGTGTTCTACTCATCACTGTAAACTTCTTTCCCTTTATTCCACAACTAGAAAAAACGAATTACTCACTAATCATGAGTTAACATCAGTTTTTTTGTTCTCTTGGCAGATATACAGAAAGTCTGTATGCACTATTTTCACTTGGAGGGCTGTTCTACCTGTTTTCCGGTGCCAATACCGTTGCAATGATAATGCTAGCTCTCTCTGGTTCTGCTAGGTCAAATGGAGCACTTAATGCTGGTTATTTCTGTTTTCAGGCTTTGCTACAAGCATATGGTGCTGCTATCCAGAAGAAAAGGCCCATAGTAAGTTATATTATAGTCATTATTAACTTCGCTATTGTTTTGCATGGTGCTTATTATAACTAGCGAACGAAAAGGCTACACAATTGAAGAAGATGTTCTGCAACCACACTCATAGTCATATGCACCCTTTTGGGATTTTCACCAGGAAGTTAAAGAGATTCTCAAAAAGTTTAATTGTAGCTGTAGGCAGGAAATTTTGTGTAAATGTAAAGAATTGTGCAAACATATGATTAATATGTGCGCTGTACAGTAGGACAAGAGACTGCACGCATATTACAAATGATAATGCGTTTTTCCTTTGTTTTGTAGATAAACGTATGATCACTGTCCACAAAATTGCCTGTACATGTCTTTCACATGTTTTACCAATGTATTTTTTTTTTACTTTTCTGAAATTCCTGAGTTCAAAACGACCAAAATGCATACAAATGTGTGTGTGCATAAGTCATATCTTCTACATGGCCTTATATGTTGCTTTCTTCTATGCAAATGTTTTGCTGGGCTACATAAGATGCTGTTAGGGAAGATGTGTGTATCTAATGGCATCACATTTTTGTTTTGCCCAAGTTGGCAGTGCAGGCCCTTATCACTGGATTTGTGCGCTCCACTTTTATATTCCTACCGTTCTTTGCTTTCCAAGCTTATGGATATTTGAACATATGCCTACACGGGAACACAGATGAGCTCAGGCCATGGTGCAAAGCAAAATTGCCCCTTTTGTATAGTTTTATTCAGAGCCACTACTGGTAATTATTTATATCTTAGCTTTACCAGCATTAGCCTCATAATTTATCAAATCTAACCTTTGTTTTGCACTAGTATTATTGATTTTATTACTATCTTCTTCTGCAGATAGTATTCTGTTTTTTGTCACAAAAACTCATATATAAATGCCATTGTGTCCTTAACAAGAGTTTTGTTTTCTGCGGGAAGTGTTCTGCGAGTAAATACAACCATGCAAATTCCACATTTATCTTTGTGGACTGTAATTTACCTGTTCCTTCATCCTTGTCTTCTGATTTACGAATAGTGTGTGGTATTAGGTCGTTAGGCTGTCATGTTTGGGCTCCGTGCCGCACATATAGGAAACGGGCCAAATCCGTATATGCGCCAAGATTTTGAAATATTGTGCTGTTCTGAACCATTGATTAAGAATGTCCATGTCCCGTACATACCTTAAGCTTTGCTCTTTGACTAATGAGTACTATCTCTTGACCGCTTATGAGTCTCATGTTTTCAGTCAAAAATCTTGTGAGACTTATGCATGAGCTTTACGCTATTTTCTATCTTTTCAGGGGAGTTGGTTTCTTGAGATACTTTCAAGTGAAGCAGCTGCCCAACTTTCTTCTAGCTTCACCGGCACTATCTCTTGCGGTCTATTCTATAGCCCATTACACAAAAATGCTTCACCAACTCTTCCAGTCAAATAGCATACATGAGCAGATTATTGCCACTGTTGAGGGGAGGTCGGTTGAAGCATGTGAAAGCTCAGATGTAGACATGGTGTTGAAGAATGAATTTTATACTGGACTAAATAAGAGTAAACAAGGTCCTATTACATGTCTCAGTTGTCAACATATTTCCCCTATCCTAAAAGATTATCGAACACATCATCAAATTGATATTATTCAACTTTTTTAAAGATGCCATTTTCTCTGACTGGCTAATATATAAATTCTGTAAATAAAGTTGAGTACTGTGAAGGTGGCCTAGAAATTTGGAAAGTTTGTAGTGACCTGAGAAAGCATCAACCAAATGATTTTGAATAAAGCTTTTACATGTAGTTATTTACCTAACTCTGCACTATTTGAACAGTACATACTGAGGTTAAGAAAAGAAGATCTGCTGCGGCTGAGGCTGGTTCAGTATCTTCAGTTGGGAATAGGTCAACTGGTCAAACTCTCAAAGTTGATAAGGATGAGTGCTCCATACTAGCTCTTCCTTTCATTTTACATCTGACATTCATGACATTTGCCGCCTTCTTCGTGATGCATGTCCAGGTCAGTATAAATGATTGTGACGTTATAACGGAATTTATTTGTAGGTCCCGCAGAGTCCAGTATTCAAGTCTCATCTGTTCTTTCATTGGTCCAGGTGTCGACGCGATTTCTATCTGCTAGTCCTCCAGTCTACTGGGCGGCTTCACGCATTTTTGTTTCTCGAAAGGCCTCTAACAAGAGATGGGGATACTTCATCGTTGTTTACTTCATTGCTTATATTCTTTTAGGCAGTTTGCTCTTCCCCAACTTCTACCCGTTCACATGAGAACAGCTGCACTGTTACACACGAATTGTATGTACTAACTGAGCCTAGAGGTTCTCCTGTAAGCAGAGGGTTCATGTACACCGTACAGTTGATGTATATTTTGTTCCCTGCAAACTTCTTAAAACATAAAAATAAACCCCTGGTTGAGCTGTCGCGGTTGCTATCAGCAGACAGCAGTGTTATATCAACACTTTTTTTCTTTTTGCCAAGTGATTGTGAGATGCAAATTGATGGCTTGCCAGGCCAAGTAGGTCCTCTTAAGCTGCATATAAGTGAGGTATTCTACCTTTTGGGTATTAATACCCGGCATGTCCACCGACGACAGGTGCTGAACCTCTCTGTTTCTGAACACATGACTCTACTTTCAGTGCTGACACCTTCTGCAATATGAATTGAATATGTTAGTACAAGATTAATAAACAAACCTAGCGTAACCATATTGACAATATGTTAGTACAAGATTAATAAACAAACCTAGCGTAACCATATTGACAAAATCAATTTCATTAGTTCTATGTTATGCCAGTTTCGAAAATGTGCAGGTTTGAGACATGACTTCAATTCCGTTTCTTTCCTTGGTCAATGTAAAAACTGACGAGTTCTTTAGCATCAGGGGCATTGTTTTAGTAAGATGTGTGATGTAGTGACTATGGGTTAGTATATAAGCATTGCATCAAGTTCCTGGACATAGCAACAAGTGGTTCTACCCATGTTCAAGGCAAGATGTGTGATGCAACATATATGTGCACACATTTTTCAAGTGTTGGGATATCGAAACACCTTGACTCCATTGTTATGGAAATCACGAGGAGTTAAAAGAAGTAAATATTATTTCCACAATTTCCGTTGATTCAATGGAATCATATAAAATAAAGATATATATTTATTCTTAAATTACTAAAACCTTTAGGGCCCTAAACCAAAATCCATGGTAGAGTGCCTCATGCACTCATATATTGGTTCAACTAGAAGGAGACAATTAAATAATAATAGCATTCGCTCAACAAAAGAGAGGTATTTACCACAGTAGTAAACTCTCCTCATAAGTATCTTCCCCTTTTGGATGACAAATGATTTTTCGTTTAAAGAAAACAATGAAGTGATGAAAAAATGAGGCTTGTAGCACAAGGGTTCATCCAGAGACCCGCCATCGATTATGATGTAACATAGGTGAATTATGTTTCGATAATATATTATTGTCAATTAAAAATCAATTATCCATGCAGTTGATAGATGCGATGATCACATACTCATATGGATCATCCAGTTCATGTATCTATATAAAAGTCCCCAAAAGGCTGAAAATCTCAATATAAAAACAAGTCGCAACGTACATTGTGTAAAATATCAAAAGTCACTCCATGACTTCAGATAGTCAAAACATTTTGTGGTACAATCGACTATGAGAGTTCTTTCTTCAAAAGAATAACTCAGATAATGATTGCTTGCATGTCGTCACTAAGAATCTCCCTTAGTGGATTCTACATGACCTATGTATATGTCGATGATTTTATCATCTAAGTCTATACAATACATGAAATTTACTAACAATCATATCAAGACGGAGATCTGGACGAAACCAAATATTATTCAAGTTTATAACTTAAGCATATTCCCTTATGAATACGTATCTATCGGTCTTTATATATACATAAAATATGGTAGAAATTAAATAGGGATAAATCATATCAAACACACATATGGTCATAGTATCCCTAACAGGGATGTAAACCATTTTTTATACATAGTATCGATGGTGAATTTTTATGGGGACCTCTAGTTCCATATCTCAATACCATTGTTACAAACTACATCACATACGACAATATTTTGATGTCAATTTATTTAGAAGTGCTAACCCCAACTAAATGTTGGTGTAAGTAATATCCTTCGATATCTTGAAGGCACTAAAGATCTTGATTAAATTTCTTAGGAAAATCAAGAATTGACCATTGTCTGAAATATATATATTGGGCACTAAAGATCCTGATTAAATCTCTTAGGAGCATCAAGAATGGACCATCGTGTGATATACATATATTGGATATAATTACCTGATCCCGCAATGCCATATCAATGACTGAATTTAGTGGAAGATCATTTCAAGGAAAAACATTCGAATAGACTCTAATGTCTACTATCACTAATCATTCTTTAATAATTACTTTCTACGAAGCATCATAATATTTATATGGCTTCACAGAATGATACCACAGTTCTAATTGTGTGATTAAAATTCTATTGAATCAACTACCATTGTCTATCAAGTAATACCACTTGTATTGCTCAAATGCATACGGGTTATACAGAGAACAACATTGCAAATAAAATTGTTGATATTTGCAAAGCTTAGGGAGAGTAAACTCCCGTACCATAACCCGTCGACTGATTTTTTTACTATTGGTTTCTCATAAAGGTTTTTAATGATACAATATAAATACAAGTGTTTGGATATGCCATTTTGCTTTCTCCTTATATTTCTCCCACTAGGTTTTAGAGGAGTTTTTAGTGGCACGTCATATTGCACTCATTTTCATCCCTTTCACTTCATGAGTTTACTCTTATGCTTCGTTTGGATGTATATATTGGGAGGTGATATTGGATATTCGAGTGGTTTACGTCCCGAATGTAGCGAATATCTTTGTTTGGATATGTTCGGCATTGAAAGTGAACTTTCGGGCTCGATATCTGATTAGGCCGCGTGAAGGTAAAAGGAGCCCGACTCAATCTCCACCCGTAACCCAGGAGATTGGCAGACATTCGCTAATCGCTACCGTGGTCCGTACCTGTTCGCTCCTCCTCTGCCCTCCCGTTTCGCTCCTTCTCTGTCTCCCGTGGAAAAGACCTAGCACCGGCGGCGGCAGCGCTGCAGGTCTGCGACTGCTCTGCCCTCCCATCCAGAGGCCGTCCGCAGCCAGCTCGCGCGACTCTCTCTCCCCGCCGCTGCTGCTGTTCTCCCAAATTTCAGATGGATGGTTCTTAGGGCATGTACAGCCGTCCCTGTAAGCCTGCCTGCAGCAGTTTCCACCAGAATTCAGAAGAGAAACTTGACTTGTGCCAAGGTTCTCTCAGTTTGTCAAAATCCGGGGTCGAGGTTCTCTCAGTTTGTTGAAGTCCATGTTGACGTTCTCTGAATGTATTCTGTGTCTCGTGGTTCTCCAAATTGTTTTGCTCATGTAAAAAACTAGTGATGGTTTTGATGTGTACTGCTGACGAGCTTATCCTGTGTTAGGCCATCGAGTACAAAGCAAACACCATGTACAGCAACCATTTATGCATCATTGTTGTGTAGACTTCATTAATGTATGCCATCTATACAGATGTAAAATACAACAAAATTATAATAAGGCCAGTCAGCATCTCAGACATTTTTTGAAGAAATATATGGAAGTGAGTCACACATCGAGCTCTCAGAAGAGAAAAAATAAATCTGTTTACTGAGTCAGACATCAAAGAGTACACGTATTCCAGTGGCATTACAAGGAGCTTAAGGAAATGAATGCACAATCTGAGCACCATCATTTCGGTCCAATAAAGGGTGACCAATCATACATGTATATGTGGTATAAAAATGGTAATAGTAGCATTTAAAAAACTTAAAGAAACGAGCAGGCATAAATATAACTGTATAATGATCAAAGACTCCAAATACTCCAATATCACCACTTTTGTGCATCCAAACGACATTTGACATTCCACCTCAATATCTTGTTTCTTATCCAAATATCTAATACATCCAAACAGAAATATTGATATTCAGTCTCAATATCAATATCTTGGATATTGAACATTCATCTCAATATAATATCTATGTTCTCAATATATACATCCAAACAAGGCATTAATGTTCTCATAAATGGTGCTAAATGAGGCAATATCTTAACATTATCATATGTTATACCTTTTGTTTTCCCACCGTTTTTTAAAGGAAGTACACAAGGAATATTTATTGATCTCTAAACTCACTAATGAGATTTTTGCTATCAAGGTTTTTTTCATATGAGTTATTAATGAGACAATAATCATTATATGTTGTGTCATTTTCTCCTTATTTTCACCCACGGGGTTTAAAGAGTTTTAACAACATATGAAATTGGGGGAGATATTTTAAAGATGATGACTTTCAAGATGATATAATTTACAAAGAATAATGTTGCTTACAAGGACATCCTCATGGATACGCGAGAATATTCTCAAGACTATGCGAGATTTTTCAAGAGACAATGTTGTCCAAGAGGGAGTGTTAGAAATAGAATAGCTTAAGTCCTAAGCTAAGTAGACAATTATATTTGTCCAAACGTCGCACCCCTTAAAAGGGTGTGAACCTTGTAAACCGCCTTTGATTGGCACCTGTTCAAGGGGTATAAATACCCCATTATTTATCAAATAAAGCACCACTTAATTCTCTCATTCTTTCATTTCTCAAACAGGACCAAAAGCTCTCAGAAGGCGTCCATTCAACCACGCTCAAAGAGTAAAGTAATAGTTGGAGTAAGGTGGGACCAAAAGCTCTCAGAAGGTAAAGTAGAGTAAATGAGTAATTATATACTCGCTCCATTCGTAAGATTTATAAGATGTTCCAACCTTTTCTGAATCACATGACATGTTTGGTATGTCTCATTTCAGTTCGTCTTTATGTAGTCCACATGAAAATATCTAAAAATATTATAATTTGGTAAAGGGTACTAAATTCAGTCCACAGTAAGCACAGTGAATGTACTTACGTTAAAAAATTAGCAGATCAGTGGACAAAAATATATCCATTTGAGTTCAAAATCTGAGACAACAGTAGCAAAGCATATGACAGTATATCAACATATGATGAAGCCCGAAGGCAACATTGTGCCTCCAAAAGAAGCTTTGACCATGCACATAGCTTAGAGGCAATATCTAGTTATTCATCAACTGCAAGCTTCAAGTTAGATCACTGGGAATCCCCGAAAGAGCAGACTCGAGGCAAAGCACCGCCACTTCATCTTCTTCAAAACCAGCCCAGCTGGAACCATAATTGGCTAGCTTGGTTTTTTGACTGTAGACGGAACGGGAGGTTTTTTAACCTTCTAGCGGGAACTGGAGCTTCTCAAAAACAAGGATCGCAGCAACTGGTCCTGCGAAATCTCCAAGGACACAACCTGCAAGCCATAGGAGGATCTAGTGTTAACCTTTTGGTTTCGATGGCAACTATACTCAGATGTTGGATCTGACAGTGATTCAAGGCAGTGGTGTGCTAAATTCTTTTGAAGCAAACTAACGGACAGAGCTATAGAACCTTAGCATATCTTAAGAGTGACAAATCCAAAATGGAAAACAAAAATCTGTTCTTGACATCATTCAACAATAAACACCTAGAGGACACATTTTTTACTCTTGGCAACATAAAAGGTTACTTACTCAAGAAGACAATGCAGATAGAGCATCACATGCAGAATAATAAAAGCAATTTATGATAAATTTTGAAGAACCAAATGATCTGTTCATCACCGACGTAATGTAAACTTGAAATTCTTCAACAAACATATTTAAGCCCAATAATAATATTAGATTCTTTGGCAAAAGTTGGATTGTTAACTGAAATGACGGAAGAAAGGAAGTCATAACTCACCAATCCACTGGCCATTCACTGGATGCAGGAGGCAACCAAGGCCTGCTCCAATTGAGGCAAAAACCAAAGAGAAACCACATTTGATGGTTACACTATAGATCTTTTTCCCGAACAATCTGAATTTCTCCCTCTCGTCAAGCAATTCCTCGTCATTATCAGGTCGACGAATGAAACATGTGTAAACCTGGACTAAAGATTGTACAACCCAAGCAGCAGCTACTCCCAATGCATGCGCTGTTTGAAAAAAGAAGAATTTAATAATAGCTTACAAAAAGAAATGTGTCACAGCAGGAAAATCTTACCTCGGAAAGTTGTTCTGGCAACACAATATGAGTATTCTGGAATTGACATCCCCCTTTCAGCTTTCCGCTTTGATGATTTTGCAGCATCTTTAGAAAATGAAGTAAACATTAAGGGATTATATTATATTTTAACAGCTGATAAAGTGATAATCAGAACTAAGTACACAAAAACTAAAATAAAGTAACCAAATTATTAATCGGCCAGAGGGCCAGCACAGGAAGTCAAACTAAACAATCCATCTGACATTCAAGAATGATTGACCTGACCATAAAGAAGATTTCAATGACTTAAGACATACCAAACAAATCTCGGTTAACAGATAAACTCTAATGGGCATAAACAAACTGTGTTAGGTTTGATGTGGAATACTAAGTCGGGGTCAGGTGTTCAAACTCAAAATGCTCATGTGCAAGCTGCTGCTGAGTCCTAATATTGCCAAGTTATAAATAAACATAGTTATTTACATGTATCAGGACAAAGATTGTAAAAGGAAATTCCTGACAACTTGTGTAGTCCTAATGTGCTTTTAGTTGCCTAAAATTTTGAACCACAAGTTAAACCAACAAGCAATTTGCAAGCAGAACAGAGCATCCAATATTAACTTATTATGTAGAATAGCAGCAATAACATGCATACCAATGATTGGGTGATAAGACCAAGGCCAGGAAAATATGATAGTATGGTTACGACTAATCGAAAATATTTTCTTTCCATGCAAATAATAATTCCAAGAATTTTGTGGCTTTATCCGATTGGAAGAACAATCACATCTGAATAGTTATTCAAACAGGTTGATCCTTTCATATTAATCTGAACTAAGAAATTTGCTGTTCTGGATTTCTACTAGTAATGGTGTTGGCTTCCATCAACCCCTGCTAGATGATATGTGAAAGAAGATCTGAGGTTGGAAGTATTTACATCTCCAAATATACTCAAATAGTATCAAATTGGGCTGAAAACATAAGATTCCAACAGTTTTAAATGCATTTAAGGAGATATAAGGCAATCACCAAGCCATATATATATAGCACCTTATCAAAACAGAAAACGAAATCAATGATAAGACTACCAGTAAATTATGTGTAGGAAAACAATGGTAAAACAATTGAGTGCAACAAAGTTGATAACTGAAAAAAAATGTAGTTGATCAAGTACTGTGTCCTAGTAGTCCACATTTAAATCAGGACTTGCACAGAAAAATGCATTCCCATGTTCCAGATTCATGGGTAATGGATTTGGGAAGATCCATTCCTAATGCACCAGTTTTGTTACATTCCTGCTAGAATGCTGCCAGAAGGACATAGGAAAACATAGAAACATTTTACCTTTCAGAAGCTTCCATGCTGTTCTTTCTGAAACATGACGAACCGCAATCCTTTCCAATACTCTTCTAGTTGTTACAACGGAAGTCTGCAATGCAGAACAGAAGAACAATCACTGACTTTTACTTTAAATAGGAAAAAAACAATGGCCTTCTGAACCAATCTTTAAGATATACTACAAGCCAGACTAAGTTACAGCTTAAGAGCGGCTTCAGATAATTTGGGGTTTCTAGTACAAAGCGGAATTAGGCTTACAAGGATAGGGCCGGGAAGCCCCACTTGTTTGGCCTATGTTCGTCCTCTAGGCCCTAAACAACATGAATACTAGGAAGTACATTTATATTTCACATAAAACAGAGAAGAAATTTATGTTTACTGGTCTAGCTAGAAAGCATTTTGAAAATAGACACAAGGCAACATGGGAGTTTAAAAAAAAATGTACACAAGGGAGCAAAGTGTATCAAGATACTGACATGTTGTATACGGCAAACTAAGCATGTGCATGGCCACCCACTGAGGCTAAAAAATCTTTGTGACAAGTCATACGTTTTCCAAACAATACTACTCCATACTTCTAATTTGGAGGTCTAATTATCCAGTTTATGGAAGAGAGTTCGAACAGATAGCACACTGAGTAAATAAGTACCTCACGGGCAATTTGCTGCAACGAATTGTGAAAGGGAGTAACCAGGTCGACAGGCGGCCTCTCTGAATCATCTTGAAGAAAATAATCTTCGTCGTCGTCGTCATCATTGGGCGGAGTAGGCTCAAGAAGCGGTAAATAGTACAGTAAAAAGGCCCTCAGGGTCGTCATACTGAAATGCTTCAAGCCAAACGCATAAGTAAGCGGCTTCAGCTCCAAAGGGTATTCTTTTGTTGGAAATCGGAGATCTTGGATCGAGTCATATATCTTATGGTTAATATCACTGACAAGATCAGGGGTATCGTTTGATCCGTAAGTTGCAGCAGCATCACAGTAAGCAACTCTCCTGCATCGATAAAAAGCTTGGTTACTACTGTAATAGGTAACTTTCCTACATCACAATAAGATCAGGGGTATTGTTTTCTAGGATTTTCTTCCAAGGAAGTAGTAAAGATATATTTTTTATCATTCATTCATTTGTAGGCTTGTAGTACTAGCTAGTAAATAATGACTTGCAGATTACTACGCTCAAATATACCCTGGCGCACAATGCGTCGAACACCTCGACTGTGACACAGGCACGCGCGCACAAACAAACTACAAACTTTCACGGGACAAGGCAGCAACGAAAGCCCTAGTAGCAGGTGATTAAGGAGTCGAGGGGTGTGGAAGTGGAACTAACCCGAAAAAGTGTCGAGCGGAGAGTGGAACGCCGGAGGCGGAGAGGGCCGCGGCGGCGGAGGCAGCGACGGCGGCGGCGGAGAGGGTGCCGTGGGAGTGGACGGAGCCCCGGGGCACACGGGCGGCGAGGTCGAGCAGGAGCGCGATGCCGACCGCCATGGTCTCGGGATCTCGGGGAGAGGGGAGGTCGGGGACTTGTCGGATTCGCCGGGTCGTGCAAAGCGTCAGCAGCGACAACGACGGAGGTGGCCGGCGATATGGGCTTGCTTGCTTGGGCTTTGGGTTGGGCTCTCTGTTATAAGTAGTATTGGCCACGCCAGTCGGTCTCCGAGTAGAAACACTTTCCGTATTGGAAAAGAAGCTGAATTTGGACCCTTCACTATACGAAATATAACCTGAATCGCAAAACTTTCCTTGTTGAAAAAGAAGCTGAGCGGCAACGATTTCCTTGAAACAGACTTTCGTCATGTTTTTATAAATAAAGCCACGTGCCACCAAACTTATAAATTGGTGAGGGAAAACAAAACACATGAGTAACAACATGTTGCGAGAAGAACTTGTGACTACTGAACAAAGGTTATACCATGCCTCCCTAGGAAACTACCGGGTAGCGTGACACCGAACCAACCAAGTTGCAGCGATACAGGGCCCTACCCTCTCGGTCTAGGTCGTGGATCGCCGATCCTGCCAGCTGCTAACAAGGACCTAGGTAGATGGAAACTATATATGTCATGTGTATGTGTATATGACAGTACGTTGTCGACATCTCCCCACACCAGATAACCAAAAAAGGTACATTGCCCACCAATGGCAATAAAACGGGACCAAAAAGTACTAATACTCCAGGACGACATGTTAAGATACTAGATTGTATGTATAACTATTTATCTCAATTTTCAGTGGCAGAGGGCATATATAAACCACTCACTATGATTATAAATCAAATTTTATTTTATGATAGTAACATGTCAAGTTGCCAAAGTCATTGAAAATAAAGTTTCATGTTGTGACAAGATATAACCGACGATCAAACATTCCTTTGGTCTGCATATTAAAAGTTGATCATCCAACCTTTCATAATTATGTTACCAAGGTTAGCTTATTAAAAATCATATTGATCCTGAAAATGACGACCTTTAAACAAGCCAACACTCATCAAGTAATTACCTAATTACCCTTACACAGAGAGAATATTTGAATTTTGATCTCGCCTAATAACCAGAGCGTACAAAAGGGCGGGACCTAGCACAACCTATGCATGTGTCATGGCTTGGGTTACGGCCGTGTGTGTCGGTGTTCACTAGCTTGCAATAATTATGTTACTCCACATAAGGGTTTTACTTGGCTTGGGTTACGGTCGTGTGTGTCGTGTTCACTAGCTTGCAATAATTATGTTACTCCAAATAAGGGTTTTACTAACCATAGGTAGAACAATATGATGTGGTGAGTAATTGTATAGGAGATAGATAAATGAAGTAATATACTATGTTACAATCAGATAGAGTTTTCCAACAATACATGAAACCCTCAATGTCATCACACGTATGCCCCTACTCAATATAAAAGTAGTAACATAGCCCAGCAGCATACGCACATTACTACTCTAAATATCCACCATAATGTCCAGCCTTATATTCATAGGTGTGCCTCTTGCAATGGGAGTGAAAAAAAACATGTTTAATATTTGGTGAACCAGCTTGTGACACCTTAGAAACTGGGATTTTACCTTAATCGAGTCCGATCCGGAAGCGTTGTTAGATTCTTAGAAACTGGATTGTGAATGAAAGACCTTTAATTTCAATATAGGAAATCGAGGCCTGAGTCAGTTCAAAGGTGATGAAGTACATCTTATATTCCATGGGGCAGGCAGGAAGTAAAAATGATCACAGTTTTTGGGTTTGGCGCCTTTATATATTGAGATATGATGAAAAAGGTAGGTAAAATTACATGGTAGACTGAAAGAAATGAAATGCAACTTATGGTGATGGTAGAGAGTATGAAAAAATATTAAATTATATTGTGACCGAGATATCCTTACTTGACTGGTGGTGAATGAAAAAAAAATGTTAACTACGATGAATGACTGGTGTGTGAATTTTTTTGCAAATTATGGTTATTTATGGTTACTTGTCTTGTCTCAGTATGGTGGTGAAAAAACATAAATGCACATGGTTAATCTCCGAATCTCTGTCGGTCTCCGAATCCAAAATGAACTCCTCTCCGGTCTGCGGTCAAACTCCGTGTTGGAAAGTTAATCGGTCCTCTTCCTTTTTTATACACTGCCGAACCCGATTGCCATATAGCGTATCTCCTCGCGCGCACCCGTACCTACGACAAATCGAACAAGTGATCGAGTCGAACGAATTAAGCAAATCAAAGCCAACAACAATGGAGACGTTGCCGCACATGCGAACCCCGGACGCCCTCAAGAAGATCGCGCTCGACGTCGCTGCGTCCGCCGGAAACGACGTCGGCCGGATGATCGGCCACCGATGGGACCCCATGGACTGGCAAGAGGAGGCGCCGCCGCGCGCGCGGGCGGCGGCACTGAGGATGGACATCGACTTCTACTGCCTCGCGGACCACGAAGAGGACGCGCACTTCTGCCACTCCGGGGCCAGCGTCATCGGCGTGGCGGACGGGGTCGGGGGCTGCCGCCGTGACGGCGTGGACGCCGCCGAGTTCTCGCACGGCCTCATGGCCAACGCCTTCGACGAGGTGCAGGCACTGCAGGCAGCAGCGTCGTCCTCGGGCACGGCTACGCGCGACGTCTACCCTTACAGGGTGCTGGAGACGGCGTACAACAAGACGGTCGCGTCGACGCGCACGCCGGCGGCGTCCACCGCGCTCATCCTTTCGTTGGCCGGCGATGCGCTCAGGTGGGCCTACGTCGGCGACAGCGCCTTCGCCGTGTTCCGCGGCGGCAAGCTCCTGCTCCGCTCGCTGCCGCAGCAGCACTACTTCAACCGCCCGTTCCAGCTCAGCGCGTTCGGCGGCAACAGGGTGACCGACGCGGCGGTGGGCGAGTTCCCGGTGATGGAAGGCGACGTGCTGGTGGCCGGGACGGACGGCCTCTTCGACAACGTCTTCGACTCGGCGCTCGAGGGGGTGGTGCGGGCGGGCACGAACTTGAGACTCACGCCCGGCCAGATGGCCGAGGCCATGGCACAGTTCGCCCACGACATGGCAAAGAGCACTAAGGAAACGCCATTCAGTACCGCCAGCCGGGAGCAGCAAGGTACCGACTACACCGGCGGCAAAATGGACGACATTACCGTCGTCGTCGGCTTCATTGTATCTTAGATAGCAGGCTTGTCGATCTTAACACAACGATGTAATGCACAAGATTTGTTCATATTTTTACAACGCAGTAGAGTTGTTTGTTTATTCCCCGTGAAAAAGAATTTTTTGGCACGTTTATAAAAACCATCCATTCGATACATTCATATATGTAATACTACCTCTGATCCGAAATATGTGTCGCAAGTTACACGACGAATTGTAAGCATCAAGTTGTTTTGTTCGACAATTAAATCGGATCGGATGGAGTAATTAGTTTCCACTTGTTGGTTGAAACGAGATGCTCAAGGATGATTGAAGATTTAGCAACATAAATTCACTTTGGCTCCGAGATACATATATTACATACTTTCTTTATCCTTAAATACAAAACCACTTCATATTTTTAGGACACGTTTTAATCGTTAGTTTTACCAACAGCATCTGAATTACGTACCACAAAAAGACTATCATTGATTTAAAAAAAAAGGATATCATTGCACATTTCAAAAAAACAGTGATATATTTTGTATGAAATATAACTCATATTTTGTTGACTAAAATTAAAAGTCAAAATTCGACACGAGAAACAAAGTGGTCTTGTATACAAAGACGGATAGAGTATGACCCCTTTACCTAAAAAAAACACATTTCAAATATCCAAAAAAAAATCCCTAACAAAACTCGCTAACTCACAAGGCTGGTCTTGAAATTTTGGGGCTCGGAGTGAAACTAGAATATGGGTCCCCTCATATAATTATTAAATAATAATCCAATTTTTAGTATATGATAATTTTACCCTTTTTAAGTGCAATAAAATGCCTTATTAATATCAAATCTGCAGATATTGGCTAAAATTGTTGATAAATATCTATTTGACTCACACACATTGTTTAAAAAGCCTGATATATAAATTTTAGATGGCATGACTTTTGGTGCCACTACAAGGGAAGTGTTCTAAACAACGAGGAATTTTGTGAAGACATGCAAGTTTTGACATTCGCAAATTGATCATCAATTACAAATTTTCATTATTATGAGTAGTGGAAGAATGAAACAGCAAGCTAATCCTTTTTATACGGGTAAGCATAAAAATAATAATTTATATATCCATATAGGAAATTATAACAATAAACACTTCTAAATTATTTATAATGAATAATTATGCATACTATGATAAATATTCATCTAATGTCATGTAAAAGATGAGGTGTATTCTCCTCTCTATCACTCGGCTTCTCGACGTGACAGCGAAGGAACAACGGTGGTCGTCACCCGCTTTTGTCTACATAACAGCCAAACACGACGCACACGCCCCCATCAGATCAAGAATTATACTTGTGTTGTATCTACTCATAGCCTTGTATTTCCACCTTTGCCAATTACTCTGTATTAAAGAAATCAAATGAAGAGGAAAAATGTGTCAACTTTTATTTTCTTTAACATCAGGAAATGGATTGACTGTGTCATTTGCTAGATCAGTTTTTGAGGTTGTTCGCTCTCATCGTAGTTGATAGAAAATAAAAAGCCCAATCTAACCAAAGTAATAAAGGCCCAAGCTAACAAAAAAAAACCTATATATCTTCTCTATCTAAATGGGAGAACCCTACTACAAAGAATTCTCTAAACATGCAAGGGATACACATCGTCAAGTGTCTAGTTGGTCCTATTAGGCCATCCACTATGTAATATTGGTTCTCTTCTCTATCTAAATAGGAGAACCCTACTACAAAGAATTTTCTCAACATGTAAGGTATACACATCATCAAGTATCTAATCGGTCCAATTAGGCCATCCACTATGTAACGCCGGTTCACTGAAATTGGTGTCAGAATTTGGAACCGCTTTGAGCAAGCTGCTATATATGGAATCGATAGTAGGACCCTCTCTGCTCACATCCTGCATGCATGCATCTCACTTCTCTCACAATTCTGCTACAAGGTCGCATATTTGCATGAAAAAAGTGAACCAATTTGTTGAGCCGCTTCTTGTGTCAGAGTAGATGAGTCGATGCCCCACTATGTACCAAACCGGTTCAAGACCAGGAAAGAGAAAGTTATGGTTTGCTTTGTGCATACATAGTGCATGGTCTTAGAGAACCTCTCTACAAAGAATCTTCTCTATATAAATGGGAGAACCTCACTGTAAAGATTCTCTCACCATGCAAGGCATACACATCATCAAGTGTCTAATTGGTCCAATTAGAGAACCTCACTACAAAGAATTCTCTCAACATGTAAAGTATACACATCATCAAGTCTTTTAAAATATGGAGAATAAATACATATCATCATATTTTCACACCAACGCGTGGGGAATCATCTAGTAGTTAGTAATGTTTTGTCTTTTTTAACCGGAGGCCAGAAATCTTTTAGTTGCTCTAATTGCGCGCCACCACAACATATACATATAGCTAGCTCGGACTTGCGGTTCCCACGTCCTGGGGGACCCGGGGCGGCCGCGCCCCTACTCCCAGGGTCAGGCTTGCTCACTCATCTCAACATTCTAAATGTGCGCGTAAACTTACGTGACAAACTTTTCGGCAAAAGAAAATATTTCACGACAAACCTAATTTTTTTGTGTCATGTATATAAAGGATAAACGTCATGTAAAAGTCTTATGTAGCACCCAAATTTATATTTTTTACACATGCCACAAAACAAGTCGAATTTCCATTAAACGAATTTTGGAACACATGGGATTTGAAGATAACACAAAAAAAATCTTACATTGTTGTGAGAATATTTAAAATTTAAATGTGTTTAAAATGCATTCTAGATAAACGCACTTCGGGGTCAAAACGATGTCTCATTTAGTAAGATCATTTTCCACCTTTTACTTCTTTCCTTTATGGTTACTCGCCTTACCTCTTAGTTGTGACATTGTGATAGGTTTACCCATTTATAATATTGTACCAAATTTTACCACTTAGTTATGATTTTCTATTCTAACCCTATTTTACCCTTTCCCCTAAATTGAGAATCCGGTCCACTTGTCAACTGACTAACCCACAACTCGAATATTAATCTCACTCCAGATCAAGCAAATTCATTGACATGTTTGCCAAGCAGGCTCCACTAGCTTTACTACACCTAAATACAAGAATAATATTCCGCCTAGCGTTGCTACATCATTCTTAACAATTAAAAACATAAAAAACGGGGTATAGTGGGACAATTGTTCTAAGTCGATGGTGCTACCGTTTGATCTAATATTTGATTCTTCTCATACCCATATGATTATGAATAGGGAGATATCGAACATCACATGGCATGGACTTATCCGTAAGAAAATCTTATGCAACTTAAGTTCACCAAAACTCATTTAAAAATTGGGTGAACGTCGTTAGAAGATCACACCTATATGAAAACAAATTGATTTAGCAAGTCAGTTAATTCGCATAGTTCAACCCGATCATTGTAAAAGAAAAATCCGCGCGGCAGGTTTCAGACGCACTCTTTCCCTCACCAGGGTACCTAAGGGGACCGGAAGGGTTTTAATGAGCCGGCAAGAATCTATAAAGTGATTTGAAGAAAATCTGTCTCCTTTACCTTTCGCACAGAGGAAGCTAAAATCCTAAACCGCCAGTCGAACCACTCGGGGGCTGCGCCACACAGGTTGAAAGAAAAGCTTAGGCCGCTACCCGAACTACTCAGGGGCTGCGCCATACAAGCATAAATCAAAAAATCCTAGGCCGTCACCTGACCCACTCGGGGCTGCGACATACAGGTCAAGTTCAAATCCTAGGTCGCCACCCGACACACTCGGGGGCTGCGCCAAACAGGTAACACTTGTAATCCTAGGCTACCACTCGACCTACTCGGGGGCTACGCCATACAGGCCTTTTCAGAAAAATCATCAGCCGCCACTCGAACTCACTCGGGGGCTGCGCTGTACATGTCAAGTTCAAAATCCTAAGTCGCCACCCGACATACTCGGGGGCTGCGCCAAACAGGTAAAACTTGTAATCCTAGGCCGCCACTCGACCTACTCGGGGGCTGCGCCACACAGGTCTTAGCCAAAATCCTAGGCCACCACTCGAACAACTCGGGGGTTGCGCCATGCAGGTCAAGTTACAAAAATCCTAAGTCGTCACCTGTTAAAGTCAGAGACTGCGACATACAGGTCACACTTGAAAAAACCTAGGCCGTTGCCTAACATACTAGGCGACTGCGCCAAACAGGTCGCAAATCAAAACAAGCAAAAACACTTCCGAGAAAGCAGATCAATTTTCATTACTCTCAAGTATTTTTAATCTGGTACATTGCAACCTGCGCAGGCACATTTGCCCTCTATACCTAACCCTGTACATCAGATGACAGCTACTCTAATCTGCAGGCTCGGCCTTCGGCGCATCAAGTGGACCTACAAGGCGCTCACTCAGGTCCTGAACCTGCCTGATAATTCGGCGTGCAGCCGCTAAGGTCTCGTCGAAGTCGTCATCACCAGGCATGCCATCAAGCACCCTGTCGAGCGGAAGGTGCGGCCGATGCATCCGGACGTATGCCAACGCTGCGTTCGCCCCAGCCACAAGTTGGGCGTTGACAACCTCCTTCAGCCCCTCACCATCGCGGAACCTCTCCAGCAAGGCGGACAGCCCGTTCGGCCGCGCGTTATGCGGGAAGTACACACGATTGATATGCCAGAGTGTCTTCCGGCAATTCTCCAGAAGAAAAGCCGCGCGCCATGTACGGTCAAGCATGGTGGCAAGGGCGCGACCTCTCGACTTGTTCACCCAGAACTGACGAGCTTCATAGGAGTCGCCAGACGCCTCTCGGGTAACTCGCTCTTCAACACGAGCCCGCTCAGCCTCCCAGTCCGGGTTCACATCTGCACGCGTAAACTGCAAGTCAGAACAAGCAAGCTTCAGCAAAGAAAGCAGCCGCCAAGAGGATACTAACCTTGCAGTTGTCGACTGATCAGATCGATCTCCCCAAGCAAAAAATCTTCACGTCGTGAGAACTCCGCAGTAGGATGCGACCGAGAGCGGTGCAGCAGCAGCTCAGTATTCTTCAGGATCGCCTCAAGCTCAACCACTTTGTTCTTCAGGTACGTGATTATCCGCTGATCATTTGTACTACGTGGAGGAGCAGGCGCCGCCCGACGACGGCGAGCACCCGAAGAAGAAGCCTCGCCACTCGGCGCAGTCGCAGGAGAAGAAGAAGCACCACCGCGCACGACAGTCTGCCAGGAATACGCAGAGTCAATACAATCATACGACTGTGAAGCAAAGTTAAACTCGGCAGAAAGAAATCCAGTTCTAGCAAAAGCACGGTTAAAAGCCAATAGACCGGGCAGGACAATATTCACTACAGAGCCAGAAGTTCAAAAGTACAGACCACGGCGACTGCCGAATTCCTAAAGCTATGCCTACTCTAAAGCTGCAGACTGCGACCGGGAGCGACCCTTCCGAGTGGCAGCCGCCTCAGTGGCCTTAGCAAGGGCCCTCTCGAAGAGTGCCACAAGCTGCACGGCCAGCTGTGAAGCACGCTCCTTCACGCCACCCAGCGACGCGGTTCGGCCATCGGGTTTTCGGGGAAAGCCGCTGACGACCTTCTCAAAGTCACCCGGAACCTGATGCCCTAAGCGGAGCTGGAAGGTGAGCTCGGAGCCGCGTACCGTCTGCGACCGCGTGAAGTCGGCGATGGTGGTCGCGTCCTCAAACGGCGCAGCAAGGGCGTCCACGGCTGCCGGCGGCTGGTCGCCCGGGAAGATACTCTGGTGCACCACAGTAAGGGCTGCAGTCGATTTCTTCGACGCGGCTGTGGACTTCTTCAGCGCGTCGGAGGCATAGGCGCAGACCCGGTCGAGGAAACCAACAACAGTCGCCAAGTCAACCGCGTCACTCGACGCGTCTTCCGGAGGAGCTCCACCGCAAGTCTCTGCGCAAAGGATTCAAGGTCAGACAAAGGAAAAGATCAAGACATAGTAGGCATTAAGCCGAAACTTACCCCCAAGAACACCGGCGAGTGAGAGGAGACAACCGACTTGAGTCTTCTCCTAGGCGACCCGCGCCAGCTCCCGCTCTCGAGACTCTTGCAGGACCTTCTCAAGCTCAGCAACCCGCCCAGTAGCCTGGTCCAGAGAAGCACGCAGCTGGTCCCTCTCCTTCTCCAGGCGAACATAAGCCGCGACTGCGTCAAGCTGCTGACGGTAGTACGGCTGAAACAAAAGCAAGATGTTAATAAAGTCGCGGGCGACTATACTAGTCACCCACACCTTCGGGGGCTACTCCCATCGGGAGCGCTGATCGCGCCCCCGATGAAAACTTAAGAATACAAGTACAAGCTTAAAGGACTAACATGGTCCAGGAGGTCAGGGTCCTCTGAAGCCGAAGGAGGATCGTGGCTCGACGATGCAACGCCAGCAGGCTGCGCACGCGCCTTCTCCACCACCGCCTGAGCCCCCAACTCAGTCGAAGGGGCGGATGTGTGCTCAACGTCCCGAAGGGGGGAGCTAACATCGCCAGAACGATGGCTGCAGCAAAAACGGGCGCACTTGTCAACTCAAACGTTGCAGCTACAAAACACAACTCGAAGGAAACAAATCATCAAGAAGCTCACCTGGGGGTTTCAAGGTCGTCGTAACTCTCCAGGGAGGGCGACGGCATCCGCGCAAACGAACGAGGAGCCGCGGAGCTGACTGGAGGAACATTCAGGGGCTCATCCCAGCCACCCGAGGACCGCGCACCCGACGACGTCGCGACGGCCTCCTCCAGAGTAACGTCGGCATCCTTAGCAGGTGACGACGCACTAGCAGAGTCGCCACGGCTCGGGAGCTTCCGCTTCTTCCGCACGGGTTCCTCCACTTCATTTTCATCCTCCACCTCTTCGTGGGGAGAATGTGCGGACGGAATCTCTTCGTCGTCGTCCTCCTCCTCGACAAACTTCGACTCATCGTCGGGTCCATTCTCGGGAAGAGGAGGAAGACTGATCAACAAAGACCGACCCTGAAGCAAGTAGACACAAGTCGAATCAGGAAGAAGGTAGACGCAAGTCGAGTCAAGACAAAAGAAAAACAAGCCAAGACTCACCTCAGGAACGGGGTTCGATGCCCCGTAAGCAGCAACCGGGCACTTGACGTTGCACGTGTCCGCGGCTCGGAGGCTGGTGATGGACCTTACTTTGGTTTCCACCTCCTCATCGTCAAGCGGCTCGGTGCTGACGCCCTCGGCGGCCCACATCGGGTGAGGCCGAGCGCCGAGCGGCTGCACCCGAAGACGGAAGAAGGTGGCCATCAGGAAGACGCCACCCGCCTCGCGCCCAAGGGTCTTGGTCAGATAGCGCAGCAGGCCCAGCAGGGGCCGCACAACCTCCTTCTCCACGGCAGTCAGCAGGTGCGTCCAGGCGACGGTCTTCCGCAGTCCACGTCCGCTGTCGAATGCACCCAGGCCGTCCTGGTTCGACTGGACGTAGAACCATCTCTTGCGCCATCCTTGGACGGAGTCGCACTTCTTCATCTGGAAGTACGCGGTGTCACCGCGCACTTGGATTCCAAAGCCGCCCACGGGGAAGGGCAACCCGCTCCTCCCAACGTTCTTGCGAACGAGGAAAAGCGACTTCCACAGTGCCCAGTGGGGCGCGACACCCAGAAAGCACTCGCAAAGCACGATGAAGCCCGCGATGCTCAAGACGCCATTGGGGGTCAGATCATGGATCTGAACCCCATAGGCATACAGGAGACCGCGCACAAAATCGTGCATGGGGAACCCGAAGCCCCGCGGAAGGAAATCCGCGAAGCAAACACGTTCCCCATCGCGGGGAGTGGGGAAAACCTCTTTGCTAGGAGCGCGTACCTGGACTTGGTCAGCAGGTGGAAGAAGACCCTGCGCGCGGAAGAGTTTCACCTCGGCCTTCTTCACCGCCGATCTCTGCCAGTCGCCATCGGGCTTCTTCATCAGCCCGGCATCGTCGGCGGCGGCGGAGGAGCCAGCGGTGTTCTTCGGCTTGCCCATGGCGCAGTGAGGCAGCGCAAGGTGCACGGACAGAAAAGCAAGGAGCTCTGGATGGCGGCGAAAATGGTAGAGCGCAGAGGAAAGGGAGGCCAGAACGATTGGAGAAGATGAACTCCCTCGCATAAAAACGCAGTACTTATGCCTCGAAAAGGTTCATCTCAACTGTCCACAGAACAAGGGCTCCGAGCAGACACATCCGGCCGTACACGTGTCGCGCGAAGAAACCAACCGTCACCGCCCACTTCGTCCATTACGCACGAAAACCGAGGCGTCATCATCATGCGCGCAAATTTCGCGCCCAGTTCGGAGACGTGACAACTGCTGACCGCGGTCAACTCTGACAGCGGGGCCCGCCACGTCACGTCCTATCGGGCGCAGAGGCGTGCAATGGATCGTCACTAGTGACGTCATCAAGTCAACGGCTCCAAAAGCAACTGAAACAGCTCGACAAATTGATTCGAGTAGTAAAATACTTAGCTGAAACCAACGAAGTAGGATCGACTGATGATACGAGAACCCGAAGAAATCATTCGGGTGGCAAAGGAAAAAACGAGTAAGCTCGAGCAGCCGAATCCATCAACAAGTAAGCTAGTAGGCCGAGTAAAAGCAAGCTTCAAGACGAAGGCACAGTAATTCGACTGCAAAGGTTACTCCCATCGGGAGCGGCCGGTTCGACTGAAGAAATCGAGTTCAAGCTCAAGATCAAGCAATCCAATGGCGCGTCCAGGAAGAAGAAGTCCTTCGCTCGACTCTACGCTTCGACCAAGCACTCGGGGGCTACTGACGTGGGGCTGCCTTTCGGGTAGCCCACGATAAGGATACCTGGGCCGCGCCAAGGACGTGGAAGCCCACAGAAGGCCCACGCGGGGTATCATGTAACCTAGTCCAAGTCGGTTAGGAAGCATAACCTGCCATATCTGTAGTTGCCATCGGCATCAACCACCGGAGACCTGGCTGCCTATAAAGCCAGGAGGGTTGCTCGTCCAAAAGGACACGCTCATAGCCACCGCCGCAAACCCTAGCGAGATTGCAATCTCGTCATTATAACCACAACTCGCATCAATAATCAGACAAGCACGAGTAGGGTGTTATCCTCCGGGAGCCTGAACCTGGGTAAATCCTTGCTTGTCAGCCGTCGTGACCACCTGCACTCATCTCTCTCCCCATCAATCAACCCGGGGTGCACAACCCTGGGACTTGTCGAGTTACCACCTCGTCACCTATTGGTATCATTACAAGGAACAATTGGTGGAAATATGAAATTTTACCTTGATCATTTATCAACACTATGATTGCATAATATTCCAATACTAAATGTTCTCACTATGATCCTTCGTCTCTGTTTTTCGAATTCAACTCTCTTTTTCAGAAAGGGCAATCCCAGCCTCTGTATCAAACCATGCACACAACCATTTATGAACAAAAGTAGTAGTAGCTTGAGTAGCTCATCCAAATTACATCTCAAAACACACGAAAGTAAAGAGATGCAGCCGCATCCCACCAGGAAGACGTAAAAAAGTGATTACTGAAGTCGACTAATATGCCACCACGTGGATTGGAAGAAAAATCATGTGCCTCCGTAAGTAGACGCGTGCACCTAAACACCCTGAGATCCCGCTGGTCCGAAGGAAGCAGTCCTTCATCTCTCTAAAGCAGATATAACTTCCCCCCACCTGATCCAGCTGCCAATTTCCTGATGATGTTTCTATATTTAGCTCGTAGTCGCCACTTTCGACTTTCAACACCCGAGTGCCGAGTTGCTTCGTTGTCCTCCACGCAAGAAAAGCTAGATTGAAACTTTGCATGGAAAAAAGATAGATTGTAAATAAATACTAGCTAGAGGGTATCTTGTGTGAAGGTCACTCTACCATACTTAGTGGCTTGACATGTAGCTCCTCGGAAAGCTTGATACGTGTGTCGTTGCCCAGCTAGCCAAAGGCAGCGGCAAGCCCTCCTCGAGCATTCTGCGGTTTTGATGTTGAGCTTATGTCCAGTGTTGAGTGGTCTATCTCCAAAAGTCCCCCTCTTTAAAAAATGTCGATCAGTTTCATGGGAATGGTTCATACTAGGAACTTGGGAAGATTGCTGGGCTCCTGAACATTTTGATTTTAATGTTCATACTATAGAAACTACTGTACAAAGGTTCTAAACGAATACCACCATGCTGTACAAATATACTTATATGCAACGATGCAGTCACATTACTTTATGCAACTTCATGGAAAATCTGATTGATCCTTAGAACTATGAAGCCTAGGTTCCTAATCAAGCGATTAGGCCTTGTTCTACTCTTGGACTAGCTATTCGCTGCACCTACCAAAACCTAGGTTTATTGGGTTTGTGCTAATCACTTGGGATTATGCATCGTGAGCTCAGCATATTGGCTCCTAGAATGGGGACATGAAACCGTAACATACACCTGCAAGGGGAGCCCAAAATCATGATGATCAAATTGCACTACATTAAGAACATTCCTTCTGGCTCATACAGCCGTGCATGTTTGGTCCCTTACACATATAGTATGTGTCTTTCTTGAAAACATACATGTAGTCTGTGCCTAGGAGAGAACATACATATAGTATGTGCCTAGGAGAGGTTACATATATACATAGACCTATAAGCACTGGTTGCTGGCTATCTTAGCTTCATAGACCAAGTTCTGGGCTCAGTATGCGAGTAGTAATGGAGAAGACAAAACAAATGCAACCGATGGAGTTGCACACATGACATAGTGTACCTTAAAATCTTATAGTATTCAATTTTGTAACTTTCTTTGTTGTAATCAAGAAGATTTATTCAAGTGCTATCAGAACGGATGATTATCACGACCTCTTAGATGAGTGCTTTTTTTAAAAAAAACTTCACATATATTAAACGAGAATCGATTACAAAATAAAAATAAAAGAGACTAGCAAATCTTTGAGACCTTCAAGCCCGTTCTTCATCCATGACATAATCTTGTACTTTTATGAAGGCAGCCGTAGAACAACGCCAACACTACCAAACCACAGTCTGTGAATACCACCGAAGGTTTCTCCCTTTTTAATTGAGCCGCAATGTCAAGTCTTTGTGCATGCACGCAGAAATTAAATTAATCAAGCAACATCGGCAAGAGCACCACCACTGATATTTCAGGGACAAATAACCGAACCACTTTGTCGACGTCGTTGGGAGCCGAGAGAACGAATCAACATTGCCGAAGACGTAGTAACGTAGTAGTCGGGCCTCTAAAACACTGTTGCTACTGAAAAAAAAACATGGCTCAACTTGGTAGCATGTGATTTATTAAAATATTTATCTTAAAAGAAATCAACCCTAATTCAGTTCATTAATGAATAATAATCGTGTGTGCTTATATAAAGCCGTGTATATGTTTATGCACTTAAACAACAAACCACGCAAATCAAATATATTCCAAATTAATTGATGTTCTAAATATGTCCTATTAAAATTTGACCAAGCTATGGAAAACTATATCAAAATTTATGACACCAAATTAGTTTTAGTAGATAAAATAAATATTCGTGCTATATATACTTGATGTTGCATATATAAGCACATTTTTCCACAGACTTGGTCAAACTTAAAGAAGTTTGACTTATGACAAACTTAGAACTTCAATCAATGGGAACAGAGGGAGTGGATTGTTGAATTCATGTACTCATGTTTTAGGTCACATACTCATGTGGTGGTTTGTAATAACGGAGGAGCAATTCTAAGTTTTGCCTTTAGAAAAAAAAAGGCAAATGAAGTACTAACACATGTGCATGCTTAATTAGTCATATTCACATGTAGCATATATAGATATGACTTTTAGGGAAAAGGATGTTTAGGACATGTGTTTATGCTTTCTGAAAATCATGCATGCACTTATTTGGCAATTCGTGCATACTTTTTTCGGACCAGGCAGCCGTCAAATCATGCTCCTGAAATTTGTATACAATTTTCCTCCTCTCATGCTGTTGCTTGAACTGGTGGTTCTGTTTAATATCTCCATTAGATGTGCAAAAGGGGAAATATAATTTGAGGGAAAAAAAGATGGTACCCAAGCTAGTGTGATGAATTAAATCTGTACAACACAAATGGGACACAAAATGACAGAAACTATAACAGAAGAATGAATCAAGTCAAGGTGACATAATTTTACGTACAAAAGACCTATTGATAGCAAGATAACAAACAATGAAGCAATTTGAGCACCAAAAAGACAGCACCTACGACAGTAGGATGAATCAAATCTACACAGTGTACTCTGAGAACTAAAGGAAAGAAATCATAGTACAAGGATAAATCATGTCAAAGCAACATTATTAGGGCACCAAAAGACACAGTAGACAAGATACAAGGACGAATCAAGTCTAGACGACGTCAAGATGTTTTTTTCAGGAATGTGTTTGCATTATCCATTAATTAATTCCAGGACCCACATTATTCCAAATAAAGTAAAATAGAAAAAGAACCCATGGATGAAAGAAAACGAAGAAGGTAGGAATAGCTAGACAGTGAAATTAGGCATCCTGTTATTATGAACTGTAGGTATGATTTTGTAAGGATTTATGGCTTGGCACCTTTCGCTCGATTTCATGGACCTGGAATGATTGATGCCTCCATGAAATGTCCCATTCTGTTTGTGTACAAGGTCTTGCACTAGTGAGAGAGAAGACGCCTTTCCATTTTCTGCAGAAAGATCAGTAATAGTGAGGGCTTCTGTGACCACACTTTCAAGGTTGTTGGCTTTTGATGCATCATTCTCCCAGCTACACATTGTCACCTAATGCTGGAAAGAAAAGTTCGTTCTGTTGATAAAATGGCAACAACAAAATACTACGGAGTATTTGTTATCAGATAGTCACGGGGAGTACCATTATTACTAGGCTTTAATTGATGAAAGCAACAAGGCGAAAGGCTGAGGTTATATTAGGCAAATATAAAATTTGCATGTTATGATTATCTAATTAAAAATTAACTGATTGACATCTAGAGTATTTGACCATACTTCCACGAGTCCACTATTGCGGACTTTGTGGCTCCTTGTCTATGAGCAAAAATAAAAGGTGGACATCAGAATTGTCAGGCGCACTCAACTTGTGCAACTGGATTATCTGAAATTCAATTTTTTTTCTTAGCATCCTCCATTCCTCGACTGTAATATTAAAGTTCCGTACTGGTTTGCAAGTTTTTCTGTTCTGTTCAACTGTACATAGGAAAATCACTGGCGACTACAATATTATTAAAAATAAAATAAAGACTGAACTCCGTCTCGTTATGTGTAAATAATTACTTGCAAATAGCTGGTACACTAGCATTGTCCATTCATTGTACCCTGTTGTTACTAGCTTTTTATGCATCCCTAGCGACAGATTGGTATTTGGAGTAACCTAGGGACACTACAGGGTGCTGAGCGTTTGAATTCAAAGGTTGTTGTCGATGAATAATGTGCTTTTTCATCCTACATACTTGTCCGATCTTCTGCGATGCAACCCAAGCTCTCTGATACTACGGGATATAATACTGCTACTAGGGCTTGATGAAAGATTAGATTTAGGGTAACTAAGGATGAGCACTCCAAAGTAGATCTGTTTGACTCAGGTACTTGGATGGGTTGGCAAAACTTGTTTCTTTACCTCGGTTACATGCCTAGTTACCAGGTTTGACGCAACTGAAGTAGAACTAGAGTTTTTCGTTCGGAGACACCGGAGGATTCCATTTTTTTCAGCTCATGTGATACTGAAGATCTAATCCTAAGGCGTGAATTGATTGCTCAAAACAACTTCAACGGTTAGAGAATAGAAATATATAACAACTTATACATGTTTTTGCCTCGACAAATAACAAGTTACTACATTTGGAATTTCATACATTCAGTTGCAAAGAAAAGGAGCAAATCATGAAAACTGGGCACCTTTAGCTGCAGTGGAGGAGATGGCAGGAAAAGGGGAGAAGTTCCATTACAGTTTCACCTTTTTTCATGAGAAAAAGTAAAATGATGCTTTCGATAAGGTAAAAAAGGCATGGAAGAGATGAATTGTCTAGGTGAGGCCCATGTGGTAAACTTTAATTAACTATCCGCACATGGCCATCCTCTTGTTTCTAAGCTTACTGGAGCACACAACCCTGCCTTGCATGTTGCCATCAGCCATCCCATAGCCAGGCACCAGTGCCATGGATGGACCACGACTTAAATATTTCTGTCAAGCAGCACTTAACAACTCTGACCATGATGCCAAGACAACAGTTACCCTCTTAACCTAGCGCTACAAAAGTACATGGGGTGTGTGCACTCACTGCAGCGCTGGTAACAGTCCACCAGAAAGTTTTCAGTTTTCTAAGCATTAACTGTTGCAATTACGTATCTTTACATCCCATCAGTTTCAGATAGTAAAATATTTCTGCAGATGCGTCCTACTACATGGCGAGCCATGCTCCTCCTCCTCCCATCTATTCCTCTTTGTGTCAATTCATAAATCCACCTGATAGAGAAGCTCACACACAACCTAAGCTTGCTTTACCTATGCAGGTTTTCTTATATTGCAAAGGAAGCAGCAGCAGCAGCAATTCCTTCTTTCTTCCATGCTGTGTCTCATCATGGCTTCTTTCTTCTTTAGCATCGCTCCATCATTTGGGCAACTAAAGCCCTTCTCGCCCTTGTAATTTGGAGCCAATTCTTGATGCTTCCCAGCTCCCAAATGGCCATACAACTCACGCTCCTACTCATTTCATGTAGCCTTTACACTATGTATTCTTCTTCATCTTCTTCTTTCTCCGCATCCTCCTCTCTGGCATTGCTGCTTCTGCTCGTTATCCCCACCTGCCTCTCCTTGCTCTTCTCGAACCTCAGACAGCTGATCAAAGCCAGCAGCCACAAAACTTCCATGGAGGAGGCTGTTCATCAAGCGAAGAGTGCTGTGCCACAAGATGAGGTGTCCGGGGAAGACACGGCAGGAAGCCTCTCGGGGTCTTCTGATTGCGTGGTGAGTGAAGAATGGACAGATGAAGTCTCGATCTCTGACGACGACGAGAGCCTTATTGAGATCTCCCTTGTTGATGGCCACTACGTGGGGCAAGAGGAGCAATGTCCCAGCTGGAAGAAGGAGCAGGGCCTCTTTGGTGACTTCCTGCCGGATTTGATGCTGGACAAGAGTGGCTTCATGGATATCTACTCGGAGATCAGCGAAGAGGACAACATGATAGAGATCGACATCGCAAGGGGCTCCATCAAGTGCACAAACTTTGGCATCAAAGCATGAGCTTACCAGAGGTTTGCTGAAGTTCAATTATTTCTCTGAGTTGCTCCAGAGGTTTCATCAGGAAAACAGAGTAATAGTAGGTTGTACTGGACTACATGTGGTCTAGTGCCTTGCTTTTTTACAAGAGCTCAGTTTTCATTTGTAATTCTTTGGTGGAAGCCTTGCTGCATCTCTTTTTCTTGTGCTTTCTGCATATTAGTATAGAAGAAATAACACGTGTACACATATTTGATCAAAGAGGTTTAAGAAAATAATGTGTGTGTGCATAACACTTCTTTTCATATGTAGCCTTCAGAACGTAGACGCTAATAATGATGTCAAGGCCTAGCATTATCTATCTCAAGGTGGGGCATTATTGGTTAACTGTGCCGATAAAAAGAGAGTTGTTTTATAACGCAATTTAATTTTTGAAAACGATTTCTAAGCTACTTGATGTATTTTTTATCTCTTAAAGGTAAACCTTTGGTCCTTTTGAAGCAAAATACTCAATATTTATTCAGTGAAAGGTAGTGGTACATGGTTCAAGAATCTAGAACAATTGGGTTTTTAACGTGTGCAGCTCAGTACTTCTAGGGACTGATATTCGATTTGGAGGAAAGGCTATGAGATCTTCATGGTTTGCATCTCTAGCTGTTATTAGCATATAGTGCTAAATGAATGAAACAAATATTGTAGGTTTGGATATCCCTTGATTTTGAATCTTTTGCCTTTGTTTCAAAAACAAGATATCCCTTGATTTTTTGGAGATGCTATAAATGTACCAACAAGATTGTTCTGTGTGAGGTTTAGGTAACTGAAAAAGAGATAGAGGTACAACTTTATCTGATTTCAGTTGGGGTTATTTCTCCTTATTCTAAGTTAGGAAAACGGATAATCAGGTGGGCAATTGTACAGGGATATTAACACCTCAGAGAAGTATGTTACCGTTGCTACACTGAGTTTCATAGCCACTGGACACAGAATTTCACAGACTTTGTCCAATGATGAATAATCGGCACAAATCACTGTTCACTGCATCAAAATAAAGCTTTGTTATATGTCATGTTAAACCCACCAGGAAAATTTAAAGTAAAGCAAAAGTGATCAGCGTCCAAATCCAAAATGAACTAGAGTAGTTTCAGTCTGAAATGAACTGCAACAGCTTCAAATTTAGTTCCTGACCTGTTAAAGCTAAGTAAGGGTGCAAACTCAGTGCTTCAAATTTACTCAAATCAGAGCAGAAATATACAGTCGCAGAGTAAAAGATTACAAATTTAACACCATTCAAACAGCTATATGTGTTGCACACTTGCACATATTCGCAATCTTTATATTTGGTTTAGGAAACTCTCCTGTAGTATAATTCACAGAATTGCTAATGTGCACCAACGCTAGCCCACAATGGGTTTGTTGGGGTGCATACTGAATATCCCTCCTCTGTACCCACGGCCGCCACGGCCACCGTAGGTCACCACCGGCCCGTCGTGACCGTATGCCTCCTCCCCGTCGGGCCCTCTCCGCCGGCGCCCCCCGCCGGCCGCGTACCCACAGCAGCAGCAACAGAGGACGACCAGCGCCACCACGGCCGTGGCCGGGAGGGCGGCGGCGAGGGCGGAGCGCCCCCGGCGCTCCATCGACGCGGCCCACTCGCGGATCCCGTCCACGAGAGCCGGGAGCGCGGACGCGAGGAACCGGAGCAGCTCGGCGAGCTTCTCCCTGATGACGTCCCACGGGATTGGGGGCCCGTCGTCTCCTTGGACGATGACGCTTCTGATTCTCGGCGCCGCCATGGATGCGCGCTTTGACTGGCTGCTGCCGCTGCTCTTCGCGGCGTCGCTTGAATGATTAGGCGGCGATGATTATCACGGCGAGCCGACGACTAATTCTGGTGCTAGTGGTCGAGAGACAGCGGAGATGGTGTCAACGTGGGTTCGGTCTGTTAGGAATAGACTTATTCCAGGAGGGCAAAGGCCACAATATAAAAGATATGTACAGGTGTGAATATGCAGGAAACGCCTGATAGTGTGGAGTTATAATTAGACTATAATTAGATTATTATACTTCTAACACCCCCCTCAAACTCATGTTGGATCAACAACACTGAGTTTGGAGAGAAAGAAAACATGCTGCGCTCTAGTCTGTGCCTTGGTGAAGAAATCCGCTATTTGCAACTCTGAAGGCACATAATGGAGGGTAACAACCCGATCCTGCACATTTGCACGTGTGTAGAAAGCATCAACACCAATATGCTTGGTCAGCTCATGCTTGACCGGATCACGTGCAATACTGATAGCACCTGTACTGTCAGACAAAAGTGGAGTGGGTGTCGTAACAGAGACCCCAAAATCTGCAAGTAACCACCGTAACCAGGTCACCTCCGCAATCAACGAGGCCATAGCGCGCAGCTCAGTCTCAACACTCGAGCGAGAAACTGTTTTCTGTTTCTTCGTCTTCCAAGCAACCAGCGAACCACCTAGAAAAACACAGTACGCAGAAAGAGACGAACGATCCGTGGGATCACTCGCCCACGTAGCGTCCGAGTAGCACTGGAGCTGGAGAGAACTGGAGCTAGGGAAGAAAAGACGACGAGTACTCGTACCACGAAGGTAACGAAGAACACGAAGAAGATGACCGTAGTGAACCGTGGTAGGAGCTGAGACAAACTGACTCAGAATATGAACATGATAGGAAATATCCGGACGAGTGACGGCGAGATAGACAAGACTCCCAACGAGATGACGATAGCGCGTCGGATCAGAAAGGGGCTCACCATCAGTAGGACGGAGCTTAACATTAAGCTCCATAGGAGTCTCAACAGTGCGCTCATCCCCAAGAGCAGGACGAGGAAGAAGGTCCTGAATATACCTTTCCTGGGAGATGGAAAAAACATCAGAAGTAGAAGAAATCTCAATCCCAAGGAAGTATCGAAGAGGACCAAGATCAGTCATAAGAAACTGATCACGAAGACGAGCCTTAACAAAGGCGATATACTCAGGGTCATCTCCAGTGATGATCATGTCATCAACATAGAGAAGGAGAAGAGTGCGACCACGAGAAGAAGTGTGGATAAAAAGTGCAGCATCATGTGCGCTAGGAGAGAAGCCGGCGGCGGTCACCACAGAGGCGAAACGCTCAAACCAAGCTCGAGGGGCCTGTTTCAGCCCATAGAGAGAACGCCGAAGACGACAAACCATCCCATCAGGAACATAATACCCAGGAGGAGGCTGCATGTAAACCTCCTCACGTAACTCGCCATTAAGGAATGCATTCTGCACATCAAGCTGAGACACGGACCAACGGCGAACAGAGGCAACAGCAAGAAGAGTGCGCACAGTGGTCATATGAGCCACGGGCGCAAAGGTCTCATCGTAGTCACGGCCGTGCTCCTGCTTGAACGGATAGACGTCGCCTAGAGGGGGGGAGGGTGAATAGGCGATTTAAAACTTTTTCGAGGAGCCGGAATATCCGGTCCAAGAGTGACCGGAAATTCCGGTTAGCCGGAATATCCGGTACACAAATGACCCGGAAATTCCGGTATGCTTGATAAAGGCGGAATAAAACTAGAGGTTTACTTTAACAAGCATACAACCTAGATATATATAAACTAGGCTCACCTATGTGCACCAACAACTTAAGCTAAGCAATACTAGTAACAAGATGATAGCAAGATATATGACTTCAAGCACGAAGGCTATCACAATGTAAAGTGCATAAGTAAAGAGCTCGGGTATAGAAATAACCGAGGCACGCGGAGACGAGGATGTATTCCCGAGTTCCACCCAAAGGGTGTACGTCTCGTTTGGAGAGGTGTGCGCAACCACAACAGGTTAGCCGCAACGCCACAAAGGCTCACCTTCTTCTCCTGATGAACTCAACCACAAAAGGTTCGAGTTCACCTTCCACTATTGATCTCCTTTGGGGCGGAGGTCGAATCCCGTACAACTCTTGAGGCACACACCCACAACTTAATTGGGGGCTCCCAAGTCTTGAGGCACACACCCACAACTTAATTGGGGGCTCTCAAGTGACCACAAAAGGTCTTGACCACAAAAGGTCTTGGCCACAAAAGGCCGGCCACAAAAGGCGTCTAGGGTCCAAAGACCCAAGAGTAACAAGCTCACAAGTAATACCACCACGAATCCTCGTGGAGGGCTCAAACCGATGCAAATGCAATGGCAAGAGCACACGAAGTGCTCAAGTCCTTCACTCTCAAATTCCAACACAACAACAAATGTTTATGGGGGAATAAGAGAGGAAGAACAAAGGAAAGCACAAAGGAGTCAAATCCTTCACTCCCAAATCCCACCAAAAGCAACTAATGCTTATGGGGGGAGAAGAGAGGAAGAACAAAGGAAACCACAAAGGAGTCAAATCCTTCACTCCCAAATCCCACCAAAAGCAACTAATGCTTATGGGGGGAGAAGAGAGGAAGAACAAAGAAGAAGAACCACAAAGGAACTCCAAGAACTAGACCCACTAAGTTCCCCTCACTTAGAGGAGAGATGGATTGGTAGGATTGTAGATCTAGATCTCCTCTCAACTTTCCCTAAAGAATATGGAAGATTCAATGGAGGGATTGAGAGGTAAGTGAGCTTTCCAAGGTCAACAATGGAGTAGGAGAGAGGGGAAAGTCGTGCTGCCTTGGATTAGCTGGGGAAGAAGAAGGGGAGAGGTATTTATACCCCTCCAGGAAATATAGCCGTTGACTGTTTCGACACCCGGAAATTCCGGTATAAGTTGCACCGGATATTCCGGTGTCCCGGAATATCCGGGCCTTTGAAAAAATCCGGGCTGAATTTCCGGTTGAGATCAGAACCAATTCTGAATCTTGACTTAGCAAATTTCCTTGAGGCTGACTCGGAATATCCGGTTGGTGAACCGGAATATCCGGGTCCTTGAAATTTCCGGGCTGATTTTCCGATTGAAGTCAGTGCCACTTTTTCTCCTTTCCTTAGCCGTTTTCTTGGATGAGCTGGGGAACCGGAAATTCCGGTAGGTAGGGCGGAATATCCGGCCCCAATAATCCGGATCAGCAAAACACCGAAACGAAAACTGCTATAACTTTTGCAAATGAACTCCAAATGAGGTGAGACCAATTTTGTTGGAAAGATAGCGACGATGGCTACCCAACAAATAGAGTAAAATCACCAGACATGGCAAGGTGTGGGAATTTCCTCACAGTAGAAGCGGCAATATTTTCGCCACCGAAACCGCAACAAGTTGTCCAAAGTAAAACCGATTTCGATGAACTAGAGCTTGACATGGAGATGAACCAAGCTCTAATTCCTCACCAACATAAAAGCCAAATAAGAACCAAGAAACATGATATGCCAAGTATGCAAAGGTTTGAGCTCTCCACAAGAATGCGATCAAGTTACTAACTTGAGAGCCCCTCTTGATAGTACGCCTATCTATCCTATAGCCCTATCAAGATCATACCTTTGCCTTGAGCATTCCACTTGAGTTGGATGATGACTATCTTGATTTCTTCAAGTGGATCATCTTTCTTGATTGCGCGTCCAATCATTTGCTTGATGAAGACTTCTCCAAATACTCCCCCATGCTCACAATGGGAGAGTCTCGCTAAGCTTCGTCTTCATGTATCCATTGCAAGCACCAAGCATAGGATCTTTTCGAGAAAGCTTCTCTTGGTCTTGGTCTTGCACATCTCATATTTTCTTCACTAAGATGATGTCTTGAATCTTCAAGACATACTTGCAATAAGCTTCAAGAGTCCAACACATGAACTCCACAATTCCATGGACATGATCTATAATGATATCTCAAAAGCAAACATTAGTCCATAGAGATTGTCATTCAATTACCAAAACCACACATGAGGGAAAATGCTCTTTCACTGCTGGAAACCACGAGCTACAAGATGAGCTTTATATCGCTCAAGAGATCCATCAGAGCGGGTCTTAATTTTATAGACCCACTTACACGTGATAGGACGAACACCGGGAGGAGGAGAAACAAGCTCCCAGGTGCCAGTGCGCTCTAGCGCAGCAATCTCCTCGGCCATGGCAAGCTGCCAGTGCGGATGACGCTCGGCATCCCTATAAGAAGTCGGCTCGGAGGTAATAGAGAGACCATACTTACTAGGAGAGTAACGGTCTGGAGCACGTCGCAGACGAACAGGTCGTGAAGAGGAAGGCTCATCGGCAGAAAACGACTCATCAGAAGAAGAGGAAGAAGAAACAGGAGAGGAAGAATCCGAAACCGGAGAACGAGGAGAACTAGGGGAACTAGACGGAGGAGTACTAGGAGAGGACGGCGCCGAGGTAGAAGGTGGCGCCGAGGTCGAAGGTGGCGCCGAGATCGAAGGTGGCGCCGAAGTCGAAGGGGGCGCCGCGGTCGAAGAAGACGCCGAGGACGAGGGGATAGTGGGAGGCGTAACCGGAAAAAGAAGAAAGGATATATCACCCAACGGGTAGGTACCCGAGGTGGGGCAAGGATAGAAGGGACGCGTCTCATCAAACGTGACATCACGAGAGATGCGCAGCCTACGACCAACGGGATCCCAACAACGATAGCCCTTATGCTCATCACTGTATCCGAGAAAAACACACTCAACCGACTGAGCAGTCAGTTTGGTGCGTTCGCGAGGAGGGAGAAGGACATAGCAAACACAACCAAATAAACGAAGAGTCGAGTAGTCTGGAGAACTACCAGAGAGACGCTCGAGAGGAATACCACCCTGAATGGCAGTAGAAGGCTGAATGTTAATGAGATGAGTCGCCGTAGCAACAGTCTCAGCCCAGAAATGCGGCGGAAGGGAGGAAGCAATCATCATGGCACGGGTAGTCTCAAGAATATGACGATGCTTACGCTCGGCGACACCATTTTGAGCATGGGCGCCGGGACACGAGAACTGAGCAAGGGTGCCCTGCTCAGCAAGAACACCACGCAGATGCTGGGAGATGTACTCACCTGCAGAATCAGCACGAAAAACACGAATAGGCGTGGAATACTGAGTGTGTACCATGGCCACAAAACGCTGATAAATAGAGAGTACCTCACTGCGAGAGCGCATAAAATATAACCAGGTGTACCGGGAAAAATCATCAATGAATAAAATATAGTAGCGATGACCCCCTTTTGAAGCAAAGGGAGCCGGACCCCAAACATCTGAATGAACTAAATCAAACGGTCGCTGAGATGAAGACACACTAGTAGGATAGGGAAGCTGAATCTGTTTGCCTAACTTACAACCTTGACAATGTAAAGACGCATCTCCTGAGACAGACCCCAGAAGACCACTACGAACTAAAGACGATAAGCGGGAATCACAAAGGTGACCCAGACGATGATGCCACTGCTGAAAAGAGCTGGAGGCGGAAGCAGCAACCGCAGAAGAACTGGTCGATGAAGAAGCAGAAGGTGGAACGCGAAGCCAGTCTAACTCCCAGAGCCCCGGGGACTCACGGCTACGAGGGCCAGCTCCAACCAGGGCCTGAGTGTGGCGGTCCTGAACAGAACAAGAATCAGCGTCAAGGATGATGCGACAACCAGAATCAGTGAGCTGACTAGCAGAGAAAAGATTCATCTTAAGACTAGGAACATGAGAAACATCAGGAACAGAGAAAAAGGAGGTAGAAAGGGAACCTCGACTGGAAACAGGAAGAGAGGTACCATCGGCTGTGATAACACGGACAGGAGAAATAAGAGAACGGAGAGCAGAAAGAATAGAAGACGCAGAAGTCATATGAAAAGAAGCTCCAGAATCCAGATACCACGGGGACGACATACCTGACTGTGTAGAAGATGGTGGGCGCGCAGTGTCAGAAGAGGTAGGCACAGAACCAGCAGTGCCCGACGAGGAAGATCCTGTAGCAGCGAGCAGACCACGAATAATATCCTGCTCAGAGAGTGTAACTGCAGAAGATCCTGACGAAACAACCTGCTGACGAGCAACTGCAGAAGATCCTGACGAACCAGACTGCTGACGAGCAAGGTACTGCAGACGTAAACTGGGATCCCTCTTCCAGCAGCCAGAGAAATCGTGGCCAGTCCGGCCACAGTAGGAGCAGGGAGGACGAGTGGGGCGGGACTGACCACGAGACTGCTGAGTCTGACCCTGACCCTGGACCGGAGGACTGGAGAGGAGCGGCGGTGCTGAAGACCGCAACGAAGGTGCCGGCGCAGGGGGGCCACGAGTGGCAAGAACAGAGGAAACCTCAAGAAGTCCAGCACTGCGAAGGCGAGTCTCCTCAGCGCGAAGCTCAGACAGGACCTCAGAGAGCGGTACACGACCGCGAGCAAGCAGCTGGGCACGACGGGGCTCAAACTCCTTGCGGAGCCGAGATAGGAACTCATAGACGCGCTGAAACTCCAGATCCGCGCGCACAGTCAGACAGCAGGGACATATGCCACACACAGCTGTGCGAAGGGAATCATGCTGACGCCAAATAGCAGCACTCTGAGTATAAAACTCGTCAATGGTGGAATCACCCTGCTGAAGAACATGCTCCTGGCGAACCACAGATAGGTAAAGAGCATCCCCAGACGGTTGATAACGCTGGCGAAGAAAAGCCCACTGAGCAGCAACAGTGGGAAGACTCATGAACTCGGCAGCATACTGAGGCAGAACGCTGGAAGTGAGAACAGCTGCAGCACGGGCATCCTCATCCATCCACTGAGTGAAGTCAGTCAGATCCAGCCGGTAGGTCGAAAGAGCGTCCGAATACTCCTGTACCTGCCGGTCATAAGCCGCCATAGCAGAATCATCAGCACTCCTGGCTGCATCCTTGACCGTCTGAGTAGCGTCAGACGCAAAGGAGACGGGCGTCGGTGGAATAGGCGCCGTGGGAGCAGTGGGGCGCGGCGGACAGGGGACCTCGCCAGACAGCACACCCCAAAGACGAAGACCGCGCATGTGGACGCGCATAAAGGCAGCGAAATCAGGATAATTCGCGCCATCAAAAATCACCGGGCAGCGAGGGATTGCAACGTAGCCCGAGGATGACATAACTCTCTTTCTGTGACGGGCGGGGCGGGCCGGGGCGGGTCCGGAGCTGGCGGCGGCGTGGCGGCCGGGGCGCCGGGGCGCGGCGGTGGCGGCCGGAGGGCGGCGGCGACCGGGGCGCAACGGCGGCGACGTCGGAGAAGCTGGCGACGGCGGGGCGGCCGGGGCGCGGCGGAGGCGGCCGGGGCGGCCGGACGCTGGCGACGGCGGGGCGCGGCGGTGACGGCCGGGGCGGCCGGACGACGGCGGGGCGGCCGGGGCGCGGCGGTGGCGGCCGGAGGGCGGCGGCGACCGGGGCGCAGCGGCGGCGACGTCGGAGAAAAAAAAAGATTTAGATGGCGGCAAGATCTAAAACCGCTCTGATACCATGTTAGGAATAGACTTGTTGTATTCCAGGAGGCCAAAGGCCACAATATAAAGGACATGTACATGTGTGAATATGCAGGAAACCCCCTAATAGTGAGGAGTTACAATTAGACTATAAATAGATTATTATACTTCTAACACAGTCTACCACGTCAGCTATAGACCTGGATGATTTCTCCTGTTTTGGAAATCAGTTGGAAACGGCAATTAGTTTTTCTTTTCATTCCGTTGTCTGGCGGACTGCTGGTTTTAACAAACTAAACGCTAAACCTTAGATTTAGCGGCGCTGCTGGCAAGCGAGAGAGAAGAAGATCTATCTCGCCTCCCAGTGCCGGAGCTAGAAGAAAAACTAGAGGGGGGGGGCGAAGCAGATTACCATGTGCACTTAGGATTAATTTATTACTTGTATTACTAAATTATATGCTGATATTTTTTGGCGAATATGTACAACAAACAAGATCGGTACCCGAAAACAAGGTGCTTGTTAGGAAACCTCTCTCTGCTGCCTACGATGCATGCAACTTATTTTTTAAGTAACCGCCTAGCCTATAAAGAATTCACATGGCAGTCAGAAAAAGGCTGAATCTCAGGCCTATTCCATAGCATTGAGATGGGCTCTGCCAACAAAAGAGAAGCTCGTCGTGCTCCAAGCCTTTGAGCTGCTAGACCGAGACCTATGGAGCTGCTAGACGGAGATAGGATTAGCCATATTTCGTAATTAGTAATAGCTAACCGTGAACTTTCATTTTTGCTGGGGGCCATGGCCCAGGTTGGCCCAGCTGAAGCTCCGCCAGTGTCGCCTCCGACGAAACCCTTCATCGTCTTGCCAACCATTACATGTCAGGGTTGAAGAAGACGACGGTTTTCACATGCCACTCCGACTCTGGCCAGTGGTCGTCGTTCTCATCGATTTTGTCCCGCGCCCTGCTCCTCCAGTGTCGTGGCGTTGTCGATTGCGGGGCAGGTGCAATATGCGCCACCTCGTGGGCTTTTAGCACGTCATGTTGTATGCGCCCTTCTAGGGAGACAACGTCATTAAAACGGGCATACTAGCCACAGTAAACGGGCGTATTGACGTGCGATGGGATCCCACGTGGCGCCCGTTGCCGCGGTTGCCGGCACGCCTATTTGCGTACCTAAAGACTAGGTGTGAATCGGGGTTGTCAGGCGTTTATTTGTGGCACATCATTAATAGTTTTGCTTTTGAGCTCGCTGGTGTGTGTTGGTTCTGTGTCGGCTCAAAACTGGGTTAATTTTTTTGCCAGTTAGCTGCTGCCAGCGCATGGTATTTGAGTTCGAAGAACGGGGCAGTGGCCCAATAGTAAGCTGCGTAGTGGCGAAGTTGACCATCCACGTTCGAGTCCCGTCGGGGCCAAATTTCGAGAATTGTTCTGAGGGAGGTATCTTTCTATGAAAAATATCACCATGGGCTAGTCATGGTAGGTTTTTCTCTTCTCTATTTGAGTTCGAGCAACCACGGTCGTGCATTGCATACAACTTCCATTACCACGCCATCGCTTCTTTAGGTTGAAAGGCGACCGATCCTCTTCCTCCTAGCACTAATGCTATATGGAAGCACTACTTCTCAAGTTGGGTGTCCACAACTAGCTATAGTGGAGACCTCGCCGAACTAAGTATTCTCGTCCCTGATGTCGTCAAGATTAGAGCAATTTGAGAGAAGTTTGGACCTACTTGCATCTCGTCCTATTTGGTCGATCATTTCTGCATATTTTAGGGACTACTATGTACATGCTTCTTATCTTATAACTGTATTATGTCGCTAACTTGCTATATATAAAAACATATAAGGCTCCTTTAAGACCTCGCGTTGTCTGAAAAAAACATATCATGAGAAAGTCATCTTTTACAAATAAAATATTGATGCGACACACACGCTTACACCTATAAAATAAATTTAATCCATCTGAACAAATTGACTTTTAAAATGAACACAACTTGATGAGAAGCATCAAGAATTACAGTTTCACCTTTCATGAAAAAAGTGGAACACTGCTTTCATCACCCCTAATATAAAAAGAGAGAGAGGTGGCAGATCCAAATCATCAGGGACGTCAAACCAACGAACCCATGGGCTCTTGTTAGCACTGAAGGAGATATGCCCTAGAGGCAATTAATAAAATATATTCTTTATCATATCTCGTTTGTTCATAATAGGTTTTTGTGTCATGCTACAACCGTATTAAGCGGAAACATTAATGCGGGTGTGATACGTAAACAACCAGGTCCCTAGTAGCCTCTACTAAGACTAGTTTCGTTGCGCGATTGATGATCGAAGTTTCCCGGTCATGGGGCATGGCGCCGGTCGGCAATGAGAGTCATATCGCTAGAGAACGATGTGATGGACATACCCAGATTTGGAGAACGTAGTCGTTACGCCTTTGACCGTGAGATCAACTCTTATTGTTATTCCTGGAAGATACTTTGATTGCACCAAACGTCGTATCTTATTTAGTATGACAATAACGGTGATACTTTTTGGTATCGGAAAGGAGTAGTTGAGACGAGGGGTCAAGAGCGGGATTTGCCAGTCCGCATAGCAGGATAGATACTCTCGGCCTCACTCGGTGAGATCATGTCTGATGAGCTTGCAAGCATGTGACTAGGTCACGAAGACATGAGATCATGAACGAGTAGAAGATAGCGTCGTCGGTAATGAGGTCGGGATTAGGTATGGAGATATCTATGGAACGATGCTCGGACGTGCTAAGTATCGCTATGGCAAAAGGTTTAAGACTTTACGTTCAGGTTTGATAGATGAAAGTCATTCGTTATATCTCAGGGATTAATTCAAGGGGTCCAGCCCTACGAGTTAGTCGTTGATCATTGAGGAGTCTTGATCATACCTGATATTATATCGAACCGCTAGGGTAACACACTTAAGGGGTTTCGACAAGACAACCGAAAAGGAAGGAGATCACCGGGAGCGTCCCGGGAGGGGTCCGATGGAGATCGGGCAGCGCCGAAAGAGTTTTCGGAGCTAGGAAAAATTATATATATTATGTTTGATATTAATTAGTGTTATTAATATGCAAATATGATTTTATATATTTATTTTCGAATTTATTTAGGCTGATTTCCCTAAATGGGCCTTCTGGTCGAAAGAAGGCCCAAGAGGGGAAAAAATCCCTAGGGGATTCGGTGGGGCCCAAGGTGGCCGGCCTGGCCTGGATGGGCCAAGGGGCCCACCAGGGGGCCGGCGCACCAAGGCTAGCCGCACCAGGCATGTGGGATTAGTCCCACATTGCCTGGCTGGCAAGGTTGGCTCCCCGGGAGCCTATATAAGAAATGGCACCCCTGGCCTTATAATTAACCAATTAATTCCCGATTTCTCTCTCGATCTCGTGGTTCCCAAGTTGGAGCCGCGCCGAGCTGAGGAAGGGGGATCTCCTCCACCATAGCCCGCTGCCGCGCTGCTGGTGTTCCGGTCCAAGTCTTCCGCTGCTCGTCCTGGACTGGAGCTTCGGAGGCCGTCGTCTCCACCGTACGTGTGCGACTCCCTGCGAGGTGCTGCGCAAGCGGTACTCGAAGGCCTGCTTCCTCTACACGACCTTGAGGTCGGCTTCGTCGGTCTTCATCGAGAACGTTTGTGCGGGAACGTAATCCCCGCTTTCGGTCTACAAGGGTACGTATTCCGATCTCCGTTCGTACTACTATATCTGCATAGTATAGATCTTGGCATGCTTTTAGGATATCGTTGGTAGGAATTTTTTTGTTTTCTGCACACGATCCCCTTCCGTGGTATCAGAGCCGATCTATCGTAGATATAGATGTACGCTGTTAGAACCCGTGCTCTGCACGGGGGCACCGTTCCTGTTATTTGCTACCCTATAGCGTGCACTTGTGTATTCCAGCGGCATTGAGTTGATGAAGCGGCCCTGACCGACTTTACGCGTACGCTTACGCGAGACTGGTTCCACTACTGACATACGGCTTGTACCGTATATGTGGCTGGCGGTTGTCAGTTTCTCTCTCTTTAGTTGGTCTTCGCATTTTCAATGGAGGGCCCGAAAGGGATGCTTAAACATGCAATTATTGGATCGTTGTTGTGGTCATAAGATTCGTAGGTATGAAGCGGTTCTATTTACGAGAGCCCCAAGCCACGTAAAACATGCAAAAGATAAAGTAGAAACGTCTAACTTTATTTTGCAGGGGCTATGTGATATGATCAAGGTAGGTTTATTAAATTGTTTAGAAACTGCGGGCGCCAAGAAGACCATGGCGCAATGGACTATATCACATTGCATTACATTTGATGTTTTGTGTGCATCTTATTTTGTGTGATTGTGTGTATAGTATACATTAGTTACACGACGGTAGCTGAATAAGATGATCCCTTCAAAATACCACTAGTGTTCTCCCTCCAACGCGCACCACCAAGAAAGTTCTACGTTATGAGGCATGCCGTGATGATCGGGTGTCAGACATCTCATCGTTCGCATACAGTGGGTGTAAGCCATGTTGCACAAGCGTCAGCGTGGAGGTCTTTGGTGGCGAGCCTAGCATACTCAGAGGTATGGCCTCGGAACAGGAAGACCGAAAGGTCGAGCACGAGTCACAAAATTGGTGTGGCGGACGATTTTGTCTACTCTTGAAGTTGTGCCGCCGGCTTTGATGATGAGGGGTGGTGCAATGGATGGGGGTCATGTAATCGCTTAAACGACCAGGAGGGATGTTCGTTTGAGTGGGAGTTATGTTAGTTATTTTCTAAAATACTATAACTCAAAATTATTATGAACAAAGTCTTATGTTGTTGCAAATTCCATTGTAGATGTCTCGCCCCTCGTTTAACCTAGGTCTGTTCCTTGAGAAAGAAAAGCTTAAGACCAATGGGTCAAACTTCATGGCCTGGTTCCGCAACCTGAGGATCCTCCTCACTCCCCATAGGGTGGCCTACGTCATTGAGGCCTCCATAGGTGACCCTCCTGCAGATGATGCCTCTGAGGATGAGAAGAAGGTCTTGCAGACCCGTTCGGAGGATTCTGTCTTTGTCCAGAGTGGCATGCTCTACACCATGGAAGCCGACCTGCAGAAGCGCTTTGAAAAGATGAGCGCCTTTGAGATCATTTCGGATCTTAAGGCTGTCTTCGCGCCGCAGGCTAAGGCTGAGAGATATGAGGCTTCTGAGCTTTTCTTCTCAGCCAAGATGGAAGAGCATAGCAGTGTGAGCGAGCATGTAGTCAAGATGTCTGGCTACATTCAACGCCTGAATGCTCTGGAATGCAAGATTCCCGATGAGCTGGCGATTGACAGGGTGTTGCAATCGTTGCCACCAAGCTACAAAGGCTTCGTCATGAACTACAACATGCAGGGCATGGCTAAGTCCCTGGGTGAAGTGTTCGTGATGCTCAAGACTGCTGAGGTAGAGATTAAGAAGGAGCACACGCTGTTGATGGTCAACAAGACCGTTGATTTCAAGAAGTCCGGTGGCAAGGGAAAGCAGAGCTGGAAGTCCCGGAGGGAGGCAAAGTTGGCTGCCAAGCCTAGGACTAACAGGTCTGGTCCCAGAGCTAGCGTGGAGTGTTTCTACTGCAAGGGGAAGGGTCACTGGAAGCGCAACTGCCCCAAGTACCTGGAGGATAGGAAGTCTGGCAAGACGGTCGACAAAGAGCAAGGTATATTTGATATACATGTTATAGATGTGTACCTTACATCCGCCCGGAGCAACACGTGGGTATTTGATACTGGTTATGTTGCTCATATATGTAACTCTCAGGAGGAGTTACGGAATATAAGGCGGCTGGCGAAGGATGAGGTGACGATGCGCGTCGGCAACGGATCGAGAGTCGACGTGGTGCCATCCTTGAGTGTAAACATTATAAGTGGGTCTTGCCTGTTACAAGACGGTTATTCATTTAAATCAGTGTCAAGCAATTGTGCTATTTATATGAATGATATCTTTTATGTTGATGCTCCCGAGAATAACGGTTTATTCTTGTTGAATCTCGATCGTAGTACTCACATCCATAACATAGAAGCCAAACGGATTAAGTGTAGTGACGATACCGCTATGTTTTTGTGGCATTGTCGTCTTGGTAATATTGGTGTAAAGCGCATGAAGCAACTCCACTGCGATGGACTTTTGGACTCGTTGGATTTCGGATCCCTCGATACATGCGAACCATGCCTTATGGGCAAAATGACCAGGACACCGTTCAAAGGTTTCGTTGAACGGGCGTCGGATTTGTTGGGGATCATACATACGGATGTGTGTGGACCGATGAGCGTTTCGACACGCAATGGTTATCGTTACTTCGTCACCTTCACTGATGACTTGAGTAGATACGGTTATATCTATTTGATGAAACACAAGTCTGAAACGTTTGAAAAGTTCAAAGAATTCCAGAGTGAAGCTGAGAATCAGCTTAATAGGAAAATCAAGCATCTCCGATCCGATCGCGGTGGAGAGTACTTGAGTTTTGAGTTTGGCACACATCTGAAGAGTTGTGGCATAGTACCCCAACTTACGCCAGCCGGAACGCCACAGCGTAACGGCGTGTCCGAGCGACGTAATCGTACTCTACTGGATAGTGTCCGATCTATGATGTCTCTTACCAATCTGCCAGTGTCCTTCTGGGGTTATGCGTTAGAAACAGCCGCATTCATTTTAAATAGGGCTCCGTCCAAGTCCGTTGAAACGACGCCGTATGAATTATGGTATGGCCAAAAGCCTAAGTTATCGTTTCTGAAGGTTTGGGGTTGTGAGGCGTACGTTAAGAAACTACAGCCCGACAAACTCGAACCGAAGTCGGAGAAAGTCGTCTTTGTAGGATATCCGCGGGAAACCGTTGGGTACACCTTCTACAACCAAGCTGAGGGCAAAACTTTTGTCGCGAAGACCGGTACCTTTCTAGAGAATGAGTTTCTCGCGAAAGGAGTAAGTGGGAGGAAGGTAGACCTCGATGAAATCGTTGATCCTGAACTCGAGATTCCGAGTGGCGCAACGGAAGCAATTCCGGAAACGTCCTCCGTGGAAGGAGTGGGAGAAACTGTCGAGGAAGATGTTCTACCTCGTAGGTCTGGTAGATCTCGGATCGCACCAGAATGGTATGGCAACATGGTTTGCACCGTCATGCTAGTCGAGCAAGACGAACCTACGAACTACAAGGAGGCGATGGAGAGTCTAGAGTCCGAGAAATGGCTTGAAGCCATGAAATCCGAAATAGGATCCATGTATGATAACAAAGTGTGGACATTGATGGATATTTCCGAAGGGCGCAAGGCCGTCGAGAATAAGTGGATCTTTAAGAAGAAGACTGATGCTGATGTTAATGTGACCGTCTATAAGGCTCGGCTTGTCGCAAAGGGTTTCCGACAAGTTCATGGAATTGACTACGATGAAACTTTTTCACCGGTAGCGATGCTTAAGTCTATTCGGATTTTGTTAGTGGTAGCTGCCTACTATGATTATGAAATCTGGCAGATGGACGTCAAAACGGCCTTCGTGAATGGAAACATTGAGAAAGAGTTGTACATAGTACAGCCGGAAGGTTTTGTCGATCCAGGAAATGCTAACAAGGTGTGCAAGCTTCAGCGATCCATCTATGGATTGAAGCAGGCATCTCGGAGCTGGAATCTTCGCTTTGATGAGGTAATCAAAGGTTTTGGATTTATCCAGAATGTGGAAGAGACCTGTATTTACAAGAAAATGAGTGGGAGCTCGGTTGTGTTCTTAGCACTGTATGTTGACGACATATTGCTGATTGGGAATGATGTGGAACTTCTGAATAGCGTGAAGGAATATTTAAACAGTAAATTTTCCATGAAGGACTTAGGAGAAGCTGCGTATGTTTTAGGCATAAAAATCTATCGCGATAGATCAAGGCGCCTATTAGCACTAAGTCAGAGTACTTATCTTGATAAAATACTGAAGCGTTTCCGTATGGAGAAGGCAAAGAAGGGTTCTCTGCCGGTTATCAAGAATAAGATATTGCGTAAGGCGCAGTGTCCGGTGACGGAACTGGGTAAGGCCGAAATGATGAAACATCCTTATGCTTCAGCCATAGGATCGATAATGTATGCAATGTTGAGTACTAGACCGGATGTGGCATTAGCTCTAAGTTTGACAAGCCGGTTTCAGAGTAATCCTGGAATGCCGCATTGGGTAGCTGTTAAGAGCATTCTTAAGTATCTCAATAAGACAAAGGAAATGTTCCTTGTGTATGGTGGCTGCGATGAAGAATTGGCGTAACGGGTTACGTAGATGCAAGTTTCTGTTCAGACCCCGATGACTGTAAATCACAGACAGGTTACGTGTTCGAGGTGAATGGAGGCTCCGTGTGCTGGAGAAGTGGGAAGCAGCCCATAGTCGCACAAACTACAATGAGTCGAAGTATATCGCTGCTTGCGAAGCCGCGAATGATGCTGTGTGGCTGAGGAAGTTCGTCATCGAACTTGGAGTGTTCCCGAGCGTGCAAGACCCCGTGATCCTCTTCTGCGACAATACGGGTGCCATTTTGAACGCCAAGGAGCCAAGGTCTCACTCCACCGCCAAACACATTCTCCGACGCTTCCATGTGATACGTCAGTACGTACAAGGAGGCGATGTGAAGATTTGCAAAGTGCATACGGATCTGAATGTGGCAGATCCGCTGACGAAGCCTCTTCCGCTTGATAAGCATGAACAACACCAGTTAGCTATGGGTGTTAAGATTTTACCAAGTTGTAATCTAGATTAAGTTGTACTCTAGTGCAAGTGGGAGACTGAAGGATATATGCCCTAGAGGCAATTAATAAAGTGTATTCTTTATCATATCTCGTTTGTTCATAATAGGTTTTTGTGTCATGCTACAACCGTATTAAGCGGAAACATTAATGCGGGTGTGATACGTAAACAACCAGGTCCCTAGTAGCCTCTACTAAGACTAGTTTCGTTGCGCGATTGATAATCGAAGTTTCCTGGTCATGGGGCATGGCGCCGGTCGGCAATGAGAGTCATATCGCTAGAGAACGATGTGATGGACATACCCAGATTTGGAGAACGTAGTCGTTACGCCTTTGACCGTGAGATCAACTCTTATTGTTATTTCTGGAAGATACTTTGATTGCACCAAACGTCGTATCTTATTTAGTATGACAATAACGGTGATACTTTTAGGTATCGGAAAGGAGTAGTTGAGACGAGGGGTCAAGAGCAGGATTTGCCAGTCCGCATAGCAGGATAGATACTCTCGGGCCCACTCGGTGAGATCATGTCTGATGAGCTTGCAAGCATGTGACTAGGTCACAGAGACATGAGATCATGAACGAGTAGAAGATAGCGTCGTCGGTAATGAGGTCGGGATTAGGTATGAAGATATCTATGGAACGACGCTCGGACGTGCTAAGTATCGCTATGGCAAAAGGTTTAAGACTTTACGTTCAGGTTTGATAGATGAAAGTCATTCGTTATATCTCAGGGATTAATTCATGGGGTCCAGACCTACGAGTTAGTCGTTGATCATTGAGGAGTCTTGATCATACCTGATATTATATCGAACCGCTAGGGTAACACACTTAAGGGGTTTCGACAAGACAACCGGAAAGGAAGGAGATCACCGCGAGCGTCCCGAGAGGGGTCCGATGGAGATCGGGCAGCGCCGAAAGAGTTTTCGGAGCTAGGAAAAATTATATATATTATGTTTGATATTAATTAGTGTTATTAATATGCAAATATGATTTTATATATTTATTTTCGAATTTATTTAGGCTGATTTCCCTAAATGGGCCTTCTGGTCGAAAGAAGGCCCAAGAGGGGAAAAAATCCCTAGGGGATTCGGTGGGGGCCAAGGTGGCCGGCCTGGATGGGCCAAGGGGCCCACCAGGGGGCCGGCGCACCAAGGCTAGCCGCACCAGGCATGTGGGATTAGTCCCACATTGCCTGGCTGGCAAGGTTGGCTCCCCCCGGGAGCCTATATAAGAAAGGGCACCCCTGGCCTTATAATTAACCAATTAATTCCCGATTTCTCTCTCGATCTCGTGGTTCCCAAGTTGGAGCCGCGCCGAGCTGAGGAAGGGGGATCTTCCACCATAGCCCGCTGCCGCGCTGCTGGTGTTCCGGTCCAAGTCTTCCGCTGCTCGTCCTGGACTGGAGCTTCGGAGGCCGTCGTCTCCACCGTACGTGTGCGACTCCCTGCGAGGTGCTGCGCAAGCGGTACTCGGAGGCCTGCTTCCTCTACACGACCTTGAGGTCGGCTTCGTCGGTCTTCATCGACAACGTTTGTGCGGGAACGTAATCCCCGCTTTCGGTCTACAAGGGTACGTATTCCGATCTCTGTTCGTACTACTATATCTGCATAGTATAGATCTTGGCATGTTTTTAGGATATCGTTGGTAGGAAATTTTTTGTTTTCTGCACACGATCCCCTTCAAGCACCGTGTTTAGCGGTAAAATACGCTCTGCTCCGCTCCCCCGGTTCCCCTCTCCTCTCGACTCGCCCTTCGAAATTATCGCTGGGCGATCTCCCAACACGCCAGTTGATTGCTCGCTCATCTTGTTCCCGCATCAACGCGTCGCCTTACATCGCCGCTCTCCCAAACGTCCTTTATTCTCCACTAGTAGCTTTGTACATGCACGCACGTCTCAATAAAAAAATTGAACACAACATTCTTTCTATAATCTGAAGAGGTATGATGAATTATCACGGTTACAAAAATTTCAGCTGACTAAACGACAATATATCAGGCCTCCCATAAGAAAAAAATAATAATACAAACCTACTCATGATATATGTCTTGTGTAATGAGAGAGAGATTTGAAATTCAATAGTGCAGACAAAATTAAGAGTTGAGCTATGGTGTAGACTTCAAGTGAATAATTAGAAAATGAACCAAAAGATGATGGGCAAGATAAACTATTTCTTAGTTGCAGTCGTGCCCCTAAAAAATAAATCTATTCGTATTTTAGCTTTCAAAAATTAAATTGGATACCGATTTGAAGCTACCAGCCCTTCCACCTCTCCAGTCCTTGCTTGAAGGATCATCAACAGTCTTCTGGGTATCTGTAGAAATCAAATATCAGACTCAATCAGACTATAAACAAACAAGCATTTGCTCAACCTGAAAACCCATCAATTGCTTACCGGTCATGACATGAACAGTGGTCATCAAACCCTCAACAATGCCAAACCTGTCACTGATAACCTGAAATAAACTAATTATCAGTACATGATTCCATAATATGGGTGGTCCATATGAGTAGCACCATAAAAAATCTGAAGGTCACTGAAAGATGCAAACCAGTGGGAACTTAATTAGGGCAGTTCAGGTTAGCATTTTTTTCTGAAAACTTACGTTCACAACCTGAATGTTGAATGCGCATCACTCAAACTAACTGCTACGTGGTCTCCCTTAGGTTCAGGTTGTAGCTAGTTTGCAAGAGGATTGGTTAGCACATGTAATTACGACCCATGATGAATAGATTGACTGTGCTGCATCCAAAACTTTTCTCTCACGTTTACAATGAAGACCCTGAACAAAGTTCTTTGCCACATATGTGTACATGACAACAGGAATATATCAACCAAACACAAATGTTGATCAGATCACATAAACCTTCACATCCACCAAAACCAAATCCATGAATCCTCATGCATGGTAAATCTTGGACCCACAAGGCCACAAGAGTAATACTACAAATTTACAAGAATAAACCATAACACAAGTATTGTGGTGGGTTCATAGACCGAGCTATATACACCGGGAGTTTTACAACTTGCTTCACATGTGCAAACTAGTCCTACAACTTGCAAAGTGTGAAGCAGTAATTATACTTCTCAGTAAACGTACAACCTAAGATACAATGCTATTTTACATGCATATAAAATACAATATGTCATGATGTATAATATTTATACGTATGTTCCATGACATAACATATACAATATAATGCTTTATATTTTATATGTATGTGCCACGGTTTATACTATACATGTACTGCAGTTTACTACACTATGGCCTATGGGCGATGATGTATAATATTATATATATAGTCTACAAAGATAGAAAGACTTTGTACACTGTATACATACTACTAGTAAAATACCCGTGCGTTGCTACGGGCAGAAAAATTATTTTTTATAAATGAATGTCAACACAATCAATTTTTTTCTCAAACAATACAAAACGCATCTTGTGCCTAAATGAAAAAAAACGAGTAAAAAAGAGGCTATGATACTAAGGAGAGCCAACACCTGGTGATAACCAATAATAAGGATAAGGATGAAAAAAACTTTGTTAGGACATTTAGCTTCATTTGTGGTACATTCAAATAAAGCGCTCAATATATTTTGCTTTGGCAGGAGCATTTAATGTTATATTTTATTAAGAGAAATAGGATAACCAATTCACACATTTTCTAGTACCTAAATAGATAAATTCAAATGTGAAATTGTATACAAGGTATAGGTTTAGCCTTTTCAATAGGAATCATAAATATGGATAACTTCATTGTCCCAACTTCCATATGTGTATGAAGTTTGGCCTTCTCACCAATAGGAGGCACAAATATGTCAGATGACTTTCTCTCGTCCTCTCGGTCGTCTCCGGCGGCACTGGCACGACGCACAACCTACTCACCGCGCCACTTGTCGCCATCTCGCGCACCACCTCCCCCGTGGCCGCGTGCTGCGCCACCGACTGCAGCACCCGCACCGCCTTTCCGCTCGCCGCCGCCGATGTCGAGGCGACCTTCTCCCCCACCGCCGCGATCCCGGCCACATGCGCCACCAGCGCCGCGCGCCCCTCCGCGCACCCGCACAGCCGGAAAATAATAGCATAAATTAAATAACTTAAATAACGCCAATTTGCATAGATATGAAAGATGCAAGGAATCAAAATTAGTCTTAAATATTATAACAGAGTACCTCCGTAATCTTTCTCCTTGAAGCTCTGCATATTAATTGTCAATAGAAGCTCTTGCTCTTTAGTTTTTTTCGCAATATGAGATCCTATGCTCCATAGAAAAATCATCACACGAGAGGAGGGAAGACCCACTCACCGTGTTGTAGAACTAATTCGTCCGTTGCTTGCTTGACCATCTTCTCAGCCGGTATGTAGGTTTCGTTCTGCTCTTGCTGCATCACAGATCAACCATACACAAAAATATCAAAACTCTGTAAACACAATACATCACCCAACCAGTGCAAGTTCAGTTGTGTGAATCGCCGTATCGTGAATCCCCTATTGGCTTACCGGATTCAGCGGTTGCAATGTATGTATATCTGCGAGTACACTTCGTCAATCTCCATGTGGACCACATCATCCAGCCAGAAATCATGACCCGGTCTCAGTACCTAGGAATAGAAACAGACATGATAGATCGACAGAATTGAGAAACCAGGGCAAGAAATCATTGTGCACATGCTATGCCAATTTGCATAGATATGCAAGATGCAATCCCTCACCCAGTCCCGCATCTCCTTCTTGAGGTAGAAGCCCTTGGGTAATTTGACAGTAAAGTTGGGTCTCGGCCGAATGCCAACAACGTCGCCCTCCCTGTCGGCCCTCAGTTCAATCACTGATTTGGCGAGCCGGTCGTCCCAGGAAGCGAGCTCCAAAAACGCATTGCCGGAGACGTCAGGCCCAGGGTCACCGACGAGGCTGAAGAGATCGGGGTACCTCGGGACGAGGGAGACCAGGAAGTCGTCGGGAGGCCGAAGTCGCGCTTGGCGGCGGCGATCTTGGCGACCGGGAGGGCGCGCGTGGAGGAGATCATGAGGAGCTTGGCCAGCCTGGAGGCGAGGAGCGGGGAGTGGGTGGCCTGGAGGCCGGACACGAACTCGAGGAAGGAGGTGAGCTGTTGGGATGGGGAGGCAACGTTGTCGGGAGGAGGGGAGACGGAGAAGAGCGTGGGGTACCGACGGAGGAAGGTCTGTACGTGGACCGGGAGGCCGATGCGCTGGCGGCGCTTGGTGAGGTACCGTAGGAGGAGGCGGCGGTCGGGGGAGAGGAGCACCTCGCGGACGAGGCGGGAAGCGAGGCGGAAGCGCCGGTCGCGGTTGATGGAGACGTCGTCGAGGGCTTCCTCGCGGCGCCACGGGACCTTCAAGGAGGCTATGCTGCGAACGGGGTTGATGGCGGGGAGGCGGTGAGCGACCGCTGGAGGATATGGAGTCGCCGGGGACTTGGACAACGATGAAGAAATTGGGGATTTCTATCCTTTAGGTAAGTTTACAATTTGGTCCTATATCTGGGCTACACTTTAATTTTCCATAAGTTGAGGGGCTAAAATGCAAAATGACCACGAGGTGTTCCCAAGCAGTACTATATAGTAGAGATACTTGTAAATTTTATACATAGAATACATGGACGTTGTACATAGGATATATACTGGCGATAATGATGTCTTCTACAAACATGTATATTTATCATTGTCTACTCAAGATTCCAATTTTACATGGTCTAGAATATAATGTATTTTATGTTGAAACTTTGCAAATTGACAAAATACATCATTACCTACATCCTGATTTTTTTACAAATTTATTTGAAACTTTAAATATCAATTAAAAAATTGTAAATAAATTGCTACCTATATCCCGGGTATAAAACGCGACACTCTTATTAATACTAAGTTATAGGCGCACGACCCAAATGAATACTATAATGACCCTTATTAACTATGACTAGAAAGAAGTCGAGCATGTCGCCTTGGTTTTGCACTTGTGGCAGGACCATCCACGTCGCGAGTTTGAACCCCCACAGTCGCCCGCTTTATTTTAATTGTTTCGACCGGAACTGACACGTCGGACCCATACAGAAGCATTGAGGCCCACAAGTTACAGAGAAAAAGTACACGGGTATTTTTGCAAAAATCTGATGCCACGTGTCGTCTATAAGATGGTTTTGGACCAATTTGCTCTCTCAATACAAGTTAGTGTACCGCTACTTCACACTTTGTAAGTTGTAGGACTAGTGCATATGTGAAGCAAGTTGTAGGACTCCTGATGTATATAGCTCTCATAGACCTTGATGATAAGTTTGGTTAAAATATACACATCTTTCAATCAAACTGACAGGTGTTCCATGTTAAGAAGACCTAATGAGCAGCAACCAAGCCCGAAACTATTGTGCCTGTATAAAGGTGTCCTCACGGCGACGACATGGTCGCGGAGGCTGACGTGTGTGGGGAAGAACACAAGCCAGTGCAGCGCATTATATTCTCTGCCAGATAAGATGTATCTGAGGGTTCACGAAAAAAAGTAAACGCAAAACTTTAGGTTTAAATCATTTTCTCTCAGCCACCACTGCCTTAACATCGAACAAAAGAAATACAGCATGCAATCATTTAGAATCAGAGACACCTAGATTGTAAACTTTTATGCACCATCAAATCTGAAATCTGCTATGTTCACCAATCACCAATCATGAGCTATGATTTGTATTGTTGGGTTGATACAATTCAATACTACCAGTTCCGATTTGTCATTGTAAATCGAACTGTATTTCTAATCTGAACCTCTAAATCAAACCAATGGTGGCATGCATGCGTTGGGCTAGGCTGAGCTCAGAATTCAGAAATACGAAACCTAAATCTCAAACAGCAATCAATTCCAATCACCGATTTGGAGCTGGTCAAGGAGCTCGGTCGCCCGCGCGCTGGTGCAGACCTGGCCGAGGACGCGGCGCGAGCGCGTCTCGCCGGCTTGCCGTCTCGCGCTAGCTCAGAGGACCTTGCCGAGGACGCGAGCGAGTGCGCCTCGCGAGGAGCTGCGCGGAGCTCGGCCTGGGGGCGGAGATGGGCGGCGCTAGGAGCCCGCTTTGGCCGGCGCTGGGCGGCGACAGCGTTTCGGCGCGACCGACATATCTATGGCATGGAGAAAGGGGAGAGCGGGGGGCAGTTTTTCGCCCGTCCATGATCATATTTTTTTTTATACAGAGTCAGAGCGAATAGTGTGTGAATACGAATATAGAATTGGATCATATCGGTTACGAATATGGATCGAATATGGAGCGAATATGATTCGGTTGCGGATAAACATTTTGTCGAACATAGAACTAACATATATCACATACTATCAACCAACTTATTCTAAATTAAATTTATATATTGTAAACAAGAATGTTCTAATAACTCATACTTATCTTTTCAAGTGGCTATTTAAGTTTTACCTATTATGACTTAAGGGCGCCTCCAACAAATGTGATACACAATGACATGACAAGATTTGTGCGGAATTAGTCAAGTACATAAGTTTTATCTTGTCTAAAACTCTGTCACATGAGGTTTGAGCTATTAGTTGTCGGATATTTCACCGGATAATCGTCGGATATAACCGTGAAATATGGTATATTTTCGAATACATACGGATATTAGTAAACCACATCTTTTTCCATATCGCTGGATTACTATCCGTATCCGTGACCGTATCCGTCAACTATCTGACCGAATCCGTATTTGTCTTCCATAAGCATCCGGTCGGTCGGTCGAAAATAATCCGTACTATTTTCACCCTAGACAGGTTGAGCGGGTGAGGTGATGGAGGAGTACGTTTTCGGAACACGTATTTGACAGACGAAAAACCAAGTTTGTTTGTTTAAATAGTACTGTAGTAAGTATAGATCTATCTTTGTCTTCGTCTTCTTTCCTTTGTAGTTCACGGCTACGTGACTCCCGTCCTTCTCGATCGCTCGATCCGCTCCATCTTCGTTGATGCATCAGTAGTAGCAACATCAACCGTCACCATGGCCTACCCTCGCTGCGGCGCTGCCTCGCTCCACCTACAGTACCAATAACAGGTACTACGGGATAAAGTGGCATATTCTCCACACCAAGGAGACATGAATACCACCAGTATGTTCATCAGACCAATTTGTGAGTAAAACCCACTTTTTTACTGACATTGGTATCGGAAAGAAACTGCAGTTAATTGCGACATGATTTGATTGTTCTTACATCTAGCACATGTCACATGCATTGGTTTGCTTAGCTGCAAAATTCAAGTAGTATCAATCTTGCAGCGACATAGATGCTCATCTTACAGGGAGGATCAGTAGATATTTAAGTAGTATGAATTTCTCGAAATAGTCTTTTGTCCCGCTTTACAAATAAAGTCACACCGTTTGAGACTGAAGTTGAGCCATAACGCCCAAAAGAGGTGTTGGGGCTGAAACAACACAAACACGCCCAAAAGAAAAGCGAAGAGAAAAAACAAAGAAAAAAGAAGAAGAAAAATGCCGAAAAAGTTCGCAAGCTTTGTGCCCGCTGCGTCAACCAGAGACCTCCCACCACGCTCCTAGTGCTCCGATGCGCCGGTACCAAACAACACCTTCAGGAAGGATGCGACGACCATGATGCTGCTGCCAAGCGTGTCCCCTGGTACGTGACAGGGAGCGGGGGAACGCCCAACACCCTCCAGGAAGGACTGGTGGTACCCACAGGCGCCACCGCGTCAACGTCGGAAAAGCCGACTTGGATTTCTCCCGACCCCCATCACCCAGGCGCACCAGAACACTTCACCACACCGTCCACCACCCAGCGCCCCACGAACACGAAGTCGCGCACAAAGTCTTACCACGACCGAGAGTAGAGAAGCCTACACACCGAAGAGGAAGAGCCGGGACTAGGAGCCGCAACACCGCCGACGTGCGGGAGGGACCAACCTCCACCATCACAGACGGTAACCGACCGGACGCAACAATAGGACCACACCAGGCCCGCAAGACCGGTCGGGCCTCTCGACCTGGAGAGGCCCGTGAAGCTCCCGCCGTCGCGCTGCTGAAGGCACACCGTTAACGCCGCCGCCCCCATCCAACCTGCTCTCCGTCATCAATGTATAGAGGACCGCGCCATTGAAGGTTTGGTCTAGCCCGTCTAAAACCCAGATGGGCCCATAAGGCCCAGATCTGGGCCAGGGGCAACGCGCCGAACCAGCACTACAACGACCATGGCCCTGCCGGCAACGGCAGCGCCACCATGCCTCCGTCCACCCAACACTCAGACAACACTGTTCAGAGCCGGACCGCCGCTCCAAAGCACGCGCCTTGGCACACCGCGATGCATGTGAGGATGCATGCCAGATCCATGCCCGCCTGGCCTAGCTCTGGCACGGCCGCGTACGGCTGCCCAACGAGCACCGCCGCAGCCATCACCGTCGACAGTAGCACGACAGACGTCCGCCCCGATCCAGGCCACCACAGGCCCACCTGGCCCGCAGCAGGTCCAGATCAGGCCCATTGTAGACCGCTGACGCGCGCGCTGTCGCAGGAGCACCCCGCCGCCAGGATCCACCTCAATGCCACCCGGAGCTGCTCCCCGCCCGCCAAGAGCCCTCATGACCGCCGCCTGGAAGCCCAAGGCCGCATCGCTTTGAGCCATGGCCTTCTGAGAGGACGCACGAGCGCCGGGACGAGGAGACGCCACCGGCACCGCGCGGGCTTAGCCCGGCGGAGTTCGCCGACGGTGGCAAAGGAGGAGGGGAGGGAGGTGTGCGAGGAGGCGAGGGGAGGCCGCGCCCGGCCGCCGCGGGGTGGCGCAGACACGGTAGGGAGGAGGGGGATGGGAGGGAGAGGCGGCGGCTAGGGTTAGAGGAGTCGTGGGAGCCTCTCTTGAAGGTGTTCGGTCAGTAGTATCAATTTGAGTGCACAAGTGTAATGTTGTTCCGCAATTTTTCAGTTGTATTTTTCCTTGTCCGATCCTTTTTAAGTGGTATAAGTATGACAAGAACTTCAGAATTGTAGTGTGCTTTTCAGAGCATTCCTTCGCTGCATATCATGTCATTTTTGTTTGAACAGGGATAGACCCCGAAGGGTCTGGATACTGCATTATATAGTCAACATCGTTACATTTTACATAGAGGTCCTCACAGTAGACCAATATAAGAAAAGAGTCCTCTACTTTTACAACAAACACCCTAAACAAGGAAAGAGGAACGCAATTTGGTCCAGCTTCTTCCTCGCTCGCGCTGAAGAACAACAAGCACGCGTAGCAGCCACCCACACGAACGCCGGGGACGAAACCACTTGGCGCAATATGGGAGCAGATCGCCACCACGCGAACTAGGCAGGGCCTCCGATGGAGGTTGAGTAAAACATGTCGCACCGCCGGCGACCAGGCCCGAAGTTGCTGCCCCGCCAGCATCTTGAGTCGGTAGCCAGCCATCGGCCACCGATGTTCTTCTCCGGATCGCAGCATCACGAGACTCCCGACCCTCCCCAGCAGGAAGATCCATCGCAACAGCACACCTCTCCCCCTCGCCACCATGGCCGGTCAAGAGAGAAAGCGGTGCAATAGAAATCTTACCGAAGAAGGCATATGGATGCTTATTGAAACGAGCTGCCGTCCGGCACCACAACTTCGTCTTCCTCCACGGAAACACCATCGGGATGCAAGAGCACCACTTCCCAGCATCGCACCAAAGCGCTGAGGAAGTACTCGCCAGGCCTCGCCGCCCTAAGCCACGCCGGAGCGCAGAGGCAGCTAAGCCAAGAAAAGTGAGGAGGACGGCCTTATTAGTAGAGATGCTTCACCCCAACTCCACCGCTTGCAACTGCTCGCGCCACCCGAGCAGCACAACGACGAACACCAGGGCAAAGAAGCGCCTGATCCGGCCGATGGGAGCCAACGACCTACTCCAGGACGCCACGAAGGTCCATCTCAAGCAAAACAAGGAAAATCTAAACCTAACTATACAGATCCGGCCTCCCCTAATCCATCTCCACCAGACGGCATCGTCGCCGTGGAGAGGAAGAGGGAGAGCCGGAGAGCAGAGGTCGACTCTCAAGTGAAGGAGGAGAAGCGAGAGGAGAAAGGGGAAAGTGAGTTGGCGTGTTTTGACGGGTGTCGTTGGGCATATCATGTCATTACTGTTGCGATATATAACGCGCTGATAAGCCTTTGCTGTTTGTGCTGATGTCGACTCATACAGACTCCTTTTTTCCTAGCAGATAATCAGACGGCATCAGTGTGTCCTTTTTTTTTTTGAAGGCAACCATATATATATATATATATATATATCAATAAACGAAAATCAAGTTACAAGAAGCAACACATATGGAAACTAAAAGACAGACCGGAATAAACTGATTATCCTGAAAATGCAGATAAAAACCTAACAGATCGAGAAATACAAAACGATCCGTAGGATTTCCTGCAGCCACCGTAGCAAGCGACTGCCGTCGTGATCCAGTTTCGTCGAGACGAACGCTGAAAGAGACGTCGAGCCTCCACCATTGCAAGATCCAAGAAAACACCATCGCCAACGAGGCTTTGTGAATCGATGAACAGGCCTGCTGCATGCAGCGAGGCACATGTCGCTGTGGCACGTCGACCGGGGGACGTCCCCATGCTGTCTTGGACCAAGATCCGTCGTCCCGTCGACGAAGTCGGAGAAGAACGACAAATCCACCACCTCTGGACCAACCTCCGTGCTCCAGAAGAACCACCTCGCCCCGGTTGCCAACGCCGCCGTAGAAAACGACAAGCGCTAGCGGTACACCGAGAAATAGATCTCGCCAGATCTGAAGACCGACGAGAAGACCAAGCTGTCGATCTGAAGGACCGACGAGCAAACTTTGCCATCAACTCCGAGACGCCGCCGTGAAGGTCGCCGCCGGTGTGGGAGTAGAGTTGAGGCATATTTATTTGCCCGGACGCCGCTCCCACCACCCCAACGGCGCACCACAGCAGAAAGAGCCAAATCCTACCTACTAGATGGAGAAACAAGGTCCCCCCTCCCTCCCGCCGCCAGAGCGGCAAGAGGAGGGAGAGGGTACCAGCTCCTTCACCGGTGGAGATTACTCCCGGCGGCTAGGGGTTAGGTAAGGGACGGGAGTTTCATGTTCGTCCTGATGCAGAAGTTCAGTCCAATGTTTTTGGTACAACGAAGATGGTAACGCGCTGATATGGCTGCCTGAGTCAACGAATTATTTTCCTGGATTTATTAGCAGTACGCACTGCTTCTCTCTAGAGAAACTCAGTAACAAAAAAGTAACAACATCGTTTGACATTATCCATCCCATTGATTTAGTTGACCCTGATATCATCTCTTCAGTAATCTTTCTCAATATAGATGCACGGGTATCTGTAGCTGTTTATTTTTGAATTATGGACATATTACATGCCTTTGGTTAGATGGTAGAACTTAGGGTTGCGCCGGATTTTTGCGCCCGTCGTGACGCAAAACAGCGCTAAACTGGAACCTCAGGGCGCACGGTTTCCAGTCGTGTCTAGCCCAAGTTTCGGCCCATGGGATTAAATAAAAACGCCAAGCAGGAAAGAGGTGAAATTTCATTTAAAACCAGGCGATTTCATTTAAACTCGCCGATTACAGAGATTTAGACATAAAAGTAAACTAAAAACTACTTGAGCATGCCGAGGCTGGCGGCGATCGCCTGGCTTTAGTCGGGGTCGCCGTCGTCAGAGTTGTCGTCGTCCTTGTGCCACCCGCTCAGGCCTTCGCCGGCGTCGCCCCACCCGCTCGGGCCATCGCCGTCTTCGCGGTACCAGCTGCTCTGCTGCAGGGTCCGCTGCGGCTCCTCTTCCTCACGCGGCTCCTCTTCCTCGCTGTCGGGATCGAGGATCACGTAGGGGACTGACATGGGGGGCGGCGGAGGGGAGGGATGCGGCGGCAGGCGGCGGTGCGAGCGCGGTTCGCCTCCACCTCGACGAGGAGCTGGCACTCCATCTCTTGCTAAGTGTATTCGCCGAGGCTCCATTCCTCGGTGAACGCCGGGTCAGCTGGCTGCACGGTGTTAAAGGAGTCTTCTTGGGCCTCCTTTAGGCCGGGCCACTCCTCCTCCGGCTCCTGCTCGCGCTTCAGCTTGACGCGTCGCGGGGAGATGTCGGCCGGCGCCCGGTGGTGCAGGGTTCGCCGATGCGTAGGGCGCCGCTGCGAGGCGCAGGGCGCCCGGAGTTCAGGAGGGGAGAAGTAGCGCGTCCCCGCCAGCGGAGGAGAGAGGGACGCGTACCTTGTCCCCGCCAGCGTCGGTGCGGTCGCGGCGCCGGAGGAGGAGGATGAGCCCGCGCCCATCCGGCGTGGCGGCATCGTCAGCTGGGGCTCGTTGCCGCGCTCGATGTAATCCAGGACCCACGACAAGGTCCGGTGCTCGCCGCCCCACCACCGCTTGCGTCCGGTGGAGTTGAAGCGGCCCTCCACTGGGCCATTGTTGCTGCGGTCGGCGACGTCCTCGTCGTGGCGGCGCCGGAAAAAATCCAACAAGAAGCCATCGTTGTCGTCCGTCCTCCAGCGGCGTTCGGCGGCCTGGTGCGGAGTGAGGGTGGCGTGGACCTCGACAATCGCCGCCCTGAACTGCTCGCCGGCAGGAACAGGGGGCACGGGGATGCCTCCCGCGCTGAGCTGCCACCCCCCTGCCCCGCGGAGGCGCTGGGGACGCGCATGTCCGGTGGGCATGGGTAGCCCGCGCACAGCGCCTAGGCCTCCTCCTTGTGGAGGTGGCGGCGGCCCCAGTCGTTCGCGGCGGCAGCGTCAGCGGGGCTGTAGGCCATGGTGGCTAGGTCGCGGTGGTGGAGGAGAGGAGAGAGGTGTGAGGCAGAAGCGGCGAGAGAGGAATGGCGTGAAAGGGGGATCGCAGGCAAAAAACAAATTTTTCCTAGAAACGATATCCTTAAAACATACCAAGATCTATTCTATGCAGATATAGTACTACGAACGGAGATCGGAATACATACCCTTGTAGACCGAAAGCGGGATTACGTTCCCGCACGAACGTTGACGATGAAGAACGACAAAGCCGACCTCAAGGCCGTGTAGTGGAAGTAGACCTCCCAACACCGCTAGCGCATCACCTCACAGGGCGTTACACACGTACGATGGAGACGACGACCTCCGAAGCTCCAGTCCAGGGCGAGCAGCGGAAGACTTGGACGGGAAGACCAGCAGCGCGGCATCGGGCTATGGTGGAGAGATCCCCCTCTCAACTCGGCGCAACTTTGACAAAAGGAATCACGAAATCGTGAGAGAATTGAGAATTAATTGGTGAATTAAAAAGGCTAGGGGTGCCCCTTCTTATATAGGCTCCCGGGGGGGAGCCAACTTGCCAGCCAGGCAATGTGGGACTAACCCCCACATGCCTGGTGTGCATTGGCTTGTGCGCCGGCCCTGGTGGGCCCCATTTGGCCCACCTAGGCCAGCCTCCATGCCCCCCCCCCCACCGAATTCCCCTAGGGAATTTTCCCCTCTTGGGCCTTCTTTCGACCCCTAGTGAAATCGGCCTAAATAAATCGAAAATAAACATATAAAATAATATTTAGACATTAATTAGACTAATTAATATCAAACATATTATATATAATTTATTCTAGCTCCGAAAACTATTTCATCGCTGCCGATCTCCATCGGACCTCTCCCAGGACGTTCCCGGTGATCTCTTTCCTTTCGGATTGTCTTGTCGAAACCCCTTAAGTGTGTTACCCCAGCGGTTCGATATAATAACAGGTGTGATCGAGACTCCTCTCTGATCAACGACTAACTCATAGGCCTGAACCCCATGAATTAATCCCTGTGATTTAACGAATGACTCTCATCTATCAAACCTGAACGTAAAGTCTTAAACCTTTTGCCATAGCGATACTTAGCGTGTCCGAGTATCGTTCATAGATATCTCCATACCTAGCTGACCTCGTTACCGACAACGCTATCTTCTACTCGTCTATGATTTCATGTCTCCGTGACCTAGTCACATGCTTGCAAGCTCATTAGACATAATCTCACCGAGTGGGCCCTAGAGTATCTATCCTGCTATGCGGATTGGCAAATCCCGCTCTTGACCCCTCGTCTCAACTACCCCCTTCCGATACCCAAAAGTATCACCGTTATTGTCATACTATATAAGGTACGACGTTTGGTGCGATCAAAGTATCTTCCAGGAATAACAATAAGAGTTGATCTCACGGTTGAAGGTGTAATGGCTACGTCCTACAAATATGGGTATGTCCATCACATCGTTCAACCAACGACATGACTTTCATTGTCGACCGGCGCCATGCCGTATGATCAGAAAACCTCGATCATCAATCGCGCAACGAAACTAGTCTTAGTAGAGGCTACTAGGGACCTGGTAAACGGATAGACGTCGCCTAGAGGGGGGGGGGGGGTGAATAGGCGATTTAAAACTTTTTCGAGGAGCCGGAATATCCGGTCCAAGAGTGACCCGGAAATTCCGGTAGGGCGGAATATCCGGTACACGAATGACCCGGAAATTCCGGTATGCTTGATAAAGGCGGAATAAAACTAGAGGTTTACTTTAACAAGCATACAACCTAGATATATAAACTAGGCTCACCTACGTGCACCAACAACTTAAGCTAAGCAATACAAGTAACAAGATGATAGCAAGATATATGACTTCAAGCACGAAGGCTATCACAATGTAAAGTGCATAAGTAAAGAGCTCGGATATAGAAATGACCGAGGCACGCGGAGACGAGGATGTATTACCGAGTTCCACCCAAAGGGTGTACGTCTCGTTTGGAGAGGTGTGCGCAACCACAACAGGTTAGCCGCAACGCCACAAAGGCTCACCTTCTTCTCCTGATGAACTCAACCACAAAAGGTTGCAAGTTCACCTTCCACTATTGATCTCCTTTGGGGCGGAGATCGAATCCCGTACAACTCTTGAGGCACACACCCACAACTTAATTGGGGGCTCCCAAGTCTTGAGGCACACACCCCCAACTTAATTGGGGGCTCTCAAGTGACCACAAAAGGTCTTGACCACAAAAGGTCTTGGCCACAAAAGGCCGGCCACAAAAGGCGTCTAGGGTCCAAAGACCCAAGAGTAACAAGCTCACAAGTATCACCACCACGAATCCTCGTGGAGGGCTCAAACCGATGCAAATGCAATGGCAAGAGCACACGAAGTGCTCAAGTCCTTCACTCTCAAATTCCAACACAACAACAAATGTTTATGGGGGAATAAGAGAGGAAGAACAAAGGAAACCACAAAGGAGTCAAATCCTTCACTCCCAAATCCCACCAAAAGCAACTAATGCTTATGGGGGGATAAGAGAGGAAGAACAAAGAAGAAGAACCACAAAGGAACTCCAAGAACTAGATCAACTAAGTTCCCCTCACTTAGAGGAGAGATGGATTGGTAGGATTGTAGATCTAGATCTCCTCTCAACTTTCCATAAAGAATATGGAAGATTCAATGGAGGGATTGAGAGGGAAGTGAGCTTTCCAAGGTCAACAATGGAGTAGGAGAGAGGGGAAAGTCGTGCTGCCTTAGATTGGCTGGGGAGGAAGAAGGGGAGGGGTATTTATACCCCTCCAGGAAATATAGCTGTTGGCTGTTTCAACACTCGGAAATTCCGGTATAAGTGAGACTCGGAAATTCCGATCATCCGGAAATTCCGGTCTAGAGAGACTCGGAAATTCCGGTCTAAGAGAGCTCGGAAATTCCGGCTGGAGTCAGAAGCAAAACCAAACTTTTCCTTAGCCATTTCTGGAGGACTTTTCTGGGGGCACTCGGAAATTCCGGTAGACGGAAATTTCCGAGCACAATTTCCGACTGGAGTCAGAACCCTTTTTCTCCTTTCCTTAGCCGTTTTCTTGGATGAGCTGGGGAACCGGAAATTCCGGTTTGGCGGAATATCCGACCCCAATAATCCGAATCAGCAGAACACCGAAACGAAAACTGCTATAACTTTTGCAAATGAACTCCAAATGAGGTGAGACCAATTTTGTTGGAAAGATAGCGACGATGACTACCCAACAAAACGGAAACCCTTTTTCTCCTTTCGTTAGCCGTCAGAACCCTTTTTCTCCTTTTGTTGGAAAGATAGCGACGATCACTACCCAACGATGACTATCCAAATGAACTGCTATATGGAAATTTTCGAACACAATTTCCGGCTCACGTCAGAACCCTTTTTCTCCTTTCGTTAGCCGTTTTCTTGGTGAGTTGGGGGAATCGGAAATTCCGGTAGAGCGAAATATCCGACCCAATAATCCGAATCAGCAAAACACCAAAACGAAAACTGCTCTAACTTTTGCAAATGAACTCCAAATGAGGTGAGACCAAATTTGTTGGAAATATTGCATCCCATAAATAGAGTAAAATCTCCACACATGGCAAGGTGTGGGACTTTCCTCAAGGTAGAACCGGCAATATTTCCGCCACCGAAAAGGCAACAAGTTGTCCAAAGTAAAGCCGATTTCGATGAACTAGAGCTTGACATGGAGATGAACCAAGCTCTAATTCCTCACCAACATAAAATCCAAATAAGAACCAAGAAACATGATATGCCAAGTATGCAAAGGTTTGAGCTCTCCACAAGAATGCGATCAAGTTACTAACTTGAGAGCCCCTCTTGATAGTACGCCTATCTATCCTATAGCCCTATCAAGATCATACCTTTGCCTTGAGCATTCCACTTGAGTTAGATGATGACTATCTTGATCTCTTCAAGTGGGTCATCTTTCTTGATTGCGCGTCCAATCACTTGCTTGATGAAGACTTCTCCAAATACTCACCCATGCTCACAATGGGAGAGTCTCGCTAAGCTTCGTCTTCATGAATCCATTGCAAGCACCAAGCATAAGATCTTTTTGAGAAAGCTTCTCTTGGTCTTGCACAACCCATCTTTTCTTCACTAAGATGATGTCTTCAATCTTCAAGACATACTTGCAATAAGCTTCACTCAACACATGAGCTTCAAGAGTCCAACACATGAACTCCACAACTCCATGGACATGATCTATAATGATATCTCAAAGCAAACATTAGTCCATAGAGATTGTCATTTAATTACCAAAACCACACATGAGGGAAAATGCTCTTTCAATCTCCCCCATTTTGGTAATTGATGACAATCTCTTTTGAGAGGGTTTATAATATGGAATTTAACGAACAAGAATGGTTGCAGTAACATTAAACACTACAAAGGTATGTGATGTTAGTCCATCCACATATATAGAGCAAACTTCCCCATAATTTATGCACGTGTGTATGAACATGAATTCATTGCATATATTATCGACCATTACCGATGGTGGAGTTTCCACTATATATATAAAACCAAGCAACGAATGCAAAGGCAAGGAAGGCAAATAGGCAAATACTTAAGAAGATACCAAAGTAAAGAGCCAATTCCATACAACCCTCCAAAACTTCTCCCCCATTGGCAACGATTGCCGAAATGGGCGAAATGATTTGGAAAGGTAACATAATAAGATCTCCTTCATGATTTATGCATTTCTCATGATGTGAGTGAAATCAAATGCACTTATCCAATGACGAATAGATGAAGGGGATCAAACTATATTATGGATCCAAAAATTGCACAAGAAAGATATCAATTGAAATCCACTGGAAGGATACCAATTGCAAAGGGGAAAATCATTCACAAAGAAGCAAGCAATCATGGGATCCAAAAACCAATTGAGCACAAGAAGACGTTATGATAAGATCAACCAAGTGTTCTAGAAATCACGAGGGAACTCCCCAAGGTACATGCACGATGAAAAGATTTGTATTTCAATATGGTGTGCATAACATGAAATCCTCGCTCCCTCCTAGATAATTTTGAACACAAAAAGGTGCAGGATTGAATAAAGGCTTGCTCAACCGGGAAAGGATGGGTGTGACATGGAAATAAAATTTAGGAGACTAAACAAGGATGAGCCTAAGCAACATCATAGTCTTTCAAATTATGAGGCACATAGTGCATATCATGTATTTTGCAAACAAGCACACCCAAGATGATAAATGAAATATGATCACAAGCTTATTACGAGGCAATGTGAAACCAATAGAAAAGCAAAGCTTGTGCCTTTTAGAGATCACCAAAGAATTAAGAAAGTAATAAAAGGTGATCACTAAAGATTTTGAATACCAATAAAATATGTAACTACCTTCATGTGTATAAGTTTCTAAGTGGTCACTAAGTCCACAAAGAAACATGCACACACAATGTAGGTACAAGGTAAAGCACATGGTATCCAAGAGGAAGTCATAAATACATCGATAAGATTTTTGATTAAAAGCAAAGCACATAGCTCAAATTATTCTTAAAGGGTATAGATGAACTTCCAACACCAAGTTCTCAAAGTATCACAAATACCCACATAGGATAAGTGATAGTTGGGATACTTCGAGACACAAAACAAATATCACATAAGGCAAATGGTTTAAGAGAATTCATCAATATTGCATATGAGAGACTTTGAAATGAATTTGCTAGATTAACACATTGGGGATCCGTGAATCATGAAAATGATTATATATAAATATATATTCCCCTTGATGTTTAATCATCCCGGCTAACTCACATTTGCAATGAAGATGTATTGAATCAAACTTTGCAAAAACCATATCAAATGCAACTTAGAGAAACTCATGCCAAAGAACAACCTACACAAGGTTGAGAGCTAGAAGTATATGCATGAGTTAGATACTTGTTACCGAGATAGCATTGACGGTGTAGAAGATGAGAGTTCATAATCATCCAAGCTTGACTCCAAGAAGCACATGGTGAAGACATCTTCTTTAAAACGAGACAAGCTTCCAATGCATCTCCCATGTACCTAAAACAAATCAAGTACACAATGGTACCCAAACTAATTGGGTCCAAAGTAGTTAGTCCAACTACAATACATAGGACAAACTCCGCATAAATATGTGCATATTGATATGAAATAGAATTTCATGCACATCTTAGCCATTTAGGATTTGATGGAGTTTATCCTATATATTGGATCAACGAAAGTAAACATGCCATAAGATATACAAATAGTAAATATGCATGCACAAGACTTTCAAGAACCAAGCGAGATACTATTTGGACAAAACACCAATTAAATCAAGAAGCTACACAAAAGTGTGGCAAGAGAAGGATTTGTCCTCATTGTATCAAAAGACTCAAACCAACACATGATTGGAGAAACCAATTTGAAAAGATATCAAATGAAATCAAGGTCAAGGCTAAACCAATGATCATAAGAAATAAATCAAACAAGCATTCTCGAAGGTTTATCTCATCCAAAAAGGTAGACTAGGAACCATGGGATGAGATAGCCAACTCCACAAAGAAGAGTAAGGTTTCAACAAATAAACCAAGCCCTCTACAATTTTCATGATGGCACAAAGTACCAAGACGAAAAATGTTTGTCTTTCAAAGAGACATGTCATCGGGAACAAACACCAATTGAAGACAACTAATGTTGAATAACATATAGGATTGCTCCCCAAGGTTTGTGCATTACTTATGATCTTGTATTTGAATACAAAATGTACAAAAATGGGATCATCACTTTTCATATATATTGTTAACCATTTATTCATGTTCAAGAAGAGCAATAAGATACAAAACCAATTTAAAGAATAGTGTTCTGAAGAGTATAGAGTAGCTTCCCCATGATTAGTGCATTTTTAAGATCTTTTATGTAAATACAAAATGCACACAAGTGGGATCATTACCCTACATATATCTTTTTGAACACAAAGTTCAAGAAAATCAATAAGACCCGATAACAATTAAAAGGATGATGTTCTACTCAATGTAGGATAGCTCCCCCAAGAGTAGTGTATTACTTAGAATTAAGTTTTCGAAAGTAAATGCACAACAATGGGATCCTTGCTTTTCCTAACTCAAGAAAGCACAACACAAATTATGAGTAGAGCAACAAATAGATCCAAATGAAGCAAAGAAGACAAATGGGTGGTTAAATCAAAACAAAGCTTGGCGATCAAGATAAGACAATTTATTAACAATAGTCAATGTAAATATGATCAATAATTTTACCACCAATATAATTATCACGTATCAAAGACAATGATTGTATGGAGATATTTCTCGGTGGTACATGACATATATGTATTCAAGATCATATTCACAAAACATAAGCACGTGGCAAAATAAAAGATTTGAAAAACATGCTTATCATGATATTCTTGATGACTTCACATATTCAATGATCATTCTAAGCATCAAGAAACTTTCTCACAAACAAGATACCAAAAGATGGTTGATCAAAATGCATTTAAGCAAATATGGAACTTGTTTGAGTACCATGCCACCTAGGAACAAGATAATCAACAATATCAACTCTAAGTGACACTACCTCACATGTTCACATTTTCTAAGCTTGTAATATGCACATAGCTTATTACTCCCCCATAATGTGATAATCCATTCTTTGTAACAAGAGGCAAAAGAAATCCAAGAGATAATTAATGGACATTAGAATTTAAATTTCTCATGAGTAAGACATGCCACAAAGAGAGTAGACAACATTGATATATCACCACTAAGTGGTAGTCCTCATGAATACACATTTTAGAATAGTGTGTTACCAAAAAGCACAACACTCCCCCAAAATGGGATAGTCCATTAAAATCCCTAAAAGAGCCAATTAAGATGAAAGCAAATAAACAAGAGGCTCAAACATACATGGTGTGCAAACCAACATACACAAGCTTGATTACTCAACATAAGTAAGTAGAGTGCACAACACATATGAAACACTAGTAAGGCACAAAACCAAACACATGCAAGGGTGCAAGTAACTTTCAATGAGTACATGCAAGGGGGCACTCGGAAATTCCGGTAGACGGAAATTTCCGAGCACAATTTCCGACTGGAGTCAGAACCCTTTTTCTCCTTTCCTTAGCCGTTTTCTTGGATGAGCTGGGGAACCGGAAATTACGGTAGGGCGGAATATCCGACCCCAATAATCTGAATCAGCAGAACACCGAAACGAAAACTGTTATAACTTTTGCAAATGAACTCCAAATGAGGTGAGATCATCTTATATATAATTACCGCCGCGTAACTAATAGATACTAATATATATAATCACACAATATAAGGTTCACTCAAAACATCAAATGTAATGCGATGTGATATAGTCCATTTCGCCTTGGTCTTCTTGGCGCCCACAGTTCATAAACAATTTAATAAACCTACCTTGACTATATTACATTGCCCCTGCAAAATAAAGTTAGACGCTTCTACTTTATCTTTGCATATTTTACGTGGCTGGGTTTTTCATAAAAAGAACCGCTTCTTACCTACAAACGTATGACCACAACAACGATCCAATAATTGCATATTTAAGCATCCCTTTCGGGCCCTCCATTGAAAATGCAAGACCAACCAAATAGAGAGAGACAGATACCCGCCAGCCACAGATACGGTACAAGCCCGTATGTCAGTAGTGCAACCAGCCTCACGTAAGCATACGCATAAAGTCGGCCTGGACCGCTTCATCAACTCGATGTTGCTGGAATCAAAAGTGCATGCTAGAGGGTAGCAAATAACAGAAATGGTGCCCCCATGCAGAACACGGGTTCTAACCGCGTACAGCTATATCTACGATAGATCGGCTCTGATACCACTGAGAGGAGGATCGCAGACAGAAAACAAAAAAATTCCTAGCAACGATATCCTTAAAACATGCCAAGATCTATTCTATGCAGATATAGTAGTACGAACGGAGATCGGAATACATACCTTTGTAGACCGAAAGCGGGATTACGTTCCCGCACGAACGTTGACGATGAAGACCAACGAAGCCGACCTCAAGGTCGTGAAGTGGAAGTAGACCTCCCAGCACCGCTGGCGCAGCACCTCGCGGGGCGTTAGTACGGTGGAGACGACGACCTCCGAAGCTCCAGTCCAGGGCGAGCAGCGAAAGACTTGGACTGGAACACCAGCAGCGCGGCAACGGGCTATGGTGGAGAGATCCCCCTCTCAACTCGACGCAACTCCAACAAAGTGAATCACGAAATCGAGAGAGAATTGGGAATTAATTGGTGAATTAAAAAGGCCAGGGGTGCCCCTTCTTATATAGGCTCCCAGGGGGAGCTAACTTGCCAGCCAGGCAATGTGGGACAAACCCCCCACATGCCTGGTGCGGCATTGGTTGGTGCGCCGGCCCTGGTGGGCCCCATTTGGCCCACCTAGGCCGGCCTCGATGCCCCACACCGAATTCCCCTAGGGAGTTTTCCTCTTGGACCTTCTTTCGATCAGAAGGCCCATTTAGTAAAATCAGCCTAAATAAATTCGAAAATAAATATATAAAATCATATTTAGACATTAATTACACTAATTAATATAAGCATATTATATATAATTTATTCTACCTCCGAAAACTATTTCGTCGCTGCCCGATCTCCATCGGATCTCTCCCGGGACGTTCCCGGTGATCTCTTTCATTTCCGGTTGTCTTGTCGAAACCATTAAGTGTGTTACCCTAACGGTTCGATATAATAACATGTATGATCGAGACTCCTCTCTGATCAACGACTATCTCGTAGGCCTGGACCCCATGATTAATCCCTGTGATATAACGAATGACTCTCATATATCAAAGCTGAACGTAAAGTCTTAAACATTTTGCCACAGCAATACTTAGCGTGTCTGAGTATCGTTCATAGATATCTCCATACCTAGCTGACCTCGTTACCTACAACGCTATCTTCTACTCGTCTATGATTTCATGTCTCCGTGACCTAGTCACATGCTTGCAAGCTCATTAGACATAATATCACCGAGTGGGCCCTAGAGTATCTATCCTGCTATGCGGATTGGCAAATCCCGCTCTTGACCCCTCGTCTCAACTACCCCCTTCCGATACCCAAAGTATCACCGTTATATTCATACTATATAAGATATGACGTTTGGTGCGATCAAAGTATTTTCCAGGAATAACAATAAGAGTTGATCTCACGGTCGAAATCGTAATGACTATGTCCTACAAATACGGGTATGTCCATCACATCATTCAACCAACGACATGACTTTCGTTGCTGACCGGCGCCATGCCCTATGATCAAAAAATCTCGATCATCAATCGCGCAACAAAACTAGTCTTAGTAGAGGCTACTAGGGATCTAGTTGTTTACGCATCACACCCGTATTAATATTTCCGCTTAATACGGTTATAGCACGACACAAGAACATATTATGAACAAACGAGATATGATAAAGAAATACACTTTATTAATTGCCTCTAGGGCATATCTCCTTCATGGCGAGGGCGGCGAGGCTCGGGGGATTTTATAGCACCGCACGGCCAGGCGAAGGGGCGGAGCGGTGGGTGGCCATTACTGTGCGCCGCGTGAGCGTGGCACGCCATTAACTCCGGCAGCTTTTGACTGGGGGAGCTCACTGGCCGCGCGTCACGCCATTATTCCGGCAGCCTTTGACCGACGCAGGAGCCGAGAAGACGAGCACGGCCAGTTTCTGTTGGCGCCATTTTCTCCCGCGTCGCTGACAGTGCTGCCCCGCGTTGCGTTTCGCGCCATTTCGCCTCTCCCCCGGCTGAACCCAGTGGGCTGGATTTCGCCTGGGGGCGCCGGCACTATTTTCCGCCGAAACGGCGCTAACTGGACATCTAGGGGGCCGACTGATGGAAAAACGACGTTTTTTTTTTGCTTCCGCCGACGCCAAAAAGGCCTCCTGAGATGCAAACAACCGTGTGAGCAACCAACCCATATGCTAGCTTATTTGATTACTTGAATAAAGGATTCGAGTTGACTAGAAGCTGAATTCTTTTACATGCAAACAACCGTGTGAGCAACCAAGATGACTCAAGTAATGTGGATGTAGTACTCATGCAGAAGAATAGCATGGCCCTCGCCTTCTCCACTATCCGTCGTTGGCCTCCTCCAAGTGGACGGTCAAGGGCAACAGATTGACGCCACTGAATCTCCACACCGTGGTAGATGCAGGTGTGGTGTATGGAAGGCGGAGACGATGTCGATGACTACCGCACAGAGGGTGATCGGCCGGCGAACTGAAGGAAGTTTTCTAAGAAGTAGTGTGTCACGTTTGCTTTTTCCTGCTCCATGCATTGTGTGCTTCTCATCCATGCAAATGCGGTCGAACATATTTTAACTCAAACAACCACTGTTTCAGTACTAGCTTTTTTGGTTTAGTGAGAGTGGAAACTCTTGTAAATTTAGTGCAGATAATGCAAATTCTAAATATATTTTTTATGTTCAATGTTTATTTTTATTGATTTACAGTACAAATTTTGAATGTTCTACATACTTGAGACTCAGTTATGAAGTTTTCACCCTTTCTAGGACGTACTACTAGCTTCAACATTTAAATTTCTGACGGATGTAGTTGGTATTAAGGATGTACACTTGATAATTATAATTTTAAAATTCAATACAAGACCTATGTTGTTCCATGGCATGCAACATTTGAACTCCGATGTTCATACAATCATTACGTGCATTGCACGTGCACTTTTATTTACTAGTAAGGTAGAAAAGGCATGGAATAGATGAATTATCTAGGTGCTGCCCAAGTGGTAAACTAATTAACTCTCTACCCATGGCCTGACGGCACATTCATCTATCCATTGATTAGAACGGCACTGATCTTCTCACCACAAGGGGACTATGAGAAAACAAAATATTTGTCCAGGGGTTGAATCTTCAAGTTTTGATGGCGTTTTGATGGTTTAATTCAGTATAGTCATTGTCATCTATGTAAATCTTTTATATCTAAATAGCAAAGACGGTATTCTCTCAATATGCGAGATGTCCACCTCATCAACGAATTATAGATAGCCACATCTGGTAGCTGGCCTCTTATGACCTTAATTCTTCCTTTCTTTTTCCATCTCCAATATCTTTTTCAGTCTGACAGGTTGCAATCTCGGCGTTGCCCCTCCACACGATTTGATTGGATTCAGCGTGCAGTTTGCTTAAGCCCACCCGATTTGGTTGGATTTACTGGAGTTTGGGTGCTGCTCGCTGATATTAGGAGGAAGTCACGTCATCTTGGATGAGTTCATATCCATCACCCTCCACAACATAATTCTTCATGTAGCTGGTAGCTGGTCACGTGTTGTATGTATTCTCAGTCTTTTGGTCAGATGCAGTTAGGTATTTTCTTCCAATCCATGTTACTATTTTCAAACAAAGCTTCCTTTCTTATATCAGATTGTCTATATATAGTTACTGAAATATATGCAGCTTTCGAAGTAGAGATTTGCTATTTTTCTATCAGCGCTGCTATACGTCCGACGAAACACGTCCGATCTACGTCCGACGATTTGTGTCAGCAAGCTTCTCACGCGCAGACTGCTTGTTTTTACATGCAAAGCTAGCTTGGATCGCTCGATTGACCTCGACTCCATCCTTTACATAACCTAACCACCCCGGGAATTCGTTGACATGCGTAAGTCGGTTTTGCCAGTCGTGGTCAAACAGAGGAAGCAAAGCGGAAGTCGGTACTTTCTAGCGTCGGTTCCATCTTTTGACCTTTCGCTCCACCTTCCTCAGACCCTCTGTCATAGTCCGTCCCCCCGCCACCGCTCGCTCCCTTCCCTCATCCATCCTCGATTCCGAACGCCTTCGTGGATCGCTGCCCCGGCGAACAGCCGCAAGACGCCGTCCCCCGCTCGCCCGGCAGCCTATGGAGAGGCTACCCAGTGTGGATTTGATTGAGGTGAGTGAATCCCTGCTGCACAGCCTGCACTGGATTCGTTTTTCCCGTCTTTTTGCCCGTAGTTTTTGGCTTTGTTCCCATCTCTTGATCATCCTTTGGTTTCTTCTTCTTGAATCTGCCGTTCCTTTGGATTTTTTGGGTCTCTTTGTACTGCTGGCTAGGTGTTTGTGTCTTGGATTATAGGGCTTCATCTTGGGCTGATTCTAATCAAACGCTTATGTGTTGTCTAATGTGTTATGCAGGTATCTCGGTGTGGATTGGTGACTCACGTTTCTGTGAGGCACAACTTCGGCTCGTTATAGGGTTCTTGGATGTACACGTACCTAATTTACCCACTCATTTGTTCTACTTAGTTTTGATGCTATCAGGCTATGCACATATTGCTTGTTGTTGGTTGGATTCAGAGTTGATGCACGGGACACATAAGTAGATGACACATTTCAAGTATAGAATTATTTTATATGTTGAAAGACAATATAGTTCTAGGTAGAATTGTATTAGTATTGCATTGCCACTATTCTATATTTGTAATTGGAGATTCAGGTTGTATTGGGTTTTTGGTCTTTGCAGGTGGTTTCTTTTGTTCAGGTGATTACCACCTTTGTATGTACGTCTACATTTCCCTTCATAGGTGTTCTACCTGATGTCTCATGGTTTTTCCAGATGCTGGTTGATTAGCACAGCATAATATAATTCCGAAAACCCTTATTATGTTTGTTTTTTAGAGGAGTCACTTGATAGGTGGGAATTTGGAAAACTGCTAGATAGGAATGAACCTTGCTTATTTATTAAATCTCATTGTCGCCTCAGTTTTTCCCTTTTGGGGGGTTTTGTAAATGAATTCTACATCTTGTAGATTCTTTTTAAGACCCACACTTTTCTACATCCAAGTTATATCAGTGGTTTGGTAATTAACATCATATAATATTATGTGATGTAGATATTTTCCGACGAGCAGATAAAAAAACAAACCTGAGACGTTTTGATATTCCGGTATATTACACAGTTCATGTATGTGTATTATTTTTGCAATGTGACGTCTACGAAATTTATATTGATGAGGACTCCACGCCGTCTCCTCTGAGGAGTGCAAGAGGAGGCAGAATGGTCGTCTTCCCCCAGCGTACAAATGTGTCATGTCTTTTTTTCTCCTTTATGGTTGTTCCTGATTGGGCCAATTATCTCCAAAATAAAATTAGGTATAGAGGCTCACGTTTTTTTTCTTTTCTCATTCTTAAGAGTGCACAGAAAGGTACTTAGATCAGTCGAAGCCATCTGAAAGGAAGGTGGCATATTTTCCATGTTACAAAAGAAACCATTAATATGATCTCTAGCCTCAGGGAGTGTACATTCCTTTGTCATGCGCTGGTCAGGTTTCGTGTTGTTTGTTAGTATGTTTTTTGAGTGGTTGCTTGTTAGTGTGTGAAGTGTGCCCTTTGTCTTACTGATTGTGTCTTGGTAGTTTTGGATAGTGGCATGCAAGGTTCCCCATGTTCCAGTAAATTTTAGTAGCTTTGCGACCTTATGGAGTTATGCTACTGTATCTTATCATTTGTCTGTGATAATATGAATAAAAAATCTAACGGGATGCAAGGTTCCCATGTTCAGTAAATTGTATCTTATCGTTGATCTATGAAAATGTGAACAATAAATCTAATTGCAGTTCAGTGTATACAGTTTGCATTGTAACGTAATCCCTCGGTGGCACCTGGTAAGAACTATATGGGCTACTCCCAACTTCAATTTTGCAACACCCTCCGGCCACTCTGTGTTGCTTACTACCGGATGGTCTGATGTTTTGTCTCCATTTCATTTACAGGATCAGCTTGGTCCTTGCAACTTAGCTCGCGCTACGCACGAGACTACAGGGGCGCATGAAGGCACGAGGATCAAAGTTCCAGCGGATATCAGAGAATGACGTCAAACTAGATCGACGGGCGAGCAGCTCCCTGGCGCCTCACCTGATGATGCTATCACAGTACTAAATTCGACTGGTGATGGCCAGTAATGCTATGGAATATTCTACCAAACGCAGGAGCCTTTATTAGAAAACCAAACATTGGTGCACTCAGGCTATTCTTGTCATATATTTGTTGGTTTCTTATATGATTTCTACTAAATTTTGCAGTAGCGGACTGTCTGATCCCTGAAAATATCATTTGTTTTCCTAAAGTAAATTGTATACACTGAATTTTGTTAGTTCTTAGGTTTGCTCGAGGTTTTCATCGATCATGGAGACTTAATATTGTGGCCATACAAGCTAAGGGAGCTAATTCAGGATGAAAATGATCAAAACTAAGTCTGTTGTCCCTCCTTGAGAGAGCATATATGATCAACATAGAGTTATATAGGATGTAAGGACTTAATGCAGGTCTAAAATCTACTCTTGCATTTTACTATCTGCAGTCTGTAGGTGTGGCTTTATGTTACCGAAGATGATATTAAGTCTTGATGTTACCGAAGATGATATGAAGTCTTGGTTTTCAGGTCCCTTTTGTAAATTGTTGTTGCAGCTGCTGGGATAGCTGGTATTTTTTGGTTACTCAACGACCTTTTGGTTAGTGCATTATTTGGTTCAGTTCTTCAAATCAGGGGGAAATTATAACTAAGATTGATTTCAGTGAACCCTGGGGTATGGTATCATTGCTGCTGAGAGCGTGTTTGGCGCATACTTATGCACCTTGTAGCTTTGGCATCTCGGTTTTTTGCATCTCCTACCTCTCACTCTTTGGTTCTTCCTTCTGTCAGATATGCAGGACGACAAGGGACTACATGGTGCAGTTGTACAAGCTATGGTTGTCCTATTACAACTTTCTGCAGGACTACAAGGGTAATTTTCAAGAAATTTGCAGTCAAAACTCTCGGTCAATTACACACTACATTTTGAAACAAATGGAATAATAATCATCTATGTTTGTATATGGAATGCATTTTTAGAGTGCTTGTTTGGAATTCTCATGGTGGTGTATCTGCCTTTCTGTCTAGGTTGCACGAAACATGTGCTTGTGTTGACAATAGAGATTTTATATGCTTTTCTACTCCATCAGCTAGGAATGGTGATGGGCTGATGGCAATGCCATATCTGAATCATGTTTTACTTCAAAAGAGTAGGCTGTAACAAAAATTTGCATGGTGCTTTGGTGATTCATCAATTTAGTAAACGCCACTAGACATTCATCATGAACGGCTCAAGATTATTTGAGGAAGCTATTTTATTCAGAAGTGTCCTTTGTAGTGAGATGAGCATTTTCTAATTCTGTGTGAAAATATCTTTTAAAATAGACTACCTTCTCAAGATATAACACTTTCCATGTGTTTGTCTTTTCCTCCATCAACAATCTCATGGTGTATTTTATAGATAACGATAATCAAAATTGTAGCGCAATCTTTTGTACCGCAATCTTCTACCATTGCACTCTTTTTTCTAGAATGCTTAAAATAAATATCAGAATGCATTTTATATTACTTTTAGTTAATGTCATTCTACTGTTTTTGGTACCCAAAGAGATAAAGGGAAGTTCATGTTCGGCGCTCGAAGATTTAGACATGGGTGAACGGCAGTTGACCACCTAGAGGGGGGGGGGGGGGGGGGGGGGGTGTGGGTGTAAATAAGTGGTGACCAATTTTTATATGTTTTTCAGTTTTTAGGCTAGCGGAAAGTAAGTTGTCTAAATGTGCAACTAGGTGATACAAGTGAAAGACAACTAGGAAACTAAGCAAGAAAGGAATGCAGTAAAGGAGAGTGGAGCAAGACAACCATAGGAACTCGAAGACACCGATTTTATACCGAGTTCCACCACAAAGGTGTACGTCTCGTTGGAGGGGTGTGAGCTACCACAAAGGTTTGCTCAACGCCACAAAGGTGAAAGAACATTTCTTAAATCCTTAGTGTTTTGTGTGTTAGTTAACAATACCAATGATATACTAATCCTATTGCTAAGTATTTCAGTTTGGGTGAAACTCATATCACAAATCTTAAAGCCAAACTGTAGAGAAAAAGAGTTTCTGGAATTCTTCAGGGACTCGGATATTCCGGTCCCCCCACCGGATATTCCGAGTCAGCCCCAGATTTTGGCTAAGTCAAGTTCAGAAGTGGCACTGACTTCAATCGGAAAATCAGCCCGGATATTTTCAAGGACCCGGATATTCCGGTTCACCCACCGGATATTCCGAAGCAACCTCAGGAAAATTGCTAAGTCAAGATTCAGAAGTGGCACTGACTTCAATCGGAAAATCAGCCCGGAGATTTCAAGGACCGGATATTCCGGTTCACCAACCGGATATTCCGGGTCAGCCTCAGGAAAATTGGCTAAGTCAAGAATCAGAAGTGGCACTGACTCCAACCGGAAATTCAGCTCGGACATGTCAATGACTCGGATATTCCGAGTCAACCGAAGAAAATCGACTAAGTTAAGTTCAGAATCTGTTCTGATCTCAATCGGAAATTCAGCCCGGATATTTTCAAAGGCCCGGATATTCCGGGGCACCGGAATTTCCGGTGCAACTTATACCGGAATTTCCGGGTGACCAAGACAGCCAACGGCCAGATTTTGAGGGGGAGTATAAATACCCCCTCACTCACTCAAGAACATTTGAGCTCTCAAACTTTCTCTCTCCTACCATTCTTGAAAGCTCAATTCATCAAGATCTCCCAATCACTCATAGATCTTTGGAGGATTGGAGGAGAAGGCCCAGATCTACATCGTCACCGAAGGGATCTTCATTTCTCCCCCATTCACTTGGGGATTTCGTGGCTAGGGTTTCCGGTGGGAAAACCTAGTTCACCATTGTTGTACTCTTGGTGTTACCTTGACCTTTTGTAGTCCTTGACCTGTTGTGGTCTTCTTGGGAGCCCCCAATTCAGTTGTGGGTGTGTGCCTCAAGCGTTTGTAAGGGATTCGATCTCCGCCCTAAAAGGGGATCAATAGTGGAAGGTGGACTCGAAACCTTTGTGGTTGAGTTCATCGGAGAAGAAGGTGAGCCTTTGTGGCGTTGCGGCTAACCTGTTGTGGTAGCGCACACCTCTCCAAACGAGACGTACACCCTTGGGTGGAACTCGGGAATAAATCTTCGTCTCCGCGTGCTTCACTTGGTTTACTTTACCCTTTACTCCCTTACTTGCTTCTTGCTATTGCTTAGTTTCTCATTTAGATAAATTCACCGTAGTTGCATATCTATCTAGAGAATTTACCTTTGAGTTGAGCCTAACATTAAAAAGACCTAAAATTTGTAATAGCACCTATTCACCCCCCCTTCTAGGTGCCGGATTCCCGTTCAATTGGTATCAGAGCCTTGTTCACTTTTAAGGGCTTAATCGCCTAAGTGCAACGATGACGGAATCCGATGCCGAGAGGGCCGCCCGTGAAAAATTAGAGGCGGAGAAGGAGGCGTTAGCCAAAGGGGCAACCATGGCCGATCTTGTTGATATGAGATCGTCCTTGGAGGCCCAACTCCTCAAGATGAATGAGATGCTCATGGCACTCTTGAAGTCTAAGGAGTCCGAGGCTAACTCTCCCTCTCCTCCTCCTAAGGAACACGCGGGGAACTCTAAGGAGTCATCTTCGGATGGGTCCAAAGATGTTACCTCAAGTGTTCCCGGGATGGTGGAAAAGGATGAACCACCTAGCTCCTCTAACACCCCAAAGGAGAGGAATTTCATAATGTCAACCATAATTACTCTCCTAACCCTCCTATCCCTCACCCTCATGTAAACTTTAGAAGTGACCCTCCCCAAGCTTAAACCTACTCATTTCTCTCAATGGGTGTTTCTAATGAAGTCTCATCTATGTAGTGCCTCCATTGAGCTTTGGCGCATCATTGAAGAAGGATACAAGCCCCATGATCCAACCAACTTGACAAGAAGAGAAGTGGTTGATAGCCAACTCAACGCCACCGCTCTTCATCAACTCCAAATGGCCGTTGGAGAGAAGGACATGGCGCTCATTCAACAATTCTCCACCGCCAAGGAAGTTTGGAATGCTCTTTCCGACATCTTCGTTGGGAATGAGAGCATGAAGAAGAACCGGTATGATGCCTTATGCAATGAGGTGGAAGGGTTCTACAAGTTGGATGGAGAAAGCCACGAGGACATGTACCGGAGATTGGTGTTGGTTGCCAACTCCTTCAAGAACCTCGGGGCGGAGTACATCAATGATGCTTGGATCAAGAGGAAGTATGTGACCGCTCTCATGCCCTTTGAGGACACGGATTTGAAGACACTCCAAGGGAGACATGACTTCGCAAAGATGACATCCAATGAAGTTATGCAAGAGATGACCGCATACAAGGTGGCCTCCAAGATTGCACAAGATGCAAGAGCTAGATCCATAGGGATGCACAAGCATGCCTCAATTGCTTTGAAGGCCACCGTTGAAGAGGAGGATGAAGAGGAGTGTGATGATCAAGTCGAGCTATCTAGTGAAGCTCTCTCAAGCACTCTCACTCAACACATGGGTCTTGCGGCAAGAACCTTTTGGAAGAACCCCGGAAGGGCCAAAGCAAGGATTGACAAGAAGTTTCCCCCCAACGGAGGAAAGCCATTCAACAAAGTGAGACTATGCTACAATTGCGATGACAAGAGCCACTTTGTTGCCGATTGCCCATGGGAGAGAAGAGAGGATCATGGTGGGAGGCTCGTGGCCAAGACGAAGGGCAAGGGGCCCATGCCCATGAAGAAGCCTTTCTTCAAGAAGAACCAAAAGATTGTCTTGGTGACTCAAGAGCAATATCCCACCGATGATGAAGATAGTGACAATGAGGATACTCCAACGCAAGTGGCCGCACTAGCCATGTCTTCCACTACTCCATCACTCTTCTCCTCGCCAAACGAGAGCGTCATTGTCAAGAATGGAAGATGTCTTATGGCTAAGACATCCGAGTTACAACTATCCCCCAACTCCATATCACATGACATAGATGATGCTATGAGTCTAGAAGTCAAGGAAGAAATCATTGCTTTTGATAAATTCATGACTAACTTGCAAGGAGAAGGAAAGAAACACTTTGGCTCAATCATGAGTCGTATAGGTGAGCATGAGGATGAGCTTGAGCTCAAAGGTGAGATTGAGAGAGAGGATGCACACGCTAAGGTGTCTCTCCAATCCTCTCTCGAAGATGAACAAGAAGCTCATGCTCTCCTTTAGGAGCAACTTGCTAAGATCACTAAGGATCGTGATCTCTACTTTGCTAAATGTAAAATTGTGCAAAATGAAAAGTCCGAGCTTGTAGTTGCTCACGCTAGACTTTGCGAAGACTTCGAGTCACTTGACAATACTCACAAGGTGTTGACAAGTGATCACGAACGTCTTCTCAAGTCTCGTGATCAACTCCAATCTCGGATATCTACTCTTGAGAAATCTAGCACCTCTACTCCTTTCAATGCTAATGCAAATGTTGTGAAGGGTATTGCTAGGGTTTTGTTTGTTCCTTCTATGGCAACCAAGCCCAAGACTTCTCTTGATAAAGGTAAGGAGACACTCACTACTCCTCTTCATGAGCGAGTGCCCCACAAGGGTAAGGAAGGTCTAGACTATGTTGCTAATGAGAAGAAGGAGATCAAGAAGAAGACCAAGCCCGCACAAGCCAAGAAGGTTGATATTGCGAGTGGAAATGCCACAAGGGGCACCCCCACTCGTAATGACTTTGCGGGCAAATCTAACCCCAACTATTCTTTACATGTTGATTATTATGGGGATGTCTATGCTAGATACATTGGACCTTTTGATGGTTACATTGAATATTCTATTTGGGTTCCAAAGACCCTTGTTGCTAACCAAAAGGCACCCATTGCAAAATGGGTACCTAAATCCAAGAATTGATTGTGTGTAGGGCCTTGCTTCCGGAGGATCGAAATGGATAATTGATAGTGGGTGCACTAGTCATATGACCGGAAGCAAGGATATTGTAACGGAGTTGAAGCCCAATGATGATCAAATGACCGTTACATATGGTGATAATTCCAAGTCTAAGGTAATAGGGCTCGGCAAGGTGGTAGTGGCACCGGACATCACACTTGTGAATGTCTTGCTTGTCGAGTCCCTAGGTTTCAACTTGATCTCCGTCCATTCCTTAACTTGTTTGGGCTATACCGTTGTCTTTGAAAAGGAAATGGTCATTCTCTTGCGGAGCAAGTCTCTCAATGTGTCTTTCGTTGGGTACATTGAGAATGGGCTCTATGTGGTTGACTTCTCCGGAGTCACCACTTCCCATACAATGTGCCTATTCGCAAAGGCGGACTTGGGTTGGTTATGGCATCGCCGACTAGCCCATGTCAACATGAGGACTTTGCAAAGTCTTCACAAGGGTGACCATATCCTAGGACTAAAAGACCATGTTTCTTTCTCGAAGGATCGAATGTGTAGGGCGTGTGTTGAAGGAAAAATGCATGACCTCTACCATCCAAGCAAGACCATCATTTCGTCAAAGAGGGTTTTGGAGCTTCTCCATGTTGACCTCTTTGGTCCCATTCCGGAAGCTAGTCTTGGTGGCAAGAAATATTGCTTGGTGATTGTTGATGATTATTCAAGATACACATGGGTTTTCTTCTTCAAGACGAAGATGGAGACTCAACAAACTATCATCGACTTCTCCAATGAAGCTCAACGTCAACACAATGAACACCACTCCAATGGTTGATCAAGGCCATCAACCCAGTCAAGGCGAAGACATGAATGATCAAGATGATCAAGCGATTCCTCCCACCACTCGGAGGGAAATCGAGATTCGCCGCTTGCATAGGGTTGGCACCTCACAAGAATTAAGAGCTTTATCTCTTGACAAGGTGCTTGGTGATGTGAGAAGCAAGGTCTCTATCCGAAGACAACTTGCAAGCTTTAGTGAACATCAAGCTCACATCTTCATGGTGGAACCCAAGAAGGTCTTTGAAGCTCTTGAAGATAAAGATTGGCTTGATGCCATGCATGAAGAGCTCAACAACTTCGAGCGCAACAAAGTGTGGAAGTTGGTGGAAAGACCCAAAGATTGCCGCAATGTTATCGGCACCAAGTGGATATTCAAGAACAAGCAAGATGAACATGGCATGGTGATAAGGAACAAGGCAAGATTGGTGGCTCAAGGGTATTCTCAAATTGAAGGCATTGACTTTGGAGAAACCTACGCGCCCGTGGCTCGACTTGAGTCAATCCGTATTCTTCTTGCCTATGCCTCTCACCATAACTTTAAGTTGCAACAAATGGACGTTAAGTCCGCTTTTCTAAATGGTCCACTAAATGAACTTGTTTATGTTAAGCAACCACCGGGGTTCGAGGACCTCAAGTATCCGAACCATGTCTACAAGTTGGATAAGGCACTCTATGGCCTTAAACAAGCCCCACGAGCGTGGTACGAGCACCTTAGAGAACTACTTATAGACCGTGGATTCCAAGTTGGGGAAATCGACCCCACACTTTTCACTAAGAAAGTTAATGGGGAGCTTTTCATTTGTCAATTGTATGTGGATGATATTATATTTGGATCGACTAACAAAGCATTTAACGAAGAATTCTCTAAGCTTATGACTGACAGGTTTGAGATGTCTATGATGGGCGAGATGAAGTTCTTCCTCGGATTTGAGATCAAACAATTGAGGGAAGCAACGTTCATCAACCAAGCAAAATACATTCAAGACATGCTCAAGAAGTACGAGTTGCTTGATCTCAAGGGTGCCTCTACTCCAATGCAAACCAAATGCCACCTTGAGCTCAACCCGAAGGGTAAGGATGTGGATCAAAAGGTATATCGCTCCATGATTGGATCTCTCCTCTACCTTTGTGCATCTAGACCGGATATAGTGCTAGCCGTAGGAGTGTGTGCAAGATATCAAGCGGCTCCTAAAGAAAGCCACGATGTGGCGGTCAAGAGAATCTTTCGATATTTGGCTTATACCCCAACTTATGGATTGTGGTATCCCAAGGATGCAAATTTCTCATTATGTGGATTCACGGATTCCGATTGGGCGGGAGATCATGATGATAGGAAGTCCACCTCCGGTGCTTGTCAATTTATTGGGAGGTCCTTGGTGAGTTGGTCTTCTAAGAAGCAAAATTGCATATCTCTCTCCACCGCCGAAGCCGAATATGTTGCAGCCGCTAGTTGTTGCACTCAGTTGCTATGGATGAGGCAAACTTTAAACGAGTACGGTGTCAATTGTGACAAAGTGCCTCTTCTATGTGACAACGAAAGTGCCATCAAGATTGCCTACAACCCGGTGCAACATTCAAGAACCAAGCATATTGAGATCCGCCATCATTTCATAAGAGATCATGTGGCCCGTGGAGACATTGACTTATCATATGTGGGCACAAGGGATCAATTGGCGGATATCTTCACGAACCCCCTTGAGGAAGGAAGGTTTTGCTTTTTGAGGAATGAGCTTAATATCATTGATTCGAGGTCCTTGGCTTGATCGCTTGCACACTCACCTAGGGCGTAATTGCATCTTATCTAGTTTAGATGTAGGCATGGAAATAGGGGGAGTGCGGTCCTAATACATTGGACAATCCCTCCCCCCACTATGCCGATAGCAAGTGTTCTTTTATCTCTATATTCATTCTTGTGACTAATGAGCTAAAACGACGAGTGTTGGTTATGTACCGAAGATACATCTTCGCGGTAACATGCCATACACTCATACACGGTGGCCTCGGCCACCAACCTCTTCTCCTTGAAGAGTTGATGTTATTTGGAGATTTATGTTGCTATTTACTCTCCTTTTCATGCATGTGGGAAACCTACTCAACTTGGCTCTTTTGATTCGATTTGGTTGTTGTGAGTTGAGTATGGTGTACCAATATCAGTTTGGAAATCTATCCCAAGCCTACTTTCCCCTGAAAACATTTCTCTCTATTGCACGCAAGTCATCCTTTTGAAAACTGGGGTTTTGGTTCAGCAGGTCGGAATATCCGGTTCATTTTGAACCGGAATATCCGGTGTAACTTATACCGGAATATCCGGTCTGGCGGCCCCTCCGGAGCACTCCGTCCGCCGGGGAACCTCTTTCTCGGCCGGATCTGCTCCTCCTCCGTCCAAGGAACTCACTCCTCCAAGCAATGGCCTCAATGGATGAGGGTAACTTCACTTTTCTTCTTCCTCTTTTGGATCTTGATGTGGAGTTATTTGTTTCAATGTTGCTTGGTAGAGATTGTTCCTAGGACTATTCCCTGCCTAGTACATACATTAGTTTTGCATTACATTGGATCGATCTAGTTTTAGACCGAGTCAAATCTCAGATCTGTAGTTTCTGTCTGACTCGGAATATCCGGTCCATCGTGACTCGGAATTTCCGGTCCCCCGGAATTTCCGGTCATGTCTGACCCGGATATTCCGAGCCAAACAAAGCAGTTTTAAGATTAACTCATGTTTAACTACATATGATCCATCGAATGCCTATCTAATGTGTGTATTACCTCCTGACTTGTGTGCACTTACCTTATGCTACCATCTATGATCAAATTCACAGGTGGAAGTGAGTCCGCAGGGGGATCAAGGCACACTGATCGAGCACCTGTTTCCAAGCAATCGGTCAACAAAGGAAAGGGCATTGCACCTCCGAGAAAGAAGAAAGCTGTTGCCAGCTAGCCCCCATATAAGAAGAGAAAGAGTACCTCTAGTTCCGAGCGTCTGAACTATTCCAAGATGCATGCAGTTGACTACTCTCAGCTGAGGCAGGGGGACTGGTACCTCAACGAAAGGGACACATCTCTTGATGATCGCAGTTATTGGTGCCAAGCACAGGAGCATATACTTGTGGATCTATACCTCTCTCTGACGAAGCCAATTCGACCCATGCACCCATTTGACTTTGCAACACTGCAGAAGAAGACTGCTTTTTCTGAGGCCATCCATATTGTGAAGACCATGGGGTTGGAGAGATTGGCACTCATCCGTTGTGCCTACAACGCGCAGCTCGTTATGCAGTTCTTCGCCACCCTAGTGATCAAGGGTGACTCGCAGAAGACAATGAAATGGATGACTGGGGAAGCTTACTGTGAGTCGAGCTTCGAGGAGTTTGGTAGGGTGCTGGGCTACATATTTGGTGGGGAGGACAATCCCCAAGGCGCTCGCATGCACCACCCCCACAAGCTCAACAAGAAGGAGACAACTCATATATATGGTGTGGGAGCCACCCCTGGATTCTCTCGGAACTTGCTGCCTTTGTATGATGTTCTTGTGCGCATTCTGCGTGAGAACATTGCACCGAGTGGTGGCAACAATGATAATGTGGTAACCCCTCTATGCAACCTGCTCCTTCACGCCAACCGCATTGTGGAGGACTCGGGCTCTGACACTGACTGGACAGTAGATGTGATGGATTACATCTACAATGAGATGTTTGATGCTATGACCACCAAGGTCTCCATTCCATATGCTCCATACATCATGAAGCTTCTCCTGTTTAAGTTCCCCAACCTCAACGTCAGCAACGGAGATATGGTGCCTCATGACTTCAAGAAGCTCTATGAGAAGAAGACTGTGGTCAAGCCCCCTCCTAGGCCTTCGACTACTTCAGCTCCAGGTGGATCTTTCATGGGTGATGCGAGGAGGGCTGCTGCTAGCTCTACTCATGTTCCCACCACTCATACACATGTCAAGAAGCTAAACTGGTTCCAGCGCAACATCCTCTGCATGAATGTGGACATCCGTAAGGAGCAATACAAGGCCTACAAGGATCGCCGTCAGCAGGACCACAAGCTTGACTTGATCCTTCACCATGCTTCTGGCTCCCCTGCTCCTGATGATCTGTCTGAGCCCCTGTCCTTTGCTCAGTGGAACGAGGGTTCCTTGGCTCCATGGACCCTGATTGACCAGGACCTTGGTGGCAGCTCGTACACCACAGGTTATGACTATGATGAGGAGGATGAGGATGAGGATGAGGAGGCAGCTGATGATGAGGATGAGGTCGAGGATGATGATGATGAGGACGCTGATGCTGATGATGATGATGAGGAGTACACCTCGGACTGAAGACTTCCATGGGACGTAGCATCGCTCTTCTTCCTTTTTGGCGTTTCGATGCCAAAGGGGGAGAAGTTGCTCTACTAGGACTTCTTCGGGGATTTGCAAGGGTCGGGCACAAGCTTATGCGTTTATCATTTATTTGCGCTTGTGTCCATTTATCGTGTTTTTAGTTACTTGTGAAACTCTCCTTTTGTCATTTGTGATATCTTTGTATTGAGACAATGTTTGATGCTATCATTATATTGTGCTTGAGACTTGGAATTGATTGTGTTGGTATTCTCTTCATATTCTATATGCACAAGGTATGAAAATCTATCTAGTCTCAAGTGCTTTCATTATCTTACATCTTGTCTCGTTTCTCCTTTGTGATATCTTGTGGTTATTGTTATAAAATTGCTCCTATCCTCTGTTATCTTGTGTTGCATACTTGCATATATTTAGGGGGAGCCATTTTCTGCCAAAAACATGATATTACTGTTTGTTTCTTTGCAAATCTTGGTATTGTCATCTAACACCAAAAAGGGGGAGATTGAAAGAACATTTCTTAAATCCCTAGTGTTTTGTGTGTTAGTTAACAATACCAATGATATACTAATCCTATTGCTAAGTATTTCAGTTTGGGTGAAACTCATATCACAAATCTTAAAGCCAAACTGTAGAGAAAAAGAGTTTCTGGAATTCTTCAGGGACTCGGATATTCCGGTCCCCCCACCGGATATTCCGAGTCAGCCCCAGATTTTGGCTAATTCAAGTTCAGAAGTGGCACTGACTTCAATCGGAAAATCAGCCCGAATATTTTCAAGGACCCGGATATTCCGGTTCACCAACCGGATATTCCGGTTCACCCACCGGATATTCCGAAGCAACCTCAGGAAAATTGCTAAGTCAAAATTCAGAAGTGGCACTGACTTCAATCGGAAAATCAGCCCGGAGATTTCAAGGACCGGATATTCCGGTTCACCAACCGGATATTCCGGGTCAGTCTCAGGAAAATTGGCTAAGTCAAGAATCAGAAGTGGCACTGACTCCAACCGGAAATTCAGCTCGGACATTTCAATGACTCGGATATTCCGAGTCAACCGAAGAAAATCGACTAAGTCAAGTTCAGAATCTGTTCTGATCTCAACCGGAAATTCAGCCCGGATATTTTCAAAGGCCCGGATATTCCGGGGCACCGGAATTTCCGGTGCAACTTATACCAGAATTTCCGGGTGACCAAGACAACCAACGGCCAGATTTTGAGGGGGAGTATAAATACCCCCTCACTCACTCAAGAACATTTGAGCTCTCAGACTTTCTCTCTCCTACCATTCTTGAAAGCTCAATTCATCAAGATCTCCCAATCCCCCCCACCCAAACTCATAGATCTTTGGAGGATTGGAGGAGAAGGCCCAGATCTACATCGTCACCGAAGGGATCTTCATTTCTCCCCCATTCACTTGGGGATTTCGTGGCTAGGGTTTCCGGTGGGAAAACCTAGTTCACCATTGTTGTACTCTTGGTGTTACCTTGACCTTTTGTGGTCCTTGACCTGTTGTGGTCTTCTTGGGAGCCCCCAATTCAGTTGTGGGTGTGTGCCTCAAGCGTTTGTAAGAGATTCGATCTCCGCCCTAAAAGGGGATCAATAGTGGAAGGTGGACTCGAAACCTTTGTGGTTGAGTTCATCGGAGAAGAAGGTGAGCCTTTGTGGCGTTGCGGCTAACCTGTTGTGCTAGCGCACACCTCTCCAAACGAGACGTACACCCTTGGGTGGAACTCGGGAATAAATCTTCGTCTCCGCGTGCTTCACTTGGTTTACTTTACCCTTTACTCCCATACTTGCTTCTTGCTATTGCTTAGTTTCTCATTTAGGTAAATTCCTCGTAGTTGCATATCTATCTAGAGAATTTACCTTTGAGTTGAGCATAAAATTAAAAAGACCTAAAATTTGTAATAGCACCTATTCACCCCCCCCCCCCCTCTAGGTGCCGGATTCCCGTTCAAAAGGCCTCACCCTATTCTCCTGTGAATTCGACCACAAAGGTTCGAATCCACTCTTCCACTAAGGACTCCTTTAAGGGCGGAGAAGATCCCGTACAAACACGTGAGGCACACACCCACAACTGAATTGTGGGCTCCCACAACGACCACAACAGGTCAAATCCACAAAGAAATCCACAAAGGATCAAGAACACACAAAGATGAACCTAGCTATCCACAAAGGAACCCTAGATTCGTTGCCCCTCAAGAAATAGAGGGGGAAAATCAAATCGCTTCGGTGGAGTTGTAGATCGGTGGCTTCTTCCTCAGATCCCCAAGTATCAAAGGATTTGAGTGACTAGATTGGGAGATCCGGAAGAAACGAGCTTCAACACCAATGGAGGAGAGAGAAAATATGTAAGCTTGGTCTGCTGGAGGTAGGTGGAGGGGTATTTATACCCCTCTCAAAATCTGCCCGTTGAACAGCCGCCAGCCCGGAAATCTCCGGGTTGAGGACCGGAGATCTCCGGACTCCGGAAATCTCCGGGAGAAATTCCGGTAGAACTTGACTCTAGATCAGTACTGATTTAGCTTCTTAACTTGGTCGAAAAATCTCTGGCGCTCGGAGATCTCCGGACCGGGGCTCGGAAATCTCCGAGCTCCGGAAATCTCCGGGAGCATTTCCGGCTCAGCTTGATCTGGAGTCAGTACGCAATCTGATCTGAGACTTAGCGAAAAACTTGATTGACTCGGAGATCTCCGAACCCTGGAAATCTCTTGATTGAAATCCTGATGAAAGACCAAGTGAAGTAGACATGAAACTTAGGCCAAGTAAGTGTTCCTCTTTATCAAACTACGTGTAAAAGAACCTGCAAGCTTCATCACAAACATTAGAACACCTTTTGTGTTGTCATTAGTCACCAAAATCTGGGAGTGCATAGAATGCACTTTCAATTTCCCCCTTTTTGGCGAATGATGACAACATGAAAGGAGAACGGATTTGCAAAATATAGACGGAGCTCCCCCTAAGTGAGTGCACTATTTTTAGGATGTTTTTGGAATACAAAGTGCACGTTCCTTAGGATCAACACCCCCCCTAGATTTTACAAAACACACAAATACACAATACAAACAAGAAGCAACAAACTTAGACAATAGAGTTATTACAATAGAGAATTTAACGGTACTCATGTCTCACACACATGAAGAAAATAAATAGTCACGAAAATAGGGAGCACACAAGAAAAACAAAACAAAAAGAAGGAAGTGCTCCCAACCCATGCAAATCCCGAGAGTCCTAGAGATACTTCTCCCCCTTTGGCATCAAGATACCAAAAAGGGAGGAGGTTCTACTAAGGTCCCATGACTCAAGAGTCTGAATCCTGCTCGGCATCATCATTCTCGTCCTCCTCAGCATCATCATCATACTCGAGATCGCTGTCCTCTGGCACTGCATCATCCCAATCAAAAGTGAGTCCATCTGCATTCCAATCCTTGAAAGGAATCACAGGCTTCAAAGGGTGCTTCGGAGCAGGCATCTTCATATGAGCCATCATCTCGTCTTGGCGCTTCATAATGCGATGGTTTTGAGAGTAGATGGAGTAGTTCTCACTGTGAATGCAACAGTTCATGTTCATGATTTTCTCAATAGCTCAAACTACCCATGGGCGACTCTTATTGGCAGCTTTCTTGATGTTGGGATTGGAGGGAAGCCGAGAAGGACCACCAAAAATCTCATCCTTGTTGATATCTTGCATGGTGGCTTGTTGTTGAACAAGGTGAGCAGATTTCTGAATAAGCAGGGCTGCCTTGTGGGGCTGAGTACCAAAGGCTGCATCAAAATCATCTCCGTCTTGTTCAGAAAGCTTGTAGAGCCTCTTGATGAGTAACATCACATAGGGAGCATATGGAGGAACTTTCCTCTAAAAAACTGCCAGAGACATCTCCTGGAAAATGAAATCCATGACATCCACTTTGTAGACTTCCTGCTCAACCTCATATTCACCAAGATAGGCCGCATGAGCCTTGGCCATCAAGTTGACTAGGGCCCCAGCAATATTGTCCGCATTACCTGCAATGGGAGCAATAGTCCAACGGAACATGCGAAGCAGAATATCATAAGTAGGGAGAAGACCATTCTGAGAGCCAATCCTTCCTCCAGGCTGATAAAGATCAGTCATGACATGCTTGTTGTAAGAAATGCCCTGGACATGCATGCAGGCGCCAGCTGGAACAGACAAACCACTGAAGGGACAGCCAAGAATCCGAGCAAACTCTCGGAAAGAGGAAGTCAAGCGCTGCCTGCCAGACATCCAGGTCATCCCAATATCCTCTGAGGAGTCAAACACCACAGTAGCATAGAACTGATGGATAAGAGATACATTGTAGTTGCACTCAGTCCTCATCAAGTGCTCCAGACCCAGAAGTCCACATACCTTGACAGCACCACCAAAATAGTCAGCCTTCTTCATTAGTTTGTCAAAGTCAATCCACTTCATGGGGCAGACGGGCTTGTCAATTGAGAACTTCTGATAAACTTCCCTGTAGAGCCATGCCATCTCAGTGCAAAAGTAGTTAGGATCATCAGACTCCACATTATAGGAGAGCTCACTTCGCCACTTGCGAAAACTGCCTTTGTTGAAGTCTTCAAGACGGAGCTCGGGCCTCTTCTTCTTGCTAGGCCCAGTGGGTTTCCTGAGCAGAGCTGCAGACTCAGCAGGTGTGCTATCTTCACTTGAGGACCCACTGGGAGGGCGAGAATGAACTGGTTTGCCTTTTCCACGTGTAGAGATTTGCTTGAAACGGCCTCGAGGGTTGGAACCTGCAAACACACAGCAAAGAGAGGATGGAAAGCATATGGGGTAAGCACTCATGTCCGAGAATGAAAATGGAACGTACTAGAGAAGTTTTTGCAAAAACAGTATCTGTCCTTAGCTGATTTAATTCTGAGTAGGCCGGAGATTTCCGGGTCTGACTCGGAGATCTCCGGGGTCCGGAGATTTCCGAGTCTGACTCGGAGATTTCCGGTCTGCACGAAATTTTGAAAGATCTGAACAAGAACTATGAACGAAAAACAGATCTGTGCACGTGGAGTGTAGAGCATGCCAAGGGGAGCAATTCTACCAAAGGAAACAAGCAACAACCTCCTAAATCGGCTAGGTTAAACGAAAACTTGTTTCGTCCTAGATTTGAAAAACGAGGAGTTACCGGAAGACATCGCGGAAAGCGTGCGGATGAAAACGAAGCCCTCGAGGAGGAGAAGAAGATCCCCGAAGCACGTGAGAAACCTTCGAACGATCAACCCGCAGCAAGGAACAGAAGACTTGGAGATTTTCGGAGGAGAGAGAGGAATAGGGCACGGGGTGGATGAACTGGCCGAACCGGCCGGTCCACCCGTGCCCTTATATAGGCAGGAAAAATTTGAACCGGAAATCTCCGGACTGAGGCTCGGAGATCTCCGGGTGCCGGAGATTTCCGGGGCTATTTCCGGATACGGACTTAGCCCTGGAAAACTTTTGCACGCTCGGAGATTTCCGGACATCGGACCGGAGATTTCTGGACCCCGGAGATTTCCGGCTCTAATTCCGATTCAGCTTCGCCTGAGGTCAGTGCCGAAATTGAAAAGGACTTAGGTGCCGAAAAATCGCAGGGGCCGGAGATTTCCGAGTCTCAGCTCGGAAATTTCCGGACAATAATCATCACAGGTCAGTGCTGATTTTTGAATGGACTTAGTCTCGAAATTCTTTGGTGGACCGGAGATTTCTGAGTAAGGCTCGGAGATTTCCGTTCAAACCCAAAAACTCCAGGAACAAGAAACAAAAGGGGACATGAGTGGGGAAAAACATGTTTAAAGATAGTGAAAGGCTTAGGATAGACACTCAAACTGAAAAAGAAGACACACTCAAGTTGCAAGAAACGTAAAGCACAAGAGAAGACCAACCAGGAGTGTGTTTTCCCAAAAAGAGCCAAAGACAATGCAAGTGAGAATCAAAGAATAAAACCAAAAAGAGCCCAAAGAAAAAAAAAGAGTGTTGGTGGCCGAGGCCACCGTGTATGAGTTGTAGCATGGTACCGTGAAGATATATCTTAGGTCCATAACTACATCTCTTAGGTCCATAACTACATCTCAACATTGAAGCTCACAAATTATATTTAATTTGAAGTTTTAGCAATGGTATGTCACTATATGCATATTAGGGGGAGGAAGAGTCCAATGTATTAGGAAAACACTCCCCCTAAGTCCATGCGTACCTCTAGGTCTAATAAAGCCTTAAGCGTTGGAGTGGGTGTACGGAGTTCAAGCCAAGGCCCGAGAATCTATGATATTGAGCTCATTCCTCAAGTAGCAAAAACGGGCTTCATCAAGGGGCTTCGTGAAGATATCCGCGAATTGATCCCTTGTACCAACATATGATAGATCAATATCTCCTCGAGCCACGTGATCGCGGATGAAGTGATGACGAATCTCAATGTGCTTGCTTCTTGAATGTTGCACTGGATTGTATGCAATTTTGATGGCACTCTCATTATCACATAAAACCGGCAGTTTGTCCAAGAGAACACCGTAATCCTTTAAAGTTTGCCGCATCCAAAGAAGTTGAGTACATCCGCTTGCGGCAGCGACGTACTCGGCCTCCGCCGTGGATAAAGAGATGCAATTTTGTTTCTTCGAGATCCAACTCACCAAAGATCTTCCAAGAAATTGACACGTCCCGGATGTGGACTTCCTATCATCAATGTCGCCCGCCCAATCGGAGTCGGTGTATCCACAAAGAGACAAGGTGCCATCTTTGGGATACCACAACCCAAAGCAAGGGGTATGAACCAAATATCTGAATATTCTCTTCACGGCCATCAAATGACTTTCCTTAGGCGCGGTTTGATAACGAGCACACACTCCAACGCTTAAAACGATATCGGGCCTAGACGCACACAAATAAAGAAGAGACCCAATCATAGAACGATACTACTTTTGGTCTACCTCTTTACCGTCGGGGTTGAGTTGGAGGTGGCACTTGGTTTGCATAGGGGTAGTCACACCATTAAGTCCAAGCAATTTGAATTTCTTGATCATATCTTGAATGTACTTGGCTTGACATATGAAGGTCCCTTCCCTCAATTGCCTTATCTCAAAGCCAAGAAAGAACTTGAGTTCACCCATCATGGACATCTCGAACTTGTCGGTCATTAACTTGGAAAACTCATCATTGAACACACGGTTAGTAGAACCGAAGATAATGTCATCGACATATAGTTGACAAATGAAGAGTTCACCATTAACCTTTTTAGTGAAAAGAGTGGGATCGATTACCCCAACCTCAAATCCACGGTCTACCAAGAACTCTCTCAAGTGCTCGTACCATGCACGGGGGGCTTGTTTAAGGCCATAGAGAGCTTTGTCCAAGACGTTGACATGGTTAGGATGGTTGGGGTTTTCAAAACCCGGGGGTTGTTTAACATACACAAGTTCTTGCAAGGGACCATTAAGAAAGGCGTTTTTTACGTCCATTTGCTGCAATTTGAAACCATGGTGAGAAGCATAAGCGATAAGAATGCGTATCGATTCGAGTCTTGCAACCGGTGCAAAAGTTTCTCCAAAATCGATGCCTTCGACTTGAGAAAATCCTTGGGCCACCAACCGTGCCTTGTTCCTTACAACGATACCATGTTCATCTTGCTTGTTCTTGAAGATCCACTTAGTACCAATAACGTTGCGGCAATCTTTCGGCTTCTCAACTAGGCGCCACACTTTGTTGCGCTCGAAGTTGTTAAGTTCTTCATGCATAGCCCCTAGCCAATCGGGATCTTCAAGAGCCTCGAAAACTTTCTTGGGCTCGACCATTGAAATATGTGTTTGATGCTCACTAAAATGAGCTAATTGATTTCGTGTGGAGACCTTTGCTCGTATATCACCAATGACCTTGTCGAGAGATAACGCCCTAAGTTCCAAAGACTTAGCAAAGCGAGCTTGACGACGAGTTTCAATTGCCGCCCTTGTTGAGGGGACAATTTCTTGACCATCTTGATCCTTTGGATCCTCGTCTTGACCTTCTAGAGGGCCATGATCATCATGAGAAGTCTCTTCGTTTGGTGGAGAAGGATGATCTTGCCCTAGAGTAGAACTTGGAGAAGTGGAGTTGTCTTCAATAATCTTGGTGGAGGAGACATGATCTTTTTGATGATGATCCTCTTGAGTTTCAACTTGAGAAGAAATGGTATGCTCTTGTTGAGGAAGATCTTGAGATTGTTCTTGAGGGGATTCATCATTTGCTATGGGTGAGCAACCTTGTGGTTCTTGTGATGGTGAGGTCTCCTTGATGGGAGAACTTGCGACTTCTTGAACAACTTCTTGATGGACTTCAATGGGGCGAAGAAAGCCCACCCCCATCTTCTTAATGGCATCAAAAGGTTTTTCATCACCTACATCACAAACACCAACTTGCTCCACTTGGGAGCCATTATTTTCATCGAATTCCACACTACAAGACTCTATGATAATCCAGGAGGAATTATCAAAGACTCTATAAGTGTGAGACTCGCTACCATATCCGACAAAGATTCCCTCAATAGATTTAGATTGGAACTTACCCAACCAGACACCCTTGACTAGATAATAGCACTTACATCCAAACACTCGGAAGTAGCCAATGTTGGGTTTATTGCCGGTAAGGATCTCATATGGAGTCTTCTTCAAGCCCTTGCGGAAATAGAGGCGATTTGATGAGTGACAAGCGGTGGAAATAGCGTCCGCCCAAAGTTGATGGGAGACTTGAACTCCGCCAACATAGATCTCGCCATATCAATGAGAGTCCGGTTCTTTCTTTCGGCAACGCCATTTTGTTGAGGAGTGTAAGCAGCGGAATATTGATGACGAATGCCTTCTTCACTAAGAAAGTCGTTAAGAGTGTAGTTCTTGAATTCCGACCCATTGTCACTTCGAACAACCAATATGGGAAGGTCATGTTGGCGTTGAACTTTCTTTGAGAAGTCGATGAAGACTTGTTGAGTTTCATCCTTGGTCTTGAAGAAATAGACCCATGTATACCTTGAGTAGTCATCAACAATCACGAGATAATATTTCTTGCCACCAAGACTTATCTCCGGAATTGGTCCAAATAGATCAACATGAAGTAGCTCCAAAATCCGGGAAGAAGATATGATGGTCTTGCTAGGATGAGGAATATCATGCATCTTGCCTTCCACACAAGCTCTACAAATTCGATCCCTTGAAAAGAAAACATGATCTTTTAGTCCAAGGATGTGGCCACCCTTGTTCGAGACTTTGCAAGGTACGCATGTTTACGTGGGCTAGTCGGCGATGCCAAAGCCAACCCACGTCGGCTTTTTCGAGGAGACACATGGCTTGAGAAGTGGTGGCTCCGGAGAAGTCCACCACATAGAGCTCATGCTTCACGTATCCCACGAAAGCCACTCTTAGCGACTTACTCCACAAGAGGACCACAATGTCCTTATCAAAGAAGGGAGAGATCCCCATCTTTGTTAAGGCACGAACCGATAACAAATTATAGCCAAGAGATTCAACAAGCATAACATTGACTAGAGTAATGTCGGGGGCAACTACCACTTTGCCAAGCCCGGTTACCTTAGACCTTGATAAGTCACCAAACGTCACGGTTACTTGATCTTCATTAGATTTCAACTCCGTGACGAGTTCTTTGCTCCCGGTCATATGACTTGTACATCCACTATCAATTATCCATTTTGAACCACCAGGAGCAAGATCTGACAAGAGATCACTTCTTGCATTTAGCAACCCATTGCTTCACAATGGGCGCTTATGGTTAGCGACAAGAGACTTAGGAACCCAAATAGCATATGAAATAAAACCATAGTAGGGTCCAATGTAACGAGCACAAACATTCCCATAATAATCGACATATAAAGCATAGTTAGGGTTGTTGTCCCCGGCGTGATCTTTACGAGTAGGCTTGCCCCTTGTGACATTCCTACTCGCAAGACCTTCCTTGGATTGAATGGAGTCGGCCTTCTTGGCTTGGATGGGGTTGACGCTCTTGGGAATACCCTTCTTGGCATTCATCTTCATGGGAGGCACATATCCAAGACCTTCCTTTCCTTGTCGAGTGTGAGGCTCCACGATGGGAGTCTCAACAACTTGCTTACCCTTGAGAAGGATGATCTTGGATGTGGAGGCCTTAGTCATCTCACTTTTCAACCTAGCATTCTCCTTCACAAGATTAACATTATCACACGAACACTTAGAGGCAGAGATGCTAAGAGAATCAAGGTTAGTTAGCCAAGTTTGGAGTTGAGCATACGACTCCTTTAGAAGAGCATGTTCACTCTCCAAAGCCTTGTGGGCTATGACGAGCTTCTCCATGTCCTCAATGAGTCTAACATGCCCAACCGCAAATTCGGCTTTATCTTGTTGAGCCACCTTGAATTTAGCAAAGTACATATCACGATCCTTAATGAGCTTAGCATGTGAGGAATTATGAGTTTCCTCAATAGTTTCAAGTTGCTCCTCAAGACGAGCATGAGACTATTCAACCTCCTCAAGAGAGGATTTCAAATAACATAGAGAAATAGCGTCTTCTCTTTCTATCTTACCCTTCTCTTCATTGAGATGCTCTAGCTCACCAATCCGAGCCATGAGGGCACCAACATGTTTTTTGCTATCACCTTGCAAGTTAGTGATAAAAGAGTCGAATGCCACAAGCTCTTGCTTGATTTGAAGGCTAGAGGCATCATCAAGTTCATTCATTTCATTCATGATAGAGGGAGAGGATGAAGGTACCTCCGATGCCTTTGCCATAAGACACCTTGAGCTCTTGGTGATGGAGTTCTCATTTGGCGATGTGAATAGTGATGATGAAGAGCTTGTCGTAGTTGAAGGAGTTCTTGTTGTGATGGAGAAACGGTAGTTGTTGATGTGGTGGCAAGAGCCGCCACTTCATTTGGCGTTTCTTCCTCCGATTCTTCATCATCGGTAGGATACTCCTCTTGAGTCAACAACACAATGCGAGGCTTCTTGTTAAAAGGCCTCTTCTTTCCATAGGCCTTCTTGGGGGGCATCTTGGTTTTGTCCTTGAGCACTAGACGTCCACCATGCTCTTCTCTTTTCTCATAAGGGCACTCGGCAACGAAATGGAACTTGTCTTGACAGTTGTAACATGTCCTTGACTTGGAGGGTGAGACCCTATCGGCTTGAGGTGCACTCTTGTCAAAACACATCTTGCCTCTTGAGGGGTTGTTCCAAAATGTGCGAGCCGCAAGAGCGAGATGATCATTTTAGGCAATCTTGAGTGCTTCCTCGGACATGGCGGCAAAGCTTCCAAGATCATCATCATCGTTGTCTTCCTCAACGGTAGCCTTCAAAGAAAGGTTGGTTGTGCCTCTTTGCATTCCAAGAGACCTTGTGTCTTGAGCATTCTTAGTGGCTACCTTATAAGCGGCCATCTCTTGCATAACCTCATTAGATGTCATGAGATGGTAGTTGTGTCTTCCTTGAAGACTCTTGACATCGGTTGGCTCACATGCCATCATAGAACTAACATACTTTCTCTTGATCCAAGCATCATCAATGTTGTCGTGGTATCGACATAATTGATAGGAGACGGGGGTCCTCTAGCCTACGTATGGATTGTGGGGAAGAAGGTTGGTGTCGTCGAGGACGGGATTGAACACGGCGGTTTACCCAGCTTCGGATCCCGCAGCGGTGGCGAGATCCTACGTGCTGCTATAATTCACTATGAGGCAATAGCCGTGAACAGGTTACAATGTGTATGATGCGTATCGAAGCGTGCCCTAAAGGCTCCCTGGTGGCCGGCTTATATAGGCGGCCAGACCCCAGAGTACAAGGCAAGTACTTGTCCGGCAAGTAATCAGAGTCCTAGACCTAGCCGGCTTAGTTGCCGCCTTCCGTCTTGGGCTTGGTGGCTTGATGGGCTTCGGCCTTCCGCCTTCCTTGGACCGTCCGCCTACTTCCTTGTACGTCAGCTATTTGGGCCGCCCGGCAGGCTTCAGCCTTACCACCCTTGGGCCACCCTGGACTAGCCGGATTGATCCATGTTGGTGATACCCCTAGTTGATATATCCCTAACATTAGCCCCCAGAAAGGTTGAAGTTCTCCAGGCGCCGGCTTCTTCTTGATTCTTCATCTGCCAATATTGGCGGCTGCAGGACTTGAACCATTCTGAAAATCGACGAGGCATGCATGTCTTGATATTGACACGCGACCGCCTTTATCCAACATGGGAAAAGACGGCTACTTCGCAATCTCACCGAGCATTCTTCTTGACGCATCCCACTTAGCCGGCTCACGACAGTTTGAAAACGGCCTAGGCGGGAATCTCGACATGATCACGAATCGCGGGAAAAGAGGAGGCGTGGAGATCGTGCGATCATGCGCCGCAGCGGATGCTGGACACGTGTCCGAATAAAAACGCCGTTTGCACAGGGAGCAACGCCTGGACCTATAAATAGGGAACCGAACGGTTCATTTTTGCACCCCTGCCTTTGCTCTCCTCGACCTCTTGCCTTTCCACTTCTCCGCTTCTTGCTTCCGAGCGAACTCCGGCGAGCACTCTCCTCCGACGACCTCCGCGCACGGCGATGTCCACCGGCCAAGACATTCCTTCCACGGCGTCCAGCGGTCCGGCGACAGAAACCGCGCCCGCGGCAGCGATGGGCGGCGCGATATCTCGCCCCGCGACGGCGGCGACGGGCAATGTCGCCACCGTCGCCTCTCGGATTCCTACCGCGCGCGCGTCGGTGGTGGTCTCCTCGGCTCCTCCATCTTCCACCGTGGCGACGGCGGCGAGAGGCGCTCCCGTCGACGAGGAAGAGGAAGCGGCGGACCTCGGGTCCCGCTACTGGCTTCCCTCCATAGTCGACGAAGACGCCCTCCAAGACTTGGAGGCCGTCGGCTATCTCCCCACTCGGGAAGACTTCCAATGGAGATCCGCCTTGGGAGACGTCATCCCGGCTCCGAAAGCCGGGGAACGGGTAATCGTCACCTCCCATTTAGTTAGGGGAATGGCTCTGCCGCCTTCCGCCTTTTTCAGCGAGGTCTTAGATCACTATGGGCTCCAGCCCCACAACATAGCGCCCAATAGCATCTTAGTCTTAGTCGGCTTCACAGCTCTGTTCGAGGGCTACCTAGGTATTAGGCCTAGCGTAGACTTTTTTCAGATACTGTTTCCGTTGCCGGCGTCAGACCGTGCCGGACGGCGGGCTGGCAACCTGCGGCAGTGTCACTTTCAACTGCCGTCAGGGCCGCCAATGGTATCCTAAGATACCATATCTTGAATCCGTCAAGGGCTGGACCTCCACATTCTTTTAGTGCCAAGATATGGCAGCTCCGGGTCGCCAATTTGGCATCCCGGAATTCGTCAACGCGCCGCCTATGCCCAGGCCATGCTGGGACGAGGCGGTGCCCAAGCTGACGGAGGAACTCCGCCTTTTTCAAAGGCGGATTGAATTCCTCACCCGGACGATGGCTCCCCCTCTGCTGGACGGGGTCGACACCGTCATCTGCTGGCTCGGCCGTCAAATTCTCCCCCTGCGGTACAACCCGCACAAAATGTGTTAGTATTCGCCTACTGCCACGGCCTCTCTCCGCGTAAGAGAATAGAGGTTGCCGGTTGCCGACCTGGCGTTCCGGCTCCGCAGCCTCGTCAAGGCGGGGCTGGTGAAGGCGGTGGAGGGCGTGCCCATGCACACCCACGACAACCCTCCCCTCGAGGTAGATATCTTGCTCCTTGCCCCTTTTTGACAGCTTCGCCGGCTAATCCTGAGTTCCATTAACACTTGTCTTCTTTTCAGCTCTCCGACTTGGGGGAGGATGACCTGGCTCCCGACTTTTACGAGTCGGAAGCCGGGAAGACTAAGAAGCGCAAGGCATCCGGCGCCGCTTCCTCCACGGCGATCGCCGAGAGGAAGAAACGGATCGCAACGGCTAGCGAGCCGACTCTCGTCAACATTGACGAGAACGCGGGGATTAACATCCCTCGAAGGTACTCAATTTTGCTTTTTACTGTTGACGACGAGCTTCTTTAACACTGGCACCCAACTGACTTCTTGCTGTTTTATTGACAGGGAGAGGGTCGCAACTTCCCGGTTGACGACCAGGCTCCTTTCCAAGGGTAAGCGGCCCCAAGGCAGCTCGCCTGCTACCGTGCCGCCAACTCCCCAGCCCCGGGCCGGCAACTTTATGGGCGATGCTCGTCGCCAGCCCCCGGCTCCGGCTCCTGGCGCGCCGCCAAGGGCTTCCTCCGCTGACCGCGCACCCACGACTCCCTTCCTTTTGGCTGAGGCTACGGCCGATGACGCCGCTCAATCGCGCGCCGCCAAGGAAGGGTTGCTGGAGGCGGCTGCCGGCGGGTCTCAGAGGGCAGCCCCGACTGCAGGAGGCGGCAAAGTTAGGGACCCTTGGTCCACCTTCACGAAGGCCAAGGAGTCAGCCTTAGCTTTTGCCAACTTAACCTCCCAGGCCTTCGCCGACTTGGAGGGCGACCTGTCTGTAAGTTTTTACAACTCCGGCATATACATAGTCTTGCCCCCCGAGCACTTAGATGGCATGTCGAAAAAAAATTGACTGCCGGCTTAGTGGTTATTCGACAATATGTTTTATGCCTTTTGCTTTTTCCTGCAGGGCCTTGTGTCCGCCAACGTTGAGCTTGTCTCCTCCCGAGTCGAGATAAACCAGCGGTGCCGCGACCTGAAGAAGGATTGCGAGGCCAAGGACCTGCGGATTGCCGAGTTGGAGGCGGACCGCCAAAAAGATGAAGGTAGGGTTGACCCGTTTTGCCTTCAACTATATTTTCGACTTATGTTGCCGTCTATCATTTAGTTAGCGAATCCATATTTGTAGAACTGCTAGACCATGCCCAGGATATACTGAAGGCGTCCACTGATATGCAAGCTCTTATGAATGAAGCTTCCGATTTGGCAGCCGCCAACTTGGCGATGAAGGAGGATCACCAGAAGGAGATGGAGGCCCAGCAGCTCAAATTTGCGCAGGAATCTAGCCACCTCACTGGTGTGCTGGAAAGCCTGCGCAAGAAGTTGGCGGAGGCGGAGAAGACGGCTGCCGAGGAAATCTCCAAGCAGACTTCTCGCGCCCAAACTGCTGAGGATGCGTTGGCGGCTCATATGGTTGAGCTGTCCGCTTTACATAACTCTGTCCTTGGTAATTTTTCACTCCTTACTTTGATTTTGCCGTTTTGCTTAGCATGAGCTAAACTGATGGTTTTATTTTTGATGCAGTTCCCGCCGGTTTGGGCGATGACAAGGTTGCCAGCCCCCGCCTGGATCGCCTTGCGCGTCTATGCGAGCTGATCACCGAGACTTTGGCGGCGTCCAAGCGGTTTGCCGCCAAGTTCTTCATCTCCTCTGGCAGTCAGGAACCGACCGAATTCAGCGACGTGCCCACTATGTTGGATCAGGCTACCAAACTGCACAAGAGCTCGCTGAGGTCGGCGGCGCGGGGTGGTGCCAAGACTGCACTTGGGCTATTCATGGTGCACTACCCCCGAGGCGGAGATAGAAGCCGTCACCGAAGGCATGCCGTCTACATATGAAGACGGCAGCGAGGTCGAGCCGGCCGCTGTTCTGGACAGCGTTGCCGGCTATGCCACGCGTGTTGCCGACATGGTGGATATTTCAATCTTCTACCGGCGCCATCCTGTGCCTGCCGGAGGGGAAGCTGGAGCTGCCGGCACGGCCGAGGCGGAGGGGAGTGACAGTTCCGGGGCTGAAGTTGTCAGCCCCCAAGCCTGATGTAGACGCTCCCCCGAGCCATAACTTTCTTTCCTTGCCTCCTTCTAGCATGATTTGTCAGCCCCTGAAACAATGCAACTTTGACTTGTAATATTTGTATATACTTTTGTTGTTGCTCTGCTAGGCGGAAACTAGCTGACAAGTTTTATTTTGCCTTATTTATATGGCCCGCCTTAATTTTACCCTGACCTATATGTTTGACTTTTTGTATGTTGACGAACCTCAGCCGGTAACTTTAGCTGAAACAACCAGGGCTAAACCATGCGTTTAGGATCAGAGACCAAAGCCAACATGTTGGTGTCAAAGACATACTACTAGGCGAACCACATATAAGTAATCAGAGGTAAAGGAATTAGGCGGCGCAAAAAGTTTATTTTTGCTTTAGGTTGGCTCGAAAGCTGCAAGTATCTACCGGTTTGAACCTTTACAGCTAGAAAAATAGGTAACTTAGATACATAGGGGAAATATGATTGCAAGAAAAGACAAAAGATGGCATGCTTCTCAACATAGATGAGGAACCATAGACTTTTATTTCATAATCATATTTAACTTATTACAATTATAAATTGCTAAGTGTAGAAAGGACGAGCTGCTCAATATTCCAAGGCCGTCTTGTTTGTTCGAACGGATCGTCAATGCCTCTTTTGCGCTTGGTTCCCCTTTTTCCTGCCGCCTTTTTGCGCCTCTTCTTTTCGTCTTCGTCGTGGATGTCGGCCAGGTAGTAGGAACCATTGAGCAGCGCCTTTGTGACTATAAACGGTCCTTCCCATGGCGGGGATAACTTGTGCAAGCCTTTTCTGTCTTGAATTAGGCGGAGAACCAGGTCACCTGTTCTGAAGCTTCGCTTCCGCACTCTCCGGCTATGATAGCGGCGAAGTTGTTGCTGGTACAAGGCGGAGCGATGTAGAGCGACGTCTCTTTCTTCGTCTAGTAGGTCTAGGTTGTCCTGTCTTGCACCTTCTACGTCTTGCTCGATGTAGGCTTGAACTCTTGGGGAGTCATATTTCATGTCGGTAGGTAGCACCGCCTCAGCGCCATATACCAAGAAGAAAGGAGTGTAGCCGGTAGATCTGTTTGGCGTTGTGCGCAAACTCCATAGTACCGACTGTAACTCATCTGCCCAAGCGTCGGCTGCCCTGTGTAATGGAGCTTCGAGACGAGGCTTAAGTCCTGATAAGACTAGGCCGTTTGTACGCTCTACTTGTCCATTGGATTGAGGGTGTGACACGGATGCCAAATCAAGCCGGATACCCAGATCACTGCAGTATTCTTCTATGTCGCCTTGAGATAGGTTGCTGCCATTATCAGTGATAATGCTGTGTGGAACTCCAAACCGAGAGATAATTCCCCAGAGGAAATTGGTGGCTGTTCGTGCGTCAAGTTTGCTGATCGGCTTAGCCTCGACCCATTTGGTGAACTTGTCGACAACGACCAATAGGTGGGTGTACCCACCACGCGCCTTCTTGAAGGGACCCACCATGTCTAAGCCCCAGACCACGAACGGCCAGGTGATTGGAATCGTCCTCAGTTCTTGTGCCGGCAAGTGAGGTTGACGCGCGTATAACTGGCAGCCTTTGCATGTCTTTACGATGTTCTCGGCGTCTTCTTTGGCGGTAAGCCAGTAGAAACCTTGGCGGAAAGCTTTGGATACAATGGACCTGGCGGAAGCATGATGCCCGCAGGTACCAATATGTATGTCCTTCAAAATTTCCCGGCCTTCTTCAGGCTGTATGCACCGCTGATAGATGCCGCACGTGCTTCGCTTATATAGCTCGCCTTTTATTATCGTGAATGCCTTGGCTCGCCTTATGATCTGCCTTTTTAGCACCTCATCGTCCTCCGGCAACTTTCTGTCGATTAGAAAATCGAGATATGGGACTGTCCAATCCGGCTGTGCCAAGTAGACAGCGAGACTTGCCGCTTCTACCGGTTCTTCTGCATCGGGGTCCATCAAATCGGCGCCTTTAATGGATGGCTTGTGCAAATGTTCCAAGAAAATATCTTTTGGTACCTTTTTGCGTTCCGACCCTAGTCTTGCAAGTGTGTCTGCCGCCTCGTTCTCAGCTCTTGGAACATGCCGGACTTCGTAGCCCGCGAAGTTTTTTGCGAATTCGTCAACTTTGGCTCTGTATGCCGCCATTGTTGCGCTTTTCGCATCCCATGTTCCGCTTACTTGCTGCGCGACCAAATCTGAGTCGCCATAACAGAGGATTCTTTGGACGCCTAGGTCGTTTGCCACGTGTAACCCATGAAGCAAAGCTTCGTACTCGGCAACATTGTTGGTTGCTGTGAAGTGGATTTGTAACACGTAGCTAAGCTTGTCACATTTAGGCGTGCGTAGAACGACTCCAGCCCCCGAGCCTTTGAGCATCTTTGATTCGTCAAAGTGCATGACCCAATATTCTGATTCGGGGAGTGTCGTTTCCTCCATGGCTTCTGTCCAGTCGGCGACAAAATCTGCAAGCGCTTGAGACTTAATGGCGGTCCGTGGCTTATAGACTATATCAAAGGCGGCAAGTTCGATGCCCCATTTGGCAACTCGACCTGTTGCCTCTGCATTGTTGATTATGTCTCCCAACGGCGCCTTGCTGACTACTGTCACTGTGTGCTCCTGGAAATAATGCCTAAGCTTTCTGGCGGCGAAGAATACACCATAAGCCAGCTTTTGGTAATGTGGATACCTCTGCTTTGAGGCGGAGAATACTTCACTGATGAAATAGACCGGTCGTTGCTCACACGTCGCGGCTTCGTTCTCCTTTCTTTCCACAGCCAAGACAACGCTGACAACAGCTCCTGTTGCCGCGATGTGTAGCAGCATTGGTTCATGTGATCGAGGTGTTGCCAATATCGGAGCGGATATGAGGGCCTCCTTAAGTTGTTGTAAGGCGGCATTTGCCTCTGCTGTCCACTCAAAGTTGTCGGATTTCTTCAATAGCCGGTAGAGAGGCATTGGCTTTTCCCCTAGGCGGCTTATGAAACGACTGACGGCCGCCGCCGATCCGGCTAGGCGTTGCACGTCCTTCAGACAAGTAGGTCTGGATATGTTTTGGATGGCCTTGATCTTCTCCGGATTAACCTCGATCCCTCGCTCTGAGACGATAAACCCGAGCAGCTTGCCGGCTGGAACGCCGAAAACACACTTGGCGGGATTGAGTTTCATCTGATATCTCCAGAGATTCCGAAAAGTTTCTTCCAAATCCTCTAGAAGATCCCCCTTCTTTTTTGACATCACCGCGATGTCGTCTACGTAGACGTGAACATTGCGGCCAATCTGTTCGTGCAGGCAATTTTGCATACAGCGCTGGTATGTTGCCCCTGCATTCTTCAGGCCAAAAGGCATCGTGATGTAGCAGAAAGTCCCGTATGGAGTGGTGAAAGATGTTTTCAGTTGATCCGACTCTCTCATCTTGATTTGTTGGTATCCTGAGTAGGCGTCCAAAAAGCAAAGCAGCTCGGAGCCTGCTGTGGAGTCTACGACTTGGTCAATTCTAGGCAGCGCAAAGGGATCCTTTGGGCAGCACTTGTTAACACCGGTATAGTCAATACACATCCTCAACTCTTTATTCTTCTTTGGAACAAGTACAGGATTTGCCACCCAATCAGTGTGTACAACTTCTTTTATGAAATTGGCGGCCTTCAGCCTATTTATCTCCTTTCCTATAGCCTTGCGTCTCTCATCTCCAAAGCGTCTTGTTGCTTGCTTCACCGGCTTGGATCCTTTTATGACGTTGAGTGAGTGCTCGGCAAGTTCCCTCGGTACACCAGGCATGTCAGAAGTCGACCATGCAAAGATGTCACGATTCTCACGGAGGAACTTGACGAGCGCGCCTTCCTATTTGCTATCAAGGTTGGAGCCGATGACGACTTGCTTGGACTTGTCGCCTGGGATGAGGTCCGCCTTTTTGGTGTCCTCGGAAGCTTCAAGGGTCTTCTTGACATCAGTCTTTGGCTTAGGCATGGAGTTGTCTGAATCCGCCCCGAGTAGTGCGAGTTCTTCCTTGTGGATGACGGCTTCTGCGAAGGCGGCCATGCCACGCTCACACTCCTTGGCTTTCTTGAAGTTGCCGGAAATCGTGATGGTTTCGTTTTCCCCGGCATTTTAAGCTTGCTGTATAAGTAGCACGGCCTTGCCATAAATTTGGCGAAAGCCGGTCGCCCGAAGATTGCATGATAGGCGCTTTTGAAGGGGACAACTTCGAACCGGAGGAACTCTGAGCGGTAGTTCTCTTTTGGTCCGAAAGTTACCTTCAGCCTAATGCTCCCCATTGACTTTGCTTGCCTGTCGGGCACTATGCCGTGAAAAGTGAGGTTGTTGTGGTCCAGCTGATCCTCTGACAAGTTCATGCGGCTTAGTGTGTCGTAGTACAGGATGTTGAGGCTACTGCCGCCATCCATGAGTACCTTTGTGAGTCTGAAGTTGTCGACAATGGGATCGACGATGAGGGCGTACTTGCCTGGGTGAGGAACATGATCAGGGTGGTCGGACCGGTCCCAAGTGATCGTTGCTTCCGACCAGTTCAAATACTGAGGGATGTCCGGCATTGTCGCATTGAGCTCGCGCATCTCCGCCTTATCCGCCTTAGCCGAAGGTGTGCCGACAAAGCATACAAGAGATTCTTTGACCTTCGGATATGGTTTCTTTTTCTTGGCGGCCACGTCATCCTCACTTGAGACAGACATGTGGTCGTCATCCTCATCCTCCTTGTTGTCTCTCTTGTCGTTCTTCTTTCACTTCTTTGACTTCCAGCCGACTGTGGGGTCCTTTTTGAAGTCGTCCATGAAACGACACTCACCAAGGATATGGTTGACCTTGCCAAGTGAGGCGTGGATGGGGCACGACAAAAGTTTTGCCTGCTCATAAGTGATTCGCGCCGCCTTAGGCCCTGAGCCGGCGTCGCGATTATCTTTCTTATTCTTCCACTTCTTTTTGTCGGCATTCCCTTGGAATGCGACAGCTACCTCGTTGGAAGGTCCGGCTTTGTCATCCGCCGCCTGCTTGCGCTTGTTGTTCCGTTTTGGTATGATGTTGACGTCTGGATCGTCGTCCCGGGCGTCGTCATCCGCCGCCGCGTATTGGGCGGCTAGGTTGAGCATCTCACCAAGGTCCGTGATTTGCTCACGGACGAGCCGATGACGGAGCAAGGAATTCTTCTGTAGGCCCGTGTAGAAGGCGTGGATTGAAGGAGATATGCCCTCGAGGCAAATAAATAAGTATTATTTATTGCATTATCTCATAAGTTTATAATAGGTTTGTGTATTATGCTATAACTGTATTAATCGGAATTATTAATACACGTGTGATACATAGACAACCAGGTCCCTAGCAAGCCTCTATATGAGCTAGTCCATTGGGCAACAGTTGATCGAGATTCCCGATCAAGGACAATGACGTCGGTTGACAATGGGGTCATCTTGTTAGTTGAACAAGGTGGTGGACATACGCAAAGTATTGCAATAAGATCGTATTACGATGTTTGTCATTTGCAATAGATAAGAGTGTGATAGCTTATTCCTTAGACCGTGAGACCGTACTTATTGTTGCTTCGTAGGAGTGCTTTGAGAGCATCAAACGTTGTGTCTTATATAGCATGACAATAACGGTGTCCATCTTGGGTATTCCGAAAGAGCATCAAGACGTAAGAATCAAGAGCGGGATTTGTTCATTCTTGTAATGGAAAGATACTCTGGGCCCACTCGGTGATATTGCATCTATATAGCTGCGCAGCTTATGACTAGGTCATGGAGATGTAATATCGCAGACGAGTTAATAACCTTTGTCGGTAACGAGATACAGCAAAGGCATCGGTGTGTCTACGATCATATCTCGGACAAGGTAGTATCGCAGAAACAAAGGGAATGAATATCATACTTATGGTTCAACGACGATATTCGTGGAATGCACAGGGGTCGTCATATATTTCCAGGTATCCCTGACGATCATTGGTGAGCGGAGTGTCTCGACCATGTCTGGAGTGTTCCCGAACCGTAGCGTAACAAACTTAAGGTCTTAGCGATGCTAGAGATAGGTTCTGGAATTTTATAGGTTTTTATTGGAGAGACAGAAATGATCCGGAAAGAGTTTCGGTGGTCCGGAAGGAGTTCCGGAGAGCTATGGAAGGGTTCCGAGAATGTCCGAAAGTTGTTCGGGTGGTTCCGAAGTTGTTTCGGAGTCATGGGATATTAATTAGTATTTAAATATATTAATGATTAATTAATTATATTTAATATTAATTTAATATTAATTAAATAAAGGAGAAAAAGGGGCTGCCACCCACATGGGCCCAAAGAGGGCCCATGAGGGGGTGGCGCACCAAGGAAGGGGGCCTTCCCCCCCCTAGTCCGAATTGGACTAGAAGAGGGAGAGGCCCAAGGGGGTTCGGCCGAACCCCCCTTCCCCTCTCCTCCTTTAGTCCCACATGGGGGAGCCAAGGGGGTTGGCACACCCCTTCCCCCTTTATATAGCAAGGCATATTAATTGATTTAATTCATAGGAAAATCCAATTAATTCCCGATTTCTCTCTCGATCTCGTGGTTCCCAAGTCGGAGCCGCGCCGAGCTGAGGAAGAGGGTCTCTCTCCACCTAAGCCATACCGCAGAGCGCCGTTGCTCTGCGGGATTCCAGATAAGGTTTGCTCCTGCGATTTCAGCTGGATCTGAATGACCGGGAGTCGTCGCTAGGCTCCGTATGTTTGCGAGTGCTCGGAGGCTACTCTACTGAGGAGCTTGGGCGACGTCGTCTCGCCCCCTGCAGCCGCCGCGCCACCCCCCCCCCTGGTGCTGGCGCTCTGCCTCCTTCCGCCCGACACCCGTCGACGCAGATCATCGACGCAGATCATCGACGCAGATCATCGTCGACACTCCGGCGTCATCGACTTCGACATCGCGGCAAGATCTTCGCGACCTCGAGGTCGGCTACGTACGACTTCATCGTCAACGCTTGTGCGGGAGCGTAATCCCCGCTATCGGTCTACATGGAGGTAATGTAACCCGTTCCGCCACCGTTATCGCATGTACTAGATAGATAGATCCTGGCTAGTTAGGGTTTCGTACGCTAGAAAATTATTGTTTTCTGCCCCGTAACCCCTTCAGTGGTATCAGAGCCGATCTATGCGTAGTACTGCTGGTACGGTTAGAACTCATGTTGAATGAGGGCGTCTTTCTTATATTTGCTACCCTCTAGCGTGCACTTGCAATGCCTTTGGTATTGAGTTGATGAAGCGGCCCGGACCGACTTTACACGTACGCTTACGCGAGACTGGTTCCACTACTGACATACGGCTTGCACCGTATCTGTGGCTGGCGGGTGTCTGTTTCTCTCTCTCTAGTCGGCAAAGCATTTTCAATGGAGGGCCCGAAAGGGATGCTTAAACATGCAATTATACGATCGACGTTGTGGTACAAAGTTCGTAGGTAGGGAAGCGATTCTCTTACGAATAAGCCTATTTGCCACGTAAAACTTGCAAAACTAAATAAAGCTAGAGGCGTCTAACTTTGTTTTGCAGAGGCGTTATTTCATGTGACATGGTTACGGTAAGTTTTGATATTACTCGTACTGTCGGAGGCAATGGAGGGCTCTGTAGACTCGGAGTCATGCCGGGGCGCCGGGGGGCCAGGCACATGGCGCCATGAAGGTCCAGGCGCATCGACCATGTCACATCGCACTTCATTGCATCATTATTGTGTGCTGTTGTGTGTGCATCCTATTGATTGCTTATATGCTAGATATACAACGGTAGCATCATAAAATAGGATGATCCCTAACAAATACCAAAATTGTGTTCTCCCTCGTTGCGCACCACCAAGAAAGTTCTACGTTATGAGGCAGGCCGTGATGATCGGGTGTCACACATCTCGTCGTTCGCATACAGTGGGTGTAAGCCATGTTGCACGCGCAGGGTCTTCGAGGTTTGATTGGCGAGCCTAGCATACTCAGAGGTATGGCCTCGGAACACGGGAAGATCGAAAGATCGAGCACGAGTCATAGAGTTGTTATGATCGACATTTTATGTCCACCTTTGAAGCTGTGCTGCCGGCCGTGATGATCGGGGGTGGTGGAGTGGATGAGGGTCGTGTCATCGCCATTATTATTTTAGGGATAATAATCTTGGTGTGGTGTGTTTTTGATAATGAGATTATAGGACTGAAACTCACCTACATATTATAAACTTTACCTTACCTCTTTTGCGATCACATCTGTAGACTACGCAACTATACTTCGGTTACTTCCTCAAGAGCCCGGATGCTACATTAGAAGCCGACGGGTCCAATTTCATCAGATGGTACAGGGGTTTTAGAAACATTCTCGAACACAACAACATTCTATATGTTCTCGATGAACCGGTAGGAGAAGGACCAGGAGATTCTGCTAGCAAGGAGGAGGAAGAAGATTTCCGTAAGCGTCGAGACATATTCATTGAAGTGGAGATCACCATGACCGTATGCTTGGCACCCGAGTTGAAAGAGATGTTTCGACGCAAGGAGCCAAGCGTCATGATGGATGCGATAAAGACGCACTTCGGGGATGAATTGAAGCGTGAGCAGTTCAGACAGCTGAAAATGTTCCAGACCATTCACATGGAGGAGCATACCTGTCTGAAGACACATTTGAAGAGATTGTATGACATCTACTTCCAGCTGACGATGGTCTTCGATTACTGGATGGCAGATTCCTGTGCCATTCGGACTGTCTTGATATCTCTACCTCCTAGCTATGAGAAGCATGTACGTAAGTACATTTTGAAAGCCGATGATATGAACTTCTACGTATTCATACGTGAGTTCCAGTCTCTGAAGGTTGATTCCATCGAAGGAGAGATCTTCGATGCTACAGGTATATATTTGATATATGCAGAGTTATGAATTCGCCCATGGAATATGATGAAATTTCTGATAATTGCTCTGTTTATGAAACAGGTCCTGATTATCACGTATATGCGGCGCAGTTTGATGTGACCTGGCGCTGAAGCTGGTAGTCAAGGAGTTGATGGCCTTTTGGTGTTCACGTCCTCAAGTTATCATAGTTATCATTAATAGTTTTTGATACGATCTTTTGTAATAGTGAGCGAGTGTGTGTGTCTTGATTGTTGCAAGACAAAGTTATTCATGTAATAAGACAAGTTCAGTTGTTTTATGGAACAAGTCAGTTGTTTTATCTTATGAATAAAGTTTCCACATCTCAGTTACATTGATTGTATGATAAGTATTCATAATTGTAGATATGATAAAATTGCTTGTCCCATGAACAAAGGTTCTATTGCTAGAACAAACACCGTCGAGTTTAATCATAAAAGCAATGAAAGAAGTAATGGATGCTTTGGTCCATTTAAGTATTTCGGGTGCTGAGTTGATTAAGCTTGAAATCAAGTATTGAAGTTACAATACTAGCGGAAATTAATTGAGTGTCATTTTTAATGATTAATTAATGGTGTTCATTGCCTGATCCGAATTCCTCCATAAATTTGGTAAATAGGAGTATTTGCCCGATAAATTGTGGAGTCTGAGATTAATTTGATAATAGATCAAATGGGGTTTTTCAGAAGAAAGATCAGTGAAAATTGTATTCACGAAATTCGATCAAAGGAGAGTATTTTTGAATTATGTTTTCAACACAAAAGGACTCGTGGTAATTTGCTTCACATAATTATAATGTCATATATAGTGATATGTGGGGAATTATAATCATGCTCTATTGTTAAATGAAGTGTGGTCGTCAGAATCAGTCTTAGAAATCTCCTAATATGTTCGAAACATTATAGTCGATGTCCACTTTAGAAAATAGATATTTTTCTCAACGAGAATTCGTAGGAACGACAGTAGTGTCGACATGTATATGATTATGCGATAATTCGTAATATACATGAGTGGTTCTTTGTAGATTGCTCGCTTTGGACGAGAGTGTATTCCAGAATCAATTAGAAACAAAGTTCAGTTTGTTGTCTATGTAATTCCGAGAAAAGATGACTTTTCGAATTATGGTTCATGGATTGGAATTAGAAGTTTGGAATAAAGTGTCAGACTTATGTTGGAAGGTGTTCCAAAGAGTATATGTCTGCTAATGAAAACTTAGTGATTAAGAGTGAGGGAGACTAGAAAATTGTTTTCTGCTTGCAATCCTCTTCATAAAGATCATAATATTTTCATAAAAGAACTTCTAAATAAAGTGTTGTTATATTTAATATTGCTGTCAGGTCACAGCAGTGTATTAAGTATTTCAGATCTTGTTGACAGATCAAGGTGCACTTTATGAATACAAAGAAAGTTGAGAAAATATCGGAATACGAACAAAGGCTTTTGAGCCTGGAAATCCAAGTTACATTTGAAAGGATTAAGAGAGTAATTGTTGCTGCAATTCTTATTAGAGGAATAAGATTGTTTAATCGTCATATAAAGTGTTATATGAGAAATGTGACTATAAGAAAGACGCGGTAGCATGTCTTGTCAAGAAATGTGTCTTGGACAAGATCAAATTTGTTGACTACATTTGTGTAGACATGCTTGAAGTCTGATGGATTTGTATTAATGTAATACTGTAGTTTGTATTAAATTCGAATTGATAGTAGATCAATGATTTTGGTTTAACCAAGATGTCGATTTAAGTGGGAGTCATAGTTAGTTCACTCAGGAGAAATATGTGAAGAACATGTTTTTGAGTGGGAGCTCAGGAACTCAAATATGTGGATAACATGTTTTTGAGTGGGAGCTCGTGTTATCAAATATGTGGAGACATAGTTTGAGTGGGAGTCGAATTCATCTTGTGTAGTTAACACATTGTGAAACTGTACCAGTAGAATAGGATGAAGTTGTGAAACTATTTGAAAGTTAGTGTCTATTTGGAAATAGAACGGAAATTTTGAATAGTTAGTCGAGTTGTTTTGGATTATATCTGAGGAGTCAGAATAGAATCAAAAGGATGGTCCTTTGGAGTCCAATTGATCATTAAGAGTAATGATGCGTGAAAGTAATGGTTGTATGACTTGTGGGTCTATTATGTAATATTAGACATCATGCAGAAACCTTATTATCTGCTCGATAAATTATAACCGATGTTCTTAGAATAAGAGCAGTTATGAAAGTAAATTTGGAATTTACTGGAAGTAGAAGTGCGTTAGTTAAGGGATTGACATTTGAATGTCAAGTTTTCTACATTGGTGTGAAAGTATGTAGATATCGCGAGTTTGTAATTGTTACAAGGGGCTCTGCATGGCTGAGTGTGTTTTTCAGAGCAGTTATCTGGTTAGTATAATCAGAGTAAGCGCTGGAAAGCAGAAGTCTCACTTAGTTACGGTATTTGCATATATGTTGTTAGACGACGTGATGATATCAAGCGAGTTGATACCAGTGAATCGCAAAAGCGTGTACAATCATGGATTGTGCAGTAACACTTTTCCACAAGCAAGCATTGTCAAATGATTCTTATTTGATAAGGGATTCTGATAAAGTAAAATGCAGCTAGTTTATTTGTACTCTAGTGCAAGTGGGAGACTGAAGGAGATATGCCCTAGAGGCAAATAAATAAGTATTATTTATTGCATTATCTCATAAGTTTATAATAGGTTTGTGTATTATGCTATAACTGTATTAATCGGAATTATTAATACACGTGTGATACATAGACAACCAGGTCCCTAGCAAGCCTCTATATGAGCTAGTCCATTGGGCAACAGTTGATCGAGATTCCCGATCAAGGACAATGACGTCGGTTGACAATGGGGTCATCTTGTTAGTTGAACAAGGTGGTGGACATACGCAAAGTATTGCAATAAGATCGTATTACGATGTTTGTCATTTGCAATAGATAAGAGTGTGATAGCTTATTCCTTAGACCGTGAGACCGTACTTATTGTTGCTTCGTAGGAGTGCTTTGAGAGCATCAAACGTTGTGTCTTATATAGCATGACAATAACGGTGTCCATCTTGGGTATTCCGAAAGAGCATCAAGACGTAAGGATCAAGAGCGGGATTTGTTCATTCTTGTAATGGAAAGATACTCTGGGCCCACTCGGTGATATTGCATCTATATAGCTGCGCAGCTTATGACTAGGTCATGGAGATGTAATATCGCAGACGAGTTAATAACCTTCGTCGGTAACGAGATACAGCAAAGGCATCGGTGTGTCTACGATCATATCTCGGACAAGGTAGTATCGCAGAAACAAAGGGAATGAATATCATACTTATGGTTCAACGACGATATTCGTGGAATGCACAGGGGTCGTCATATATTTCCAGGTATCCCTGACGATCATTGGTGAGCGGAGTGTCTCGACCATGTCTGGAGTGTTCCCGAACCGTAGCGTAACAAACTTAAGGTCTTAGCGATGCTAGAGATAGGTTCTGGAATTTTATAGGTTTTTATTGGAGAGAAAGAAATGATCCGGAAAGAGTTCCGGTGGTCCGGAAGGAGTTCCGGAGAGCTATGGAAGGGTTCCGAGAATGTCCGAAAGTTGTTCGGGTGGTTCCGAAGTTGTTTCGGAGTCATGGGATATTAATTAGTATTTAAATATATTAATGATTAATTAATTATATTTAATATTAATTTAATATTAATTAAATAAAGGAGAAAAAGGGGCTGCCACCCACATGGGCCCAAAGAGGGCCCATGAGGGGGTGGCGCACCAAGGAAGGGGGCCTTCCCCCCCCTAGTCCGAATTGGACTAGAAGAGGGAGAGGCCCAAGGGGGTTCGGCCGAACCCCCCCCCCCCCTCCCCTCTCCTCCTTTAGTCCCACATGGGGGAGCCAAGGGGGTTGGCACACCCCTTCCCCCTTTATATAGCAAGGCATATTAATTGATTTAATTCATAGGAAAATCCAATTAATTCCCGATTTCTCTCTCGATCTCGTGGTTCCCAAGTCGGAGCCGCGTCGAGCTGAGGAAGAGGGTCTCTCTCCACCTAAGCCATACCGCAGAGCGCCGTTGCTCTGCGGGATTCCAGATAAGGTCTGCTCCTGCGATTTCAGCTGGATCTGAATGACCGGGAGTCGTCGCTAGGCTCCGTATGTTTGCGAGTGCTCGGAGGCTACTCTACTGAGGAGCTTGGGCGACGTCGTGTCGCCCCCTGCAGCCGCCGCGCCACCCCCCCCCCCCCTGGTGCTGGCGCTCTGCCTCCTTCCGCCCGACACCCGTCGACGCAGATCATCGACGCAGATCATCGTCGACACCCCGGCGTCATCGACTTCGACATCGCGGCAAGATCTTCGCGACCTCGAGATCGGCTACGTATGACTTCATCGTCAACGCTTGTGCGGGAGCGTAATCCCCGCTATCGGTCTACATGGAGGTAATGTAACCCGTTCCGCCACCGTTATCGCATGTACTAGATAGATAGATCCTGGCTAGTTAGGGTTTCGTACGCTAGAAAATTATTGTTTTCTGCCCCGTAACCCCTTCATGGATAGCCTGTGCGACCGAAACACCATGACAGTTGGCTTTTTATGATATCCAACGGCTGACCAAGTCTGTCATGGTTTCGTCCGGCTTTTGGATACAGCGTTGCAAATCCGTGTAGGTATTTGGACGCTTGTATGTTCCTTGGAAGTGCTGGGAGAAAACCTTTTCCATGTCGTACCAGCTATGGATAGACTTTTCAGGAAGGTTGTCGATCCAAGCTCTTGCCGTGCCTTACAACATGAGAGGTAGGTAACGGACGGCGATATAGCTGCTCCCGCCGGCAATTTCTATGGCCATGGCATAGTCGGATAGCCATGAATCCGGCTTAACGAGGCCGTTGTACCTAGAACAGTTTTTTGACACTGAAGTCATGTCCTTAGGGAACGTCTCTCTGCGGATGGCGTCACCGAAGCACTTTGGTCCAGAATATAGCGGCTCCTTTCCTCTTGCTATGTCTTGTAGGCGGTGTCGTGCGTCTTTTGGATCGAGCTGCCGTACGCCTCTGTTTGCGTCCGGCTCGTCCTACGCTGCCCGGCTTATGCTGCGCCTGGGTCCTTCTGCCTCCTCTTTCCTCTTGCTGCCGGTGCTACGCTGCGAAGACCGGCTTTGACCTCTCCTGGGAGGGTCGTTACCGGCATCTTTCCTAGGCGGCGGCCTATTGTTCCGGCTACCGCCATTGTCGCGTCTTGGCTGGGATGGAGGTGGCAGGTCTCCCCTGCTTCCTGTCCTTGAATTCTCGTCCCGCCTTGGCTTTGGCGGTGGCGTCTTCTTTGGAGGTGGTGTTGCCTTCCTTTTGTCGCCATGGCTACTGGAGCCAGACGGGCCTTCGGGGTCGTCGCCAGGTGCAGCTTTGCACTTTCCTGACTTAGACTCTAGGTCTCCCCCGCGAGCATCCGCCATGTGGCCGTAGGAATCAGCGCGAGCTTGTTGTTCTAGGGCCTTGCTCACGAAGTGTCTCGCATTGGCCAGCTTTTCTTCCGCCGTGTAAGTGTTGTCGTCCAGGGTATCTAGCGCGGCAGCCGCGTTGAGGACGGGGGTGCAGAAAACAACATCTCCCCTTCTGTCCACGCGTTGTGGTGCCGTACGCCAGTCGAACCCGAGATCTTGAGCCTCTGTCGTTGCGCGTGTTGGCGGCTCCTTGCCACGGCGGTTTTTTGATGACCTTTTTTCCTCAAAGAGTTGCCGGCTTGTTTTGGCCGACATCTTCTCCTGTTCTTTCTCGATCTTCTTCGCAAGGCTCTCAACGTGCTCCTCTCTTTTTCGCAGGAAGTCAGAGTGCTTAAGCATGTTAAGCCTAAGCTCTTCCACTTCGTCGAGTGGGGTGTCTTTATTCACCGGAGTATTCATGATCTCGTCTACTTCTTTGATGACGGAGAGCAAATCCGTGGGTTTGCTGCTGCCGCCTTTCTCGAGGCCAGTTTTCTTCTTTGCGCGCACCTTGTCGGAACTTTCAATGAATTGACCGGCAGTGGTGTCGCCGGCGTCTTCCACCGGCTTGTTTTGCGCTTCTGAAGCAACTGGGGTTGTCTCGTGACCGACAACAACCATCATAGCCAGCTTGTCAGGCATGTCAGTATCCGCTGTGCCCTCTGAAGGAGCCGGATTACCACTGGAAAAGCGGGTTTTGATCTTCTCTTCGAAGAGACTAGCATCATCATCAGAGTCAGAGTCTACGTTGACTTGAACGGTAGATCTGGATCCGGCATCTGCCATCGCATCCTCCTGGAGAGCAGGGAGGATTGACTCAGGATCGTTGTTTTCCGGCTGGGAGTCTGATCCCAGTCCGACAACTCCGACGAAGTGGAAATCAGATTCGGCCGACTCATGGGAGAAGGCGGATTCAGATCCATCTTGTCGGTCGACTGCTTGGTCGAAGGGTTGGTGGGTGGGGTTGTAGAAGCGCGGTAGGCCGCGGCCGACGGCGATCTGCTTGCCCACGCCGCCAAGTGTTCCCGCCTGGAACGTGACGCCAGGAACCTTATGCCCCACGGTGGGCGCCAACTGTCGTGGTATCGGCATAATTGATAGGAGACGGGGGTCCTCTAGCCTACGTATGGATTGTGGGGAAGAAGGTTGGTGTCATCGAGGACGGTATTGAACACGGCGAGTTTACCCAGCTTCGGATCCCGCATCGGTGGCGAGATCCTACGTGCTGCTATAATTCACTATGAGGCAATAGTCGTGAACAGGTTACAATGTGTATGATGCGTATCGAAGCGTGCCCTAAAGGCTCCCTGGTGGCCGGCTTATATAGGCGGCCATACCCCAGGGTACAAGGCAAGTACTTGTCCGGCAAGTAATCAGAGTCCTAGAGCTAGCCGGCTTAGTTGCCGCCTTCCGTCTTGGGCTTGGTGGCTTGATGGGCTTCGGCCTTCCGCCTTCCTTGGACCGTCCGCCTACTTCCTTGTACGTCAGCTATCTGGGCCGCCCGGCAGGCTTCAGCCTTACCACCCTTGGGCCACCCTGGACTAGCCGGATTGATCCATGTAGGTGATACCCCTAGTTGATATATCCCCAACAAATATGAGAGGCACCAACTTCGCGAAAGCTTGTGGCTATTGTCACCAATCTTCTATACATCATCTCATGATCTTCACCATCAAGCTTGAAGAAGCCTTCGGCTTCATTGCTCAAAGAGTCATAGCGGCTCCTCCTCATGCTATCATTTCCAACGAACAACTCGGATAGAGCATCCCATGTATCCTTGGCGGTGGTAAGGTGTTGGATGAGAGACATGTCCTTGTTCCCAACCGCCTTTTGGATCATGTAGAGAGCGGTGACATCAAGTTGAGCCTCCACCACTTCTCTTCTTGTTAAGTTGGTTGGATCATGCGGCTTGTATCCAACTTGAATGATACGCCACAACTCGATTGAAGAGCTGCACACATGAGACTTCATCACATATTGCCATTGCCAGTTGACCACCTAGAGGGGGGGGGGTGAATAGGTGGTGACCAATTTTTATATGTTTTTCAGTTTTTAGGCTAGCGGAAAGTAGTCTAAATGTGCAACTAGGTGATACAAGTGAAAGACAACTAGGAAACTAAGCAAGAAAGGAATGCAGTAAAGGAGAGTGGAGCAAGACAACCATAGGAACTCGAAGACACCGATTTTATCCCGAGTTCCACCACAAAGGTGTACGTCTCGTTGGAGGGGTGTGAGCTACCACAAAGGTTTGCTCAACGCCACAAAGGCCTCACCCTATTCTCCTGTGAATTCGACCACAAAGGTTCGAATCCACTCTTCCACTAAGGACTCCTTTAAGGGCGGAGAAGATCCCGTACAAACACGTGAGGCACACACCCACAACTGAATTGTGGGCTCCCACAACGACCACAACAGGTCAAATCCACAAAGGATCAAGAACACACAAAGATGAACCTAGCTATCCACAAAGGAACCCTAGATTCGTTGCCCTTCAAGAAATAGAGGGGGAAAATCAAATCGCTTCGGTGGAGTTGTAGATCGGTGGCTTCTTCCTCAGATCCCCAAGTATCAAAGGATTTGAGTGGCTAGATTGGGAGATCCGGAAGAAACGAGCTTCAGCACCAATGGAGGAGAGAGAAAATCTGGAAGCTTGATCTGCTGGAGGTAGGTGGAGGGGTATTTATACCCCTCTCAAAATCTGCCTGTTGAACAGCCGTCAGCCCGGAAATCTCCGGGTTGAGGACCGGAGATCTCCGGACTCCGGAAATCTCCGGGAGAAATTCCAGTAGAACTTGACTCTAGATCAGTACTGATTTAGCTTCTTGACTTGGTCGAAAAATCTCTGGCGCTCGGAGATCTCCGGACCGGGGCTCGGAAATCTCCGGGAGCATTTCCGGCTCATCTTGATCTGGAGTCAGTACGCAATCTGATCTGAGACTTAGAGAAAAACTTGATTGGTTCGGAGATATCCGGTCAGGGGACCGGAAATCTCCGAACCCCGGAAATCTCCTGATTGAAATCCTGATGAAAGACCAAGTGAAGTAGACATGAAACTTAGGCCAAGTAAGTGTTCCTCTTTATCAAACTACTTGTAAAAGAACCTGCAAGTTTCATCACAAATATTAGAACACCTTTTGTGTTGTCATTAGTCACCAAAATTTGGGAGTGCATAGAATGCACTTTCAATGGGGCTTTGTTCAGGAAGCAATTAAGGTGTTGGAAGGCTGAGGTGGGGTCTAAAAATTGCATAAATGTTTCTTTCTAGCCATTTATGAATTATGCATGACTATTAAATTCAATAGTATACCAATTGTTATAACGAGTATTTAATGTAGGAGCTCTGCTCAGTTAAGTTCATCCCAAATACCTCGTCTTATTGTATCTCTCCAAAAGGGGCATACTTTAGGTGGAGGTTAATGTGATCAGCTCCCCACCTCTATTGTGTAACCTTCAGTCCTGAACTTTATGCTCGGATGAGAAGTCTTCATTGGGTATTGAGAAGAGGGAAGGCAAATTGCAACTGCTAAAAAATTTAAATCGAAGAGAGTATATCATGGCTAATACTTTCTCATATATACCGCACTCGAGTCGAAAAGGAAGGCGCAGTATAACCAGCTACAAATAGCACCAAACGGAGTACACTAACACGAGCAACACCAACTGGCGCAGCAAAGCGCGCCCAAACCTTCTAGTATGTGTTAGTTCAGAAAGAAAACTCTTGTACGTTCTAGTCAGCTAAACATATTTTCTCTTCTTCTCACCAAAACTAGCTCTAATGAACTGTGATATTCTCTTCATTCACAATATAAAAGATGTTTTAACATTTTCCACATGTACATGTCTAAACTTATATTTACACATATTTTATGTATATATACATTTATTTTAATATGAATATAAACAACATGTACAATCCCTATACCATCTTACATTGTGAAACGGAGGAAGTACTATTTTATTTTATTATTTAAACGCCTCAAAAGATTTGCATTTTCATACTCACATGTCCAAAAATGTTTTTCACATATTATATTTAATGTTTTAGTCTTTTAGTACATATATATGATAATAATATTATTATTTCAATTTTCGATACCTCAACGCCTAGATACAATGGTCGAAGCAAACATATGAATCCATAAATCCACGCCGGATCCGAGGCTGCTCCCCGCACGAGTCGACTATCAAATCATCCTAACGACTAAATCTTATACTCTAGAAGCTCAATGCAACATAGATGAGATGATAGACCGGTGCAGTCGCTCATACATTCACATATCATGCACGGTGTAGCCGATTGCCGGATTCATTTTATTTGTACCCTTTATTTCCTGCTAATTTAGTTTTTTTCAGCCAATTTTGTTTTGACTAAAATGTGTCCGTCAATATATCCACATGGAAAATAGAGTAGGAGCAAAAAAAAATCAAAAATATTTTTTTAATAACACATAAACTAAAAATGAAAATAAAAATATTTAAATATCAGTCTAGAGTAGATTAATGTAAATAACAAACAAACTCGGTCTAGACTAGTTTAATCTCACAAATAATATTATGACGATCTAAAATAGATTAATTTAAATGTCGATCATAACTTATTTCTACCGTATAAATAGAAATATAGGTCATCTATTATTAGCTTGCATATGTTTTCTCGGCAGAGAAAACTAGCATACCTGTTTTTTTAAAAGCTTATACTAGCATACATGTTTGATGTGAGCCATATACGGAAGGGTAGATTAGGGGGAAAATACATAAAGAAGAGAGGAGGGAGTGCTAGCTGGTTGGCTAAGCAATCGTCCGATCGGACGTGAAGCAATTCCGTTTTTCTATAACTGCTTATTTCAAGGTGCTGTTATAACTCCTTAGGAAACTTACTGATCACATCATTCGATCATCTATGTTACAGCATCACTATCTTTTTATTTATTCAGATGAAAGTGAAAAATATATTACTTTCAAGCTACATGCTTCTCTCGTGTATCATACATGCGTGGAGCAACAACGAAGGAAACAACAGATACTACTAACTCATCTATGCAATTATATTTCTATTTCTATGCATAACTACTTTCTTCATGTGCATTGCTTTCTATCCAGCATGCCAACGAGGCCTGACACATATGTACTTCCACCAACAAACTCATCGATAAACTGAAGCTAGCAAGATGTATACCATGCGCTACAAAAACGCAGGACACTAAACAACCAATGCATCTAACTTTACAAGAAGGGTGAAAAGAAGGACCTTCAAGCGTGTACATAGCAAACATACTCGGATATGATCACACATTCTTCGTAATTGAATACAACAAACATTGAAAAAAATGTCATGGCTATCCTTTTTTATGACAAGAACACAAAGACATCAAATAGTTCTCAATGCACCAATCAATTACTCAGATTATGTAATGAACATAGTTACTTTCAAATTATTGAATAACCTGTTTTACATGAATGTTTTGAGATAACTTTATAAATTCCCATCCTATCCAACACTAAAAAAATCCCGCTGCAACGCGCGGGGTATTATCTAGTATCTTAGAATGACAACATATAGCTAAGTTCTTTTTTTCATCTTGATGCTCTACGGATGTGTCGCGTCATAAGAGAGCTCGGAATAGCAACCCGCACCAGCGCAAGCGCTCCTATGTGACGCCTTTAGCGTTCAATACGGAGTTCGGCTAACCCTACAACGGGGACAGAGGAAACTGAGTAAAAGGTATGGGAAAATTTGTTTAGGCTAGGATTCGAACCTAGGGGAGCAGGCCACTGGGCCAACATCGAGTTGTTGTTAGAATATGAATCTGAATGATTATGAATCAAGTGTGAACAATTTTAAAATCTGAATTTTTAAAAATGTGAACAAATTTTAGAAAATGAACAATTTTGATATGTAATTTTTTCAAATCTAAACAATTTTCAAAATCTGAACATTTTTTAATTTTCAAAATGAATTTTTTTCACATGTGAACAATTATCAAATTTAAACCATTTTGAAATGGGAATAACTTTAAAATTTAACAATATTCATATGTGATTTTTTTAAATTCTAAAATTCTTTCGAATCACAAAAATATGAGAAAAAAGAAAACTGAAAAAACAACAAAAGAAACCCCATCATGCGTTATAGGCCAGACCTAGTTACTACAAGCGACGATCGGGGTGGCCGGAGGTGAGGAAGGCCATGCGGCCGGAGATTAAGACGAGGAAGGACGCCAGAGATGGAGGCCGACCTCGCAGGCGACGGGGACGCTGACAAGGCGAGGAACGGACCTCATCATAGCCGGCGACGCCGCGACGATGTGGGTGGAGGTAAGGAATGGACTAATGAGGGGGATGCCGGTGCGGGGTGGCCGATGCTGGGAAGAAGGTGGTGTGTTGGGGGTTAGAGGGATGACCGGCTGAGGGGCAGCGGACCGGCGGAGGTGGTAGCTCGAGTGGGACGGGGCACGGAGGCATCATTATAGTGACATCGAACATGAGTGAGCAGACGGTTAAGCCAGTGCAGGCCGCGAGATCAAAGAAGACATTATCGAGGAATACGAAGACAGTGAGCCGCGACCCACGATGATGTATGTGTGTACGACACGGTGTTAACACCGCGTAAGTTTTTTTTGAAAGGAAAGCAACAAGCTTTATTACGATAACTGAGGCAAATCGCACACTACAACTTCGGCCACATTGGCCGGAACATCAACATCCCAGATTATAGCCTCTTGGGCATTATAATTTTTCCCCAGAATAGCTAGCTCGTGGGCAGCTTTGTTTGCCGGATCGTCGACAGTGCACAACTTCACAATTCAAAAACCAAGATTTCAGCTGAATCTTCAAATCATCAAGAGGTGCTGCTAGCTGGGAAAAGTCATGGCCTTTCCGATTCAGTGAGTTGGAGACTATGCGTCCCGGAACGGGCTGGGAGCATAGAGACAATGGAACCACATAAGATGGGCCGTACCGATACACACCTCTTTCGGCCCGATGAATTGGAAGCCCGGAGACGCTGGGCCTGCTCGAATTCCTTGGTTATATACTCTGCCCATCCATTAAAAAAAACTCCGCCCACCTGATATGCCGAGCCTGAACCCGAGCGTTTTTTCTGTGTCCTTCTGCCCCCCGGTCCGAGCAGTATAGACGCCTTCAACTGCGGCGCAAATTGACGGCGGCCGGCGCTTCCCACTTCGCTGATGAACGCCGATGCCACGCCTCGCCAGAATCAGCTCCATGACACGCCACACGGCCCACATCTGAACAAGGAGGTATACGGAGGGCTCTACGATTTCTCCCGAGGACTGCTTTTCGGATTGGAAGTTGATGTAGTATTAGAGATGAAATCCTTCTATGCTCTAGTATATATTTTTATCCCAGCAGTAGGATCGATACTAGGATAATCTCATAATGTATTTCCGCTAGAAGAAGGAAATATGCGGTTAATCACCTGACAGTAGGAATTCTTCTAAACCATGATTCGTCGACTCAGAAAATTGGTGTTGAATGATTTTTTTTAGAGAAAGGTGTTGAATGATTTTTAATAAGATTATCCTTTTCTGTGAATTCTATGTTGTAGCTTGTAAAGTTGGAAGTTTATTTTATTTGAACTTAGAAGCTTTAATTGGTTAATTAGATGGTGGTCTTTTTTGCGAAAAGATTGCAGAACAGTTACTTGTCTTTTGATTTTGATCATCTCACAGTCCTGCGGCACAATTGCCAGTGTCGGCGCTTCAGATGCCGCCTCCCCTCCCCTTCACACTTTGCCGATGAACGGCGATGCCACGCCTTGCCGGAACCACCTCCATGGCTTGCCGTACCTAGACAAGGAGGTATGTGGCAGGCTCTAGGGTTTCACCTGGGGACTGTTGGATTGAAAGTTGATGTACTAGGGATGAAATACTTTGTTTCATAGTATTTTGTTTATCTCGGCATTAGGAGACTCTCATAATATTTTTACATGAAATCTGTGGTTGATCAACAAAAATTCATCGAATTCAAAAACAGGATTTGAAAATTGGTATGAATGATTTGAAAGTTGGTATTTTGATGATCCAAATCAAAACAGAATTTACTGTTCTGCAACATTTTCACCAAAAAGAAGGACCACTTCAATCCTGTGTACTTCACACCGTGGACTATGCTTGAAGATAGCATCATGATCATTTTAAGGCGCAGTTTCCTAGATTAAACCTCATCATTTAATGCAACATCCATGTCTGGAGTTGTACCTTGTTGGATTAATACGCAAAATTTCGGAATCTCCGCTGATAGTCTATCGATGGTATGCTGAGGTCTTGGTGGAAGACTGCAATCTTTTGGTTGACAAAGTTTGTCCTGAGGTTCAGAAGCATACTTGCTTTCTTATTTACCATTTGAATACGATTTAGGATGTTTATCGGATTATGCCCCTTTTTTGCGCCAAACATGTATCCGTTTCATGTTAGTTCATGAAAGGTTGCCTTTTGCATATATCATAACTCGAATTTCTTCTGTTAAATTCGTGGATACAATGATACATAATCTCACTGAGCCAAAAAAAAAAAATCTTATGGTCCATTAATTGGTTGCCCTGCATAAGCGTTAATGATATTTAGCAATGTGATTCTCCTTCGGTAATGATTTGGAAAAAATTGTAATCAAGACGGCAAGAGGCTCATGCACCCATTCTATACTGATCGTTCTGTTAATATATGTTATGTCATTCATTATGTGGCACCCTTTTCTGGTAGTGTATGGTACATGCGTATTAACCTTTTCTGACAACATTTAGTGTTCACTTGACCAAAGTGCCTCCCTGTAGAAAAGTTAATGCTATTTAGCAGTGCGATTCTTTCTAGTAATTATCTGTAGAAACTAAACCAAGAGGGCAAGAGGCTCAATTTGCTCGGGCACCAGTTTATACTACGAATTCCCCTTCTGTTTCATCTGAGTTGAATGATGTTCAGTGTTTGCTTGACCAAATTGCCTCCCTGTAGAAACGTTAATGTTATTCAGCAATGGGATTCTTCTCTTTGGTAATTATAGGGTGAAAAAATAATAATAAAGAGGACAAGAGGCTCAGTTTTCTTGCGGACCCAGTCTATAATACGAATTTCCCATCTAGTTTATTTGAGCTGAATGATGACCATGCTCATATGTAATGACATTCATTATGTGTTCCTTTTTTTGGCAGTGTATGGTACATGCTTAACTTGTGACTTTTGCAAACAATATTTAGTGTTCACACATGCAAATTTGAAGCAGTATAGTTCAGTATCTTGGAAATTTTATTTATGGTGTTCAAACTTGCCACATTTAAATGCATGTACTAGGGATTTACAACACCAATTTAATGATCTAAACATCAAGACTTCCAAAGGGGGCATAATTGTGCAACCTTTAGGAGCCTACAGTGCAATTTTCTCACTGACCATGCTCAGATAGATATTTGTTTTCTTTGTAATAATGCATGCATATCCCTATCTGTTTTCCATCTTGAAAATGCCGTCTTTCTTATCCAGGATACTGCTGGAGCAAATGGCCCTCGCCTCCTAGAATACCACAATATTTTCTCTCGAGCTTTCACCTGTGCAGTTTCTAATACAAGGTACTCCACAATGATATCATTTGCTTTACTGCGTTGATTTAAGTTTTCTTACTTTATGTTTTCTCACAGGATGCAGAAACGCCCGGAAGCTCTTTACTATATACTTGATCAGTTGTCAAACATATGGACTCAATCAGAATGGAAGGCCAACTTGATTAATTTATTCTGCAATTGTCGATTCAGAAAAACTTTCCATGACGTCCTTGTGTTTTTTGAGAAAGAGCTTGAAATGTGTCTAAAGGGAAACTCTAGTGAAATAGACCAAGAAAGCAGTATAAGTTATGCAACTTTGACTGAACTGTTGCAATTGATACTGCCCGCCCTCTTAATGGTAAAAGACTATCTAAACATATCACTTTGGTTAACTATTGTTGTGTTAATTGTAATTATATATTTCAGGTACTTAAGTATATCCAAGCTCTCTGGAAACCAGTCGGTTCTAATATACCGGATGTACTCAAAGCTGCTAAAACTATGGTGTTCTTCGAAGAGCCATGGAAGACTCAACAAGTGCTAAACATTGATGAGGAAGAACAGGAAGAGAATGCAATAAGTGATTGGTTAGAAACAACCCGTCAAAGTGGGTATGTTTGTAACCCTGTCATTTTTCTTTGGCTTGCTGGACATCGCATGTAAAAAATGCAACAATGAGATAAATCAGTCAACCAATATTCTAGAATACTCTTATGATTTTACTCCTATTCTGTTTGCTACGCTACAAATTATTCTTTGTTAGTGCATATCTGGTGGAAATCACGTCTTGCATGGAAAGTTGAAACCTTCAGTGTGGACCATTGGATGCAAAGTGGTTGGTCTAGATCTCATACTTCTCTCTCACCCCACTCAAAGAAGCTGCATAGATGCTTACACAATTTACCAGACTTACCATCAAAAGTTTCCATTCGGCTTTTCGCTCAAGTTGATACACAAGCTTCTTATGTCAGCTACTTTGCTCTAGAAACAATATCATCAGTGTTATATATTCTCGGTGCAAGTTATTCTGGCAATGAGCTATATTGAAATCCCCTCGCGGTTAAAAATAAAAGTATAAAACTACACAACACAGAGAAAGTTTGCTAGCAGTTCTACTGTTTGAACATGTCATCCATTTTCAATATCATTAAAACTGAAATCGAGGTTCTATTAAGCGCTAGGCGTTGATTGACCGTTTTGTCTCTGCCTTTCCCTTTTCTGAAGGATTAAAGCGCTAAGAGAAATTAAGCGCACATCTAAGCCTAGTGTAGCGCTGGGCATTTTGCCTCACTCAGCGCCCTAAGCGAGCTTAAGTGTGTGCTTAGGCTTTCTTTAACCTTGACTTTCATGCAAGTTGCAGTACTTGTTTTGAAATGTACTGGAAATTGGCTGGTAAGTGCTTGCTGGTTTACATCCATATAATTATTTTTAAATCTATCTGGTTCCAAGTTTATAGGGCCAACTTTCTACAGAGTTAACATAGTAATGGGGTATTTTAGTGTCTTGTTATGTATGATCACTTCCATTTTAAAATTATTTTATGTATAAATGTTTTGACAGATCACATGCTGTAGGTACAATGTGATTGGCATGTGTGCACAGCTTGATGAAGCGTTTGGTCGGTTTTTAGATTGCTCAGCTGTATGTGACAGCCTAATGAAAGATCTAAGTTCGATGGGATTTCGTCATCTGACTTTACTCATCAAGTCCACCATTATTCCACTGGTGAAAAATTGTCCTAAAGAACTTTGGACAGCATGGGTAGTTGAGCTTCTTGGTCCGGTGTTTGAATATTTCCATCAGACGCTTTATGCGTCATGGTGTAAATTTTTGCATGAGGGTTTAGTGCAAGTCCCTGATACCATTGTTTATGTTTCGGTGTCGGAAGACAAGGCCGATGATAAAATGGTTGGGGGCCTCCCTCACTGTTCCCCGTCAAAAAAAGAAAAAGAGAAGGATCTTCTTATCCAGTTGACCCGTGCAGCGTCGGATTTGCTTGCTGTAATAGCATCCCAAAAATTAAATCGTGGGCTAGGCCTAACTACACATGCAGAGTTCGATTATATTTGTTCAAGCTCCCTTGTTGGGTAATACTATTTAACTAGCGTTTTCTATTTAATGTTTTTTTCATTGGGTTAATTTAAATATGCCCTTTCACCTGTAGGTATGTCCTAAGTCATGATGTCCTTAGACTGCCAGTCTTAAGTTTAATCTATTACATCTTTGGAGCATGGAAGGATGACAAAGCAAAGATGACATCAGTGCCATTTTGTAGTCAAGTTGTACAAATTGCTAAAGCTACATGTCACGAGCAACTCATATCTTTTGTTCAAGATGATATGATTTCCTGTGTCATTCGATGTTTAACTCTCGAGTCAAGTTTGAACAGTACTCTGCTTACTGATCTTTGTCGAGACGCATATGAGTGTGTTCAAAACCAGGTAATTCATCAGAACAACTTAAGTTTTTATTTTGTGTTCTTTTCTGACTTAGTAATGTGATAGCCTTCTGTTGGCATAACATTTTTCCTGGAATGGATGGGAAGTATAGTAGAAGCATTAAAGAAATATTCAAACTTTAGGATTTGTCAGGAGAGGAAAATACAGTAGGAAACTGATTTTTTTTTTAAGTTTCAGGATTTAGTGCTCGGAGGAAAATACAATGGAAGCACTAAAGAAACCGCTGAAGATATCTTTAAAAGTTGGTTGTCAATGGAAATGCTTGCTGTTCGTTGTAGAAACACACCATTTCATGAACTGGAAGAATTTGTGTGGACATGGGAGGTATGTTGCTTACGCCCTCTTGTTATATTACTATTTTACCCCTTGCACCTCGTTTCATATTAATTAGCTATGTACTTTACGTGGTATTAACTATTAAGTGTTTCCCTTCTTTTTAACAGCATGCCTTGTTATTTTCTTGCATCAGGTTGAGAAAGAATTTACGGATTATGTTTCAGTTTATATCAACATGTTGCATGAAGTAGATAAAATGAATGACTGCTTGGAGGTAAATTATTTATTTAACCAGTATTTCACCCTTAAGTTTAACTCTTTCAGTGAAATGTACAAACGAGTTTTGGTCATAGGATGATTGTACTTGTGGGATTGGAGTGGAGAAATTTTGGTTGTTGCGTGTAAACGTTTGTTCTTCACGAAAACACAAAAACCTGCATCTCGTTTTTTGATAGATTGCGCCTGCCGTGTCGTATGAAGAGCTTCTTATTTAATCATCTTAATCCGCTTACTGATATGTCCCATCTCTGCCAAAGATGGCATGGTTGAAATTGATGCACATATTTCAGGCTTGGTACTACAGTATGACAGTAATGGGCAATAATATATGTACCAGACCTTGTATAGAAGATGTACAAGTCTTACCTTGTATCAGAAAGAGACTTGCATTTGTTTTATGTTTTGGCTAGAAAAGTTTTTGATTTAGTTAGGAGCAACTGGTTCGTCATATTCAGTCCCTACGTACTGCAAAAGTAAGCTAAGGGGTTGTTTTGCCTTTCTTAGAAGCAGAATGAGGGGTTATAGTGTTTTAGTAAAACTGAGATCACCACCTGAGTAGAAAAAATTCAGGTTCACTGATTATGTTTGATTGTTTATTATTCCTTACTGTATGCTATTCAATAACACAGACGTTTTTATATGATTGACTGTTCATTTGCAGTGGGGTTGTTATTGTTCTGCGGGGGATCTCTTTAATAAATTATCAGAGTCCGGATTTGCATCCAGATATGCTATTGATAGTAAATCTCATGATTATGTCTGGATCATGTCATCAATTTTATCAGTAAGTACTGATATTACTGCCCGTGTTACTTTCACCATTTAGCCAACAATGCCACTTTTTACAATGATGGCATTTTTTTTGTTGATGATTGGTTTGAGGGTGCTTATCACGTGTGCCACGCGATTTTACAATGATGACATTATAGGACATTGAAATGGGCCACCATGCTGCGTTGGCACCATGATTTCAATTGGTGTATTTTCCGGGTTATTGTTTTGAGAAGTATTGTACAGCAAAAACTAAGAGTTCTAATCGATTTTGGTATGCAATTTGTATTAAAATACCTTAAACCTGCAATTCGAATATGTTTAAAAATGATAACAAGGGAAGTTCATTTGTAACGACAGTTTTAATGGTTCAGAGGGAGTATAATATATGCCATTTTGGTGTGGTGTATGGGATGTGCGGATATGTACTCCCAGAAGAAAAATACAATTTTTGCATATATCAATATATTGTCTAATGAGTATTTATTTTGTTGGGTCTGAAGCGCAAACTTTCTGTGAAGCATTGGGAGACACAGAATGATCAAATGTACGAGTTTTTTTGTGAACTCATTAATATGAAACCTTATATTCAGGTATTTGTTCTATTTCTTATGTTTAGAGTGGGTTAAAAATGCTTCAATACTTACGGTATGTTGAGAACTTGCAGCATTCTAGTTATACTGAGGGTGTGGTAGAACTTGTGAAAATTTTGAAGGTGTGTCCTGGTCTTGCTGGATTTCTTAGGGTATCTGCACTTGAGGTGAGTAATTCCATACTAACATGCATATTATCGAGGATTAATCTAACAGTCTAACCACTCACCTTTCTCAGGAATTCTGTGCAATATTATCTTTGTGGGAGCCTCAGTTCCATCCTATGATACGTGAGGTGGGTAACATGCAGAAACTTTTGGAGTGTTAACTTTTCTCTGCTTTCCACAGTTTCTTAGAAATGAAACTCTAAATCATCATGTGTAGGCTCACAAGGATGGTCTCAGAGAAATATTTCTTCGCGTAACTCGTTTAGAAAACATAATTTTTCTGCAGGTATGTTTCTCCTCTTCTCTTTCACACCCAAAATATATTTAACAGTAACATATGTTTTCCTCTTTCAGCCATTGCAACCGGATTTAAGTGATTTTCCGGTGCATCTGCGACCTTGGGCAGAGAATTACATTGATCGTAAAAACGAAAAGGTATGCACAATCCATTGTGATTCTGATACCTATTGAGAATGATTGCAGCATTACTATGAGCGGTCTGTTTATATGCTAAGTAAATTATTTGCACCTTGTTAATTGCACGAGCTAAATCGTGGTCTTGCATTTAGTGTTCTATCTAATATGAAAATCTTGTGTATGGAGTGACTTCCTGGATAGCATTCCTTGAGATGGGTAAGGAAGAGCCTGCTGAAATTAACGTAAAAGCATACAGTTGAGATTTTGCCTAAAAATACAAGAAACAGTGGGAATTTTCCTAAATTTATAATTATTTATTTTTTAAAATAAAAATACTGATATATGATTTCTCTTGTTATTTCACTTCGGCTAAATCTTGTTACGCCATGAAATTGATGATCTTTCCAGTATCATGTGGCAAAAGAGCAAGCAAGATTGCATGAAAAATTTGATGAACTTGTGGCTTCATGTGCATTAGATCGTTACATCTGCAAGGTTAGTTCTTCAATGTAGGAACTATACCATATGTTCTTATGTTTCTGCAAATATATGGCCCAATTAACTTGTCATTCGAGGCTAACAGGATAACGCACTGGAGGCCGTTCTTAAGGATGATTCTGTAGGCAGTCAGTTTTCAGTTCTGCGTCATGATCTCATTAAGTTATCTATTAAGGTACTAATTTGACTAATATATTTCCTTTATTTATGAATTATATTAAGTTGTTTATTGTGCTAGCCCTTTCCATCAGATCGGTCTTATGAAATTGTGATTAGCGCATGAAGCTTGACATGGTATCAGATCCAAGGTCTCGTGTTCGAATCCTAGCTTCCACGCTTTATTAAGAAAATTTGTGTAGCCCCCCTTTGTGTCCACGTATACGTCTCTTGAGCCATACCTCTGAGTCCACGTATAGACCTCTTGAGTCAAACCTCCCAGTCCACGTATTGGCCGAGGCTTATACGTCTGAGATTGTGTGCACGTGTTGGCCTCTCCAGGTCACACATGAGAGGGGGGTGTAACAGTATATGTGGATTGTGATAGCCCCTTTCCATCAGATCAGTCTTATAGAATTGTGGTTAGCGCATGAAGCTTGACAAGTGTATCCATTACAATTTTCTATCTTCCTGTAGCGAAGAGCCAAACTTCTGGGTAGGATGGAACAATTACATTTATATTGCGAACACTTGAGACATGTTGTTGGCAATGAGCAGGTTTGTGTTCTATTTTTTCTGCTTATCCTTGATTATTGCTGAAGTCCCTTGTAGTTTCTTTTTATAGGTTTAATCGTGTTATGCTACTTCTTAGTCATACACCCAAGGACATTACCCACGCATGAGCACATTTTTATTTTCTATTGTTTTAGAGTGATACTCTCCAAGGTTTATTTTCTAATGTTCTTGACGCTTTGTGACATGCTTAACGTTTTTTGTTCTTGTATTACTCAAGATAAACACATCAACCGTAGCATATCAAGAATAAATGGTGTAACCATGCTTTCTTAAAATCAGGGGTCATGGTTTACTATAAGGGAGTGCCTATGTCTCAGGTGACTGATTTTTTCTTAAGTCTCAGTCACCTCAGAAAAGTGCAACTGCAGTTCAAAAAAAAGTGCAACTGGAACGAGTTGCACTTTTCTGTCAGAAAAGTGCAATTGCACTTTTTTATCAGAAAAGTGCAACTGATGCATATTTTTGTGGGTGACTGAGACTTAAGAAATTCTCAGTCGCCTGAGAATTAGCAAAACCATTACTATAATCTAGAAAGCCTGTTTTTAATCATGTTAAATGCTTCATGGGATGGGAGTTCATGAAGTAATAAATTTCAAACCATAGGAAACTCTTAGTTGTTGCTATATGGATTAGAATAATTTACGTATGTGGTTCCTAATTCGAGACATGCGTATGCTCCCACAATTCGCTTTCAGAATACAGTAATATATTCCATTAGCATGACAAGTAGGCAAATGGAATTTGATAAACCAGTTTAAAAAATATTATGCTATATTACTCTAGACATACTCCAGTACTACTTATGTCTCACTATATCTATCCATTTCACCTAGGACTCTAAGAGGCACAAAATTGATTTGCTCCCTCTGATTTGAAATGTAACGTGTCCAGGCATTCTTAGATTCTAAGTTTGACGAACAGTTAGATCAATTAACTATTGGTTATGTGAAACAAAAGTAAAATCATTCGATCTGTGTTCAAAAGCATCTTTACTTTAGACCTGTGCTTGATTTCCTCAGAAGATATTGTTGCATCTAGCACACGACATATTACTTTTAATCAGCCAAATCAACTAGTAGGCTGCTGATTATACAACACATTCTCCTACGCAACCCAATTTCTCCAAGCCTATTCATAGGGGCTTGCTGATCTTATAGTTCTGATTATCCAACGATTCTTCTGAAAGAATATATGCTATTTACCAGCTATGCAAGAGCTGGTAATATTTGCTGTGTACGGAATTCACAATATCTTGTAGTAGGACTTTACATGTGGAAAATAGTTGCCGTCTTTAGCCAAGATGAAAATAGTTGCTGTATTTAGCCAAGATGTGCAAGGACCTAGAGGGCAAATTATTGATTTCTCTACTTGTCTGTAAGCAGCACCAAAAGTGATCTATTTATCCTCTAAGCTCTTGCATTTGAAGATATTGTTCTATCCAGCCCACATTGGTTTCTGAAGTTGCTATGTATTTGCATGCTTTTTGTTAACCATATGATTCTAAATTATTTACCTTTCAGCTGACTAGTGCACTTCAAAGTTCGATGTGTGAGTTGGAGGCCAAAGATTTTTTCAACATCACTGATGATTCTATCGATTGGGTACTTCTCATCAGTAAACGCTTTATATTTGCTCAGTACTGCATGCAAAATCAACAAATTTTTAATCTAGTGCTGTAATGCTTTGGTTGTTGCATGCTTATTTTGCAGAAAAGTAAATGCTTTTTAGAACATTTAGAAAATTTCAACAAGCAAGTTTTCGCTGGGCTCCAACTTCCAGATTATGATGTTATTCGTGGAATTATGGTCTGCCCCTTTTCACCAATACTTTTTGTGCTTAAATGATTAGTGATACCTTAACTAAATATTTTATAAATATCAGGATTATCGGACAATGTCACTTATGAAGAATTCGTCATGCTCATGGGACCATGTTTTTGAAAAGGTAGGACATATAATCTCTTGGATATTGTTGTTTCTTTTAACTTACCTCTTTTAACGATCTAGCATTTTATTTTGCTTATGGTAAATATCAGGTTGTTAGCGAACCGTTTGATAGATGGATACAAAACATTCCTCTGGTATGAGCTGTGCCTTTTCTTTTGCAATCTAATCACTACTAGTGTATAAGGGTAATTGATTTCTTATATGATTGATCAGTTTTGGATGAACACAAGATACTATGATCACGAGCAGTATGACATCATTCTACAACCATTGCAAAAGGTTAAATACTTACTATAGGTATGGTACCATGGGTACTAATTTCCTAATTGTCTATAGATGCTGTTTGTGAATATATTTCTGTTAGTTACCATATGTAGAAAACGTGTGTTATACTATTTAGCGGTTAACAAAAAATGGTAGTATCTCATGACATCATCGGCCGTTTCAGCAATTTCGTTTTGTGCTATCCACAATACTTGCAGATTTTAGTTTTCCGTGTACCTCGCAAACTTTCATGGATAAGTCATAATTTAACGAACTCAATTTTTACTTACCCCAACTTAGCAATCATAGGGTAGTCTAACAGCTCAGTCCCTAGAAAAAAAAGTGACACTGTAATTGACCAGCGGTCAACTAGTAACTACAGGGAACTAAAATTTGATCGTTTGCTTGATCACAGCATAATCCTCACAAATGATATTTTGCTTACAAAATCTGAGTTGAATCCGATCAATACTTTCCTAATACGACTCATAATATGCTCCTTTAAATCAGGCACCTCCCTGATTGGATTGTGTATTAACTCGTCATGCCTATCATGGACAAGTAGACATTTTATATTACGGTGACCATTGCTGTTGCTTACGCTCCACAATTGCAGAGGCACAATGACGCATATGCCAGACGTGCAAGTGCTTGATATGTCCATGACGTCTCAGCATCAGGAAGTCAGATGACAGTGACTGTCCGGTTCATCAAGATATGCGTGTGACGGCAGCTGAACCGAGAAGCAGTGAAACATCCAGAATATTACACTACTGCAAAGAACAAAGTAAAAAACTATTAGAAATGAGTAACTGAGGATGGTACTCTGATATTGTAAAGGTGGTTAGCTCACACCATAAGGATGAGATGGGTTGGTGATGAGAGCTTGATCTAAGATCAGTTTAGTTATTTTTGCTGGTTCTCAATGATTGAACTAGCCTTGAATCACTTGTGCAAGCATAGCCCTGAATATTGAGATCTCAATTCATGAAACTTAACTTCTCAGTATTTATGTTTGCTTGTAAACCTTAGTGGTACACACATGCAAGTTTAAGAATATGAAAATTACCTGTAAGCTACCCATAGTACACAGATGATGTACACGTTCAAAAAGCTAAACCTTGAAAGGTTCAAAGCATGGCAGTGATGCACAACCATAGAATAATTTAGTATTTTATGTTCTGAATAGAAGCATCAATGGTTATAGTAATCAAACTTCTTAAGCTGATTAATTTTCTAGGAATGTTATTACAATTCTCAATCTAAATTTTAATATTCTTGAGTTGGACATGCAATTACTGCTTTTGCTGTTAGTCTCTACTTATCTGTGTTGCAACAATTCAATCAAATCTAGGGTGAAGGTATAACAATCCAGATGTATTCTGACATTATTTATCCACATTTTTGCTATCAGATATGGACAAAAGGAAGAGTCCCAACTGGAACATAGTTGATGGAGTAGACTTGCTACTATGCTATCTCATCATCTCTCTTTTCCGTTATTAGTACTGTATGTATTTACAAGTACAACCAACTAGTTAGATCGAAGAGGCCTATTTCGCTTGTAGGCAAGGAAATTATAGATGTTCCTTCATAAGAACGGGGGGATCTACAATTTGATTTGATGTGCCTATATTATTATAGTGAAGATTACGAGTATTAGGTATGTGGTCGGTGTTCGATCTTCTAATGTTACTCATGCTGCTAATGCTACTTGCAACCATGGTAGCATTAATTTAGTCACAGACAAATCTGAAAAGACTTGACAACATTAACACATATGTTTTAGATACAAATGCGATTTACATGTATAAACGGGAAGGACACAATTTTGTCACGGATACTAGCTTACGTCCCTTTTCTATGGATAAGTAGTTCAGTACAAGCCTGACATTTTCGAGAGGGGAGTACGAGCACCAGTGCTACAGCCATTAAAAACAATAATGTTAGTCCTAAAAAATAATCCTAAAACAATCATCATGTCATCGTCTCTTGGACAGCCTAAAATATGAGATGAAAGCAAAAGTCATGTTCATGTGGTGGAGAACCTGGCATCACCGTAACGACTGTATCTTTGGTAAAGGGGACATTAGCTACTCACTCAGTCGGGTTCTTGAACAACTACATGATCTTGATGCAGCAAGTGAAGAATGGTGATGTGCAAATTGATGTTAAAGGGAAAAGACCTATGTTCAAACTGGACATTATAGAGGAGAAACAAAGACCAGAAGAGAAACCTGAGTCTGGATGGATTAAGGTAATGTGGACGCAAGCTTCTTAGAAAACCCGAAGATGGGATCTTGGGGTGCGGTAGTCCGTGAGAGCTCTGGCAGAATCATTTCGTCGGCATGGGGCTACATCAGTTCATGCCATTCTGCCCAAGTCAGTGAGGCGATCGCCTGCTATGAAGGCCTGAAGCTGGCCATCAGCGATAGTTGTAACAACATAATTGTTGAAACTGGGTGCCTGGCGCTGGTACAAACCTTTGATCCCGGAGATGTGGATAGATAGGACTGCAGATCATTGCGAATGATTTCCACGGAATCATTCCTACCGGTAAAAATGTCAAGCTGGTGCATATGAATAGAAAAGCGAACAGTCTAGCTCATGAGATAGCTAGGTTCGCTGCCAAAGAGTTGAGTTCTGGAGTGTTGCATGGTCATGTTCCAACCTACGTGCTAGAATTGGCCTTGCGTGATTGTAAGAATGCTATTTTCTTTTAATTAAACACTGAAAGTTAAAAAAATCATGTCACCGTCTCCATGCTCTCTATGTTTCCCATTGCAACAGAGCATCGTCACCCATATACCTCTTGTCACTAGCCAATCTATGGTGCAATCTAAAAAACGGTAAAGTGTGTTGAAAGTAAAGAAGCTAAGCCTATGTGGCCTCAGAGCCATGGTGGCGCGGTGGATCCCGGCCTTTGCCGGCGGAAGGGTTCTGTTCTTGTATTTTTTTTGTTTTGTTTGGTTAGGGTTTGTGTCCTATTTAGGGAGATGAAGCGGTGGTGGCTTCCTAAATATGGAATAAGATTATTCCCGCTTACCTTTGTTCCGAAAACGTGTCTAGCATCGTCGGAGGCCGTGTGGAGATGTGTCTCTGACCTATCTCGCAGAATTTGATCAGTGTTTGTCTTTGATGGATCCGTTCGGATTCGGTCTTTGTTCGTATTTGTGTGTGCGTCTATAGTTTGGATACTTTTGATCTATGATTCTCTTCATTGGTGACAGTTTCTATTCTGGTGCGCTGGTCCTATGAGGCCTTAACACGGCGACTTTCCCGACTGTCTACTATACCATATTTTACCCGGCTCCAGTGATAGATCGAGGGGTGACAACAGCGGCGCATGTTCGGCTCGCTTTAGTGCTTATAGTCTCGTTGCTGGGTGGTCTACAAATCTTGATGTAATTTTGGTTACTTCTTTTCTTGACAGTTGACAAATAGATCAAAAGTTTTCTCAAAAAATGTAAAAACAAGTAAAAGTAAAAGCGGGTAACTCAAGGGAGCAAATGTTATGGCAAGTTGTTGTTTCATTCGTTTGGTTTTCACAATTAGTGTAGCACATGGATAGTATTTTTACGTCTTTTTTCTAGAGAGCAGCCATAAATAGGTGATACCATTTCTGCGTAATTAAATCCCTAGTGATTGATCCCAAGGTCGTTTCCGCACAGGCAAGGGAGTTATTAAGACACACAGTCCAACCACCGAGTTTCAAGGTCCCCACAATTTATCCCCCCCTAACTAACCATAAATTAATATAGCATGTATGTTTAAGACTTGTGACACGGTTTTCGTCAGCCTCCGACCATCCCTCCTCATAGCAACATGTAACGGTGACAACCTCATGTATTCTCCAACATATGTGTGCACTTGTATATTAGTACATACGACCATCATCGAAGATAGCATATTATTGTATGCAACCAACAACTAATTATTTCACAAGTGCCATAAACAGATCACTACTCAAACATAGACATAGAAATACAATAGATCAAGGCCGCCCCTTCTCCCATCTAGGGTTCCCACCCCCGCGCCGCCGCCGCCAGGCCGCAGCCGCCGCCGACGACCACCCCTCCCCTCCCATCTCCCCCAGCCTCCCGCTCCCGTGTCGTCCCCCAGGACGACACCGGGGCGACCCCTTGCTCAGCCACAAAAGCTCTACTCCGTCGGCTTCCCTGCCGCCGCTACCGCTGGCGAGGACCTCGGTGGCGGCGGGCCCGACGCGCCAAAGGCGCCAGGGCGTGGTGGCTAGTGGTGGCGACCTCCTGCGGCGGCTGGGGCGGCTGCTGGATGCTCGTCTGCGCACGGCGGCCGGGGCGGCGTCCCTGGTCGTGCGACGGCGCCTGCCTCCTCCTCTCCTTCGAGCGCGCTGTAGGGACCCTGCCCAAGATCTCTTGGGTGGGTGGAGGTGGTGAGGCCGTGGATCTGGGATCCCACCTAGATCCGCCGCCCGGTCAGTGATGGTTGTTGGCGGTGTGGTGGGGGGACGCTGAGCTGCTCGGGCTGGCGTGAGGTGGAGGTGGGGTTGCGGTGCCGGCGGCGGCGGTGCCCGAAGGTGCAGAGATGCACTGGCCGGCGGCGCTGCCTGTTGGCAGAGGAGGTGTTGGTGGTGGAGAGGAGTGTCTTCGCCGCTGCAGATCCGGCTCAGCAGAGTTCTCTGCTGCTGCTTGCTCCTCCGGTGAGGTCGGCTCGATGGTGGTGGTCTGCCGGCTAGGGTGTGAACATTGCAGCCGCCGGCGAAAGCTTGGCCCGACCTTGGTCGGCCGACGACGATGACGCCCGTGGGCGCCATCACCTTCTTGAAGGCGTCGTTGAGGGCGGTCTTGTGTTCCATCTCGAGTGATCCAGGGGAAACCTTGATCCGGTTCTGCCGGGTCCGGCGATGGCGGCACTCTTGTGTCGTGCTCCCTCTTGAAGGCATCGTTGTGGAGCCGGTCTTGGCTGGATGTGTGGCTTCGCTGGTGGTTTGTTCTCCTCTTGTCGTTCTCTCTGTGGCCATGTTGCACGTGCTTCTACGGAGGGGCTAGAGTCTCTCCTCGGATGCCTGTTAACGGCCGGGCTAGTGCCAGTGAAGTTTCCCGGGTGTCGACTCGGCTGCGTGGTGCCCTTCGATTACACTATTAGCTGTTGTGTGAAGTCTCGGCGACACAAGGCCCTTCGTCCGGAGTGGACTCGGCATTGTGCTGCCCTTCGGTTACTCCAACACTATCGTGGCTGATCTCGGCGGATTGAAGCTTTTCGTCTATGGCGGTGAAGTTTCTGGTGCACTGGCGTCCAACGGTAACCGAAAGATGAAGAGAGTTGAAAGCCTTCCCCGCGGGGTTGTTGCTTAGTGCCATGTCGTTCTTCTTCCTTTGTTGTATCTAGCTCTTGCTTTTCTTTCTCATTTCTGTGAGTAACTCCCTGTAATCCAAACCGGCATTTGTTCCGGATTCCTCTTAATATAATGAAACCGCGCTCGCCAGAGGTGATCCCTCCTCCGATCTCCACTGTTAGTAGATTGTTGATTCTCTATTTTGGTGTGATCGATCTCCTCCTCCATTTGTTCTGAGATCGCGTCGGGGACATTTTTATAGAATGTTTTAGGTCAAGATGAAGGCAATGACATGAAAAATTGACAATATTGGAGTTTCAATGGCCGAGATGGCATAGGTTGCGCCCCCCCCCCCCTCCTAGGCCGCGCCACCTAGGCTCTTTCAAGCCTCCAGGCCTCACTTGTGTGGTTCCAATGCTCTAGGTCATCGTCTTGGCGAAAAAGAATTCTCAAAAATTCCTAACTCCTTTTTAGTTTGCGAAGGTACCTAAACTAAAAAAATACACAAAACACGATTTTCATGTCTTACATAGTTATAACCCAAATAAAAGGGATACTTGGTAAATCCTCATAAATCATTGTAAAATATGGATATAACACTCTAAATGATGCAAATATGTGACAATATGCAAACATGGATATAACCCTCCTTTTTCCTAACTTCCTTGACATTCTACTCCTCAGTCGTCCCTCCCCAAGACTCTCTCTACTAAGCCTAGGTCAACGAGCGGAGCAAAACGATGGAGGAGGAGGAACGAATACGGCCTCCCATAGCCTTAGCCTTAGCCTTCCCCTTCCAATCCTCCTCTTCCCGTTGCCATTTTTCATTCTGGTTAATATTTGAACTCGATAATTGGTACAACTAAAGGATGATTGGAGGGGTATGAACTTCCTATTCTGTACTCCTAGTTTGATGTGTGCCTAGTCGTGATATTATTTTTTGATACATATGTGTTTTTTCTTCATGTTGTTTGCATCCCTTTCGGCAGCCCAGTCCAAACTCCAAAGAAACCCTGCGCGCCTCACTCTTTCAGCCCAGCCAGCCCTCTCCTTGCTTGACTCGACTTCCTCCTGGATCGGAACCAAGAGCCAACCCTAATAACTCCCGGAGGAGCGGTCGCAGGTACTTCCTCTTGATTCGAGATATAGGAATTGTTATATCTGCTAGTATGTTGATTCTTGACCGGAGAACTTCGGAGAAAGTGGGTGTGCGCGATTTCGTGGCAGCTGCGGGAGTGAAACAATGCGGTCTGTGATCTCTTCTCCGCGTTGGCGGCGAGCTGCTTTACTCCCTCTCCCTGGCCCGCCATCTCTGCGCTGGCGCTGTCGCGAGCTGGCCTCCTCCCATATTGAAAGTTCATGGAATTACCCTTTTATCTCTCCGTCCGAAGTCTAGCTTGATGTACCATGTGAATTCTCTCATTCGTTTGGCAATCTTCAGTTCTGTTGGTCTGAACAGTTTTGGATGGTGCCAACCTGCCATTTGCGATTCTCTATCCATAATATGAACCTGAGAAAAAAAAGTATATGCAGATGTATGTGTTTTGTTCTAGGCAGTTATCCAATCGTCATTAGGCTTGGCTTCTCTGATACAGATGTATCAGTTGCTATAATTTTCTTTTGTCGCGTCAAGATAAAGCAATGTTTCATGCTGGATGAAACTCATGCTGCTACTTCTGTTATTTGTATCTGATGAATGTTATATCAATTGAAGAAGTTTCAATGCGGATTGCATTCTGTTCTGCTACATGCTAAGTATTATATTTGGATGTATTTATAGTTTTCTGAGTGGTAGATCTGAGAAGGTGATAGTTTCTAGTTTTTGTTGCTAAAAGTTAATATAACCATCTGGCAAAGAGGTCATCATAACAACTATCCACCCGCATCCCTTCAACTAAATACGAAATTGGATAACCTTAACCACCTCGTATCCTTCTAAACAAACAAACAATTGGCATATCCCACCCAACCAGCCAAACAAAAAAAAGATATCCCCAACCAACTCACCCTTGTCCTCAAACCAAACACACCCTTGATGTCAACCTACTCGCTAGACAGTCTTGGCATTTTTACGACCCTACTTGTGTGAGATTGCTTTAATTAGGTTAAGCCACACATATATGCTTATAAGGTGATTAAGATCTGAATTGTGGAGCATGATTTTAGTGAGGGGGTGTCAGTTTGCTGGTATCGCGTGGGTCGCAGGAGTAGTGTAGGGGTCATCCACGGGTATAATAAGTGTACTAGTTTCTTTGAATTCAGCGTACAGTTTTTTTTAGCATAACAAGTGTATTGTTGTGCTTGCTTGCCTGCCGTGGCTCTTTTATACAAAGCATGTATTGTCGGAGTGAATGTACACTGTGTGTAAATTGTCCAACAATCAAGAGACATAGGCTAATGAAGCTAATGTGTCAAACTTGGGGCCATTTGCTCCTAGCAAACAGTCATCTATGAGTTGTTTTGCGTTTGTTTGAGATAATTATATAAGTTCGAGTGAAGTATGTACTGTTCCCCTGGAGTTACTGGGAATAGAGTTGTAACTTGCAAGTGCCCATACTAGGCTGTGGCTATCTTGATTGGTTAATGGTTAGTTAGCGGCAGACTTGCTTATGTTAGAACAGGACTGGTTAGGCCCATAAATTCAAAATATCTGTGAGTTCTTTTCCATGGGTTGTGGTACCATGTTATCTTCTGGAGCGGGATTGTGTGTAGACCAAGTTAAAGATTTCATCTTACAGTTGCTAAATTAGCTTGGACGGGATTTGCTCACTGGAGCAAACGGTGAGTTCATGTTCCATTCGCTAGCTCAGAAACCTGCATGAATTTATGAACATTGCTTATCCATGTTCTGGATATTTCTTTTAATCCTTATCGAGTCTTGAATCACATAGGGTGTCAATATGTCTGGTTGCTAAGCAGGGTTGCTATTTCTATTTTAGCATCAGGAGTCAGGACCCATGATATAACCTTAGAAGATGCTGCTATAACAGTTTGACTTAGTTAATTGGGCCAAGTAGAACAGCAGAAGTAGCCCAAGATAGCTAGTTATCTTTGCAGTGGAGTCAGGTTGGTAGTTTCTGTAGCATCCTCTCAACCCTACTCCGGGCAGCAGGGTGTACGGTGTCTATTAAGTTTATGATTGTATAATTTATATATTTCCTGTGCAAACATCAATTCTCATGGCTGACAGCTCTTGAAAATACCCCATAGGATAATTTCTTTAGTATGCTTGCTAACTATTGGTCACAAGATTGCTTGATGTTGCCATGCTTCAGCAACATATCTGCCTTTGAAGCTCTTTGTGAAAGTTTTGCTATATCAGCATATTTGTTTTGTGTTTTGACTCATTGTTATTATTGACATCTCTGTGTTGGGACTATTAGCTGTTTTCTCCGCTTTCTAAAAAAAATCTCCTGAGAAAATTGCACTCAGATAGTTATCCTTATGCCTTTGTTAGTGTTATGAACTTTTAGCTTGTTCTGAATTTAATAAGAATCTTCATATTCTCTTTGCAGTTTTCTTTCTTCGTGACATCTTTCTGTGGTGAACTCCATCACAAGGAAAATGGCAAGCAATGAACCCATAAATGAGCAAGTAGTCGCAAATATGTATGGCAACATGCGCACTGAAATGAATCAACTGTACACCAAGATCACGGAGCTGGAAATGGAAGTCAGCGAGCACTCTCTTGTGATTGGCGCAATCGAACCTCTGGACCCCGCCAGGCGTTGCTACAGAATGATTGGTGGAGTTCTGGTGGAGAGGACCATCAAGGAAGTGTTGCCCGCCGTGCACCGTAACAAGGAGGGCCTTGAAGAGGTCGTCTCTCGCATGAAGGAGGCGCTGGAGAAGAAGAAGACGGAGATCACCGAGTTTGAGCTCAAGTACAAGATCAGGATCCGGAAGGGCGACAGTAATTCTGAGGATGTCAGCATGAAGGAAGCCTCTGCACAGGGTGTTCTTTTTGGCCCTGCAGGCCAGTAGAGCATAGTGGCAGAACATTAAGATCTGCATAGTTTTTGTTTATCAAAGTCTCTTTGCCGGATGTCTACCGGTATAGTGATTATGTGTTTCTGGGTGTGGTCATCATGCTACACGCATGCATCACTTCTGTTGAATTCTCATGTGTAAAACCGTAGATCATGCTAGATCAGAACTTTGCTGGTAACTGCAGATATTAAAAGTTGCGGCATGACTTGCTCGTCTTAATGTTGGGCTTCAGAATTTTTGTTTATTGATGACATGATTAAATGCTGCAATGTGTATTGATTTAAAAAACGTTGAGACATACACCCTCCGTTTGTAAGATGTTTTAGGTGTTTACATGTTGTCTAAATGTATATTAAAATGGGTTGAACATGCATATTAAAACGTGTGTCTAGAATTCTAGATACACTTGTATACAAGGGAATATGAATAAAAGTTAAAATATTTTATGTTCAGAAACAGAGGGGATAGTCATGAATTCATGAATTTTTTAGATCAAAATTGGAGTGGAGATGAAAAAATCCGAAGGGGTGTGTTTGGTTGCTCAGGGCCTTTTTGCTCCCTTGCATTTGTCTTTGTGGATATGATGAGTGAGGCATGATCTGCACAACGTTTGGTTAGCCACAAAGTCTAATAAACAGAGTGAGCGCTGAAGAGTTCACCGCTCGGCTAAGATTACCAGCATAAGTAGCACTAAAAACAATTCATAACTAATTTAAAAAAAACAATTCATAACTAGCACAAGGTACAGAACATGATTATAACTAGCACAAGCTAAGTAGTACGTATGTAAGATTTAGGTGATCATAGCTAGAGAGGATACATTTAATAGACATGAAATATAGGTGTATTTTAAAATTAAAGGTTGTCTATTAAGGTTTACCCGATTGATGTAAATAAGGTGAAATCAACGAGCTAAAAAACAAATGCTGTGGATAATTTGCATGAATATGCCATGCACGTTGCGACACAATGTTTTTAGAAACAACTTTTTGGAACGGTTAGATATAGAAGGGCACATAATTTTGACTAACATTACATGTGTTTTCATCATAAAATAAATGGCAAAAGTTCACTTGGTTGGTGAAACTAATTATGGTGTTCCACTTACACATGATTTAATTCTGTAATTACATAGCTGGATGGAGCGATCTTAACAGTCGAACCCCAAAATCACAATTCTTTGGTAGCTAGGCCGTTGCTAAATGGACTATTTCTTATACTTTTAAAATGAAACATTGTTTTTCAATTTTGACGGAATCTCGTACTACGCTTTTTTTTGTTTTGCTTCTTGCCATGATTGTGATGCTCCTGTGAAGGCTAGTGAGAAAGCTCACAAAGCCGCCACATCCCAGTCAAGCATGTAGATTGGAAGATAGTCTAGGTTCCGTTTTAGTTGGGGCATTCTAGGATCTTATTCCAATGTGACGTGAAAAAAATAGTGGCTAAATGAAAAGATAATTTGCATGCTTTTGCATGTAGTGATAATATAGATAATAAATAATGGATGCTAGTGGGATGATGTGGACAGTTGATTGGATAAAAAAGCAGGTGATGTGGCTACCTTATATGTTGAGATATAAATATTAATTACAGTTGGTGGAGTTTTGTTCTATAAGAAGTATATTGATTTCATTGTTGACACTTTGCACATAAATCACACACAATAGTTCCGAGATGAAAATAGTGACACAATTATTGTCAAACGAATAACTGCCTCATACATACACATCATATGTAATAGTTTCAACAGATGCGTGCATGATATAATAGAGATGTCACATCCAAACCAGTTGTGCAATACCATATAGTGTAAGACATTTGCTGAAGGCACTTTGGCACTCTAATCCACGGTAGATGCAACACAATAATGTAAATGCATAAAATAAATCCTTATAGGAATATTGAGCACATAATTTAAAGAGGTGATTCTACTATATGAAGAAGCATGCACAATTAAGGTGTTTGTACATGCTACTAGGTAGAACATGATCATCCTTTCAATGACTATGAACAAAAATATCAAATTGATGAACCCACATTTTACCCTAGTAAGTATAGATCTATTGCGGACACCAGCAGAGCCAGGTCTAAGCCACTCCCCAGGCCAAACTTAGAGCTATGGATAAAACCAGTACCAGACAATGTTATTTTAGCAACAATCAATGAAGAATTGTATCACCACGTCCCAGGCCATAGCCCATGTTGCTTGGGGCCTAGTTACGCCCCTCACCATACATATGACAAATAAGCACTAAACTAGAGTCTGTTCTATGGATCTACCTTCCTACAAGTTGTAAGATATGTTTGAAATCCTACCGTGAAAGTGAAGGGAATATACCCTAAAGGCACTTAATAAAGATAGTCATATCCCAAATATTCATTATATGTTTTATGCCATGCTTTAACTATATTAAGCGGAAACATTAATACACGTGTGGAGATAAACAACCAGGTCCCTAGTAGCCTCTACTAAGACTAATTCATTGTGCGATTGATGATCGAGGTTTCCCGATCATGTGACATGACGTTAGTTGGCAATGGAGTCATATCGTTAGGTAGACCGATGTAATGGACTTACCCATAATTTGTAGGACGTAGTCATTACGCCTTCGACCGTGAGATCAACTCTTATTGTTATTCCTGGAAGACACTTTGATTGCATCAAACGTCATATCTTATATAGTGTGACAATAAAGGTGTCCCTCTCGGGTATCGGAAGGGAGTAGTTGAGACGAGGGGTCAAGAGCGGAATTTGTCAGTCCGTATAGCCGGATAGATACTCTAGGGCCCACACGGTGAGATTATGTCAAATGAGTTTGCAAACATGTGACTAGGTCATCAGGACATAATATCACAGACGAGTAGAAGATAGTGTTGTCGGTAAAGAGATCATGCTAGGTATGGAGATATCTATGTGTTCAGACACGCTAAGTATCGCTACGGCAAAAGGTTTAAGACTCGACGTCTATGTTTGATAGATGAAAGTCATTCGTTATATCACAGGGATTAATTCACGGGGTCCAGGCGTACGAGTTAATCATTGATCGGAGAGGGGTCTCGATCATGTCTGTTATTATATCGAACCGCTAGGGTAACACACTTAAGGGGTTTCGACAAGACAACCGGAAAGGAAAGAGAACACCGGGAATGGTCCGATGGGGATCGGGCAACTGCGAAATAGTTTTTGGAGTCGGAATAAATTATATATATGTAATTAATATTAATTAGTGTAATTAATAGTTAAATACATTTTTATTTATTTATTTTCGAATTTTTAAAGTCTTATTTCCCTAAATGGGCCTTCTAGTGGAAAGAAGTCCCATGAGGGGGGGGGGGGGGGGGGGGGGGGGGGGAGTCCCCCTCAGGGTTCGGATTGGGGAGGGCCGGACTAGGTGGGCCAAATGGGAGCCACCTAGGGCCGGCACACCATGTTTGGTCGGATTGGGGTGTGGGGTAATGATACGTCCAAAACGTAACTATAATTTTTGATTGTTTCATGCCATTTTCCGCTTTTAGCACGTGTTTTTATACTAGTAAAAATGTATGTGTGTTGCAATGGGGGAGAACCTACAACACCGACGACACATGAACATTTGTCGACATCGATGTGGACATATGGTGTTGGCGGAGGACTGACGAAAAAAGAGTAGAATGAATCTTCTTCCCTCCATTTTCTTCTTCATCGTCGTGTACCCACTACTATTTCATTCAATTGAAATCCACTTGATATTAGGGATTTGAATTTTTACATATAAATGCTCGTGCGTTGCTACGGGTTGTTTTTCATAAATATTTTTCTTCCATCAAAACTTTAACAAGAATAGCTCTCTATACTAATTTTACACAAAATAATTAAATGAGGTAGTTAGGAAGGACCCTAAGAAGTGTATAAAGTACAATTAAATGATTATCCAATAAAATCGCATCATCTGTATATGCAGTCATCAACATACTATCTTCAGCTTTGTCATCCTTTTTCCGCTACAATTTGACCTCAAGTGGCTAATGCACTGCAAGAATAGTAGAAAATATGTTGAGTGTGCACAGAGATATTAATATTTCATTTTAGAGATATTATGTCGTAATAAGGTATCATGTGTTGCCCGTTGCTTTTTTAATTTAAGACCAGGGGCTCGACAAAGTGCATGAACAGGCAGATTGTGTGGTATCATAATAACCTAGTAATGATCGCTCCGCTGATTCAGGCAGGAAATACAGAAAATATTACCAACTAACTATCTATCCATTTGTTTATACTTTTATAAGTATATTCAGGAAAATTGGATCGATCAAATTGCAGCAAAGGTGTGCGCAACATCCATGAACTTTCTACCTTCATTCCAACTTACATAAGTAATCAAAAATTGTTGAACATACTGAAATTCTGATTTACTATGATTACCGTGGAAGGACTAACCGAAAGCTCCAATAAATCGCTATATACACTATTTGTTATTTTGAACACTGTCTTCCCCAAAATGTTGACATCTATAAGAAATTCTAACTACAGGATCTTTTCCCTTCATGTATTTTAATGTTTTAGGTAAACACATAAACACATATGCATATTTGCTTCTTTGATGTGATAATAGTAATTCTTAGTTACATGTTTCTAGGGGCAAAATCTAGTAAATACACATGAAAAAAACTCATCTCAACTTCTCTTAGAAAATTGCCCGAGTGGGTCATGGAGAGTTGACGGTGGACAGAGGTCCTGTGAACAAATAGCATGACAAATTATTACCTCATTTAATGTAGAATAAACTACAGACGTATAATCCTCCATGACTGAACCAGTTAAAAAACTATTAGTCTATTACACCACCAAACACGTAAGCATCAGACAAACAACTATGCTTGAGTCAGCATCCTCCAGGACTGAACCTGCAATTAAACTACTACACCAGCAAATAGAAGCAGACAATCACCAAAGCTTCATATTTTGAAGTTTATCTTTCAATGTGGAGGAAATTTTCAAAAATCAAGGAAGAAGGATGATATGATGTGATAAAGAAGATAGTAAAACAAAGCTTGAGGATGCCCCGGTGGGTCACCCGACTCAAGAGTCAAAGTTTGGGGATGCCCAAGGCATCCCCTTTTTCATCAACAAACTATCAGGTCCTTTCTAGTGAAACTATATTTTAATTTTGTCACATCTTATGTGCTTGCTTGAAGCGTCTGTTTGTTTTTGTTTTTGTTATTTTCATTCTCTGAATAAAATATATCCTAGCATTCTTTTGTATGGGAGAGAGACACACCCTGCTTTTGTTTTAATACTCGATTCTTCACTTATATTCGTTGAGTATTCTTTTCATATTATTGTTTGCTTTCTAGCTCTTGTTTTTCATGCATCTCTTGCAAGAGTTGTTAGCTTTGTTATATTATACGCTCATATATCATTGTTTAATTACTTGGAGAGTTTATCTTTTAAATAAGTTGATTGGTGTTTGGTTGAGAAGAGAAAATGTTAAAAGTGGATGGTATAATTAAATGATACATAATCTTGTAGATCATTAAATTGTGTCACTTGAATCATTGATGTTGTTTTGAGATATTAATTTTCTTAATGGTAAACATGATGCTCTAGTAAAGTGGAATGATTAATGGTTGGTCTAGAAAAACTTGAAGCTGTGCCACAGTTAAATTTCCAGTTGATTGCATAATGGTATATGACTTCTATTTGCCTAAAACAACCGTAATGACCTTATGTTATGCGCTACGGTCGGGGAAGCCAACGGTGACTTTGTCATTCGCCACGATCCCTCTTAGAGTGAATTTCATTATGCCATGTATGATCATATTTTTATTTGAAATCTTTTTTACTTGTGAGTTCTAAAACTGTGGTTTTCCTGGCACTTCCACCACCATATTGCTAGCCTCTTCGGTACTTTGCATTGACCTTTCTCGCATTGAGAGTTGATGCATTTTTCACGGGTACATCCAAACTCGTGGGAGATCTTCATCTTGTTCTCCTACACATAAGTCAAATATCTTCCTCAAAACATCCACCATACCTACCTACTACAACATTTCCATAACTATTCCGAGATATATTGCCATGCAACATCCATCTACATTACATGACTTGTTGTCATTCATTACTTATATATTGCTTTGCGTGATTCTATAATCCTGATGTGCGGTTTTACCCATGTTACGCTAGATCATTGCATAACCTGCTACACTGGCAGAGCACCGTGTCATATGCATATTATGGCACATTCATATTAGTTACTTGTATCATCAATATGTTGTCATATCATCATTAGTGTGGATTCATATATCATATAACATATTAGGACGCTTGCCCCTAAAAGTGAAAAGACCATGGAGGCCATCGAAAAGAGAAACAGAAAAAGAAAAAAAAGAGAAAAAAGAGAAAAAGAAAAAAAGAGAAAGAAAAATAAATAAAGGGGGCATCATCACTATTCTTTATCACACACTTGTGCTCATGTTATAGCACCATATCATTTATAGTCATCACTTGTGCTCATGTAGCACCCTATCATTTATAGTAATCATTTGTGCTCATGTTTGGCACCTTTACTCCATATGAGAGAGTTTTCATGTCTTAGTTGCATAACTATGTGGGGAACTTTACACTATAGAACTTGACTTGTATATTCCAATGATGAGCCTGCTCAAAAGTGCTCTAGGTCTTCGTGAGCAAGCAAGTTGGATGCACCCCCACTAGTTCCATTGGAGAGCTTTCATATACTTATAACTCCATGTGCATCCGTTGTGTGGCAATCACTACTCCTTGCATAACTTCGATTGTAAGACTTTCTTTTGTCTAATGATCACTTGCAGCTTTGTGAGCCTTTCTTTCGTTGGCCTTCCAAAGCTCCGTTAAAATTCTCTTAGCCATAACATCCTGTTGCCAGGAACTAACGTTGAACGCTTGCTTGTTTCTTTTGAACAAATAATGTATTAATCTTCTAGGTGCATATTGATATTGCTTGACTTGATCCTTTCACAAAGTTGTCATGCTTGTTGGAAGCATTAGATGATTATATTGTTGTGCTTGAGGCTTAAATCATCTCTAATATCTACTTTGCACAATTGATTGCTATCTAGTTGATGGGTTCGTAGCATAGAAAACAAAAAATTTCCTACGGTGAGAACAAACCAACAAGCCAAGATCTAATCAAGGAGATGCTCGTAACGAGTGGAACATATTCCAAGAGAAACTCACCTCGAAGACCGTAAGCGTTTCGAGAATAATTCTCGTGGATGATGTAGTCGTTCACTCGCCGATCTCAAGATCGTGAAGATGTGCGCTGCAACGGGCAGCGCCTCCGTACTCGGTCACACGTACAACTTGATGACGACCTTCGTTCCCTCGATCCAGCGGGGCAGCGGAAGTAGTAGAACCACCAAGGAACTCCAACAGCACGACGACGTGGTGTGGAGGAGAACTAAACGGCCATGGCTTCGCCAAGCGGATGGCCGAGAGGTGGAGCAGCGGAAGGAGGGAGAGAGGATCAAGTGTGTCCATAAGAGGGAACTCTACCTCTCCTTATATATGAGAGGGAGGCAGCCCAAGGGTGGTGCGGCTCAAGGAGCCCCCACCCCTTCCTCTTCATGTGAGTGGAGCATCCACTCATGCCCACTCACTCTCTTTAAAACTCCACTCAAAAAGGTTTTTCTTTATTAAATAAAACAATTTCATTTCTTTTTAATATTTGTTAATTCTATTAACAAACATTAACACTTATCCCCTTGGTTCATTTGTTAATTCTATTAACAACCATTTACAATTAACCCCTTGAACTATTTCAATATTAACCGAAACAATTTCGGTGCTGTCCAAACTTTTCTCTGAAATTCCGTGTCTACCCAAAAGCGTCGACAAACCTTAAGTGTGTCACCCTACAGTTCGTGAATAATGTAGACATGATCGATACACCTCTCCGATCAATAGTCAACAGCGGGATCTGGAGATCCGTAATGACTCCTACTTATTCGACGATGAATCTTGTAATCGCATGAACCAAAAAACGTCAGAACCAATTCCTTTTGTCTCGTGATATTTTACTTGTCCGAGATCCGATCATTGGTATCATCTATACCTTGTTCGATCTCGTTCCCGACAAGTACTCTTTACTCGTTCTGTGATATGACATCCTTGTGACCTAGTCACGTGCTTGCAAGCGATGTCGATATGATATCACCGAGAGGGCCCAGAGTATATCTCTCCGTCACCTGGATGGACAAATCCCACTTCTTGATCCATGAGCCTCAACTAATACTTTCGGAATACCCAACGCCACCTTTATAGTCACCCTGTTACGGTGTGACGTTTGATGTCATCAAATCATTCTTCCAGCGTTAGTGATTGACATGATCTGATGGTCTAAGGATTAGGGTTACTTCGTATGCTCAGTACAACAATATAAACTTAATGACTTGATCGTATTGCTATACTTAATTTGGGTGTGTTCATCATATCATTCTCCTAATGACGTGATCCCGTTATTAACAACATCCAATGTTCATGATCAGGAAACCTTGATCATCAGTTAATCAACGAGCTAGTTAAACGAGAGGCGTTACTAGGAACTCTAATTTGTGCATTAGTCACACATGCATTAATGTTTCCGATTAATACAATTCTAGCATGAGAAATAAACATTTACCATAAACATGGAATAAGATAATAACCACTTTATTATTGCCTCTCGGGCATATTCCTTTCAGTCTCCCACTTGCACTAGGGGCAATAATCTGTATTACATTGTAATGACCCTAACGCCCATGGGGTTCCGGTGTTGATCATGTTTTGCCCTTGGGAGTTGTTTAGTCAAAGGTTCTGCCACATTCAGATCCGTATGTACTTTGCAAATCTTTATATCACCACGGATGGAGTGAAAACGGCGCTTGAAATGTTTGGAATTCTTGTGAGACCTTGGTTCTTTAGCATTGGCTATGGCACCATTGTTGTCACAATAGATAACCATCGGATCCAACGCACTTGGAACCACATCTAGTTCGGATATGAACTCCTTCATCCAAACTCCTTCCTGCGCTGCCTCCGAGGCAGCAACATATTCCGCTTCTGTCGACGATCCCGCCACCACAGGTTGCTTGGAACTCCTCCAGCTTACGGCTCCTCCATTCATAAGAAATACGTACCCAGATTGTGACTTAGAGTCATCCGGATCGGTGTCAAAGCTAGCATCGACGTAACATCTTGTGACGATCTCTTCTTCACCGCCATACACGAGAAACATATCCTTAGTCCTTCTTAAGTACTTTAGGATATTCTTTACCGCCATCCAGTGTTCCAAACCTGGATCAGATTGGTACCTGCTAGTCAAGCTAATATCATGTGCCACATCCGGTCTTGTACATAGCATAACATACATGATAGAGCCTATGGCTGAGGCATAGGGGATCTTGTTCATCAATTCTCTATCTTCCGATGTAGCTGGACTTTGAGTCTGACTCAATGTCTTTCCTTGTAACATAGGTAAGAGCATTTTCTTACTTTCATCCATTGTGAACTTCTTCAGAATCTAGTCAAGGTATGTACTTTGCGAAAGCCCAATCAAACGTCTTGATCTATCTCTATAGATTTTGATGCCTAATATATACGATGCTTCACCGAGGTCCTTCATCAAAAAACTATTGTTCAAATAACCTTTTATACTATTCAAAAATTCTATATCATTTCCAATCAACAATATGTCATCCACATATAGTACTAGAAATGCTACAGAGCTCCCACTCACTTTCTTGTAGATACAAGCTTCTCCATCAGTTTGGACAAATCCAAACCCTTTGATCACTTCATCAAAGCGGAGGTTCCAACTTCGGGATGCTTGCTTCAGTCCATAAATGGATCGCTGAAGTTTGCATACCTTGTCAGCATCCTTAGGATCGACAAAACCTTTGGGTTACACCATGTACAACTCTTCCTCAATGTGACCATTAAGGAACGCAATTTTGACATCCATTTGCCAGATTTCGTAATCGAAAAATGCAGCAATTGCTAACATAATCCTAACAGACTTCAGCATCGCTATAGGAGAGAACGTCTCCTCGTAGTCAATTCCTTGAACTTGTCGAAAACCTTTTGCGACAAGTCGAGTCTTATAGACGGTCACATTACCATCAGCGTCAGTTTTCTTCTTAAAAATCCATTTTTTCTCAACGGCCTTGCGGTCATTGGGTAAGTCCACCAAAGTCCATACTTGGTTTTCGTACATGGATTCCATTTCGGATTTCATGGCTTCTAGCCATTTGTTGGAATCTGAGCCCATCATCGCTTCATCATACGTCGCAGGGTCATCATTATCAACTACCATGACATTCATGACGGGGTTGCCGTACAGTTCAGGAGATGTACTCATCCTTGTTGACCTACGAAGTACGGTAGTATCCTCTTTCGGAGTTTCATGATCTTGGTTATCATTAGTTCCCTCTTCATCTGGTGAAGTCAACTCCGGAACAATTTCCGGCGCTGCACTACTTGCCATTCCAAGAAGAGAAGGTTCAATAACCTCGTCGAGTTCTACCTTCCTACTACTCACACCTTTTGAGAGAAACTCCTTCTCCAAAAAGGATCCGTTCTTGGCAACGAAAACTTTGCCTTCGGATATGTGATAGAAGGTGTACCCAATTGTTTCTTTAGGGTATCCTATGAAGACGCATTTTTCCGCTTTGGGTCCGAGTTTATCAGGCTGAAGCTTCTTCACATAAACATCGCATCCCCAAACTTTTAGAAACGATAGCTTAGGTTTGTTTCCAAACCATAGTTCATACGGTGTCGTTTCAACGGATTTAAATGGAGCCCTATTTAAAGTGAATGTAGCTGTCTCTAGTGCATGACCCCAAAATGATAGTGGCAAATCTGTCAGAGACATCATAGACCGAACCATATCCAATAAAGTACGGTTACGACGTTCGGATACACCATTACGCTGTGGTGTTCCGGCAGGAGTGAGTTGTGAAACTATTCCACATTCTTTCATATGTGTGCCAAACTCGTAACTCAAATACTCACCTCCACGATCGGATCGCAGAAATTTGATCTTTCTGTTAGGAGGGTTTTCCACTTCACTCTAAAATTCTTTGAACTTTTCGAACGTCTCAGACTTGTGTTTCATTAAGTAAATATACTCATATCTACTTAAATCATCCGTGAAGGTAACAAAATAACGATATCCACCGCGCGCCGACACACTCATTGGACCACACACATCGGTATGTATGATTTCCAATAAATCCGTCGCCCGTTCCATCGTGCCGGAAAACAGGGTTCTAGTCATCTTGCCCATAAGGCATGGTTCACATGTCTCAAATGATTCATAATCAAGTGATTCTAGGAGCCCATCAGAATGGAGCTTCTTCATGCGCTTAACACCAATATGACCTAAGCGGCAATGCCACATGTACGTAGCAATATCATCATTCAACTTGATTCTTTTGGCATTCACATTATGAATGTGTGTATCATTACTATCAAGATTCAAAAGAAATAAACCATTCTTCATAGGTGCATGACCATAAAAGATATCATTCACATAAATCGAACATCCATTGTTCTCAGACTTAAATGAATAACCGTTTTGCATCAAACAAGATCCAGATATAATGTTCATGCTCAACGCAGGCACCAAATAACAATTATTAAGGTTCATCACTAATCCTGATGGTAGACGAAGAGGTAGCGTCCCGACAGCAATCACATCAACCTTTGATCCATTGCCGACGCGCATCGTCACCTCATCCTTTGCTAGTTGTCGTCTATTCCGTAGTTCCTATTTCGAGTTACATATGTTAGCAACCGAACCAGTATCAAATACCCAGGCGCTACTACGAGTACTAGTAAGGTACATCAATAACGTGTATATCACATATATCTTTGTTCACTTTGTCGGCCTTCTTATCCGCCAGATATTTGGGCAATTACGCTTCCAGTGCCCAGTACCCTTGCAGTAAAAGCACTCAGTGTCAGGCTTAGGGCCAGCCTTGGTCTTTTTCTCAGGCGCGGCAACAATTTTGCCGCCCTTCTTGAAATTACCCTTCGTCTTGCCTTTCTTGCCTTTCTGATCTCCACTTCAGCAGTTTTGAGCATTGACAGAAGCTTGGGGAGAGTCTTCTTCATGCCTTGCATATCCATCTTGCAGCTAAAGAACTTTTTTGAAGCATCATAACTTTCTACGGCAGCATGGGTATCGAAAATCATTTTCAATTCTCCCATTGTATCAAAAGCGGTGTTGTTCTCGAAACGTTTTCGCAGCTCCGGCTCTAAACCATACAGAATGCCGCAGTGAACTACACTGTGGTCCTCCTTCTGAGTCAGGAAAACATTTTTCACATCATCGGGAGCGTCATCAGCGGGCGGGGCACCTAGCGGTGCATCAAGTACATAGAGCTTTTGACAAGCTGTGAGGAGTATCCTCAGGTTAAGTGCCCAATTGGTGAAGTTGCTTCCATTGTTTGCTAGTTTCTCTTTCTCCATGAACATATTGAAATTGAAAGCAGGTGGTGTCATGATCTACAACATATTTGCAAAAACTATTTACACTAAGATTATGATAAATTAAGTTCAAGTTAATTCAAAATTATTACGTGAACTCCCACTCAAAAACAACATCCCTCTAGTCGTTTCAGTGATTACACGAACCAAATTCACTACACCAATAACCGATCATCACGAGAGATGGTGCAGCTCCAAAGGCGAACATCGATATGTTCATCATATCATCTATATGACTCATGCTTTACCTTTCGGTTACGTGTTCCGAGACCATGTCTGTACATGCTAGGCTTGCCAAGTAGAACCGTAGTATTTGCGTGTGTAAATCTGGCTTACACCCGTTGTATGCGAACGTTGAGTCTATCGCACCCGATCATCACGTGGTGCTTCGAAACGACGAACTTTCTTAACGGTGCATACTAAGGAAGAACACATTATTATCTTGATATTAACTGTGAGAGGGATCATCTTATAATGCTACCGTCGCGATCTAAGCAAAATAAGATGCACAAAAGGATTAACATCACATGCATGGATAATGTGATATGATATGGTCCTTCTTGCACTTGATGTCCATCTTGTGCATCTTGACATGATCTCCATCATTCCACCGGCGTGGCACCAAGGTCCATGGCGCCTCCTTCTTGATTGTCCTCCAAATTTACAACATATAATCTAGACATGATATAAGACAACCATTTGGCTCCTGCCGGTTTGTCATAATGTACAAAAGGTATCATCTCATACATCAAATTTGTAACTTTGACCATATCACATCACATGCCCTGCAAAAACAAGTTAGACGTCCTCTAATTTGTTTTTGCATATTTTACGTGGCTTAGGGCTTTCGAAGATAGAACCGTTCTTACCTACGAACATGAAACCACAACGGTGATGAAAATATTATTAGCAACATGTTCTATTTTATATCTTAACTATAGTAGGAGAGACAGACACCCGCAAAGCCACTTATGCAAAACAAGTTGCATGTCAGTCGTGGAACAAGTCTAATGTGCGTGGACATGTAAGGTTAGTCCGGGCCGCTTCATCCTACTATGCCACTAAGATACAAAATATACAAAGGAAGCAATAACATGATCATCAACGCCCACATACACATATGTGTTCTACCCGTACAAAGCATCTACGCAGAGACACGGCTCTGATACCACTGATGGGTTCGTAGCATAGAAAACAAAAAATTTCCTACGGTGAGAACAAACCAACAAGCCAAGATCTAATCTAGGAGATGCTCGTAACGAGTGGAACATATTCCAAGAGAAACTCACCCTCGAAGACCGTAAGCGTTTCGAGAATAATTCTCGTGAATGATGTAGTCGTTCACTTGCCAATCTCAAGATCGTGAAGATGTGCGCTGCAACGGGCAGCGCCTCCGTACTCGGTCACACGTACAACTTGATGACGACCTCCGTTCCCTCGATCCAGCGGGGCAGCGGAAGTAGTAGAACCACCAAGGAACTCTAACAGCACGACGGCGTGGTGTGGAGGAGAACTAAACGGCCATGGCTTCGCCAAGCGGATGGCCGAGAGGTGGAGCAGCGGGAGGAGGGAGAGAGGATCAAGTGTGTCCATAAGAGGGAGCTCTACCTCTCCTTATATAGGAGAGGGAGTCAGCCCGGCTCAAGGAGCCCCCACCCCTTCCTCTTCATGTGAGTGGAGCATCCACTCATGCCCACTCACTCTATTTAAAACTCCACTCAAAAAATCCCAAGGGTTTTTCTTTATTAAATAAAACAGTTTCATTTCTTTTTAATATTTGTTAATTCTATTAACAAACATTAACACTTATCCTCTTGGTTCATTTGTTAATTCTATTAACAACCATTTACAATTAACCCCTTGAACTATTTCAATATTAACCGAAACAATTTCGGTGCTGTCCAAACTTTTCTCTGAAATTCCGTGTCTACCCAAAAGCGTCGACAAACCTTAAGTGTGTCACCCTACGGTTCGTGAATAATGTAGACATGATCGAGACACCTCTCCAATCAATAGTCAACAGTGGGATCTGGAGATCCGTAATGACTCCTACATATTCGACTGTAACGTCCCAGCGTTTAGGAAACCACGGAGGGTAGAAATAGAATTTGTGCATCTGCATCCATGCATCTGAAAGTCCGAATAATTTTTTCGCAACTTAAAACCCTGAAGAGATCAAAGTTTCTTTCATCTCATTGAGTAGGATATAGTTCAATTGTGGTGATTGCGATAAATTTTGACATGACCTTTAGGTATTTTACTTGTTTGAGGGAGATTGAGAAAATTCAAATATTCAAATAATTTGAATTTGAAACAACACAGAATAAATTATAAGCAATTACATAATAAAGAATTATATTACAAACCAAATAGTTACATATCTCTTAAACAAATAATTACAAATGTTAAATATAAAAGAAGTGATTTAGACAAATGAAATCACTTTATTAATAACTTACAATATTATATTGTCTTTACAATTAAGGATATGAAAAGTAAATTACATAAAAAAATTATTTCTTAAACTAAATCCATCTTCTTCAAATCTTCATCCATCCTAATCAACTTTATCTCGTATCATCTTCTGCTTCCCTGCAATCCAAAAGAAAGCAATACAAGAACATTGAAGATAAAGCAAAAGCAAATAAGAACATGGAGTGTGAGTTAAAATATTACTCTCAGTTTTGGCAGTGAGATGCACTGCTAAATCACATCATCAAGTTAGAACCTAATCAGGTTTAGTATCTGTTCTCATCCTTAGATTAGCCTCAGAACAACATCATTGGCTTAGGGACAAATATTACACTTGGCATCACAAAATAAACACCCAACATGGATAATACCAAGGACAGCCGAATAGATCAGTTCCAATCAAAAGATCTGGGCAAGCTAGTATGCAGGCAGCTCTCTCACACATGCAAAACCTCACTGCTGTCACCAGCACCAGGAGGAGAAGGGTTGTGCGCAAGCACCAGGAGGAGAAGGGCTGTGCGCAGGCAAGGAGGAGAAGGGCTGATTACATACAAGAGAAGGGAACAATTGATCAAGAGCTATACAAGCAAAAGTGATCAGGACCTCTACAGCAACCAGAACCACACCACACCTGCCAGAGGTTGATTTTTTAACTCAACTAGCCAGTGGGAACATCTTTGGATGCATAAGTGGTTGGATTAGCTGTTGTACCCTCAGAGATGCACACAAATGGTGTGCAAGACTCATCCCTGGGTTTTAAACTGAAAAGGGCAAGCATCTGTTCATACCAGACATGAAAAGGCCTCAGACTATGCATCATAGGCATGGGGTAGCAAATAATTACACAGCCAGAACCCAAATATACTTTCCAAGCAAAACAAGCCTCAGCTTGTGCATCACAGGCTGCAGGCAACAAATCATCCTTAAGCATCCATTGAAAACTGGACTTAATCAACCACAGCCTCAGACCAACATCATAGGCTACTAAAAATCATGAGTGATGCAAAATAAATTGCATCTGTACATATCTCAAAGAGGCCTCAGCCATAGCATCATTGGCTGAGGTAAAATAACTCAAATCTTTGCTAAACATATTTAGCTAAGGATCTCAATTATTCAACCAGCAAAGCAACCACCATATGCACTTGCTGGGCACTAATTCCCTAAGGAATTAGCACCTCAATCACAAGCCATGTACCAAATCCTAATTACCACAGCTCAAGAAATTATCCATTTATATACAAATCATTTTCCTGGTGTTAATAACCCAGGAATCATTCTCAAATAGCCACAAAGTTTTCCATAACTCAATTACACCTTTGTTTCAGTCAAGCAGTACTGTGGCTCATCTCTGCATCTAAAAGATTCAGAGTAGCACACACTAGCATCCCAAAAACAGTAAATGCCACATGGTCAGTAGCCCTAACCACCAATCTATCAAGGCAACAACACCACAAATTGGAGTTAAATCCAATTATCCCCAAACAGGACCATTCGGTGAGAAATTCTCACTCATGAAAACACCACAGGCACACATGAGTTTGTGCTAGCCTAACCAAGCATAAGAGAATAATCACCAAGAAGAATCACTGCATCACCGAGCACGGCCTCGGGCCCAAATGGAAGAGAGAGGGGGAGGAGTTCGAGCTAGAGCTATACCTGCGCCCTAGCGCAACCGTGATGGCGTGGTGGAGCAATGCCCACGCGGCCAGCACGGCGCAACGTGGGGACGTCTTCCTCGTGCACCAGAACCACCGGAGGGTCACCGGAGTACCAGGGGCGCCGGAGTTAGAAACCCTAGCTTCGGATCATGGAGAGAGTGAAAGAACATTTCTTAATCCCTAGTGTTTTGTGTGTTAGTTAACAATACCGATGATACACTAATCCTATTGCTAAGTATTTCAGTTTGGGTGAAACTCATATCACAAATCTTAAAGCCAAACTGTAGAGAAAAAGAGTTTCTGGAATTCTTCAGGGACTCGGATATTCCGGTCCCCCCACCGGATATTCCGAGTCAGCCCCAGATTTTGGCTAAGTCAAGTTCAGAAGTGGCACTGACTTCATTCAGAAAATCAGCCCAGAAATTTCAAGGACCCGGATATTCCGGTTCACCCACCGGATATTCCGAAGCAACCTCAGGAAAATTGCTAAGTCAAGATTCAGAAGTGGCACTGACTTCAATCGGAAAATCAGCCCGGAGATTTCAAGGACCGGATATTCCGGTTCACCAACCGGATATTCCGGGTCAGCCTCAGGAAAATTGGCTAAGTCAAGAATCAGAAGTGGCACTGACTCCAACCGGAAATTCAGCTCGGACATTTCAAGGACTCGGATATTCCGAGTCAACCGAAGAAAATCGACTAAGTCAAGTTCAGAATCTGTTCTGATCTCAACCGGAAATTCAGTCCGGATATTTTCAAAGGCCCGGATATTCCGGGGCACCGGAATTTCCGGTGCAACTTATACCGGAATTTCCGGGTGACCAAGACAGCCAACGGCCAGATTTTGAGGGCGAGTATAAATACCCCCTCACTCACTCAAGAACATTTGAGCTCTCAGACTTTCTCTCTCCTACCATTCTTGAAAGCTCAATTCATCAAGATCTCCCAATCCCCCCACCCAAACTCATAGATTTTTGGAGGATTGGAGGAGAAGGCCCAGATCTACATCGTCACCGAAGGGATCTTCATTTCTCCCCCATTCATTTGGGGATTTCGTGGCTAGGGTTTCCGGTGGGAAAACCTAGTTCACCATTGTTGTACTCTTGGTGTTACCTTGACCTCTTGTGGTCCTTGACCTGTTGTGGTCTTCTTGGGAGCCCCCAATTCAGTTGTGGGTGTGTGCCTCAAGCGTATGTAAGGGATTCGATCTCCGCCCTAAAAAGGGATCAATAGTGGAAGGTGGACTCGAAACCTTTGTGGTTGAGTTCATCGGAGAAGAAGGTGAGCCTTTGTGGCGTTGCGGCTAACCTGTTGTGGTAGCGCACACCTCTCCAAACGAGACGTACACCCTTGGGTGGAACTCGGGAATAAATCTTCGTCTCCGCGTGCTTCACTTGGTTCCCTTTACCCTTTACTCCCTTACTTGCTTCTTGCTATTGCTTAGTTTCTCATTTAGGTAAATTCACTGTAGTTGCATATCTATCTAGAGAATTTACCTTTGAGTTGAGCCTAAAATTAAAAAGACCTAAAATTTGTAATAGCACCTATTCACCCCCCCCCCCTCTAGGTGCCGGATTCCCGTTCAGAGAGTGGCTAGCCGTGGACGCGCGCGACAAAAAAAGGGGGCTCAGGGGGTAGAGCTCGGTGCGGCGCACCGATGGCGTGCGGTGGCGGTGGCGTAGGTCGCCGGAAGCGGCCGGAATCGCCCGGCGACGGCGCCGGCGATTCCAATCGCCAGAGAAAAGGGGATCGGGAGGAGATAGAGGAGCGCGTGGTCTGGGGTTGACCGGGTTCGGTCAGAACCGCTCGGTCCAAACCGACCGAGTCACCCCTGGCCCACCAGACAGTGGGCTTTTCCCTAAATAAAAGCCCAATAAGAAATTCCTGCAAATAATAATTAAAAAAACATTGAATTAAAATAGAACTGTCTATCAAATAACAAATAAATGAATACCAACTCCAAAATTTAAATAAAAATAAGTTATGAAAATATTAAGTATTCAAAACTACTTATTCCTAATTTTAAACAATATCTTTTAAAATAAGTTTATTTATAAATCCTAGCTTATTTAAAAAGAAAGAATATATCTAATGTAAAAGTCAAGAAAATAAATTCATCTTATTTCATCATGGAAAATAAGTTACAAACTATTTTTTTTAAAATATCTCTATAAGGAATTTAATTGTGAGAAATATTGCAAATAAATAAAATAAAAATATTATTCATTCATAAAAATGAAAATCAAGGAAATAAATTCCATTTCCTTTACTAAATCATATCAACTAAGTTTTTGAAATTATTTCTGTTTTAATTATAAAACCATTTAAAAATTTGAATTCCAAATATTTGTTTATCCTCTAAAGATAATTATTAATTACTCCTGAAGAATTAAAAAAGAAAGAAAATAACACACATTCTATTAACACTTCAAAATAGAATTTCACCTCAATAAGAATTTAGCAAAATAAATTCAATGCATAGCATTATTATACATAATAGCATCATTTGCCTCTTTAAACATTGTCTTATGAGACAATGATGCCTTATTTCAGAACCCGAGGTCCCGGGTCAGTCCGAACCTTCACGTTACACTACCTCTCAGCCAGCAGGCAAGTTCATCCCTTTTAAACACGTCCTCTTGAAAGATTTGTTAAAAAACTATTTTCAAAATGCTATTATCACATGCATTACAAAAAGGACCGAAAACTTATTTTATAATGATATGACTAAGGTTATCCACCAGTGAGGTGGTAATCTCATATGGGTGGCAGATGGGACCACGGTAAGAATGTTGTGGTGGAGGTTCCATTTGCACGGGAAAGTATCACCTAGGACTTAACAACAAATGTCGCCAGTGATTCTTGCGCCGAATATTACGCGCAACCATAAGATTTGGAATGGGACGGAGAAGTCAGCTGTACCCTTTTCCTCTCGTACACCAACGGATGCATAGTACAAGCCAGGCGGTGGTAAATCCGCTCATGAGCTTGAGATGGCTCGGATAATAATCTCACCTTCGGGTTGTGGCTTCTAGCATCTATGAAGGTTGGCTTCAGGACTGATGTGATGCGGTTTACAAATAGTCAGCAGGCATGAGATGATTGGTTTCCTCTAGCCTGCAACTGAAGAAATGGGGGGTGTGCGGGGATGGTGGAAAGGCGCAGTGATTGGCTTGGATTACTGACTGGGCCCCACACCAAGGAAGTGTGGACGGGAAAGATTCGCCCGGTTGTGCAACAAGGTCTTGATCTCTTATGGGTAAAGCAGCGCACCTCTGCAGAGTGTATGAATGTGACATGTTACTCCACGTTCCAGGACGGAACGACGAACGCATCAGGAAAGGAGGCTCCTCAAAGCCCTAGCTCTGTGACTCCTGACGGACATAGCTCTTCAGAATAAAAGCAATCTTTGAAGAAATGTTTATAAAAATTGCATTAGCCTACGACAATCCATTGTCTGTGGCTGTAGCTAGTGCATCAAACTTCCCACCCTACCATAATGAACTTGCGGGGTAACGCTGTTACTCACCCTTGCCTTAAACCCCTTTCTAGACTTTGAGGCCACAGGAGACGAAGAAGGTTACGACATCTACAACCAAGACAATCTGGTCTACGACGAGCCAGACCTATCAGGTGGAGTCGAAGGCGTCGACTACCTCATCACCTACGGCGGCCAAGAGGAAGAGACGGAAGATTACTAGAGCAAATACCCAACGTAGTTAGTGAGCCGAGCAACATAGAACTTTACTAAATAAGTTGCTGAGCTCCATGGTTTGAAGTTTGTTATTACCCCTTGTTTGTAAACTCTCAAGTTTACAAATAGAACCCAGTAGTGCGAATCCTCGGTGGACCAAAGAGGATCTTTCTGAATTTGTACACTTTTGGCTTGTAATAATATGTGTATGACCGTTGGACCCACGCAATGTTTCTGTTGTGCCACTCTGATGGTGTGAAATTTGCGGAACGGTGTTCCGTGAGTTTTACATCGATGTCCTGCGTGCTGCAATCATGCGGTAGCATTGCGGGTCATCACAGTTCGACGATGAATCTTGTGATCGCGTGAACCAAAAAACGTCATAACCAATTCCTTTTGTCTCGCGATATTTTACTTGTCCGAGATCCGATCATTGGTATCATCTATACCTTGTTCGATCTCGTTCCCGACAAGTACTCTTTACTCGTTCTGTGATATGACATCCTTGTGACCTAGTCACGTGCTTGCAAGCGATGTCGATGTGATATCACCGAGAGGGCCCAGAGTATATCTCTCCGTCACCTGGATGGACAAATCCCACTTCTTGATCCATGAGCCTCAACTAATACTTTCGGAATACCCAACGCCACCTTTATAGTCACCCTGTTACGATGTGACGTTTGATGTCATCAAAGCATTCTTCCGGCGTTAGTGATTGACATGATCTCTTGGTCTAAGGATTAGGGTTACTTCGTATGCTCACTACAACAATATAAACTTAATGATTTGATCGTATTGCTATACTTAATTTGGGTGTGTTCATCATATCATTCTCCTAATGACGTGATCCCGTTATTAACAACATCCAATGTTCATGATCAGGAAACCTTGATCATCAGTTAATCAACGAGCTAGTTAAACGAGAGGCGTTACTAGGAACTCTAATTTGTTCATTAGTCACACATGCATTAATGTTTCCGATTAATACAATTCTAGCATGAGAAATAAACATTTACCATAAACATGGAATAAGATAATAACCACTTTATTATTGCCTCTCGGGCATATTCCTTTCACTAGTACTATATCATTGAAATTTTTGCTTGCTTTACCTACTTGTTTATTTATTACTCATTTGATGTCAATATAAACTACAACTCTTATTCATTTGATCTCAGTTTACATGCATTACATTATTATATGATCAATATTGTGTCACGACATTTACAATCAAAAATTATTTTGTTATCATTTACCTACGCGAGGACGAGCAAGAATTAACCTTGGGGATGTGATAGTCCCACACCGCCAGCCTGGCAAGGTTGGCTCCCCACGGTAGCCTTTATATAGAGGGGTACCTCTGGCATTTTAATTTACCCAATTAATTCTTTATTTCTCCTTGATTACGTGATTCCCTTTGTCGGAGTTGCGCCGAGGAGTGAGAGAGTTCTCTCTACCATACGCCCGCTATCGCGCTGCTGGTGTTCCGGTCCAAGTCTTCCGCTGCTCGTCTTGGACTGGAACTTCGGAGGCCGTCGTCTCCACCGTATATGTGTAACGCCATGCGAGGTGCAGCGCTAGCGGTGCTCGGAGGCCTACTTCTTCCACCCGACCTCGAGGTCATCTTCGCCGGCTTCGTCACGCCAAGTTCTTCGCGACCTAGAGGTCGGGTACGTCGTCTTCGTCGTCAACGCTTGTGCGGGAGCGTAATCCCCGCTTTCGGTCTACAAGGTAAGGGTATGTATTCTGATCTCCGTCGTATTACTATATCTGCACAGTGTAGATTCTGGCTAGTTTAAAGATATCGTTGCTAGAAAAATTATTGTTTTCTGTCTGCGATTCCCTTCAGTGGTATAAGAGCCGATCTATGCGTAGATATAGTTATACGCTGTTAGAACCCGTGTTCTTCACGGGGGCACCGTTCTTGTTATTTGCTACCCTCTAGCGTGCACTTGTGATTCTGACAGTATTGAGTTGATGAAGCGGCCCAGACCGACTTTACGCGTACGCTTACGCGAGACTTGTTCCAGTACTTACATACTGTGTATGTCTCTCTCTTTAGTTGACTTTGCATTTTCAATGGAGGATCCAAAAGGGATGCTTAAACATGCAATTATTAGATCGTTGTTGTGGTCATAAGTTCGTAGGTATGAAGCGGATGTGTGTCTCCTTGCGGATTTTCGCATAGACAAGGTACTGCTCGCAACTAAACACGCCCGTGAATTCGATGTATACCGTGACCTTGATCATCTATGTGGTTGTTGCTATGGCGCCAATGGGCATGAGCGTCGTCGTCATCGTCTTCAGATCGACAAGCATCTCGTCTTGCCATCGGAGAGTATAGGGCGGGAAAGAGGGAACCAGGAACCCGATTTTAGTTCAGTTCTTCGATACACCCTAATGCAAGATGTTTAGTGAGGTGTTTACAAAAACAAATCAAGTATTTATCTAAACACCAATGCCTATATTTCTGTAGGAGAGGTGTCTAGTTAACCATTTCTCTTATGTAAATAAGCAGCGGTGCTTAGCAAAAATCGATTTATTTTACTAAGCACCTCTATAAGCATCATGCATCGTGCGGATTCAAAAGGCAAAGTCAGCTGACTTTGGGTCACTGACATATGGGACCAGCACCAGCTGCCCAGCTGGCAGTCTTGTTCCTTCGGGCCCACATGTCATCTCCGAGAAGCAGAGGGAGGAGAGAGGGGGGAACATCAGCGATCTAACCGCCACATCGCATCTCGATCTCGCAGACGTGCCGGCACTCAAGTTTGCGCCGCCGCCTTCCCCGTCGCCCACCGGGGAAACCGCCATGGTTAGTATCGGCAACCTCTCCCGCGCCCCCCCCCCCCCTCTCTCTCTCTCTCTCTCTCTCTGTCTCTCGTAGCCGCCCGCTCGGACGCTGGTGCCGGCGAGCTATCCGTCGGAGACGAACGGCCGTTTGGCTCCTGATGGGCACGAATCGTTTAGTTCGTTCATATCAGTATTTTCCCTACATTCAAGTGCGATGCTCTGCTTCAGCGGTTACCTACCTCAGTCTCAACTGAATTTGTATGAAGAACACAGCGCGGAGTGTCACCGCGGCGCTTGTAAATAGGACACGCCTCCTCGTAATCTGCCACATTTGATCCGAACTTCACCCCAAGCGCGATGATCTTGGGAGAATCTGCGTCACACCTGATTTATTGAATTTGCCTGGTCCACTTGGGGCGCGTGCTGCCGTGATCCTGATCGGTTGTGTTCTGAAGGTATCTGAACTGTGAGTGAAACGGGTCCAGTTGCACAAGTTTGGGCTCACACGCCTGATACGATTTAATGCCATATACCACTACTACTACTTTAATTACTGTGCAGCATTCTTGTATGTTGTATCAGCAGCCAGATTCCTACTTGATCGTAGCGTGTGTTCCGGTATAAGATATGCTACATTTAGTTTGAGTGAATGCAGCAGGTGTTAAAGAAATATTTGCCTGTGTGTATTCAGAATTATATCATTGGAGCATTCAAGCCGCCCTGCGGCACCTCAATCACATTCGCCGAAGCGAGAGGCAGGAAGCAGGTGCAATTCATTGATGTCCACGTGTTACTGCCAGCTGTGTTCAACACATATGTGCTGCTTACTTACAAAAGTTCGGTTCACAGGTTTCGGTAAAGAAGGACAATGGGAAAACAACCATGGTTCCTGTTTTCCAGAGCATGGAAACGATATCTGGAGAGGTATTCTTTCCTTGTATGATTATCATCATACACTGTTTTTGTGGAGCCCAGTACTGAGCTCTCATGAAATGGTCCTCAGGTCTCAATAGCACCTGTCCCGGGTAAAAGGATTGAACACATGGGTGTCAAGATTGAGTTGCTGGGTCAAATAGGTATGCTCTGGTGCCCTTTTTCCATACAAAATCCTGCATGCAAGTTTCTCAGAGTGTACGCTTTTGCATCTATGGATTGTCATTTTTCACACTCACTCAATTTGATTGGTGCTTCTTACATGACTTGGGCTATTCATTTGTGTTCTTTGGCTCCATAAACATCTAGTCTCATTTGGGCTGTATTCCATTTTATCATGTTACCCTAATGTTCTGTTGAATTCTCGCACGGACCAGTAGTTTGTATCATTCTGCATCAACACGTTGATGTTACTACTGAAAATTTCAAGTATTGTGCTTGATCATTTTATTTTGTTTGGTCTGTTGGTCCGTTAAGTTCACACTAAGTTCATATTGACACAATTCTACCTCCTTCCAAAAATAGACCTGTAAATTTTGATTGAAGTCAAAAGCATCGGCATCTGCCATACATTAAATATTTCCGTACTGTATTTATTTGTATTGTGGTGTTGATAGTTTGTTCAATACACTTGGTCAAACGTTAGGTTGACATAGGAAAAAATCTACAGCCCTTGTAGTTCAGGATGGAGGGAGTATGTACTTTTTTGGGTCTGCTGGTTGTATATTGCATTGTGCGCCTAAATCATGTTCTTTATGATTATTGCAAACATGCTCATATCTGGGGTACGGCTCCCCTGTTACTTACATTGTTTTTTTTTACGGGGTTACTTACATTGTTAATACTTATACAGTTCTACTCTACTCCATCCATTCCACAATATAAGATGTTTTAGTCATTTTCCACATTCATATGTATATATATGTATCTAGACACATTTTAATGTACATATTCACTCCTTTTAGTACGAATCTAGACAACATGTGTAACATTTGAAACATCTTACATTGTGGAACGAAGGGAGTATTATTTAATACGTTGTCCTTCCCTGGTTCTGATATTTTCCATGTCTGATTAATATGTTACAGAGCTATATTTTGACCGAGGAAACTTCTATGATTTCACTTCACTAGGTGGGTTTCTGTGCCTATACTGTTGTTGTGCAGGGAGCTATTTGATGGTCTAAAATACCATGTACCTTTTTACAGTGCGTGAGTTGGAAATTCCTGGCGAAATCTACGAAAGAAAAACATACCCGTTTGAGTTTTCTTCTGTTGAAATGCCATACGAGTCTCACAATGGGACAAATGTCAGACTGAGGTAAGCAACGCTATGTTTCAGAACAGCAATTATACATTTTTTAATGCATAAATTACCGCTTGCACCAACTAAATTGACTAACTTTTGCAAAACAGTAGGGTTGCATTTGCACATAATACTGCAAATTGACTATTTGTTACACTTTGTACTAGCCCTAGAGTTGTGACGAGAGCATATGATTCACTTGTGGTGTCACAAAATCTCAATGCTAGCAAGTGAGAGGTGTGGTGTTAATTGAGGGTTTGTTTAACATATCAGACTTATGTATAGGAGAATGGTGTGTCATTTTTATTTTGCGAAAACGCAAAGAGCATTGCGTTTCTTTTCATTGATAGAAAGGAGAGTTAATTACAGGCCTACAAGGAGGCCACCCAGCACCATACAACTCAACCCAAGCCTCTAAGGAAGAACTAGGGCGAGACCCCGGGCCCCTGCGCTCACTCACCAACGCGCCTCCGTCTTGATGGTTTCCACCAAAGCGCCAACAGAGGGACGTGCGTTGTCGAAGACGATCGTGTTCCGTTTTTTCCAGATCCACCATGCGGAGAGCATGATCACCGAAGAGGTGCCTTTGCGCAACGCACGAGGGGTGTCCTTGAGAACCAACGCCCACCAAGCCGCGAACTCATCCTCAGCAACGGGCGGTCTTGAGGTTGATCGAATCCAAGATAGCACTCCATGCCATATCGTGCCGGAGAAAGAACAGCCCGTGAGGATGTGTCCTATCGACTCTGCCACCTGATCACACAACGGGCAGGCTGCCGGATGTGGCAGACCCGTCTCGCCAACCTCTTCCCCGTCCAGCAGCGATCCAAGCACGCGAGCCAGACGAAGAATTTCACCCTTGGGGGAGCCCATGTTTTCCAGTTCAACTTCCAAGAGCTTGAAACTGTCGCACCGCTGAACAATTCGTCGTAGCAAGATTTGGATGAGTACTGTCCGTCCGCGGTCCAGCGCCAGACAAGCGTGTCCGGCTGCTCTGTAAGGTGAATCCCACGCAAGGTGTTCCAAATGTGAACTTACTGCGTGAGGGCAAGCGGGGTGTGTCATTGTTTGCCGTAGTAGGAGACCACTGTGCGTGAGTGTGCTAGTTTGTTTGACCATGCCAATGAAGCCAAATGATACAATCCCCACTAAATTCCCATCCTCCCATTTGGCAGTGCGGATGCCCAGCCTTACGCCTCAAAATATTTTTGCTGTTCTCATCACAATTCAAGGGCTGGCGAGGTGCAAACGATTGCATTTTAGTTGGTGCGATCTGCAAAGAATTCCTTTCCCTGGTGTATCATGTATATACCAACAAGGTGGAAATTCTGTGATCACTAATATAGTACTCTTTTCGTTCCACAATATAAGCCTTAGCAAGCTAAACTAGTGTGGTACATTGTGGAATAGAGGTAATAATAATTATGCTTCATCTGTCCTTTTGCCTTTTTCGTGGAAGCTCTGATTTGGTGCTTGAACCAAAATGGTGTTCAAATTTCAACGCAAATGATGGTTTAAACTAGATATGTTCCCTGTATTGTTTAGGTACTTTAGTTTTTGTATTGAAGAATCTTAAGATAGAACAACACTTGATGGGCGTGCAGGTATATTTTGAAGGTGACCATTGGCCGAAACTATGTTGGCAATATTGTGGAATACCGAGATTTCTATGTAAGTCTTGACCGTATAACCACTGTCATTTTGTACTACCTAGTTGCTGTATAGTTCAAACATTTTAATGTGGTTCGGTGCCACATATTCTTCTGGTAGATTTAGTATCTGTGAAGTGGTATGCTACTACCTCAGTTTTTTAATACAAGACGTTTTAGTCTTTTTCCACATTCACATGTCCAAACTTGTATCTAGACATGCTTTAGTATCCATATTCACTCATTTTGTGTGTATCTAGACAACATGGGCAATAGCTAAAGCATCTTATATTAAATAACAGAGAGAGAACGGTCTAACCGCATTTTTCTTGAAGAATTTTGAATGTATTAACCCAACATATTTTATGTGTAGCAGCAGTAGTGCATATTTCTGTTTTCTTAGATCATTTATCTTTGTTTTTTGGCAGGTAAGGAATTACTCCCCAGCCCCTACAATCAATAACAGTATCAAGGTGCGTTGTTATTAGTGAACTAACTGTGTTAAAAGCTTCCCATTTGATACTTATATGGTATGGGACATGTTTGAACGGAGCTATTCCATTTCTTCATTGGGGAATTTAGTGCTTGACATTGATGCCCTGCCACACATCGGATGGATTCTGATCCAATCACCAGGAACTTGTCTTAAAATGGATGCTAGTAGGGTCCTCACTTGGGACCCTCTCCCATGACATTTTTTACCTTCAATAGCAGGAGACACAAATGTATTGAATAATTAATGTTCTTGTCACTGTAATAAAGATGATTTTTTTAAAAGCTTTCCATTGTGTATTGGGAAGAAGACGCTGAGAAGGCGCAGAGTTACAAAAAAAGGACCAAAGGCTAAAACAAAAGGCAAAGGCGAAACCAACTTACAAAGAGAAACGAAAAGGAAAAGCTAATCTAAGCTAGAGCTGGTCAAAATTAGACAGAAGCTATTCTAATAAGAGGTTTTGTTTACTTTCATAAATTCTGCTGTTTGATAGTGTATTCATGCTCGAACTTTTCCTTACAGATGGAAGTAGGAATTGAGGACTGCTTACATATTGAGTTTGAATACAACAAGAGCAAGTAAGATAATACTCATATGCTAGCTGTCTGGCTGTAAATTCTTATGTGTTACTCAATATGAAAATCCACAATATTGGTTACATATTCATGCTCTTGCTCAGGTACCATCTGAATGATGTCATCATAGGGAAGATATATTTTCTTCTTGTCAGAATAAAGATAAAGAACATGGAGTTGGAGATCCGTCGTCGGGAATCAACAGGATCAGGCTCTAATACATTTGTTGAAACCGAGACCCTTGCAAAATTCGAGTTGATGGATGGTGCTCCTGTCAGAGGTATGCTAATATTTTTTTCTTGGTTTGTTCTGAAATTTTAATAGGCACAGTTCACTTTAATGGCTGTACCATGAAATGAGGTTTGAAGGACGTCTTGGTACTTGATTTGTAGTTATTATGCATTTGTGGGACTCATGACCATGTTTTTCGACCTAATTATTCCAGAAGCAAATTTTCACCTTATGTTTGTCAAATAGACGGCTGATGTTAATGCATGAACATCTCAAAATAGTAATATACCTAAATAATTTAGTTTTGAGCGGTCCCAAGCTTATATGAAATACTAGGCAAGTTCAGTCTAATTACATAGTAGTTAGGATCTCTTGTCAACTATCATGTGCTTCCATTCTCCTTTTGTTGGTTTGTAATGTTTCATTCCCATGTGGTGATTGCCTTCTTGGTGGGAACCATAAAACTTGGACCCTTACATATTTGGACTAGGACTGACTGTAGGGCGTTATTCAAAAGCACGCCGTGTGAAGTTAGATGCACCTTTTCGCCAAATGTTTATAGAGGCCCCTAACATATTATGCCTGCCTGTTGGCTGTCAATAAAAGATTTACATATGGTTCAAAGCTTGATGCTGGTCTTTTTGGCACATCTGGAGCTTACTGTTTAGATTGGTCATGTGGTTATGCTCTGCAAGAATGTTGATGTAGGTTTGATTGAATTGTTTTGTAGGAGAGTCTATTCCGGTTAGGCTGTTCTTGACACCCTATGAGCTGACGCCAACTTATCGCAACATAAACAACAAATTCAGCGTCAAGTACTACCTTAACCTAGTTCTTGTGGATGAGGAAGATCGGAGGTACTTCAAGCAGCAGGAGATCACAATCTATCGTCTTCTAGACACCCCTCAGGCTTCCTAGGTTTGGACTCTGAGTGGCATGTTGATATTCCAAGTTTTGTATATGAGAGCAAGGTTAGATTCATGTCGACATGTACATAATCCAGAAGAGTGACAGCTCGCTACTCTACTGAAGCTGCACTTTGATTCGACCATGTTTTCTATCCCCTCCAGTAGTCTTTGTTTGGTTAGATGGGGTAGTTGATGTATTGCCTGTCGTTTTGTTTCTTGTTCTGGGAAGACATCTGGCAAAGACCATGCTTGTTGACATCCTCTACATAATCCCGGATTCTTAGTTAATTATTTAAGTTCAATAATGATGTGGTATGTTCCATGGAGTAAAGCTATAATAAAGTTAATGAGTTGCAGCTTTCTGTGAGTTCATGTCTTATGCTTCTCCATCTTTGGAGTTCAGAATTACAATGATGCGATTTGGGTATATGTATATATGTCTCAAGAGGAAGGTCATTAACTTGCATACGAATTTAAAGATATGTGTTGCCATTTATACATTCTTTTATCCCTGAATAAGTAGGATGTAATTATGCGAAGCAAAATCTCACAATGCAAAGTTCTGGTAGCATACAACTCAAAAGCTGCTCGATTGTCATCCCAGAATGCAAAGCCATCACACACACTTCCCATGTCACTTGTAGCTAAACCGGCACAAGCAAAGCAAACAGACGCCAAAACAAACAGCACCACCAATCTGTTGCATTATTCCCCCTATCTATAAGCAGTTTCACTCTGTTTCTTCTTCTGCCTAGTATCCCACTATGTAAACCCCTACCGGTAACAAACACAAGGTGTTGAGGAAGGAATCCTCAGGCCAGGAGCCAGAAATCTCTCTGGCGCCTGGTGGTGATGAGGTACCCTCCCCCTCTCCGGCTCTTCCGCCGTATGCCCAACGCCATACATGTCGCGTGCTGCACACAGTACTCGACGGTGTTTCCCCCTGTGACCTTCCCGCCGGCCATCCACATCGCGAGTAGCCTCCATGTCATCGACCTCTTCTTCTGCCCCATGACAAGGAGCGACACACCCTGCTTCCTTGCTGCCTCTACGATCGTCGGCCCTCGGTCCTTCCCTTCAACGAGGGAAAGTTCGACACGTACCTAGTAGGATGAAACAAAGAAAATAAATGAAAAGTGAGATGGGCCCAATTAGCTTACAGTATTCGTGGGCAATAGTAGGATGGTTAGTGCGTGAAATTAAAGTTTAGTGGGGATCTCTGGGGGTCATTTGTAAACCTCTTCAACACCTACTAATTGATGGCGGGTTAGGTACACAAAGGCATGGAAGTCAAACTAGAAATGAAAAGTGGAGTTTGAGAAACAGCTACTTCCTGGGGAATGCATGCACCCCTTGATGATGCTAAGCACATGCATCTATTTGTTGCCTTCGCTTTCATCTGTTTGTTGCCATCTATCTTCCTTCAGTGATTATGACAGCAAATGGGGCCCTGTTTTGCCCCTACTGTTTGACGTGCAATGCACTGTCTCAGGGAAATGTTGGATTGGAATCTTCAGTCTTACAGGAAAATGGTTTGGTTTTCTGGCCAACTGTTTATCAACTTAAATAAACCATATAATCTAAGAAGGATATATTTACTGAGGGTTGTCGCAAGGAGCATTTAGCGGTCCTTGGCAACGGATCTGGAGTAAAGAAAGGGACTGTCCTTTTTTTACATGAAGAAAAAAGAGGACAATCTTGGACATCTTGATGGCTATTGTTCCAGCTTTCTGTTTGTTGCTTTTACCTGTGATTTTCTCCTTAGATGAAACCTTCTCCTACTGGTCAAGTACCACATAGAGATGTACATCTTAGTCTATAGAGATTTAAGGTTATCTTCTTCTCATGGTTTTTTTGAAGATGGCCAACGGAACATTTTGCATATAAAGTGAACAGAATTGCATCTGCTTAAACTTATTCATACCGATGATATGTTATGTTGTGCTGTGTTGCTGGAAACAAGATCTGTACCACGAAGCAGAGGACAGTCTGCTCAATAGGTGTATCTAGTGTACCGGCCTTGAATGACGTCAATTAACAAGCATGACCAGGACCAGGTATACTTGTTAGATCTAGACGGCATCAGCACGTCTCTTTATTAAATTTTCGAATAAAAACACTTATCTTTATCAATTAGCCATCCCTGTAAAATTAAATGTGGATCAGTTCCATGATGCAAACATCAGTCTTTATCATGATGTTACATGTAGTATTCCGTTGTGTGTCACTCCTGTCTCTGTAATGCTCACATTTTGATCACAATGAGATTGTACTAGATTCTAAACATGATGGTAATTCTGTTCATAAGCACCACTATTTGTCTATGTACTCGTATCTTAGAGCATGAGAATGCGAGTCAAGCTATGTACTAGTACTAATTCCAGAAATTACAAACAGAGCAGAGCAGCTTCTTTCTTTGTACCTCTGGTCTTTTAGCCTGACATATGCTCCTCATGGCCTCCAAGGGCTGATACCCTCTTAGATCATCTGCTGAGATGCATCAACCAAACAAGGCATTCATTTATCATCGCTTGCAAAGATGTACAATTAATTTATCAAAGACGTGCATGCACACGATAATATGTTTGGAGATATATCAGCTTGGAATAGGATGCATATATAAAGTGACAGCAAGAAGAGCATGGTATGGTGAAAATCGATCTTACAGTTCTTGCCGGTGCTTCGGACGACGTCGAGGAGGATCACGGTGTCGCACGGCCGTACGGAGTGTGAGAGCGCCCATTGCAGCGCCGTCCGGGCCTCGTCGCCGCCGCCATCGGCCACCACCATCACCTTCCTCCCCACCGCAACAGCAGCACAGCCTTTCTCCCCCGCCTTGCCATCGTCGCCCTTCTCGTCATTGGCGCTGGCGCATATAGGTGGCGCGGCGGCGGTCCTGTCCGACCGGATCCGGTGGAGGCAGAAGGATGGCAGCGATCTGGCCGTCATGGACGATGATGGATGATGGCTTTAGTTGGTGCTGTTAATTAGCTAGGGAGAAGAAGAAGCAAAGGGATGAAGAGAGGGAGACGACGGTGGCACCATGATACCATGGGAGTTAATAGCTAAGCTGTCTTGTGGCTCCCCACTGCCCCCATGCTGCTGGTAAGGTGGGTATAGATCCATGGGTTGGCCACCTCACCTACACGAGCACTTGTTCTTTTTCTTTCTAATAATTAACCTCCTTTTCTTTGCTTCACACTCTCAGTCCTATGTTCCAGTCTTAGAGCATAGCCCTTAAACTCACATTTTTAAATAAATTTTAAGGTTCAACTTTTTTCAAGAATTCTACTCGGAAGAACTAGCAACACATAGCAGAAACCTTAAACAGAACTGGATATATTTTGATTTTGGCGAGAACAAACCATAGTTCTTCCCCGATTCATCACGGAGAACTGTTCTTCACTAATCCATACATAATTATACATTGTTCTACACTAATCCAAAAATTAACTAGATTAGAAGGTCGCCGCCTAACCCTACTGTCAAAATTTGGCTCACCAGAGCCTCGGACGCGGCGGCGCGGTGAAGACCGACGATCTTCATTCCTCGTCGGAGACGAGGTCGACGACCTCCTCGGCGTACGCTTCCAGTAGGCGCTCTTCTCGGTGGCGACGTCATCTGGCTCGAGTCCCTGTCGGAGGAGGATCTGGTCGATCTCCTCCTCGCGGGCAGCCTGCGCCGCCTTCTCCTCCGCCTCCCGCACTAAACAGAGCATCACTCGCGCCGTGTTGGCGTCAAGTGCGTCCTCGGGGACGAAGTCCTCCACCGCGACGGTGGAGTCGAACACGGCGTCGTCGTACTCCTCCGCCAGAGGCAGCGCCGCTAGCGCGGTGGAGGTGCCGGCGCTGCCGGTTGATCTTCCAGCCCCATCCTCGCGGCGGAAGCGGGCCTTGTACTCGGCGCGTGCGAGGTCTAACTCCTCGACCTCGCGCCGAAAGTAGGCCGGCGGGACCTGGCGGCCCAGTTGTTGTAGGCGTGCGCCCCCCGCTTCCGACCACCGTCGGAGGACACGGCCTGCGTGCGCCTCTTGTTGGAGAAATATCCATCGAAGGGGTCGCAGCGGTGCGGCGGGGTGGAGGGCTGGCGCTTGGGGGCCATCGGGCGGCGGAAGCAGCCTACGGCGGCGCGTATTGCTCGTCGGAGTTGAAAGGGCGGCGACGCAGATTGCTCGTCGGCGGTGCGGGTGGATAAGGATTGTGACCTAGAAATATGCCCGAGCTCGGCATAAATACGGATGGACGCGCCGTCTCGACGGGCGCTCTTATCGCGTTTGAGGGCCTGTTCGCGTTCACGGCTCTGCTATGGGTCAAAAAAAGTCTCGGCCCGTGAAGTCGCCGGAGTTATAAGGGTTTGAGGGTTCTGCTAGATATGCTCTTAGTTTTGTTGGACCTACACAATAATTTAATTTGCGCCAAATATTTTGTGTGTTTTTCATAAAGTTTTAAATAGTCCGCTATAGCCTCGCTTTACCTTTTAGAGAACCCCGCTAACGTATGCACTTTTAACCCTAAATAGAAAATGGCGCTAATAGCCCGCTAAAGCCTGTTATAGTGCTAAATTTTAGTCTGCTAAACCGCCTACACCCATAGAAGACACAAGTTAATACCACAAAGTTATCCATCTGGTTTATTATTCCTTCCTGTTTTTAATGTATGTATGGTGCATTGATGTAGAACTTAGTGATTGAGCTGGAACTTCTATTCAATGCATGGGTTTAAGATATTTGTGACTGATACTTGATTGTTGACTTATTTTTTTGTAATTATTCATTATTTAAGAAAAACGTTAAACGGGCTTTAGATTCGCTATAGTTCCGTTATAGCTTTTCATAGCTGTTGACGGAGAGCTGCCACTAAATGAAATAGTCCGCTATTTAAAACTTTGTTTCATATGAATTTCTGTTAGTGGTGATTTTTATGGGGAGATGTAAAAGGGGAATGAATCAGGTCATCGCTGGAGAATGAATATGTATGGACTCAGCTTTGACACGGGTGCTGAGTCTGCTGACTACTCCTCTTGTGAGATTTGAGAAGTAACTATAGACTAGTGGACTTAGTGCGGCAACGCCGCACCCGTGTATTTAACAATAAATTGTGCACAAATTTAGAAGTTAGATGAGTTTAAAAACAAGCGGAACTGAAAGGAGTTTGGGTTTGGAATTAATTTTTATTTGAAATTCTCATCCGTCTAAAACTGAGTGGATTTAAAAGATTTGTAAACATTTGGAATTATGTCGTAAATAAAAAATTTATCGTTCCGGTATTTTCAGATGGAATACACCGTGTGAACATTTGTTTAATTCAATTTGTATTTTTGGAGAAAAATAATTTTAAATGTATGCAAATATTAGTCTTATAAAAATATTCAAATATGTTTCCATTAGGCTGTAAGTATTTAGTTCATTTTTTGTGATCATTTCGATATTTTTTTTCGTATTTTTCTGCCAGATAACCAGAAAGATATTAAATTTATAATTTATATTAGTTTTGTGTTTTTTCAATGATCTTCCAGTCACCGACAGGGTGGGCCCATCAGGACGCGTTGATGACGTCGTCGATGACGTGTGCAGCAGCGGAGCCGTCCGCGGCAACGACGGTGGCGCCGGCGCCGAATCCCGCCGTTCCGGACCACGAGGCGGTGCGCGGCGTGTGCGCGCGGACACGCAGCATCCGGGTGCGGCGGCGCCGCTCCGTTCGGGTCGCTGGAGCACGCCCGAAGGAGCGCGGACGCGGCGGAGCAGGCCGAGCACGGAGCGGACGATCCTGGCGACGGCGCAGTGTCCTAGAAGCCGAGCTTCCGCGAGAAGGTGGAGGGAGTGGCGGCACATCTCCCCGTCTCCGTCGATCTGAGCGGGGAGTCGTGGAACGGCGGCGGTGGATGGCGGCGCCGCCGGCGATTTTCACATCGCGGGAGGTAGGAGAAGGGGCAAGGGGAAGATGGCGTCCAATTTTGCAAAAACACCCGTGCTGTTTTACGGTTTCGTGAAGAGGTCCAGCGCTGTGTTAGTTTAGGGACTGCGGAGTGCGAACCCGATCTTGCAGATGCTTTTCTGCAAAATGGGACGGTCACCGGCTGTCGTGGTATCGGCATAATTGATAGGAGACGGGGTCCTCTAGCCTACGTATGGTTTGTGGGGAAGAAGGTTGGTGTCGTCGAGGACGGGATTGAACACGGCGAGTTTACCCAGCTTCGGATCCCGCAGCGGTGGCGAGATCCTACGTGCTGCTATAATTCACTATGAGGCAATAGCCGTGAACAGGTTACAATGTGTATGATGTGTATCGAAGCGTGCCCTAAAGGCTCCCTGGTGGCCGGCTTATATAGGCGGCCAGACCCCAGGGTACAATGCAAGTACTTATCCGGCAAGTAATCAGAGTCCTAGACCTAGCCGGCTTAGTTGCCGCCTTCCGTCTTGGGCTTGGTGGCTTGATGGGCTTCGGCCTTCCGCCTTCGTTGGACCGTCCGCCTACTTCCTTGTACGTCAGCTATCTGGGCCGCCCGACAGGTTTCAGCCTTACCACCCTTGGGCCACCCTGGACTAGCCGGATTGATCCATGTTAGTGATACCCCTAGTTGATATATCCCCAACATTAGCCCCCAGAAAGGTTGAAGTTCTCCAGGCGCCGGCTTCTTCTTGATTCTTCATCTGCCAATGTTGGCGGCTGCAGGACTTGAACCATTCTGAAAATCGATGAGGCATGCATGTCTTGATATTGACACGCGGCCGCCTTTATCCAACATGGGAAAAGACGGCTACTTCACAATCTCACCGAGCATTCTTCTTGACGGATCCCACTTAGCCGGCTCACGACAGTTTGAAAACGGCCTAGGCGGGAATCTCGCCATGATCACGAATCGCGGGAAAAGAGGAGGCGTGGAGATCGTGCGATCATGCGCCGCAGCGGATGCTGGACACGTGTCCGACTAAAAACGCCGTTTGCACAGGGAGCAACGCCTGGACCTATAAATAGGGAACCGAACGGTTCATTTTTGCACCCCTGCCTTTGCTCTCCTCGACCTCTTGCCCTTCCACTTCTCCGCTTCTTGCTTCCGAGCGAACTCCGGCGAGCACTTTCCTCCGACGACCTCCGCGCATGGCGATGTCCACCGGCCAAGACATTCCTTCCACGGCGTCCAGCGGTCCGGCGACCGAAACCGCGCCCGCGGCAGCGATGGGCGGCGCGATATCTCGCCCCGCGACGGCGGCGACGGGCAATGTCGCCACCGTCGCCTCTCGGATTCCTACCGCGCGCGCGTCGGCGGCGGTCTCCTCGGCTCCTCCATCTTCCACCGTGGCGACGGCGGCGAGAGGTGCTCCCGTCGACGAGGAAGAGGAAGCGGCGGACCTCGGGTCCCGCTACTGGCTTCCCTCCATAGTCGACGAAGACGCCCTCCAAGACTTGGAGGCCGTCGGCTATCTCCCCACTCGGGAAGACTGCCAATGGAGATCCGCCTTGGGAGACGTCATCCCGGCTCCGAAAGCCGGAGAACGGGTAATCCTCACCTCCCATTTAGTTAGGGGAATGGCTCTGCCGCCTTCCGCCTTTTCCAGCGAGGTCTTAGATCACTATGGGCTCCAGCCCCACAACATAGCGCCCAATAGCATTTTAGTCTTAGCCGGCTTCACAGCTCTGTTCAAGGGCTACCTAGGTATTAGGCCTAGCTTAGACTTCTTCAGATACTGTTTCCGTTGCCGGCGTCAGACCGTGCCGGACGGCAGGCTGGCAACCTGCGGCAGTGTCACTTTCAACTGCCGCCAGGGCCGCCCATGGTATCCTAGGATACCATATCTTGAATCCGTCAAGGGCTGGACCTCCACATTCTTTTACTGCCAAGATATGGCAGCTCCGGGCCGCCAATTTGGCATCCCGGAATTCGTCAACGCGCCGCCTATGCCCAGGCCATGCTGGGACGAGGCGGTGCCCAAGCTGACGGAGGAACTCCGCCTTTTTCAAAGGCGGATTGAATTCCTCACCCGGACGATGGCTCCCCCTCTCCTGGACGGGGTCGACACCGTCATCTGCTGGCTCGGCCGGCAGATTCACCCCCTGCGGTACAGCCCGCACAAAATGTGTCAGTATTCGCCTACTGCCACGGCCTCTCTCCGCGTAAGCGAAGAGAGGTTGCCGGTTGTCGACCTGGCGTTCCGGCTCCGCAGCCTCGTCAAGGCGGGGCTGGTGAAGGCGGTGGAGGGCGTGCCCATGCACACCCACGACAACCCTCCCCTCGAGGTAGATATCTTGTTCCTTGCCCCTTTTTGACAGCTTCGCCGGCTAATCTTGAGTTCCATTAACACTTGTCTTCTTTTCAGCTCTCCGACTTGGGGGAGGATGACCTGGCTCCCGACTTTTACGAGTCGGAAGCCGGGAAGACTAAGAAGCGCAAGGCATCCGGCGCCGCTTCCTCTACGGCGATCGCCGAGAGGAAGAAACGGATCGCAACGGCTACCGAGCCGACTCTCGTCAACATTGACGAGAACGTGGGGATTAACATCCCCCGAAGGTACTCAATTTTTCTTTTAACTGTTGACGACGAGCTTCTTTAACACTGGCACCCAACTGAGTTCTTGCTGTTTTATTGACAGGGAGAGGGTCGCAACTTCCCGGTTGACGACCAGGCTCCTTTCCAAGGGTAAGGGGCCCCAAGGCAGCTCACCTTCTACCGTGCCGCCAACTCCCCAGCCCCGGGCCGACAACTTTATGGGCGATGCTCGTCGCCAGCCCCCGGCTCCGGCTCCTGGCGCGCCGCCAAGGGCTTCCTCCGCTGACCGCGCACCCACGACTCCCTTCCTTTTGGCTGAGGCTACGGCCGATGACGCCGCTCAATCGCGCGCCGCCAAGGAAGGGTTGCTGGAGGCGGCTGCCGGCGGGTCTCAGAGGGCAGCCCCGACTGCAGGAGGCGGCAAAGTTAGGGACCCTTGGTCCACCTTCACGAAGGCCAAGGAGTCAGCCTTAGCTTTTGCCAGCTTCACCTCCCAGGCCTTCGCCGACTTGGAGGGCGACCTGTCTGTAAGTTTTTACAACTCCGGCATATACATAGTCTTTCCCCCCGAGCACTTAGATGGCATGTCGAAAAAAATTTGACTGCCGGCTTAGTGGTTACTCGACAATATGTTTTATGCCTTTTGCTTTTTCCTGCAGGGCCTTGTGTCCGCCAACGTTGAGCTTGTCTCCTCCCGAGTTGAGATAAACCAGCGGTGCCGCGACCTGAAGAAGGATTGCGAGGCCAAGGACCTGCGGATTGCCGAGTTGGAGGCGGCCCGCCAAAAAGATGAAGGTAGGGTTGACCCGTTTTGCCTTCAGCTATATTTTCGACTTATGTTGCCGTCAATCATTTAGTTAGCGAATCCATATTTGTAGAACTGCTAGACCATGCCCAGGATATACTGAAGGCGTCCACTGATATGCAAGCTCTTATGAATGAAGCTTCCGATTTGGCAGCCGCCAACTTGGCGATGAAGGAGGATCACCGGAAGGAGATGGAGGCCCAGCAGCTCAAATTTGCGCAGGAATCTAGCCAGCTCACTGGTGAGCTGGAAAGCCTGCGCAAGAAGTTGGCGGAGGCGGAGAAGACGGCTGCCGAGAAAATCTCCAAGCAGACTTCTCGTGCCCAAACTGCTGAGGATGCGTTGGCGGCTCATATGGTTGAGCTGTCCGCTTTCCATAACTCTGTCCTTGGTAATTTTTCACTCCTTACTTTGATTTTGCCGTTTTGCTTAGCCTGAGCCAAACTGATGGTTTTATTTTTGATGCAGTTCCCGCCGGTTTGGGCGATGACAAGGTTGCCAGCCCCCGCCTGGATCGCCTTGCGCGTCTATGCGAGCTGATCACCGAGACTTTGGCGGCGTCCAAGCGGTTTGCCGCCAAGTTCTTCATCTCCTCTGACAGCCAGGAACCGACCGAATTCAGCGACGTGCCCACTATGTTGGATCATGCTACCAAACTGCACAAGAGCTCGCTGAGGTCGGCGGCGCGGGGTGGTGCCAAGACTGCACTTGGGCTATTCATGGCGCACTACCCCGAGGCGGAGATACAAGCCGTCACCGAAGGCATGCCGTCTACATATGAAGACGGCAGCGAGGTCGAGCCGGCCGCTGTTCTGGACAGCGTTGCCGGCTACGCCACGCGTGTTGCCGACATGGTGGATATTTCAATCTTCTACCGGCGCCATCCTGTGCCTGTCGGAGGGGAAGCTGGAGCTGCCGGCACGGCCGAGGCGGAGGGGAGTGACAGTTCCGGGGCTGAAGTTGTCAGCCCCCAAGCCTGATGTAGACGCTCCCCCGAGCCATAGCTTTCTTTCCTTGCCTCCTTCTAGCATGATTTGTCAGCCCCTGAAACAATGCAACTTTGACTTGTAATATTTGTATATACTTTTGTTGTTGCTCTGCTAGGCGGAAACTAGCTGACAAGTTTTATTTTGCCTTATTTATATGACCCGCCTTAATTTTACCCTGACCTATATGTTTGACTTTTTGTATGTTGACGAACCTCAGCCGGTAACTTTAGCTGAAACAACCAGGGCTAAACCATGCGTTTAGGATCAGAGACCAAAGCCAACATGTTGGTGTCAAAGACATACTACTAGGCGAACCACATATAAGTAATCAGAGGTAAAGGAATTAGGCGGCGCAAAAAGTTTATTTTTGCTTTAGGTTGGCTCGAAAGCTGCAAGTATCTACCAGTTTGAACCTTTGCACGGAGCTAGAAAAATAGGTAAATTAGATACATAGGGGAAAAATGATTGCAAGAAAAGACAAAAGATGGCATGCTTCTCAACACAGATGAGGAAACATAGACTTTTATTTCATAATCATATTTAACTTATTACAATTATAAATTGCTAAGTGTAGAAAGGACGTAGCTGCTCAATATACCAAGGCCGTCCTGTTTGTTCGAACGGATCGTCAATGCCTCTTTTGCGCTTGGTTCCCCTTTTTCCTGCCGCCTTTTTGCGCCTCTTCTTTTCGTCTTCATCGCGGATGTCGGCCAGGTAGTAGGAACCATTGAGCAGCGCCTTTGTGACTATAAACGGTCCTTCCCATGGCGGGGATAACTTGTGCAAGCCTTTTCTGTCTTGAATTAGGTGGAGAACCAGGTCACCTGTTCTGAAGCTTCGCTTCCGCACTCTCCGGCTATGATAGCGGCGAAGTTGTTGCTGGTACAAGGCGGAGCGATGTAGAGCGACGTCTCTTTCTTCGTCTAGTAGGTCTAGGCTGTCCTGTCTTGCACCTTCTACGTCTTGCTCGATGTAGGCTTGAACTCTTGGGGAGTCGTATTTCATGTCAGTAGGTAGCACCGCCTCAGCGCCATATACCAAGAAGAAAGGAGTGTAGCCGGTAGATCTGTTTGGCGTTGTGCGCAAACTCCATAGTACCGACTGTAACTCATCTGCCCAAGCGTCGGCTGCCCTGTGTAATGGAGCTTCGAGACGAGGCTTAAGTCCTGATAAGACTAGGCCGTTTGTACGCTCTACTTGTCCATTGGATTGAGGGTGTGACATGGATGCCAAATCAAGCCGGATACCCAGATCACTGCAGTATTCTTCTATGTCGCCTTGAGATAGGTTGCTGCCATTATCAGTGATAATGCTGTGTGGAACTCCAAACCGAGAGATAATTCCCCAGAGGAAATTGGTGGCTGTTCGTGCGTCAAGTTTGCTGATCGGCTTAGCCTCGACCCATTTGGTGAACTTGTCGACAGCGACCAATAGGTGGGTGTACCCACCACGCGCCTTCTTGAAGGGACCCACCATGTCTAAGCCCCAGACCGCGAACGGCCAGGTGATTGGAATCGTCCTCAGTTCTGGTGCCGGCAAGTGAGGTTGACGCGCGTATAACTGGCAGCCTTTGCATGTCTTTACGATGTTCTCGGCGTCTTCTTTGGCGGTAAGCCAGTAGAAACCTTGGCGGAAAGCTTTGGATACAATGGACCTGGCGGAAGCATGATGCCTGCAGGTACCAATATGTATGTCCTTCAGAATTTCCCGGCCTTCTTCTGGCTCTATGCACCGCTGATAGATGCCGCACGTGCTTCGCTTATATAGCTCGCCTTTTATTATCGTGAATGCTTTGGCTCGCCTTATGATCTGCCTTTTTAGCACCTCATCGTCCTCCGGCAACTTTCTGTCGATTAGAAAATCGAGATATGGGACTGTCCAATCCGGCTGTGTCAAGTAGACAGCGAGACTTGCCGCTTCTATCGGTTCTTCTGCATCGGGTCCATCAAATCGGCGCCTTTAATGGATGGCTTGTGCAAATGTTTCAGGAAAATATCTTTTGGTACCTTTTTACGTTCCGACCCTAGTCTTGCAAGTGTGTCTGCCGCCTCGTTCTCAGCTCTTGGAACATGCCGGACTTCGTAGCCTGCGAAGTTTTTTGCGAATTCGTCAACTTTGGCTCTGTATGCCGCCATTGTTGCGCTTTTCGCATCCCATGTTCCTCTTACTTGCTGCGCGACCAAATCTGAGTCGCCATAACAGAGGATTCTTTTGACGCCTAGGTCGTTTGCCACGTGTAACCCATGAAGCAAAGCTTCGTACTCGGCAACGTTGTTGGTTCCTGTGAAGTGGATTTGTAACACGTAGCTAAGCTTGTCACCTTTAGGCGTGCGTAGAACGACTCCAGCCCCCGAGCCTTTGAGCATCTTTGATCCGTCAAAGTGCATGACCCAATATTCTGATTCGGGGAGTGTCGTTTCCTCCATGGCTTCTGTCCAGTCGGCGACAAAATCTGCAAGCGCTTGAGACTTAATGGCGGTCCGTGGCTTATAGACTATATCAAAGGCGGCAAGTTCGATGCCCCATTTGGCAACTCGACCTGTTGCCTCTGCATTGTTGATTATGTCTCCCAACGGTGCCTTACTGACTACTGTCACTGTGTGCTCCTAGAAATAATGCCTAAGCTTTCTGGCGGCGAAGAATACACCATAAGCCAGCTTTTGGTAATGTGGACACCTCTGCTTGGAGGCGGAGAATACTTCACTGATGAAGTAGACCGGTCGTTGCTCACACGTCGCGGCTTCGTTCTCCTTTCTTTCCACAGCCAAGACAACGCTGACAACAGCTCCTGTTGCCGCGATGTATAGCAGCATTGGTTCCTGTGATCGAAGTGCTGCCAATATCGGAGCGGATATGAGGGCCTCCTTAAGTTGTTGTAAGGCGGCATCTGCCTCTGGTGTCCACTCAAAGTTGTCGGATTTCTTCAATAGCCGGTAGAGAGGCATTGCCTTTTCCCCTAGGCGGCTTATGAAACGACTGACGGCCACCGCCGATCCGGCTAGGCGTTGCACGTCCTTCAGACAAGTAGGTTTGGATATGTTTTGGATGGGCTTGATCTTCTCCGGATTAACCTCGATCCCTCGCTCTGAGACGATAAACCCGAGCAGCTTGCCGGCTGGAACGCCGAAAACACACTTGGCGGGATTGAGTTTCATCTGATATCTCCGGAGATTCCGAAAAGTTTCTTCCAAATCCTCTAGGAGATCTGCCTTCTTTTTTGACATCACCGCGATGTCTTCTATGTAGACGTGAACATTGCGGCCAATCCGTTCGTGCAGGCAATTTTGCATACAGCGCTGGTATGTTGCCCCTGCATTCTTCAGGCCAAAAGGCATCGTGATGTAGCAGAAAGTCCCGTATGGAGTGGTGAAAGATGTTTTCAGTTGATCCGACTCTCTCATCTTGATTTTATGGTATCCTGAGTAGGCGTCCAAAAAGCAAAGCAGCTCGGAGCCTGCTGTGGAGTCTACGACTTGGTCAATTCTAGGCAGCGCAAAGGGATCCTTTGGGCAGCACTTGTTAACACCGGTATAGTCAATACACATCCTCAGCTCTTTATTCTTCTTTGGAACAAGTACAGGATTTGCCACCCAATCAGTGTGTACAACTTCTTTTATGAAATTGGCGGCCTTCAGCCTATTTATCTCCTTTCCTATAGCCTTGCGTCTCTCATCTCCAAAGCGTCTTGTTGCTTGCTTCACCGGCTTGGATCCTTTTATGACGTTGAGTGAGTGCTCGGCAAGTTCCCTCGGTACACCAGGCATGTCGGAAGGCGACCATGCAAAGATGTCACGATTCTCACAGAGGAACTCGACGAGCGCGCCTTCCTATTTGCTGTCAAGGTTGGAGCCGATGACGACTTGCTTGGACTTGTCGCCTGGGATGAGGTCCGCCTTTTTGGTGTCCTCGGAAGCTTCAAAGGTCTTCTTGACATCAGTCTTTGGCTTAGGCATGGAGTTGTCTGAATCCGCCCCGAGCAGTGCGAGTTCTTCCTTGTGGATGACGGCTTCTGCGAAGGCGGCCATGCCACGCTCACACTCCTTGGCTTTCTTGAAGTTGCCGGAAATCGTGATGGTTCCGTTTTCCCCCGGCATTTTAAGCTTGCTGTATATGTAGCACGGCCTTGCCATAAATTTGGCGAAAGCCGGTCGTCCGAGGATTGCATGATAGGCGTTTTTGAAGGGGACAACTTCGAACCGGAGGAACTCTGAGCGGTAGTTCTCTTTTGGTCCGAAAGTTACCTTCAGCCTAATGCTCCCCATTGACTTTGCTTGCCTGCCGGGCACTATGCCGTGAAAAGTGAGGTTGCTGTGGTCCAGCTGATCCTCTCACAAGTTCATGCGGCTTTGTGTGTCGTAGTACAGGATGTTGAGGCTACTGCCGCCATCCATGAGTACCTTTGTGAGTCTGAAGTTGTCGACAATGGGATCGACGACGAGGGCGTACTTGCCTGGGTGAGGAACATGATCAGGGTGGTCAGACCGGTCCCAAGTGATCGTTGCTTCCGACCAGTTCAAATACTGAGGGACGTCCGGCATTGTCGCATTGAGCTCGCGCATCTCCGTCTTATCCGCCTTAGCCGAAGGTGTGCCGACAAAGCATACAAGAGATTCTTTGACCTTCGGATATGGTTTCTTTTTCTTGGCGGCCGCGTCATCCTCGCTTGAGACAGACATGTCGTCGTCATCCTCATCCTCCTTGTTGTCTCTCTTATCGTTCTTCTTTGACTTCTTTGACTTCCAGCCGACTGTGGGGTCCTTTTTGAAGTCGTCCATGAAACGACACTCGCCAAGCATATGGTTGACCTTGCCAAGTGAGGCGTGGATGGGGCACGGCAAAAGTTTTGCCTGCTCATAAGTGATTCGCGCCGCCTTAGGCCCTGAGTCGGCGTCGCGATTATCTTTCTTATTCTTCCACTTCTTTTTGCCGGCATTCCCTTGGAATGCGACGGCTACCTCGTTGGAAGGTCCGGCTTTGTCATCCGCCGCCTCCTTGCGCTTGTTGTTCCGTTTTGGTATGATGTTGACGTCTGGATCGTCGTCCCGGGCGTCCTCATCCGCCGCCGCGTATTGGGCGGCTAGGTTGAGCATCTCACCAAGGTCTGTGATTTGCTCGCGGACGAGCCGATGACGGAGTAAGGACTTCTTCTGCAAGCCCGTGTAGAAGGCGTGGATAGCATGTGCGTCCGAAACACCATGACAGTTGGCTTTTTCGGATATCCAACGGCTGACAAAGTCTGTCATGGTTTCGTCCGGCTTTTGGATACAGCGTTGCAAATCCGTGAAGGTATTTGGACGCTTGTATGTTCCTTGGAAGTGCTGGGAGAAAACCTTTTCCATGTCGTACCAGCTATGGATAGACTTTTCAGGAAGGTTGTCGATCCAAGCTCTTGTCGTGCCTTCCAACATGAGAGGTAGGTAACGGACGGCAATATAGCTGCTCCCGCCGGCAATTTCTATGGCCATGGCATAGTCGGATAGCCATGAATCCGGCTTAACGAGGCCGTTGTACCTAGAACAGTTTTTTGACACTGAAGTCATGTCCTTAGGGAACGACTCTCTACGGATGGCGTCACCGAAGCACTTTGGTCCAGAATATAGCGGCTCCTTTCCTCTTTCTATGTCTTGTAGGCGGTGTCGTGCGTCTTTTGGATCGAGCTGCCGTACGCCTCTGTTTGCGCCTGGCTCGTCCTGTGCTGCCCGGCTTATGTTGCGCCTGGGTCCTTCTGCCTCCTCTTTCCTCTTGCTGCCGGTGCTACGCTGCGGAGACCGGCTTCGACCTCTCCTGGGAGGGTCGTTACCGGCATCTTTCCTTGGCGGCGGCCTATTGTTCCGGCTACCGCCATTGTCGCGTCTTGGCTGGGATGGAGGTGGCAGGTCTCCCCTGCTTCCTGTCCTTGAATTCTCGTCCCGCCTTGGCTTTGGCGGTGGCGTCTTCTTTGGAGGTGGCGTTGCCTTCCTTTTGTCGCCATGGCTACTGGAGCCAGACGGGCCTTCGTGGTCGTCGCCAGGTGCAGCTTTGCACTTTCCTGACTTAGATTCTAGGTCTCCCCCGTGAGCATCCGCCATGTGGCCGTAGGAATCAGCGCGAGCTTGTTGTTCTAGGGCCTTGCTCACAAAGTGTCTCGCATTGGCCAGCTTTTCTTCCGCAGTGTAAGTGTTGTCGTCCAGGGTATCTAGCGCGGCAGCCGCGTTGAGGACGGGGGTGCAGAAAACAACATCTCCCCTTTTGTCCACGCGTTGTGGTGCCGTACGCCAGTCGAACCCGAGATCTTGAGCCGCTGTCGTTGCGCGTGTTGGCGGCTCCTTGCCACGGCGGTTTTTTGATGACCTTTTTTCCTCAAAGAGTTGCCGGCTTGTTTTGGCCGACATCTTCTCCTGTTCTTTCTCGATCTTCTTTGCAAGGCTCTCAACGAGCTCCTCTCTTTTTCGCAGGAAGTCAGAGTGCTTAAGCATGTTAAGCCTAAGCTCTTCCACTTCGTCGAGTGGGGTGTCTTTATTCACCGGAATATTCATGATCTCGTCTACTTCTTTGATGACGGAGAGCAAATCCGTGGGTTTGCTGCTGCCGCCTTTCTCGAGGCCAGTTTTCTTCTTTGCGCGCACCTTGTCGGAACTTTCAATGAATTGACCGGCAGTGGTGTCGCCGGCGTCTTCCACCGGCTTGTTTTGCGCTTCTGAAGCAACTGGGGTTGTCTCGTGCCGACAACAACCATCATAGCCAGCTTGTCAGGCATGTCAGTATCCGCTGTGCCCTCTGAAGGAGCCGGATTACCACTGGAAAAGCGGGTTTTGATCTTCTCTTCGAAGAGACTAGCATCATCATCAGAGTCAGAGTCTACGTTGACTTGAACGGTAGATCTGGATCCGGCATCTGACATCGCATCCTCCTGGAGAGCAGGGAGGATTGACTCAGGATTGTTGTTTTCCGGCTGGGAGTCTGATCCCAGTCCGACAACTCCGACGAAGTGGAAATCAGATTCGGCCGACTCCTGGGAGAAGGCGGATTCAGATCCATCTTGTCGGTCGACTGCTTGGTCGAAGGGTTGGTGGGTGGGGTTGTAGAAGCGCGGTAGGCCGTACGCCTCTGGCGTATACCCGATGAAGACGTCGATCCCTCTGATCGGTACGATTGCGCATCCGATAAGGTAGTCGTCCGCCGGGAGGCAGGACTCATCCGAGTTGACGTAGCTGTGGCCGCCATAACTTGTGACGCGGCCGACGGCGATCTGCTTGCCCACGCCGCCAAGTGTTCCCGCCTGGAACGTGACGCCAGGAACCTTATGCCCCACGGTGGGCGCCAACTGTCGTGGTATCGGCATAATTGATAGGAGACGGGGGTCCTCTAGCTTACGTATGGATTGTGGGAAGAAGGTTGGTGTCGTCGAGGACGGGATTGAACACGGCGAGTTTACCCAGCTTCGGATCCCGCAGCGGTGGCGAGATCCTACGTGCTGCTATAATTCACTATGAGGCAATAGCCGTGAACAGGTTACAATGTGTATGATGCGTATCGAAGCGTGCCCTAAAGGCTCCCTGGTGGCCGGCTTATATAGGCGGCCAGACCCCAGGGTACAAGGCAAGTACTTGTCCGGTAAGTAATCAGAGTGCTAAACCTAGCCGGCTTAGTTGCCGCCTTCCGTCTTGGGCTTGGTGGCTTGATAGACTTCGGCCTTCCGCCTTTCTTGGACCGTCCGCCTACTTCCTTCTACGTCAGCTATCTGGGCCGCCCGGCAGGCTTCAGCCTTACCACTCTTGAGCCACCATGGACTAGCCGGATTGATCCATGTTGGTGATACCCCTAGTTGATATATCCCCAACACCGGCCTGACCGGCAGTGACCGGACGCCCACCGGGTGATGTGTCACTACCCCATTGGCTATAATTTGGCGATGAACAGTAACTCGCGCGGGAGAGGAAATCTTGACCGTTGGAAGCTCAGATCGAACGGTCAGGACCAAAAGAGAGACGTGGCTGCTGTGGAGGGGATTCTTGGTGCCCTTTATATATAGGTAGATAGCAATATAGCATCCGAATTCAGAAGAAGATCGATTTCTATAAATCAACCTGGAGTTGAAATTCAAACACATCGTCTGACATCAACTCCCTTCACAAAATCTAGATCAGGAGCGGGGCAATACAAATGATCGCACTTTTGCCCATGAACAGCAGAGTGGATGAGTGATCCAAGAAAGGGAGGGAGCATGCAAGACAAGGGACATGAGGACATGACTGTGTTGTGCTAATCATCATAGCCCATGGAGAGGAGCTGCTGGTCATAAAAGGCTGGAGATCGATTTGCCATGATTTGGTTAACGGCTAGCTGTAGCCTATAGGAAGAACACTTGCCAATTGCCATACCTTGGTTAATGGTTATTAGAGGAACCCAAAGCGTTTAGACTACTCACAGTGGACAGTAACATAAGTGCCAGCCAAAAAAAATGATGTGACATGCAATTGAGAAAGAGAGAGACAAATTGAGTAACTAGATATGTTACCATAACATCACATATTTCAAACCAACATGTGTCTACAATATAATTAATAAGGCCTTGCATGATAACCACCATATGTTACTACCCACTATGAAGATAGTAACATAACATCGTAAAATGTGTATATTACTAGTCTATGTTATCATTCATTGTGACTAGTCTTAGGTTAAAATGTGACTTAAGTTAGGTCCTGAATCAGCCAATGCTTTTAAAAGAAGTAGAGAAGTATAGTTTGGAGTTTGGACAACAATGCAGCGGCAGAGCTTTGATTTGATTAAGCCTAGGACCAGACATGAAAAAGTATCAGCTAGCTGCATGATTCCATCATAGTTGGATTGGATCCCAAGCTCTGCCTTAGCCTTAGCTCCACCAATGCATATAGGTCTTTTTTTTTTTGAGAAATCCAATGTATATAGCTACACATTTTTCCTTTTTTATTTTTGAGGGGAGCATACCCTATATATAAAAGGGCGTCGATTTCACCCTCCGCTCTGCTATCCATGTCACCCGCTTTTCGCCAGCCGTCCGATCGGTGCGTCGGGCGGCCAGGATGCACCCAAAACCACCCCCAAATGCGAGTTACTGTAGCACGGCTGTCTAGACCAATCACGTGCCGCCACGTCGCCCGGTAGCCCGCCGGTCGTCGCCGTCCACCGGTCACCGTGTCTTTTTTACAGAAAAGCCACTCAAAAAACAGAACATCAACCCGCAGTCCAATTTCCAGTACAGCGCAGGACCTATTCGTAATTATGGGAAATCTCAGAAACTTTTTTGCAAAAAAACCCTGCAGTCGCCCCCGTCCCCTTCTTCTCTCCCGCGATCCGGAAATCGCTAGCGACGCCGCCGGCCACCGCCGCCGCTAAGGCTCTTCTCTCCCGAATCCAAGGTCACGAAGAGGTCCGCCGTGCTCTCCGCTACTTTCTCCACGGAGGATTCACGGCCGAACGTCTGGGGTCGCCGTCACTATGTCGGAGTTCGCCGCCGGACATTTTGGTGTCCGCCGCCGCGGAAACAGCCGCCGGCGGCGATTCCGACCACCATTTGGTCCTCCGCGCCGCCAGAAAGACGCGCGTCGATGCGCTCCACCGGAGTCGCGCCTCCACGGGTCGATTTTTCACAGAAACTAGACAAAATTCGGAAAAATCATATCTTTTCATCGACAATTCAGAAAAATACAAATAAAATACCAAAAATTGTACAAAAAAAACATCTTAACAACTAACACATTTCCATGCATGTTTAGGCAATTTTTAAAAATAAATAATTACAGAAAACATTACACCTTTCCAGATTTATTGCAAAATTTATATAAAATCATATCCCGTATTAATATCATATCTTTCTATATTCATTATACGGCTCATGCAAAATCGTATCGGAAATTCAGAGCCACATGGATAAGTAAATTTTAATTCAATTACACAAACAATTAAAACAACTAATATAACTTTTCGTTCGAGCTCACTACTAATTCTAAATAGCTACATTCTATTTTCTTATGCATGTTCAAACTACTTTTAAAACAATTGCACGAATAATTAAACAACTAATTTTAATTCAATTGCATGCTCAAACTACTTTTTACAAAAAAACTGGTTACAATAAACATTTTATTTTATTATGTTACCTAAGAAAAATAGTTCAGAACCGTTGACTATTATGATAAATAAAATCAACAATTTTTAATACAATACAAACTATAAATACACGCACTAATATAACTTGGTGCTACACAGTAAATATTCAAATAAACAGACAATAACGAATTCTAATACAGATAAAATAGATTCTTATGCATGTTCAAACTACATTTAAAACAATTGCACGAACAATTAAAACGACTAATTTAATTCAATTGCATGCTCAAACTACTTTTTACAAAAAAGATGGTTACAACAAATATTTTATTTTATTATGTTACCTATACGTCTTACAGAAAAACAGTTCTGAACTGTTGACTATTATGATAAATAAAAAACAACAAATTTTAATAGAGTACAAACAATAAATACAAGCACTAATAAAACTTGGTGTTACACAGTAAATATTCAAACAAACAGACAATAACAAATTCTAATACAGATAAAATAGAGTTACAGTTAATACACACACGAACTAACATAACTCACCGCTCCCCAGCTTCAACAATTTACAGAATCTAAACAATTTCCAAACATGAATTCCTTTAAATTTCACCCATCTTTAAACCTAAATAATAATTAGATTTGCATGTTACCAAATTTAAATTTTATAATGCCGCGCTAAGTTTCCTAGTATAGAGACTAGAGTATGCGGAAGCCTTGCCTGAAGCAGGCCCAACATTCCTGTGCCAGTCTGGGTCGGGTCACACCTTTGGACCGGATTCGGCCTTAATTTATAATTTAACACGTTGAGTCGTCTTAGGCCCGGGTTTAAGTTTTAGGCGAAATATAAGGGAAGGCCGGTCCTATCATCTTTTCTCTTTGTTTGGGCCAGAATCAGGTTTTGAAAACACATATTTATATCAGGCCAGACCTGCAGTTTTCCACTAAAGAAAATGTCTACACGTAATTATTCTATAAACAAATTTCGACATGTGATGAGGTATATCGGTAGCTTCAAAATAAAAGTATTATGACGTACCAGGAGATTTGATCTTTCTCTTTTTCAATAGTATGTCTTCATTTAGTGATTAATTACTCACCCGAAAAAATATGTGTTAGAAATATGGTTATTCAATAATGCTTTATGCGACTTATCTTGTGTACTTTCTATTTGTTTTTGTCTTCTACCATAGGGTTAGTGATAGCTGGTGGAAGTACTGTTGCGAGGCATGTGGCTTAAGATTTTTTGGCTTTGTATTTTCTTTTAACTTTGCAATAAAATGGTTGGCTGCATCATTTCGTTCCCCATTTCAGAAAAGGATACATCAGTTGTTATCGCTCTATGTTTTTATGTTGGAAAGGATGCACTAATTATACATATTTTTTTTCTAGTTGATAGGGGTGAAAATGTTTAAAATAGTTTCTTGACCAAAACCATTTTCCAAGTTCCATGGTATAGGAATTTTTTTAACATCCGAATACAATTTTACCTTAATCCGAGTCTAGTTGATAGTATAGATGATTCTACAATATTGCTAGTATGTAACTTTATATGATAATTCGTTATTTTAGCTGGATAATCCAACCTTCTAAATATAGTTATCGTATTTCTTGGCAAAAATTGAAGTATTAACTAGAACTATTTATATGTCATGTTTATCTATGGGATGATCACAAACTCTTGTTAGTGTTTTCTATTTTGATTTTTAATACCTTCTGATGAATCGTATGTGCTTAATGTGTATTACTCCATCCGTTCCGTAATCCAATAGCTATAGTTTTTCTGTACGGTAATTAGCGCACGTTTATTTTCTGTTGAGATGCTGCATGCGGTAGTTAGATTAGATGAAAATAGCAATTATTTTTCTCAAAAGTTAGCGGAGCGATCAAACAAACTCCATATTTTAAGAGATTTCACTCAATTTGTGCACGCGGGGAGGCATCAAAAATAGCTGAAACCCATTCATTTTGAAACAGTTGTTAAATAACTATACCTCTTGGATTACGGAACGGAGGGAGTAATATTTAGGACTTGCTCATTGTTTATGCATAACTTTTGATTAGAACATGTTGATTCATTGGTACCACATAGTTGTTTTGAAAGATATTCTTTGTACACAAGTCTTGTAAGCTGTAATTGTACACATCCGGTAGTAGACTAGTAGTGTTGTGTAGCATTGCCATGTCTGAATCCGATATAGTCTACTATTTAAATCCGCCTATGTCTGTTATCCATCTCGCTTCCAAATCTATTTTTTTAAATAAGATGCAATTTGAGTACTATCTGACAAAATTTGCCCCGGTTTAACCCATATGGGATGGGCATATATCAATTTCATGTCAGCAAGTCAGGAATCAACACTTTTTTGTTTATTGTGATCTGATTTCCGTTTATTCGCAATGCACAACCCTATAATTAGTGTAATTGTGTATGTTATCAAACCTCAACAGCTTCAAGAAAAGCATTGTGGCAGCTCTCAAATGACCCAGCAGTTCGCGGTGGTGGGCGCGCGTAACGTGTAACGTTGGACCGGTGCTTCACCTTCCGCCGGGCTTCTCCAGCAAACATCGCAGAGTTGTCATAGTTAGAGTCCAGTCATCGTTTTCTTTTTTGCAAAATACACTACAATCGTAAGCGTTCGCGCATACGCTCACCACTATGAACGCACGGGCGCACACCCTATCCCCATGAGCACCTCCGAGAGACTGAGACGACGCATCCGGTCTTGAGAATTGAGATTGACGAAGTCACTATATATGCCTCGCTGTTGACAGGAACGACGTCTCCCACTGAATAATATTTCGTCTAAATGAGAAACACTGCAATACTATTACTACAACACCGCAGAACAAAAAGTGCACAAGATGAACTGATATGATCGTGTGAGGTCAAGGTTTCCACTGAAGCAACATCCTAAACAAATCCAAATCCGGCAGCATATATCACATGACAGGACTCGCATCAAACTAGCTGCATGAACTAAAAACTAGAGATTCTCTTTACTTGATGCTCAACGCTACAAAAGGAAAACAGAAGCTACCAGTCAACAAATTATTCAGAAACAATGTCTGGGAACATAGCCCTGAATCGCTGAAGGTTCTTGCACACAAAAATATGCTATGCAATCATGTACAATGTCCTCGTCTAGCCGTCGGTTGATGGCCTGAGCATCAACCACGGCATGACATGACCGCCGCCGCTGCTCATTCGTTTGAGCGTCGCAGATCCTGGGTCTGGGGTGTCACCTCCTTCGCTGCAGTTTGATCCATGTCCAGATTTGTTTCAGATAAACGTTTGCAGTCAGAAGAAAGGAACTGGAGATCAGGAAATAAACATGTAGTCATAGGAGAAATTAGTGGATGAATAAAGCTCACCAGATGTTCAGGTTGGGAATAGAGGCAGCTGTAGCATTGCAGAAAGGAGCTGCGCAGTTTTTCTGCAGGAATGCCTCCAGTACTTCAGCTTTCTCCTGTTCACACGAATATACAATTTTTTTTTGATTAATTTCAGTTCATATTCAGTCCAACTATAGGAGCAATCATGCAGTATTCGACAGACAATTAATCATAACAAACTTTCTTTGCATGATTTAAATTTACCTTCTCGAGAATCTTACTTTCCTCCATCAGCAACCTTTCCTGCAGTGATGAAATCAAAGGCTTAATAAGCGGCGAACATTGAGGGGACTATCTGACCTTCAAGAATCAATATATTCTAAGAATTGCCTTGTTTTGGATCTCCGCGATTGAGTTGTTCAAGAGATGGTTCTGAACGAATTAATCACAAAAACCGTTAATTACTGAAATGATTACGAAGAGAACATATACGTCAATAGTTCTCTTTTTTGGTTGTAGAATGTACTTAGTACTAGTTCTATAAGTTCATTGTGTGTACCTTTCTGAGTCTGATGTTCCGGAGAGCATTGCCAATCTGCTGCTCAAGCTGCTGGACTTCCCTCACTGTAAGTGAGTCCAGTTGCTCTCCCTTAAGATGCCTGAGTGAATTCAGGATTAGTAAAAATGAGATAAATTATTCTGAAAACTTATACCGTGTGCAGAAAAGTTGTTTAGTGTTGTTCATGGCAAAGAATATTGTCCCTTTTCCTGTAAAAAAAGAATGATGTCCCTTTTGTTACCTTTGGCTCTTTTGTAGAGCTTCAATCCTAGAACTCAACTTGATATGATCGTAGTTAATACTCCTCTGTCAATTACAAATTTGCAATAATCAAGGTCCTCGGTAAGGTACAAAGCACAATAATACATAACTGAAACGTCAGACATATATTTATCATTCAGCATAAAGAAGACTACGAATGCTAAGGTGTACTCCTATACCTCCAGATCAGGGTATTCCTCCATCACATCTCCTTCGGATAATGAAAATCTCTCATATCGTTCGAGGATTCTGTCCATGCTAAAGAAAAAAAACAAACCGAGTTAACAAAATTTCTATGCTAATTTAGTTGTAAGAAAATAATTGTGGAAGGATAATTTGATATGTTCATACATGAAATATATATACATAACATTTATCATCTGCCAGAAAGATCCTGGCCCATGTGGCATACAACAAAACAGCTTGGATGAGAGTAACATCTAATTAAGTCAACACACCAAACCAAGCAACAAAGATATCCACATGTAAAATGTCCGCCCTTGTTCCACTGAGAAAATTGCAAATAACCACAACAACTGTGCATAGGGTTTCAAAAAACCACCATGTCTTCGTTTTTTTTAGCAAAAACCACTCTTTTCAGATCTGATTGTCGCAAATAGTACTAATATTTCTTTAAACGCGTTGTAACGACGAATCTGACCGGTGGACCCCATTGTCAGGCTCACGTGGCAGGAATCATGACTTATGTGGCAGGACAAAACCAGTAAATAGAGACTCTGGGTTTATTTGCAAATTCGCCGAATTCCTCTGCACCCCAAATGCATTGGCCGCCACCGACGAAGACGCCGGCGCCGCCGTGGAGCAGCCGCACCGCGGAGGAGTCCGTCGTCGGCGTGCAGGAGCGAGCAGCGGCGGCGGGCAGCAAGCAGCGGGGGCGGGCAGCTGGCGACGGTCCGCCTGGATTAGCTTGTGATGGTGGAAGAGCTGCTGCAGCGTGCACCTGTCGCGGCGCTGGTGCCGGTGGAGGTGGAGGCGGAGATCGTCTACGGAGTCGATGGCGAACTCGACGGTGTCCACGTGCGGCGGCAGGCAGAGCCCGGCATCGGCGAGGAGGGAGCCGAGGGCGTCGACGCTGCCGTGGTGGAGGACGGAGCCTGCGGCGAGGAGGAGGACAGCGTCGAACATCTTGACGATGCGCGCGCCGGGCTGGTGGATGCTGAGCACCACGGTTCGGCCCCGAGGCGAGTCGGCCCCGATCTGGAGCGCCGATGCGTTGTCGAGCCCGGAGGTGGGCTCGTCGAGGATGAGCACGGTGGGGTCGTGCACGGCCTCCACGCCGATGGACACGCGCCGGCGCTCGCCGCCGGAGAGGTCCTTGACCCTGGCGTCCGCCACGCGGGACAGCGCGAGGTCGGTGACGAGCGCGTCCACGGCGTCCGGGTCGTAGGCGGCGGGGCCGAGGCGGAGGCGGCCGCTGAAGTGGAGCGTCTCGCGGACGGTGAGGAGCGGGAAGAGGACGTCGCGCTGGGTGACGTAGCGAGATCTCTGATGTAGCCGCAGAGGCGGCGTAGGGCCGCGGCGTCGACGGGGCTGCCGTTGACGCGGAGGTGGCCGCTGCTGGAGGGGTGGAGGCGGCCGGACATGACCTCGAGGAGCGTGGACTTGCCTGCGCCGCTGGGGCCGACGATGGCGGGGAGCTCGCCCGAGCGGGCGCGGCAGGCTACGTTGCGGAGGACGAGGCGGCACCGGCTACTGCCCATGCTGGTAGGAGGAGCGTCGCCGGGAATGGCAGGGGAATGGCAGGAGCGCCGCCGGGGATTCCCCTTCGGCTTCGGATAAGGAAGAAGAACAACCATTTTTCGAAAAAGACCCTAATAAATTTAATAAATGGGTGAAGAATTTTTGGCACAATAAACCTGCCACGTCAGCTTGACAATGGGGTCCACCGGTCAGATTCGTCGTTACAACGCGCTTAAAGAAATATTAGTGCTATTTGCGACAATCAGACCTGAAAAGAGTGCTTTTTGCTAAAAAACGAAGACATGGTGGTTTTTTGAAACCCTAGGCACAGTTGTGGTGGTTATTTGCAATTTTCTCTGTTCCACTACATATCTCTAGTCTTTTCTACAAAATGTATATCTCTCAAGGATAAGATGACGTGTTTTGCTCGTCAGTCAATGTTGGGTTACGCGTTCTAGTTATGGTTTTGATCATCACTAGACAATTGTGTTTTTTGCAATTTTCCCGGTAAATAGCCTTATCGAGCAAATAATACATTTTTTGAAGAAGTTCCCAGTGTGTGAATGGAGTCACTAGTATCCGACGATGGACCACATGCAAACTTTTGCATGGCTTCTATTATAGCAACACGATTTTCTCTAAGATTTCAGATATCATAAACCAAAAAGAAGAGATTTTGGGGTGGGTCGAGCCCACAACCAACAAACTACTATGCATTCAAACCGTTCTGATGCACTTTGAAAAACATGTGCATCCGTGCATCAGATAGGGTCAAACCCGGACGCCCCGGTCCGCTCGCGCGACTCCCAGACGATCCAATCTCCACAGAGTAGCAGCCGCTGCCGAATAGCATCTTGCCGCCGCTGCGGCCGACGCCGGTGGTGGTGGCGGCGCCCTAGCCATCAATCGTGGTGAGGGCAAGGACGGCTCACCTCCTCTCTTCCTCTTCGCGCGAAGAGACGGAACCGGCGAGGTGCGTAGGGATTCGGCGCGGCGTGCGATCCGGCGTGATGGTGGAGTGGCGGTAGATGGCGGCGTAGTCCAGCGGCGCACGGCGGCAGTCTGGGCCTAAGGTCCGGAGGCGCCTGCTGTGCTCATGGCTACGATGTCCGGATCCTCTTCTCCCTATCGTGCTGCTTGTCGTGCTGCGGAAGGCGTGGCGGCCAGGATCGTCTTCAATCTATCGGCCTTTTCCGGTGGGTCGGGCGGCCGGTGAAGGCCGGATGTGTGAGGGTTGCTGGCCTGGCTTTGAATAATGCATGGTGGTGGTCATAGGGAAGATCCACCAGATGCATGGCTCTCATTAATCTGGCTGGAATATCGACTTCCGGAAGGCTCCGCTAGCGATCTCTAACCGGCTAATGCCTAGAGACTGCTGCATCGGGTGGTATTCGGTCGTGCCGGAGGTAGCGGTGTGAATCTCTGCTCTGTTGCCATGATGGGAAAATCCATGGTGAAATCAAAGAGAGAATGTCATAAAAGTAAGCACCGTCAATGGTTTTCGAAGCCTTTGCCTGGTTCAGAGTCGTACCTTTAAGGGTGAAAATCCAAGGTCTGATCTTAATTGGTTGTGCCTGGCAATGGTCTTGCTGAAGACATTGTTTTGAGAGTGGGGACTATTTTCAAGGTAAAAAACCAAGGCCTGGCCTTAATTGGTCATGCCTGGCACTGTTCTTATTGAAAGCGTTGCTTTTGAAGAATTGGACATTATGTGTTCTTTTGAAGAATTGTAGCGGACTTTTTTTTTATTGCTTCTTCTTATTGTCTTTCGACTGTGTGCATTCGTAATAGTTTTTGTTATTTCGTTGTTGCAGAGGCTGGATGTAATTTGTATCCTCGCAATATTAATATATTTTTTTATCCAAAAACCTAAGCATATTCAAATACTAAAAGTTTTCAATTAAAAGATCATTTGAATAAAAAGTGGGCCGTAATTGAGTGGTATTTTCTGATAACAGTGACTTATTGCCCTTGTTATCTTTTTTTCTCTAGACCGCCAAGCTTTTCAAATCCATGAACGAAGTTGTTTTTTTAAAGATATACAGGTTTCTCCTACTACGTGTATTTTTATATTTTAAAGTAGAGATTATGTACAAGGGAGAGAACGAAAAACTTTAAAACCTTTACTATACTTGAAAACCATACACCTATTTTCTTTCTAGAAAAGTAACTTCGCGATAAGCATATATTGCGGTACATTGCCACAGAAATTATTGGTCAACACTGTATCTTCGGCACCGCTTTGATGTGTCCAATCATGCGAAAGGTTTGGTCGTTTGGAGATAGTAAAACAAAAGGTGTCTCGGTCAGGTACAAAGAAAGGTTCCGAGTGAGTAGTGCAAATAAACACGTTGTGTTAGACCATCCACTATGTGTGAGCAAAGCGGTTTAAAGAGAGCAATGAGTCGGTTCCATACATAGCAGAGCATCGATTCAATCCATCCGATAAGAAAAGCCTACTCCACTCATCCATTTAAATAAGCATTTTTTTATCTGACATGTAACATGTAGTGTACGAATCTACGGCCTGAACATGCAAGGAAACGAAGGATTGTGAATTTTTTACTTTAATTAGATGGGTCCCATCTCTGTATCCATGCATGTATTGAATCGGTTCACACCTTGTACACATAGTAGAGAAACAACAACGATTCACGCTCTGACACATTTTTCATATGAATCGAACCTACATAGTACATGGTCTTATTCTCAGGGAATCCTTTTGCACCAGCATGCTTGAGTTGAGTGGAGGGTGTACGCGCACTGCATGCCTACGCATGCATCACATTTTTATTTATGTGTACTGTATAGAACGTGTGGTGTACTATAGTTCCATAAATAGACCATACTAGGTCATGGTCACCTGCATGTACTACCGAAATAGTACAGTACTACTGGAGTACCTTATTAAAAAGAAAAAAAAAGAAAGCGAAATCACAAAAAAAATACTTTCATTCTCCAAATTATTTGCCTCACTGTCCAGCATTTTTCTTGCTATGTTAGTACAACACTTCCATATCATAAAATAAACAAAGACAGTGAAATGTACAATTATACAGCCATTCTTCAAGTCAATCACCTCACTGACCAGCATTCTTGCTATGTACTACTCTCTGTGTTCTAAATTAGATAGCTTACATTTAGATGTAAGTTAATGTATCTAAATATGTTATAAGTCTATTACATTCACTTTTGAACAACTTAGCTGAAATTCATCTACTAATTCTCTCTGTTCCACAATTTAAACATTTTTAGACCTTTTCTATAAAAATATATTTAGACATGTTTTAATTTTCATATTACTACCTCGTTTCTAAATTAAGCATTTCTAGTCTGGAAGGGAGGGAGTATCTCCTTCTCCATCGAAAGTATATCTTGCTTAAGCAGTAGTAATGTGTAGTACGGTTGAAGCTGGCGGCGGGTGGTTGCTGACCTTGCGTTGGCGGAGTACTCGTAGAGCCTTCCCTTGGCGGAGAAGACGATGACGGCGACGTCGGCGTCGCAGAGCACGGCGATCTCGTGCGCCTTCTTAAGCAGCCCCGAGCGCCGCTTCGAGAAGGTCACCTGCCGGCTCACGTTGTTCTCGATCCGCCGGAGCTGCACCTTGCCCCTCCCCATTGTCAGGCCAACCTCACTCGCCGTCGCCGGCCGGCCGGCCGGCTCCTCCTCAGTGTCCGCCGGGTAGAGACCAGCCAGCTGCTATGTTATTTTTGGTAGTGTCGAGGTAAGCTATAGGTAGGCGGTGTCAGGTAAGCCTATTTATAGTAACCTAGGCGGGGCTTTGGCTGTGCGGGATGACACTGGCGCGGGCGGCGCTGTCGAGCTCTGGTTGGGCGGAGGGGCTCTGCTTCCGACGTGGCGGGAGGCCGTTGGCTTGGTGCCCTGCGGGGTGGCAGCCCACGCGCACAGACGCAAGGCACGGCGTTGTCCGGCGGCGGCACCGAGGCGGTACGGAGATACGGACGACTGGGTCCTTTGCTCACAGGAACTGCAGGTGGATTCGGTCTCGGTTGTTTGTATGGATGCAGCCATGGGACTGGGTAGAGCCGTAGAGGCGCCACTCCACTATTAACATTTCTTTTGTAGAGGCGCCACTTCACCATTAATATTTTTGTAGAAATGGGGATGCGGATCATCGTCCTCGGTATCAAAAGCGATGCCAACATCCGTAATTATTAATTAACAAAGACTTTCAAGATAAAACATGAATTAAATTGAAATCAGCATCTCGATGATAACTATGATGGCGTGACCATGACCACCTCACAACTACACGCATCGTCTAAAATCGGAGTACCGGTCCAGCAGACACTCGACGCGCACCGCATGTGTGCGCTTCAAAATTCGTTGTCACCGTGTTCCGTGAACTCATCTTTAGGAAAAAGGTCAACACAATGACCTTGAAAGGGCCAGTCGTTGACGCCCCATGATGTCAAACAACACCACCACCCTGCGCTTGTCCATCCACACACACATGAACGCCGAGAGCCCACAACGCCACGCCGCCGAGCCTCCTCGTCGTCAATGTGGTAACATCACCCACATCTTGCATCTCCCTCCAACATTTGCTCCGAAATAATGCCCTTAAGAGGGAGAGCTACACTGAGAGTGCCATGAGAGCGCCATGTCCTACCCTGAAATCCTAGGATATGGGTTTCCCTCGGAGTAGAGCGAGCATGTAGATAGCAACAATGATGCCTTCAACAAGGTAACAGTGTATAGGCGTTGCCGTCGCCTATCATGACCGTAATCAGAACTCGGTTTTCACCAACAGCCATCCCTCCCAACTCGCCACCACGACTAGCTACAGATCAATGGATCCGCTACAACTAGCCATCCGACCACCCCTGATGAGGAGGAGGCTACCCCAACCACGCATGGGACAGGAGCCCATGGCTTCCTCGTGTTGCGGTCCTAGCCCAGAGGACGCTTGTCGTCGTCGGAATTGGGAAAGATGAAGCCAGCGACCGGCCCGCTGAAACCCATATAGGTTCAAATTGTTTGCCTGCCAACGCTGACATCTCTGTTCGCCGCCATCCTTGGCCACGCCGCTCCGTGCCACTGCCCTTGTACCCCTCAAAGCGAATCTTCGCCGCTCCGTCCCACCCGCCGGCCATGGAGAACGCCACTGCCACCGCTACGCCACACGGAACTTCCCATGGGACGCCTCTGACAACGGCAGTGGGAGGAGGAAGGGGCTGCCAGTGGTCGGGGGGGGGGGGGGGGGGGTGAATAGGTGCTACTTCAAATTTTAGGTCTTTTTAAGTTTAGGCTCAACACCAAGGAAAATTCTCTAGATATGCAACTACGGTGAATTTACCTAAATGACAAGCTAAGCAGAAACTAGATAAACAGGACAAGCGAGTAAGGGAGAAAAGATAAGGGGAACCAAGTGAAGCACGCGGAGACGAAGAAGTAATCCCGAGTTCCACCCAAGGGTGTACGTCTCGTTGGAGAGGTGTGCGCTACCACAACAGGTTAGCCACAACGCCACAAAGGCTCACCTTCTTCTCCGATGAACTCAACCACAAAGGTTGCGAGTTCACCTTCCACTATTGATCCCCTTTTAGGGCGGAGATCGAAACTCTTACAAACGCTTGAGGCACACACCCACAACTTAATTGGGGGCTCTCAAGATGACCACAAAAGGTCAAGACCACAACAGGTCAAGCTTACACCAAGTACCAACAATGGTGAGATCTAGGTTTTCCTCGAGGAAACCCTAGACTCAAAATCCCCAAGTGAATGAGGGAAGATTACAAATCGCTTCGGTGAAGTAGTAGATCGGGGCCTTCTCCTTCACTCCTCCAAAGATCAACGAGTTTGGGTGGAGGAGTTGGGAGATCTTGAAGATTTAAGCTTCAGCACATTTATGATGAGAGAGAGTGTAAGAGCTGAAATGGCTGGAGGTAGGTGGAGGGGTATTTATAGTCCCCTCCAAGAACTAGCCGTTTTTCACTTCGCAGGCCGGAACTTCCGGTCACTTAGGACGGAACTTCCGGTGGCACCGGAAAGTTCCGGCCAAAGTTCTGGGGGAATTTCTGGCCTGGCCAGAGCGCAGGCAGTTCCAGACTTAGAGAAAAACAACATGTTCAGCATAGGAACTTCCGGTGGTCTGGCCGGAACTTCCGGTCGCCCGGAAAGATCCGACCAAACTTCCGGCCAAAGTTTCGGCTTTGCCAGTGCACGAGCAATTCCTGACTTAGCAGATTTCTCTGCTAGTCAGCACCGGAACTTCCGGTGAGTAGACCGGAACTTCCGGTCGCCCGAAATGTTCCGGTCAAATCTCCGGACGAAGTTCCGGTTTTGCCCGTGTGCAGGCAAGTTCTGACTTAGCCGATTTTCTCGTTTGTCTAGAACGGAACTTCCGGTGGCTGGCCGAAACTTCCGGTGTCCCGGAAAGATCCGACCAAACTTCCGGCCAAAGTTCCGCCTTTGCCAGAGCATAAATCCTAAAAGGACTTAGCCGTTTTCTGGCCAGAAGTGAATGTCCGGTGCAGGCCCGGAAGTTCCGTCCCGTAGGCCGGAACTTCCGGTCACAGCACCGGAACTTCCGGCCTGGCAGAACAGGAAAAACTGCCAGCCAATTCTCTCTTTCAATCCTGTTGATCTTCATCCTTTTTGTTCTTCAAGGTTATGTAGTATCTGAAATACTCAGACACACCGTTAAACATCCTTTTCGTGTTTTCATTCCTATCCAAAACTCAGGAGACAGAAAATGCTCTTTCAATCTCCCCCTTTTTGGTTAGAGATGACAACACAAATGGGACAAAGGATTTGCAAAAAATAGATGGGCTCCCCCTAAATATGTGCACTATTAAATCTTGTGTTTGAATACAAGTGCGCATCTATTTAGGATCACAGCTCCCCCTATCTTTTACAATCCTAGCAAGTTCATCATAGGAGGAATATATAACATAACTTGCTGAAATACAAAATATGGTAAGACACGAATAAACTGATTACATCACAATGTTTCACACGTCTTACCACATGCTAAAAGATAGAGTTCCAAATAACACGACTAAAAATTTTAAGAAGCACAAGTTAAGACCGAAAGAGAAATAAAGGCTTGTGCTTCCACCCTTGCAAATCCCCGAGAAGTCCTAATAGATAAACTTCTCCCCCTTTGGCATCTTGCAATACCAAAAAGGGAGAGGATCGATGCTAACGCCCCAAGAGTCAGTCGGAGGCGTGGTCCAAGCCATCATCATCTTCATCCATGGCATCTTCATCATCTGTGAGATCTTCTGGCACATCAATGTCCCAACTAATCCCTTTTGCGTTCCAGTGCTCGTATGCAATGAGAGGCGGAGGAGCAGACGGTGGGTTGGGCATCTTCAGGTGAGCCATCATGGCGGACTGGTTGGTGAGGATGGCATGGTTCCGCTCGTACATGGCATAGTCCTCCCTGTGCAGACAAGAGCCCATGTGCATGATCTTCTCAAGAGCCCTCACGAACCACAGACGCTTCTTCTTGGCTGCCTTCTTGACAGTGGGGTCAGAGGGAGCACGGTTTCGCCCAGTGGTGGCTTCCTCATCATCATAAGTACCCATGGGGCGAGTTGGGGCAGCCACGTGGGACTTCTTCATGTGCAGACGAACAAGCTTGTGGAGGGTGCACTCAAGGGCAGCGTCCACATCTAACTGCTCTTCAGGGGTGAAAGGAAACCGATCCTTGATGAGCATCATGATGTAGGATGCAAACGGAGGTACCTTCCTGTGGAAGATAGCATAGTGCATCTCGCGGAAAATGAAGTCCATGACATCAAAGGAGAACGAGTTGGGCTCGGGCACCTAGTCTGAGAGGTATGCTTGGCTCGCCAAGGCCATGAGATGAACAAGTCCTCGACGAATAGCATCATTGTTCCCTACGCTTGGAGCAATGGAGTGGCGGAACATCCGAAGGACAATGTCATAGACGGGCTTCAAGCCATGGGTGCCGCCAATGGTGCCATTTGTCTCATAGCACTCGGCCATGTCATTCTTGTCATAGCGGTCATCATCATTGTGCAACCTCATACCAGCAGGCTCATCTAACCCATGGAAGGGGTAACCAAGTAGCGCATCCAAGTCCTTGATGGAAGCCTGAAGTCTGAATTTCCCTGACATCCATGTCATCCCTATGTTGGGGGAGTCATCAAACACGACAGTGGAGAAGAACTGATGGATCAAAGGAATGTTGTAGTTGCATTGAAGGGACATAAGGGGCCGAAGACCAAGAGCATCCACAATAGTGACATCACCCCCATAATAACTTCGCTTCTTCTCTAGATACTTGAAGTAAATATACTGCATCGGGCACACGCGCTTCTTCTCGGAGAAGCCGCAGTAGAGTTCATCATGAAGTAGCTTCATGTCCAAGCTGTATAAAATCCGGTGCTCCAGCTGATTGGCATAGTCAAACGAGCACCTCCAGTTATAGAAGTCTGAGGCAGACATGCGCAGAACTGAGACAGCGGGCCCCTTGCTTTTCTTGTTGGAGCGAGCTGCAGATGACTGAACCCAAACTGGTTCTGGATGAAGGTCTTCCTCAGACATGATCTCCTCTTCTTCTTCTTGAGCTGGTCCACGACTTGCACTTCTCTTCACAACCTGCTTCTTAGCTCGACCACGGCGACTACCAGCTACCAGCCTGACTCCCTGCCCCTGCAAGAACACATCATAGAGATAGAGGGAAGCACGGGGGTAAGCACTCATGTCCAAGGAAACAAAGTCCAGTAGTAAGTAGAATTAGTCCAGAAATTTTAGGCCGGAAGTTCCGGTCAGCGCGGCCTGAAGTTCCGGTCCACTGGACCGGAAGTTCCGGTCAAGGGACCGGAAGTTCCGTGCCCCGGAAACTTCCGGCAATTCTTCCGGGCAAAGTTCCGGTTTCTCCAGAGACTGGAGAATTCTGGACTTAGCCGCAGGAGGAATTGCTGGAATTTTCCAGGCACCCGAAGTTCCGGCCTGTAGGCCGGAAGTTCCGGTTTTCAGACTAAAAACGAAAATTCCATGTAACTTCAAGAAATTTCAACAAAAAATCAAATCACTGCTGGGAGATTGTTGGGCAAGCCTAAGAGAGGGTTTCTACCAAAGGATTCTACATAATATGTTCGAAATCCACTAGGTTAAACGAAATGAGATTCGTCCTAGATTTGAAAATAGAAGACATTACCGAAGTCCATGGCGAAAACCGATCGGAGAAAACGGATCCCCTCGTCGAGGAGATGTAGATCCGGCTTTGAACCGAAGGAATCCGAGGTCGGAAGGCCTCGGATTTATTTGGTGGAGTTCTAGGGCTCGGGAGAGGAGAGAGAATGAATCTGGGCGGCGCGGGGGTGGAAGAACCGTTCGAAATGAAACAGTTCACCCCGCACAGCCCTATTTATAGACCCGAGCCACTTAAGCCGGAAGTTCCGGTCCTCACACCGGAAGTTCCGGTGCACCGGAAACTTCCGGTCGTTCTTCCGGGCAAAGTTACGGTTTCTCTAGTGGATGGAGAATTCCGGACTTAGCTGCTGGAAGAAAGGCTGGAAATTTCTTGGCACCGGAAGTTCCGGCCTGCTGACCGGAAGTTCCGGTGCACCGGAAACTTCCGACACTTCTTGCGGGCAAAGTTTCGATTTCTCCAGGGAGTGGGGAAAACTGGACTTAGCCACAGAATGAAGTTTTGGAGTTTCCTGAGCACCGGAAGTTCCGGTCTGAGACCCGGAATTTCCGGACTTAAGGAAAACCAAACCAAATTTCTTCTGGAAAGTGAAACAAAATGGACATGAGTGATGGAATAGCAAGGTTTGAAGGGGGGAGAAGCTTAGGTGAGATGACCAAACTGATCATGGTACTTCACATTCAAGTTGCAAAATGCAATAAGCTCTCAAGAAGACCAACTTGAGTGTGTTTTCCATAGAACCAAGAAGATGCAAATGAAAAACAAGAGTAAGTCATTAAAACCAACTCATCCTAAAAGATAGGAAGAGGTCGGTGGCCGAAGCCACCATGTTGGAGTGTTGGGCATGTCACGGCGAAGATATATCTTGGGTACAGACCACTACTCGTCGTTTTAGCTCAAAATAGTCATGAGAATGAATATAGAGATAAAAGACCACTTGCTATCGGCATAATGGGGGGAGGGATGGTCCAATGTATTAGGACCGCACTCCCCCTATGTCCATGCCTACATCTAGACAAGTTAGATTGCAATTACGTCTTAGGGGAGTGTGCAAGCGATCAAGCTAAGGACCTCGAATCAATGATATTGAGCTCATTCCGCAAAAAACAAAACATCCCTTCCTTAAGGGGCTTCGTGAAGATATCCGCCAATTGATCTCTTGTGCCCACATAAGATAAGTCACATCTCCTCGGGCCACGTGATCTCTAATGAAATGATGACGGATCTCAATATGCTTGGTTCTTGAATGTTGCACCGGGTTGTAAGCAATCTTGATGGCACTTTCATTGTCACATAGAAGAGGCACTTTTTCTCAATCGACACCGTACTCCTTTAAAGTTTGCCTCATCCATAGCAATTGAGTGCAACAACTTGCGGCGGCAACATACTCGGCTTCAGCGGTGGAGAGAGATATACAATTTTGCTTCTTAGAAGACCAACTTATCAAGGACCTCCCAATAAATTGACAATCACTGGATGTTGACTTCCTATCATCTTGATCTCCTGCCCAATCGGAATCCGTGTACCCACATAATGATGAATGTGCATCCTTGGGGTACCACAATCCAAAGGTTGGGGTATAAGACAAATATCTAAAGATTCTCTTGACCGCCATATCATGACTTTCTTTAGGAGCCGCTTGATATCTTGCACAAACTCCTACGACTAGCACTATATCCGGTCTAGATGCGCAGAGGTAAAGAAGAGATCCAATCATGGAGCGATATACCTTTTGATCCACATCCTTACCCTTGGGGTTGAGCTCAAGGTGACATTTCGTTTGCATTGGGGTAGAGGCACCCTTGAGCTCAGGCAACCCATACTTCTTGAGCATGTCTTGAATGTACTTTGCTTGGTTGATGAAGGTTCCTTCCTTTAATTGTTTGATCTCAAATCCTAGGAAGAACTTCATCTCACCCATCATAGACATCTCAAACCTGTCAGTCATAAGCTTGGAGAATTCTTTGTTAAATGCTTTGTTAGTGGACCCAAATATAATGTCATCCACATATAATTGACAAATGAAAAGCTCTCCTTTTACTTTCTTGGTAAAAAGGGTGGGGTCGATTTCCCCAACTTGGAACCCACGGTCTACAAGTAGTTCTCTAAGGTGCTCGTACCACACGCGTGGGACTTGTTTAAGGCCATTGAGTGCCTTATCCAACTTGTAGACATGGTTCAGATACTTGAGGTCCTCAAACCCCGGTGGTTGCTTAACATAAACAAGTTCATTTAGTGGACCATTAAGAAAAGCTGATTTAACATCCATTTGTTGCAACTTAAAGTTATGATGAGAAGCATAGGCAAGAAGAATACGAATTGACTCAAGTCGAGCCACGAGCGCGTAGGTTTCTCCAAAGTCAATGCCTTCAATTTGGGAGTAACCTTGAGCCACCAATCTTGCCTTGTTCCTCACCACCATGCCATGTTCATCTTGCTTGTTCTTGAATATCCACTTGGTGCCGATAACATTGCGGCAATCTTTGGTCTTTCACTAACTTCCACACCTTGTTGCGCTCGAAGTTGTTGAGCTCTTCATGCATAGCATCAAGCCAATATTTATCTTCAAGAGCTTCAAAGACTTTCTTGGGTTCAATCATGGAGATGTGAGCTCGATGTTCACTAAAGCTTGCAAGTTGTCTTCAGGTAGAGACCTAGCTTCTCACATCACCAAGCACCTTGTCAAGAGATAGAGCTCTTAATTCTTGAGAGGTGCCAACCCTATTCAAGCGGCGAATCTCGATTTCCCTCCTAGTGGTGGGAGGAATCGCTTGATCATCTTGATCATTCATGTCTCCGCCTTGACAGTTTTGATTGCCTTGATCAACGAAAGGTGAGACCGATGAGGGAGGAGGTTGATCTTGGCCTTGGGGAGAACTGCCACTCGGAAAATCCATGGTGCCAAAAGTTCCGGCCTGGGGGGCCGGAAGTTCCGGTCTTGGCACCGGAAATTCCGGACCAGAAACCGGAAGTTCCGCACCAAGGACCGGAAGTTCCGGTGTACCGGAAACTTCAGGGGCAGTTGGAGTTTCTTGAACTTCCTCTCGTTGAGACGTGTTGGGCACGACGTTGTTGTCGGGGGTTTCTTGTGAGGTAGAACCTTGTTGTGCAACCTCATAGTAGAGTTCGACGGGGCGGTGAACGCCTAACCCCATCCTTCGGATAGCCTCTTGAGGTTGATTATCACCTACATCGGAAACACCACACTACTCCACAAGGGAGCCGTCATTCTCCTCGAACACCACACTACAAATTTCTATGATAATGCGCGAGGCTTTGTCATAGACTCTATAAGTGTATGATTCGGAACCGTAGCCCACAAACGTCCCTTCAAGAGACTTAGAATAAAACTTGCCCAAACGGACACCTTTAATGAGATAGAAACACTTACAACCAAAAACTTGGAAGTAAGAGATATTGGGCTTGTTCCCGGTAAGCACTTCATAAGGTGTCTTCATGAGTCCTTTGCGAAAGAAGAGCCGGTTGGAAGAATGGCAAGCGGTGTTGACGGCTTCGGCCCAAAATTTGTGAGGGGACTTGACTCGGCCATCATCGATCTTGCCATCTCAATAAGCGTGTGGTTCTTCCTTTCGGCTACACCCTTTTGTTGGGGAGTATAAGCAGCGGAATATTGATGACGAATACCTTCTTCACTAAGGAACTCGTTCAAGGTGTAGTTCTTGAACTCGGAACCATTGTCACTTCTTATCACCAAGATAGGGACATTATGTTGTCATTGAGCTTCATTGGAGAAGTCGATGATAGTTTGTTGAGTCTCCACCTTCGACTTGAAGAAGAAAACCCATGTGTATCTTGAATAGTCATCAACAATCACCAAGCAATATTTCTTGCCACCAAGACTAGCTTCCGGAATGGGACCAAATAGGTCAACATGGAGAAGCTCCAAGACCCTAGTTGATGAAATGATGGTCTTGCTTGGATGGTGAATGTCATGCATTTTCCCTTCAACACAAGCCCTACACATTCGATCCTTCGAGAAAGAAACATGATCTTTTAGTCCTAGGATATGGCCACCCTTGTGGAGACTTTGCAAAGTCCTCATGTTGACATGGGCTAGTCGACGATGCCATAGCCAACCCAAGTACGCCTTAGCGAATAGGCACATTGTATGGGAAGTGGTGACTCCGGAGAAGTCAACCACATAAAGACTATTCTCAATGTACCCAACGAAAGACACATTGAGAGACTTGCTCCTCATGAGGATGACCATTTCTTCTTCGAAGACAACGGTATAACCCAAACAAGTTAAAGAATGGACCGAGATCAAGTTGAAACCTAGGGACTCGACAAGCAAAACATTCACAAGTGTGATGTCCGGTGCCACTACCACCTTGCCGAGCCCTATTACCTTAGACTTAGAATTGTCACCATATGTAACGGTCATTTGATCATAATTAGGCTTCAACTCCGTTACAATCTCCTTGCTTCCGGTCATATGACTAGTTCACCCACTATCAATTATCCATTTCGATCCTCCGGAAGCAAGGCCCTACACACAATAAATTCTTTGATTTAGGTACCCATTTTGCAATGGGTGCCTTTTGGTTAGCAACAAGGGTCTTTGGGACCCAAATAGCATATTCAGTATAGCCATCAAAAGGACCAATGTATCTAGGATAGACATCCCTATAATAGTCAACATATAAAGCATAATTGGGGTTAGATATGCCCGCAAAGTCATCACGAGTGGGAGTACCCCTTGTGGCATTTCCACTCGCAATGTCATCTTTCTTGGCTTGTGCGGGATTGGCCTTCTTCTTGATCTTCTTCTTCTCCTTAGCAACATAGCCTAGACCTTCTTTACCCTTGTGGGGGCACTCGCTCATGAAGAGGAGTAGTGATTGTCCCCTTACCTTTATCAAGAGAGGTCTTGCGCTCGGTTGCCATGGAGGGAATAAATAAAACCCTAGCCTTATCCTTGACAACATTTGCATTAGTATTCAAAGGAGTAGAAGTACTAGGCTTCTCAAGAGTAGATATCCGAGTTTGGAGTTGATCACGGGACTTGAGGAGACGTTCGTGATCACTTGTCAATACCTTGTGAGTATTTTCAAGTGTCTCGAAGTCTTCGCAAAGTCTAGCATGAGCAACTACAAGCTCGGACTTTTCATTTTGCACAATTTTACATTTAGCAAAGTAAAGATCACGATCCTTAGTAATCTTAGCAAGTTGATCCTTGAGGAGAGCATGAGCTTCTTGTTCATCTTCAAGGGAGGATTGGAGAGACACCTTAGTGTGTGCATCCTCTCTCTCAATCTCACCTTTTAACTCAAGCACATCCTCAAGCTCACCTATACGACTCATAATTGAGCCAAAGTGTTTCTTTCTTTCTCCTTGCAAGTTAGTCATGAATTTATCAAAAGCAATAATTTCTTCCTTGACTTCTAGGCTCATACCATCATAAATTTCATGGGATATGGAGGTAGGGGACAATTTTACCTCGGATGTCTTCGCCATAAGACATCTTGCATTCTTGATGATGGGGCTCTCATTTGGTGAGGAGAAAAGCGACGGAGGTGTGGATGAAATGGCTAGTGCGGCTACTTGCGTTGGGGTATCCTCCTTGTCACTATCTTCATCATCGGTGGGATATTACTCTTGAGTTACCAAGACAATCTTTTGGTTCTTCTTGAACTTGAGCAAAACATGATGGCAAAGATTGCACTATTGAGCCAACAGATGGGAACCCAACAGCCGCAAAATAATCAGGTGATCATACTCATATACTTGTAAACTTATAAGATTATTTTTGCTAGACTATTAGGTGAGAGCCTGTACGTTGTTGCATGTTGCTATATACCTGTAGGTGTATGTGAATATTTAGAGTAACCTGTTCCAGCAATTTGTTGCATAAATCTAGTGAGAATGACTCCAATTTGGTATTGAGTTTTTTTAGACAAAGATTTCGTATTGTACTCCGCTGTAGTAGTTAACTTGCACATATTCTATCAACAATTGAAAACTTGTAAAATTCTGTTTAGATTTGTAACAATGCAGTAAGTACACATGTAGACTTGCTATCCTCCTACTCCTTGCGGCTTGCGGATTCTTTGCAAGTTCTAATGTGTGTTCCCTGAAATTTTTTGCTTACTTGTGTTTTTTTTGTGGCACTTCTTTTTGCAGACGCTCACTCCCAACAAAAGGTCCAACAAAGAAAATAGTAATCCAAACATGCAAAATGGTCTTTCACACAAAGCTGGTACCACAGGGGCTTTAGGTTCAAAAAACAATGTAATTCCTCCAAACACTCTCATGCAAGCTGTCATGAACAATATGCATTTTCGAGCAATGGTAAGTCAGTACATGCTTGTTTAGAAAGTGGTTATATTGAGCATGTATGATTTTCTGTCAGTGCACTATTTTTTTCTTATTATCTAGAGTTACATAAATATTTAAGTTATAGCCATATGTTATGTATCCACATTGTTTTAAGTTTTACTCTGCTGGCTGTTGTTGCTCGAGTGTTGAGCAAATCAGATTTGACTCATTAGTATAAAGTTGTGATATGTGATTGCTTCTGTTTACTCTTGTTAGCTTAGATGATTGATACACCCACTTTTCTTTACTTAGATGATTGATTGATGCAGACCTGTACAAAATCTGAAGTTTGTTTCATATTCACTAGTGAATATAAATTTCTCATGTATGCCCAAATTGCATTGTATGATATGTTATGGTGTACAAATTAACTTTAGCTAAACAATTTCTTGATTACAGGATCCAAAATATTAAGTACGAGTGCGCTGGATTAGACTGGATTGGACTGGACTGCGGGATTGGAGTGGACTCGATCACCACAATGAACACTTTAGTCTTTGCACTAGATTAGGAAGACACATTCAGTATGTTGAATGATTGCTAAATTATGTCAGTTTTATTTTATGAATATTTACTATGCAAAATACATGATATTTTATGAATTATTGAATGCATTTTTTTGGATTGCAATACTCTATTACGAAAACCAAGTTTTTTTTGCAACATGTTAGTACCATGAAAAATATATCGTTGCGTCAAAGCTTAGCCGCCACGCTAGCCAACTTTGTTGCATTAAGATGTTGCCACGGAAGACTTTGCATTGTTACAATAACTTGTCACCACAATTCCGCTAAATGTTGAGATAATTGCTTGTCGCCACCAAATTTAGTTTTGTTGGAATAATACTTTTGCCACAAATTGATTGTGTTGTCGTAATAATTTCCCGCCACAAAACAATTTGATGTTGTGATAACCACTTGGCGCCACGAAATTCTACTTTGTTGAAATAGTCGTTTCGCCACAAATTGTTTGTCTTGTTGTAATAGTTCATTGCCACAAATATTTTAGCCGTTGCGATAACTATATGTTACCACGTTATGCGAATTGTTGCCATAAATTAATGCCACAAAAAGATGGTTTGTGGCGAAAGAGGTATGCCCACGAAACAGGGGTTGTTGCCGTAGGGTTGCGGGTATATTACAACAATTACAAGTTGCAACGGAATGGCATACGCCAAAAACAGACTGTTGTTGAAATAAGCTGTCACCACAAATGCCTATTGCCACAAACAGGCAATCGCCACGGGTTTGGCGGCCGTTGCAGTAAGCTATGGCTACAAACCAAATTGTGGCATCAAGCGCATGATGCGACGGAAAAAATGTTGCAACTTGCCACACGGTCGTTGCAATTGCAAGCCGTCTTGCCACATTTTTTATTTCGTGACAACAACCTATTACCATACGACATTTTGCAACGCTTGGCAACAAATTTCATATCGTGGCAATAGGTACCTATTGCCACGATTCGACACCTATTGCCACGAATACCGTTGTTGCAATAGACCCGATTTCTTGTAGTGTGAGTTACCAAGACAATCTTTTGGTTCTTCTCGAAGTATGGCTTCTTCATGGGCATGGGCCCCTTGCCCTTCGTCTTGGCCACGAGCCTCCCACCATGATCCTCTCTTCTTTCCCATTGGCAATCTACAACAAAGTGGATTTTGCCATCACAATTATAGCAAAGCTGAAAGAACATTTCTTAGTCCCTAGTGTTTTGAGTGTTAGTCAACAATAACAATGATGTACTAATCCTATTGCTAAGTATTTCAGTTTGTGTGAGTTGCATATCACATATCCCAAAGCCAAAATATAGAGAAAAAAGTTTCTGTAATTCTTCCCAGAATCGGAATATTGGAACCGGAAATTTCCAGGATCGGAAATTCCGGGTCTCCTATATCTAACAGAAAAATGTCTAAAGAAAAGTCAGGAAGTGGTTCTGATTCAAACCGGAAATTCAGCTCGGAAATTTCACTGACTCGGAATTTCGGAGTCACCCTCAGAAATTTGGCTAAGTCAAGATGTCAAAGTGGTTCTTACTTCAACCGGAAATTCAGCTCGGAAATTTCACTGACTCGGAATTTCCGAGTCACCATCAGAAATTTTGCTAAGTCAAGATGTCAAAGTGGTTCTGACTTCAACCGGAAATTCAGCTCGGAAATTTCACTGACTCGGAATTTCCGAGTCACCCTCAGAAATTTGGCTAAGTCAAGATGTCAAAGACGTTCTGATCTCAACCGGAAATTCAACTCGGATATTTCACAAACTCGGATATTCCGATTGACCCGGAATTTCCGGGTCCCCGAGGCAGCCAACGGCCAGATTTTGGGAGGGGGGACAACTAGCTCTCAGATTTTCTCTCTCCTACTATTCTTGAAAGCTCAAATCAACAAGATCTCCCAATCCCTCCACCCAAATTCGTTGATCTTTGGAGGATTGGAGGAGAAGGCGCGAATCTACATCTTCACCGAAGGGATTTGCATTTCCTCCCCCATTCACTTGGAGATTTCGTGGCTAGGGTTTCCGGTGGGAAAACCTAGTTCATCATTGTGTAATCTTGGTGTTGCCTTGACCTTTTATGGTCCTTGACCTTTTGTGGTCATCTTGAGAGCCCCCAATTAAGTTGTGGGTGCGTGCCTCAAGCGTTTGTAAGGGATTCGATCTCCGCCCTAAAAGGGGACCAATAGTGGAAGGTGGGCTCGCAACCTTTGTGGTTGAGTTCATCGGAGAAGAAGGTGAGCCTTTGTGGGGTTGCGGCTAACCTGTTGTGGTAGCGCACACCTCTCCAAACGAGACGTACACCCTTGGGTGGAACTCGGGATTACATCTTCGTCTCCGCGTGCTTCACTCGGTTCCCCTTATCTTTGCTCTCTTACTTGCTTGTCTTGTTAGCTTGTTTATCTTGTTATTGCTTAGATTGTCATTTAGGTAAATTCACCGTAGTTGCATATCTAGAGAATTTACCTTTGTGTTGAGCCTAAATTTGAAAAGACCTAAAATTTGTAATAGCACCTATTCACCCCCCCCCCTCTAGGTGACGGATTCCCGTTCAATTGGTATCAGAGCCAGGTTCACTTTTAAGGGCTTAACCGCCTAAGTGCAACAATGACGGAATCCGATGCCGAGAGGGCCGCCCGTGAGAAATTAGAGGCGGAGAAGGAGGCGTTAGCCAAAGGGGAAACCATGGCCGATCTTATTGATATGAGATCGTCCTTGGAGGCCCAACTCCTCAAGATGAATGAGATACTCATGGCACTCTTGAAGTCTAAGGAGCCCGAGGCTAGTTCTCCCTCTCCTCCTCCTAAGGAGCATGTTGAGAACTCTAAGGAGTCATCTTCGGATGGGTCTAAAGATGTTACTCCAAGTGTTTCCCTCGGGAAGGCGGAAAAGGATGAATCACCTAGCTCCTCTAACACCCCCAAAGGAGAGGAATTTCTTAATGTCAACCATAATTACTCTCCTAACCCTCCTATCCCTCACCCTCATGTAAACTTTAGAAGTGATCCTCCTAAGCTTAAACCTACTCATTTCTCTCAATGGCAATTTCTAATGAAGTCTCATCTATGTAGTGCCTCCATTGAGCTATGGCGCATCATTGAAGAAGGATACAAGCCCCATGATCCAACCAACTTGACAAGAAGAGAGGTGGTTGATAGCCAACTCAACGCCACCGCTCTTCATCAACTCCAAATGGCCGTTGGAGAGAAGGACATGGCGCTCATTCAACAATTCTCCACCGCCAAAGAAGTTTGAAATGCTCTTTCCGACATCTTCGTCGGGAATGAGAGCATGAAGAAGAACCGGTATGATGCCTTATGCAATGAGGTGGAAGGGTTCTACAAGTTGGATGGAGAAAGCCACGAGGACATGTACCGGAGGTTGGTGTTGGTTGCCAACTCCTTCAAGAACCTCGGGGCGGTCTACATTGATGACGCTTGGATCAAGAGGAATTTTGTGACCGCTCTCTTGCCCTTTGAGGAAACGGATTTGAAGACACTCCAAGGGATACATGACTTCGCAAAGATGACATCCAATGAAGTCATGCAAGAGATGACCGCATACAAGGTGGCCTCCAAGATTGCACAAGATGCAAGAGCTAGAGCCATAGGGATGCACAAGCATGCCTCAATTGCCTTGAAGGCCATCGTTGAAGAAGAGGATGAAGAGGAGTATGATGATCAAGTCGAGCTATCTAGTGAAACCCTCTCAAGTACTATTACTCAACACATGGGTCTTGCGGCAAGAACGTTTTGGAAAAACCCCGGAAGGGCCAAAGCGAGGATTGACAAGAAGTTTCCCTGCAATGGAGGAAAGTCATTCAACAAGGTGAGGCTTTGCTATAATTGTGATGACAAAATCCACTTTGTTGCAGATTGCCCATGGGAGAGAAGAGAGGATCATGGTGGGAGGCTCATGGCCAAGACGAAGGGCAAGGGGCCCATGGCTATGAAGAAGCCCTACTTCAAGAAGAACCAAAAGATTGTCTTGGTAACTCAAGAGCAATATCCCACCGATGATGAAGATAGTGACAAGGAGGATACTCCAACGCAATTGGCCGCACTAGCCATTTCTTCCACACCTCCGTCACTCTTCTCCTCACCAAACGAGAGCCCCATCATCAAGAATGCAAGATGTCTTATGGCAAAGACATCCGAGGTAAAATTGTCCCCCACCTCCATATCCCATGACATTGATGATGGTATGAGCCTAGAAGTCAAGAAAGAAATTATTGCTTTTGATAAATTCATGACTAACTTGCAAGGAGAAGGAAATAAACACTTTGGCTCAATTATGAGTCGTATAGGTGAGCTTGAGGATGAGATTGAATTAAAAGGTGAACTTGAGAGAGAGGATGCACACGCTAAGGTGTCCCTCCAATCCTCTCTCGAAGATGAACAAGAAGCTCATGCTCTCCTCAAGGAGCAACTTGCTAAGATCACTAAGGATCGTGATCTCTACTTTGCAAAATGTAAAATTGTGCAAAATGAAAAGTCCGAGCTTGTAGTTGCTCATGCTAGACTTTGCGAAGACTTTGAGTCACTTGAAAGTACTCACAAGGTATTGACAAGTGATCACGAACGTCTCCTCAAGTCTCGTGATCAACTCCAAACTCGGATATCTATTCTTGAGAAACCTAGTACTTCTACTCCTTTGAATACTAATGCAAATGTTGTCAAGGATAAAGCTAGGATCTTATTTGTTCCGTCCATGGCAACCGAGCCCAAGACCTCCCTTGATAAAGGCAAGGGGACACTCACTACTCCTCTTCATGAGCGAGTGCCCCACAAGGGTAAGGAAGGTCTAGGTTATGTCGCTAAGGAGAAGAAGAAGATGATCAAGAAGAAGACCAAACCAGCACAAGCCAAGAAAGATGATATCGCAAGTGGAAATGCCACAAGGGGCACTCCCACTCGTGATGACTTTGCGGGCATATCTAACCCCAACTATGCTTTATATGTTGATTATTATGGGGATGTCTATGCTAGATACATTGGTCCTTTTGATGGTTACATTGAATATGCTATTTGGGTCCCAAAGACCCTTGTTGCTAACCAAAAGGCACCCATTGCAAAATGGGTACCTAAACCAAAGAATTGATTGTGTGTAGGGACTTGCTTCCGGAGGATCGAAATGGATAATTGATAGTGGGTGCACTAGTCATATGACCGGAAGCAAGAAAATTGTAACGGAGTTGAAGCCTAATGATGATCAAATGACCGTTACATATGGTGACAATTCAAAGTCTAAGGTAATAGGGCTCGGCAAGGTGGTAGTGACACCGGACATCACACTTGTGAATGTTTTGCTTGTAGAGTCCTTAGGTTTCAACTTGATCTCCGTCCATTCCTTAACTTGTTTGGGTTATATCGTTGTCTTCGAAAAGGAGATGGTTATCCTCATGCGGAGCAAGTCTCTCAATGTGTCTTTCGTTGGATACATTGAGAATGGGCTCTATGTGGTTGACTTCTCCGGAGTCACCACTTCCCATACAATGTGCCTATTCGCGAAGGCGGACTTGGGTTGGCTATGGCATCGCGGACTAGCCCATGTAACCATGAAGACTTTGCAAAGTCTTCACAAGGGTGGCCATATCCTAGGACTAAAGGACCATGTTTCTTTCTTGAAGGATCGAATGTGTAGGGCTTGTGTTGAAGGAAAAATGCATGACATTCACCATCCAAGCAAGACCATCATTTCTTCAAAAAGGGTTTTGGAGCTTCTCCATGTTGACCTCTTTGGTCCCATTCCGGAAGCTAGTCTTGGTGGCAAGAAATATTGCTTGGTGATTGTTGATGACTATTCAAGATACACATGGGTTTTCTTCTTCAAGTCGAAGATTGAGACTCAACAAACTATCATCGACTTCTCCAATGAAGCTCAACGTCAACACAATGTCCCTATCTTGGTGATAAGAAGTGACAACGGGTCCGAGTTCAAGAACTACACCTTAAGGAAGTTCCTTAGTGAAGAAGGGATTCGTCATCAATATTCCGCTGTTTATACTCCCCAACAAAATGGTGTAGCCGAAAGGAAAATCGCACTCTTATTGAGATGGCAAGTTCAATGATGGCCGAGTTCAAGTCCCCTCACAACTTTTGGGCCGAAGCCGTCAACACCGCTTGCCATTCATTTAACCGACTCTTCTTCCGCAAAGGACTCATGAAGACCCCCTATGAAGTGCTTTTCCGGGAACAAGCCCAATATCTCTTACTTCCAAGTTTTTGGTTGTAAGTGTTTTATCTCATCAAAGGTGTTCGTTTAGGAAAGTTTGAATCTAAGTCTCTTGAAGGGACATTTGTGGGCTACGGGTCCGAATCCCACACTTATAGAGTCTATGATAAGGCCTCACGCATAATCATAGAAACTTGTAGTGTGGTGTTCGAGTAAAATGACGGCTCCCTTGTGGAGCAAAGTGGTGTTTCCATTGTAGGTGATGATCAACCTCAAGATGCTATCCGAAGAATGGGGTTGGGAGTCCACCGCCCCGTTGAACTCTATTATGAGGTTGCTCAACAAGGATCAAGTTCTTCACATGTGGTGGCTACCCCAACACAAGAAACACCCATCGACAACACCGTGCCCAATACGCCTAGCCAAGAATAAGCACAAGATTCTCCAGCTGCTCCTGGAATTTCCGGAGGGCCGGAAAATCCGGTTCAAACTGGAGTCGGAAATTCCGGTGATTCGGAATTTCCGGTCCATACTGAACCCGGAATATCCGGTCCTGCTGACATTCCCGGTGGCAGCTCGCAGCAAGGCCAAGATCAACCCTCTCCTTCACCGATGGACATCACTCCAATGGTTGATCAAGGCCATCAACTCAGTCAAGGCGGAGAGATGAATGATCAAGATGATCAAGCGATTCCTCCCACCACTCGGAAGGAAATCGAGATCCGCCGTTTGAATCAGGTTGGCACCTCACAAGAATTAAGAGCTCTATCTCTGGAGAAGGTGCTTGGTGATGTGAGAAGCAAGGTCTCTACCCGAAGACAACTTGCAAGCTTTAGTGAACATCAAGCTCACATCTCCATGGTGGAACCCAAGAAGGTCCTTGAAGCTCTTGAAGATAAAGATTGGCTTGATGCTATGCATGAAGTGAAGGAGATATGCCCTAGAGGCAAATAAATAAGTATTATTTATTGCATTATCTCATAAGTTTATAATAGGTTTGTGTATTATGCTATAACTATATTAATCGGAATTATTAATACACGTGTGATACATAGACAACCAGGTCCCTATCAAGCCTCTATATGAGCTAGTCCATTGGGAAACAGTTGATCGAGATTCCCGATCAAGGACAATGACGTCGGTTGACAATGGGGTCATCTTGTTAGTTGAATAAGGTGATGGACATACGCAAAGTATTGCAATAAGATCGTATTACGATGTTTGTCATTTGCAATAGATAAGAATATGATAGCTTATTCCTTAGACCGTGAGACCATACTTATTAATGCTTCGTAGGGATACTTTGAGAGCATCAAACGTTGTGTCTTATATAGCATGACAATAACGGTGTCCATCTTGGGTATTCCGAAAGAGCATCAAGACGTAAGGATCAAGAGCGGGATTTATTCATTCTTGTAATGGAAAGATACTCTGGGCCCACTCGGTGATATTGCATCTATATATATATAGCTGCGCAGCTTATGACTAGGTCATGGAGATGTAATATCGCAGACGAGTTAATAACCTTCGTCGGTAACGAGATACAACAAAGACATCGGTGTGTCTACGATCATATCTCGGACAAGGTAGTATCGCAGAGACAAAGGGAATGAATATCATATTTATGGTTCAACGACGATATTCATAGAATGCACAGGGGTCATCATATATTTCCAGGTATCCCTGACGATCATTGGTGAGCGGAGTGTCTCGACCATGTCTGGAGTGTTCTCGAACCGTAGCGTAACAAACTTAAGGTCTTAGCGACGCTAGGACACAGGTTCTGGAATATTATAGGGTTTTTGTTGGAGAGAGAGAAATGATCCGGAAAGAGTTCCGGTGGTCCGGAAGGAGTTCCGAAAAGGTATGGAATGGTTCCGGGAATGTCCGAAAGTTGTTCGGGTGATTCCGAAATAGTTTCGGAGTCATGGGATATTGAATTATATATAAATATATTAATTATGAATTAATAGGACTTTTATATTAATTTAATATTAATTAAATAAAGGAAAAAGGGGCTCCCACCTACATGGGCCCTAAGAGGACTAGGAGTAGGAAAGCCCAAGGGGGCTTCGGCCGAACCCCCCCTCCCCTCTCCTCCTTTAGTCCCACATGGGGGAGCCAAGGGGTTTGCACACCCCCTTCCCCCTTTATATACCAAGGCATATTAATTGATTTAATTCATAGGAAAATACAATTAATTCCCGATTTCTCTCTCGATCTCGTGGTTCCCAAGTTGGAGCCGCGCCGAGCTGAGAAAGGGGGATCTCTCTCCACCCAAGCTGTACCGCAGAGCGCCGTTGCTCTGCGGGATTCCAGATAAGATCTACTCCTGCGTTTTCAGCTGGATCTGAATGACCGGGAGTTGTCGCTAAGCTCCGTATGTTTGTGAGTGCTCGGAGGCAACTCTTTTGAGGAGCTTGGGCGACGTCGTCTCGCCCCCTGCAGCCGGCGCACCAGCCCTGGTGCTGGCACTCTGCCTTCGTCCGCCCGACGCCCGTCGACGCAGATCATCATCGACACCCCGGCGTCATCGACTTCGACATCGCGGCAAGATCTTCGCGACCTCGAGGTCGGCTATGTACGACTTCATCGTCAACGCTTGTGCGGGAGCGTAATCCCCGCTATCGGTCTACATGGAGGTAATGTAACCCGTTCCGCCACCGTTATCGCATGTACTAGATAGATAGATCCTGGCTAGTTAGGGTTTCGTACGCTAGAAAAATTATTGTTTTCTGCGCCGTAACCCCTTCAGTGGTATCAGAGCCGATCTATGCGTAGTACTGTTGGTACGGTTAGAACTCATGTTGAATGAGGGCGTCTTTCTTATATTTGCTACCCTCTAGCGTGCACTTGCGATGCCTTCGGTATTAAGTTGATGAAGCGGCCCGGACCGACTTTACGCGTACGCTTACGCGAGACTGGTTCCACTACTGACATACGGCTTGCACCGTATCTGTGGCTGGCGGGTGTCTGTTTCTCTCTCTCTAGTCGGCAAAGCATTTTCAATGGAGGGCCCGAAAGGGATGCTTAAACATGCAATTATACGATCGACGTTGTGGTACAAAGTTCGTAGGTAGGGAAGCGATTCTCTTACGAATAAGCCTATATGCCACGCAAAACTTGCAAAACTAAATAAAGCTAGAGGCGTCTAACTTTGTTTTGCAGAGGCGTTATTTTATGTGACATGGTTACGGTAAGTTTTGATATTACTCGTACTGTCGGAGGCAAAGGAGGGCTCAGTAGACTCGGAGCCATGCCGGGGCGCCGGGGGGGCCAGGCACATGGCGCCATGAAGGTCCAGGCGCATCGACCATGTCACATCGCACTTCATTGCATCATTATTGTGTGCTGTTGTGTGTGCATCCTATTGATTGCTTATATGCTAGATATACAACGGTAGCATCATAAATAGGATGATCCCTAACAAATACCAAAATTGTGTTCTCCCTCGTTGCGCACCACCAAGAAAGTTCTACGTTATGAGGCAGGCCGTAATGATCGGGTGTCACACATCTCGTCGTTCGCATACAGTGGGTGTAAGCCATGTTGCACGCGCAGGGTCTTCGAGGTTTGATTGGCGAGCCTAGCATACTCAGAGGTATGGCCTCGGAACACGGGACGATCAAAAGATCGAGCACGAGTCACAGAGTTGTTGTGATCGACATGTTATGTCCACCTTTGAAGCTGTGCTGCCGGCCGTGATGATCGGGGGTAGTGTGGTGGATGAGGGTCGTGTAATCGCCATTATTATTTTTAGGGATAATAATCTTGGTGTGGTGTGTTTTAGATAATAAGATTATAAAACTAAAACTCATCTACATATTATAAACTCTACCTTACCTCCTTTTGCGATCACATCTGGAGACTACGGAACTACACTTCGGTTGCTTCCTCAAGAGCTCGGATTCTACCTTAGAAGCCGACGGGTCCAACTTCATCAGCTGGTACATTGGTGTTAGAAACATTCTCCAAACACAACAAACATCCTATATGTGCTAGAACATTAGTTAGGAGTTAGACCAGATGATTCTGATAGCAAGGAGCAAGATGATGAGTTCCGTAAGCATCATGATATTTTCATGGAAGTGAAGGTCGTCATGAGCGTATGCCTAGCACCTGAGTTGAAAGTTGTTTCAACACATGGAGCCATATGTCATGATTGATGCGATCAAAGGTCACTTCAAAGATGAATTGAGCAGTTCAGACAGCTTAGAAAGTTCCGGACCATTCACATGGGGAGCATACTTGTCTGGAGACTCAGTTGAAGAAGTTGTGTGACATCTACTTCAGGCTTACGAATATCTATGATTTCTAGATAGCGAACTCCAGTGCAATAGAGATTGTGCTTTACCTCCTAGCTGTGAATAGCATGTGCGTGAATATGCTATAGAGACACGGTGAGCTTCTTCACATTTGTGAACAAGTTCAAATCTCTAAAAGTTGATTCCATCGAAGAAGAGTTCTTCGATGCTACGGGTATATTTGATATACGAAGATATAAATGTATTCTTCTCATACTTGATGAAAAGTATTTGATACTTGTTCTGTTTGTGAAACAGTCCCTGATTATCACAAGTATGTGGCGAAGGGTGACGTGACAGTGCACGAGTGATGGCAAGTTCATGGCCAGTAGTGCTCACGCCCTCGAGATATCATATTGGTTATCATCAATAGTTTTTTATAAGATATTTTGTAATAGTGAGAATGTGATCTAGATTGGTGTCTTGAATGTTACAAGATATAATTATTCATATAGAACACATCAGTTGTTTTATGTTATGAAACAAAGCATTGTTTCATGTTATGAGTAATTTGCATCACATCTCAATTACATTATGCGTATGATATACATTTATAATAGCGGGAATGATAAAATTATGAGTCCAAAGAACAAACACCATCGAATTTAGTCATAAAGGCAATGAAAGAAGTAATGGATATTTTTGGTCCATTTAAGTATTTCGAGTGCCAAAATTGATTAAGTTTGAAATGCAGTATTGAAGTTGCAATACTAGAGGAAATTGATTGAGAGTCATTTTTAATGATTAATCAATGGTGTTATTGCGTGATCCGAATTCTTCCATGATTTTGGTAAATAGGAGTATTTGCCCGATAAATTATGGAGTCTGAAACTAATTTAATAATAGATCAAATGGGGTTTTTTCAGAAGAAAGATTAGTGAATATTGTATTCACAAAATTCGATCAAAGGACAATATTTTTGAATTATGGTTTCAACACAAAAGACTTGTGGAAATTCGTTTCACAATATTATAATGTCATATATGGTGATATGTGGGAATTATAATCATGCTCTATTTTAAATAAAGTGTGGTCTGTCAGAATCTGTCTTAGAATCTCCTAATATGTTCGAAACACTATAGTCGATGTCCACTTTAGAAAATATATATTTTTCTCAACTTGAATTCGTGAGATCGACAGTAGTGTCGACATGTATATAATTACACGATAATTCGGTATATACATGAATAGTTCTTTGTAGAATACTCGCATTGAATGGGAGTGTATTCCAAAACCAATTAGAAACAAAGTTCAGTTTGTTGTCTATGTAATTCCGAGAAAAAGATGATTTTTCGAATTATGGTTTATGGATTGGAATTAGAAGTTTGGAATAAAGTGTCTGACCTATGTTGGAAGGTGTTCCAAAGAGTATATGTCTGCTAATGAAAGTTTAGTGATTAAGAGTGAGGGAGACTAGAAAATTGTTTTCTGCTTGCAATCCTCTTCATAAAGATCATAATATTTTCATGAAAGAAACTTATAAATAAAGTGCTGTTATATTTAATATTGCTGTCAGGTCACAACACTGTATTAAGTATTTCAGATCTTGTTGACAGATCAAGGTGCACTTTATGAATACAAAGAAAGTTGAGAAAATATCGGAATACGAACAAAGGCTTTTCAGCATGGAAATCCAAGTTACATTTAAAAGGATTAAGAGAGTAATTGTTGCTGCAATTCTTATTAGAGGAATAAGATTGTTTAATCGTCATATAAAGTATTATATGAAAATGTGACTATAAGAAAGACGCGGGAGCATGTCTTGTCAAGAAATGTGTCTTGCGCAAGATCAAATTTGTTGACTACATTTATGTAGACATGCTTGAAGTCTGAGGGATTTGTATTAATGTAATACTGGAGTTTGTATTGAATTCAAATTGATAATAGATCAATAATTTTGGTTAGACCAAGATGTCGATTTAAGTGGGAGTCATAGTTAGTTTACTCAGGTGGAATATGTAAAGAACATATTTTTGAGTGGGAGCTCGTGTTGTCAAATATGTGGAGACATAATTTGAGTGGGCGTCGAATTCATCTTGTGTAGTTAACACATTGTGAAACTGTACCAATAGAATAGGATGAAGTTGTGAAACTATTTGAAAGTTAGTGTCTATTTTGAAATAGAACGGGAATTTTAAATAGTTAGTCGAGTTGTTTTGGATTATATCTGAGGAGTCAGAATAGAATCAAAAGGATGGTCCTTTGGAATCCAATTGATCATTAAGAGTAATGATGCATGAAAGTAATGGTTGTATGACATGTGGGTCTATTATGTAATATTAGACATCATACAGAAACCATATTATCTGCTCGATGAAATATAACCGATGTTCTTGGAATAAGAGCAGTTATGAAAGTGAATTTGGAATTTACTGGAAGTAGAAGTGCGTTAGTTAAGGGATTGACATTTGAATGTCAAGTTTTCTACATTGGTGTGAAAGTATGTAGATATCGCGAGTTTGTAATTGTTACAAGGGGCTCTACATGGCTGAGTGTGTTTTTCAGGGCAGTTATCTGGTTAGTATAATCAGAGTAAGCGCTGGGAAACAGAAGTCTCACTTAGTTACGGTATTTGCATATATGTTGTTGGACAACATGGTGATATCAAGCTAGTTGATATCAGTGAATCGCAAAAGTTTGCACAAGGCGTGTGTTGTGCAGATTATCAGAGTAACACTCTTCCACAAGCAAGCATCATCGAATGATTCTTATTTGATAAGGGATTTTGATAAAGTAAAATGCAGCTGGTTTATTTGTACTCTAGTGCAAGTGGGAGACTGAAGGAGATATGCCCTAGAGGCAAATAAATAAGTAGTATTTATTGCATTATCTCATAAGTTTATAATAGGTTTGTGTATTATGCTATAACTGTATTAATCGGAATTATTAATACACGTGTGATACATAGACAACCAGGTCCCTAGCAAGCCTCTATATGAGCTAGTCCATTGGGCAACAGTTGATCGAGATTCCCGATCAAGGACAATGACGTCGGTTGACAATGGGGTCATCTTGTTAGTTGAATAAGGTGATGGACATACGCAAAGTATTGCAATAAGATCGTATTACGATGTTTGTCATTTGCAATAGATAAGAATATGATAGCTTATTCCTTAGACCGTGAGACCGTACTTATTAATGCTTCGTAGGGATACTTTGAGAGCATCAAACGTTGTGTCTTATATAGCATGACAATAACGGTGTCCATCTTGGGTATTCCGAAAGAGCATCAAGACGTAAGGATCAAGAGCGGGATTTGTTCATTCTTGTAATGGAAAGATACTCTGGGCCCACTCGGTGATATTGCATATATATATATAGCTGCGCAGCTTATGACTAGGTCATGGAGATGTAATATCGCAGACGAGTTAATAACCTTCGTCGGTAACGAGATACAACAAAGACATCGGTGTGTCTACGATCATATCTCGGACAAGGTAGTATCACAGAGACAAAGGGAATGAATATCATATTTATGGTTCAACGACGATATTCGTAGAATGCACAGGGGTCGTCATATATTTCCAGGTATCCCTGACGATCATTGGTGAGCGGAGTGTCTCGACCATGTCTGGAGTGTTCTCGAACCATAGCGTAACAAACTTAAGGTCTTAGCGACGCTAGGAGACAGGTTCTGGAATATTATAAGTTTTTGTTGGAGAGAGGGAGAAATGATCCGGAAAGAGTTCCGGTGGTCCGGAAGGAGTTCCGAAAAGGTATGGAATCGTTCCGGGAATGTCCGAAAGTTGTTCGGGTGATTCCGAAATAGTTTCGGAGTAATGGGATATTGAATTATATATAAATATATTGATTATGAATTAATAGGAATTTTATATTAATTTAATATTAATTAAATAAAGGAAAAAAGGGGCTCCCACCTACATGGGCCCTAAGAGGGCCCAAGAGGGGGGGGGGCGCACCCCACAAGGAAGGGAGGCTTGGGCCTCCTAGTCCGAGTTGGACTAGGAGTAGGAAAGCCCAAGGGGGGTTCGGCCGAACCCCCCCTCCCCTCTCCTCCTTTAGTCCCACATGGGGGAGCCAAGGGGTTTGCACACCCCCTTCCCTCTTTATATACCAAGGCATATTAATTGATTTAATTCATAGGAAAATATAATTAATTCCCGATTTCTCTCTCGATCTCGTGGTTCCCAAGTTGGAGCCGCGCCGAGCTGAGAAAGGGGGGATCTCTCTCCACCCAAGCTATACCGCAGAGCGCCGTTGCTCTGCGGGATTCCAGATAAGATCTACTCCTGCGATTTCAGCTGGATCTGAATGACCGGGAGTTGTCGCTAAGCTCCGTATGTTTGTGAGTGCTCAGAGGCAACTCTTTTGAGGAGCTTGGGCGACGTCGTCTCGCCCCCTGCAGCCGGCGCACCAGCCCTGGTGCTGGCACTCTGCCTTCTTCCGCCCGACGCCCGTCGACGCAGATCATCATCGACACCCCGGCGTCATCGACTTCGACATCGCGGCAAGATCTTCGCGACCTCGAGGTCGGCTACGTACGACTTCATTGTCAACGCTTGTGCGGGAGCGTAATCCCCGCTATCGGTCTACATGGAGGTAATGTAACCCGTTCCGCCACCGTTATCGCATGTACTAGATAGATAGATCCTGGCTAGTTAGGGTTTCGTACGCTAGAAAAATTATTTTTTTCTGCGCCGTAACCCCTTCATGAAGAGCTCAACAACTTCGAGCGCAACAAGGTGTGGAAGTTGGTGGAAAGACCCAAATATTGCCGCAATGTTATCGGCACCAAGTGGATTTTCAAGAACAAGCAAGATGAACATGGCATGGTAGTGAGGAACAAGGCAAGATTGGTGGCTCAAGGTTACTCCCAAATTGAAGGCATTGACTTTGGAGAAACCTATGCGCCCGTGGCTCGACTTGAGTCAATTTGTATTCTTCTTTCTTATGCCTCTCATCATAACTTTAAGTTGCAACAAATGGATGTCAAATCCGCTTTTCTAAATGGACCACTAAATGAACTTGTTTATGTTAAGCAACCACCGGGGTTTGAAGACTTCAAGTATCCGAACCATGTCTACAAGTTGGATAAGGCACTCTATGGCCTTAAACAAGCCCCACGAGCGTGGTACGAGCACCTTAGAGAACTACTTGTAGAACGTGGATTCCAAGTTGGGGAAATCGACCCCACACTTTTCACCAAGAAAGTTAATGGAGAGCTTTTCATTTGTCAATTATATGTGGATGACATTATATTTGGATCGACTAACAAAGCATTTAACGAAGAATTCTCTAAGCTTATGACTGACAGGTTTGACATGTCTATGATGGGTGAGATGAAGTTCTTCCTCGGATTTGAGATCAAACAATTGAAGGAAGGAACGTTCATCAACCAAGCAAAGTACATTCAAGACATGCTCAAGAAGTACGGGTTGCTTGAGCTCAAGGGTGCCTCTACCCCAATGCAAACCAAATGCCACCTTGAGCTCAACCCTAAGGGTAAGGATGTGGATCAAAAGGTATACCGCTCCATGATTGGATCTCTCCTCTACCTTTGTGCATCTAGACTGAATATAGTGCTAGTCGTAGGAGTGTGTGCAAGATATCAGGCGGCCCCTAAAGAAAGCCATGATATGGCGGTCAAGAGGATCTTTAGATATTTGTCTTATACCCCTACCTTTGGATTGTGGTACCCCAAGGATGCAAATTTCTCATTATGTGGGTACACGGATTCCGATTGGGCGGGAGATCAAGATGATAGTAAGTCAACCTCCGGCGCTTGTCAATTTATTGGGAGGTCCTTGGTAAGTTGGTCTTCTAAGAAGCAAAATTTTATATCTCTCTCCACCGCCGAAGCCGAGTATGTTGCCGCCGCAAGTTGTTGCACTCAGTTGCTATGGATGAGGCAAACTTTAAAGGAGTACGGAGTCGATTGAGACAAAGTGTCTCTTTTGTGTGACAACGAAAGTGCCATGAAGATTGCTTACAACCCGGTGCAACATTCAAGAACCAAGCATATTGAGATCCGCCATCATTTCATAAGAGATCATGTGGCCCGAGGAGACATTGACTTATCATATGTGGGCACAAGGGATCAATTGGCGGATATCTTCACGAAGCCCCTTGAGGAAGGAAGGTTTTGCTTTTTGAGGAATGAGCTAAATATCATTGATTCGAGGTCCTTAGCTTGATCGCTTGCACACTCACCTAGGGCGTAATTGCATCTTATCTTGTTTAGATGTAGGCATGGAAATAGGGGAGTGCGGTCCTAAAACATTGGACCATCCCTCCCCCCATTATGTCGATAGCAAGTGTTCTTTTATCTCTATATTCATTCTTATGACTAATGAGCTAAAACGACGAGTATTGGTTATGTACCCAAGATACATCTTCACGGTAACATGCCATACACTCCTACATGGTGGCCTCGACCACCGATCTCCTCTCTTTGAAGAGTTGGTTTTATTTGGAGCTCTTTGTTGCTATTTATTCTCCTTTTCATGCTTGTGGGAAACCTACTCAACTTGGCGCTTTATGTTTCGTTTTGGTAGTTGTGAGTTGATTATGGTGTACCAATGACAGTTTGGAAATCTATCCCAAGCCTACTTCCCCCTGAAAACATTTCTCTCTATTGCACACAAGTCATCCTTTTGAAAACTGGGATTTTAGTTCAGCAGGTGGGAATATCCGGTTCATTTATGAATCGGAATATCCGGTGACTCGGAATTTCCGGTGTAAGTTACACCCGGAAATTCCGATCGGGCGGCTTGTCCAAAAATATAAGGGCAGGCTCGGGGTGAAGGGCTCATTCGTGCCCTTCTTCCACCCCCGACCTCTCTCTCCTCCAACCGCCGCCCCTACTGCTCCAAGATCCCTCCGGAGCACTCCGACCGCCGGGGAACCTCTCTCTCAGCCGGATCTGCTCCTCCTCCGCCCCGGGAACTCACTCCTCCAAGCAATGGCCTCAATGGATGAGGGTAACTTCACTTTTCCTCTTCCTTTTGTGCTTGCACTAGGATCTTGATGTGGAGTTATTTGTTTCTATATTGCTTGGTAGAGATTGTTCCTAGCACCATTCCCTGCCATCTACATACATTAGTTTTGCATTGTGTTGGATCGATCTAGTTTTAGACCAAGTCAATCTCAGATCTGCACTGTTTCAGTTTGGGTCGATATTTCCGACTCAGTCTGACTCGGAATTTCCGGTCCTCCGGAATTTCCGGTTATGTCTGAATCGGAATTTCCGAGCCAAACACTGCAGTTTTAAGATTAACTCATGTTTAACTACATATGATTCATCAAATGCCTACCTAATGTGTGTATAATCTCCTGACTTGTGTGCACTTACCTTATGCTACCCACTATGCTCAAATTCACAGGTTCTAGTGGGAGTCCGTCCGCTGGGGCATCAAGGAACACCTCAAGGGCACCTGTTCACAAGAACCCTGTCAACAAGGGTAAGGGTCCTGCCTCCTCAAGCAATGCACCTGTTCAAAGGAAGAAGAAAGCTGTTGCTAGCAAGCCACCATCCAAGAAAAGGAAGAATGCTCCTATTCCTCAACGTCAGAACTATTCAAAGATGAACTCTGTTGAATACTCTCAGCTCAGACAAGGGGATTGGTACCTTAGGCCAAGGGACAACACTCTGGATGATCGCAGCTATTGGTGTCAAGAGCAAGAGCACATACTCGTGGACCTCTACTTCTCTCTGTCGAAGCCCATTCGGCCTATGCATCCGTTTGATCTTGCAACTCTGCAGAAGAAAGCCTCTTTTATTGAAGCTATTCATATTGTCAAGACTATGGGCTTGGAGAGGCTAGTGCTCACTCGTTGTCCTTACAACTCTCAGCTTGTGATGCAGTTCTTTGCCACTCTTGTGATGAAGGGTGACTCAAAGAAGACAATGAAGTGGATGACTGGTGAATCTTTCTGTGAGTCCAACTTTGAGGAGTTTGCCAAGGTTTTGGGCTACAAGTTTGATGGTGACAATCCTCAAGGCTATCGCATGCACCACCCTTACAAGCTCAACAAGAAGCAGACCGTGCACTTATATGGTGAGGGAGCCACACCCGGCAATTCTCGAGACTTGCTCCCTCTCTATGATTTCCTTGTGCGCATCCTCCATGAGAACATTGCACCAAGTGGTGGCAACAATGACAATGTGGTGACCCCTCTGTGCAACTTGCTCCTTCATGCCAACCGCATTGTGGAGAACCCTGACTCTGATAAAGACTGGAGTGTGGATGTTATGGATTACATCTACAATGAGATGTATGAAGCCATGACCACAAGGGTCACTATCCCCTATGCTCCTTACATCATGAAACTCATCAAGTTCAAGTTTCCTGACCATAACTTCAGTAATGATGAGTTGGAAGCACATGACTTCAAGAAACTATATGAGAAGAAGACAGTGGTCAAGCCCCCTCCTAGGACTTCTTCTAGCTCAGCTCAGGGTGGATCTTTTATGGGTGATGCTAGGAGGGTTGCTGCTCCTACTTATGTCCCAGCCACTCATGCGTAGGTGAAGAAGCTGAATTGGTTCCAACGCAACATCCTGTGCATGAATGTGGACATCCGCAAGGAGCAATACACCGCCTACAAGGATCGTCGTCAGCTGGCCTACAATCAAGACTTGATCCTTCATCATGTGTCTGGCTCTCCTGCTCCTGCAGATCTCTCTGATCCCCTGACCTCTGCTCAGTGGAACCAGGGTTCTTTGGCTCCGTGGACTCAGATTGACCATGACCTTGGCGGCAGCTCGTACACCACTGGACATGATTATGATGACGATGATGAGGAGGCAGATGATGATGAGGAGGCAGAGGATGAGGAGGATGATGATGATGAGGAGGAGGAGGAGACCCCCTCGGACTGAAGACCTTCACGGGACGTAGCATCGCTCCTCTTCCTTTTTGGCGTTTAGATGCCAAAGGGGGAGAAGTTGCTCTAGTAGGACTTCGGGGATTTGCAGGGGTTCGGGCACAAGCATTTGCGTCTACCATTTTTTTGCGCTTGTGTCCATTTATCTTGTTTGAGGTTATTTGTTGAACTCTTTTATTATCTATGTGTGATGACTATGTGTATTGAGACAATGTTATGCTATCATTATCCGTTATGCTATCATTATCCTATGGTTGAGACTTCAAATTTATTGTGTTGGTATTCTCTTCATATCCTATATGCACAAGGTATGAAAATCTATCTAGTCTCAAATGCTACCATAACCTTACATTTTGTCTCCTTACTCCTTTGTGATATCTTGTGTTTGTTATTATAAAATTGCTCCTATCCTTTGTCATAATGTGTTGCTTACATGCACTTGTTTAGGGGGAGTCATTTTCTGTCAAAAACATGATATTGCATTTTGTTTCTTTGCAAATCTTGGTATTGTCATCTAACACCAAAAAGGGGGAGATTGAAAGAACATTTCTTAATCCCTAGTGTTTTGAGTGTTAGTTAACAATACCAATGATGTACTAATGCTATTGCTAAGTATTTCAGTTTGTGTGAGTTGCATATCACATATCCCAAATCCAAAATGTAGAGAAAAAGAGTTTCTGTAATTCTTCTCAGAATCGGAATATTGGAACCGGAAATTTCCAGGACCGGAAATTCCGGGTCTCCTATATCTAACAGAAAAATGGCTAAGGAAAAGTCAGGAAGTGGTTCTGATTCAAACCGGAAATTCAGCTCGGAAATTTCACTGACTCAGAATTTCCGAGTCACCCTCAGAAATTTGGCTAAGTCAAGATGTCAAAGTGGTTCTTACTTCAACCGGAAATTCAGCTCGGAAATTTCACTGACTCGGAATTTCCGAGTCACCATCAGAAATTTTGCTAAGTCAAGATGTCAAAGTGGTTCTTACTTCAACCGAAAATTCAGCTCGGAAATTTCACTGACTCGGAATTTCCGAGTCACCATCAGAAATTTTGCTAAGTCAAGATGTCAAAGTGGTTCTGACTTCAACCGGAAATTCTGCTCGAAATTTCACTGACTCGGAATTTCCGAGCCACCCTCAGAAATTTGGCTAAGTCAAGATGTCGAAGACGTTCTGATCTCAACCGGAAATTCAACTCGGATATTTCACAGACTCAGATATTCCGAGTGACCCAGAATTTCCGGGTGTCACTTATACCGGATTTCCGGGTCCCCGAGGCAGCCAACGGCCAGATTTTGGGAGGGGGTATAAATACCCCCTCACTCACTTAAGAACAGCTAGCTCTCAGATTTTCTCTCTCCTACTATTCTTGAAAGCTCAAATCAATAAGATCTCCCAATCCCTCCACCCAAATTCGTTGATGTTTGGAGGATTGGAGGAGAAGGCCCGGATCTACATCTTCACCGAAGAGATTTGCATTTCCTCCCCATTCACTTGGGGATTTCGTGGCTAGGGTTTCCGGTGTGAAAACCTAGTTCACCATTGTTGTAATCTTGGTGTTGCCTTGACCTTTTATGGTCCTTGACATTTTGTGGTCATCTTGAGAGCCCCCAATTAAGTTATGGGTGCGTGCCTCAACCGTTCGTAAGGGATTCGATCTCCGCCCTAAAAGGGGATCAATAGTGGAAGGTGGACTCACAACCTTTGTGGTTGAGTTCATCGGAGAAAAAGGTGAGCCTTTGTGGCGTTGCGGCTAACCTGTTGTGGTAGCGCACACCTCTCCAAACGAGACGTACACCCTTGGGTGGAACTCGGGATTACATCTTCGTCTCCGCGTGCTTCACTCGGTTCCCCTTATCTTTGCTCCCTTACTTGCTTGTCTTGTTAGCTTGTTTATCTTGTTATTGCTTAGATTGTCATTTAGGTAAATTCACCGTAGTTGCATATCTAGAGAATTTACCTTTGTGTTGAGCCTAAATTTGAAAAGACCTAAAATTTGTAATAGCACCTATTCACCCCCCCCCCCTCTAGGTGCCGGATTCCCGTTCAAAAGCCTCACCTTGTTGCTTGGCTTTCCTCCACTGGAGGGGAACTTCTTGTCAATCCTCGCTTTGGCCCTTCCGGGGTTCTTCCAAAATGTGTTGGGTGAGAGTACTTGAGAGAGTCTCACTAGATAGCTCGACTTGATCATCATACTCCTCTTCATCCTCTTCTTCAACGGTGGCCTTCAAGGCAATTGAGGCATGCTTGTGCATCCCTATGGCTCTAGCTCTTGCATCTTGTGCAATCTTGGAGGCCACCTTGTACGCAGTCACTGAAAGAACATTTCTTAATCCCTAGTGTTTTGTGTGTTAGTTAACAATACCAATGATATACTAATCCTATTGCTTAGTATTTCAGTTTGGGTGAAACTCATATCACAAATCCTAAAGCCAAATTGTAGAGAAAAAGAGTTTCTGGAATTCTTCCCAGACTCGGATATTCCGGTTCCCCAACTCGGATATTCCGAGTCAACCCCAGAAAATTGGCTAAGTCAAGTTCAGAAGTACTACTGACTCCAATCGGAAAATCAGCTCGGAAATTTCAAGGACTCGGATATTCCGGTTCCCCAACCCGGATATTCCGAGTCAACCCCAGAAAAATTGGCTAAGTCAAGATTCAGAAGTGGTACTGACTCCAATCGGAAAATCAGGTCGGAAATTTCAAGGACTCGGATATTCCGGTTCCCCAACCCGGATATTCCGATTCAACCCCAGAAAAATTGGCTAATTCAAGATTCAGAAGTGGTACTGACTCCAATCAGAAATTCAGCTCAGAAATTTCAAGGACTCGGATATTCCGAGTCAACCTCAGAAAATCGGCTAAGTCAAGTTCAGAATTGGTTCTGATCTCAACCGGAAATTCAGCTCGGATATTTTCAAAGACCCGGATATTCCGGGTGACCGGAATTTCCGGTGTCACTTAAACCGGAATTTCCAGATGCCCAAGACAGCCAACAGCCAGATTTTGAGGGGGAGTATAAATACCCCCTCACTCACTGAAGAACAGCCAGCTCTCAGATTTTCTCTCTACTACCATTCTTGAAAGCTCAAATCATCAAGATCTCCCAATCCCCCCACCCAAATTCATTGATCTTTGGAGGATTGGAGGAGAATGTAGCGTACCTGCACTTTAAATAAGGCAGATACCTGTGTATAGTGCAAATCCCTGGATCGATTCATTTGCACACACAGTTTACGATGTAATATCACAACAAAGCGTCAAATTTATTACATCGATGATCCAGAATTACAATATATGGGATACAATTTGCATAGCATCAAGCTAGCATTGACAAAGTACACAGCGGAAATACAATAGCAGGGAGTCTCTATAATTTTCATGCTGCCACAGGCGAAAACATGTTGGTTGTAGACTCGAAACCTATCAACGAAACCTCACTCGTCATCTGAACAATCTGCAATAAGAAAAATATTGCAACAACGTGGGTCAGATTCCATTAAAATGGAGTCTGGCAAGTGACACTATGGTGGCCACTTAATGGAATAACTCTAAAGCTTATATGCATATTTGGCTGGTGGAGTTCAAGGCTAATTTGCATAAAGCCAATTTCTCCTACTCTTTTGAAAAACACTTTTCTTGAAATCAAGACGAGTATGGCATGAAAACCATAAATCTCATCTTCCCTTGTTCACCCATCAAGTTTTATTTCTGAAGTTGGAATGGTGGAATCCTCCGTTGACTTCCTTGATCAGCTGCTCAAATTGTCCGTACCGGGGACACGGCTAAGTACTTAGTTTTACACTCTGCAGAGGTTGTGCACTTTCACCTTTAGACTCAATTTGTCCGGGAAATCCTATACACACGGAGTGTATTATGGAAAGGAGAGAATTGAGACAAGAACTTTCAGAAGAAGAATGCAACCATACTAGCAAGACCCGTTCCACCTATCATCCCCCTACATCTGCTTGTCAAGCTGACAGGTTGCACCCTCACAACTTAATTATTCTAGACAGAGCCCATTGTCAAAAGGTTGCACGGGAAGCAATCGTCACTCGGAGTTCTTCAGATTCCTTTGTTCCCTGGGTGGCCATCCACAAGTGTACTTCTGGGTAACAACCACCATACTCGTGGCCCTAAGTAGAATAGACATTCATCCTAGGCGATGACAACCACAAGCATAGTCCCAAAAGCCACTCAACATAAACCATAACAACCAATCCACCCAGGAGTTTCATTAACTTAGTGGATGTGCACTCTCAGGTAAAAATCACCATGCTCATGGCCCCAAGTATAGTAGAAACTACCTTAGGCAAAGACAACCACAAGCACAGTCCTGAGTAGCCACTTAATAATTTGTAAAACGTTTCATCAATTGCATAGCATCAATACATCTATTAAGTATTATATAGGAACCTAGACACAGGAGTAAGGGAATTCTACGCAGGTTTAGCATAGCAATACTATCTTACTCATGCAGGTAAAATACACTAAGTAATGCATAGAAAATACTAGGAAGTTTATGAGGTGTGCCACTTGCCTTTGAATGTTGTCGTTGTTCACAACTCTTTTCAACGATTCTCGGGACTCTCCGTTCAATCTAACAGTAGAGACAAACAACAATACAACAATCAACAACAAGCACAACTCCACAATACACACCAAACACATACTAGATGAATACATAAGTTTTATAAAACTTCATAAGGAAATGTGTTCATGCCTGATGTGCACAATAATTAGAGTGAATTACTAGTTCTATTCTTTGAGGATCAACAACTATTATCAACTCTTTGTAAGTTGGATATTCACTAAAGTGAGAGAGACAGACACCCGGCCAGCCACTTAAATTGTGGAACAGGTCTCATGTACGTGGACATGTAAGGTTTGTTTCCAGGCCGCTTCATCCCACTATACCGCTAGGATCCAAAAACTTTAAGATGATAACATCATGATCAAAATTTGTTTAAGTCTAAAGGACAAGATTAGGAAAGAGGGAAAAGATAGAAAGAGAGATGTAGTGTCCTCCAGATTTCATCTCCAGACTTGGTGGTCCTTGTATCCTCGGGGATGGTCTTGGATTTATTTGGTCATCATGAAGTCTAATAGAAGAAGGAGGGAGAAAGATGAAAGAGGGAGAAGGACTTAGAAAATATTTCTGGTTGGTCTCCCAGCTCCATGTTGAATTTTACTAAGTGTCTCAGTGTAGCACTTCACAAAAATGCAAAGTTGAAAACATTTCTAACTTAGAGAAACTAATGAAGAGGGGTTTTCCTATGAAAATAAAATATGCTATGAATGAAATGAAATTTTTTAATCACAATAAACATCAAATGACTTTTGTGATTTCTTTATAATTATGCATGAATTTATAAATGCAATTTAATTAATTTCTAATTTTTGGAAAATATAATCAAAGGAATAATTATAAGATTAAAGTTTTCTATGATTAAATTTTTATAATATAATCTAATAAATAGTGTTAATAGACAGAGGTATTTTAATTAAATTTATAGCACTTTACTTTAATCAAAAATACTATTTTTATTAATAGTTATATTGAAAATACTCAAACCAATCAATTTAAATATATAACTATGAATTCATTCAAAATTTACTCAAAATTATTTTACAGCAGTGGCATTAATTCACAAATATTCCAAAGTCTCTAAAACAATTTTATTTGCAATTTCTGAATTTACAGATTTAAAGTTATGACAAAAATACTCAAATTCACCATTTGAAATTTGAATATTTTAAACTAATTCAAATTTGAATGTGGGCAGATCCAAAATATTCTACATGTCAAGGGCTTTCCAAATATATAAAAATATTTGAATTTGGATAAATGGGTAAAAAGTTATGACAGATCTAAGTGACAGGGGCTTTTCTGCAAAACTGCCATTTTCTCTAATTAAAAGAAATCAAAATCCACGTGGCTGCTGACTGTGCGCTGACTGGGCTGACACTCTGGCGCTGACGTGGATAAGGCAAGGAATCTGGGTCGTCAGATCTGGATCTGGCGGTCCAGATCTGTTCGTACCGCTTCGATTTAAAAGAATCTATCGTGGCCGATGGATGGAGATCTAACGGTGCAGATCGAGCGACCTAAATCGGGCGGCGCTAGGTCACCGGGGACCTCGCCGGAGACGATGCGCGCGGCGGCGACATGCTCGGATAATCGTTCCTTACGGTCTACGGCTTACGGGGACCAACGAATCATACCGCGAGGAAGAGGAGACCGAGGCAGAGATGGTGGCGCGACACTGGTCTCCGGTGCGTTCCCTCTCGCCTCCTATTGCTCGCCGGAGATTCGCACGGCGGCGGTCCTTCTCGGGGGTACACGGACTGCTTGCTCTGGAGCGTAAAAATTAGGGAAAATATGTCAGTGGGGTTTGTGCGGATGTAACAAGGAGAAAGAAAATGAAAAGAGGTCTCGGGGTCGACGGAGTTCACCGGAAACGAAGAAGTTCACCGTCGGCCGTGGCGGAGCTCCGAGGACGAACTCGAGCAGACTGGGGGCTCTCGGGCTAGGGTTTCTTGGGGAAAAAGGGAGAGGAGAGGTAGTAGATTTATAGGGCAGGGTCGGGGTGCTCATTAAGCCTCTTAATCGCGCGGAATCACAACGAGAAATTCTCGCCCGAAACTGTCGGGCGCGTGATCTTCGGCGCGAGCTTGAAGACGACCTGGCGTGTGGGACCCACACGTCAGTGAGAGGAAGAGGGGATACGGGCTGGGCGTTGGGCCGCTACGCGCCGCTCGCGCGCGATAGAAACTGGGTTTCGGCCCAGTTAGTTTTTTTTTCTTTTGTTTTATTCCTTTCCTTTTCTGTTTTCTGAAAATTCTTTTAATTCATATCTTTTGATTTATTTGCCCAAATGAGGTCAAATAAATTCCTAAATTTTTTGTAAAATTATTATCTTTCTGTTAACCAATGGTGGGAGAGTTTTGAACACTTTTCAAAAATAATAATTTAGAAATATTGACTAAATGTGAAATTGACACTTTATGTTTAATTTAAAACTAGGGTTTAAATAATTTTGAATTTGAGCTAAATAAATTATATGAAATACCCATATTCCATTATGTTTGAATTTAGGTTATTTAACACATTTTCTTAAACATGCATCTTTATTTTTGGTTTAATAGAAGCTTAATATACTATAAAGAATTTTTAAACAAATGGGGAATATAATGGCTTCCAAGGTTAATTAAATTTTATTTTGTGTAACATTATAATTTACACTAAGATAATTCATTTGAAACTTCATAAACAACCTTGGAAAGGATTTTAGATTTAACTCCTTTCTTATACATAATCTATATTCCAGAAAATCATTTTAGGTTTTGAAAATAAATGGAAATCATTTTAAGTTAATGAATTGTTTATTTGGAAATAACTTTTGACATTTATGACACATTGAGAATTTTGAAGTAATATACTTTTTGAATTTGTTGAGGTCTTTTATTGTTGGTTTCTTTGAGCATCTTGGTATTTTGTTTCAACAAAATAAAAGTTTTAAATTTTTGTGGTTTTTGAACATTATTAAATGTTGGGATGTTACAGACTACCACCCTTAAAAGGAATCTCGTCCTCGAGATTCGAAGAAGCTGGAAGACAAAGCACATACTCGAAATGATGTTGACAGCTCGGGATGTTTGAGAATTGAAATTCCTGCCATGGAAGCTTGAAAACTTGGCCGCGGATGCGAAAGATAGATATTTTGGGATCTTTGGGCTTAAGCGACTGGGTTTGAATTATCTAGGTGGCTACCACCCTTAGAAGGAAATTTTGTGGTCAGCCTAGAAACTTTGTTTTAACCCCTTTATTTCTCCGTTGTAGAGCGTACGAGCATTCGAAAATATAATGACTGGCGGTAGCTACGCGAATTTTGAGCACTCGTGTTTTCCACTTGCTCCTTGAAGAGATTTAATCCTCTTCCACTCTGGGCAGCAACTGGCATAGTGTCCCTTATCCTTGCTCCTGTAGCATGTTATGTGGCTAAGATTCTTCTTGGATCCACTCTTTTGTCTTTGTTTCTCCAGAATCGTCATGAGTGATTGATGCATTCCTTCCTTGGCTTGCTGGTTAGCTTGTTGCACCAAGGGGTAATAGGGACATTGGATTGGAACATGGGTCGTTCCTTCACACAGAAAGCAAATAATCCTTTTGGAACGGCGTCCATTACTTGGACGTCTATTATGACTATGGGGCCACTCATCAGAGCAATCTTCGGACACATGTCCTAATTCTCCACAAGTTTTGCATGCTTTTAGTTTGGTCATAGGGTCCTCTTCAATGCCCTTATGATTTTGATCATTCTTAGGCGAGTGGTCATTGATCACCTTCTGACTCGGATCTCTTAATAATATTCGGGTAGTGGGGTAAATCTTATTGTTGGGGACGTTGAAGTGAGACATCTGTTGATTTTTAGAGGATGAATAGGTTAATTCATAATTACTATGGAGAATTTAAAAATTTTGAGAACGAGGCAACCAATTCCTAACAATCTATCAACTTGATTAAACACAAGCAACACATAATTTCACCCTTATTTTTGAGAACTCGACTAATCATTCATCGAACGAAAGCACATCAGTGTCAGGGAATTACAAAAACGATGGTACTGCCATACCACATTTTGGTAGGTCAATACGTCTAATCGGTATGATAGGCTAAAAGAGATAAATGGTGGTCCCTCTAACATGGTTTGTGTTGCTACACTTATTCCTCTTTGATCTCACGTTTGCGCTTCATCGCGTGGTTATTTGCCACAGGTGTGACTTCTCCCTCAGTTGACTCTTCAAACAGCACCCCTTCTGGGTCTTCTTCCTCTGGTCCTTCCTCCTTCGTAGCTGCAGGTACAGTCACATCTCCAGTGCCCTTATCACCTCCTTCTTCAGCTACTGGCGGTGGTGGAGGTGGAATGAGTTGCGCCTCAAGCATGGCGATTTGCTCATCCTTGCCAATGTTCTCCAAATGTAGGTCATGGATGATTTCCTCCAAATGACCAATAAGATTTTCAGAAGCCTGGAGTTCTTGGGTTTTTGCGTGTATGACGGCTTGTGCATGATCCGCGACGTTAAAAGCCTGTTGGACCTTCCTGGTCAGGCAGTTGATGAGGAAATCCAAGTCTTCAAACGTCTTGTTAACGAGGGGCAGGTCCAGGCGATTTCCCGTGTGAGCCATCGAGAGACCATGTGCATCCCTCTTCCCAAAGGCACGGAAGGGTGACCCTGGTGCTAGCTTGTTGCGGTACTTGTAACACAAACGAGCCATTAAGTCCACCATAGCTATGTTCACTCCCTCAATCCACTCTGGGTAATAGGTGACATAGTCCACGGGCTCGAAGTCTGGCATCGTAGGATCCGGGGTCATGATGGTGCGGATTTCCCAACGTATCCCATGGGGCATGTCGGTCTCCTCCTTCCTTCCTTGGAAATAGGGGGGTGGTAGCTTCAATTCACTTGTCAACCTAGACAGCTGCCTCCCAAAGATGAAACCCGACAAAACTCCAGCGTACGCAGTCTCAGTGTACTCTCCCATCTAAAATTTTGAACAGGTAAGATTATTAGAATTTAAGGAATAGGAAAGATGCAAGACAAAACAAAATAATGAGAAAATATTAAAGGAAATTTTTAACATTTATTCCTATTTTTGAAACCTAGTTTAGTTAACTATTAATCCTTTGGGGTCTCGGTCCAATCCTAGGGGTTTCGAACCTACAGGCAACACAGTGCTCTGATACCATCTGTAGCGTACCTGCACTTTAAATAAGGCAGATACCTGTGTATAGTGCAAATCCCTGGATCGATTCATTTGCACACACAGTTTACGATGTAATATCACAACAAAGCGTCAAATTTATTACATCGATGATCCGGAATTACAATATATGGGATACAATTTGCATAGCATCAAGCTAGCATTGACAAAGTACACAGCGGAAATACAATAGCAGGGAGTCTCTATAACTTTCATGCTGCCACAGGCGAAAACATGTTGGTTGTAGACTCGAAACCTATCAACGAAACCTCACTCGTCATCTGAACAATCTGCAATAAGAAAAATATTGCAACAACGTGGGTCAGATTCCATTAAAATGGAGTCTGGCAAGTGACACTATGGTGGACACTTAATGGAATAACTCTAAAGCTTATATGCATATTTGGCTGGTGGAGTTCAAGGCTAATTTGCATAAAGCCAATTTTTCCTACTCTTTTGAAAAAACACTTTTCTTGAAATCAAGACGAGTATGGCATGAAAACCATAAATCTCATCTTCCCTTGTTCACCCATCAAGTTTTATTTCTGAAGTTGGAATGGTGGAATCCTCCGTTGACTTCCTTGATCAGCTGCTCAAATTGTCCGTACCGGGGACACGGCTAAGTACTTAGTTTTACACTCTGCAGAGGTTGTGCACTTTCACCTTTAGACTCAATTTGTCCGGGAAATCCTATACACACGGAGTGTATTATGGAAAGGAGAGAATTGAGACAAGAACTTTCAGAAGAAGAATGCAACCATACTAGCAAGACCCGTTCCACCTATCATCCCCCTACATCTGCTTGTCAAGCTGACAGGTTGCACCCTCACAACTTAATTATTCTAGACAGAGCCCATTGTCAAAAGGTTGCACGGGAAGCAATCGTCACTCGGAGTTCTTCAGATTCCTTTGTTCCCTGGGTGGCCATCCACAAGTGTACTTCTGGGTAACAACCACCATACTCGTGGCCCTAAGTAGAATAGACATTCATCCTAGGCGATGACAACCACAAGCATAGTCCCAAAAGCCACTCAACATAAACCATAACAACCAATCCACGCAGGAGTTTCATTAACTTAGTGGATGTGCACTCTCAGGTAAAAATCACCATGCTCATGGCCCCAAGTATAGTAGAAACTACCTTAGGCAAAGACAACCACAAGCACAGTCCTGAGTAGCCACTTAATAATTTGTAAAACGTTTCATCAATTGCATAGCATCAATACATCTATTAAGTATTATATAGGAACCTAGACACAGGAGTAAGGGAATTCTACGCAGGTTTAGCATAGCAATACTATCTTACTCATGCAGGTAAAATACACTAAGTAATGCATAGAAAATACTAGGAAGTTTATGAGGTGTGCCACTTGCCTTTGAATGTTGTCGTTGTTCACAACTCTTTTCAACGATTCTCGGGACTCTCCGTTCAATCTAACAGTAGAGACAAACAACAGTACAACAATCAACAGCAAGCACAACTCCACAATACACACCAAACACATACTAGATGAATACATAAGTTTTATAAAACTTCATAAGGAAATGTGTTCATGCCTGATGTGCACAATAATTAGAGTGAATTACTAGTTCTATTCTTTGAGGATCAACAACTATTATCAACTCTTTGTAAGTTGGATATTCACTAAAGTGAGAGAGACAGACACCCGGCCAGCCACTTAAATTGTGGAACAGGTCTCATGTACGTGGACATGTAAGGTTTGTTTCCAGGCCGCTTCATCCCACTATACCGCTAGGATCCAACAACTTTAAGATGATAACATCATGATCAAAATTTGTTTAAGTCTAAAGGACAAGATTAGGAAAGAGGGAAAAGATAGAAAGAGAGATGTAGTGTCCTCCAGATTTCATCTCCAGACTTGGTGGTCCTTGTATCCTCGGGGATGGTCTTGGATTTATTTGGTCATCATGAAGTCTAATAGAAGAAGGAGGGAGAAAGATGAAAGAGGGAGAAGGACTTAGAAAATATTTCTGGTTGGTCTCCCAGCTCCATGTTGAATTTTACTAAGTGTCTCAGTGTAGCACTTCACAAAAATGCAAAGTTGAAAACATTTCTAACTTAGAGAAACTAATGAAGAGGGGTTTTCCTATGAAAATAAAATATGCTATGAATGAAATGAAATTTTTTAATCACAATAAACATCAAATGACTTTTGTGATTTCTTTATAATTATGCATGAATTTATAAATGCAATTTAATTAATTTCTAATTTTTGGAAAATATAATCAAAGGAATAATTATAAGATTAAAGTTTTCTATGATTAAATTTTTATAATATAATCTAATAAATAGTGTTAATAGACAGAGGTATTTTAATTAAATTTATAGCACTTTACTTTAATCAAAAATACTATTTTTATTAATAGTTATGTTGAAAATACTCAAACCAATCAATTTAAATATATAACTATGAATTCATTCAAAATTTACTCAAAATTATTTTACAGCAGTGGCATTAATTCACAAATATTCCAAAGTCTCTAAAACAATTTTATTTGCAATTTCTGAATTTACAGATTTAAAGTTATGACAAAAATACTCAAATTCACCATTTGAAATTTGAATATTTTAAACTAATTCAAATTTGAATGTGGGCAGATCCAAAATATTCTACATGTCAAGGGCTTTCCAAATATATAAAAATATTTGAATTTGGATAAATGGGTAAAATGTTATGACAGATCTAAGTGACAGGGGCTTTTCTGCAAAACTGCCATTTTCTCTAATTAAAAGAAATCAAAATCCACGTGGCTGCTGACTGTGCGCTGACTGGGCTGACACTCTGGCGCTGACGTGGATAAGGCAAGGAATCTGGGTCGTCAGATCTGGATCTGGCGGTCCAGATCTGTTCGTACCGCTTCGATTTAAAAGAATCTATCGTGGCCGATGGATGGAGATCTAACGGTGCAGATCGAGCGACCTAAATCGGGCGGCGCTAGGTCACCGGGGACCTCGCCGGAGACGATGCACGCGGCGGCGACATGCTCGGATAATCGTTCCTTACGGTCTACGGCTTACGGGGACCAACGAATCATACCGCGAGGAAGAGGAGACCGAGGCAGAGATGGTGGCGCGACACTGGTCTCCGGTGCGTTCCCTCTCGCCTCCTATTGCTCGCCGGAGATTCGCACGGCGGCGGTCCTCCTCGGGGGTGCACGGACTGCTTGCTCTGGAGCGTAAAAATTAGGGAAATGATGTCAGTGAAGGAGATATGCCCTAGAGGCAAATAAATAAGTATTATTTATTGCATTATCTCATGAGTTTATAATAGGTTTGTGTATTATGCTGTGACTGTGTTAATCGGAATCATTAATACACGTGTGATACACAGACAACCAGGTCCCTAGCGAGCCTCTATCTGAGCTAGTCCATTGGGCAACAGTTGATCGAGATTCCCGATCAAGGACAATGACGTCGGTTGACAATGGGGTCATCTTGTTAGTAGAATAAGGTGGTGGACATACGCAAAGTATTGCAATAAGATCGTATTACGATGCTTGTCATTTGCAATAGATAAAAGTGTGATAGCTTATTCCTTAGACCGTGAGACCGCACTTATTGTTGCTTCGTAGGAGTGCTTTGAGAGCATCAAACGTTGTGTCTTATATAGCATGACAATAACGGTGTCCATCTTGGGTATTCCGAAAGAGCATCGAGACGTGAGGATCAAGAGCGGGATTTGTTCATTCTTGTAATGGAAAGATACTCTGGGCCCACTCGGTGATATTGCATCTATATAGCTGCGCAGCTTATGACTAGGTCATGGAGATGTAATATCGCAGACGAGTTAATAACCTTCGTCGGTAACGAGATACAGCAAAGGCATCGGTGTGTCTACGATCATATCTCGGACAAGGTAGTATCGCAGAAACAAAGGGAATGAATATCATACTTATGGTTCAACGACGATATTCGTGGAATGCACAGGGGTCGTCATATATTTCCAGGTATCCCTGACGATCATTGGTGAGCGGAGTGTCTCGACCATGTATGGAGTGTTCCCGAACCGTAGCGTAACAAACTTAAGGTCTTAGCGATGCTAGAGATAGGTTCTGGAATTTATAGGTTTTTATTGGAGAGAAAGAAATGATCCGGAAAGAGTTCCGGTGGTCCGGAAGGAGTTCCGGAGAGCTATGGAAAGGTTCCGAGAATGTCCGAAAGTTGTTCGGGTGGTTCCGAAATAGTTTCGGAGTCATGGGATGTTGAATTATATATAAATATATTAATTATGAATTAATGGGATTTTTATATTAATTTAATATTAATTAAATAAAGGAAAAAGGGGGGCTCCCACCTATATGGGCCCTAAGAGGGCCCAAGAAGGGGGAGCCGCACCCCACAAGGGGGGGTGGGCCCCAAGAGGGTTCGGCCGGCCCATGGTGGGGCGCACCAACCCCCCCAACCTTTAGTCCCACATGGGGGAGCCAAGGGGGTTGGCACACCCCCTTCCCCCTTTATATAGCAAGCCATATTAATTGATTTAATTCACAGGAAAATTCAATTAATTCCCGATTTCTCTCTCGATCTCGTGGTTCCCAAGTCGGAGCCGCGCCGAGCTGAGAAAGAGGGTCTCTCTCCACCTAAGCCATACCGCAGAGCGCCGTTGCTCTGCGGGATTCCAGATAAGATCTGCTCCTGCGATTTCAGCTGGATCTGAATGACCGGGAGTCGTCGCTAGGCTCCGTATGTTTGCGAGTGCTCGGAGGCTACTCTACTGAGAAGCTTGGGCGACGTCGTCTCGCCCCCTGCAGCCGCCGCGCCTCCTCCCCCCTCTGCCGGCGCGCCAACCCCCCCCTGGTGCTGGCGCTCTGCCTTCTTCCGCCTGACGCCCGTCGACGCAGATCATCGTCGACACCCCGGCGTCATCGACTCCGACATCGCGGCAAGTTCTCCGCGACCTCGAGGTCGGCTACGTACGACTTCATCGTCAACGCTTGTGCGGGAGCGTAATCCCCGCTATCGGTCTACATGGAGGTAATGTAACCTGTTCCGCCACCGTTATCGCATGTACTAGATAGATAGATCCTGGCTAGTTAGGGTTTCGTACGCTAGAAAATTATTGTTTTCTGCCCCGTAATCCCTTCAGTGGTATCAGAGCCGATCTATGCGTAGTACTGCTGGTACGGTTAGAACTCATGTTGAATGAGGGCGTCTTTCTTATATTTGCTACCCTCTAGCGTGCACTTGCAATGCCTTCGGTATTGAGTTGATGAAGCGGCCCAGACCGACTTTACGCGTACGCTTACGCGAGACTGGTTCCACTACTGACATACGGCTTGCACCGTATCTGTGGCTGGCGGGTGTCTGTTTCTCTCTCTCTAGTCGGCAAAGCATTTTCAATGGAGGGCCCGAAAGGGATGCTTAAACATGCAATTATACGATTGACGTTGTGGTACAAAGTTCGTAGGTAGGGAAGCGATTCTCTTACGAATAAGCCTATTTGCCACGTAAAACTTGCAAAACTAAATAAAGCTAGAGGCGTCTAACTTTGTTTTGCAGAGGCGTTATTTCATGTGACATGGTTACGGTAAGTTTTGATATTACTCGTACTGTCGGAGGCAATGGAGGGCTCTGTAGACTCGGAGCCATGCCGGGGCGCCGGGGGCCAGGCACATGGCGCCATGAAGGTCCAGGCGCATCGACCGTGTCACATCGCACTTCATTGCATCATTGTTGTGTGTTGTTGTGTGTGCATCCTATTGATTGCTTATATGCTAGATATACAACGGTAGCATCATAGGATGATCCCTAACAAATACCAAAATTGTGTTCTCCCTCGTTGCGCACCACCTAGAAAGTTCTACGTTATGAGGCAGGTCGTGATGATCGGGTGTCACACATCTCGTCGTTCGCATACAGTGGGTGTAAGCCATGTTGCACGCGCAGGGTCTTCGAGGTTTGATTGGCGAGCCTAGCATACTCAGAGGTATGGCCTCGGAACACGGGAAGATCGAAAGATCGAGCACGAGTCATAGAGTTGTTATGATCGACATTTTATGTCCACCTTTGAAGCTGTGCTGCCGGCCGTGATGATCGGGGGTGGTGGAGTGGATGAGGGTCGTGTCATCGCCATTATTATTTTAGGGATAATAATCTTGGTGTGGTGTGTTTTTGATAATGAGATTATAGGACTAAAACTCACCTACATATTATAAACTTTACCTTACCTCTTTTGCGATCACATCTGGAGACTACGGAACTACACTTCGGTTACTTCTTCAAGAGCTCGGATTCTACCTTGGAAGCCGACGGGTCCAACTTCATCAGCTGGTGCATTAGTTTTAGAAACATTCTCCAAACACAACAAACATCCTATATGTGCTAGAACATTAGTTAGGAGTTAGACCAGATGATTCTGATAGCAAGGAGCAAGATGATGAGTTCTGTAAGCATCATGACATGTTCATGGAAGTGACGATCGTCATGAGGGTATGCCTAGCACCTGAGTTGAAAGTTGTATTCAACACATGGAGCCATATGCCGTGATTGATACGATCAGAGTTCACTTCAAAGATGAATTTAGTCTTGAGCAGTTCAGACAGCTTAGAAAGTTCCGGACCATTCACATGGGGAGCATACCTGTCTGGAGACTCAGTTGAAGAAGTTGTGTGACATCTACTTCATGCTTACGAATATCTACGATTTCTAGATAGCGAACTCCAGTGCAATAGAGATTGCGCTTTACCTCCTAGCTGTGAATAGCATGTGCGTGAATATGCTATAGAGACACGGTGACCTTCTTCACGTTCGTGGACAAGTTCAAATCTCTAAAAGTTGATTCATCGAAGAAGAGTTCTTCGACGCTATGATGAAAAGTGTTTGATAATTGTTCTGTTTGTGAAACAGTCCCTGATTATCACAAGTATGTGGCGAAGGGTGACGTGACAGTGCACGAGTGATGGCATGTTCATGGCCAGTAGTGCTCACGCCCTCGAGGTATCATATTAGTTATCATCAATAGTTTTTTGATAAGACATTTTTGTAATAGTGAGAATGTGATCTAGTTTGGTGTCTTGAATGTTACAAGACATAATTATTCATATAGAACACATCAGTTGTTTTATGTTATGGAACAAAGCAGTTGTTTCATGTTATGAGTAATTTGCATCACATCTTAATTACATTATGCGTATGATATACATTTATAATAGCGGGGATGATAAAATTATGTGTCCAAAGAACAAACACCATCGAATTTAGTCATAAAGGCAGTGAAAGAAGTAATGGATAATTTTTTGGTCCATTTAAGTATTTCGAGTGCCAAAATTGATTAAGTTTGAAATGCAGTATTGAAGTTGCAATACTAGAGGAAATTGATTGAGAGTCATTTTTAATGATTAATCAATGGTGTTTTGCTTGATCCGAATTCCTCTATGATTTTGGTAAATAGGAGTATTTGCCCGATAAATTATGGAGTCTGAAATTAATTTGATAATAGATCAAATGGGGTTTTTCAGAAGAAAGATTAGTGAATGTTGTATTCACAAAATTTGATCAAAGGACAATAATTTTTGAATTATGGTTTCAACACAAAAGACTTGTGGAAATTCGTTTCACGATATTATAATATCATATATGGTGATATGTGGGGAATTATAATCATGCTCTATTTTAAATAAAGTGTGGTCTTTCAGAATCTATCTTAGAATCTCCTAATATGTTCGAAACATTATAGTCGATGTCCACTTTAGAAAATAGATATTTTCTCAACGAGAATTCGTGAGATCGACAGTAGTGTCGACGTGTATATGATTATACGATAATTCGGAGTATACATGAATAGTTCTTTGTAGATTACTCACATAGGATGAGAGTCTATTCCAAAACCAAATAGAAACAAAACTCAGTTTGTTGTCTATGTAATTCCGAGAAAGGGTGACTTTCTGAATTATGATTTATGGGTTGGAATTAGAAAGTTTGGAGTGTCAGACCTATGTTGGAAAGTGTTCCAAAGAGTATATGTCTGCTAATGAAAATTTAGTGATTAAGAGTGAGGGAGACTAGAAAATTGTTTTCTGCTTGCAATCCTCTTCATAAAAGATCATAATATTTTCATTAAAAAAAAACTTCTAAATAAAGTGTTGTTATATTTAATATTGCTGTCAGGTGACAACAGCGTATTAAGTATTTCAGATCTTGTTGACAGATCAAGATGCACTTTATGAATATAAAGAAAGTTGAGAAAATATCGGAATACGAACAAAGGCTTTTGAGCCTGGAAATCCAAGTTACATTTGGAAGGATTAAGAGAGTAATTGTTGCTACAATTCTTGTTAGAGGAATAAGATTGTTTAATCGTCATATAAGGTGTTATATGATAAATGTGACTATAAGAAAGACGCGGTAGCATGTCTTGTCAAGAAATGTGTCTTGGACAAGATCAAATTTGTTGACTACATTTATGTAGACATGCTTGAAGTCTGAGGGATTTGTATTAATGTAATACTGTAGTTTGTATTAAATTCGAATTGATAGTAGATCAATGTTTTTGGTTTAACCAAAATGTCGATTTAAGTGGGAGTCATAGTTAGTTCACTCAGGGGAAATATGTGAAGAACATATTTTTGAGTGGGAGCTTGGGAACTCAAATATGTGGATAACATGTTTTTGAGTGGGAGCTCGTGTTGTCAAATATGTGCAGACATATTTTGAGTGGGAGTCGAATTCGCCGTGTGTAGTTAACACATTGTGAAACTGTACCAATAGAATAGGATGAAGTTGTGAAACTATTTGAAAGTTAGTGTCTATTTTGAAATAGAACGGAAATTTTGAATAGTTGGTCGAGTTGTTTTGGATTATATCTGAGGAGTCAGAATAGAATCAAAAGGATGGTCTTTTGGAGTCCAATCGATCATTAAGAGTAATGATGCGTGAAAGTAATGGTTGTATGATATGTGAGTCTATTATGTAATATTAGACATCATACAGAAACCTTATTATCTGCTCGATGAAATATAACCGATGTTCTTGGAATAAGAGCAGTTATGAAAGTAAATTTGGAATTTACTGGAAGTAGAAGTGCGTTAGTTAAGGGATTGACGTTTGAATGTCAAGTTTTCTACATTGGTGTGAAAGTATGTAGATATCGCGAGTTTGTAATTGTTACAAGGGGCTCTGCATGGCTGAGTGTGTTTTTCATAGCAGTTATCTGGTTAGTATAATCAGAGTAAGCGTTGGGAAGCAGAAGTCTCACTTAGTTACGGTATTTGCATATATGTCGTTAGACAACGTGGTAATATCAAGCGAGTTGATACCAGTGAATCGCAAAAGCGTGTACAATCATGGATTGTGCAGTAACACTTTTCCACAAGCAAGCATTATCAAATGATTCTTATTTGATAAGGGATTCTGATAAAGTAAAATGCAGCTAGTTTATTTGTACTCTAGTGCAAGTGGGAGACTGAAGGAGATATGCCCTAGAGGCAAATAAATAAGTATTATTTATTGCATTATCTCATGAGTTTATAATAGGTTTGTGTATTATGCTGTGACTGTGTTAATCGGAATCATTAATACACGTGTGATACACAGACAACCAGGTCCCTAGCGAGCCTCTATCTGAGCTAGTCCATTGGGCAACAGTTGATCGAGATTCCCGATCAAGGACAATGACGTCGGTTGACAATGGGGTCATCTTGTTAGTAGAATAAGGTGGTGGACATACGAAAAGTATTGCAATAAGATCGTATTACGATGCTTGTCATTTGCAATAGATAAAAGTGTGATAGCTTATTCCTTAGACCGTGAGACCGCACTTATTGTTGCTTCGTAGGAGTGCTTTGAGAGCATCAAACGTTGTGTCTTATATAGCATGACAATAACGGTGTCCATCTTGGGTATTCCGAAAGAGCATCGAGACGTGAGGATCAAGAGCGGGATTTGTTCATTCTTGTAATGGAAAGATACTCTGGGCCCACTCGGTGATATTGCATCTATATAGCTGCGCAGCTTATGACTAGGTCATGGAGATGTAATATCGCAGACGAGTTAATAACCTTCGTCGGTAACGAGATACAGCAAAGGCATCGGTGTGTCTACGATCATATCTCGGACAAGGTAGTATCGCAGAAACAAAGGGAATGAATATCATACTTATGGTTCAACGGCGATATTCGTGGAATGCACAGGGGTCGTCATATATTTCCAGGTATCCCTGACGATCATTGGTGAGCGGAGTGTCTCGACCATGTCTGGAGTGTTCCCGAACCGTAGCGTAACAAACTTAAGGTCTTAGCGATGCTAGAGATAGGTTCTGGAATTTATAGGTTTTTATTGGAGAGAAAGAAATGATCCGGAAAGAGTTCCGGTGGTCCGGAAGGAGTTCCGGAGAGCTATGGAAGGGTTCCGAGAATGTCCGAAAGTTGTTCGGGTGGTTCCGAAATAGTTTCGGAGTCATGGGATGTTGAATTATATATAAATATATTAATTATGAATTAATGGGATTTTTATATTAATTTAATATTAATTAAATAAAGGAAAAAGGGGGGCTCCCACCTATATGGGCCCTAAGAGGGCCCAAGAAGGGGGAGCCGCACCCCACAAGGGGGGGTGGGCCCCAAGAGGGTTCGGCCGGCCCATGGTGGGGCGCACCAACCCCCCCAACCTTTAGTCCCACATGGGGGAGCCAAGGGGGTTGGCACACCCCCTTCCCCCTTTATATAGCAAGCCATATTAATTGATTTAATTCACAGGAAAATTCAATTAATTCCCGATTTCTCTCTCGATCTCGTGGTTCCCAAGTCGGAGCCGCGCCGAGCTGAGAAAGAGGGTCTCTCTCCACCTAAGCCATACCGCAGAGCGCCGTTGCTCTGCGGGATTCCAGATAAGATCTGCTCCTGCGATTTCAGCTGGATCTGAATGACCGGGAGTCGTCGCTAGGCTCCGTATGTTTGCGAGTGCTCGGAGGCTACTCTACTGAGAAGCTTGGGCGACGTCGTCTCGCCCCCTGCAGCCGCCGCGCCTCCTCCCCCCTCTGCCGGCGCGCCAACCCCCCCCCCCCTGGTGCTGGCGCTCTGCCTTCTTCCGCCTGACGCCCGTCGACGCAGATCATCGTCGACACCCCGGCGTCATCGACTCCGACATCGCGGCAAGTTCTCCGCGACCTCGAGGTCGGCTACGTACGACTTCATCGTCAACGCTTGTGCGGGAGCGTAATCCCCGCTATCGGTCTACATGGAGGTAATGTAACCTGTTCCGCCACCGTTATCGCATGTACTAGATAGATAGATCCTGGCTAGTTAGGGTTTCGTACGCTAGAAAATTATTGTTTTCTGCCCCGTAACCCCTTCAGTCAGTGGGGTTCGTGCGGATGTAACAAGGAGAAAGAAAATGAAAAGAGGTCTCGGGGTCGACGGAGTTCACCGGAAACGAAGAAGTTCGCCGTCGGCCGTGGCGGAGCTCCGAGGACGAACTCGAGCAGCCTGGGGGCTCTCGGGCTAGGGTTTCTTGGGGAAAAAGGGAGAGGAGAGGTAGTAGATTTATAGGGCAGGGTCGGGGTGCTCATTAAGCCTCTTAATTGCGCGGAATCACAACGAGAAATTCTCGCCCGAAACTGTCGGGCGCGTGATCTTCGGCGCGAGCTTGAAGACGACCTGGCGTGTGGGCCCCACACGTCAGTGAGAGGAAGAGGGGATACGGGCTGGGCGTTGGGCCGCTACGCGCCGCTCGCGCGCGATAGAAACTGGGCTTCGGCCCAGTTAGTTTTTTTTTCTTTTGTTTTATTCCTTTCCTTTTCTGTTTTCTGAAAATTCTTTTAATTCATATCTTTTGATTTATTTGTCCAAATGAGGTCAAATAAATTCCTAAATTTTTTGTAAAATTATTATCTTTCTGTTAACCAATGGTGGGAGAGTTTTGAACACTTTTCAAAAATAATAATTTAGAAATATTGACTAAATGTGAAATTGACACTTTATGTTTAATTTAAAACTAGGGTTTAAATAATTTTGAATTTGAGCTAAATAAATTATATGTAATACCCATATTCCATTATGTTTGAATTTAGGTTATTTAACACATTTTCTTAAACATGCATCTTTATTTTTGGTTTAATAGAAGCTTATTATACTATAAAGAATTTTTAAACAAATGGGGAATATAATGGCTTCCAAGGTTAATTAAATTTTATTTTGTGTAACATTATAATTTACACTAAGATAATTCATTTGAAACTTCATAAACAACCTTGGAAAGTATTTTAGATTTAACTCCTTTCTTATACATAATCTATATTCCAGAAAATCATTTTAGGTTTTGAAAATAAATGGAAATCATTTTAAGTTAATGAATTGTTTATTTGGAAATAACTTTTGACATTTATGACACATTGAGAATTTTGAAGTAATATACTTTTTGAATTTGTTGAGGTCTTTTATTGTTGGTTTCTTTGAGCATCTTGGTATTTTGTTTCAACAAAATAAAAGTTTTAAATTTTTGTGGTTTTTGAACATTATTAAATGTTGGGATGTTACAGAGAAGGCCCGGATCTACATCTTCACCGAAGGGATTTGCATTTCTCCCCCATTCACTTGGGGATTTCGTGGCTAGGGTTTCCGGTGGGAAAACCTAGTTCACCATTGTTGTACTCTTGGTGTTACCTTGACCTTTTGTGGTCCTTGACCTTTTGTGGTCTTCTTGGGAGCCCCCAATTCAGTTGTGGGTGTGTGCCTCAAGCGTTTGTAAGGGATTCGATCTCCGCCCTAAAAGGGGATCAATAGTGGAAGGTGGACTCTAAACCTTTGTGGTTGAGTTCATCGGAGAAGAAGGTGAGCCTTTGTGGCGTTGCGGCTAACCTGTTGTGGTAGCGCACACCTCTCCAAACGAGACGTACACCCTTGGGTGGAACTCGTGATTACATCTTCGTCTTCGCGTGCTTCACTCGGTTCCCTTTACCTTTGCTCCCTTACTTGCTTATCTTGTTATTGCTTAGATTATCATTTAGGTAAAATTCACCGTAGTTGCATATCTAGAGAATTTACTTTTGTGTTGAGCCTAAATTTGAAAAGACCTAAAATTTGTAATAGCACCTATTCACCCCCCCCCCCCCCCCCCTCTAGGTGCCGGATTCCCGTTCAATTGGTATCAGAGCCAGGTTCACTTTTAAGGGCTTAACCGACTAAGTGCAACGATGACGGAATCCGATGCCGAGAGGGCCGCCCGTGAAAAATTAGAGGCGGAGAAGGAGGCGTTAGCCAAAGGGGCAACCATGGCCGATCTTATTGATATGAGATCGTCCTTGGAGGCCCAACTCCTCAAGATGAATGAGATGCTCATGGCACTCTTGAAGTCTAAGGAGCCCGAGGCTACTTCTCCCTCTCCTCCTCCTAAGGAACATGCGGGGAACTCTAAGGAGTCATCTTCGGATGGGTCCAAAGATGTTACCTCAAGTGTTCCCGGGAAGGCGGAAAAGGATGAACCACCTAGCTCCTCTAACACCCCCAAAGGAGAGGAATTTCATAATGTCAACCATAATTACTCTCCTAACCCTCCTATCTCTCACCCTCATGTAAACTTTATAAGTGATCCTCCTAAGCTTAAACCTACTCATTTCTCTCAATGGGTATTTCTAATGAAGTCTCATCTATGTAGTGCCTCCATTGAGCTTTGGCGCATCATTGAAGAAGGATACAAGCCCCATGATCCAACCAACTTGACAAGAAGAGAGGTGGTTGATAGCCAACTCAACGCCACCGCTCTTCATCAACTCCAAATGGCCGTTGGAGAGAAGGACATGGCGCTCATTCAACAATTCTCCACCGCCAAGGAAGTTTGGAATGCTCTTTCCGACATCTTCGTTGGGAATGAGATCATGAAGAAGAACCGGTATGATGCCTTATGCAATGAGGTGGAAGGGTTCTACAAGTTGGATGGAGAAAGCCACGAGGACATGTACGGAGGTTGGTGTTGGTTGCCAACTCCTTCAAGAACCTCGGGGCGGTCTACATTGATGACGCTTGGATCAAGAGGAATTTTGTGACCGCTCTCTTGCCCTTTGAGGAAACGGATTTGAAGACACTCCAAGGGAGACATGACTTTGCAAAGATGACATCCAATGAAGTTATGCAAGAGATGACCGCATACAAGGTGGCCTCCAAGATTGCACAAGATGCAAGAGCTAGAGCCATAGGGATGCACAAGCATGCCTCAATTGCTTTGAAGGCCACCGTTGAAGAAGAGGATGAAGAGGAGTGTGATGATCAAGTCGAGCTATCTAGTGAAGCTCTCTCAAGCACTCTCACTTAACACATGGGTCTTGCGGCAAGAACCTTTTGGAAGAACCCCGGAAGGGCCAAAGCAAGGATTGACAAGAAGTTTCCCCCCAACGGAGGAAAGCCATTCAACAAAGTGAGGCTTTGCTATAAATGCGATGACAAGAGCCACTTTGTTGCCGATTGCCCATGGGAGAGAAGAGAGGATCATGGTGGGAGGCTCGTGGCCAAGACGAAGGGCAAGGGGCCCATGCCCATGAAGAAGCCTTTCTTCAAGAAGAATCAAAAGATTGTCTTGGTGACTCAAGAGCAATATCCCACCGATGATGAAGATAGTGACAAGGAGGATACTCCAACGCAAGTGGCCGCACTAGCCATTTCTTCCACACCTCCATCACTCTTCTCCTCACCAAACGAGAGCCCCATCGTCAAGAATGCAAGATGTCTTATGGCAAAGACATCCGAGGTACAATTATCCCCCAACTCCATATCACATGACATTGATGATGCTATGAGCTTAGAAGTCAAGGAAGAAATCATTGCTTTTGATAAATTCATGACTAACTTGCAAGGAGAAGGAAACAAACACTTTGGCTCAATCATGAGTCGTATAGGTGAGCTTGAGGATGAGCTTAAATTAAAAGGTGAGATTGAGAGAGAGGATGCACACGCTAAGGTGTCTCTCCAATCCTCTCTCGAAGATGAACAAGAAGCTCATGCTCCCCTTAAGGAGCAACTAGCTAAGATCACTAAGGATCGTGATCTCTACTTTGCTAAATGTAAAATTGTGCAAAATGAAAAGTCCGAGCTTGTAGTTGCTCATGCTATACTTTGCGAAGACTTCGAGTCACTTGACAATGCTCACAAGGTGTTGACAAGTGATCACGAACGTCTTCTCAAGTCTCGTGATCAACTCCAATCTCGGATATCTACTCTTGAGAAACCTAGCACCTCTACTCCTTTGAATGCTAATGCAAATGTTGTTAAGGATATTGCTAGGGTTGTGTTTGTTCCTTCCATGGCAACCAAGCCCAAGACCTCTCTTGATAAAGGTAAGGGGACACTCACTACTCCTCTTCATGAGCGAGTGCCCCACAAGGGTAAGGAAGGTCTAGGCTATGTTGCTAAGGAGAAGAAGAAGATCAAGAAGAAGACCAAGTCCGCACAAGCCAAGAAGGATGACATTGCGAGTGGAAATGCCACAAGGGGCACTCCCACTCGTAATGACTTTGCGGGCATATCTAACCCCAACTATGCTTTATATGTTGATTATTATGGGGATGTCTATGCTAGATACATTGGTCCTTTTGATGGTTACATTGAATATGCTATTTGGGTTCCAAAGACCCTTGTTGCTAACCAAAAGGCACCCATTGCAAAATGGGTACCTAAACCAAAGAATTGATTGTGTGTAGGGCCATGCTTCCGGAGGATCGAAATGGATAATTGATAGTGGGTGCACTAGTCATATGACCGGAAGCAAGGATATTGTAACGGAGTTGAAGCCCAATGATGATCAAATGACCGTTACATATGGTGATAATTCTAAGTCTAAGGTAATAGGGCTCGGCAAGGTGGTAGTGGCACCGTACATCACACTTGTGAATGTCTTGCTTGTCGAGTCCCTAGGTTTCAACTTGATCTCCGTCCATTCCTTAACTTGTTTGGGTTATACCGTTGTATTCGAAAAGGAAATGGTCATTCTCTTGCGGAGCAAGTCTCTCAATGTGTCTTTCGTTGGGTACATTGAGAATGGGCTCTATGTGGTTGACTTCTCCGGAGTCACCACTTCCCATACAATGTGCCTATTCGCAAAGGCAGACTTGGGTTGGCTATGGCATCGCCGACTAGCCCATGTCAACATGAGGACTTTGCAAAGTCTCCACAAGGGTGGCCATATCCTAGGACTAAAAGACCATGTTTCTTTCTCGAAGGATCGAATGTGTAGGGCGTGTGTTGAAGGAAAAATGCATGACATCTACCATCCAAGCAAGACCATCATTTCTTCAAAGAGGGTTTTGGAGCTTCTCCATGTTGACCTCTTTGGTCCCATTCCGGAAGCTAGTCTTGGTGGCAAGAAATATTGCTTGGTGATTGTTGATGACTATTCAAGATACACATGGGTTTACTTCTTCAAGACGAAGATGGAGACTCAACAAACTATCATCGACTTCTCCAATGAAGCTCAACGTCAACACAATGTCCCTATCTTGGTGATAAGAAGTGACAATGGGTCCGAGTTCAAGAACTACACCTTAAACGAGTTCCTTAGTGAAGAAGGGATTCGTCATCAATATTCCGCTGCTTATACTCCCCAACAAAATGGTGTAGCCGAAAGGAAGAACCGCACACTCATTGAGATGGCAAGGTCGATGATGGCCGAGTTCAAGTCCCCTCACAGCTTTTGGGCCGAAGCCGTCAACACCGCTTGCCATTCATCCAACCGGCTCTTCTTTCGCAAAGGACTCATGAAGACACCTTATGAAGTGCTCACCGGGAACAAGCCCAATATCTCCTACTTCCGAGTATTTGGTTGTAAGTGTTTTTATCTCATCAAAGGTGTTCGTTTGGGCAAGTTTGATTCTAAGTCTCTTGAAGGGACATTTGTGGGCTACGGATCCGAATCCCACACTTATAGAGTCTATGATAAGGCCTCGCGCATAATCATAGAAACTTGTAGTGTGGTGTTCGAGGAGAATGACGGCTCCCTCGTGGAGCAAAGTGGTGTTTCCGGTGTAGGTGATGATGAACCTCAAGATGCTATCCGAAGAATGGGGTTGGGAGTCCACCGCCCCGTTGAACTCTATTATGAGGATGATCAACAAGGATCAAGTTCGTCACAAGTGGTGACCACCTCAACACAAGAAACACCCATCGACAACACCGTGCCCAATGCACCTAGCCAAGAAGAAGCACAAGATTCTACAGCTGCTCCTGGAATTTCCGGAGGACCGGAAAATCCGGTTCAAGATGGACTCGGAAATTCCGGTGGCTCGGAATTTCCGGTCCATGAACCCGGAATATCCGGTCCTGCTGACATTTTCGGTGGCAGTTCGCAAGGCCAAGATCAACCCTCCCCCTCACCAATGGACACCACTCCAATGGTTGATCAAGGCCATCAATTCAGTCAAGGCGGAGACATGAATGATCAAGATGATCAAGCAATTCCTCCCACCACTCGGAGGGAAATCGAGATCCGCCGCTTGAATAGGGTTGGCACCTCACAAGAATTAAGAGCTCTATCTCTTGACAAGGTGCTTGGTGATGTGAGAAGCAAGGTCTCTACCCGAAGACAACTCGCAAGCTTTAGTGAACATCAAGCTCACATCTCCATGGTGGAACCCAAGAAGGTCTTTGAAGCTCTTGAAGATAAAGATTGGCTTGATGCTATGCATGAAGAGCTCAACAACTTCGAGCGCAACAAAGTGTGGAAGTTGGTGGAAAGACCCAAAGATTGCCGCAATGTTATCGGCACCAAGTGGATATTTAAGAACAAGCAAGATGAACATGGCATGGTGGTGAGGAACAAGGCAAGATTGGTGGCTCAAGGTTACTCCCAAATTGAAGGCATTGACTTTGGAGAAACCTACGCGCCCGTGGCTCGACTTGAGTCAATACGTATTCTTCTTGCCTATGCCTCTCATCATAACTTTAAGTTGCAACAAATGGATGTTAAATCCGCTTTTCTAAATGGTCCACTAAATGAACTTGTTTATGTTAAGCAACCACCGGGGTTCGAGGACCTCAAGTACCCGAACCTTGTCTACAAGTTGGATAAGGAACTCTATGGCCTTAAACAAGCCCCACGAGCGTGGTACGAGCACCTTAGAGAACTACTTGTAGACCGTAGATTCCAAGTTGGGGAAATCGACCCCACACTTTTCACTAAGAAAGTTAATGGAGAGCTTTTCATTTGTCAATTATATGTGGATGACATTATATTTGGATCAACTAACAAAGCATTTAACGAAGAATTCTATAAGCTTATGACTGACAGGTTTGAGATGTCTATGATGGGCGAGATGAAGTTCTTCCTCGGATTTGAGATCAAACAATTGAGTGAAGGAACGTTCATCAACCAAGCAAAGTACATTCAAGACATGCTCAAGAAGTACGAGTTGCTTGATCTCAAGGGTGCCTCTACTCCAATGCAAACCAAATGCCACCTTGAGCTCAACCCGAAGGGTAAGGATGTGGATCAAAAGGTATACCTCTCCATGATTGGATCTCTCCTCTACCTTTGTGCATCTAGACCGGATATAGTGCTAGCCGTAGGAGTGTGTGCAAGATATCAAGCGGCTCCTAAAGAAAGCCATGATGTGGCGGTCAAGAGAATCTTTAGATATTTGGCTTATACCCCAACTTATGGATTGTGGTACCCCAAGGATGCAAATTTCTCATTATGTGGGTACACGGATTCCGATTGGGCGGGAGATCATGATGATAGGAAGTCAACCTCCGGCGCTTGTCAATTTATTGGGAGGTCCTTGGTGAGTTGGTCTTCTAAGAAGCAAAATTGTATATCTCTCTCCACCGCCGAAGCCGAGTATGTTGCCGCCGCAAGTTGTTGCACTCAGTTTCTATGGATGAGGCAAACTTTAAAGGAGTACAGAGTCGATTGCGACAAAGTGCCTCTTTTATGTGACAACGAAAGTGCCATCAAGATTGCCTACAACCCAGTGCAACATTCAAGAACCAAGCATATTGAGATCCGCCATCATTTCATAAGAGATCATGTGGCCCGTGGAGACATTGACTTATCATATGTGGGCACAAGGGATCAATTGGCGGATATCTTCACGAAGCCCCTTGAGGAAGGAAGGTTTTGCTTTTTGAGGAATGAGCTTAATATCATTGATTCGAGGTCCTTAGCTTGATCGCTTGCACACTCACCTAGGGCGTAATTGCATCTTATCTAGTTTAGATGTAGGCATGGAAATAGGGGGAGTGCGGTCCTAATACATTGGACCATCCCTCCCCCCATTATGCCGATAGCAAGTGTTCTTTTATCTCTATATTCATTCTTATGACTAATGAGCTAAAACGACGAGTATTGGTTATGTACCCAAGATACATCTTCGCGGTAACATGCCATACACTCCTACATGGTGGCCTCGGCCACTGACCTCCTCTCCTTGAAGAGTTGATTTTATTTGGAGCTTATTGTTGCTATTTGCCCTCCTTTTCATGCATGTGGGAAACCTACTCAACTTGGCTCTTTTGTTTCCATTTGGTTGTTGTGAGTTGAGTATGGTGTACCAATATCAGTTTGGAAATCTATCCCAAGCCTACTTTCCCCTGAAAACATTTCTCTCTATTGCACACAAGTCAACCATTTGAAAACTGGGATTTTGGTTCAGCAGGTCCGAATATCCGGTTCATTTTGAACCGGAATATCCGGTGACTCGGAATATCCGGTGTAAGTCACACTCGGAATATCCGGTCTGGCGGTTTGTCCAGAAATATAAGGGCAGGCTCGGGGTGAAGGGCTCATTAGTGCCCTTCTTCCACCCCCGACCTCCCTCTCCTCCAGCCACCGCCCCTGCTGCTCCAAGGTCCCTCCGGAGCTCTCCGACCGCCGGGGAACCTCTTTCTCGGCCGGATCTGCTCCTCCTCCGCCCCGGGAACTCACTCCTCCAAGCAATGGCCTCAATGGATGAGGGTAACTTCACTTTTCTTCTTCCTTATGTGCTTGCACTTGGATCTTGATGTGGAGTTATTTTTTTCAATGTTGCTTGGTAGAGATTGTTCCTAGGACTATTCCCTGCCATCTACATACATTAGTTTTGCATTATGTTGGATCGATCTAGTTTTAGACCGAGTCAATCTCAGATCTGCAGTTTCTGTCTGACTCGGAATATCCGGCTCATAATGACTCGGAATTTCCGGTCATGTCTGAACCGGAATTTCCGTGTCAAACACTGCAGTTTTAAGATTAACTCATGTGTAACTACATATGATTCATCAAATGCCTATCTAGTGTATGTATTATCTCCTGACTTGTATGCACTTACCTTATGCTACCCTCTATGCTCAAATTCACAGGTTCAGGTGGGAGTCCGTCCGCAGGGGCATCAAGGAACACAGGTAGAGCACCTGTCCACAAGCAACCATTCAACAAGGAAAAGGGTCCTGCAACTCAAAGGAAGAAGAAAGCTGTGGTCAGCAAGCCCTCATCCAAGAAGAGGAAGAATGCCCCTAGTCCCCAACGTCAGGACTACTCCAAGATGAATTCTGTGGATTACTCTCAGCTGAGACAGGGGGACTGGTACCTCAGCGCAAGAGACAACTCTCTCGCTGATCGCAGCTTTTGGTGCCAAGCGCAAGAGCACATATTCGTGGATCTCTATCTCTCACTGTCGAAGCCCATTCGACCCATGCACCCGTTTGACTTTGCATCTCTGCAGAAGAAAACCGCATTTGCTGAGGCCATCCACATTGTCAAGACCATGGGTTTGGAGAGGTTGGTGCTCATCCGTTGTCCCTACAACGCGCAGCTTGTGATGCAGTTCTTCGCCACCCTAGTGATCAAGGGTGACTCGAAGAAGACCATGAAGTGGATGACTGGGGAATCATACTGTGAGTCCAACTTCGAGGAGTTTGCCAAGGTACTGGGCTACAGGTTTGATGGTGACAATCCCCAAGGCACTCGCATGCACACCCCGTACAAGCTCAACAAGAAGGAAACAGCTCACTTATATGGTGTGGGAGCCACCCCTGGATTCTCTCGTGACTTGCTTCCATTGTATGATGTTCTTGTGCGCATCCTGCGTGAGAACATTGCACCGAGTGGTGGCAACAACGACAACGTGGTTACCCCTCTCTGCAACCTGCTCTTTCACGCCAACCGCATTGTGGAGGACTCGTTCTGATACTGACTGGAGTGTAGATGTGATGGATTACATCTACAATGAGATGTATGAAGCTATGACCACCAGGGTCTCTATTCCTTATGCTCCTTACATAATGAAGCTCCTCCAGTTTAAGTTCCCTGACTACAACTTCAGCAGCAGTGATTTGGTGCCACATGACTTCAAGAAGCTTTATGTGAAGAAGACTGTGGTCAAGCCCCCTCCTAGGCCTTCTACTACCTCAGCTCCAGGTGGATCTTTCATGGGTGATGCTAGGAGGGCTGCTGCTACCTCTACTCATGTTCCTACCACTCATGCGCATGTCAAGAAGCTGAACTGGTTCCAGCGCAACATCCTTTGCATGAATGTGGACATCCGCAAAGAGCAATACAATGCCTACAAGGATCGCCGTCAGCTGGATTACAAGCAAGACTTGATCCTTCACCATGCTTCTGGCTCTCCTGCTCCTGCTGCTCTGTCTGATCCCCTGACCTTTGCTCAGTGGAACCAGGGTTCCTTGGCTCTGTGGACACTGATTGACCAGGACCTTGGCGGCAGCTCTTACACCACTGGCTATGACTATGATGATGAGGAGGTAGAGTCTGAGGAGTATGAAGAGGATGATGATGATGATGAGGATGCTGCTGCTGATGATGATGAGGAGGACCCCTCGGACTGAAGACTTCCATGGGACGTAGCATCGCTCTTCTTCCTTTTTGGCGTTTCGATGCCAAAGGGGGAGAAGTTGCTCTACTAGGACTTCTTCGGGGATTTGCAAAGGGTCGGGAACAAGCTTATGCGTTTATCATTTATTTGCGCTTGTGTCCATTTATCGTGTTTTAAGTTATTTGTGAACTCTTTTTATTTCATTATGTGATAACTATGTATTGAGACAATGGTTTGATGCTATCATTATCTTATGGTTGAGACTTCCAATTGATTGTGTTGGTATTCTCTTCATATTATATATACACAAGGTATGAAAATCTATCTAGTCTCAATTGCTACCATAATCTTACTTTTGTCTCGTTTCTCGTTTGTGATATCTTGTGGTTGTTGTTATAAAATTGCTCCTATCCTTTGTCTTTTTGTGTTGCTTACTTGCATTTATTTAGGGGGAGCCATTTTTTGCCAAAAACATGATATTGCTTTCTGTTTCTATGCAAATCTTGGTATTGTCATCTAACACCAAAAAGGGGGAGATTGAAAGAACATTTCTTAATCCCTAGTGTTTTGTGTGTTAGTTAACAATACCAATGATATACTAATCCTATTGCTAAGTATTTCAGTTTGGGTGAAACTCATATCACAAATCCTAAAGCCAAATTGTAGAGAAAAAGAGTTTCTGGAATTCTTCCCAGACTCGGATATTCCGGTTCCCCAACTCGGATATTCCGAGTCAACCCCAGAAAATTGGCTAAGTCAAGTTCAGAAGTACTACTGACTCCAATCGGAAAATCAGCTCGGAAATTTCAAGGACTCGGATATTCCGGTTCCCCAACCCGGATATTCCGAGTCAACCCCAGAAAAATTGGCTAAGTCAAGATTCAGAAGTGGTACTGACTCCAATCGGAAAATCAGGTCGGAAATTTCAAGGACTCGGATATTCCGGTTCCCCAACCCGGATATTCCGATTCAACCACAGAAAAATTGGCTAAATCAAGATTCAGAAGTGGTACTGACTCCAATCGGAAATTCAGCTCGGAAATTTCAAGGACTCGGATATTCCGAGTCAACCTCAGAAAATCGGCTAAGTCAAGTTCAGAATTGGTTCTGATCTCAACCGGAAATTCAGCTCGGATATTTTCAAAGACCCGGATATTCCGGGTGACCGAAATTTCCGGTGTCACTTAAACCGGAATTTCCGGATGCCCAAGACAGCCAACGGCCAGATTTTGAGGGGGAGTATAAATACCCCCTCACTCACTCAAGAACAGCCAGCTCTCAGATTTTCTCTCTCCTACCATTCTTGAAAGCTCAAATCATCAAGATCTCCCAATCCCCCCACCCAAATTCATTGATCTTTGGAGGATTGGAGGAGAAGGCCCGGATCTACATCTTCACCGAAGGGATTTGCATTTCTCCCCCATTCACTTGGGGATTTCGTGGCTAGGGTTTCCGGTGGGAAAACCTAGTTCACCATTGTTGTACTCTTGGTGTTACCTTGACCTTTTGTGGTCCTTGACCTTTTGTGGTCTTCTTGGGAGCCCCCAATTCAGTTGTGGGTGTGTGCCTCAAGCGTTTGTAAGGGATTCGATCTCCGCCCTAAAAGGGGATCAATAGTGGAAGGTGGACTCGAAACCTTTGTGGTTGAGTTCATCGGAGAAGAAGGTGAGCCTTTGTGGCGTTGCGGCTAACCTGTTGTGGTAGCGCACACCTCTCCAAACGAGACGTACACCCTTGGGTGGAACTCGGGATTACATCTTCGTCTCCGCGTGCTTCACTCGGTTCCCTTTACCTTTGCTCCCTTACTTGCTTATCTTGTTATTGCTTAGATTATCATTTAGGTAAATTCACCGTAGTTGCATATCTAGAGAATTTAACTTTGTGTTGAGCCTAAATTTGAAAATACCTAAAATTTGTAATAGCACCTATTCACCCCCCCCCCCCCCCCCTCTAGGTGTCGGATTCCCGTTCAGTCATCTCTTGCATGACTTCATTGGATGTCATCGTCGCGAAGTCATGTCTCCCTTAGAGTGTCTTCAAGTCCGTTTCCTCAAAGGGCAAGAGAGCGGTCACGAACTTCCTCTTGATCCAAGCGTCATCAATGTAGACCGCACTGAGGTTCTTGAAGGTGTTAGCAATCAACACCAACCTCCGGTACATGTCCTCATGACTTTCTCCATCCAACTTGTAGAACCCTTCCACCTCATTGTATAAGGCATCATACCGGTTCTTCTTCATGCTCTCATTCCCGACGAAGATGTCGGAAATAGCATTCCAAACTTCTTTGGCGGTGGAGAATTGTTGAATGAGCGGCATGTCCTTCTCTCCAGCGGCCATTTGGAGTTGATGAAGAGCGGTGGCATTGAGTTGGCTATCAACCACCTCTCTTCTTGTCAAGTTGGTTGGATCATGGGGCTTGAATCCTTCTTCAATGATGCGCCATAGCTCAATGGAGGCACTACATAGATGAGACTTCATTAGAAACTGCCATTGAGAGAAATGAGTAGGTTTGAGCTTAGGAGGATCACTTCTAAAGTTTACATGAGGGTGAGGGATAGGAGGGTTAGGAGAGTAATTATGGTTGACATTATGAAATTCCTCTCCTTTGGGGGTGTTAGAGGAGCTAGGTGATTCATCATTTTCCGCCTTCCCGGGGGAAGCACTTGGAGGAACATCTTTGGACCCATCCGAAGATGACTCCTTAGAGTTCTCACCGTGCTCCTTAGGAGGAGGAGAGGGAGAAGTAGCCTCGGGCTCCTTAGACTTCAAGAGTGCCATGAGCATCTCATTCATCTTGAGGAGTTGGGCCTCCAAGGACGATCTCATATCTATAAGATCGGCCATGGTTGCCCCTTTGGCTAACGCCTCCTTCTCCGCCTCTAATTTCTCACGGGCGGCCCTATCGGCATCGGAATCCGTCATCGTTGCACTTAGGCGGTTAAGCCCTTAAAAGTGAACCAGGCTCTGATACCAATTGAACGGGAATCCGGCACCTAGAGGGGGGGGGGGTGGATAGGTGCTACTTCAAATTTTAGGTCTTTTTAAGTTTAGGCTCAACACCAAGGTAAATTCTCTAGATATGCAACTACGGTGAATTTACCTAAATGACAAGCTAAGCAGAAACTAGATAAACAGGACAAGCGAGTAAGGGAGAAAGGATAAGGGGAACCAAGTGAAGCACGCGGAGACGAAGAAGTAATCCCGAGTTCCACCCAAGGGTGTACGTCTCGTTGGAGAGGTGTGCGCTACCACAACAGGTTAGCCACAACGCCACAAAGGCTCACCTTCTTCTCCGATGAACTTAACCACAAAAGTTGCAAGTTCACCTTCCACTATTGATCCCCTTTTAGGGCGGAGATCGAATCCCTTACAAACGCTTGAGGCACACACCCACAACTTAATTGGGGGCTCTCAAGATGACCACAAAAGGTCAAGACCACAACAGGTCAAGCTTACACCAAGTACCAACAAAAGTCACCGTAAAAGCCCTGCTTTGGAGCTCGGCTGTTGACGACAGAGTTCCGAAGCTCCTACTACTGCTCTAGCTTCGTGGTTGGATCGACCTCCTGGGCGAAAGCCCAGCACATATTTCGTGTTGTTCTCCTTCTTATTTGCGGCGTTGTGGTAGTTCCATTCCAACCGACGCGGGTGGTTCTGAGACTTCGGGTGAAAACCCATGCTCCACTGGAGCGGGTGACGACGGCGGATGCTCTGCTACCTCGTTGGAGTCGTCGCCTTGGAGTCTCAGCCCTCGCGGTGCGTCTGGGAACCCCGACGGTTAGGCGGGTGGACTCTATGGTTAAGGGAGTGCAAGACCGGGGCGGCGGCCATGTACGGTGGTGGTATGTCGTGGTGGCGGCCTCAGACTCCCACATGACGATGGTCCTATGGGGTAGGATCATTGCCTCGTGTGGTTTGGATGGCGTCATGGGTTTGTGCGGGCAATCGACATGTCGATCCGGCTGGTTCGGCTTCAGGCGATGCAAAGTTCCGTCCTGGTTGCTACGTCAGGACGGCGACTCCGGAGCAGGTGGGTTTGGGTGGCGTCCTGGCATTATGTGCAGGCTCGTCGACTCTGACTAGTTCAGGTTTCGGGCAATGCGATGGCACATCCTGGTTGCTATGTCAGGGCGGCGGCACCGGAATAGGTGGTGTGTGTTTGTGGCATTTGGTTGACTTACGTCATGTGGGCGTCGGGTCGCGCTCACTTGTGTATTTTTTGCCATGTTTTTCTCATAAACAGGGCATTGTACAGTTTTATATGGTTTTTGGACCCGTTTTTTCTTATAAACTGGGTATCTCTTCTTCTATCTATTCGGACGTTGGAAAGACCACTTTTACCTTAAAAAATGTCTACATCCAAGCAGAGCATAAGCGTTTTTTTTCTGAACTGAGGTAGTATTGTAAGGAAAAAAGGGGAAATTTTCCCTCAAAACCATCCAGATAAAAACTAGTAAGTAGAGTAGCAAATGTTTTCCAAATTATAAGATGAACAATAAGGCAGAATAGGACGTTCGATGTGCAGCCGTTTCCTTTAACTTCACAGAGTGCCTACAAAAACAGCAGGGGGTAATTTCATCTGACAACCTTGCTTCATTGCACAAATTGGCAACACTCTTTGCCGTCCAGTTTGTATTACAATAAGGAGAGCGTGTTCTAACCACGGCAATATTCCTCAAAAAAGATGCTACCAGATAGTTGTCACATTCAGTAACTAAAGAAGCAATTAAAGGCTAGATATACTGAGCTCTGATTTAAGACCCATAAATAAAGCTACATAAATCAACACACATATAAAGTTCAGTCTTGATTCGGTTAAAAGTCCATCGTTATATATTCCTAATCGAAATAGTATTCCATGGTTTTTGGGATGAAGAGGGTTGTCCAACTTGGCTCACGCTGACAAAGCTGGTCTGACCGTCATGTCCTTCCAGATAATACATGGCTGACCGAGAAAGAGGCTAAATGCTCCGCACAAATATGGTTGTGGGTTAATCAAATGTACATAGTGCATTGTGTTAAATTCTTAAACAAAAATTGAAGCAAAAATATACAGATTATGTACTCGAGAACCGATACCTTTGAATTGTCAAAGTTGGCTGTTTCAACTTCATAGTCAAATTAGGGCAAAGGCTTCCATGCACAATTTTCACTAGGTAAAGTAGCAGGAAAAGAGCCCATATCATTGCAGACTTTCGTCTTAACGCTGTCCAAGTGTTCAATCTAGTGGAAACAATATATAATCATCTAAGTATTGAAGGGTTTACAGGGATTTGATAAATTCGTGGGAAGATGCTCGAACATGATAGCATCACTGAGAAAGCCCAATGCTCCCGGCGTACAGTTATTACTCACTAGATCCACCATCGTCTTTGCTACTCAGGGTTTGTATTATTGCTTCTAACACCTTGATATCGCTATCTCTCTTAGCGATCTCCTGTTGTTTTGCCCGCAACTCTTCCATGTGCAGCTGGAACACTCCTGCGAGATGAAAAACAAAAATGAACTATTCAGATCTGGAATAACCTCAGCGAGTCAAATGCTGGTGTGCCAACAAGACGGTACACATACTTGCAGTGTTCTCTAGCTCTTTCGTGACATCCTGTGCACGCTTCTCTGCATCCCGTTGAGCGGCCTCAGCCTGGCGTTTCTCCGTACGGGCTCGAGCAGCTGCAGAAATCGCGGCGTCGAGTTCACGTTCCAGAGACTGCACCCTCTGGTCAAGAATCTAATCCACAGACACAAAATACTAATTACTACCAAACAATAATTCTTAGGATAACGGCTAACTAGAAGCCAACATACATTCGAGCACAGGTTTGAAAGGTATCAAATTAATCGATTATATACGTTTATAACTTATTAGGATAATTATAATAATTTCTCACATACATAGCTATGTCTTGCTATAGACACACTAAACTGGATAGAACCTCATGGCTTTTGATCCTCAAGCTTATTAAGCATTTCCATAGAAGATCTAAACATAAAAGTTGTCTGCGTTCAACTTTAAGTTTTATTAAAGTACACGCAAAGATAACTTGTATCCAAGGCATTTATTTGGTGAACCTGTTTGAGGTGGATATGACTCCATCAATTCTTGAGAATAGGTTGGCGCAACCCAGTTAAAGTCTTTAACAATCAATTTGACAGTATTTATCTTCCATGTGAAGCCACTAAGAAATCATATTGCTATTGAACAACGAGCTAGCTGTTGTTTCACAGAACAAAGCCATAGGTTCATACACTTAGTTATAGAAAAATCTATCACAAACCAAGCATGCATACCCTTGATACACATGAGGGGAAAACACTCCAGACAGTATGAAAATACAGCACATGGCTGTACCAAAAAGACTGAAAGTGATGATAATACATTCATGTGGTGTATGTTAATGAGGTAATACCTCGACCTATTAGGAATTTGAGAAATTTAGTTACACAGATCGTTTTCAGGATCATGACATGAATATAACCAATCGCACCAAACCCATTTGGCTGGAAGTTTAGCACTACCCGTGCCGCCTAGTGCCTAGCTCTATGAAAATCCAAAGCTAAGCCAGATAGGTTGGATTGAACCGAATCCAAAGCCAAATCTAAGTTTTATCAGGTATATGAACAGAGATTCTTACTGACTGAGCTCACGCCGATTATAATTTATATGCAAGTGGATGGATCGGGTATGGGAACGGAAAGAACCGGCAGGTAGGTAGGTACCTTGATGGCGCGGGCCTGGTCGGCGGCAAGGGAGGCCTTGGAGAAGACGTCGTCGTCGACGAAGACGGCCTTCCGGGCGAGCAGCTTCTGCAGCGACTCGACGTTGGCGCCCAGCTCCCCCAGGTTCCCGATAGCGGCGCCCCACCGCTCACCCGAGGGAGGTGCGGAGGGGGAGAGGGACGCCGAGGAGGCGACCGAGACGGCGGATTTGTCCCTCTGCGCCATCGCACGCCGGCGATCTCCTCTAGCGCGGTTGGCTGGCTCTACCTAATAGACTTTTCGCGCTTTGACCCCTCGGCTTCTACGGAATTGCGGCGGGAGGGACGGAATGAACTCTAAGCTGGGTCCATACCGTCAGATCTTGGCGCTGCCACTGGCTGGTGGGACCAAAGTAGCCTAGAAACATCCGACGGCCCTTTTTTTTATAACTTTGGGAGCTTTATCTCTACTATATAATATTGTTTGGGGACTCCCGTCGTACGTCGTGCCCATTTTGCGTTTTATCCCTTCCGTTTCTGCGAATTTAACCCGCACTCCAACTTAAGTTGTCCACTTTTACAAATTCGCCCCCAATCCCCTTCCTTCTTTCTACTGTAGAACCTGCGCTTTCTTCCCCACCATCCCATGGACGATGGAGGCGACGGGGGCATGTCCTCCTCCCACCCAGCCGCGGGGGCCGACGCGCCATTCTCGCGCTTGTTCCTCCCGCGCCCGCGTCGGGACGCAATCACGACTGCTATCAGGAGGGCCAGCACCCTCGCTCCGGCCACCGCGCATCTGGCCGCGATAGCGGCCTTCCTCCTTCGCCATTTTCCGCCGCCGGGCGGAGGGAGGGGCGCCAACGCCGCCGTGGTGGGGGAAAGCAGCGGTGCAGCGGCGGTGCCGGGAGCAGCCGCCACACACGACGCCGACGACGGCAGCCTCCTGAAAGGGCTCCGCGCCTGGCCGGGCTCTGCAGCGGCCATGCCTGAAGATTTGTCCCCGTCCCGAGCACCTACTGTATGTTCTAGACATGTCTGCTGCCATAACGACCCCGGACCTCCACTCGGCATGAACAATCGAGACTTGGCCGATGCAGATAGTGCTCGGCCGCCGTGCCGCCATACGATCCCGTGCCTTCGACGAATTCCACGCGGCCACTCCCTCTGAGCGTATTTTCCGGCGCTGCTATGCCCTCGACGCCTGAACCATCCCCCGCGCAGGCTGCCCCGGCGCACCCTTTCTCCGACGCCAACTCGGTCTCCAGTCCACCATCCTTCTCCTGCTCAGGCTGCCGGCTCAATTCCCTGCGGGATTCCGCCAATGAATCCTAGCTCACCGGTTCAATCTCCCCTGGGTCGGTCCTGCTGGCCGGCCAAGATTTGTTTCCCTGAAACGCCGTGGCCAGGGCACTAGACGACTTCTACTCACCGCAGTCGTTGCCGCCGTTGGACAATATAGGAGTTGGCTTTGCTTCCGTGCTATTACTATGCTTTGATCCTGCTGCTTGTTTGAGAGCAGACGTCTGATAGTAGATTTTTTTGTTTCAGCTTGAGGGAAGAGAGAGTTGAGAGGTGAATTTTAGTTTATTTGTTGCGTCGTGCTTGCTGGATGACAGAGCTGAGAGGTATCTAGAGTTCTTTGTCATCATCATCACCTGGTAAATCGAAATGAACAAGGTGTGGTATACACCAGACTATATTGTTGAAAATCACTAGATTTTTACTTCGTAAGTCCACATTTTACGGTTCCAAAAAAAAATAGTGTGGGCATAGTAAATATTTGGTGTAGAGAAATTGGTGCAGTGGCCTGATTTATTTTTTTTGCTTCAGTCAAGCCTACAAATGGACCAGCTTATTCTGAATAAAAGCATCATACCTGTTAGGGTAGTTTATTTTTCATATCATCTCTATTCAATCGGTCTCATCAAATTAATTTTGTACTATAAAATTGTTTGGAAATTCACGTGTTAAAAGGATCATCGAATTAGGCAAAAGAAAATGGTCAAAATATGCATTCCTTTGAGTGTTTCTGGTATCTCCACGACAACTTTTTTTTACCCCGTTGCAACGCACGGACATATTTTCTATTCAAATGAAAGCACACTGGGGACAATCAGCCAAGAGGTTGGTCACCAGAAAAGCAGCTTCAGACTCTAACCAACTCTCAGTCACCATCATGGAGCAAGCACGCTTAGCACACAAATGGGGTTGGGCCGGGATATTGGAAGATCTAGATACATATTGAATTACAAAAGACTGAAAATTAACGACAAGCTCCCCAATGTCTAATAGAATAGGAGACACAACATAACGAGAGTTGCGGCAATTTTTTTAGAGATTCCCCTTCCCCGGGCAGTCCGACTCCATGATCACATGTGAAAAACCTCGAAGCTTTGCGAAGATAACTCCATCCTGTATCGCCTCAGCTTCAACAATCAGTGGATTTGTAACCCCATCGTGGGGTTTACACCAGGCGCAAGTAGAGCTGAAGATGATCTTACCACACCTCCCACTCCAGCCTTGCCCAGCTCCGAGTTTACAGCCGCATCTGTGTTAATCTTGATCACACCAGCATTCGGCGGCTTCCACCCAAAACCTGATAACACATTAGCATACGCCGGCGGAATATCTAGCAGAGCTAGATCTTGCTTTATACGACGCATTGGCGAAGCCGGATCCAGCGGCTCATTGTCGTGCACCTTCCGATTGCACGAGTGCCATATGCACCATAAAACAGTAATGATCTTCGCCCTAGATTCAGAAGAGAAACGAGGATCACACAAAATGTCTTTATCCCAAGTTGCTGGATGTAGATTAGGGAGCCGAAGGTCGAACACACTTTTAGCTTCATCCCCAAACCTTCTTGCGTGAGAGCAATCCAGCAATGCATGCTTGAGACTTTCCTACTTTGCTAAACACACCCGACACAAACTTATGGGTTTGATATGTCTACGCTTCAGAGTCACTTCATCTGGAAAGAATGCCACGCAGAACACGCCACTAGAATACACGGACCTTAGGCAACACATTCAGCTTCCATAAAGAACTCCACATCTGTTGTTCAGTCAATGAGGTACTTGTAGCTGTCCCTTCATCTGGAGAAATAGCCTCCTTATGATTCACTAGAGAGCGGTACGCAGATTTAACAGAATAGGATGTGCCCAAGAAAAAGAATCCACTCCAGCACCCTGCCGCAAAGGAATATTCAGAATTGCATCGGCATCAGGTCTGGAAAAAATTTCCCTCACCAAATCAGTCTTCATCGACCAATTATCAGTGTCAATCAGATCATTAACTGTATCAATGGGAGTGTTGCTTGGCCCAACAAACATCGGCTTCATAGAGAAGGTTGACAGTATGCATTTGTCAAGACGAACTGAGATACTCCGACAAATGCCGATTGTCTTGTACAGGCCAACATCCAATGCTGCCCGACCAGCAACAATAGCACGCCAAATTGCTGATGAGGATTGCGGAGCTGTGGCATGCATAAAATCACAGTTCGGCAAATACTGAGTCTTCATAACTCTAGAGCAAAGCGAGTTCGGGTTGTCCATAAAACGCCATCCATGCTTCCCCAACAAAGCAATATTAAACAGATGAAGATCCCGAAAACCCATTCCTCCACGAACTTTTGGTGCCGAGAGGTTCTTCCAAGAGATCCAGTGCATAGACCGCTTATCATTAGAACTACTCCACCAAAACTTGGCCATATCCGAAGAGAGACTTTTGCAGACTTTCTTCGTAAGAAAAAACACAACATGCTGAAAGTGCAAATGGCTTGGATGATAGTTTCAGCAATTTTTCAGGCCGCGCACAGGCTAGTTTCTTCTCATACCAGCCTTGCATCTTGCTCTTGGACCTATCACCAATGTGATCAAAAGTACCGTTGGTTATTTTTCCAACAGCAGTCGGCAGACCCAAGTAGCGATCACTGAAAGTCTCCACCTCAATACTGAGAGCCTGCTATACAGAATTCCGTCTCTGGCGTGGGGTATTGGGTGAGAAATAAACTGCACTCTTTGCTCTATTAACTTTCTGTCCCGAACAGTCGGCATAAATACTCAATATGCGATTCAATCTGTTGGAGCTTTGGTCACCAGCATCGGAGCTTTGGTCACCAGCACTCATAAAAATCAGGGAATCATCCGCAAACAATAGATGGTTGACCCAAGGAGATCGGACAGATACACGAATCCCCCTATCCACATAGTTCCCTCCAAAGCGATTCAACAAGGAGGTGAAACCTTCAGCACAAAGCAAGAACAAGAAAGGCGAGATTGGATCCCCTTGTCAAAGGTCTCGTGTTGGTGTAAATAAAGGAAGCAACTCGCCATTCACCCGGATAGAAAACCTAACTGAGGAGACACACTTCATGATGAGACGCACCATATCATATCCAAAGCCCAATTTACGTAGGATGGCCTCAAGATAATGTCATTCCACCCTATCGTAGGCTTTCATCATATCCAGTTTCACCGCGCAAGAGTAATTCTTCCCCCTTTTCCTTCTCCTCATCGCGTGAACCATCACATTATCGGTGATTAAACGACCAGGAACAAATGCACTTTGCTATTCGCCAATAATATCGTCCATATACACCCGCAGTCGTTTTGTAAGGACTTTTGCTGCAATTTTGTAAGTCAGAGGCAGGGGCGGATACAGGGGGGACCAGCAGGGGCCCTGCCCCCCCCCCCCCCCCCCAAACACCATTGAATTACTCCTAAAACTGCTATGAACAGTGCACAGTTTTAAAATTTTACACTAACTGCCCCCCTAATATGCAGATTTTGGTAATCCTGCCTCCGCCACTGGTCAGAGGGCATAGCGATATGGGACGATACTGCAAAATGGACTGGGGATTAATCACCTTAGGTATCTGAGTAATAGACGTCTCATTCATACCTAATGGAAGCTCCCCTCCATTGAGGAAATCCAGAACAGCCGGAACAATATCACCTTGAACAAGGTTCCAATGCCTCTGAAAAAACCCCGCCGTGAAACCGTCCACCCCTGGAGCTTTGGACGGTGCCATTTGGAGCAGAGCAGTCCATATCTCGACAACCATTTTTCTAACTAACGAACACCAAAACTAGCCATGATCTATCTATCTAGTACATGTGATAACGGTGGTGGAAAACTAGTCACATACCTCTTGTAGACCGAATAGCGGGGATTACGCTCCACAAGCGTTGCCGATGAAGCCGAACTCTAGGTCGCGAAGAACTTGGCGCGACGAAGTAGATGATGATGATGCGGCGATGTTGATGAAGACACAACGTCGGCAGGGACAGGGCGCGTCCAGCGGCAGGGGGGTGGCGCCGGTGGCAGCAGGGGGGTGGCGCCGACGGTAGGGCAACGGCGGTGGCGAGACGATGTCGCCCAGGCACCTCAAATGTGGCGCCTCCGAGTACTCACAAACATATGGAGCTTAACATCAACACCCGGTCACTCAGATCCAGCTGAGATCGCATGAGTAGAAATTTTCTGGAATCCCGTAGGGCAACGGCGCCCAGCGGTATAGCTTCGTGGGAGAGAGAGAGAGAAGCGGGTGGAGAATTAACTCAGGCCGGCTGATACAACATTAATTGTATTTTTAGATGTATTTAATCCAATTAATATGTCCTTGTATATAAAGGGGGAGGGGGTGTGCAAACACCCTGCCTCCCCCATGTGGGACTAAAGGAGAGGGAGGGGGGACCCGGCCGCACCAACCATGGTGCGTGGTGGCCATGGGCCCCACCCCATGGAGCGCCGGCCCCACATGGGCCTTCCTTGGCCCATTAAGTGGGCTGCCCCCTTTTTCCTCCTTTTTAATTAATATTAAATTAATATCAAATATAATTAATTCATAATTAATATATTTACATTCTATTTAATCTCCCGTGACTCTGAAACATTTTCCGGACCACCCGAACATCTTTCGGACATTCCCGGAACCCTTCCGGACCTCCTCGAAACTCCTTCCGGAACCATCGGAACCTTTTCCAGATTATTTCTCTCTCTCTCTCTGTAACATCCCGGGAATTATCCCCAATTAGATTTTTATTGATTTTCTTGTTGCATCATCATGTCATCATATCATCATGCATTTTGTCACTTCATTTATTTTATTGCATTTAAATTTAAATCACACCCTTCAAATTCAAATTCCACTTTTAAATTCAAATGCCAATCAAATTAATTTAAATGTGATATTTAAATTCTTTTCAAATATTCAAACTAATATATTAAATTGTGTATTTTTTAAACTATAAATATTTTCCAAAAGTCTATACATCTTTTCTTTTTCTATTTTGTTTTAAAACCATAAAACAGAAAATAATAAAATAAAAGAAATAAAAATCACAGGGAGAAAAATCTAACCTGGGCCGAAACCTCACCTCTCAGGCCCAGTCCAACCCCCACCTCCAGCCTAGCTCGACCCTCCTTCCTCCTCCGTACGAACAGAGGAGAAAGCGAGCCTCCAACACCATGTGCACCTCCACCTGCTCCCTCCCCCTCTTCTTTAGCCAGCCGCTCCCCCTCCCGAACCCTAACTCCTCCTCCCCTTACCCCTTGCGTCGCCACCACCCATCTTTCCTCTCCTCTCCCTCTTCCGCTCGGTTTCTACTTCCACGAAAACTCACCGGAGACCACCACACCGTCGCCCCGCGTCGCCGGCATCGTCGAAGGACTGCGAGGAGGCCCAAGACCTGCGCCTCGACGTCCTCGACAGCCTTCCCGAACGCATCGAGCAGGGGCTCGCCCAGCACGTCGACCTCGTCCTCGTCCCCTCGGCACCGGCGGAGCGCCGCCGCCGAATTCCTCGTCTCCGGTCTTCCCCGGCCAGAACCACTTCCTCGAGCCCCCTCACCGTGAGTCCCTCCTCCGTTTTTTACCCCTTCCCCGGCTCAATTTCGTCGCGTGTGCGTGAGAGCATTCGCGACACCTCCGGCCGCCATGAACGCCGTCGATAACCTCCAAGCTCCGACCTTTTTCGGCTCTGTCTTCTCGCCCCTAGCGTCGCACACACGCTCCACCCATTTCCGCACCCACACACGCAGCCAGGAGATCACGAATGCTGCGGTATGCGTAGCTCCCGTCGATCGTCCCCGTCGCTCCTGCGCACTGTCTCGACAACCTCTGAACCTTGGAGTTCAGTAATCGCGTGATGTCCGATTATGTAAATCCAGTCGCATTTATGAAGAGTAACACCGAGCTAGCCCAGTGGATGTGCTCCCGTTCCTCCCCATACAGATCCATAGTTCGAATCTGTGCAAATGCATAAATCCAACTGTTTTTTTCCTTTTTGTTCATCCGGCTAAAGCCTGAATGTGGTGTCTGTCAAAAAGTTCAGTTAACTCGTTTGGGCTGAGGTTCATGTGGTATCCGTGTTCTTATCTGTCACCAACACAGTCCTGTCCTAGTGGCTAGCGCAGCCATCGCCCTCCCAGCACGAGGTCGCGGGTTCGAATCCGTCCCGGGAGCGTTGCAATAAAATTGCCCACCTTTTTATTTTCTCTCACTCGCTGACATGCGGGTCCCACCCGTCAGCGACACTGGCGCCAGGGATAATTGCCCCGAGCCCCCTGCTATTTCGCACCTAAGTCCCCAGAGACTTTGTTTCCATCACGGTACAGAAAAACCCCTAGACTTAATATGCTAATATCTTTTATTCTATAACTCCAAATGAAATAATTTTTATATGTTTGATTATCAAAAAAATGCAATAAACATTAATATGCCATTTTGCATCTTTTATTTTAAATAACTTGCACTAAATATTAATTGTCGGGGTTGCTTCCCCGCTTAATTTGGTTTAATTGCATTTGTAATGCATCTTGCCATGGCATGCATCATTCTCATATGATCATGCTGGATCTTTTGCCATAGTTGTAAAATGCATCTTTTACGCTTTCCAGTGCCTGTTGCTTCTTCGCGTATAAGATAATAAGATGTGTGAGCAACGACAAGATCTGCTTCCATGCGGGATTCCAGGCAAGCAAAATTTGCTTGTTTACCTATACATTGTCTTTCATTCCTGCCGTTTATCTCTGCTACCGTAGTTTACGATTCTTTATTGCGATCCCTTCACATGTTTATCCTGCAGCTCATACAGCTTTATCCCCACATCCCATCACATGTTGTATGTTTATCTGTTAGCCTTGCGAGTCGTAGCGCATGCTTAGAGTTGTTTGTGTGAGTCGTTTGTCTGTCTTATTTATTTCACCTGCTTAGTATGATAGATTATTCTATCTTAATAAAATGTTGTCTTATATTGGGGTATTATAATTAAAAGATAAGGCACCGGCGGAAGGCCTTGCGAGGTGCTTTGTTCTGCTAAGTGTCGACCTAGGAACTGAGATTTTGTCCTCGGATCCAATTTTGAGCGCACTAACCACTTGTGGGAGGCCCTATGGAGACTCCCGCGGTTTCGATCTAATCCGCCTCTTATCCATGGCGCCACAAGTAGTTCGGGCTTTCCATTTGATGCATGCATATGGTTACATAACGATCTCATGTTGATGGAGTAGTCGATTCTCATATAGGGTGGCACGTTCTTAGAGTGTTATGAAGGTCGATCCCGCGGGTACTTGACCTGATTAGCCGTGCACACAATCATGCGGTTCCCTGGATGGGTTGTAGAGAAGAGATTTGCCGTGTTGAGATGTCCTACCTTCTAGCTTTGCTTTTTGGGGTTGATCGAACGAGTACGGGTCCAGTAGTGCACCCCTGCAGGGTATAATCTTATCAATGAGCCGTGTCCACGGTTATGGACGACTTGGTGATGATGCTGGCTAACAAGATCTAGACAACTTACACCTAATCATTGTTAATTAATTTAACTAGTAATATAGAATTACTTTCATAATAAATGGTATCTAAAACTTTTCAATGTGTGAGTTTCCCGAATTGCTTCCTCCTATTTGGTTGAGGGGGTTAATCCGAGAATGGGTTATGATTGGTGTTAGTTGTAGATGGTTATCTTATGCGCTCTCTTATCACTCTCTAATTAGACGGAAGTTGTAGCGTGTCTCTTTAGGTTGCTAGTGCTGCTGCCGCTAAGTCCACCTCCCCTATATTTTGGGAGATGGTGTAGAAAGTAAACAAGTCGGTTTTGCTTGCCAGGGAGTGCTCTGACCCTCTATTGGGTTGTGCTTTATGTGCAGTTAACAGGTTTGAAGTCTGACGACGTTAGCTTGGGAATTCCTCCGGCTTGGCTGGGCAGGGATATGGCGCCATTGCTTATCTTCAGAACTCTTAGTCTAATTTGTATCTTATCCGTAGTTGGATACTATTTTGCTTCCGCTGTCTTTTGTATCTTTGTATTGTAATATTTATATCTTGACTCCTTCGAGTCGTTGTTGTATTTATATCTTTCTGTTGTTGTGGATGTATCGGAACTGTTGTAATGTTATCACAATTCCACCCACATAATGCGCATGTTTCGGCGTGCACATTATGTCTGGTGGGCGACCTAAAATCATTATTATGCGGATTTCGGCGGAATCGCTTAAATCTACATAGTACCGATTTTCGGGCGTCAGACACACACACACACACTCTCTCTCTCTCTCTCTCTCTATATATATATATATATATATATATATATATATATATTTCCTCCATCTATCATTCCAAAACTATCTCCAAGTGTTGTTAAGACCTTAAGTCTTGTTATGCTATGGTTCGAGAATACTCCAGACATGGTCGAGACCCCTCGCTCGCCAATGACCGCCAGGGAGGCCTGGATGCCTGTGACGGTCCCTGTGCATTCTACGAATATCGTCGTTGAACCATAAACATGATATTCATTTCTTTTGTTTCTACGATTCTACCTTGTCCGAGATATGATCGTAGACATTGATGCCATGTTGTATCTCGTTACTGACAAGGGTTAATAACTCGTCTGTGATATTACATCTCCATGACCTAGTCATAAGCTGCGCAGCTATATAGACGTAATCTCACCGAGCGGGTCCAGAGTAACTTTCCATTACACGAATGAACAAATTCCGCTCTTGATCCATATGTCCCAACATACTCTTTCGAGATACACAAGATAGACACCTTTATTGTCATGCTATATAAGACACAACGTTTGATGCACTTAGAGTATCCTACGGAGTACCAATTAATATGATCTCATGGTATAAGGAATAAGCTATCATATTAATTTCCTATTGCAAATGATGAACATCGTAATACGATCTTATTGCAATACTTTGATGCGTATGTCCATCACCTTATTCTACCAATAAGATGACCTCATTGTCAACTGACGTCATTGTCTATGATCGGGAAATCTCGATCAACAGTTGTCTAATGAACTAGTTTATATAGAGACTTACTAGGGACTCTGGTTTGTCTTTGTATCACACATGTATTATCAATTTCAATTAATACAGTTATAGCATGATACAAAAACATATTATAAACTTATGAGATAATACGATAATACTATATATTTATTTGCCTCTAGGGCATATCTCTCTCAAAGTCAACCCCTCTCCACTCCAAATCTTGGAGTGAGCAATCAGCAATCACATCTTGAAACGCTTGCATACGCCATTCAGGTCTTGCCGCTCGGTTAAAATGTTCAGAGCCAAACATAGTTTCATTAAAATCGTCGAGGCACAGCCAAGCCGAATGAGGAATATTATTCAGCGTTCGCAAAAACCTCCATGAATGATGTCTATTCTCCACATGAGGTTCACCATAAAAGCCTTTGAAACGCCATGTCGACGACGAATCACCCACATTATTCACCAACACATCGATATTGACTTATACTGAAATTTTGAGGGCTTACTGTCACATCTTTGGACCAGAATAGCCCCACGCCACCACTAAGGACATCACTATCCACTGCAAAGAATCCTAAAAAAACAAGAGTATTTTTCAGCGCCTCAACTCTACACGCTTTGATCTTTGTTTCCATAACAAAGAGCAAAACAGGACATTCTTGCTTCATTATGCTACGAAGCTCACGAACAGCTTCGAGGTTCCCAAGCCCCTGGCTGTTCCAACCGACACAATTCATTGGTCCCGGCAGGGCTGCGCCGCAGCCTCCGCCACAGCCTCCGCCGATGCATCCGAGCTTGTTGGTGTCGCTCGTTTCTTTCTAGGGTGCATCTCATCTACCACCCCAACTCTAGCTTCTTCCAGTGCCGCAGATGTGTCTCCAAACGGGACAATTGCCCTGGAATTATCGTGGACAACCTCATCTAGCACAGACACCTGGAGCTCCACTTTTCTGTATACTATCTTTTGCGCTCCGGCTTTCCTCTTGTTAATATTTTTTCTGTTCGCTGGTATTTTTTGCCGGAGAGGTAACCTCCACATGAGGATCAGAAGCAGTACTTGAACCATGTTTCTTACTTTGTTGAGCGGATGACTGATCACTTGCCGAGCTTTCACTCATCTGCGGCCTCTTCCTGTCATCAGGTGCCCTCAAACTCATCGAGAAAGGTAAGGCACCTTCCTCATCCCTGATACCCGGCTCCGGGCAGTAAGGGTCAGCATGACCGAGACGCCCACACGAAAAACAGAAATTGGGTATGTGTTAATACTGGACATCATACCAATCCCGACTCTTTCTCCATGATGAATTGATCAGAACACCCATTCGCAGAGGTTTCTGAACGTTGATATAAACCCTTTCTCGCAGAAAACCTCCAACTGGGTCGACATAAACCGATTTTGCATCCGTACAATCATCCTCGCACTACGGGACTAACAGGCCAGCCCGACGGCATTTGCCGTCGGGCTCACGCTAAAAACCGTCGACGTACACGAGCCCGACGGTGGCCGTCGGACTAAGGCCGTCGGCGTGTAATCCATCGGGCTCACGCCGTTGCCGTCGGCGTCGCAAATACCGTCGGGCTCATAGTGAGCCCGACGGTATTACCGTCGGCCTTACAACTAGGACGCCGACAGCAATGCCGTCGGGCTCATAGATGGCTCTACCAAAAAAAAATTCAAAATTATTTTTTTTCAACTTTTATTATTATTATTTTAACTCCAATTTAGTCATATATTTAATCTCATATCACACACTCAATCATAATCTTAGCTCAAACTATCCACTCACACACTTAATCATAATCTTGGCTCAAACTATTCACCCTTAGTCAAACTTCTCAGACGATCACCCATCCTTAGAGTGCTCCAGGCCAAGCACGCTTAACTATTGAGTTCTATTCAAATGAGATTCCAGTCGAGATGTCATAGCTTGTTGCTATTAGTATGATAGCAATCATATTAACCCTCATCTGAGATATTATACTTTTTAATCTTTAAAATTTCAAAAATAAGATTTGAATGAACAAAATAACTATGTTTAATAATACTTGAATAATAATAATAATCAATTATTTTATTTTTGTTTTGTCTTTTCCATTTAATAAGAAATAATTCATATCTTCATATTAATATATCAGAATTTAATAAATAAAATGTCTATGTCGATCATAAAAATGAGAGGAATCCAAATATGACATCCATGCCATCATTTTCATAATGAATGATGTCTTTTAAAACAAACAAGAACCAACATAAATCAGCATAATGTAAATTAAAGAGGCGTATTTAGATAGAAAGTAAGGAAAATCTTCATAAGTTATTATCCATAAAATATGTTCTACTCTTTGTGAAAATTAAATGGGTGTCATTTTGGACCATATTTTATGTACTTGCTTCAAAAAAAAGTCATTTCTGACACTTAAAAAATGGAAAATGATATTTCTAATAAGAATTTTGAAAATCGCTTCGGTGACGTTGTTTCCCATACCATGACACACATATGTGCTGAATATGGGCACTTTATCACAAACTATGACATGATAATGGTCATACATTGGTCATTTGTCTTGAAACCTATGCATGTTTATAGATGTTAGACATTTTTGTGAAGTTTCGTTTTGAAAAGTTTGTCAAAATTCAAGTTTATCATTTTTCCTATTAACTAGTACACGTAAAAGGAATCCATGCCAAAGGGTTTCTTTTTTGAGTACTTTTTCATATTTTTCTATTTCTTTCAAAAAACGGTCAAAATGGAGAGCATGGCTATTCATCAAAAGTGGTCGAATTTTTCAAAACAATTGACGGCTCTATGTTGTAACCACTACTTGTGTACCTTAAAATTATTTTTTTAAGAACTTCAGAGCAAACTATCACACAGTTGTAGTTCAAATTTGAATTACTTCCGGAAAATTGACATAAAGTAAATTAAAGAGGCGAATTTAGATAGAAAGTAAGGAAAATCCTCATATTAAGTTATTATCCATAAAATATGTTCTACTCTTTGTGAAAATTAAATGGGCGTCATTTTGGACCATATTTTATGTACTTGCTTCACAAAAAAAGTCATTTCTGACACTTAAAAAATGGAAAATGATATTTCTAAAAAGAATTTTGAAAATCGCTTCGGTGACGTTGTTTTACATACCATGACACACATATATGCTGAATATGAGCACTTTATCACAAACTATGACATGATAATGGTCATACATTGGTCATTTGTCTTGAAACCTATGCCTGTTTATAGATGTTTGACATTTTTGTGAAGTTTCGTTTTGAAAAGTTTGCCAAATATCAAGTTTATTATTTTTTATATTAACTAGTACATGTAAAAGGACTCCATGCCAAAGGGTTTCTTTTTTTAGTACTTTTTCATATTTTTCCATTTCTTTCAAAAAACGGTCAAAATGGAGAGCATGGCTATTCATCAAAAGTGGTCGAATTTTTCAAAACTATTGACGCTTCTATGTTGTAACCACTACTTGTGTACCTTAAAATTATTTTTGTAAAAACTTCAGAGCAAACTATCACACAGTTGTACTTCAAATTTGAATTACTTCCGGAAAATTGACATAAAGTCAATTAAAGAGGCGAATTTAGATAGAAAGTAAGGAAAATCCTCATATTCAGATATTATCCATAAAATTTGTTCTACTCTTTGTGAAAATTAAATGGGTGTCATTTTGGACCATATTTTATGTACTTGTTTCATAAAAAAAGTAATTTTTCATACTTAAAAAAATGGAAAATGATATTTCTAAAATGAATTTTGAAAATCGCTTCGGCGACGTTGTTTTACATACCATGACACACATATGTGCTGATTATGAGAACTTTATCACAAACTATGACATGATAATGGTCACACATATGTGTTAAAACTATTGCATATTTGTATATGATTGATATTTTTTGTAAATTTTTGTTTTAAAAAGTTGCCAAAACTGAAGTTTATCATTTTTCTAAAAACTAGTACACGTCAAAAGACTTCAGGCCAAAGAGTTTCCTTTTTTTAGTATTTTTTCATATTTTTTTGAATGTAATCTAATTTTTTGAGAAAAACTTAAAAACTGTATATTGATCCCGATGGTAATACCGTCGGGCTTACAATGTGATTAGATGGACGCTGACGACATTGTAAGCCGTCGGCATTGAAATGGCCGTCGGGTTGGGCTGTGTTTCCTGTAGTGTCGCCACTTGGCCCCCCCCCCCCACCCCCCCACCCCACGTTGAGTTCATCAGGTTGAAAGGCAAGTTAAGGATCCTTGCCCAGACTTGCAGCTTGTCAAATTTCAACTCCGGCGGTCGCATGCACTCTAGGAATTCCTCCAGAATAACATCACTCTTACTGACATGCCAAGGTGATCCCTCCCACACGCGATCAAGGTCGCGCTGGATATCAAACTCTGCGACGAACATGTTCACCCCGACCGATCGGAAGATCAGTCCTCTAGGGTTTCCCCATGCCGGACGCAGGGCACTCGAGATCGTATTGATATGGAACGTGTTGCGATGCAGAACTTTCCCTACGAGTACCCACTTCATCTTCCTCCCTTCCGGCGCGAGCACAACCTCCTCCAGGAGCCGTGCCTGCTCATCGTGCCTAGGATCAGAAGCAATGCGGCCGGCCACCCTCCTTGTTCCGCCACCCCAAGCCTGTAACCGGACACCGCGACCCTCGTTGCTGCCATGGACACCTTCCCGGCCGTGGAGGAGGCGAGGTGACACATGCCCGCGCACTGCCAAGGTATGCTGCTGGTGCCGATGGACGTCGGCCCGGCGCATGTACTCAACCTGGCTACCCACCACGTCCTCATCCTGCCCCCGACCGAGGAATCCCATGTCGTCATGGCTCGTCGGTCATGGCTTTATCTAGGGGCGTTCGGTTTTGGGCCTCACCTCGCTCGGCCGACACCTATAAGGTTGTCCGCATCTTTCACCGTAGCTCCTATGCCCTCGGGATGGATGTGATTACCGTCGGGAGAGGCCATCGTCGATGGCGCGAGACGGCAATACCGCCGCCGTACCCTGTTGTGGGAGGCGAAACTGCCACCTTCTTTAATGGCTCCCTGCTCTGGAAGATCGAGGATCTAACACCGCTCGTCCAAGGTTTCCTCCGGTTCAACTTGGACGACGAGTCTTTCACCGTCATGCTAGCCCCTCCTGGGTGCCCAGATCTCAAGTACTCGACATCCAACTTGGCTGAGATCCGTGGGGAGTTGTGCCTTACACACCGGAGCCACGGCAGCAAAGCGTGGATATGGGCGTGCAACGGCGCTGAACCGCCACAGTGGGTTCTGCGTGCCGTCATCGCAACAAACTTCATTCCCAATCTGATCCCCATGTCGAACGACGACGACGACCACCATGTAATATTGTTCCAGGGACGATCTAGCCTTCTCAATGCTTTGATAGCCGAGCCGGAGAAGGTGCTATATCTCAGCTGGCAAGGATGGATCAGTTGAGTTACCGCCATCCTGAGGCAGAAACGCTCATTGAGTATGCACGAAAAGATGTCTATGGCTATGATGCCGCCCCCTATGTTCCAAGCCTAGTACCACTCTAGATAGGAGGCATAAACTAGAAAAGACCGTGCAATGAGGAAAATAGTAGCATGGCAATACATCAGACAATGTGAATCGTTTCCAAGTGCTGATGGTGCATGCTAACACTTTGTTATCGTTGTAGCCTTTAACTTTGTGTTTTCGGATAATTTATAATTTTATTGGTCATGACATTGTGTGAATATCTTGCGTAAAATTACATCTTTAAGAAAAGAAAAATAACATCATTCAAAACCCTCGCAGTTGGCACAATGATCGGTTTACCCGGGTTTTTTAGGTTTACTAGGAAAAATGCCCGTGGGTTGCCACAGCTTAAATTTTACTGCAGTTGCGATGGTGTAAAACTAAAAACTTGTATGGTAAGCCACTCAGTCCACTTAGGCATCTTCATACTTTAACAATTCAAATTTATATTTAATCCATCAATAATCAATTCTAAATTTGAGTATTTGCTACCATTCGTTAAACATAAAATCAAAGTAATCAGTAAGCCGCACGCAACTTTTAAAAAGAAAAATGTAGATAGACAACCTGACTAAGCTAACAGTTATTCTAGGAGGATTTAGATGTGTCGTGACTGCTGCTAGCCTGAGCACCCACACCTAGGAAATCTGAAGCAGCTGTCCAGAAAAAAAGCTTGAACATTTGATCGGAGACCATTATCTCGCTTGTACCCACTCATCTCTCTCTTGATATTTCTTATTCTCCATCTACGCCATACCATGGTTCCCATTCTTTTCTGAAACTTGTCACAAGCTCCTCTTTCTCCCTAAATTTTTTCTTCTAAATTCGTCTTAAGAATCGATAGTAAAACCTGCAAACATTTGAATTCGAAGCCCAATCTATTCATTTCCTCAACCGTTTTTTCTTTTATCTTTGCATTATTTGCAGTCTGAGATTCCACGAAGGCCAAGAGAAAGCAGCAAGACGACATGTACCATGGTCCAGGGAGGAGTCAACACGCTTTTTTCTTCCGGTCTCAACATCACCGGCCGCCGCCCAGGCACCAAGCGGCCGTGCTCCCGTTGCCCACCGTGCTCCCTGGGTCTCGGCGGGCCTTCGGTCATTGCTCGATTCTCGTCCTGCACCCTCATCATGCGCAACATCTTTTTCCAATCGTCAAGCAAGTTCATTAGTAAACCTACAGGACAGGTAAACACCTTGACTGAAACTATGGGTTCATGGAACTTGAGGGAGAGGACACTGGACACGGTAATCTCTTCCCATGTGAAATACCGTGGTCGACCCCGTTAGTACATAACCTGCAGTCGCGGCGGCGCATGCATGGATATGTGGCTTCCGCTGTTCCGCACCTGGTCCGGGTCCCGGCAGTGAGGACGGAGTAGCAGCCATGGTCATGCTCAGTCGTCGTGGACCAGCTCCTACGGCCGCCGGTCGTGGTCGAGCTCCTGAGGCCAAAGGGATTCCAGCCAAGAACGGGCGCTCTTAACCGCTCTACCATTTGGACATACCTTCGGCCAATCTCCACGGCCTGAACACCTCCATCGTGACGAAAGATAGGGTGGGGAAAGGCTGGGCGGGGGCCGGGACGGCAGCGGCACGTCGGAACAGGATGAGTATGGTCCGAGCCGAGCCGGTGAGACGCGCAGAAATCTCCGTGAGGAGCCGGGCGGCCATGGAGGCAGGGCACACCCTGGTCCTTGGATTTCCCCTGTCGAATCGTGAACGGTGAGCTACGGAGGAGAAGAAGCAGAGAGGCATCGGTGGAGGAGAAAAGATGTACCAACCGAACCGGTACGATGGCATCCATGTGTTATATGATTTTCGGTTGGAGGGTAAAACGGGAAATAAAATTGACATACCGAAAGAAAGCTTTCTCCCTTTATATATTAATTAGCTAAATGCCCCGTGCGTTGCTACGGTTCTAAAATATAAGATGTATGTAAATGTTTATTTTCGTAGAAAAACTCACATACTTTTGTCATAAGTAAAACCTCCGTTAAGCATTGCTATTTAAAAAACATTGTTATTTTGCTTTCAAAAAAAAAACATTGTTATTTAAAATCCACATAGCGCAATATATTACAAAGCAGTTCCAGTAGGTTAATTGCAAGCGATCATGGTGCATCCCTATGGTAGTTCTTGTATTATTTTTGAAAGTTCGGTTTAAACCGTCACAAAAGTTTTTGGTTCTTTTTTTAAAAAATGTTGCCCTTTTTATTTCCCTCAAAACCCCTCCTTGGTCTTGGTCGGCTAGGCAGAGGAGAGGTCGGTTTCATATGGTATATTCTTTCAAGAATATTCAACAATGTTCAATAAAGTTTCATCCACTATTTCCTACATAAGTTTCTTCAGAGACAACATTCGTACAAGCTATACACAAGTTTCTTCCCATTATAATACTTATGGCGAATCAAATATGCTATGTTTCATCAAGATCATAACAGATTTCTAAAGGAGTCAAACCATCTCATGAAGAGAAAGAAACAAAACAAAATCAGGAAAAAAACAAACACATTTTGCTGGTTCGCTTGCTGCTAACTCCCTAATGAGATGTGCTCAGGTGGCGCATGACAGTTGCTCCTAGGAGGACGACAGGCATATTCATTATCTCCAGTAAAAGCTTTAAGCAACATCTGCATTGACTGATTGACAGAACATACGGTTAGATTACCTCTCCATAATAGCTAATGTTCTCTTTCTCATAGATAGAATACACATTTAAGGAAGATAAGATGCAAGTGCAAGCTAAATACTGAACAATAGCTAAGAACAAGCCTTTAGAAAGAAGAACATGAAGGATTTGAGAGATGATTCGCCAACATACCTTCTGAAGTGCTTTGTGCAGCAGCTATATGTGTTGTAAGAAGTGGATAACCTATACCAGCAAGAATTTCACCAAAGATAATAACACTTCATTTTCCGATAGGGCGTATGCCTCACCGTCATATGTCTGATTCTGCAACCTCTTGCATCATTAGTGCAGTTACTGCACTCATCACTCCTGTCATCATTCTTAATTTTCTAAAGAGCGTTATTAAATCATACAAATGCCTCATCACACATTCTTGAATAGCATAGAAGGAAAGTTGGGATCCACAAGAAAACTTCAATGTGAGCCTGATGCTTAGCATTAAGACTCATGTGTTCAAACTAAATACATAATAATGAAAAAAATAATAAGTAATATGAAAATTGAGCTCCATTGGTCGTTATTAAGAAACAGGAAAATCCTACAAAAGATACACAATACAAGAAAATTAAGAATAGTAATGGAATCCTAAGTATTTAACCCAGAATTTTACATGGTGAAGAAGATACGGAGGTCTAAGAAGTAGCACCCAAAATCTCTAGCCGAAAAATGGCATTCATGTAAAGCATAGGATAGAAGTGAAGACAGTAATAGTAGTTCAGAGAAGGAAAAATGCTGCTAGTTATTACTACTCCTACAGTACGACAGTACATGGTTAAAAAATAATCAGTAACTAAGGTATTCAGATTCATGCACTGAATCTAACACATCCCAGGAAATATGCATTATCTAATTATCTAGAGACCCTATCTAGCTTCTATAGGCAGAGCCACTATATCTGCATATCATCTGAAAATAGAGAATGATGTTCATACGGAAGTTCATGCACAAACTGTGAAAGCAACATACAATGGAACCTGATCACTGGCTAAGAGTACAAGAATGTACAAACATGATCTATTCGACATTATATATATGTGAAGTAAAATGTTTTATCAGACTACTGTTTTCCCAATACAACATAAGGTATAGAGACAGTATATGTGAAGTAAAAAGTTCTCCTAAAATGCACCTACACATCTATTCTGAAAAAGAAAGTTGATCACAAAGTTTAATTATCTGCAGATCTAGAACATATATTAATCATAGCTACTATAAGGCTCCAATGAAAACTGCTCAAGGTTTAGAACAGATCAAGAACGGCTGGGCTTATTTTCATCTACTGAAATAGGATGCCATCCCCTAATTAGCTTATTTTTTCTACAGAAAACAAAGGCTTATTTGTACATGAACTAATCGATGAACACATCTGAAACTTCAAGCTGATAGTTTGTACTTAGCAATGAAATTCAGTAGGGATTTCTACAGCAAAAGTTCAGGGAACACTCCATCTGAATCCATAATCTACTTTCTTTACCATAAGCAAGTAAAATCAGTCGCATCAACTCTCATCTACTGTTAGCATCTAGCTACACCAATCTACAGAACCGTTTAATCCTTCCTGCATTTAACATCAGAAACTTGCAATATAAACTGAGAAGCTTTTAAGCTGCTATTAAGATGTACTGCAGCCTGAAGCTCTTCTGGTTGATTTACACAGCTGCATGTCGCGGCCATGGCGCCGCATAAAGCAACATAGCCAGCTCTGTATGCGCCGCCACCAAGACGGGAAATTCTCTCGCGCGGCCGTGCCAATCCTGTCCCTGTCTCTCTGATCGGTAGGTGCGTGAAGAAAAGAGACAAATTCCTCCTCCGTGCTCTCGCCATTGGTATGCTACCGTCTTTTTCCTGCGTTCTCCTCCTCCTCCTCCTCCCTTCGTGAGCTGTAACTTTTTCTGAGACGAGCTCGCGGAGGATTCGAGAGCTCCTCGCCGGATTCTGAGACAACATACGGTGCCCATGGGGAAAGTGGGCGGCGGAGATCCGGGACCATAGTCAGAGACACCGCCGAGGAGGCCGCCGTAGTCTACGACTGTGCCGCGCTCAGAATCCACGGCCTCACCAACCTCACCGCCGCCGCAGAGAGGTCGAGGCGTCAGCAGCAACGCGCACCGTATGCAGCATCTGTGGGCTGCCAGCTACGCCCGTCGGCCCGTGTGGTTGAGCTCAGGGGCGGCCGCCAGGGACATCACTCCGGGACTCTGCTGCCCCTGCTCCTCCCTGCAACCCCTTCTCTTCCATGGACCCTGCATCTCGTCTTTTTCTCCGTTCTTGGTATGGGTCTGCCAAAAACGTTTCGTGCAGGGCAGGTGGACCGCGGGTTGAGTTTCCAAAACCTGAGGGGTTAAAACGCAAAAACGTCACGACGTGAGGAAAAAAGCCGTACCGTTTTTTTCACTTACCGGTGGCAGTGGTGGGTAATATCGCAGAAATCATAGGGGTAGAATCGAAACAAAAAAATGACGTACGACCGGAGTCCCCAAGCCATATTATATAGTAGAGACTAGGAAACATGCCCGTACGTTGTAACGGGACTATGTGGAAAAATATCTATTATCACGCAACAAGTGTGTCGTCCTCAAGCAGTGTCAAGATTGGGTATGATAAAATTGGCTAGGACGGTTGTACCTTGGCATTTCCATATCAAGAAGTGCTTACTCTGTCTTGTCATCATATATATTGTCACCAAACCAAACTCTAGCAGAAGTAGTCAAATCTTACTTAGTTTCCACTGCAACCTAAGGTAGTACTCCCTCCATTCCGAATTAATTGACTTGAATTTAGTACAACTTACATTAAATCTGAGTCAATTAATTTAGAACAGAGGGAGTACATGCCAAAATAAGATGGTCACATGCAAGAATCTCCTCGTCCATTTTTTTTGATACCTTCAATGTCTGTTTGAAGTCAATGAATGCAAACAACAAATACAATTTAGACTGTAATTGCTTCATTCAAAAAGTACAGTTTAGCACAAACGAAATTCATGCCAACCTACAACCCCTTAATTAAAAGCAAGATAAAAGAAGAGAAAATTATTTATATGACACTCTCTTAAAACTTTGTTCCTTATTTGACACCAGTGAAAATTTTCTTCCTTATATGGCCTCTCTCTAAATTTTGTTTCCCTATATGACACTCTAGTGCAATTTGTCCATTAATAAGACATTAAAGACCTTTTTACCCCTAGTTCAATGTAACCAATATTCTGTACAAGAAAAATAGCTGTAGCTTTATTACATATTTGGTAAACATAGCTAAACATCGAGTTATGAAAATATGTGTTATTGAATCAATTCACTAGGGCATCAAGAATGAGCGCGCCAGGAACCAGCGCACGCTTTCCATGGCGCTGCCAGACCCAGACCCGAGCAAGTCAGCTAGCTAGCAGCTGGATCGTTCCGTCGTGATCGGGCACATCAGCTAGCTAGCCAATGCATGCAGCTAGCCGTTTTATTACACTGAATAAATTTACTTAGAAATATATGATATAAGTAAAATAGCTGGCTGTCCACGGGGTAGCTGCGAAACAGCATCCAACCGTTCATATCTGATATAGGGTGCAATATTGTAGCTAAACGGACATTCGACGGAGTCAAACTCACCGTCGTAACGAGAGCACAAGGATTGCCCACGTAGTTTACGTAGCGCACTCGCCGATGCGTTTTTGATGTCCTTTGCAGCCTAAAATAGAGAATGCTAGACGGTTACCGCTGTGAGGACAGAAAACACGTGGGAGCCACGTCCGGAGCGTGGAGGAGCTGTGCAGATCGTTGGCGTGCGGAGTGGATGCATGCGCGTCGGGGTTAGCTGTTAGTGCGTGCGGTTAGTGGGTTAGTAGTGAGCCCAGCTAGTGAGAGACTATACATGGCCCGATCATGTAATCAGAATTTTACCGTGAGTTTAAGGAGAAATAGAGAACTTGGGCGTGGCGCCGCTCCGTGCGTCGGCCAGTGAAAATCTCTAGTGTCTCCACTCCAGTCATCCCGTCTTCCACCTCCTGTCCTTGTTGGAGCGAGTGTGCGAGGTAGACGAGAGAGTTGCAGCTCTAGGCTCTAGGCTGCAATAACATTTGATATCAGAGCCTCGTGCGTTCGAGGTTAGTCTCCGTCGTCGTCGAGCTGCGTCACGACCGACGAAAGGTGTGCTGCCCGGTAAGTTGAATCTCAGCGGCAAGGAGGTGAGGGCAAAAGTGCAGAGGTCATTCCATGAGAGTTCATCGTTCATGTCCGAGTCATCGAGGAGGTGTGCGCCATCGATGATGGTGAGTCGCCGGCAAGTTGCGTCACCGTGGCGAATATGAGTCCATGTCCGAGTCGTCGAGTCGTCGAGGTGTGCAGCATCGACGACAATATGGAGATGAGTCACCGGCGAGTTGCGGCACCGGTGGTGAACATGCAGCAATGAGCATGTCATGGAGGCATGCTCGTGGTGAAGGTGTAGGAGGTGCACCTCTCGTGGAAGGCCAGCGGCGGCAGCGACAATCGGCCTGACAAGATGGCAATGGAGGTTGTCTACGTGTTGCAGCGACGACATCGACGGCCATGGGCTTGAAGAGAGGAATATACTAAGAAGATTGGGGAGATGATTGTTGAAACCAATCTTGTTAGTTAGAACTTCATCATGTTTATTTTCGGTTCATGCATGAAGTTGGGTCATGAAGCTTGAAGCTGCGTGATAGTTGCAGGATGCATGCATCGTTAGGAGCTACATGTACCGAGTTAAGTAGTGGACGTTGAGAAAGAAGCAACCTAGTTGTGGCGCTGTGAGCTTCTAGTGGTCTGCAAGAGGATTTGGTAGTGGCTAACGTGTGTTTACCTAGCTGTGAGAGAAAGTGGATCAAGCCGTTGTGGCCTGAGAAAAGTGGCCACCTCTTCCAACGAAATCATGCCCGTAGTGTTCGCGATATTCACGTGGCCAAAGTGTACAACACTAATGCCCCGCCGGCGTAGATTACGTGCGACATCTAGTTGCGGACAGCACGGAGCTCGTGTTTACGCAGACGTTAGGACATATAGACACTGCCGCCGTGCCACGTCCAACATGTCGCTGCTCCGTTTGTCTCCTTTTACACTACTTATCAAGTGGGCTCTCCACACTTAATCCTACGGTGCACAGCCTATGCGCAGCTATCACCACGGACAGTAAATCTGCGTTGTATGATATAATCCATGTCCTAACATGTTCTAAAATTAATTTCTATGCATGTAACATCTACAGCTTACCCAACCCAATAGCATTAGTTATTAAATTAGATTTTGTAAACTTTTTAACACATTACGTAACAGGGGTAAAAATGTCTTTTCATGCCTCCATGGTGAACAAATTGCACTAGAGTGTTATATAGGGAAAGAAATTTTAGGGAGAAGCCATATAGAGAAGAAAATTTTCACCGGTGTCAAAATAAGGAACAAGATTTTAAGGGAGTGTCATATAAGGAATTTTCTCATAAAAGAACACTTCATAGCTTGCACGAACCTGTATGTCCTCTCAGATTTTCAATTAGACCTTTTGTATGTAGTGTGTCTATATAACCAGTGATTGTTTGGATCCTCAGTGCGATATTTATGTCAGCCATGATCTCGTTGATTTAAGTATCTTTTCTAATGACAATTTGATCTCTGATCGTTGTAATCATGGAAAAATGTCCTCAGGTTCATGGCATCGTGGGTGGTTGCTCAGGAGCACCAGGGGATCATAGAAATTGGATGACGTGCGGAATTGGGGCGGAACACGGTGCTGTACCAGGCCGGTGGTGAGGTAGCCAGGACGCGTTGAAGCTATAGACGGAGCATCGGCATGTGAATTCCGAGCAGAGCGAGGGAAGAAGGTGAGCCGCGGAGGACGCCCGCAGAACCGAAAACTCAGGCGGCCGCACGCGCAAGAGGCCACGGGGTTGAGCTCGGATACCCGGAGCATCGTGTTCTCGGTGACGTGCTTGCACTCGCACTCCAGTTTGTGGACAGAGGCCCGGTGGCTGGCCTGACGGAGGCTGTGGAAGTCTCTTTTCTAATGAAAATTTGATCTCTGATCGTTGTAATCATGGGAAACTGTCCTCAGGTTCATGGCCTCGTGGGTGGTTCCTCAGGAGCACCAGAGGATCATAGAAACAGGATGACGTGGGGAATTGGGGCGGAACACGGTGTTGTACCAGGCCGGTGGTGAGGTAACCAGGACACGTTGAAGCTGCAGACGGAGCACCGGCGTGTGAATTCCGAGCAGAGCGAGGGAAGAAGGTGAGCCGCGGAGGACGGCCGCAGAACCAAAAACTCAGGCGGACGCACACGCAAGAGGCAACGGGGTAGAGGAATTCTCCCGTCGAGAGAGGAGGAGAGTGGATAAGGTGGAGGGACTGAATTGCAAACACGTCGAATTCATGGACCGCAGGTTGATTTCTCATATCATGAGGGGGTAAAGAGAAAAATCGCCACGACGTACGACCGGTGTACCCAAGCAATATTATATAGTAGAGATAGGTACTAGTAAAATGTCCGTGCGTTGCTACGGGCAAATAAATTTGGCTGAATACGGGTAACAAAGTAACAAATCTAACAATATAACAATAGGTTCTCATCTTTTCCCCCCAATTTTTTAAAAAACAATTTATGGAGGCTATCAAAATGACTATCCGACATGCTGCTAGTCGTATGAATAAATTTGATAATTTGTTCCAAGCACTTCAAATTGAGGTGTACGTTTCGACTTCCCCTTAACTGTTCGCGTTCTATGCATTATAAAAGCTAAGGTCTATTAGTCTATTCTCTAAACATCAATTATTTTTCATTCTCCCTGAAACAACTTTCAATGTTTAGATATTTGAAATACTAGGTAACCTGGCGCGGCGACACGTCGCACCCTTCGAATTCAATTATTTTCCTAAGAAGGCGAGATCTTCACCTGCTGGGCTACTGGGTATGTTCGTTGCATATTAGTGGTTCTGCATCAGCTGGAAGCAATAATAGCACAGTTTGAGATGTATAAACATTGCGGTGGTAAGTTTTAATAAAAATGGTAAGACAACTATTATCATGCAAAGCACCAGATACTAAAACACCCTGAATGTGACAGTGGCAAGTTTAAACAGACTGTGTAGGATACCCGAACTAAGGTAGCCATACACCGATGGGTAAGTACTTAATTTTACAGGAGATTGAAAATACATTGGTCCATGAAATTACACTCTTATTTTTACCGGAGTCGATGAATCAAAAGTTTCCCTGATTGTTTGTCTCCTATGACTGGGACATGCTGATCTGGTGGTACAGACGGCAGCTTGCTGTTTGCTGCTGGAAGAAGAATAAAGCAAAACCATTATACTATAATAATAATGTGTAACTTATTTTGCCTATATTTACTCCAGCTGCTTACATTGTAGTAAAGTTAAGCTTCTTTTTTTGTGAGAGAATGTTTCCCTGATTGGTTTGTCTTTTTGATGAGTTGTACTGCAGAAAATAGATTTTATAGTTCCGCCGTGATTCATCAAGAAAGTAAACATTTGATTTTTGAAAGGGGCACCTCTGACAACAGAATCAAAAGGGGTTTGGCACTTAGCGTCTCAGTAGCCTAGTTGACGAAACCGTGTATTGTCATCAGGATGTTCACCAATTCTGTAGTACCAAGAGAATATAGAGAGCAACAAAATCATTTAAGAGGATGAAAAACACAGACTACTTAAGAAAAAGCTTCTGATATGCAAGGAACTACCTTTTTTAGGGTATAGTTATTACTATTGAATCATGGATGCAACTTCAGAACACTTGTTATACATTATATCACACTGGTGCTTATATTACCTCAAATATTAAGTATAACGAACCTTAGAACAGATTTGGCATCTACTTTTTGGTATGATAGTAATCAGAACAACAAACCGTAGGGGGAAAAACAACAACAAACTTAGAAGGAATATACAACCACCTTTTCCGGTATAGTTACTACTATTGGATCATGGATGCATACTGACAGCATACCTTGTTTGTTGCTCATGGTATTCAAGAATTGCAAACATTGCTTCTCCGAGTGGATCTAGCGTGATCAAAGGCACAACCAAGGACCTAGAAAAAATAGAACAAAGGCATACCCGATTTAGCGTGTTTAAATGCACAAACAGAAGGAACAACCAAAAGCAGAGTGAAGACATGAATAAGGTAGTGGGAAAGAATATCTGAAGAATAGGAAAAAAATTTAATAGCTTGCCCATTCTAATCAGGTTTGTCAATTAAAATAATCATAGTATTATTTTACTTAAATCCAAACAAATTTGGATCAGGCTTGTCATTTGAAACAGACAAATCATTCAATAGGATTTTTATCAGGTAAGAACTCGCTTGCATGAATCTCATACTAACGACTGCAGTCTAGAAAACGCTAGTCATATTTACAATACCATATGGCGAAAACCATCGATGGTAAATTGCACTGATATTTTAAATTGTATAAATGTAGCAAGAGCTTGTAAATACTTCTTCATAAGGTTACTTCATTGGCACGCTTGTCCATAAATGTGCTATTAGCAAAATAGTCACATTGCACTCCAGAAACAGTGCCACTCAAGATGTTAAAACCGAGAATGACAACACAATATTAGATAGTGGCATCAAGATCGCAATAGAACTTATTTGAGGAAATTTTATCAACTCACTATAATAACAGTGGAATCAGCTTATCTATATAGTAACCTGATTGCCGCACTCCCCGTAACAAATAAGAGTACTCGATGTTATAATTTATGTGCATGCAACATAAATTCCCAAGAACATTATCAGCATCCGTTAAGACACCTATAAAAAGCGGAACTTGTTGCACTGCATCCAAATGTAGCAAATTAGGTTGCACTCCATGAACCTCTAAATTGACCAGTGTATGCAGTTAAAGAATATACACTTTTCTTTATGGTTCCGGAATAAAAAATAAACCAAATAACGCAGAAATCAGCCAAAGCGAGCAGTTTTCTGTACTAAAGCTGCATAGTAAAAGTCTACATATTGACTGAATTAGGCATAGGTCTAGCAACGTTCTAGGAAGATTTATTTTATAAATTAACAACGTATTCTTCCAACCAGAACAGTGGATCTGAATGTTCTAATTGGATCTTAAAATTCAAACACCATCCAATTAGCATATCAGACATGAAAGCAACACTAAGCTAGACCAAGAGATGAAAATTTTACCTCCCTGTGGAAGAATCAGCAGGATGAAGAGAAGCAGTAGCAGCTAGCAGGCTTGGACGTCAGCTAGATCCCTCGCCTCTCGGTCCTAGCAGCAAGAGAGCTGATTTGTGTGCTCGCCACCTGACGGCGAGCCGTTCAATTAAGCCGCATGTGCAGCAGCCGCTGCTACCGGACGCGAGGGAGGTGATGTAGGCTGGCTGTAGATGGGGAAGGAGGAGAAGGACCGGCCGGATTTGGAGCCATCCGCTGTGCTGGATGCGGTTGACGACAGTAAAGATCTTGAGGACGTCCGCATCGGTCAGGGCCGCGACTTTCTAGCCGGAGGCTGAGCTAGGTTTGTGGTGGGGCTGTAGATTGACCATGGGAGGCGTCGGCATGTGCGAGGTTGGTCTTGTGGGGCATTGCGCGTAGGGCTCTCAACCATGGAGGCACCAGGTCGCCGGGCGGCGCCAGAACCGGCTAAGATAGAAGGCATGATAGCGCCGCCGCCGGTGTCGGGCTGGATCGAGCGAGGATGAGGCGAGCGTGAGGGTTAGGCAACCTCCTGTCCGTCAAGGAGAGCGGGGGCGGCAGCGCGGCGCAACGGCCTAGGGCTGGTGGGGCGAGAGGGTGTGGGCGGCCGCGGCGTGGGAGCAAGTAGAGAGAGACGGGGGCTCGCGCTGGCGGCTGGTTGGAGGCCATCTCCCGTGGCGCTGGATCGGGGAGGGAGGAGGGAAGTTTGCGGGTCGGGCGGCGCGTAGCCGTAGCGGGAGGAGAGGAGGGGAAGGCGGTACCGCGCGGCGGCGGCGCCGGGGATCTAGGGATTGCGGGAGAGGAAAGGAAGGGAGGGGGAGAATGGGGTGGTTTTTATACAGAAAAGCATATGAAGTTTACTGTATTCACAAAGAGGTCCTTCGCAGTGCTGATATGTGGACTGCGGGTTTGATTCCTCAATTTGGCAGCGTTTTTTCTGCAAAATGCCGCGGTGACCGGTGGAACCGGAGGCTACCGTGCGGTGACCGGGCGACATGTCACACCCTGATTGGTGGATAGGCCCGAGCTACAGTATCGTACGATTTGGGGAGTGTTTTGAACGCATCTGGGTCGTCGGATGCGCTGATCGGACGGCCAACATTCATCACGCGACGTGGACGCCAGAATTGAAGTTGAATCGGACGCACTTTCATATATAGAGTATGTTCCCATTACAAACATGATATGTTGACATCAGCACAGACTGATTACGATTAATATGTAGTTTCCTTGGGAGTCAGATATGTTTAAAGGATGCTTTCATTTACACCAGGCCATAAGAGCTAAAAAGTACATTTTTACCACTAGAATCGAAGAAATAGAATGCAACTCGGACCATAAATGCATTTCAAAGACTACACCATTTTGTTCAAAGAAAAGACTACACCATTCCAACCAGACTACATCATTCTAATTACCACTATATTTGCGTATATGACTCAGTTTCCTAGAGCAAGTACAGAAAAGACTGGACATTGTATATAATTAGCGTTGCTTCTGAATTTTAAAAAGTGATCTGGTGAGAGCACCGATCAATTGCCAACACAAAAAATATGCTCCTTTTAGATCATCTGCCTATTCTCATGTACAATCAAACCGCAACCCTGGCACAAGGATGGTACTGCCAGCTAGTACCACCAATAATTTCACCTTTGTCAAGTGCTTCATATGCTCCATGTGCTGTGCAAATCCTTGTCTCTTGTTGTCGTCCACAACAAACCCTGTTACCGTTTCTAATTTTCTATTCTCTGATAACCAAGTTTGTAATTTATGCATTTTCTGCATCCTTACATCTTTTTGTAGCTTGTACTTCCAATTAGATTGTAACATCCCAATTTTCAGAAAAATTTAAAACTTTGCATCCATGCATCATCATCATTAAACTTGTCATATGAATCACATAGAATTTGAATTTAATTATTTAAACATGTTTTAATTGACTTTATGTCCTTAAAATTGTTATTTGAATTTATAATAATGTTCCTTTTATTCTATTTTTACTTTAGACAAAAATAATGTCAAAAGGATCTATTTTTCATAAGCTTTTCAAATTATATTTTTATGAATTTTTCTGAGAAGTTTTAATATAGTTTTGAAATTGTTTTATACACAAACGAATTAAAAACAGAAAAGCTAAGAAAAAAATATAGCCGGGCCAGCCAGTGGGCCGAAGCCCACTGCTACCTACCGCGCGCGCGTCGCAATCCAGCCCGCCAGCAGCCCAGCGCCATCTCCCTCTCTCTCCGTGTCACTGACAGGTGGGTCCCCCTGTCATCCCCGACCCGGTCTTCTTCCCCAAAATCACGCGCACGTCCACGGTAACCTCCGGCCGGCGATTCCTCCTCGTTAATTCGAGCAATTAAGGACGCGATTCATTGCCTCGCTTACGCCTACAAATAGCCCCCGAGCTCCTCTTCGTTTTGCCCTAGAAACCGCAGCACGGAAGCTCCCAGGCTGCCGTATTTTTCCGTTGCCGCGCCGCCATTGCCGCCGGCCAAAACCTTGAACTCCGGTGAGTCCCGAGCTCCTCTGGTCATCCCTGGTATCCCTCTCGACTCCTCGTAGCCGTGCGCCTCCCTGTGACAACTTAGTTCACTCTTTTCCGCAGCAGTTCGAGGAGGACGTCCGCGACCGAAGCAAGCCGCCGCCCGCAGCAACTCCGGCGAGCAACCAGAGGAGGCAGGAGGAGCTACGACCCCCACCACTTCGCCAACGACGTTGCCTCGACGCCCTCTACCCGTAGGTATGACCCACTCGTCTCGGAACGCAGTAGAACGTCGAGAACGTGCGATGCCGTGCATGTCGCCGCCGCGCGCGCTGCTCCGGCAAGGTCCTCCGGTGACCTAGCGCCGCCAGTTTTTGGTCAACGCGTGTAGGCCGTACGATCTCGATCCTACGGTTAGGATTAGATCTTTATAAGCGAAACAGTACGATTGATCTGGACCGCCAGATCCAGATCTGACGGCCCAGATCAAATCACTTAAACACGTCAGCATGCCCAGTCAGCGCACAGTCAGCGCCCAGTCAGCGCTGACGTGTAAATTCTTTTTCCCGTTTATTTAATTTGGCAGTTTTGCAGAAAACACCCTGCATACTGTTTTTATCACTACTTTTTATCTGTTTAACCAAATTTAAATATTTTTATATATTTGAGATCCTTGGAACCAGTAGAACACTTTGGCTTCATTAGTTTTCTGTTTTGACACATCCAAAAATTTCAAATATTTTTGATAGTAGTTTAAGTGTTTTTGACATAACTTTAGTTAAAAAAAATTTATTTTTGATTAAATCAAATTGCTAACACCTTGTTTAGATGCCCTCTGCCCAAATGTCATTTTTACAAAATTTGATTTTGAAATTTATTTAAGTAAACTAAAGTCCTTGTCATTACCCATTATTCATGATTAAATAATAGAAACAAATTAAAAATTTATTCATGCATATATCATGAAAATCGAAAGAGATACATTTATTTGTTTCTTGACGTTGGAAATAAATTGTTGCATCTCATCTCATGCATAGCATATATTTTTCTTTGTATGAACCTTTGCTTGTGTGTTTATGTGTGGCTCTTTATTTCTTTATTAGACTATTCGGATGGAAACGAGAATCTTTGCAACTGTAACTGCTGCACTCCCGGTTGCCAAGGCAAGTGGCACACCCCCTTAAAAGTCCTATTATTTTTCTATGCATGAGTAGATTATTTTCTATAAGCATGTGTAGGATAGTATTGCTATGCAAGCCATGTTAGACCTCTTTATTCCTGTGTCTAGGTTCCTATGAAAATACTTAGTAGAATAGTGATGCTATGCAAAACTATTTTGATGAAAAAGATAAAGTCAACTAAGTTTTAATCAAACACCTGGGTGGAAATTGGTTGCTTGGCTGTATGAGTTGAGTGTTGTTCCCAGGGGATTTACCTGTGGAATATTCACTTGTGGAATGCCACCCAGGAGCAAAGGAATCTGAAGAACTCCAAGTGAAGATTGCTTCTCGTGCAGCCATTGCCAATATGGGCCCTGGCTTGATCAACTAAGCTGCGTGGACTCTCCCCGGCCAGACAGGTGGTGGTAGAGGATTTGTAGGTGGAGCGCGTCAGGCCAGAGTGGGAGGGAAAATGGTTCTGAAAGATCTCGTCTCATTCTTTCCTTTCCTTATCACAAATGGTGTGTAAAGGGTAATTTGGGTTGAATGGGTACAATGGTGAACGTGCACAACCTCTGCAGAGTGTAAAATCTAAATACTTAGCCGTGTCCCCGGTAACGGACAATTGAGCAGCTGAACGAGGACGTCAACGGAAGATTCCACCATTCCAATTTTTTTAAATTAAAAACTTGATGGGTGAACAAGGGTAGAATGAGACTATGGCTTTCATACCATATTTGTCTCAACGAGGTAAAGTTGTTTCAAAAAGTTAGGGAAAAACTTGCTTTCTGCAAAATAGCCTTGAGCTCCACCAGCCAAATAAGCATATAGGTCATAGAGTTATTCCTCTAAGTGTCCACCATAGTGTCACTTGCCAGTTCCATTTTAATGGTTCTGACCCACGTTGTTGCAATATATATCTTATTGCAGACTGTCCTGATGATGAATGAAAGTTTTTACTAAGGGTTTCGAGTCTTCAACCAACATGATCGCATGTGGCACATGATGATGTTTGGGGACTCCATGAAGAATAAATTTTCCGTTGTTTACTCTGTTTACTGCTAGCTTTATGCTATGCAAATTTGTAATGAATATTTTCTAAGTCTGGATCAGCGTTGTAATAAATTGATACTTTGTTGTGATATTACATCGTAACTGTGTGTGCAAACGAATCGATCCAGGGATTTGCACTATACACAGGTATCTGCCATATTTTAGGTGCAGGTACACTACAGATGGTATCAGAGCACTGTGTTGCCTGTAGGTTCGTGCCCTTAGGATTGGAAAAACCTTTTGATCATAGTATTAACTACTTAAGTATTTTGGATCCTAGCGGCATAGTGAGATGAAGCGGCCTGGAAACAAACCTTACATGTCCGCGTACATGAGACCTGTTCCACAATTAAGGGGTGGGCCGGGTGACTGTCTCTCTCACTATAGTGAATATCCAATTTACAAAGAGTTGTTTATATTTGTTGATCACATTGAGATTTGACTTAGTTTTGTCTCTAATTTAATAATGCAAAAATGACTAGTACTTCCTTACCTTATACATTTCTTGATTTAAATTCTTTTCTTTCTTCCTAAAGGATGACGAGCTTCCACTTCACCACTGCGGAGGACTTCGAGGACACCCATTTTGGCTGCTACCTTCTCGACATCGGCGAGAAGATAGGTTTACCGCTACCTCAAGTTAAGGGCTTCATCCTGAAGAAGTTTAACAAGGAGGGCTGTTGGGGGATAAAAGCAACTCAGCCAGGACGTGGAGAAGAGCCCCCGTTGGAAATCAAAATGGTTAGTGACTCCAAAGATAAAGGACTCAATCTCGTCATGCAGGACCTGATTGGACGTCTCTGCGGACGCTATAGCACAAAGTTGAGGGGCCTCTACTCCATTTTCTTTGGAAGGAGAAACGAGGAGGGAGAACCATACCTCTTTGATGTTGGAGATAGAGGCAAAGCAAAGCCCCTTAGTCTGTATTTCCAGGAGTTGGAGGTCCTCGTCACAGAACTTTATGAAGATAGACGCACTGAACTCCTGAAGAACGATGAGTTGTGTGCCTTACTCAAGGAGAACGAGGAAAAGATGAAAGCTCAAGAGGAAGTGACTAAGACCCAAGAAGAAAAGTTTGCTTCACAAGAGGAGAAATACAAGAGACAGGAGAAAAGGGTTCAAGAGAAAAACAAGACTATCAGAGAACAGAAGGCAGAACTCGAGAGCAATGAAGTCGAGTTCGAAGCTGATAGTGACTTGATCAAGCGTCTTCGTACCGAGAAAAGGGAGCTGCAAGAGAAGAAATCTGCCCTGGAGAAAGAAGTGAAGGAATTAAGGGAAGTACTCGACAATGAAGAAATCGAGATTCAGGAAATTGAAGAATAAGAAGATGATATGGTCGAGTAGTTCGTTAGCGAGACTACCATTTATTTACACCTCATCGTTATCTTAGTCTTGTATTGACCTATCTACTTGTGATAAGGCAGTACCTTCCATTGTATTCCACGGAACCTCACGAGTTTATTTTCCAAAACTTTCATGTCTTTTAATCCAGAGTTTTGAGTTGTGTGATGTTTGTTTGTTCTTATAGTGTAGCGTACCTGCACTTTAAATAAGGCAGATACCTGTGTATAGTGCAAATCCCTGGATCGATTCATTTGCACACACAGTTTACGATGTAATATCACAACAAAGGTCAATTTTATTACATCGATGATCCAGAATTACAAAATATTTATACAAGTTGCATAGCATAAAGCTAGCATTGAAAAAGTACACAACGGAATTACAATAGCAGTGAGTCTCTATAACTTTCATGCTGCCACAGGCGAAGACATGTTGGTTGTAGACTCGAAACCTTTAACGAAACCTCACTCGTCATCTGATCACATCTGCAATAAGAAAAATATTGCAACAACGTGGGTCAGATTCCATTAAAAATGGAGTCTGGCAAGTGACACTATGGTGGACACTTATGGAATAACTCTAAAGCCTATATGCATATTTGGCTGGTGGAGCTCAAGGCTAATTTGCATAAAGCCAATTTTTCCTACTCTTTTGAAAACACTTTTCTTGAAATCGACGAGTATGGCATGAAAACCATAAATCTCATCTTCCCTTGTTCACCCATCAAGTTTTATTTCTGAAGTTGGAATGATGGAATCCTCCGTTGACGTCCTTGATCAGCTGCTCAAAATTGTCCGTAACCGGGGACACGGCTAAGTACTTAGTTTTACACTCTGCAGAGGTTGTGCACTTTCACCATTGTACCCATTCAACCCAAGGTATCCTTTACACACCATTTGTGATAAGGAAAGGAGAGAATGAGACGAAATCTTTCAGAAGCATTTTCCCTCCCCATACTGGCTTGACCCGTTCCACCTAACATCCCCCTACATCTGCTTGTCAAGCCGGAGAGAGTCCACGCAACATAATCGATCAAGCCAGAGCCCATATGGCAATGACTGCACTGGAAGCAATCGTCACTTGGAGTTCTTCAGATTCCTCTGTTCCTGGGTGGCCGTTCTCAAGTGTGCATTACTCTTTAGGAACCATAGAAATGGACCGAGTAGCCACTCAACATAAACCATACAACCACTTACCACCCAGGTGTTTCATTAACTTAGTAGATGTGCACTCTCAGGTAAAAATCACCATGCTCACAGCCCTAAGTAGAATAGAAATTCATCCTAGGCGAAGACAGCCATGAGCACAGTCCTGAGTAGTCACTTAACATTTTGTAAAAACCTTTCATCAATTGCATAGCATCAATATTTCTGCTAAGTATGATATAGGAACCTAGACATAGGAATAAGGGATTCTACACAGGTTTAGCATAGCAACACATGCATATAAAAATACACTAAGTAATGCATATAAAAATAGGAAGTTTATGAGGTGTGCCACTTGCCTTTGAATGTTGTCGTTGTTCACAAACTCTTTTCAACAACGAACGTTTGCTCTCCGTTTAATCTAAACAATATAAGCAAACAACAATACAACAATCAACAGCAAGCCAAACTCACCATGCATACAAACACATACTAGATGAATAAATAAGTTTTATAAAACTTTCTAAGGAAAATATGTTTATGCATGATGTGCAAAATATTCCTAAGGCTAGAATTGCTTTTTCATGCCATGGAAATCTTTTAAGTTTATGCAAGTCAAATGTGTTGGTCCAAAAGGACTAAGGACTAAAGTCTTAAGTTGGATATACATACTTTGTTTTATATCTCCTTGAAACAAGCACTCTAATGGCTTAGCCATGATGTGCAAAATACTTAGAGAAAAATACTAAGTCATTTGTTCTAGATGATCAACAATTATTATCAACTCTTTGTAAATTGGACATTCACTATAGTGAGAGAGACAGACACCCGGCCAGCCACTTAAATTGTGGAACAGGTCTCATGTACATGGACATGTAAGGTTTGTTTCCAGGCCGCTTCATCCCACTATGCTGCTAGGATCCAACAACATCAAGATGATAACATCATGATCAAATTTTGTTTAAGTCTAGAAGACAAGATTAGGAAGGAGGGAAAAGAAAGATAGAAAGAAAGATGTAGTTGTCCTCCAGGCTTCATCTCCAGACTTGTAATATTCTCCTTAATGATGTCTTGATTGAAGTTCTGGGTAGTCCTGATGAATCTTCAGACTTGATGATTCTTGTGTCCTCGAGGCTGGTCTTGGATTTACTTAGTCTTCATGAATTCTCAGAGGAGAAGAAAAGACAGAGAGAGAGACTTAGAGAATAAAAGGGAGTTGGCCTTCTTGAACTTCTTCTCACTTTTCTTCTAAGTGCTTGACATCTTGAGGATGCTTCCAGAGTCTGTTTTCTTCTAAGTCCTTCATGAACTTCTTCTTGATTTTCTTCTAAGTGTTTCTTCTCCTTGAAGATACTTCTGAAGTCTTGTTTTTGGCTAAGTCCTTCAATGGTCTTCTAGCTCCATCTTGAAAATTACTAAGCGTCTAGTGCATAGCACTTTTCCCAAAATACTAAGTTTGAAAATAATCCTAACTTAGAGAAAACTATTGAAGAGGGGTTTTCCTTTGAGAATTATATCTACAATACAAAATATGCTATGACTGAAATGCAATTTAAATAAATTCCTAGTTTTGGAAAATAAAATAAAAGGAATCATTATAAGATTAAAGTTTCCTATGACTAAATTTTTATAACAAAATCTTATAATTAATATTAATAGACAGAGAGCATTTAATTAAATCTATTGCAATTGGATTTAACCAAAAATAATGTTTCTCTTAAAAGTTATTTCAAAATTGGTCAAACTATTCAAATTAAACACACAACTATGAAATCATTCAAAAATTGCTCTAAAAATATTTTATAGCAGTGTGATTAATTTCCAAATATTCCAAGGTTTCTGTAACATATTTAATTGCAATTTTTGGATTTATAGAATTAAAGTTATTACAAATATACTCAATTTCACTATTTGAAATTTGAATATTTTATACTAAGTCAAATTTGAATTTTGTCAGATCCAAAATAATCTACATGTCGAGAGCTTTCCAAATATATAAAAATTATTAAATTTGGAGTTGTGGTTAAAAAGTTATAGATGTTTTAATTACAGGGACTAATCTGCAAAACTTCCATTTAAAATTAACATAGAAAATCGATTTACACGCTGGCGCTGACGTGGCTGCTGACTGTGCTGTCTACGTGGCGCTGACGTGGATAAGTTATCGATCTGGGCCGTCAGATCTAGATCTGACGGTCCAGATCAGATCGTACCGGTTCGTCCTCAACTTCTAATCTTAGCCGTGAAATTTAGATCGGACGGTGGGGAACGAAGGACCATACCGTGGCGGCGCTCCGGTGGCCGGCGATGGAGGGGACGGCGGCGCTGCGCTCGGCGTGGTTGGAGGCGACGATGCGGAGCTCCCCCGTACGATCTGAGGCGACGGCGGGGTGCAGATCGTTGCGGCGATGCGAATGGTGGCGATGGTGGGGTCTCGTTCTTCCTCGCGCGGCCGGCAGCAGCGGAAGATGTGCGGCGGCGCTCCGGGAGATCCGGTCGAGCACGGAGCGCTCGACCCACTGCACGAAACCACCGAACTCGGGTCTTAGAAGGTGCGCCCGACGATGGGGAAGTGAGGGGGAGGAATAAGAAAGCTTCGGAGGCTCGGGGCTCACCGGAATCTGCAGAGGACGGCGGCGGACGGTGCGGACTCCGGCGAGGTCCTCCGGCGGCCTGGGGGCACGGTTTAGGTAGGGTTTTGGGGCAAAAGATGCGGCTGGTTCGGGGGATTATATAGGGGGCTGCAGGAGTTCGAATCCCGCACGAATCGGGAAGAAATCGTCTCCGATTCGATCTCCGTTTTCTGCTCTTCGTTCGGTTAGAGGTAGGAGATGATCCGCTGACGTCAGCCAGCATTTTCTTTTCTGATTTTATTTCTTTAATTCATATCTTTTGATTTATAACTCCAAATGATGTCAAATAAATTTCTAAAAATTTGTAAAAATAATATCTTGCTGTTAAACCAGTTGTGGGTATGTTTTGAATATTTTTGAAAATTATTATTTTGAAATATTGCTTAATTACAAATTTGACACTTAAAGTCAAATTTGAATTTCTATCTCATTTAAATTTTCCTTTGGCTAAAATAAATTTGTAGAAATACCCACATTTCAATATGTTTGGGTTTAAGTTATTTAAACTCATTTTCAATATCTAAATTCCTTTTTGGCTTTGGTATACTTATTAATGATAACACAACTATATGAAAATGGAAAAGATAATGTATCCCTTTTTAATTGAAGATAATTTGTGCAACATTTTATTTTATGCATTTGAATCTTCATAACAACTTGGGACAAGACCTTTATTTTTATTTTATTTTATTTAGAATCTATTAATCATTTCATGTTATGAAGAAATAGATGAAATCCATTTAAGCAGATGGAAGGATTATTGGAATGATTATTTGGTTCAATTCAAATACTTATAAAGAAACTAATTTATTTAAAATAAAAAGAATTGTAGTTTGTACAATATTTATCAAATTGTATTTTAAGGTTTTGAAATACATGGGATAATAAAATGTTTTAAACTGTGACATTTGAAATATTAAACTTTGAAGTCCTTTATAGTTGGTTTCCTTATACTTTTAATATTTTATTTTAATAAAAGAAAAGTTTTAAATTTTAGTGATTTTTGAACATTATAAAATGTTGGGATGTTACATATAGGTTGTTGTTTGTTGGGGTAATCTTTCTCCTTAGACCTTTCCGTCTAAAAAAAACTCACCTATACAAAAATCACAGATGCCTCCCCGTCGTACGCCCGATAACAACAACAACGACAACAACAACAATGATGCTATACAACAGTTGATGGCCGCTCAAGCTCAGCTAATGACTATGCTGACCCAGTTCATTGCGGCAACCAACAACAATAACAACAACCACAACCCGCCTCCGCCACCACCCCCCCCCATGTGGATAGACTTACCAGATTTCTGAGGCTCCGACCAAACAAGTTCTCCACTGCAACTGAACCAATTGTGGCAGATGACTGGCTACGTTCCGTGGACAGGGATCTAGTGACTTGTGAATGTACTGACGCTGAGAAGGTGAGGTTCACTACTCATCTGTTGGAAGGACCAGCAATCCAGTGGTGGGAAACTTATCAAATCACCCACCCACTAGAAACCATGACTTGGGAAAATTTCAAGGAAGGTTTTCGTAATGCTCATATCTCCTCGGGCATTATGAACTTGAAGCAGGAAGAATTCAGAAACCTGAGACAAGGAAACAGGAGCCTTAAGGAGTACATGGCTGATTTCCATGCCCTTTCTCGTTATGCCTCTGAAGACATTAACACCGAGGCAAAGAGGAAGGCAAAATTCCTAAATGGGCTGAGTGACGAGCTGAAGATCCCTTTGACAGTGGCATATGCCCCAAATTATCAGACTCTCCTAGATCAGGCTATCATACTGGAGGATAACATCAAGAAGGCTGAAAATAGGAAGAGAAAGTTGAATGTTCACAAACACCATTCTGAAACTTCTTTCAAGAGGCCCTTCCCTCAAGATACAAACCAGGGTCATAAACCTGGCCACTATCCTAGTGGAGGAAGCAACCACAAACATCATGGTCACAACCATAGTGGTGGTTTCAAGGGAAACAATGGGAATCACAAGGGAAATGGAAATGCTGGCCACAACAATGGACAACATCGCCCAAACCCCGAATATAAGAAAGATATCAGCCAAGTCCTATGCTTCAAGTGCAATAACAAGGGTCACTACGCCACTGACTGCCCCGAAAAGAAGGCCGCAGAAGCTGCCAAGCCCAATCCCTTCCAGAAAGGACAGGTGAACCACATCAATGTGGAAGAAGTGTACGATGAACCTGATGCTGTCATTGGTACGTTCTTGCTCAATTCATGCCCAACATTAGTTTTATTTGATACTGGAGCATCGCATTCTTTCATTTCAAGAGCTTTTGTAAACAAACATGGGTTAGTAGTGGAAAATATAGGAAGCCCCATTAGAGTAAGCTCTCCGGGCGGAGAGATGCTAGTAACCTCTGGCTGTAGACAGTTGAGTCTGAAGATTGGAAAGCATCAGTTTCCTACGGACTTGATCATCCTGGAAACACAAGGCCTGGATGTTATCATAGGGATGGATTGGATGTCCCGCTATGCAGGAATCAAAGACTGCGCAAATAGAACCATCACTCTCACCACTCCAGAAGGCTCGAAGATCAACTTTAGATCAAAGTTTGAACTAAAGAAGGTTAGGCTTAATTCTCTTAAGGGGGTTAGTCTCGGTGAGGTCCTTATAGTTAAGGAATACCCTGATGTGTTTCTGGAAGAACTACCAGGAATGCCACCCGATAGAGATGTAGAGTTCCTCATAGAACTAAAGCCGGGAACAGGACCAATTGCTAAAAGGCCCTACCCAATGGCAACTGATGAACTGAAAGAACTCAAGAAACAACTGGAAGAGTTTATGCAGAAAGGCTTTATCCGTCCAAGTTCATCACCCTGGGGAGCCCCGATCCTTTTTGTCAAGAAGAAGGATAGTACTCAGAGATTAGTCACTGATTACCGTGACATAAATGAGCATACAATCAAGAACAAGTATCCGCTACCCAAAATCAATGAACTGTTCGATCAACTAGAAGGGGTTGTCGTCTTCTCCAAGATCGATCTCAGATCAGGGTACTTTCAGATGAAAGTCAGAGAGATGGATATATCCAAGACTGCTTTCGTTACAAGATATGGTTCGTATGAGTACACGGTAATTCCTTTTGGGTTAACCAATGCTCCAGCCTATTTCATGAATATGATGAATAAGGTGTTTATGGATTTTCTGGACAAGTTTGTTGTTGTCTTCATCGATGACATCTTAGTCTACTCCAAAAGTCACAAAGAACACGAAGAACATTTACGTCTGGTTTTGCAATGGCTCCGAGAGCATAAATTATATGCTAAGTTCAACAAGTGTGAATTTTGGTTAAAACAAGTAGGATTTCTAGGACACGTGGTGTCTAAAGATGGGATAGCAGTGGACCCTAAAAAAGTTGCTGCTGTGACAAATTGGGAATCGCCCAAAAATGTGGGAGAAATCCGCAGTTTTCTAGGACTGGCAGGGTACTACCGGAGATTCATTGAAAACTTCTCCAAGATTGCCAAGGCCTTGACTGAACTACTGAAGAAGGGAAAGAAATTTGAGTGGCAGAAGCTTGTGAGACCAGTTTTCAGGAATTAAAGAAGCGCTTGGTGTCGGCACCAGTATTATGCTTACCAGATCTAGAGAAAGACTTCCAGGTTTGTTGCGACGCTTCATATCGCGGCCGAGGAAGCGTATTGATGAAAGAAGGCAAAGTAGTGTCTTACGCCTCAAGACAACTCAAAAATCATGAAGTAAACTACCCCACTCATGATCTAGAGTTAGCTTCTGTGGTGCATGCGCTAAACATATGGAGGCCATATTTATGGGGAAAGAGATGTGAAGTTTTTACGGATCAAAGCCTCAAGTACTTCTTTAACCAGAAAGAATTAAACATGCGACAAAGGAGATGGTTAGAATTGATCAAAGACTATGATTTAAGTCTACAGTACTACCCAGGGAAAGCCAACGTAGTGGCGGATGCCTTGAGCCGTAAGACTTATGTAAACGGACTCACGGCAGGAGAATTGCCTGAAGATCTTTGTAAGGATTTAAGGACCATCGATTGGAGGTGGTACCTGAAGGATTCATAGCATCCTTAGAAGTTCAACCTCTTCTATTTAACAAAATCAAGACAGCTCAGTTAGAGGATAAAGCAGTAAATGAAATCAAGAAGAACCTAAGCGAAGGCAAGGCCAGAGATTTTAGAGAAGATGAAGAAGGAACCGTGTGGTATAAAGAACGCATTTGTGTTCCTGACAATGCCGATCTCAGGAAGTTAATATTTCAAGAAGCTCATGACTCACCTTATTCCATACATCCGGGTAACACCAAGATGTATATGGATGTAAAGGAGAGGTATTGGTGGATCAACTTGAAGCGTGATATTGCTGAATACATTGCAAAGTGTGACGTCTGCAGTCGCGTGAAAGCAGAACACCAAAAACCAGCAGGGTTGCTACAACCCTTACCAATACCAGATTGGAAATGGGAACAGATTGGTATGGATTTCATCACGGGTCTGCCCAGGACTAAATCAGGGTATGATTCTATATGGGTTATAGTCGATCGTCCGACGAAAGTATCTCACTTTATACCCGTGAAGACTACTTACACTAGTGCCAAACTAGCCGACATTTATATGAAGAGGATTGTGTGTCTACATGGTGTTCCCAAGAAAATTGTGTCGGATAGGGGTACTCAGTTTACTTCCCATTTCTGGAATCAGTTACATGAGTCTCTGGGAACTAGGTTAGAGTTCAGCACAACGTTTCATCCGCAAACGGATGGACAGACAGAAAGAGTAAATCAGATCCTAGAAGATATGCTGAGAGCATGCGCTCTAGATTATAAGTCAAGCTGGGATGATAATCTCCCATATGCCGAGTTCTCTTACAACAACAGCTATCAAGCGAGCATAGAGATGTCGCCATTTGAAGCCCTGTATGGAAGAAAGTGCACTACCCCACTACTGTGGAGTGGCGTAGGAGAACGTAGTTTGTTCGGACCAGACATAATCAAGGAGGCTGAGGAAAAAGTCAGGTTGATTAAGGACCGTTTAAAGATAGCACAATCCAGACAGAAAAGTTATGCGGACTCCAAAAGGAGAGAAGTCACGTATGAAGTGGGTGATCGAGTCTATCTCAGAGTTTCACCTATGCGGGGAGTTAAAAGATTTGGAATCAAAGCAAAGGAGAGGTCGCCTATGAATTGGAACTCCCGGAAGCACTTTCCGCGGTTCACAGTGTGTTTCATGTCAGCCAGCTGAAGAAATGTCACCCAGAAATGGCAGAAACACTGCTAAGAGATACGGTGCCACTACAGGAAGTACAGCTAGAAAGTGATCTCACTTATGAAGAAAAAGCCATAAAGATTTTGGAGACCGCAGAGCGTGTCACCCGAACCAAGACCATCAAATTCTGTAAAGTACAGTGGAATCACCATTCAGAAGAGGAATCGACATGGGAAAGAGAAGATGACCTTAAAGAAGACCACCCTCCCCTATTTGCTAGCCAATCCGAATCTCGAGGGTGAGATTCATCTTAAGGGGGTTAGGTTTGTAACATCCCAATTTTCAGAAAAATTTAAAACTTTGCATCCATGCATCATCATCATTAAACTTGTCATATGAATCACATAGAATTTGAATTTAATTATTTAAATATGTTTTAATTGATTTTATGTCCTTAAAATTGTTATTTGAATTTATAATAATGTTCCTTTTATTCTACATTTACTTTAGACAAAAATAATGTCAAAATGATCTATTTTTCACAAGCTTTTCAAATTATATTTTTATGAATTTTTCTGAGAAGTTTTAATATAGTTTTGAAATTGTTTTATACACAAACGAATTAAAAACAGAAAAGCTAAGAAAAAAATATAGCCGGGCCAGCCAGTGGGCCGAAGCCCACTGCTACCTACCGCGCGCGCGTCGCAATCCAGCCCGCCAGCAGCCCAGCGCCATCTCCCTCTCTCTCCGTGTCACTGACAGGTGGGTCCCCCTGTCATCCCCGACCCGGTCTTCTTCCCCAAAATCACGCGCACGTCCACGGTAACCTCCGGCCGGCGATTCCTCCTCGTTAATTCGAGCAATTAAGGACGCGATTCATTGCCTCGCTTACGCCTACAAATAGCCCCCGAGCTCCTCTTCGTTTTGCCCTAGAAACCGCAGCACGGGAGCTCCCAGGCTGCCGTATTTTTCCGTTGCCGCGCCGCCATTGCCGCCGGCCAAAACCTTGAACTCCGGTGAGTCCCGAGCTCCTCTGGTCATCCCTGGTATCCCTCTCGACTCCTCGTAGCCGTGCGCCTCCCTGTGACAACTTAGTTCACTCTTTTCCGCAGCAGTTCGAGGAGGACGTCCGCGACCGAAGCAAGCCGCCGCCCGCAGCAACTCCGGCGAGCAACCAGAGGAGGCAGGAGGAGCTACGACCCCCACCACTTCGCCAACGACGTTGCCTCGACGCCCTCTACCCGTAGGTATGACCCACTCGTCTCGGAACGCAGTAGAACGTCGAGAACGTGCGATGCCGTGCATGTCGCCGCCGCGCGCGCTGCTCCGGCAAGGTCCTCCAGTGACCTAGCGCCGCCAGTTTTTGGTCAACGCGTGTAGGCCGTACGATCTCGATCCTACGGTTAGGATTAGATCTTTATAAGCGAAACAGTACGATTGATCTGGACCGCCAGATCCAGATCTGACGGCCCAGATCAAATCACTTAAACACGTCAGCATGCCCAGTCAGCACACAGTCAGCGCCCAGTCAGCGCTGACGTGTAAATTCTTTTTCCCGTTTATTTAATTTGGCAGTTTTGCAGAAAACACCCTGCATACTGTTTTTATCACTACTTTTTATCTGTTTAACCAAATTTAAATATTTTTATATATTTGAGATCCTTGGAACCAGTAGAACACTTTGGATTCATTAGTTTTCTGTTTTGACACATCCAAAAATTTCAAATATTTTTGATAGTAGTTTAAGTGTTTTTGACATAACTTTAGTTAAAAAAAATTATTTTTGAATAAATCAAATATCTAACAACTTGTTTAGATGCCCTCTGCCGAAATGTCATTTTTACAAAATTTGGTTTTGAAATTTATTTAAGTAAACTAAAGTCCTTGTCATTACCCATTATTCATGATTAAATAATAGAAACAAATTAAAAATTTATTCATGCATATATCATGAAAATCCAAAGAGATACATTTATTTGTTTCTTGACGTTGGAAATAAATTGTTGCATCTCATCTCATGCATAGCATATATTTTTCTTTGTATGAACCTTTGCTTGTGTGTTTATGTGTGGCTCTTTATTTCTTTATTAGACTATTCGGAGGGAAACGAGAATCTTTGCAACTGTAACTGCTGCACTCCCTGTTGCCAAGGCAAGTGGCACACCCCCATAAAAGTACTATTATTTTTCTATGCATGAGTAGATTATTTTCTATAAGCATGTGTAGGATAGTATTGCTATGCAAGCCATGTTAGACCTCTTTATTCCTGTGTCTAGGTTCCTATGAAAATACTTAGTAGAATAGTGATGCTATGCAAAACTATTTTGATGAAAAAGATAAAGTCTACTAAGTTTTAATCAAACACCTGGGTGGAAATTGGTTGCTTGGCTGTATGAGTTGAGTGTTGTTCCCAGGGGATTTACCTGTGGAATATTCACCATTGGAAGGCCACCCAGGAGCAAAGGAATCTGAAGAACTCCAAGTGAAGATTGCTTCTCGTGCAGCCATTGCCAATATGAGCCCTGGCTTGATCAACTAAGCTGCGTGGACTCTCCCCGGCCTGACAGGTGGTGGTAGAGGATTTGTAGGTGGAGCGCGTCAGGCCAGAGTGGGAGGGAAAATGCTTCTGAAAGATCTCGTCTCATTCTTTCCTTTCCTTATCACAAATGGTGTGTAAAGGGTAATTTGGGTTGAATGGGTACAATGGTGAACGTGCACAACCTCTGCAGAGTGTAAAATCTAAATACTTAGCCGTGTCCCCGGAAACGGACAATTGAGCAGCTGAACGAGGACGTCAACGGAGGATTCCACCATTCCAATTTTTTTAAATTAAAAACTTGATGGGTGAACAAGGGTAGAATGAGACTATGGCTTTCATACCATATTTGTCTCAACGAGGTAAAGTTGTTTAAAAGTTAGGGAAAAACTTGCTTTCTGCAAAATAGCCTTGAGCTCCACCAGCCAAATAAGCATATAGGTCATAGAGTTATTCCACTAAGTGTCCACCATAGTGTCACTTGCCAGTTCCATTTTAATGGTTCTGACCCACGTTGTTGCAATATATATCTTATTGCAGACTGTCCTGATGATGAGTGAAAGTTTTTACTAAGGGTTTCGAGTCTTCAACCAACATGATCGCCTGTGGCACATGATGATGTTTGGGGACTCCATGAAGAATAAATTTTCCGTTGTTTACTCTGTTTACTGCTAGCTTTATGCTATGTAAATTTGTAATGAATATTTTTTAAGTCTGGATCAGCGTTGTAATAAATTGATACTTTGTTGTGATATTACATCGTAACTGTGTGTGCAAACGAATCGATCCAGGGATTTGCACTATACACAGGTATCTGCCATATTTTAGGTGCAGGTACACTACATAGATGAATCAGGCATGTCAGCCCCATGACTTATGTGGGCAAAATCTCTATCTTGGTTTTTCTTAAATCCAGCGTCTCCACAAGTTGAAGCTTCCTAATCTCTTTGAGGAGTATTGTAACCTTAACCGAAGATTCATGATCTCTTTGAGGAGTGTTGTAACCTCAACAGCAGTCCCAAGTGTATGTCCTCCAAGTGGTTACTACATTCTTCTAGATCCAAGACTCTTCGGAAAACCTCAAGATTCATATCCGCCTCATCAATCTCATTTGCACACACATCTTGCTGCCTACAAACCGAAAGATCAGGGCATGAACAATTTTTCTGTGATACACTGTCTGCAAGGAAAATGATGAGTAAAAGAATTTGACCCTAAACACACATTGGTAATGAACCCAAAGAAGACATACAGCCGAATGACAGCATAGCAGCGACAGTAAATTTATGAAGCGTTGATACCTTATCATGTCAGTGAATTTTTCCTTGACAGCCGTTGAATCGACACACATAATATCGGCGGAAGCCATCCGATCCATCACATTCGTCACCTGCAACAGTAACGACTTTCAGCTCCACACTCCATCCTTTCTTTTCATCTCATGAGTTCAACAAAGATATGGTACAAGCACAAACTCTACAAATATAGATGCTTCATTCACATTGGAAACCGGTTACTGCTAGACACAACACATGAGACTGAAACTGGTTACTCCTAGGCACGCATTTGTTTCGTGTAAATTTAAGATTGTAAACTATTATCCGAAGGACATCCAACATACTAACTAATTAATCATTTGAATGATTCAAGAGAAAATGGGAGCTCTATTACAAATTTTCTTGTCTAAAAAAGGAGAGCGGTATTGAGATTTGAGGGAGCGTCGAATTGATTCATGGAGGCTGTGAGTATGAGATGAAGGTTCGTCCATATTTACCCTCCGGAATGGCATTGGTGTTGTTGAAGATGAACATGAGGAGGTGGGTTTTGCGTAGGAGAGCGCGGCGTGCAGCGTGCAGCTCTCGCTCGTCGATGCTGCCACTGCCGTCGCGATCATCGGGGACCCGATTTTGATGGTGTCCCCGACGCGCGGAACACCTCCAGGTCGAGCCTCGCCGGCTGTCGTTGCCGCTGCCGCCCCTGCTGCTTCCGGGCGTGGCAAACAGACGACCGCTGTCAGGCACGATGGCCAGCGGGTTGTGCTCCTCTAGCTTGTCCTCACCGATGCTGGTGGGTGGCGCCTCTGGGATACCAGCTCAGGCGGCGGCACCTGGCAAAGGTCCTCGTCGACCGGCCGCACCACCCTGGTTGCAGGCGCTGGAACAACAGCCTCCGACACCGGCCTCGCGAGCCTCCCCTTGATCTTCTCCCCGACGCATCGTCGCCTGGACCCTGCGCCATGTCGCCTGCCCGCCAGCTTGCCGCAGACGCGCCCAGTCGCCGCGCCTGTCCGACTGCTCGGCGGTCCTACGCCTCGGCCGCGCCCGTTTCCGTGCTCGACGGCCGACATCCGCGCACACCAATTGCATGCGCGCCATGTGCCGCCACCGCGCTACCCCTGAATCTTGGCCTAGCTGTGAGTTGCATTTGGGGATTTTTGGACTGCCTCATCGGCTGCCTCCTGCTACGTAACCATATGTCCAGATAGATAGCCGTCGACCCCTTGACCCGGCGCTGCATCTCCCTCCCCTCGCCGCCGGCCTAGCGCCCCGCCTGACTCCCCTCCTTGGGTCGCGTAGGAGCAGAAGAACGACGATGATAGGTGACGAACGCCGCGAAGCTTCTTCCACTCGTCCGCCGGCTCGAGCGCCCCGTCGAGGAGGTCGCCGAGCTCCACGCAGCTTCTTTCACTCGTCCGCCGGCTGGAGCGCCGCGTCGATGAGGTCTCCGAGCTCCTCCCGGAGTTCTAGTCTGGAGATCGAGAGTTGGGGAATCAGATCGCCACCAGATCGCATTGGGGAACTCGTGCGGGAGAAGAGGGTTAGATACTGAGGCTTAATTTTGCACTAACTAAGGGACTAAAGTGTAAAAGGGTGTCCAAAGGTTGTAGGAAGGACTGCAGGTTGATTTCATAGAACCTGAGGGGGTAAAGTGCAACAACGGCGCGACGTACCGGACACCTCATGCCGTATTATATAGTAGAGATAGATAAGGTAGCCGATTTTGCCATCTAATAATTAGATAGAAAATGGGGTTATGTATAGATTCGAGTTAGAATGGCAACCAACGGTAGTAAACAATGGCTAAACAACTACAAAAGTTCATGGATCCTCAGTGTGGGCATAAGCTTGTTACGCTATCTCCTACCACACCTAGAACTGCCTCTGGTAAAAGGCCAACATTCGAGAAGGTCATGCGATTTCTTTCATTCCAAGTGCCCCACATTGCGTAGATGAAGGCCCGTCACTCGCCTCATGGAGCCTCTCTTTCGGGATGGCGGCGATCATAGCATCCTGATGCAAACGGTGGGTGTGTTGTTGGGATACCCTAAGAGGAATGAATGAAGTAGTGCAGCAGCAAGTTTCCCTCAGCTATGAAATCAAGGTTATCGAACCAGTAGGAAATGAGAATTCCCCGGAGGTGTCAATGGCGCCAGAAAAGTGCTTGGCGCGTAGTTGACGTGGGGCCTTGATGCGTATATTTTGCATCACTATTTTATATCATAATTTACTGCTATTCATTGATAATTTGGAGATGATACTTATGTTATTTCATCTATTTTGCATGATTGATGATCATTGGAGGATGGAATCCTGGAGGCTGAATTCTGCTGGAAAAAGCACCGTCAAGATACAATATTTGTGAAGACCAAAAGAACAAAGTGGCCAACTGAGAATTATTTCTGAATTATTTCATTGAGGGAGCCAAAAGGGGAGCCTGGGGTGGGGCCCAAACGGCCCACACCACCTCTCGGCGTGGCTCCCAAGGCTGCCGTGTCAGCAGGCGATGTGGGCGCCCTTGCCCACCACTTGGCGCACCCCTTCGCGTACTTCTTCCCCTCGAAGACCTAAAATTACTACGTTGTACATAAACCATCTCGGCCGCCACCATGAGGCGGAGAAGACAGAGAGAGAAAAGCTCTCCGGCAGGCTGCGTTGCCGCCGGGGAAATTCCCTCCCGGAGGGGGCAAATTGTCGCCATCGTCACCGTCATCAAGCTACACTCCATCACCATCGCCAACACCACCATCTCCACCGCCGACGCCGTTATCTCCATCCATCCACTCCGTTCCCGATGTAACATCTAGGGCTAAACTGTGTGTATTTGATAGGGAAAAATATCCCGGTGTTGATTACTCTCGTTATTGATGCTATTGAGTGAAACCGTTGCACTAGGGTTTATGTTCAGATTGTTGTCCCTCATTATATCACTTCTGATCATGTTCATTATGGTATGTTGTGAGTAGTTTGTTGTGTTCTTGAGGACATGGGAGAAGTCTAGATGTTAGTAGTGAACTATGTTGATTAATATTTGATGTTTTGATATTTAAGTTGTGGTGCCATTCTTCTAGTGGTGTCATGTGAACGTCGACTACATGACACTTCACCTTTATGGGCCTGGGAGAATGCATCGTGTATTCGGTTATCATTTGTGGGGTTCCCGGAGTGACATAAACCTAAACCCCCGTTGGCATTCCGATGCGCGAGGGATCGCAGGATCTCAGAGTTTAAGGCTATGGTTAGATTTATCTTAATTACTTTCTTGTATTTGCGGATGCTTGCAAGGGGTATAATCATAAGTATGTATTAGTCATAGGAAGGGGAGGTGCATTAGCATAGGTTCACCCACACAACACTTATCTAAACACTAAATATTATTCATCAATATAAAGCGAAAGCACTAGACAGAAATCCCGTGTGTACTCAAGAACGTTTGGCCATCATAAGTAAACAAATCGGCTTGTCCTTTTCTCTTAAAAGGATTGGGCCACTCGCTGCAATTATAATTGATGCGCTCTATTTACTTGCACTTTATTTCTCTGTTATATCAAAGTCTGCTACAAACTTGTCTGCTAGTATTTACAGTGAAATCCTCATCAAAACCACTTGTCAACACCTTCTGCTCCTTGTTAGGTTCGACACTCTTATTTATCAAAAGTACTGCGATACACCCCCTATACTTGTGGGTCATCAAGACTATTTTCTGACGCCGTTGCCGGGGAGTGAAGCGCTATTGGTAAGGAAAACTACAACTGTAAGTATTGTTTTTATTTCTGTCTCCTTATTTTCTTTATAATGGAGAAGAGAAATATTGCTTTCCTGTTTAGGATGTCTTCTACCGCTGCTGAGGTAGAACATGAGGCGCCTCCTGATGATATTGTGCCATTTAAAATACTTATGAAAATTATTAAACGTGTTATGAATAACCGCTACCTTGGGGATGGAACTATCCACCCCGGTGATCATTTGCTGTATTTACATGAATTATGCGAGTTGTTCAAGTGTGTAGGTATTACGATGGACGAAGTCAGGAAGAAATTATTCTCCATATCCCTTGGTGGGAGAGCTGCGCATTGGTATAAACTGCTGAAGAACAGGGATTCTCTTGGATGGGAGGAAATTGTACCTCACTTTTATTCTAAATTTTATCCTCCAAGTGAAATTTATCAAGATCGGAATTCTATATATAACTTATGGCCTCATGATGGCGAGAGTATTGCCCAAGCGTGGGGGAGATTGAAGGCATTAATGCTCAAATGTCCCATTCATGAGCTTCCTGGTAATATTATTATTGATAACTTCTATGCAAGACTCTCGTTTGAAGATAAAACATTATTGGACATTCATGTGCTGGATCATTCACTCGTAATAAGAAGGAGTTAAAATGGGATCTTCTTGACCGTATTGAAGAAAATACTGAAGGATGGGAGAATGACAAAGGTAGAGAGTCAGGTATAAAATATGACTTTGAATGCATTAAGACTTTTATGGACACTGATGTATTTCGAATTATGAATAATGCTTATGGTCTTGATTCTCAAGTTGTTGCAAATTATTATAAATCCTTTGCTGATTATTTCGGTTCGCCCAAGAAGGGTTTTGAAAAATATCATGAACCTTATAAAGATAAATCTGTTGTTCCTTAAGCTAAAAGCATTGAAGTTAATATTGTTGATCATATCATTCCTGAGCCTTATGTTGATAAAATTCCTTTTCCTGTTAAATTGAAAGAACATTCTCTTATGGCTAGTGTGGTTAATAAAAGTGATAAGAAAGCTAAAGAACCTGATGAACAAATTAAAGTTGAACCTTCTGTGGCTAAAATTAAAGAACTTGTTTCTGAAAATGTGGGAAAAGAGTATATTATATGTAACGTACCTGCACTTAAAAATATGGCAGGTACCTGTGTATAGTGCAAACCCCTGGATCGATTCATTTGCACACATAGTTTACGATGAATATCACAACATTGTATCAATATTACACAAACAATCCATACTTAGTAAAATAAATAGTTCGATACATCTTTGCATAGCTTAAAACTAGCTCAAACAGTAAAGCAGCGGAAAATAAACTTCAATGAGCCTCCATCATCATGACACGCCACAGGCGAAAACATGTTGGCGCAGACTCGAAATCCCTTAACAAAAACCTCACTCGTCACCTGAATAACCTGTACAAATATTTTTTTTGCAACAGAGTGGGTCAGATTCCATTAGAAATGGAGTCTGGCAAGTGACACTATGGTGGACACTTAATGGAATAACTCTATAGCCTATATGCATATTTGGCTGGTGGAGTTCAAGGCTAATTTGCATAAAGCCAATTTTTCCTACTCTTTTGAAAACACTTTTCTTGAAAGCAAGACGAGTATGGCATGAAAACCATAATCTCATCTTCCCTTGTTCGCCCATCAACTTTTAACTTAGAAATTGGAATGATGGGATCCTCCGTTGACGTCCTTGATCAGCGGCTCAAAAAATTGTCCGTAACCGAGGACACGGCTAAGTACTTAGTTTTACACTCTGCAGAGGTTGTGCACTTTCACCACGAGACTCAAACAACCCTTCTATCCTTGACCCTCATGTAGTGCAAAGGAAAGGAGAAACCTGAGACGAGACCTTTGGAGAAAAGTCAAGGCAGAGCCATTATACCACGTGGCTGCACTGGAAGCATCTTCACTTGGAGAAAACTTTGGTCCCTTTGTTCCTGGGTGGCCCTCCTCAAGTGTACGTACTCAGGTTCACTCATCTAAATGAGCCTAGGTCTTAGCCAGGTGCACCCACCTAAATGAGCCTAAGCAGCCACTCAACTCTAACCTCCATCCTCTTGCCACATCCACCCAGAAGTTTCTTTAACTTAGTAGAAATTTACTTTCCACAAAACAACTTTAGCATAGCATCAATATTTCTACCAAGTTACCCATAGGATTCTAGACACAACTAGTGTAAGGGATATAGTAGTTTCAGCATAGCAATACTATCCAACACATGCATATAAGAAACACACTAACTAATGCATAGAAGATACTTAGGAAATTTATGAGGGTGTGCCACTTGCCTTGGCAACAGGAAGAATAGCAACAGCAGCTGCAACAGTTGTCGTTTCCCTCCGAAATTTCTAACACATCAAACAAGACACAAATAAACATACAAACAAAATAACAATACCAATAAAATGTTATGCATGATGTGCAATATACTTCTAAAAACTAGAGATGCTTGCCATGCCAAGAAATTATTCTAAGTTAATGCAAGGCAAGTGTGTTAGCCAAATATGACTAAGGACCAAGGTCATAAAATCAATTGCTATAAATCAACTTGACTAAGTTGTAAGACTGCTCCTAGTCTTCATCATGTTTGATCTTGAATTCTTCAAATCCTTTGTAGTTTCCTTCATCTTCAATTAGCATTCTAAGGACTTGGTCAAATTCACTAAGGACTTGGTTTATGTCATAAGTGGAAGAAAAGGCAGAAAAAGATACAGAGAAGATATAGTTGATCTCCCAGGCTCCCTCTCCAGACTTGTAACTTTCTCCTTGGTGATGTCTTCATTGAATCATGTAGACTTGATGGTTCAGACTTGATGATTTGTATATCACCAGGGCTGGTCTTGGATATAACTTAGCCACCATGAGGTCCAGGAGGGAAGAAAATAAAAGAGAGAAAGACTTAGAGAAATAAAGGGGGATGATCTTCTTGCAGTTCCTCTTGATTTTCTTCTAAGTGCTTCTACTCCTTGGAGCTGCTTCCGGAGTTTGTTTTCTTCTAAGTCTTCGTTGGCCTACTAGTCTTTATATTGAATTTCCCAAGTTTCTAAGTGAATAATCACTTTACCAGAACAACTATATCGAAAATAAACCTAACTTAGAGAAAAAAAATAACTATACAATAAATATGCCATGCATGCAATGCAATGTTTAATCACAAGAAAACATCAAACTTGATAAAGTATTCTGTGCTAAATTTTCTAAGGAAAAGAGTTGTCAAATTATTATCGAATATTTTCTAAGGAAGAAAATTACTTTGTTTGAGAAGGAAAAATATTTCCAAATACTTTTTGTGACCAAAGTGGTCAAAATATGACTAAGTCATTTTATTATTCGAATAAATAAAGAAAAATAATTTTAATCAATTTTAATTATTAAAATATCACCTAAAAAGCATTTAATCAATATTAATTACAAAACCATAGAAAATTATTCTACACAAATTATTTGAGTATTCCTATTACCAGTACTTAGACGTTTAAATTTTATAGCAAAAGAGTTTGATAAATTTTAAATTTTAAATTTGAAGTTATGTTCAATTTACCATTAATGCCACTTTTGAATTTCAACAAATTTAAATTCAACAATACATAAAAGTAATGATGCCAAAAGTTTCTACTAGTAATAAAATTTCCAAAAATATAAAGTTTGTAATTTTTGGCCAAGCCAATAAAAAGTAGTGATAGATCTAATATGCAAGGACTAAACTGTGAAGAAAACAATAAAAATCTTGCACTGAAGCCCCTGGGCCACGTGTTCTCTTCTGATTGGTGCGGAGCCTCTGACTTCTGGAGTTGTGGGACAAGTGGGCACGGGCGGTTGCGGCGTGGCACTGACGGAGGCGGGACGACGACGTGGCGACCTCCGATTGGCTCGTACCGCTTCCAGTGTATGGATCTAACATGATCTGTTGGATCTGCATCCAACGATCCGAAATCGCTGACCTAGGACGGGCGGCGCGGCTGGCTGGAGCAACACTAGAAACTAGTTCTACAGTAGCTCCATCGCCGGAATCTCACCGGTAATCGAGAGGACGTGTTTGGGAGGACTTGGCGAATACCGTGAGGTGCAGGGCGTTGTGGCGAAGCTGATGGCGTGGTCGAGGATTTAGCGGGCGTCCTGCTCCTCCGTGTATCGCTTGCCGGAGTCGGGGCGGCGGCTAGAGCTTCGGATCACACCGATTGCTCGATCTGCTGAGAGATAAAATACCGCACCACGTCAAGTAGGTGCGCAAGAACAAGTTGAAGCGAGGGGGAGAGATGAGAAGGTCTTGGATGGTCAGGGCTCACCGAAATATGCAAAATACGACGACAGCAATGGCGGCGGTTGTGAGCTTGCGTACAAGCAGCCTAGCGGCTCATAGATGGAAATTTTTTAGGGGAAACGGAGAGGGGTTCGTGGAGTTTATATGTGGGGGGCACGGGCTTCTTATCCCGTAAGAAATCGCCGCGATTTGATCGGATTCCGTTCGGTCTTCTCCGGAAGAGATAGAACTCTGTTAGGATTCGGTGAAGAAGAAGATGATGGTGGGACCCGCATGTCAGCGACAGAGAGAGAGAAGCGGGCTTTTATCGGGCTTCTGCTGGGCCACAGCTAGCTGTGCGCGCGAGAGAGAGAAGTGGGCTTCGGCCAAGTTGGCTCGTTTATATTTTTTTTTGTTTAAAATTTTTTTCTGTTTTGAAACTTTTCTTTAAAATTTGATTTTTAAATCTTAAAAAACATTTCAGAAAGATTCATAAAAATATGTTTTGGAAAGCTAATTTAATTTAGAACTTTTTGGTAGTATTCTTGCCCAAAATAAAATTAATAAATTGGAATATTATAAAAGATACAAATAACATGTTTATGGAATAATTTCCAAAACAAACATAAAAATAAATATTAAACTCAAACTCTTATTTAATTTAAGCAACATGATGAAAAGATGTTGATGCACGGATGCATGAGTGCATGAATGCAATGCTTAAATTTTCTTTTCGAAGTAACATACATCTAGTTTTCAAAAAGTTTTTAATTTTTCTGATTTTTCAAATCGCAGGATGTTACATTATATTTTGTAATGATGCTTCTAATGTTGTCTCTCATCCTGCAAAGCCAAGAAAGGCTAGTGTTCCTGTGTTATCTGTTAAATTGGTGATATCTGGTATTATGGTTTATGTGATATTGGTGCAAGTTCAAGTGCTATTCCTTATGAGCTTTACAAAGAGATTATGCATGAAATTGGCCTCAGCCAACTTGAAGATATTGATGTGGTTATTCAACTTGCTAATAGAGAAACTATCTCTCCCATTAGTATTGTTAGAGATGTTGAAGTCATGTGTGGTAAGACTAAATATCCCGCTGATTTTCTTGTGCTTGGTTCTCCTGCTAGTAAGATTTGTCCTATTATTTTTGGTATACCTTTTCTGAATACTTGTGGTGCTGTTATAGATTGTAGGAAAGATAAAATCCTTACTAAATTTGCAGGTGATTCATATGAACTCAATTTTTTGAAATTTGTTAAAACCCCTTATGAACCCGAATTGCCTAATTAAGATTTTAGAGTAGAACAACTTGCTTCTCTCTCTTGCTCCTACTAATTATATTCAGCAATTTATGGAAGATCATGAAGATGAAACTTTTATGGAAGAAAGAAATGAACTTGAGGACATATTCCTCCGTCAACCTATTCTTAAACATAATTTAAAAGTGGACGACTTGGGTAAAACACTTCCATCTAAAGAGGATCCTGTCTTTGATTTAAAACCTTTGCCTGATAATCTTAAGTATGCTCATCTAGATGAGAAGAAAATATACCCTAATATTATTAGTGCTAACCTTTCAGGTAAAGAAGAGGCGATTATTGGAAATATTGAAAAAACACCGTGGAGCTATGGGTTATACTTAGGATGATTTGAAGGGGATTTCTCCTACTATATGTCAACATTCTATTAATATGGAGCCCGATGCGAAGCCAGTTGTTGAACATTGTGTCCCTAAGAAGTGTGGAGTTACTGTCGTACCTAATGATCATAATGAACTCATTCCTCAAAGAGTAGTTGTGGGTTAGAGAATGTGCATTGATTTTAGAAAGGTTAATAAAGTTACTAAGAAAGATCATTATCCATTACCCTTTATTGATCAAATATTTGAGAGATTAGCCAATAAAACTCATTTTTCTTTCTTAATGGTTATTCTGGTTTCTCTCAAATTGCTGTTAAAACTCAAGATCAAGAGAAAACCACATTTACTTGTCCCTATGGTACTTATGCTTATAGGCGCATGCCTTTTGGTTTATGTAATGCTCCTGCTACTTTTCAAAGATGTATGTGTTCTATCTTTCATGGTTTTTGTGAGGAAATTGTGGTGGTGTTCATGGACGATTTCTCCGTCTATGGCACTTCTTTTGATAACTGCTTGCACAATCTTGATAAGGTTTTGTAGAGATGTGAAGAAACTTATCTTGTTCTTAATTGGGAGAAATGCCACTTTATGGTTAATGAAGTGATTCTTCTTGGACATAAAATTTCTGAAAGAGGTATTGAAGTTGATAGAGCTAAAGTGGAGGCAATTGAGAAAATGCCTTGCCCCCGAGATGTTAAAGGTATTCGTAGTATTCTTGGTCATGCTGGTTTCTATAGAAGGTTTATCAAAGACTTTGACAAGGTATCAAAGCCTCTTACTAATCTCTTGCAAAAAGATATACCATTTGTTTTTTATGTTGATTGCAAGGAAGCTTTTGAAACTCTTAAGAAAGCTTTAATAACCGCTCCTATTGTTCAACCACCTGATTGGAATTTATCATTTGAAATTATGTGTGATGCTAGTGATTTTTTTGTTGGTGCTGTTCTTGGACAAATAATAGATAAGAAGTTAAATGTTATTCATTATGCTAGTAAGACTCTTGATTCTGCTCAATAGAATTATGCTACAACTGAAAAAGAATTTCTAGTTATTGTATTTGCTTGTGATAAATTCAGACAATACATTGTTGATTCTAAAGTTATTATTTATACTGATCATGTTGCAATTACATACCTTATGGAAAATAAAGATGCAAAGACTAGGCTTATTAGATGGGTATTATTGTTGCAAGAATTTGATTTGCACATTGTAGATAGAAAAGGTGCTGATAATCCCGTTGCTGATAATTTATCTTGATTGGAAAACATTGCTAATGATCCTATACCTGTTCATGATAGTTTTCCAAATGAACAATTGGCTGCAATAAGGGTGAGTTCACGAGATGGTCCTTGGTATGCAGATTATTCTAACTTTATTGTTTCGAAGTATTTGCCTCCAATATTTTCAGCTCAACAAAGAAGAAAATTCTTTTATGACTTGACGCATTATTTCTGGGATGACCCACACTTATATAAACAAGGAGTTGATGGTATTATGCGAAGATGTGTTCCGGAGTATGAACAAAAAGAGATATTGAGAAAGTGCCATAGTAGCGCTTATGGAGGACATCACACTGGAGATAGAACCGCACAAAAGGTTTTACAATCAAGTTTTTATTGGCCTATTCTCTATAAAGATGCAAGAAAGTTTATTTTATCTTGTGATGAATGTCAAAGAGTTGGTAATATCTCTAGACGTAATGAAATGCTTGTGAATTATTCTCTTGTTATTGAACCGTTTGATTGTTGGGGATTTGACTTTATGGGTCATTTCCCTTCTTCAGAAGGTAATACACATATACTTGTTGCTGTTGATTACGTTACTAAATGGGAAGAATCTATTCCTACTACAAGTGCTGATGGTGAAACATCATTAAAAATGCTTCAAGAAATTATTTTCTCTATGTTTGGTGTTCCTACATATCTTATGACTGATGGAGGTTCTCATTTTATTCATGGTGGTTATAGAAAGGTTCTTGCTAAATATGGTGTTAATCATAGAATTGCTTCAGCTTATCATCCTCAAACTAGTGGGCAAGTAGAATTATTAAATAGAGAAATTAAATCTATCTTGCAAAAGACTGTTAATAGAACGAGGAAGAATTGGGCTAGTCAATTAAATAATGCATTCTGGGCTTATAGAACTACTTATAACAATCCCATGGGCATGTCTCCTTATAAAATGGTTTATGGAAAAGCATGTCACTTGCCCTTAGAATTAGAACACAAAACTTATTGGGCAGTGAGAGAACTAAATAGAGATTTTAAACTTGCTGGTGAGAAAAGATTACTTAATTTGAGTTCTTTAGATGAATGGAGAAGTGAAGCTTATGAAAACGCTAAACTCTTTAAAGAAAAAGTTAAAAGATGGCATGATAAGAGAATCCTCAAGAGAGAATTTCATGTTGGTGAGAAAGTTTGATTGTATAGTTCTCGTCCTAGATTCTTTACAGGAAAATTACTCTCCAAGTGGAAAGGACCATATGTTATTATGGAGTTTCGTTCGGGTGCGATAAAAATTGCTTCGCTCAAGGATGACTCTACACAAGTGGTAAATGGACAAAGAATTAAGCATTATATTTCTAGAGATTCTTATAATGAAGATGTTGATGTTATTCAAGAAATTTCTCCTGAGAATTACGTTAAAGAAAATATTTTTGAGTTCGCAGAACCTGATTTGGAAAAGGTTCAGTTTCGGTGAGAAAAAGTCCGCAAATTTAATTTTTGGTTAACTGTGATTTATTTCTGGAAAATATGGAAAAATATGAGATGAAAAAGAACAAGACACGAAGTCCGAGGAAACCACACCATCTCGTGGCGTGGCGCCCTTGCTTGCCGCGCCACCAGGTGATGTGGTGCCCTCAGAGCTCCTCTCCTACTCGGTTTCATGATGTTTCCTTCCTTCTATTTCATAAATTTTTGCTATATAATCACCCGAGGCCTCTGAGGTCTGTATATCATTTTTTCGACGTGTTTTTGTTTCGAGCTGTTTTCTGCAAGAATATTGTCCCACTTTTTAGAGTCATCATGGTCTCCACCAACGACTAGGGAAAGAAGACTTTGGAGGATGGACTTCAAGATCCCAAGCTAGAGGAGGACATCAAGAGCGAAGATGAAGAGGAGGAAGAAGAATACATGCGTCGTCACCCTCGTGCAACTGTCGCAAGCATTAGAGTGGTGGAGATCCCCTCTAACCGCAGGACGAGCGCACGGATGAGCACCGGAGGGAGAGTTCCACGTCATCTTCTGGCTCCAAGAACATCTTCATCAAGCACCAACTACGCCTTCTGTCGGGTTATGACTCCCAGGAATCGGGGGTAGTCACTTCCTGAAGTGTTGTTCGAAAGGGGAATGAACGCGGAGGTCTAAACCCTCAAGTGGCTCCGCGACGTTGCTCGCCGGACCCGAAGAAGACGCACACCCGACCAAGGAAAACACCGTCCTTTACCCAGGTTCACTGCCCTCGTGAGGAGGTAAGACCGCTACTCCTGCCTGTCTCTATTATATGTGGGAGGTTACAGTACAATTGAGCTTGCCGGAAGCCCCCTTGAGGCAGTTCTTGCCAGGGGAGAGAAGCAAATGGTCTTCTTCCTCCTCCAGCCAGAGGCTAACCTAACAAGAGCTGCTAGGGTTTACAAGGGTGTTTTGCACGCAAGAAGCCGACCATTGCTACGATGGAGGTCCTCCCTTTTTTATAGGCGCCTCCGGCCTTCTTCTTCGGCTTGGCCTTCAAGGTGGCTCCCACTTGCCAGTGGCGGTGCGGAGCACGAGTCCACCGTGCTCCATTCGTCCATGGACTCGGTCCATTGTTGATAAAGGTGGCGCCGTGGCCGACCAGCGGCCGACCGCGCTCGTATTACCCGCAGGGCGGGCAGTCTCTGAGGTGGAGCCCATGATGACGATCTCTGTTGGAGGGTTGCGCCGTCCACCCGCTTTATCGTCAGAGTAGAAGGTCCTCACAGCTGCGCAGTAGGTGGCGCAGCTTTGTTGACCGCTTTATCGCCAGGGACAGCGACGGGGGTGTGAGCGCCTCTGTACGGGCGTGGCCCAGAGGTCACGTGCGCTCTGTCGAGATTCCTTGGCGACGACGTTTCCCTCCAGGCCTGAGGGGAGATTCCTGCCGGACTTGCCTCAGGCGGGTTGGTTCCTTGACGGGGAGGATCCCCTGAGGCGAGGGGTCCTTGAGGCCCTCGCTCCCCCTTCAGGCCCTCGAGGGGAGTTTCCTCTCGAGGGTCCCGTCAGGCGGAGTCGTCTAGTCCTTAGCCGTTTTGTCCGTCTGGCCCGCGAGCGAGGCCTGGGGGGAATGGGCTCTTGATACCCCAGTTCCCACTGGGCCGACAGTAGCCCCCGGGCCCATGATGGGCACGACTGAGCCCATGGGCTTAGGCGAAGCGTCGTGGGCCCTTAGTGCCCAGCCGGCCTGAGCCACGCGGCACTCGGACGGTTAACGGCTTTGCACGATCTGGGGCGTGAGTCGTGGGGGGTCCCACCACGTCCCGGTAACTGCTCTTGGAGGGGACATAAAGCCCGAGCGCTGCGGCAGGGAGCCGTTACCGTTTCCAACTCTTCGCAGAAAATCCCGCTCCAAAGAGCTCTCCGCCTCTACGCTCTCCTGCGAGTTCCTATTCTCCAACTCCTTCCAGCCTTCGTGCCCGTGACGACGAGTCCTCTCAAGAGCAAAGGCAAGGCCGCCGCGGGGTCTTCTTCCTAGGCGGATGCCACGGAGACCGTGATGGGCGCGGCGCTGCTCGGCGTGCGCGTCAACGAGAAGGCGCTCTCCAAGGTCCGCTACTTGGTGGCGGACCGGACGAACAAGCACGACGCCACCGCCTTGAAGCCCGCGGCGCACGGGAAGCGCCCGCGGGGATTTTTCCCGATCTTCCAGCACTGCCTGGCCGCGGGACTGGTGCCGCCCTACTCTCCGTTCCAGGAGGCGGTGCTGGCGTTCTACCAGGTGCAGCTGCTGCACCTGCACCCCAACTCCATCCTCATCCTCGCCGTCTTCGCCTACCTCTGCGAGGCGTACCTGGGCCTGAAGCTCACGGTGGGTTGTTCCGGTGCTTCTACGCGCTCCGGAACACGGCGAAGAATGAGCACTCCGGGTGCGTCTCGTTCCGCATCGTCGACGGCATGGGGGGAGTCTATATCCCCATGTCCTGGAGCGAGGGCAGGGCCATCACGGCCGTGACAAAGACGGTAGACGACTTCCGCCAGAAGTGGTTCTTCGTCGGGGTGGAGCGTCCCTGCGCCTTCCTCGAGGTCCAGGACGAGCCTCCGGTGAAGAACTCCCACTGGGGCAAGGCTATTTTTGATGGCGCCAAGAACACAAGCCTGATGGGGCGCCTGAGCTTCCTTCGCGAGGAGGGCCTCACTGGGCAAATGGTCGTGGCGGACTTCGTGACCCGTCGCATCGCGCCCCTCCAAGCTCACTCGGTCCCCATGTGGATGTACTCGGGGCCGAACGACAAGATGCGGCTCCACGTCGAGGACAACGATAAGGATGTCGTCGACAACATCCTCTCCGCGCTCTTCGTCAACCCCTCCGTGCTCCCTGCGAACCAGGTCCGCGTGGCGCTCCGGCCTCTTCACCAGTATAACCTGACGGAGCGCATGGCTCGCCTGGAGGAGATGCCTCCGTTCTCCCCAACAGGCCCGGCGGACTCTGACATGCCACTGCCGGCCCTACGGGGAGCGGAGGGGGCCGATTCTCCCTCGGCCTCCGGAGCTGGCCTAGGCGAGGAGGAAGCCGCAGCCGGGGAGGTCTCCTCTTCTAGGGCTGGGCCTCTTACTGACGAGACTCGCGATATCTCGTCAGGCAACGAAGACGCCTTCGTGGTGGTGCCCTCGCGCCCCGTGGAGGAGGAAGCTGAGGAAGGGGAGGCCTCAGGTGCGGAGGACTCTCCGGGGAGGCGCGACCTTCGCACCAAGGCCACCGTGGATTACGCAGGGGCGAGGCTGAAAGGGCATGTGCCCTCATGTATGGTTTTGGTAATTAATGACAATCCCTAAGGACTAATGTGTGTTTTGAGCATATTGCAAGTATGGCTTGAAGTTGTCAAGCCATCACCTATAAGAAGAAAGATGGTATCTTCCATGAGCTTGCAACAAGAAGATCAATTCATATAGCTCATGGAGGATGATGTCATGCCATGATCGTCATCAAGGTTGACTAGTGCAAGACCAAGGGAAGCTGTCAGAGACATGAAGACGAAGCTAAGCGAGACTCTTCCATGATGGAGTATGGTGGAGTATATGGAGGAGTCGACCAAGGGAAGCTGTCGGAGACATGAAGACGAAGCTAAGCGAGACTCTCCCATGTTGGAGTATGGGGGAGTATATGGAGGAGTCTTCATCAAGCATGTGCTAGCAAGCGCAATCAAGAAAGGTGGTCCACTTGAAGAGATCAAGATCGTCATCATCTAGATCAATTGGATTGCTCAAGGCAAAGGTATGATCTTGATAGGGCTATAGGGTAGATAGGCGTACTATCAAGAGGGGCTCTCGAGTGAGTAACTTGATCGCATCTTTGTGGAGAGCTCAAACCTTTGCATGCTTGGCATTTCATCTTTCTTGGTTCTTATTTGTCTTTTCTCCTTGTTGGTTTTTGGTTCTTGTCGTGATCTTCATAACAAGACCAAGTTCTTCGAAAACGGTTTTAGTTTGGAAAACTCGTTGCGTTTTCGGTGTGGAAATATTACCGGTTCAACCTTGAGGAAAGTTCCACACCTTCACATGTGTGGGGACTTTGCTCTATTTATGGTTTTTGTTGGGTACTCCTTGTCAGTGCCTTTCCAACGGAGTTGGTCTCAAATCATTCGGAGTTTATTTGCAAAAGATCTCTCAGTTCTGGTGTTTCTGCAGTTTTTCCAAAGGGCGGAAATGTCCGGACCTTGCTCGGAGATTTTCGAGCCCCAGTCCAGAGATCTCCGAGCGACGGAAGATTTTTGCTAAGTCCAGAACTCAATTGCGTACTGACTCAGTTCAGTTTTCCGGAAATCTCCGGCCCTGGTTCGGATATTTCCGGTCACTAGTTGCAGTTTTTCGCCAAGTCTTATTTGCCTTCAGCAGTGATCTTTTCTTAGCTCGGGTCAGAATTTCTACCGGAAATTTCCGGACCTCAGTTCGGAAATTTCCGGACTGGAGATTCCCAACGGCTAGAAATCTGGGAGGGGCTATAAATACCCCTCCCCTTCTTCTTCCTTGAGCTGACGACTTTCCCCTCTCTCTCTTGCCATTGTTGACCTTGGGAAAGCTTGCCCCCTCTCAAATCCTCCCATGATTCTTGCACATCTTTGAGGGAAAAGAGAGAGGAGATCTAGATCTACAATTCTACCAATCCATCTCTCCTCTAAGTGAGGGGAACATAGTGGATCTAGATCTTTGAGTTCCTTTGTGGTTCTCCCCCTTTGTTCTTGCTCTCTCTTATCCCCCCATAATCATTAGTTGCTTGTGGTGGGATTCGGGAGTGTAGAATTTGTCTCCTTTGTGGTTTCTTGGTTCTTCCTCTCTTATTCCCCCATAAGCATTTGTTGCTTTGTTGGAATTTGAGAGTGAAGGACTTGAGCACTTTGTGTGTTCTTGCCATTGCATCTTGCATCGGTTTGAGCCCTGCACGAGGATTCGTGGTGGTGAAATTCGTGAGCTTGTTACTCTTGGGTCTTGGACCCTAGACGCCTTAGTGGCCGCCTTTGTGGCATAGGACCTTTTGTGGTCAAGGCCTTTGTGGCTAGTTGGGACCTTTGTGGTCAAGACCTCTTGTGGTCATTTGGGAGCCCCCAATTCGGTTGTGGGTGTGTGCCCCAAGGTTGTTGTACGGGATTGTTCTCCGCCCCAAAGGAGTTCATAGTGGAAGGTGGACTCGGACCTTTGTGGTCGAGTTCATCGGAGAAGAAGGTGAGGCCTTTGTGGCGTTGAGCAAACCTGTTGTGGTTGCTCACACCTCTCCAACGAGACGTACACCTTTTGTGGTGGAACTCGGGAATACATCATCGTCTCCGCGTGCCTCGGTTATCCCTATACCCGAGCTCTTTACTTATGCACTTTACTTTGTGATAGCCATCGTGCTTGAAGTTCTTTACCTTGCTATCCCATTGTTGTTTGTGTTGCATAGCATAAGTTGTTGGTGCACATAGCGAACCTAGTATATTTAGGTTGTGTCATTGATAAGTTAAACACTAAGTTTTATTCCGCATTTATCAAGCCTAAATTGTAAAAAGTGTTCCTCGCCTATTCACCCCCCCCCTCTAGGCGACGTCTTTCCTTTCAGTTTAGCCGTGGGCTGCCTCTTTCGCTAAATGCCCTGACGTGATGATGATAACGGATAGAACTTGCGTAGATGCATGATGTTCCATGGATTCTTGACGGGGACACCGTCTTCTGTCTCGAGGCGAGCCGCGCGAGGCCTGGCGATGTGGGTGACCCTGTAGGGACCTTCCCACATCGGGGACAGCTTGTGGAGGCCTTCCCTGGAGAGGATTCGTCTGAGGACGAGATCGCCTGTCTCCAGGGTGCGCGAGCGCACATTGCGGCTGTGTTAGCGCCTCAGGGACTGCTGGTACTTGGCCGCTCGTAGAGCGGCGCGGCGTCTTAGCCCTTCAAGGAGCAGCAGGTCGTCGTTGTGGAGGTCCTCTTGCTGGTCCTCATTAAAGGCCAGGACCCGTGGGGATCCATGCTTTATCTCTGCGGGGAGGACTGCTTCGGCTCCATAGACGAGTGCGAACGGCGTTTCCGCGGTGGGCTTGGGTGGCGTGGTACGGATGGACCAGAGCACCGAGGGTAACTCATTGATCCAGCCCTTGTCGTGGCCCTTGAGGACATCGAAGGTCCTGGTCTTCAAGCCTTTGAGGAACTCTGCGTTTGCGCGCTCAGCCTATCCGTTGCTTTGCGGATGGGCGACTGAGGCGAAGCAGAGCTTGATGCCCATTTTCTGGCAATAGGCTCTGAAGATGCCGCTTGTGAATTGCGAGCCATTGTCGGTGATGATGCGGTTAGGCACTCCGAAGCGGCAGACCAGGCGTCTGATGAATTTCACCGCCGCGCCTGCTGTGATTGTACGCGTTGCCTCCACTTCAGGCCATTTTGTGAACTTGTCGATGGCCACGAAGAGGTAGCGATATCCACCTTGCGCCGTTGGGAAATGTCCCAGGATGTCCAGCCCCCAGACCGCAAACGGCCACGGCCACGAGAGCGGAATGGTTTGAAGGCCTAGTGCTGGTTGGTGGATTTGCTTGGCGTGGAATTGGCAGGCTTCACAAGCTTGAATGATGTCCGTTGCATCTTGAAGCGCTTGAGGCCAGTAGAAACCGATCCTGAAGACTTTTCTTGCAAGGGTGCGGGCGCACGAATGGTGGCCGCATTCCCCGCTGTGGATGTCCTTAAGCAGCAGTTTCCTTCTTCAGGATGGACGCACTTGAGCGCGATGCCGTTTGGGTGCTTGCGGTAGAGATTTCCTGCGAGGATTTGGTATGATTTTTCTTGGCGGGCAATTCGCTCCGCTTCAACATCTTCCTCGGGAAGGATCCCTTTGCGTAGGTAGTCTTTGATCTCGTCGATCCATCCTGCCTCTTGGTGCACCGCTGTGAGCAACACATGCTCCCCTGTTGGGGGCCCACAGCCAGAGGCTCCGCTTGCAGGTGGCGGTGAGAGCGCTTCGTCTGTGCTTGCGGGCAGGGACTCGAGGGGCTGCTTTATGGATGCCTTGACGAGCCTTTCCTCAAAGACACCCGGCAGCTGGGCTTGCCTCTTTGATGCGCGCTTGGCGATGTCATCAGCCTCTTGGTTCTCCTTTCTTGGGATGTGCATGAGCTCCATTCCCCTGAAGTTCTTCTCCAGCCTACGGACCTCTTCAAGGTATGCGGCCATGTGGTCGTCCTTGGCCTTGTAGCTTTTGTTGGAGAAGTTGACGAGCAGCTGGGAGTCGCCCTTGATGAGTATATGCTTGACGCCTAGGGCGATTGTGGCGCGCAGGCCAGCAAGCAACCCTTCATACTCGGCGATGTTGTTGGATATCTTGTCGATTCCGAAGCACAACTGGACTGCATAATACAACTTGTCGCCTTTTGGTGAGGTCAGGACTACACCTGCCCCACCGTGGCGACAAGCGAAAGCTCCGTCGAACTTCATGGTCCAGTAACTGGGCATTGCTGCTCCAGCGGACTCGGGCTCTTCTTCCCAGGGCTCTTCAGGGGTTGGATCAGTCCATTCGGCGACGAAGTCTGCCAGCGCTCTTCCTTTGATTACCCTTGTGGTATCGAAGTGCAAATTGAATGGTTGTAGCTCGATGTTCCAGCCTGCAACCCGATCTGTTGCATTTGGGTTGCGCAGAATTTGCTCCAGGGGGAAGAGGTTACCACCGTGATGGGGTGCCCCTGGAAGTAGTGCCGCAGCTTTCTTGAGGCGATGAGGAGTGCGAGGAGAAGCTTCTGCTGCATCGGGTACCGCTCGCGAGCATCACGCAGTACTGTGCTGACAAAGTAAACTGGGATCTCGATGAGGGTAGTTCCTGTTTCCTTGGCGTCTTTCGCCTGAGGTGGCCCAGCTTGACCCTTGATGGGGTTGGCTTCAAGGGGCTTGTCCTGGGCAGAGGGACGTGGCCTCGAGGGACTTGGCCTCGAGGGACTTGGCCTCGAGGGACGTGGCCTCAAGGGATGTGGCCTCGAGGCGCTTGCTCTCGAGGGACTTGGCCTCGCAGTGCTCCTCCTGGGCCTCAAGTGCGTTAGACTCTTTCAGCAGTTGACTCGGGGCGGTCTCCTCTTGAGGCTTTGGGCCTGGCGTGGGCGTTGTGATGGCCGCCCCTTCTTCGAGCTCTTTATCAGGAGGCTTTTTCTTTGGAGTGGTTGCACTCTTCTTATGAAGTACATGCTCCTCTCTTTCCACCACAAGGACATCACTGGCTGTTTGTGGGGTGGCTGACAAGTACAGCTTCAGGTGCTCGCCAGGTCTTGGGGCGACCATTACAAGTGGGCTTGCCAAGTACTTCTTCAAGTCCTCAAATGCTTTTTCAGCTTCAGGTGTCCACTTGAAGGTGCCCGTCCTTTTCATGATCTTGAAAAACGGCAGGGCTCTTTCGCCGAACTTGGAGATGAATCGACCCAAGATGGCCATGCAGCCCGCCAGGCGTTGCATGTCCTTGAGCCTACGTGGAGGTTGCATTCCTTCTATGGCCTTGATTTTGTCTGTGTTGGCCTCTATGCCCCGATGAGACACGAGGAAGCCCAGCAATTTGCCTGAAGGTACTCCGAAGACGCACTTGGCGGGGTTGAGCTTGATGTTCACCTTGCGCAGGCTGGCGAAGGTTTCTTCCAGGTCCCCGAGCAGAGTATTTCCTTCTCGTGACTTCACGACGATGTCATCGACATACGCTTCAGCGTTTCGCCCCATTTGCCCGCCCAGGGCTATCCTCATTAACCTCTGGAAAGTGGCTCCGGCATTTTTTAGGCCGAAGGGCATGCAGACGTAGCAATACACACCACATGGGGTGAGGAAAGCCGTCTTCTCCTCGTCCTCTTTAGCCATCTTAATCTGGTGATAACCAGAGAAGGCATCGAGGAAACAGAGGAGCTCGCAGCCTGCCGTGGAGTCCACGATCTGGTCAATTCTGGGCATGGGGTAAGGGTCCTTGGGGCAGGCCTTGTTCACGTCGTTGTAGTCGATGCAGAGGCGGCCTCCGCCGGCGGGCTTTGGGACTACCACGCCGTTGGAGAGCCAAGTAGGGTGCGCGACTTGGCGGACGACCTTTGCCGCTTTGAGCTTCTCGACCTCTTTGACGATGAATGCTTGCTTCTCGGGGGCTTGTTTTCTTGCTTTTTGCTTGACGGGGCGCGCGTTTGGGCACACGGCCAAGTGGTGCTCGATCACCTCCCTCGGTACACCAGATATATCTGACGGCGTCCATGCGAACATGTCAGAGTTTGCCTGGAGGAAGGCGACGAGCGCGCTTTCCTATTTGGGCGGCAGCGCGGCGCCAATGGTGACGCTAGCCCCCGAGCCTTCAGCCCCCGAGCTTCCTGAGCTCAGGGAAATCTTCTTTGTAGCAGCTGCCTCCTGGGAGAACAACTGCTTCTTCTTCTTGGGCCTCTCGAGAGGCTCTTGGTCCTCGTCTGCGGGGAAGGCCATGGCGGCGGTCTTGTAGGCTGTCTCCACAGCACGCGTAGCGTCCAGGACATGCCCACGTATGGTGATCGTGCCGGCAATGCCGGGGATCTTGACCATGTTGTATGCATGGTGCGTGACGGCCATGAACTTCGCGAGCGCAGGGTAGCCGAGGATGGCGTTGTACGGCAGGCCGATGTGCGCAACATCGAAGTCGATGTGCTCGGTGCGGTAATTTTCCTCGCTCCCGAAGGTGACGGCAAGCCTGACCTGGCCTAGAGGCTCGATTGAGCCGCTGGTGACCCCCGTGAAGGGCCTCGAGGGCATGAGCCTCTCGTAGGGCACTTGAAGCGCTTCGAACGTATCTATGGAGATAACGTTCAGGCCTGCTCCGCCGTCGATGAGCGTCTTAGAGACAGCTACGTTGTCGATGGTGGGGGTGCAGACCAGCGGGAGGGTTCCAACGGTCTTGGTGGACTTAGGGGTGGTCCTGAGCGTCGAAGGCGATGGTGTATTGCGACCACTTGAGGGGCCTGGAGGTTTCCGTGCTTGGGAGGGCGGCGTTGAGCTCACGGGCGAACTGCTTGAACTGGTTGTTCGACTTCGGCGCCTGCGCCCCCCCTAGGATGCAGGCAATCGCGCCCCTCGGGGCTTGGTAGCCGCCATCTTCCTCGTCCGGGAGGTTGCTGTTCTTTTCTACCGCGTTGGCTCGATTTCCAGATGGTTTCTGGTAGCCGCCCTTGCGCCCGCCTCCGCGGTAGCCACGGCCTCGACCGCGGCCGCCGCTGTCTTCTGCTTGCTCGCGCTCCTTGCTCAACCTTTTGAGGTCATAGCAGGACTCCGTAGAGTGGCCGCGCCTGTTGTGGTAGATGTAGAAGGGGCGGTGATCCTCTTTTCTCTCTCCAGCCTCGGGGGAGTCCCTGCGGGTGCCTTTTGTGTCCGGCTCTGCCGCGAGAACTGCGGTGGCCTTGCGCTTGGGCTCCTCCTTCTTCTTCTGGCTCTTGGACCCCTCAGCGTGATCATCCCCTCTCCAGGACATTTTCACGAAGAGGAGTCCCTCTTCAGCCTTGGCGCACTTGTCCGCCATGTCGAACAGCTTGACCACAGAGGTGAGCTTGTCGTGGATGCCCAGTTTCTCAAGCATCCTGCTGTTGGTGACCCCCTCGCGGAAGGCGGCGATGACTTGAGTGTCGGGGATGTTCGGTATCTTGTTGCGCACTTGGCTGAAGCGCTGGATGTACTTGCGGAGCGTTTCGTCCTTCCTCAGCACCACAGCGCGCAGATCGTTGTGGGTGAGGGCGCGCTCGTACGTCCCCTTGAAGTTGGAGACGAACTGCCTGCAGAGCTCCTCCCAGGAGTTCACAGAGTCCTCCGGGAGGTTCAGGCGCAGAGTCGCGTAGCGCGTGGGAGAACCAGTTGGCCATGACCTTGTCGTCTCCCCCCACAGCTTGGATGGAGGTGGTGTAGAGCTGCAGGAACTCGGCGGGGTTGCTGGAGCCGTCGTAACCCTTGGGAAGAGCCGGCCTGAACTTCTGCGGCCAGACCACGCGGCGCAGGGAGCGTGTGAACGCCATGCAGCCCGAGGTGTACGTAGCGACCCCGTGCTGAAGCGCGTCGCGGTTCTGCTGTCCCGCCTGGCCGAGCTCCTCCACGAGCATGTTCTGTCGGTCTCGCTGGACCTCCATCCCCACACGGGCGTCGGGCGCGGTGCGTTGCACGATCATGCAATCGCGCGGCGAGGTCGCGTGTGACGCAACCCTCTGCGCCGCAGCCGGTGCAGGCCCCGGAGGTGGCGGAGGCGCATTTGTTGCAACCGTGCCCGCGAGAGAGGGGTGTGCGTTGGACTGCGACGGAGCGGGGCGCGTCGTGGCGATGCCGACGAGTTGGTTGAGGTGTTGGAGCCACTGCTCGTGGGCCTCAGCGGTGGGCTGGTAGCGGAGCAGCTCCTGCACCATGAGCAGCGCGGTGTGTGGCGCGGGGTCGGTTCTCCCCGGGCCCGAGCCGCTCGGGCGCTGCGTCGGGTGCGACGACTGCGCGTCCTCCTGGTGCTCAGCGTCGTGCTCCGGCGCCTCCACGTGAGGGCCAGAAGGGACATGCTCCTCTTGGCGGGGTCGGCCCCGCCTTGCGCGGATGGTCGCGCGAGTGGTTGCGCGGGTGGTCGCGGTGCCTGAGGGCGCGCGTGTTCCCGTGGGCGCGCGTCGGCTGACTTGAGCGGTGCGGGTGGTGCGTGTGTTCACCATGGCGCGGAGACGAACTTGAAGGTTGTTGACGCGCCTCAATCCCCTACCTGGCGCGCCAAATGTTGAGTTTATATGTGGGAGGTTACAGTACAATTGAGCTTGCCGGAAGCCCCCTTGGGGCAGTTCTTGCCAGGGAAGGGAAGCAAATGGTCTTCTTCCTCCTCCAGCCAGAGGCTAACCTAACAAGAGCTGCTAGGGTTTACAAGGGTGTTTTGCACGCAAGAAGCCGACCATTGCTACGATGGAGGTCCTCCCTTTTTATAGGCGCCTCCAGGCTTCTTCTTCGGCTTGGCCTTCAAGGTGGCTCCCACTTGCCAGTGGCGGTGCGGAGCACGAGTCCACCGCGCTCCATTCGTCCATGGACTCGATCCCTTGTTGATAAAGGTGGCGTCGTGGCCGACCAGCGGCCGACCGCGCTCGTACTACCCACAGGGCGGGCAGTCTCTGAGGTGGAGCCCATGATGACGATCTCTGTTGGAGGGTTGCGCCGTCCACCCGCTTTATCGTCAGAGTAGAAGGTCCTCACAGCTGCGCAGCAGGTGGCGCAGCTTTGTTGACCGCTTTATCACCAGGGACGGCGACAGGGGTGTGAGCGCCTCTGTACGGGCGTGGCCCAGAGGTCACGTGCGCTCTGTCGGGATTCCTTGGCGACGACGTTTCCCTCCAGGCCTGAGGGGAGATTCCTGCCGGACTTGCCTCAAGCGGGTTGGTTCCTTGACGGGGAGGATCCCCTGAGGCCCTCGCTCCCCCTTCAGGCCCTTGAGGGGAGTTGCCTCTCGAGGGTCCCGTCAGGCGGAGTCGTCTAGTCCTTAGCCGTTTTGTCCGTCTGGCCCGCGAGCGAGGCCTGGGGGAATGGGCTCTTGATACCCCAGTTACCACTGGGCCGACACCTTCCACAACCTAATCCACCTGGATCAAATTGAAAAGATGCCTGAGGGTATGAGGCCAAACCTTTGGAATATGGGTCGTTCTAACAATGCAGGGAAAAGGAGCTCCAAGTCCGATGCAGAGTGGGGAAACAACTCCAAGAGCTGGGACTCGAAGGCTGATGTATTCATGAACCGTATTGAGCACAACACAGAGATGATCCGTGCTCTTGCTTACAAGATTGACGAACTGAAGGAGTTGGTTGAGAAGCTTATTGGGGATTCATCTCCATCACCATCGAAGGAGTAATTCATCATCGGTATTGGCATCTCCCTTAGCTTGTTCCAAGCTTGGGGGGAGTGCCACGGTATCACATTATCTTTCATCTTTTACTTTGTAGTAGTGTCATATCATGAGTAGGGAAGTTATCTTATATGATGGTTTGCAATTTGGAAGTATCTCTCTTTTAGTTGGTTATCTATGTATCCCTTGGTGTGACTTGCCGTTATGGAATATTAATGAGAAGTGTTAGTATTTATTTTCTGCAAACCTTATTTTAGGTTGCAACTTTTATCATGTATGATTGACCTTGTCATTTAGTATTGGTGATCAATTTGGGAACATATAGTAAATCTTTTTTGCTTTGGCAAACTTAGCATTGGTCCATAGCTACAATACTTTGGGACTTAAGAGTAAATAGAATTACATGTGGAATATAACATTCATTGATCTTTCTCACTTGTCTATGACAAGCTTTATATTCACAACTTAAAATTGTGTGTGCTTTCAAGTAAGAATTGCATGATTGTCTTTTACTAAATATATGTTTGTTTGCATCCTTCAACCCTTATGCTTACTACCCAACCTTGCTAGCCAAAGACCTGTATCGAGAGGTAATGCTTCCCATACATCCAAACCTTGAACTAAAACCCCTGCCATCTGTGTACACCATATCTACCTACTATGTGGTATTTTGCGCCACTCCAAGTAAATACTTCTTGTGCTATCTTTATTCAAAATTACTATCCCTTATTTGTGTCAATGTTCATGTGACGCCCGAAAATCGGTACTACGTAGATTTAAGCGATCCCGCCGAAATCCGCATAATAACGATTTTTGGTCGCCCACCAGACATAATGTGCACGCCGAAACATGCACATTATGTGGGTGGAATTGTGGTAACATTACAACAGTTCCGATACATCCACAAATACAACAAAGATAATATTACAACAACGACTCGAACGAGTCAAGATACAATTTATACATGTCGTGGTGGTGTCACGGCAGATGCCATAGGATGGCTAAGTTGTGGGGCCGATGGACGTTGGTGGATCCGGGGAGGGATAGCGAGCTGAAGAACTCACACGGGGAGGATTCCGGTAAAACCGAGATCTCCCAGGAACACGAAGTAAGAACAAAGAACGAGGTGGAAGATCTAACAAACAAGAATAAATGCACGAAGGCACCCAACAGACACACGATATACCCAGGTTCAGGGCCCTCGTGAGGAGGTAACACCCCTACTCCTGCCTTTCCTCTCTATATATCTGTGGTACAAGAACTACAACTTCGCTACAAGATCTCTCAAAGGGAGGAGTACAAAGAGCTAGATGAACTCAAGGTGAGGAGAAGTGAATGCTCTAAGAGTAAATGCAACTATAGCTTTGGCTCTGAAGTTGGTCCCTCCCTCTCAGTAGAAGTTATGGCGCCTTTTATAGAGCTCCGGCCGGGAGAGCCGGAAACCCTAAGCTGTTTTGGCCCCACCGGACAGGACTAGCCGGCATGCCGTCACCGGCTAGTGCGACCTAGTCGCCGGGCTATCCGGTGTAGCCCCTTCGTCATCATCTCGACAAGGACGGCAGGCGCCGTCCTGCACCATCATTGTCCCCCTGTCAGAGACAAGACATGTCTTTGCCCATCCCGGATAGCCTTTTCCGGATTGTCGGGCTAGGCGTGTCAGGTCTTGTCGTACGACGGTCGTACCGGCTGACGCGCTCCCGTGTCAGGCGGGAGGTGACCATCCTTCCGTGTCAGGCGGGAGGTGACCCTACTTCCGTGTCAGGTGGAATGGTACTTCCCCCCGCAACAGACGGGAAAGCCTGCTACGGACCGTTGACGGCCTACCGGGAGCCCTCTCGCCGGATACCTCCTCGCTTGTCACTATTAGCCTCTTCTGCATAAGGTCAAGATCGACACATATATTCCGGTTAGCACTTACCCGGACCACCCATCCGGTAACGCCGAGTACACCTCCATCCGGGAGTCTCTTCGGAGTCCTAGATCCGGGATCCTTTCCGGAGGTGTCCGAACTCATCTCAGGATGCGTAACTCTAGGCCTAGCCTGCCGAAGATGTCTTAGCCTATCAGCAAAGACATCTTCGAGAAGCTAGTTCTTAGAGGAACCACCCGCTCATGCCTGTGCTGCCATTGTGAGGGCCGGGGGGGTCTATTTATAGTTGCTAGACTTGACCTTTGCGCCTGCCAGGAGGCACTCTGTCCTCTACCAGCGCTCAAGGGTCAAGTTGCCCTTTCAGTACAGCAAGAGGTGTCCCTCGCTCTCGCCAAAGGTCAGGTACTGTTGGTACCTTATTGAATTATACCGGGATCTGCCCCTACCCGGGGGGTAGCCCCCGACACTAGTCCCCGAAGCTGGTGTCGCACAGCTACCCCGGACGATGTGCGGGATCAGCTTTAAACAACAACTATCTTCCGAGAACACATGCCACCAGCCTTTCCCCTTCTACCGAAGTCGGTTCTTCCGAGATCTTCTCACCGAGATTATGTTTACCGGGAGGCGAAGCCTACGACCGGATAACACATCCTCACTGAATCTTGACCGTTGGCCTCCTGATGAATTCGAGACTGTGAGCCAGGGCCCACCCGACGTCCCGTCCGAGCAGAAACGCACTCGAGTGCGCCTGCGCAAGCACGCCGTCGCTTGGGTTCCCGCACCGGGATCCGCAGCCGATCCGGAATCCAACCGTTGGGGCCGTGTGGCCCTCGGTGTGGCCGGATCGGACGCTCCGGGTAAGGCCACGTGTCCTGCTGCACAAATCCGATCCCACCACGATCGTGGAGATCGTGGGCGGGAAAACTGGAAACCGCTCCGGAATCCCCCCCCCCCCCCCATAAATAGGGGACCGGAACGGTCTCCTCCTCTTCTTCTCCTTCGCTCTCCTTCCACCATCGTCTCGAGCACGTCGCCGCCGTTGCGCCCGTCACCCGCACGCCGTCGCGCTCGCCGTTCGCCGGAGCTCGCACCCCGCCGTCCCTCTCGCACGTCGCCGACCTCCTCTCTCACCGGTGAGTTGCTCTTCTCTGCTCCGATGCTTTTCTTCGGTAGAGTAACCGCCCGACCCCGGCCGTGCCATAGCACGAGCACGGTTGCGCCGCCGCCGGTGAGCACACTCGAGCGGCGCGCACGAGGCGCACGGCGATGAATCACCGTGGCGGTAGAATGTATATTAGTCATCCGCATTGCGCCTCGCTTCAGTCTAGCGCGAGCCTTTTTTCCTCCCTTTTATCTTGATTATTTAGCACACGGTGGATCTTGTTTCTTATGAACCCGGTAGTGTTTAGCAGTTTGTGCTCCGGCATCCTAGTTTGCGGTAGACTAATTCCGACTAATCGCCGCTGCGCCTGCAGAGTAGCCCGAATACCCCTGCATACTTCTCCGACATGGGCGAAGAACGTGCTCGGGGGTGCTGGGATGGGTCCGAGACGAAGCAGTCAGATCTGGATTGGCTGTATCGGACTCACCGGATTCCTACGGAAGTCGAGAGCCGTCTCCCGGGAGAGGAGGTTGCACCGGAACCCCAACCCGGGGAATATGTGGTATTCCTATCGCACTTCGAGCGTGGGTTTGGGCTTCCGGCTAGCCCCTTCTTCCGCGACTTCCTCGACATGTACGACGTCCAACCTCACCATCTTCCCGCCAACGCCATTATGATGCTCTCGGTTTTCACCACTTATGCGGAGGCATACCTCGGCATATGGCCCTTTGTGGATCTCTGGGCCAAGTATTTCATTCTTCGCCGCCAAGCCATCCCCAATCCGGATAAGAAAATAAAGGACTTAGTCGATTGCGGGGCGGCCAACATCATCCCTCGCGCGGACTCCGGATTCCCCATAGTCAAGGGACTAGAGTCCTGCCGGAAGTGGCAGCGCAGCTTCTTCTACGTGAAGAACCGGGAGCACTCGGGAGATGGTCCGGGATCCTCGAATCCGGATTTCATCAATCTGCCGGAGTTCGTTATTGGCCCTCCGCGCGAATTCCGTCTCTGGAAGCGGCTTCCCGACAACGCCGAGGTCAACTGTATGCACGACGTTCTGAACGCGCTAACCGAGAAGATGACTGGCGATGATCTCCTGCGTTGCTTCATCGTTCGCCGTGTCTGCCCCCTTCAAAACCGAGTGCACAAGATGTGCCACATGGCTGGGAACTATGATCCCACTAGGACCAGTATCTTTGGGCTAGATCACGAAAAGGTCGTCCGTCGCGTTCGAGCTATTGCCCGGACGGAGATGACGGAGGATTACTCTTGGGGTGTCATTGGGGGATCCCGGAAAAAACCATGCAAACAGGTGCTTATATCTGTCTTTCGTGCATTCGCCTTCGTTCATGCGTTCACCTGGACACCGACACGGCCTAATTTATTTGCATAGTTGTTCGAGCGTCAAATCGAAGAAGACGCTGTCCACGCCAACGGGAACTTCGTCCCGAACTTCCCAAAACCGGACGAGATGCCGAGAGAGGATCCCGACGGCGAGGACCATCTCGCCATTCCTTTTGTCAAGGCCCCGGGTAACCCTTCAACCTCAGAGACAGTTTCCATTTCTTCGGATGATGAAGATGAGATTGACTGCCAGATTCTTGATGTTATTGACGCTCTCCCTCTGAATTGGGCCCCAGCAGTGGTTCCGAAACCGACAACCGGGACCAAACGTGCAGAGAGCCGGAAGCGCGCGGCTTCCGACACCGAGGGGGCCGATAACCTCGGCAACCCCCCAAAGAAGAGCAAACCGAGTAAGCAAACGACCGAGAAGCCCGCTCGGCGTCGGCAAAGGGGTCCTCCCCTTGTGGATTCCGGGTATGTTTTCCTTGCCTTATGTTATCTGATTTTGCTTTCTCCACAACTATTACTAAGACACTTCCTTTCAGGGATGGGCTCGAGCTCCCGTCACCTGCTGTTCCTCCTCCTCCCGGGACTCGGACTCCCAGCCCGGCTCGGGCCTCTCCTTCACCTCCTCGCCCTTCTACTCGAAGAAGCGAGCCTGCCACCTCCGGTGCCGCACCGGCTACCGTCGCGACCTCGGATGCACATCCGGTGATCGACGAGATCGCGATACAGGCCACGACCATCTCGGGAGAAATTCTTCTTCCGGATAGTCCGCGCCGGGTGCCCGGGCTTGAGGCAGAGGTCCTTAGTCCTCGCCGGCAACCCGCGGCAAGCGGCCCCTCTCGGCCAGCCGCGACCAAGACCATCTCAGAGAAACAGCCCACAGCCTCCTCCCGGCCAGCTGATCCACCTCTCAAGTCTCGCGGCAAGACTGCTGGGCAGAAAACACCTTCTGCCCCGCCTGCAGCTGCTCCGACATCCTCGGCCCAAGAGCTGGTGCTGCGCACGGGTAAGTTTCCATTGTTACCACCGCCTCCTGTCGAGATCCCTACTGCAGCCTTGCGGATGTTGCGAGCAACCGTCAGCTCCTTTGTATCTTCAGGATCCCGGGACGTTGCTACCACCCGCGCTGCCGGCGGCTCCGGCATTCGGGTTGTTGATGATTTCAACAAGGCCTGGCTTGCCGCCGACGCTTCCGAGACTGCGGGAGACTTGCACGCTGCAGCCCCGAGCCGCACAGCTCAAGCTCTGCATGCTCTCCAGGTGGCCGCGCTGGATGTCACCCGAGTAAGCGAGGTAAGCTTTTCCTCTTTCATCAAAAACACACTTGTTCCTTCCACCACCACTAGTCCCCGAGATTGGTGCTTAGTGCTCTAGATTCCACCGAATAGCAGATCACTAGGTTCCAATCTTAGAGAAAAATCCAGGACTCGGAGACCGAGTCCCCGAGATCCTCCCAACCGGGTAGGTTGCTTCAAAAATTGCTCCATCACCACTAGTCCCCGAGATTGGTGCTTAGTGTTCTAGATTCCACCGAATAGCAGATCACTAGGTTCCAATCTTAGAGAAAAATCCAGGACTCGGACACCGAGTCCCCGAGATCCTCCCAACCGGGTAGGTTGCTTAAAAAATTGCTCCATCACCACTAGTCCCCGAGATTGGTGCTTAGTGTTCTAGATTCCACCGAATAGCAGATCACTAGGTTCCAATCTTAGAGAAAAAATCTAGGACTCGGACACCGAGTCCCCGAGATCCTCCCAACCGGGTTCTTTACATCTTTTCCATACTGACTTCTCCTTCTTTGTCTTGCTTTCAGGAGTGCAGCCAGAAACGCCGCAACATCTTCAACCGGGTTCTTGCTGAACTCGGTCAGTCGAAGAAATGCGAAGGTCGCCTCCGGGAAGAGCGGGACGCCGCGCGTCAGGTCTCTGTAGACCAAAAGGCTGCCCTTGCTACCGCGCAAGCCGAGATCGCGCGCCTCAACGGCGAGCTCGACAAAGCCAAGACTGCCGCGTCCGAGATGAAGAAGTGCTTCATCGAGGCGACCAAGAAGCAGAAGGAGACCTTGGACCAGTCGGTGGAGCGCGCGCATAACGCCGAGACCGAGCTGGCTCTTCTCCGGTCGCGGTCGGATACTTGGCTCACCGAGCTCACCGTACTGAACCGGGATCTCAACAGTGAGTGGACCGACACCCCTCTTTTCTTGTTACTTCCTTTATTTGCTGTTGCTTTTCTTATGACTTAGTCGTTTGACAGCTCTTCTTTTTAAAGGAGAGTTCGAGCACTCCCGCGAGGCTGCCGCCCTTGCTGTTGCCACCGCCCGAGAGAAGCGCGCCGGGAAGGGTCCCATCTCGGATGCCTGGGACATTGAGGATCACCTCACCGCCCTGAAGGCCCGGATAGTACCTCTCCGGTCTATCGGGACGGAGCTCCTCAGCGCCGCGATCCACGTCCACGGCGCACTGTGGCCGAGCATCCGCGGGACGCTCTCGATTCCGGAGCTCTCGAGCGCACTCCGGGGTGCCGGGAGTCGCATCCACGCGTGGAAGCGTTCCGGTGTGCGGGCTGGTGCCGACCAGGTCTTGACCCAAGTACTCAGCTGGTACGAAGGTCTCGATCTGGGGGCGATCCTGCGTCTGCGGACGGTTTCGCCTTGGGTCAACGATCCGGAAAGGGTCCAGCGCCGACAAGAGGTGGCGCACCGCATCGCCAAGTGGGCCAGCATCCGTGCCTTCACCGCCAGCACCGTTTCCTCTGAGTCTGAATCAGATTATGAAGATTCCGAAGACACCGGCGCAACTGGCGACGTGGAAGAGGAGATCCCGGAAGAGGATGATGCTGCCTCCGGTGCTGCGCCCGAGGGCGTGGTTCCCCGGGACGCAGCGACTTCGCCGAGACCCGAGGCCACCGAGACCGAGGTGCGTCCCGACGCCCCGAGCAGCGCTGCCGGACCTGAAGTCGAAGTTGCTCCCGCTGCTCCTCCTCCTGCTGCTCCTAAGGCTGCTGCTCCCGAGGTTGCTGCTCCCGAGGTCTCCGTTGAGAAGCCGACTTCCCCTACCGCTTGAAAAACTAGAGTAGATTCGTTAAATCCCCGGTATGCCGGGTGCAGGATGTATCGTACACTTATATTATTTTCATTACGCATTGAACTATTTGCCATAACAACTTATGTCAATTTATTCTGCTTTGAGTTCCCGAATTGCCTTTCATGTTTACCGTAGTTAGGTAATTTCTGCTCTTGTCTACCATTTCGGCGTTCGACAGTCGAGTCACAAAACTCCACATACGGCATACATTACTTAAAACAATCCGAGTTCCTACTAACCGAATTCCCGACATAAAAAACAGCTAAGTTAGTAAAAAACAAGCATGCCGGACAATTTCCTGCTCCAAGTCCCCGAGACCATTTTCGTGTTTCCCACCTTCCCTCTCTTTGCTCTTGACTACCATTTCGGCGTTCGTCAGTCGAGTCACAAGATGATTTCACATGACATACATTACTCTGACTTTGAGAATCGGACTCGGAACTTTCCCGGCATGCACACACTATAAAAGATAACTATCCGGCAGTCCCCGGGTTCCTTCCCGGGATGCCGGTACAAAACAGTAAACGAACTTGACAAAAATAACAAGACATGCACGTAACCGGGCAGTCCCCGGGTTTCTCCCGGGGTGCCTTACTTTCATTAATAAAAATCCGAGATGCAACATACATTGAGCCCTTTACGTGTAAAAGGGTCGAAGTAGAGCTACATTCCATGGGCGCTTGGTTTCCTCACCGGATTTTTCCATTACACCTTTCCTAGCCTCCTTTGCATCTACAAGGTAATAAGAATCATTGTGCAATGCCCTGCTTATCACAAAAGGCCCCTCCCATGGAGGTGATAGTTTATGCATTCCGGCCGTGCGTTGGATGAGCCTCAGCACCAGATCCCCTTCCCGGAACACCCTCGGGTGTACCTTCCGGCTATGATATCGGCGAAGATTTTGTTGGTAAATTGCAGACCGAGATAGTGCCAACTCTCTTGCCTCTTCGAGTAAATCCACATCATCTTCTTGGGCCTCCTTTGCCTCGGTTTCGGTAAACAATGTTACTCTCGGGGAGTCATACTGTATGTCGGTCGGGAGTACTGCCTCAGCACCGTATTCCATGAAGAATGGCGTGTAGCCGGTAGATCTATTCGGTGTAGTCCGGAGACCCCATAACACCGCCGGTAACTCCTCTATCCAGCATCCCGGAGTTCTCAACAATGGTTCAATCAAACGAGCTTTGATACCGGCTAAGACTAAAGCATTTGCTCTTTCGACTTGCCCATTTGCTTCCGGGTGTGCGACTGATGCTACATCCAGCCGGATTCCCTTCTCAGCACAAAATCGAGCGAATTTCCCCACAGCAAAGTTGGTGCCATTATCCGTGATAATGCTGTGTGGGTATCCGTATCTCAAGATGATGTCTTTCAGGAATTGCACAGCGGTGTGTCCATCGCACTTCCGAATTGGCTTGACCTCTATCCACTTGGTGAACTTGTCCACCATCACCAGTATATGTGTCATGTTGCCTCTTGCCGGTTTGAATTGCCCGACCATATCCAAACACCATACTGCGAATGGCCAAGTGATAGGGATCGTTTTCAATGCTGATGCCGGCATGTGTATCCGGTGAGCAAATCTTTGGCATCCTCCACACTTCCGGACAATATCTTCTGCTTGCTGCAATGCAGTGGGCCAGTAGAACCCATGCCGGAATACTTTCGCCACCAGGGCCCGGGATGATGCATGATGTCCACACTCTCCTTGATGTATCTCCAAGAGCATCTCTTGCCCTTCTGCCGGTTCTACACATCTCTGAAGTACTTCAGTGACACTTCTCTTGTACAGCTCTTGATTGATGACAGTGTATGCTTTTGATCTTCGCAGTATTTGCCGGGCTTCCACTTCATTCTCCGGGAGAGTTCCCTCCAAGATGTAAGCCATAATGGGCTGCGCCCACCCCGGGACAGGTCGAACCGGGAACGCGGGAACGTCTATATCCATTGGTTCTGCCGACATCACCTCTATCATCATCTTTATTTGCCTCTCTGAGCACTGGGACGCAGTCCCCGGGTTCGATGTTATGCTCCCGACATCTACTTCCATGGGTACTGCATCTGAACCAGGCTCCTTGGGGATGAAGATAGAATCTGACTCGGGTGATGGTTGTATAGATGGCTTCCTCAAATGCTCCAGGGCTATCCCGGGTGGGATGGCATCCCGAGATGACCCTAGCTTGGACAAGATATCCGCTGCTTCGTTTTCTCCTCTGGGTATATGCTTGAACTCGCATCCTTCAAAAAATCCGGATATTTTATGCACATGAAACCTGTATAAGGCCATGTTTGCATCGAGGGCATCCCAATTCCCCGACACCTGTTGTACTACGAGGTCGGAGTCACCGAAACACTCTATCTGGCGGATGCCGATCTCCTTGGCGACATTGAGTCCATGAACCAATGCCTCATATTCCGCGACATTGTTGGATGCCCGAAAATGAATCTGCAGCACATACTTCAGTACATCTTGTTTTGGGGAAGTGAGGACCACTCCGGCACCCAATCTGATCTTAGCCTTTGAGCCATCGAAATGCATCCTCCAGAAATTGTAATCCGGCATCGGAGGTTCATACTGCATCTCGGCCCAGTCCACCAAAAAGTCCGGCAGCGCCTGCGACTTGATGGCGTCACGTCTCTCATACGCCGGAGCGTATGGAGACAACTGGATGGCCCATTTGGCTACCCGGCCGCTAGCATCCTTGCAACCGATGATCTCGGCGAGAGGAGCTTCGCATACCACTGTGATCGGGTGTTCCTGGAAGTAGTGCTTGAGCTTGGTCACTGCCATGTACACCCCATATACCATTTTCTGGTAGTGTGGGTAGTTCTGCTTGGATTCCGAGATCACCTCACTGAGGTAATACACCGGCCTCTGTATCAGCTTGCCCCCCTCTTCCCTTTCTACAACCATTGCCACACTGACTACTCGGTTGGTTGCGGCAATATACAACAGCATAGGTTCCTTGGGTAACGGGGATGCCAACACTGGTGCTGTTGAGAGCATTCTCTTCAAATCGTTGAACGCCGCATCCGCCTGCGGGGTCCAAACAAATGTCTTGCTCTTCTTCATCAGTTGATACAGGGGCAAGGCCTTCTCCCCAAGTCGACTCACAAACCGACTTAGGGATGCAAGACACCCGGTAAACTTCTGCACATCTTTGAGACGTACCGGCAACTTCATGCTTTCGATGGCACGAATTTTACCCGGGTTGACCTCGATTCCCCGGCTTGAGATTAGGAAACCGAGTAACTTCCCCGCCGGTACACCGAATGTGCACTTATCCGGGTTCAACCTCATCCGGAATCTTCTTAGGTTCTTAAATGTTTCCCTCAGATCATCTATCAATGAGGCTTTTTCCTTTGTCTTTATGACTATGTCATCGACATAGACCCCGGCATTCCGGCCTATTTGATCATGCAAACATTTCTGCATGCATATCTGGTATGTGGCACCAGCATTCCTCAACCCGAAAGTCATGATACGATAGCAATAAGCCCCGTAAGGGGTAATAAAAGCGGTTTTTAATTGATCATCCGGATTCAAAGGTATCTGGTGGAAACCAGAATATGCATCTAAAAAAGTCAAAAGCTCACTCCCGGCAGTGGAGTCTATCACTTGATCTATCCGGGGTAGTGGAAAGGGGTCCTTCGGACAGGCTTTGTTGAGATTGGTGAAGTCGATGCACATGCGCCACACCTTAAGCAGGAGGGGATCATCTTTCTTCTTCTCTACCAGGACCGGATTCGATATCCAATCCGGGTGCAGCACCTCCATTATGAATCCAGCGGCCAGCAGTATAGCCAGGTGCTCCATGACAGCAGCTCTTCTCTCATCCGAGAGGCGCCTAGTTGGTTGCTTCACCGGCTTCGCATCCGGTCGAACAAACAGAGAGTGCTCAGCCAACTCCCTCGGGACGCCTTGCAGATCGTCACTCAACCACGCAAAGGCATCCCGATTCTCACGGAGGAAGTCGACGAGCTCGCCTTCCTATTTCCTGTCCAAGTTGCTGCCAATGATTACTTGGCGCTCCGGGTTGCTGGGGTCTACACCCACCTTCTTGGTCTCTTTGGGGGGCTGGAATGACGCACCCTGCTCCGGGTTCACCATCCCGGGCATTCCGAGTTGGGAGGTCTTGGCCATCGCCACCACCTGCTGGATCCTCTTCTTCTCTTCCGCGATCACCAGAGACTCGGCTAAGCACGACCCCGCCGATGCACACTCCATGGAGCGCTTGTGGTCTCCCGAGATGATGATTATGCCGTTAGGTCCCGGCATCTTCATCTTGAGGTAGCCCATGTGAGTCGAGATCATGAATTTGGCGAGGGCCGGTCTGCCGATCAGTGCGTGATATGGGCTCTCGAGGTCCACGACCTCGAACTCCAAGCTCTCGGTTCGGCAGTTCTCCCGAGTTCCGAACAGCACCTCAACCCAAATCTTTCCCATGGGCGAGCAAGAGACTCCGGGCACAATGCCGTGGAAGGTTGTCTCGGTAGGCAGCAGGGTGTTCATGGACACTCCCAGCTTCAGCATCGTGTCCTTGTACATGATGTTAATGGCACTGCCATTGTCGATCAGAACCCGGCTGAAGCGGACGTTGAGGTTGGGTCCGACAAAGGTTGGGTCCACCACCAAGGCATACGCTCCCGGCTTAGGCATCACCCGGGGGTGATCCTTCCGGCTCCATGTGATCTCCATCTCAGACCAGTGCAAGAACTTGAGCACTGCCGGGATCACAGCATTCACCTCCAGGGCACGCTGCCGCACACTCTTTCGGTCAGTGGGCTCGGTCACAAAGACCACATAGCTCTGATGCGCCTCCCGGTAGTTACTCTGCTGCTGTCCGCCTTGGTTACCGTTGTCGTTCCGGGTGTGCACCACATTCACTGGGCGAGGTGGGGGTCCTCTCGGAGGAGGGGGAAGTCGGACAGCGTTGGCCCCCGATGTCGGAGGAGGGGGTCTCGGGATATTAGGCCGAGATGCCGGAGCACTCTGTCGAATAGCTCCCGAGCTGCCTTCCTGCAACGTGCGCTGATACCAACTGCACTGCCGGGTAGAATGATTCGCGGGCTTGTTGGCTTCCAGGGTGTGGTAGCAGCATGGCTTGTTCAGCATCTCTTCATACGTCAGGGGCTTCTTTTGTTCCACCCAGGTTTTTTGCACCTCCTGACTCTGACCCCAAGCTGGGCCACTTGTCTTCTGACGCTGGCTGTTGCCAGCATCCTCCTGCTCCCGGGTCACTGCTGCGACGTGCTGCGCGGCATGGTGATACTCGGGCTGGTTCCTCTTGTGGCCGAACTCCTGGCGATCATGGCTCCTGCTCGGTCCTGAACGCTGAGGTCCCGCATTCCTCCTGTTGGAGTCACCGACATCCACCAGGGGTTGCATGGGATCTCCAAGCGTGTAGGTATCGGCGATGCGCATGGTCTCTGCCAAGGTTGTCGGCATCTTTCTCTGCAACTTCTGCCACAGCATCGAGCCATGCCGGCATCCTTGCGCAAACCAGGAGATGGCCTGTGCCTCCACCACTCCTTCGCAAGAGTTGCGAATATTGCTCCACCGGGTAAGGTACTCCCGGTCAGTCTCGTTGCTCCTTTGCCTACAGATGGCGAGCTGCTGAGGTCTGTTTGGCCTTTTGTATGTGCTGATGAAGTTGCTGATGAATGCTTCCTCAAAATCTAACCAGCAATCTATACTGCCAGCTCTCAGGTTGTTCAACCAGATCCGGGCAGGACCTTCCAACATCTACGATATGTAACATACCGCCCATCGTCTGTTTCCACCGGCTATGCTTACTGCAGTTACATAGTCGGTCAGCCAGTCCTCCGGCTTCTTGCTGCCGTCATAGGTCTTGGCACCCCTGTTGAGCTGAAAGTTCCGAACAGGTGGTTCCCGCATAATTCGAGGTCCAAAGTAGGCAGGTCCCGGAGGTCCTTGCTCTTCCACTAACTCGGATTGATGAATCCGGTCAAGCCGGAATCTTGCATCTGCCGGGTTCAGCTGTCTGGTCCCTATTCGAGATCCCAAAGGGTTTTCGTCTGGCTGATACCCGAGTTGCTGTAGCCTCGAGTTGCCATCATTGAGCCTATCCTGTACAGGGATCACGGCCTGCTGGGGGACAGAGACGATCTCCCTCTGAGGGTTTCCCTGTACATGAGGAGGGTTCCGGGGTGGATTACCACGGCCAACCGGGTTATTGTTTCCTACACCCAGGTTACCATCCTCACGGGTACTTCCCGCCTGTCCCGAGTTACGATGTCCGGCTTGCCCTGCTTGTTGGATACCGGCGAAGGCCGGGTCATAGGTCTGCAGCTGCTTGTTCTTCCCGGAACCTCGACTCCGGCTCCGGCTCTTGCTCTTGCTCTTGCTTCTGCTCGGATGCGGGGAAGAGGCCTCTCCATCTGACTTCTGGCTATTGGGTCTGGCTGCGTGCACCTGAGACCCTGCTCCGGGGTTCTTCTTCTTGAAGGCTTGATTCTGACGGTTGGCTTCAATCACCAACTCGTTTACCCGCTCCTGCTGCTTGCGCAGGGCTTCACCGGATAACCCCACCAACTCGGCCATGGCGGCTTCGGCGGCCCTAAGAGTTTTCGCCGGTGAGCTGTACATCGGCTTCCCCGCGGAAATCCGGCTTCCGGTGTTGCTAGTGGTGGCTCCACCAGCCAGCTCCTCATTCACCATTCTTCCTTTCTTGCGCAGATCTGCAATGCGCTTCTCCCGGGAGTCTATCTTAGTGAATCCGTGAGCTGCATTGTACTCCCGGAGGCTAACGCTGAGCTCGCGACGGATCTCGGCGATCTCCTTTGCCTCAGCGAGTAGCAACTTCCGCTGCTCCTCTAACTCAGCCGAAGTGGCCTGGGTATCCGCCTCGGCAGCCACAGGTACAGCTAATTTGGCTACCAGACCCGAGAGGGGATCCGGACGGCGTCGCGGCTGGGACGGCTGCGGATCGCCATCTCGGGCCGCAGGTCTCTCCTGCGGGGGTTTGGCCAAACGGGGGAGGCCGTCGGTATCGCCGTCAGCGTCCTGGTATTCCTCCTCGGTCGCTCCGACCATCATCACTGCGACGGAACTCGGGGAGCGACCGGCACGCAGACCCCGAGCTGCGCAGAGCATGGGAGGGTCCTCAGCCTCCAGGACCACGTCCGGGTAGCTACAGACAACCTCGGTGGCCACGTAGGTGGTGAAACCACCGAAGTCAATGAGACATCCGTTCACCGGAAACAGTCTGTTCCGGAAGCAACCTGCGTTGTCGGAGACGAAGTTCATCTCCCCTAGCCTTACGACTAGGCCAGAGAGAACCCGAACGTCGAAACGAACTGGGGAGCCCGTCCGGATGTGTACACCAGCCAACGCCTCTGTCTGCCCCACGGTGGGCGCCAACTGTCGTGGTGGTGTCACGGCAGATGCCATAGGATGGCTAAGTTGTGGGGCCGATGGACGTTGGTGGATCCGGGGAGGGATAGCGAGCTGAAGAACTCGCACGGGGAGGATTCCGGTAAAACCGAGATCTCCCAGGAACACGGAGTAAGAACAAAGAACGAGGTGGAAGATCTAACAAACAAGAATAAATGCACGAAGGCGCCCAACAGACACACGATATACCCAGGTTCAGGGCCCTCGTGAGGAGGTAACACCCCTACTCCTGCCTTTCCTCTCTATATATCTGTGGTACAAGAACTACAACTTCGCTACAAGATCTCTCAAAGGGAGGAGTACAAAGAGCTAGATGAACTCAAGGTGAGGAGAAGTGAATGCTCTAAGAGTAAATGCAACTATAGCTTTGTCTCTCAAGTTGGTCCCTCCCTCTCAGTAGAAGTTATGGCGCCTTTTATAGAGCTCCGGCCGGGAGAGCCGGAAACCCTAAGCTGTTTTGGCCCCACCGGACAGGACTAGCCGGCATGCCGTCACCGGCTAGTGCGACCTAGTCGCCGGGCTATCCGGTGTAGCCCCTTCGTCATCATCTCGACAAGGACGGCAGGCGCCGTCCTGCACCATCATTGTCCCCCTGTCAGAGACAAGACATGTCTTTGCCCATCCCGGATAGCCTTTTCCGGATTGCCGGGCTAGGCGTGTCAGGTCTTGTCGTACCACGGTCGTACCGGCTGACGCGCTCCCGTGTCAGGCGGGAGGTGACCATCCTTCCGTGTCAGGCGGGAGGTGACCCTACTTCCGTGTCAGGTGGAATGGTACTTCCCCCCGCAACAGACGGGAAAGCCTGCTACGGACCGTTGACGGCCTACCGGGAGCCCTCTCGCCGGATACCTCCTCGCTTGTCACTATTAGCCTCTTCTGCATAAGGTCAAGATCGACACATATATTCCGGTTAGCACTTACCCGGACCACCCATCCGGTAACGCCGAGTACACCTCCATCCGGGAGTCTCTTCGGAGTCCTAGATCCGGGATCCTTTCCGGAGGTGTCCGAACTCATCTCAGGATGCGTAACTCTAGGCCTAGCCTCCCGAAGATGTCTTAGCCTATCAGCAAAGACATCTTCGAGAAGCTAGTTCTTAGAGGAACCACCCGCTCATGCCTGTGCTGCCATTGTGAGGGCCGGGGGGGGGGTCTATTTATAGTTGCTAGACTTGAACTTTGCGCCTGCCAGGAGGCACTCTGTCCTCTACCAGCGCTCAAGGGTCAAGTTGCCCTTTCAGTACAGCAAGAGGTGTCCCTCGCTCTCGCCAAAGGTCAGGTACTGTTGGTACCTTATTGAATTATACCGGGATCTGCCCCTACCCGGGGGGTAGCCCCCCGACAATACAATACAAAGATTCAAATGACAGCGGAAGCAAGATAGTATCCGACTACGGATAAGATACAAATTGGACTAAGAGTCCTGAAGATAAGCAATGGCGCCATATCCCTGCCCAGCCAAGCCGGAGGGATTCCCAAGCTAACGTCGTCAGACTTCAAACCTGTTAACTGCACATAAAGCACATCCCAAAAGAGGGTCAGGGCACTCCCTGGCAAGCAAAACCGACTTGCCTACTTTCTACACCATCTCCCAAAATATAGGGGAGGTGGACTTAGCGGCAGCAGCACTAGCAACCTAAAGAGACACGCTACAACTTCCGTCTAATCAGAGAGGGATAAGAGAGCGCATAAGTAACCATCTACAACTAACACCAAACATAACCCATTCTCGGATTAACCCCCTCAACCAAGTATGAGGAAGCAATTCGGGAATACTCACACATTGAACAAATTTTAGTTACCAGTTATTGTGAAAGTAATTCTATATTACTAGTCAGGTTAATTAAAAATGATTAGGTGTAAGTTGTATATGATCTTGTTAGCCAGCATCATCACCAAGTCGTCCATAACCGTGGACACGGCTCATCGATAAGATTATACCCTGCAGGGGTGCACTACTGGACCCGTACTCGTTCGATCAACCCCAAAAGCAAGCCAGAAGGTAGGGCATCTCAACACGGCAAATCTCTTCTCTACAACCCATCCAGGGAACCGCATGATTGTGTGCACGGCTAATCAGGTCCAATGCCCGCGGGATACGACCTTCATAGCACTCTAAGAACGTGCCACCCTATATGAGAATCGACTACTCCATCATCATGAGATCGTTAGGTAACCATATGCATGTATCAAATGGAAAGCCCGAACTACTTGCGGCGCCCTGGATAAGAAGCGGATTAGATCAAAGCCGCGGGGGGCTCCATAGGGCCTCCCACAAGCGGTTAGTGCGCTCAAAATTGGATCCGAGGACTAGAATTGAGTTCCTAGGTCGACACTTAGCAGAACAAAGCACCTCGCAAGGCCTTCCGCCGGTGCCTTATCTTTTAATTATAATACCCCAATATAGAACAACATTTTATTAAGGTAGAATAATCTATCATACTAAGCAGGTGAAATAAATAAGACATACAGACGACTCGCACAAACAACTCTAAGCATGCGCTACGACTCGCAAGGCTAACAGATAAACATACAACAGGTTATGGGATGTGGGGGTGAAGCTGTATCGGCTGCAGGATAAACATATGATGGGATCGCAATTCAAGAATCGTATCAAGGATAGCATAGATCAAAAGGCAGGGATGAAAGACAATGTATAGGTAAACAAGCAAACTTTGCTTTCCTGGAATCCCGCATGGAAGCAGATCTTGTCGTTGCTCACACAGCTCAACGTCGTATCCGCGAAGAAGCAACAAACACTGGAAAGTGTAAAAGATGCACTTTACAACTACGGCAAAAGATCCAGCATGATCATGTGAGAATGATGCATGACATGGCAAGATGCAATACAATGCAGATAATCCAAATTAAGCGGGAAAACAACCCGGATAATTAATATTTAGGTGCAAGTTATTTATTTACCAGCAATATTAAATGTTGGTTAACATGGTAACACATGGCATGGGTGATCTAATTAAATTAAATTAAATGGAATAGGGCATTATATATTTATTACCCCTAACATTCCATATTTAACTATTTAGTTGCAATTAACAAATTATACTAAGCAATTAAAATAACAGATGCAAAATGGCATACAAATGGCATATTAATATTCCTTGCATTTTTCTGATATTAAAACATATAAAGATTATTTTATTTGGAGTTATAGATTAAAAGTTATTAGCATATTAAGTTTTTGGACTAAACTGCAAAAGGCAGGGACCTATTCGTGATGGGAGAAGTTCCTGTGAGGGCTAAAACGCTAAACAGGAAGTGCAGGGGGCTTTGTACAAAAGTTCCAGTCCCTCAGGACTTTTCTCACCGAAGAAGAACTCGCCCGTGAGGTTGACCAGCGGGACCCAGGCGCCACGCGGCGGGTACGCGCTGCGCTGGCCTCCGCTGTCGATGACATGCGGGGCCCACATGTCAGTGGCGAAGGAAAAAAAGGGGGTTTAATTCTCACAACGCGTCGGGCGGGTTTCGAACCAGCGACCTCACGCATGCCAAAGGATCGCTGGGCTAGCCACTGGGCAAACGATGCGTTTGTGATACAAACTGAGCCGAACCATATAAACACAGATCGGGCAGCGTTGACTGAACAAGAACAGCAAGGTTCAGGCTTTTCTGGATCCGCTTGATGGGAGAGTACAGAGGGGCGGCGACTTCAGTGCGATGCGGGGGGGGGGGGGGGCGCATCGGGGGCGTGGTGTTGCGGGGTGTTTAGACGCTTGCGGTCCGTGTGTGGGGGGGTGGTGTGCGTGCAGGGCGAGAAACCGAGCCGATCTTGAAGCTTGGAGCTTCGGTCGGCCATGGCTATGGCGGAGCATGTCGAGGACGGGTTCGACGATTCCGACGGCTAATCGAGGAGGGGAAGTTGGGGATGGAAAGAAAAGCTCACGGTGAGGGGGCTCGGGGTAGTGGTGCAGCGTGGGGAGGTGCGAGGCCGTCAAATTCCGGCGGCGGAGGGGGCCGGCCGTGGCGGAGACGGAGATGAGGACGACGGCTCGGTCGCTCCCGGAGGGATTTCCTTGCACTGAGAGGAAGTCGTCGTCGATGGGGTGCGCCTGGGCTCCTCTGAGGGCCTTCGTCGGCCACCAAGCAGCGGCGCCATGGCGCGGTGGCCTCCGGTGTAGTTTCTTCGAGGGGAGAAATCAGAGGAGGAAGAGGGGAGGCGGCGGTGCACTGAGGAAGGAGAGGAAGGAGGCTAGGGTTCGGGAGGGGCGCTGGGTGCGGCTATAAAGAGGGGGAAAAGGTGGGAGGAGGGCACATGGTGGGGGCACCATGGCTCCTTTTCTCCCTGCGTGTCTCTCTGGTACGGACGAAGGAGAAGGAGGAGAAGGGCTGGGCCATAAGAGAAAAAAAAGGGAGTTGGGCCAGAGTGGGGGGTTTTGGCCCAGCTAAAGTTTTTCTTCTGGTTTTAATTCTTTTACTTCTTTATTTTTCTGTTTTAGTGTTTTTAAGAAAAATAGAAAAAGAAGAGAGATAGAAACATTTAGCAAAAATAAATAGTTTCAAAAATATACAATTTAATATATTAATTTGAATAGTTGATAAGAATTTAAATACCACATTAATTTGATTTGCATTTAGATTTAAAACTGGAAAAGACTTTAAATGGAGTTATATTAAATTTAAATGCAATTAAACAAATGAATTGACAATTGCATGATGATATGATGATATGATGATGCAAAAGAAAAACAAACGAAAACTCAAAATTGGGATAATCCCGGGGCGTTACAATCGACACCACTAACAAGGGATCGCGTCCCGCGATCCACGCCGAGACCACAGGAAGAGAGGGGTAACTATCGAGTCTTCACGCTCCGGGATGAACTTCTCGACACTCGACACCACTAACAAGGGATTGTTGCTCCACCTTGAAATTCTCGACACCACTAACAAGAGGAGTGGATCACGTCGATGAAGATTCGTGAAGATCAAACCCTAATAGGATAAAAGGCAAGAAATCGTCCACCCACACGTAGGATCCTAAAACTTTGAAAGTTTGGATAAGAGAAGAGACTCCAAATCAAATAAGGTAAGAGGAGAAGTAGAATAGAGGTAAGGAATAAAAAGAATCCTATTGAGATATTTCCAAAATAATTTTTAGTCAAATAGTTTTCGACACTCTATAAACAACGACCGTTAGCGAGGTTATCCTACAGGCTTTTGTGGAGCCGCTGCTTCGATAACCATTCGTATCGAAACAACAAGGAGATCGAAACCAATGCTCTGATACCACTTTGTGACGCCCGAAAATCGGTACTATGTAGATTTAAGCGATCCCGCCGAAATCCGCATAATAACGATATTTGGTCGCCCACCAGACATAATGTGCACGCCGAAACATGCACATTATGTGGGTGGAATTGTGGTAACATTACAACAGTTCCGATACATCCACAAATACAACAAAGATAATATTACAACAACGACTCGAACGAGTCAAGATACAAATTATACAATACAAAATTCAAATGACAGCGGAAGCAAGATAGTATCCGACTACGGATAAGATGCAAATTGGACTAAGAGTCCTGAAGATAAGCAATGGCGCCATATCCCTGCCCAGCCAAGCCGGAGGGATTCCCAAGCTAACGTCGTCAGACTTCAAACCTTTTAACTGCACATAAAGCACATCCCAAAAGAGGGTCAGGGCACTCCCTGGCAAGCAAAACCGACTTGCCTATTTTCTACACCATCTCCCAAAATATAGGGGAGGTGGACTTAGCGGCAGCAGCACTAGCAACCTAAAGAGACACGCTACAACTTCCGTCTTATCAGAGAGGGATAAGAGAGCGCATAAGTAACCATCAACAACTAACACCAAACATAACCCATTCTCGGATTAACCCCCTCAACCAAGTATGAGGAAGCAATTCGGGAATACTCACACATTGAACAAATTTTAGTTACCAGTTATTGTGAAAGTAATTCTATATTACTAGTCAGGTTAATTAAAAATGATTAGGTGTAAGTTGTCTATGATCTTGTTAGCCAGCATCATCACCAAGTCGTCCATAACCGTGGACACGGCTCATAGATAAGATTATACCCTGCAGGGGTGCACTACTGGACCCGTACTCGTTCGATCAACCCCAAAAGCAAGCCAGAAGGTAGGGCATCTCAACACGGCAAATCTCTTCTCTACAACCCATCCAGGGAACCGCATGATTGTGTGCACGGCTAATCAGGTCCAGTGCCCGCGAAATACGACCTTCATAGCACTCTAAGAACGTGCCACCCTATATGAGAATCGACTACTCCATCATCATGAGATCGTTAGGTAACCATATGCATGTATCAAATGGAAAGCCCGAACTACTTGCGGCGCCCTGGATAAGAAGCGGATTAGATCAAAGCCGCGGGGGGGCTCCATAGGGCCTCCCACAAGCGGTTAGTGCGCTCAAAATTGGATCCGAGGACAAGAACTGAGTTCCTAGGTCGACACTTAGCAGAACAAAGCACCTCGCAAGGCCTTCCGCCGGTGCCTTATCTTTTAATTATAATACCCCAATATAGAACAACATTTTATTAAGGTAGAATAATCTATCATACTAAGCAGGTGAAATAAATAAGCCATACAGACGAATCGCACAAACAACTCTAAGCATGCGCTACGACTCGCAAGGCTAACAGATAAACATACAACAGGTTATGGGATGTGGGGGTGAAGCTGTATCGGCTGCAGGATAAACATATGATGGGATCGCAATTCAAGAATCGTATCTAGGATAGCATAGATCAAAAGGCAGGGATGAAAGACAATGTATAGGTAAACAAGCAAACTTTGCTTGCCTGGAATCCCGCATGGAAGCAGATCTTGTCGTTGCTCACACAGCTCAACGTCGTATCCGCGAAGAAGCAACAAACACTGGAAAGCGTAAAAGATGCACTTTACAACTACGGCAAAAGATCCAGCATGATCATGTGAGAATGATGCATGACATGGCAAGATGCAATACAATGCAGATAATCCAAATTAAGCGGGAAAACAACCCGGACAATTAATATTTAGGTGCAAGTTATTTATTTACCAGCAATATTAAATGTTTTTTAACATGGTAACACATGGCATGGGTGATCTAATTAAATTAAATGGAATAGGGCATTATATATTTATTACCCCTAACATTCCATATTTAACTACTTAGTTGCAATTAACAAATTATACTAAGCAATTAAAATAACATATGCAAAATGGCATACAAATGGCATATTAATATTCCTTGCATTTTTCTGATAAAACATATAAAGATTATTTTATTTGGAGTTATAGATTAAAAGTTATTAGCATATTAAGTTTTTGGACTAAACTGCAAAAGGCAGGGACCTATTCGTGATGGGAGAAGTTCCTGTGAGGGCTAAAACGCTAAACAGGAAGTGCAGGGGGCTCTATACAAAAGTTCCAGTCCCCCAGGACTTTTCTCACCGAAGAAGAACTCGCCCGTGAGGCTGACCAGCGGGACCCAGGCGCCACACGGCGGGTACGCGCTGCGCTGGCCTCCGCTGTCGATGACATGCGGGGCCCACATGTCAGTGGCGAAGGAAAAAAAGGGGGGTTTAATTCTCACAACGCGTCGGGCGGGTTTCGAACCAGCGACCTCACGCAGGCCAAAGGATCGTTGGGCTAGCCACTAGGCAAACGATGTGTTTGTGATACAAACTGAGCCGAACCATATAAACACAGATCGGGCAGCGTTGACTGAACAAGAACAGCAAGGTTCAGGCTTTTCTGAATCCGCTTGATGGGAGAGTACAGAGGGGCGGCGACTTCAGTGCGATGCGGGGGGGGGGGGCATCGGGGGCGTGGTGTTGCGGGGTGTTTAGACGCTTGCGGTCCGTGTGTGGGGGGGTGGTGTGCGTGCAGGGCGAGAAACCGAGCCGATCTTGAAGCTTGGAGCTTCGGTCGGCCATGGCTATGACGGAGCATGTCGAGGACGGGTTCGACGATTCCGACGGCTAATCGAGGAGGGGAAGGTGGGGATGGAAAGAAAAGCTCACGGTGAGGGGGCTCGGGGTAGTGGTGCAGCGTGGGGAGGTGCGAGGCCGTCAAATTCCGGCGGCGGAGGGGGTCGGCCGTGGCGGAGACGGAGATAAGGACGACGGCTCGGTCGCTCCCGGAGGGATTTCCTTGCACTGAGAGGAAGTCGTCGTCGATGGGGTGCGCCTGGGCTCCTCTGAGGGCCTTCGTCGGCCACCAAGCAGCGGCGCCATGGCGCGGTGGCCTCCGGTGTAGTTTCTTCGAGGGGAGAAATCGGAGGAGGAAGAGGGGAGGCGGCGGCGCACTGAGGAAGGAGAGGAAGGAGGCTAGGGTTCGGGAGGGGCGCTGGGTGCGGCTATAAAGAGGGGGAAAAGGTGGGAGGAGGGCACATGGTGGGGGCACCATGGCTCCTTTTCTCCCTGCGTGTCTCTCTGGTACGGACGAAGGAGAAGGACGAGAAGGGCTGGGCCATAAGAGAAAAAAAAAGGAGTTGGGCCAGAGTGGGGGGTTTTGGCCCAGCTAAAGTTTTTCTTCGGGTTTTAATTCTTTTACTTATTTATTTTTCTGTTTTAGTGTTTTTAAGAAAAATAGAAAAAGAAGAGAGATAAAAACATTTAGCAAAAAAAATGGTTTCAAAAATATACAATTTAATATATTAATTTGAATAGTTGATAAGAATTTAAATACCACATTAATTTGATTTGCATTTAGATTTAAAACTGGAAAAGACTTTAAATGGAGTTATATTAAATTTAAATGCAATTAAACAAATGAATTGACAATTGCATGATGATATGATGATGCAAAAGAAAAACAAACGAAAACTCAAAATTGGGATAATCCCGGGGCGTTACAGTTCACTAGCTCATGAGAAAATAATAGTTGGGTTTGTCATCTTCCGTACTAATTAAGTAACCCATGACTTGCATGCTACATCTGCTCGTCATTAATATTGCAAAAGGGGTGGTCAGACCACTATAATATCAAAGGTTGAGTTTTCAAAATATAGGCACTCCTGCATGGTTTGAAATTGATTGATGGGCACCCGAGAATTCGGCTAGCCATGGTTATGTTAGAAAGGTGGGGAGGAGTGTCATGGCTGTGAAAGTAAAGAGAACAAGAAGATGAATATGATAAAGGCTTATTTTAAAAAAACGGAATCACCCTTAACTTGCTTAGTATGGAAGATGAAAAGAACTTTATTACGAATCGTTGACAGCCACAAACACCGCTCAAAAACTTACTTTTATGCCCTCTATATGATTTCAAAAAGCTATAAAACAAAAAGCTCTAGCATATGCTTGTATCTCTGCTTCCCTCTGCGAAGGGCCTATCATTTACTTTATGTTGAGTCAGTAAACCTATCTCCTTCTATCTTAAGCGAGCATTTGAGTTGATTGTGACTCAACCATTCATACAATAGTATTGTAAACCATGTCTTTCATTCTTTCTTGCTTAGCACATTGTTGGTATCTAATGAATTTGATTTTTGGAACTATCAACCTATAAATAGGGATGTTTTATCTCTATGTACTTTACTGTGGTTTACCTCTACTTGTTACAAGTTGATTTATACATGAACAGAGTTAATATCTAAGATGACTTGTGCAATTATACATGTGATGCTTCTTGTCCGTATATTTTATATCGATATTTCACTGCATAAACCTGTGGTCATGTTTACCGAGTTCAGCTTCCGCTTGGGGACAAGCGAGGTATAAGCTTGGTGGGAGTTGATACGTCCATTTTGCATCACTATTTTATATCATAATTTTCTGTTATTCATTGATATATATCGTATTTGGAGATGATACTTATGTTATTTCATCTATTTTGCATGACTGATGATCATTGGAGGATGGAATCCCGGAGGCTGAATTCTGCTGGAAAAAGCACCGTCAAGATACAATATTTGCAAGACCAAAAGAACAAAGTGGCTAACTCGAAATTATTTATGAATTAATTCATCGAGTGAGGCAAAAGGGGAGCCTGGGGTGCGGCCCAGAGGGCCCACACCACCTCTCGGCGCGGCTTCCAAGGCTGCCGCGCCAGTAGGCGATGTGGGCGCCCTGGCCCACCACTTGGCGCACCCCTTCGCGTACTTCTTTCCCCCGAAGACCTAAAATTACTATGTTGGATAGGAACCATCTCGGCCGCCACCACGAGGCAGAGAAGACAGAGAGAGAAAAACTCTCCGGCAGGCTACGTTGCCGCCGGGGAAATTCCCTCCCGAAAGGGGGAAATCGTCGCCATCGTCATCGTCATCGAGCTGCACTTCATCACCATCGCCAACACCACCATCTCCACCGCCGACGCCGTCATCTCCACCCATCCACTCCGTTCCCGCTGTAGCATGTAGGGCTAAACTCTGTGTATTTGATAGGGGAAACTCTCTCGGTGTTGATTACTCTCGTTATTGATGCTATTGAGTGAAACCGTTGAACTAGGGTTTATGTTCAGATTGTTGTCAATCATTATATCACCTCTGATCATGTTCATTATGATGTGTTGTGAGTAGTTCGTTGTGTTCTTGAGGACATGGGAGAAGTCTAGATGTTAGTAGTGAACTATGTTGATTAATATTTGATGTTTTGATATTTAAGGGTTGGTGCCATTCTTCTAGTGGTGTCATGTGAACGTCGACTACATGACACTTTACCTTTATGGGCCTAGGGGAATGCATCGTGTATTCGGTTATCATTTGTGGGGTTACCGGAGTGACAGAAACCTAAGCGTATTCCGATGCGCGAGGGATCGTAGGATCTCAAAGTTTAAGGCTATGGTTAGATTTATCTTAATTATTTTCATTATTTTCTTGTATTTGTGGATGCTTGCAAGGGGTATAATCATAAGTATGTATTAGTCCTAGGAAGGATCGGTACATTAGCATAGGTTCACCCACACGACACTTATCTAAACACTAAAGATTATTCATCAGTATGAAGTGAAAGCACTAGAGAGAAATCCCGTGTATCCTCAAGAGCGTTTGGTCACCATAAGTAAACAAACCGGCTTGTCCTTTGTTCTCAAAAGGATTGGGCCACTCGCTGCAATTATAATTGCCGCACTCTATTTACTCGCACTTTATTTCTCTGTTATATCAAAGTCTGCTAAAAACTTGTCTGCTAGTGTTTACAGTGAAATCCTCATCAAAACCACTTGTCAACACCTTCTGCTCCTCGTTGGGTTCGACACTCTTATTTATCGAAAGTACTGCGATCGCCTATACTTGTGGGTCATCAGGCCTGCACACAAACAATCAAGATACTTTGCCCCAACTTAACGGTGAGGGTGTCAATCTTACCGGCTTGCTGTAACAATAATGTTCAAAAATCACTAAACTTTAAAACTTTTTGTTTTGATTAAAATAAAATATTAAAATGCATAAGAAAAACTAACTATAAAAGACTTCAACCAATTTGAAAAAGTCTATTATTTCAAAATTCCCAATGTGTCATTATTTTCAAAAGTTATTTCCAATTAAACATTTCATTATCCATTGTATTTCAAAAACTCTAATATGTAATTTGACAAATGATTTTTCTTAATATAAAATATAATGGTGCACAAAATAATTTGAATTAAAATGAATACATTATTTTTCCCTTTTATTTTCATATAGTATGGGTATTGTTATTTAGTATATTACTAAAGCCTAAAATAAATTCAGTTTCTGAAAATGAGTTTAAGTGACTTAAATTCAAACATAATTGAATACGGGTATTTCATATAATTTATTTAGCCAAAATTAAAATTAATTAAACCTTAGTTTTAAATTAAACATAAAGTGTCAATTTTACATTTAATCAATATTTTGAAATTATTATTTTTGAAAAGTTTTCAAAACACTCCCACAACTGGTTTAACAGAAAGATAATAATTTTACAAATTTTTAGAAATTTGTTTGACATCATTTGGACAATTAAATCAAAAGATATGAATTAAAGGAAAATTCAGAAAAGAAAATGAAAAATTGCTGACGTCATGCTGACGTCAGCCCGTCTTCAACCTCTGTCCAGAAATTGCACCCATTCCTTTCCAAAATTCTTCGCGAGGATTACGCCATCCGTTTCCTTCTCCTGCCCTACAAATAACCCACGCCATCCTCTCCATTTTCCCTTAAGAAACCCTAGCCCGAGAGCCCCCAGGCTGCTCGAGTTCGTCCTCGGAGCTCCGCCATGGCCGACGGCGAACTTCTTCGTTTCCGGTGAACTCCGTCGACCCCGAGACCTCTTTTCATTTTCTTTCTCCTTGTTACAACCGCGCGAACCTCACTGACATCTTTTCCCTAATTTTTCCGCACCGGAGCAAGCAGTCCGTGCACCCCCGAGGAGGACCGCCGCCGTGCGCATCTCCGGCGAGCAATAGGAGGCGGGAGGGAGCGCACCGAAGACCACTACCGCGCCACCGTCTCTGCCTCGATCTCCTCTTCCTTGCGGTATGATTCGTTGATCCCCGTAAGCCGTAGATCGTAGGGAACGATTTTCAGAGCATGTCGCCGCCGCGCGCATCGTCTCCGGCGAGGTCTCCGGTGACCTAGCGCCGCCAGTTTTTGGTCAATGCACCAGATCCGTCCGATCCTCCATCTACGGTCTAGATTAGAAATTTTAAGCGAAGAAGTATCCTCGGATCTGAGCCCTCTCATCTAAATCCAACGGATACGGTTAATTCACTTATCCACGTCAGCGCTGACTCAGCGTGCATAGTCAGCAGCCACGTCAGATCCAGTCAGCGCCCAGTCAACAGATCTGGCACTTTTGCAGAAAAGCTCCTGCATATTCAAACCTTCATAACTTTTTAACCACTTATCCAAATTTGATAAATTTTATAAATTTGGAAAGCCCTCGACATGTAGATTATTTTAGATTGGCCAAAATTCAAATTTCAGTTAGTATAAAATATTCAAATTTCAAATGGTGAAATTGGGTATATTTGTAATAACTTTAAATCTATAAATCCAAAAAATGCAAATAAAATTGTTTTAGAAACTTGGAATATTAGTATTGTTATGCCTCTGTTATAAAATATTTTTGAGTATTATTTGATGATTTAATAGTTGTTTGTTTAATTTGAATAGTTTGAGTATTTTCAACATAACTAGTAATAGAAATATTATTTTTGATTAAATCAAATTGCTATAAATGTAATTAAATGCCCCTGTCTATTAACACTAATTATAAAACTTTGTTATAAAAATTTAATCATAGAAAACTTTAATCTTATAATTATTCCTTTTATTATTTTTTCCAAAAATAGAAATTAGTTAAATTGTATTTATAGCCTAATGCATACTTTATAAATATCACAAATTTTGTATGATATTTCTTAGGATTTAAAATTGCATTGCATGCATAACTTATTTTCACATATAGAAATATTCCCCATAGGAAATCTCTTCAATAGTTTTCTCTAAGTGAGGAATATTTCCAAACTTAGTATTTTGGTAAAAGTACTATGCACTAGACACTTAGGATTTTCAACATGGAGCTACAAGACCAATGAAGGACTTAGCCAAAACAAGACTTCAGAAGTATCTTCAAGGAGAAGAAGCACTTAGAAGAAATTCATGAAGACCAACCAGCAATATTTCTAAGTCTTGCTCTCTCTCTCTCTTTCTTTTCTCTGAGACTTCATGAAGGACTTAGAAGAAAACAGACTCTGGAAGCATCCCCAAGATGTCAAGCACTTAGAAGGAAAATGAGAAGAAGTTCAAGAAGGCCAACCTCCCTTTTATTCTCAAAGTCTTTCCCTCTGTCTTTTCTTCTTCTCTGAGAACTCATGATGACTAAGTTAAATCCAAGACCAGCCTCGAGGATACCAGAAGTATCAAGTCTGATTTATCAAGTCTATCAAAACTTCAATCAAAACATCACGAAGGAGAATATTACAAGTCTGGAGATGAAGCCTGGAAGATCAATTACATCTTTCTTTCTATCTTTTCCCTCTTTCCTAATCTTGTCTTTCACATTTGACTTAAACAATTTTTGATCATGATATTATCATCTTAAAGTTTGTTGGATCCTAATGGCATAGTGAGATGAAGCGGCCTGGAGACAAACCTTACATGTCCACGTACATGAGACATGTTCCACAATTTAAGTGGCTGGCCGGGTGTCTGTCTCTCTCACTATAGTGAATATCCAATTTACAAAGAGTTGATAATAATTGTTGATCACCTCGAAGAATAGAGCTAGTATTTTCTCAAAGTATTTTTGCACATCAAGACTAAGCCATTAGAGTGCTTATTCAAGATGATATAAAATAAAATATTTTATTCAACTTATGACCTTAGCCCTTAGTCCTTTTGGACCAACCTATTTGCCTTGCATTAACTTAAAAGAATTTCATGGCATGACATGCATCTCTAGTCCTTAGAAATAATTTGCATATCATGCATGACATGTTTTCCTTAGAAGTTATGAAGCTTGTTTGTTCATTATGTATGCTTGTATGTGTTGTGTTGTTTTGTTTTATGATTGTTGTATTGTTGTTTGTTTATATTGTTTAGACTGAACGGAGAGACCCGAGTTCGTTGAAAAGAGTTTGTGAACAACGACAACATTCAAAGGCAAGTGGCACACCTCATAAACTTCCTACTATTTTCTATATGCATTACTTAGTGTATTTTTATATGCATGAGTAGGATAGTATTGCTATGCTAAAACTGTGTAGAATTCCCTTACTCATGTGTCTAGGTTCCTATATAATACTTAGTAGATGTATTGATGCTATGCAATTTATGAAAAGTTTTACAAAATGTTAAGTGACTACTCAGGGCTGTGCTCATGGTTGTCGTCGCCTAGGATGAATGTCTATTCTACTTAGGGTCGTGAGCATGGTGATTTTTACCTGAGAGTGCACATCCACTAAGTTAATGAAACTCCTAGGTGGATTGGTTGTTAATGGTGGCGAAGTTGAGTGGCTACTCCGGTCCATGTCTATGGTTCCTGGAGTACGTGCACTTGTGGATAGCCACCCAGCGAACAAAGGAATCTGAAGAACTCCGAGTGACGATTGCTTCCAGTGCAGCCATTGCCATATGGGCTCTGGCTTGATCAATTATGGTGTGTGGACTCTCCCCGGCTTGACAAGCGGATGTAGAGGGTGTTAGGTGGAACGGGTCAAGCCAGAGTGGGAGGGAAAATGCTTCTGAAAGATCTCGTCTCATTCTTCTCCTTTCCTTATCACAAATGGTGTGTAAAGGATAATTGGGTTGAATGGGTACAATGGTGAAAGTGCACAACCTCTGCAGAGTGTAAAACTAAGTACTTAGCCGTGTCCCCGGTACGGACAATTTGAGCAGCTGATCACGGACGTCAACGGAGGATTCCATCATTCCAACTTCAGAAATAAAACTTGATGGGTGAACAAGGGAAGATGAGATTTATGGTTTTCATGCCATACTTGTCTTAATTTGAAGAAAGTGTTTTCCAAAGAGATAGGAAAAATTGGCTTTATGCAAAATAGCCTTGAACTCCACCAGCCAAATATGCATATAGGCTATAGAGTTATTCCATTAAGTGTCCACCATAGTGTCACTTGCCAGACTCCATTTTTAATGGAATCTGACCCACGTTGTTGCAATATTTTTCTTATTGCAGATTTTTCAGATGACGAGTGAGGTTTCGTTTATAGGTTTCGAGTCTACAACCAACATGTTTTCGCCTGTGGCAGCATGAAAGTGATAGAGACTCACTGCTATTGTATTTCCGCTGTGTACTATTTCAAAGCTAGCTTTATGCTATGCAACTTGTAATGAATATTTTGTAAGTCTGGATCATCAATGTAATAAAATTGATACTTTATTGTGATATTACATCGTAAACTGTGTGTGCAAACGAATCGATCCAGGGATTTTCACTATACACATGTATCTGCCTTATTTAAAGTGCAGGTACGTTACAAACAAAGGATTAAACGTATGTGTGGAAGAAAAATGTTTGTTTGCAGAAAGTAACAGGTTTGCAGTTTGTGGTTTATTAGATTAAAGAGAAGGACCGGGGTCCATAGTTCACTAGTGGTGTCTCTCCATAAATAATAATAACATTCATGCGGGTAAACAAATTACAGCTGGGCAATTGATAGAATAATGATGAGCAAACCAATGCATATACCAACGTTATGATGTCTAGTGTGAGATTCATTTGGGCATTACAACAATATACATAGACCGTTCCAACCACATTTATGACTAATAATCCACCTTCCGGTTAGCGTCCGCACCCCTTTCAGTATTATGTTATATGCAACAGATTACGTCTTAAGCACTGTGTGTAAAGTAAGTAATTAACATCATCCTTAGACAAAGTACTACTGTTTTATCCCTAGTAGCAACAGTACATCTACAACCTTAGAGCTAGTTGTCACCACCCCAGATTAAATAGAGACATGAACCTACTATCGAGCATAAACACCCCCTCTTGGAGTCAAAAGCATCTACTTGGCTAGAGCATACACTGGAAACAGAGAGCATCCAAGATCATTAAATAGCACACACATGATATATTATGAAGCAATAAATTTAGTACTCAATATTCATCGGATCCCAGCAAACACAACATGAAGTATTACATAACGGTGATCTTGATCATGATAGGCAGCTCACAAGATCTAAACATGATAGCACAAGAGGAGAATACAACCATCTAGCTACTGTTATGGACCCGTAGTCCAAGGGTGAACTACTCACGCATCAGTCTGAAGGCAGGCATGGTGACGTAGAGCCCTCCGGTGACGATTCCCCCTCCCGGCAGGGTGCCGGGGAGAAGTTCCGATCTCTCCCGAATTGGTGTTGAGGACGGCTCGGGACCCGTAAAGGAAACAATAAACACCGTGCTAGGGTTTTTGGTTTGGGGGGGTACTTGCAGGCGAAAGGGCGAGGTCGGTGGACCCCCGAGGCGCCCAATTCATGTCCTCGCGCGGCCAAATCCTTTACCGCGCGAGCACCTGATGACGGCGCCTCGGCTGCCCACTTCGTCTCGTGTTCGGTCTTCTGGAACGTTCCCGATTAAAAACGGTCTCAGAAAATAAAACGTCCAATTCCGAGAATATTTCCTTAATTACTTTTCTGAAACCAAAAACAACAAAAAACAGTGAACTGGCACTGTGGCATCTTGTTAATAGGTTAGTCCCAGAAACTGCATAAAACTTTATAAAATGCATATAAAACATGTAATAGGTTGGTATAATATAGCATGGAACATAAGAAATTATAGATACGTTGGAGACGTATCAACATCCCCGAGCTTAGTTCTACTCGTCCCGAGTAGGCAAGAACGATAAAAGAAGAATAATTTCTGAAGTAACATGCTTTAACACAATCTTGAGCACGTAATAATGTAAGCCATGTAAACTGAGATCAAATGAATATGAGCTGTAGTTTATATTGATATCAAATGACTAATAAATAAACAAGTAGGCAAAGCAAAGCAAAGATTTCAATGATATAGTACTAGATAGTGATACGCCTCCAACGTATCTATTATTTCTTATGTTCCATGCTATGTTATATCATGTTATTACATGTTTTATATGCATTTTATATAGTTTTATGCATTGTTTGGGACTAACCTATTAACAAGATGACAAAGTGTCAGTTCCCTGTTTTCTGCTGTTTTTTGTTTCAGAAAATTACTTAAGGAAATATTCTCGGAATTGAAAATAAAAGATCCTGCAATTATTTTTGAAATATTTGCGTTCTAGAACGTCGAAAACGAGACGGAGAAGAGCCACGAGGCCGCCACACCACCTGGTGGCGCGGCTCCCTTTCTGGCCGCGCAAGGAGGTGGTGTGGGCCCCTCGGTCGCCCACCGACATCGCCCTTTCGCCCATAAATACCTCCTGACCTAAAAACGATCGCAAAATGTTCAATATTTCCTCCACGGGTCCAGAGCGCCGCCGCCATCCAAGACAAGATTCAAGGGACAGAAGTCTCTGTTCCGGCACCCTGTCGGGATGGGGAATTGCCCCCGGAGCCGTCTCCATCGACTCCACCACCATCTCCATCGTCGTTGCTGACTCCTATGATGAGGAGTGAGTAGTTCTCCACCGGGGCTGCGGGATCTAGGGTAGCCATGTGGTTTATCTCTCTCTCCCATGGGATCTTTATGTGATCATGAGCTTTGTAATCTAGTTGAATATGTGAGGCTACTCGCTATCTATTATGCACTCTAGAGGTTACTTTAATATGAACTTCGGGGTTATTCACGTGTGTAATGGTGACAGTGTGTGCACCATGTGTGATTCCCTTTATGACATTGCTGGTGTTAGTTTACTCTAACTTTGAGGGTGCTCTTGTAGCCCTACACAATGGATGGTGTTTGTTATCCAACATGAGAGTGTTTGAGAGTAGTGTTTATTTATTTAACTTTGATGTCATTGTTGAGAATGTCCACTGGTGAAAGTAGTATCCCTAGGCCTTGTTTCTAAGCATTGAAACACCGTTTCCAACACGTTCTGCTACATGTTTTCTTGCTGCCATTTTTATTACAGATTTCAGTTACTACTTATAATCATCAATATTACTTGTATTTCACTATATCTTTGCATAACTAGTGCACCTATACATCTGACAAGTGTATTGTGTATGTTGGGGACACAAGAGACTTCTCGTATCTTAACTGAAGGGTTGCTTGAGAGGAATATGTTTGACCTCTACCTCCCTGAGTTCGATATACCTTGCGTGATTCACTTAAGGGAAACTTGCTACCGTTCTACAAACCTCTGCTCTTGGAGGCCCAACACTGTCTACAAGAATAGAAGCGTGCGTAGACATCAAGCTATTTTTTGGCGCTGTTGCCGGGGAGCTGAGCGTTTGAAGGTATCTCCTTTAGATCCTCCAGTTATTACTTTGTGTTTCTTGTTTTTATTATCACTAGTTAGGCTAATGGAAAACAACAACAAAATTAGGGATCTCTATGACATTTATATTGCTTTAGGACATGATACTTTTGAAGAAAATTAAAAAACCTATGGAATTGTGTTTGCATAATAGTGGTAGTAATGTTATTAGTATAAATTCTTTGAACACCATTATTGCTAATGCGATGGAAAAGTCTAAGCTTGGGGAAGTTGGTTTTGATGAGCATGATAATTTTAGTTCCCCAAGCACGGAGGAGAAAATTTTCTTTGATGATACCTTGCCTCCAATATATGATAATTATAATCATTGTGATATTTTCGGTCCACCTACTATTGAGGATATATTTTATGTTGATTATGATATGCCTCCTATATTTGATAATTATGGTGATGAGAATAACAATGATAGATATTTTGTTGAATTTGCTCCCACTACAATTAATAAGAATGACTATGCTTATGTGCAGAGTAATAATTATTTCATGTGTGTTGCTCATGATAAGAATGTTTTATGTGATAATTATATTGTTAATTTTATTCATGATGCTACTAATGAACTTATTAATGATGATGTTAATAATTGTTGCACTATTAATACTATCCATGTTCCTTCCCATGATGATATAGAGAGCTCTGAGCTCGGGGATGAGGTGTTTGAAAATCCTTTTGCTACAAATGATTTTATATTTGATACATATCCTTCTAGTAAAAATGATGACATGTTTGCAAATGAACACACTTTAGAGGATAATTATTCTATTGCTTATGATGATACTATGCCTCCGGTTTTTGATAATTATAAAGAATACTATGACATGGGTTATAATTACAATTATCCTTTTAAAACTTGTCATAATTATAGAGGAATCACTAAAACCAATCATTTTAATATACAACTTGTCTATCATGTGCAAGTTCTTTATGATGATCCTACTCCCTTTGTCATTAATGAGAATAATTTTTCTTATGAGGGAGATGGTGATACTTTTATGCATATGGATTATGATAAGAATGTTTCATGTGATGGTTATATTGTAGATTTTATCAATGATGCTACTGAAAGTTATTATCATAGAGGTAAACACGGTTGTCAAAGTTTTCAAGTTACTAAAACACATCTCTTTATGTTGAAAGTTTTGAAGTTGCATTTGTTTCATGTTGCTATGACAGTTGCTTTATGTTTTAATAATTTATCCTTTTACAAGATTCCTTTGCATAGGAAGTGGGTTAGACTTAAATGTGTTTGATGTTTACCTCTTGATGCTCTCTTATGTTTTTCAACTCTCATTTTTATGAGAGCATCATACAAATCTCCTTGCGTAGCTAAATGGCTATAAAGAAAGAGCTTTTGAGAGACAACCCACTATTTTTTTTCCTGTTATTTTATTTTGTTGAGTCAAGGACTTGTCCTCTGAACAAATTCCTTTGTATCTTTATTTTATTGCATTGTTGTGTCAAGTTAAGCCTCTAGTTGAAGGTTGATGCTAAATTTCAATTTCTGTGCATAAACAGATTTTTGCTGTTCACCGTCAAATTCATAACTTTTCACTGGAACATCAGAAAAATCTTCCCTTTGTTGTTCATAATCCTGATATATATACATAACTTCCATTAGTTTTGAGTTTTCTTATCTGAGCAAGTTAAGTGCCTCGAAAAAAATTGTCTTTACGGACTGTTCTGTTTTTGACAGATTCTGCCATTTATTTTGCAATGCATGTTTTGCTATTTTGATTGGATCTTTTTATCTATGAAGTATCAATGGCTGTAGCTAATTTCCAGTAGCATTGGTAGCAATTGTGTTCCTACATAATATCATAATTTTTCATGCACTAACCCTCTAATGAAGTTACTCTAAGTTTGGTGTGAAGGAAGTTTTCAAGGATCAAGAGAGAAGGATGATATAATGTGATCAAGAGGATAGTAACGCCAAAGCTTGGGGTACCCCGGTGGTTCACCCCCAATATATTTCAAGAAGACTCAAGCGTCAAAGCTTGGGGATGCCCAAGGCATCCCCTTCTTCATCAGCAACTTATCAGATCATCTCTAGTGAAACTATATTTTAATTTTGTCACATCTTATGTGCTTTACTTGGAGCGTCTGTTTGTTTTTATTTCTGTTTTTGTTATTTTCATTATCTGAATAAATTGGATCCTAGCATTCTTGTTTGGGAGAGAGACACGCTCCACTTTTTCTTATGAATACCCTTATTCTTCACTTATATTTGTAGAAGGTGTGTCCTACGGTTTCCCGCGGATATCCTACAAAGACGACTTTATCCAACTTTGGTTCGAGTTTGTCGGGCTGTAGTTTCTTAACATACGCCTCACAACCCCAAACTTTCAGAAACGATAACTTAGGCTTCATGCCATACCATAATTCATACGGTGTCGTTTCAACAGATTTGGACGGAGCCCTATTTAAAATTAATGCGGCTGTTTCTAACGCATAACCCCAGAAGGATACGGGCAAATCGATAAGAGACATCATAGATCGGACACTATCCAGTAGTGTACGATTACGTCGCTCGGACACGCCTTTACGTTGCGGTGTTCCAGCAGGCGTAAGTTGAGGCACTATGCCACAACTCTTCAGATGTGTGCCAAACTCAAAACTCAAATACTCGCCACCACGATTGGATCGGAGGTGCTTGATTTTCTTGTGAAGCTGATTTTCAACTTCACTTTGAAATTCTTTGAACTTTTCAAAAGTTTCAGACTTGTGTTTCATCAAATAGATATAACCGTATCTACTCAAGTCATCAGTGAAGGTGACGAAGTAACGATGACCATTACGTGTCGAAACGCTCATTGGTCCACTCACATCTGTATGTATGATCCCCAATAAATCCGACGCCCGTTCAACGAAACCTTTGAACGGTGTCCTGGTCATTTTGCCCATAAGGCATGGTTCGCATGTATCGAGAGATCCAAAATCCAACGAGTCCAAAAGTTCATCGGAGTGGAGTTTCTTGATGTGCTTTATACCAATATGACCAAGACGGCAATGCCACATACATGGCGGTATCATCACTACACTTAATCCATTTGGCTTCTATGTTATGGATGTGAGTACTACGATCGAGATTCAACAAGAATAAACCATTACTCTCGGGAGCATCAACATAGAAGATATCATTCATATAAATAACACAACTGCTTGATACTGATTTAAATGAATAACCGTCTTGTAACATGCAAGACCCACTTATAATGTTTACACTCATGGATGGTACAAAATAACACTTATTTAAACCAAAACTAATCCCGATGGTAGATGTAGAGTGAGCGTGCCGACAGCCACCACATCGACTCTCGATCCGTTGCCGAGGCGCATCGTCACCTCATCCTTAGCCAGCCGCCGTTTATTCCGTAACTCCTCCTGAGAGTTACATATATGAGCAACAGAACCAGTATGAAATACCCACGTGTTGCTCCGGGCGGATGTAAGGTACACATCTATAACATGTATATCAAATATACCTTACTCTTTGTCGACTGTCTTGCCAGACTTCCTATCGTCCAGGTACTTGGGGCAATTGCGCCTCCAGTGACCTTTTCCCTTGCAGTAGAAGCACTCCACGCCAGCTCTGGGACCAGATATGTTAGTCTTGGGCTTGGCAATCAGTTTGCCCTCCCTCCTGGACTTCCAGCTCTGTTTTCCCTTGCCACCGGATTTCTTAAAATCGACGGTCTTGTTGACCATCAACAGTGTGTGCTCCTTCTTGATCTCTACCTCAGCAGTCTTGAGCATCACGAACACTTCACCAGGGACTTAGCCACGCCCTACATGTTGTAGTTCATGACAAAGCCTTTATAGCTAGGGGGCAACGATTGCAGCACCCTATAAATCGCCAGCTCATCGGGAATCTTGCATTCCAGAGCATTCAGGCGTTGAACATAGCCAGACATCTTGACCACATGCTCGCTCACACTGCTATGCTCCTCCATCTTGGCCGAGAAGAAAAGCTCAGAAGCTTCATATCTCTCAGCCTTAGCCTGCGGCGCGAAGACAGCCTTGAGATCATAAATAATCTCAACGGCACTCATCTTCTCGAAGCGCTTCTGCAGGTCGGCTTCCATGGCATAGAGCATGCCACTCTGGACAAAGGCAGAATCCTCCGATCTGGTCTGGAAGACCTTCTTCTCATCCTCACAGGCTTCATCTGCGGGAAGGTCACCTATGGCGGCCTCAATGACGTAGGCCACCCTATGGGGAGTGAGGAGGATCCTCAGGTTGCGGAACCAGACCATGAAGTTTGACCCATTGGTCTTAAGCTTTTCTTTCTCAAGGGACAGACCTAGGTTAAACAAGGGGTGAGACATCTACAATGGAATTTGCAACAACATAAGACTTTGTTCATAATAACTTTGAGTTATAGCATTTTTTTAGAAAATAACTAACATAACTCCCACTCAAACGAACATCCCACCTGGTCGTTTAAGCGATTACACGACCCCCATCCATTGCACCACCCCTCATCGTCAGAGCCGGCGACACAACTTCAAGAGTAGACAACTGTCCGTCACACCAATTTTGTGACTCGTGCTCGACCTTTCGGCCTCCGTGTTCCGAGGTCATATCTGCATATGCTAGGCTCGCCACTATAACCTCCACGCTGACGCTTGTGCAACATGGCTTACACCCACCGTATGCGAACGACGATATGTCTGACACCCGATCGTCACGGTCTTCCTCATAACGTAGAACTTTCTTGGTGGTGCTCGTTGGAGGAAGAACACTAGTGGTATTTTGAAGGGATCATCTTATATAATTACCGCCACGTAACTAATATATACTAATATATATAATCACACAATATAAGATGCACACAAAACATCAAATGTAATGCAATGTGATATAGTCCATTGCGCCATGGTCTTCTTGGCGCCCGCAGTTTATAAACAATTTAATAAACCTACCTTGACCATATCACATAGCCCCTGCAAAATAAAGTTAGACGCTTCTACTTTATCTTTTGCATATTTTACGTGGCTTGGGGCTTTCGTAAATAGAACTGCTTCATACCTACAAACCTTATGACCACAACAACGATCTAATAATTGCATGTTTAAGCATCCCTTTTGGGCCCTCCATTGAAAATGCAAGACCAACTAAAGAGAGAGAAACTGACACCCGCCAGACACAGATACGGTACAAGCCGTATGTTAGTACTGGAACCAGTCTCGCGTAAGCGTACGCGTAAAGTCGGTCCGGGCCGCTTCATCAACTCGATGCCGCTGGAATCACAAGTGCACGCTAGAGGGTAGCAAATAACAGGAACGGTGCCCCCGTGCAGAACACGGGTTCTAACAGCGTACAGCTATATCTACGTTTGATCGGCTCTGATACCATTGAAGGGGATCGGGTGCAGAAAACAATAATTTTCCTAGCAACGATATCCCTAAAACATGCCAAGATCTATTCTATGCAGATATAGTAGTTCGTACGGAGATCGGAATACATACCCTTGTATACCGAAAGCGGGTATTACGTTCCCGCACAAACGTTGTCGATGAAGACCGACGAAGCCGACCTCAAGGTCGTGTAGAGGAAGCAGACCTCCGAGCACCGCTAGCGCAGCACCTCGCAGGGCGTTACACATGTACGGTGGAAACGACGGCCTCCGAAGCTCCAGTCCAGGACGAGCAGCGGAAGACTTGGACCGGAACACCAGCAGCACGGCAGCGGGCTATGGTGCAAGAGATCCCCCTCTCAACTCGGCGCAACTCCAACAAAGGGAATCACAAAATCGAGAGAGAATTGGGGAATTAATTGGTGAATTAAAAGGACAGGGGTGCCCCTCTATATATAGGCTCCCGGGGGGAGCCAACCTCCCTAGCCAGACAACGTGGGACTATCCCACAGCCTTAGTGCATCTAGGGAGGATGCGCCGGCCTCCTAGTGGGCCTCTTGTCCCACTTGGGTCGGCCTCCAAGCCCCCACCGAATTCCCTTGAGGGTTCCCCCCCCCCCCCCCCCCATGGGCCTTCTTTCCACTAGAAGACCCATTTAGGGAAATCAGCCTAAATAAATTCGAAAATAAATATATAAATCATATTTAAACAATAATTACACTAATTAATATCAAACATATTATGTATAATGTATTCTACCTCTGAAAACTCTTTCGTCGCTACCCGATCTCCATCGGACCTCTCCCGGGACGTTCCCGGTGATCTCTTTCCTTTTCGGTTGTCTTGTCAAAACCCCTTAAGTGTGTTACCCTAGCGGTTCGATATAATAACAGACATGATCGAGACTCCTCTCCGATCAATGACTAACTCGTAGGCCTGGACCCCATGAATTAATCCCTGTGATATAATGAATGACTTTCATCTATCAAACATGAACGTAAAGTCTTAAACCTTTTGTCATGGCGATACTTAGCGTGTCCGAGTGTCGTTCATAGATATCTCCATATCTAGGCTGTCCTCGTTACGGACAACGCTATCTTCTACTTGTGTATGATTTCATGTATCCGTGACCTAGTCACATGCTTGCAAGCTCATTTAGACATGATCTCACCGAGTGGGTCCTAGAGTATCTATCCTGCTATGTGGACTGGCAAATCCCGCTCTTGACCCCTCGCCTCAACTACTCCTTTCCGATACCCAAAAGTATCACCATTATTGTCATACTAATTAAGATACGACGTTTGGTGCAATCAAAGTATCTTCCAGGAATAACAATAAGAGTTGGTCTCACGGTCAAAGGCGTAATGACTACGTCCTACAAATCTGGGTATGTCCATCACATCGTTCTCCAGCGATATGACTTCCATTGCCGCCTGGCACCATGCCCTAGGATCGGGAAACCTCGATCATCGATCGCTCAACGAAACTAGTCTTAGTAGAGGCTACTAGGGACCCTATTGTTTACGCATCACACCCGTATTAATGTTTCCGCTTAATACGGTTATAGCATGACACAAAAACATATTATGAACAAACGAGATATGATAAAGAAATATACTTTATTAATTGCCTCTAGGGCATATCTCCTTCATTATGTACAACAATTCTTATATGCTTACTTATTGTACTTGTTATATTCTTTTATGTTGACAACTATCTATATGATATACATGTTCAAAGTTGAAAGCCAATGCTGAAAATTATATCTTCTTTTGTGTTGCTTCGATGCACTTTTACTTAGATAATATTGCTTTATGAGTTAACTCTTATGCAAATCTTATTGATTCTAGTTTGAAAGTACTATTCATGAAGAGTTTTTACTTATATGATGTAGTTGTTTACTCCTTATCAATTTGTTAGCAAACTACAGATCATTTCCTTGAGTCATTTCATTCATAACATGAGCCTTCCAATATTATATGATCAAGATTGTGTTAAATCATGTCACGTCAGAAATTATTCTTTTTATCGTTCTTGCCTACTCGGGACGAGTAGAACAAAGCTTGGGGATGTTGATACGTCTCCAACGTATATATAGTTTCTTATGTTCCATGCTATGTTATATCATGTTATTAAATGTTTTATATGCATTTTATATAGTTTTATGCATTTCCTGGGACTAACCAATTAACAAGATGCCAAAGTGCCAGTTCCCTGTTTTCTGCTGTTTTTGGTTTCAGAAAATTACTTAAGGACATATTCTCGGAATTGGAAATAAAAGATCCTGAAATTATTTTTGGAATATTTGCGTTCCAGAACATCGAAAACGAGATGGAGAAGAGCAATGAGGCCGCCACACCACCTGGTGGCGCAGCTCCCTTTCTAGCCGCGCTATGAGGTGGTGTGGGCCCCTCGGGCGCCCACCAGCATCGCCCTTTCGTCCATAAATACCTCCTGACCTAAAAACGATCGCACAATGTTCATTATTTCCTCCACGGGTCCAGAGCGCCGCCGCCATCGAAGACAAGATTCGGTGGAAAGAAGTCTCTGTTTCGGCACCCTGCCGGGACGGGGAATTGCCCCTGGAGCCGTCTCCATCGACTCCACCACCATCTCCATCGTCGTTGCTGACTCCTATGATGAGAAGTGAGTAGTTCTCCCCCGGGGCTGCGGGATCTACGGTAGCCATGTGGTTTATTTCTCTCTCCCATGTGATCTTTATGTGACCATGAGCTTTGTAATCTAGTTGTGTGATGCTACTCTCTATCTATTATGCACTCTAGAGGTTACTTTAATATGAACTTTGGGGTTATTTACGTGTGTAATGGTGACAGTGTGTGCACAGTGTGTGATTCCCTTTATGACATTGTTGGTGTTAGTTTAATTTGACTTTGAGAATGCTCTTGTAGCCCTACACAATGGATGGTGTTTGTTATCCAACATGAGAGTGTTTGAGAGTAGTGTTTATATATTTAACTTTGATGTCATTGTTGAGAATGTCTACTGGTGAAAGTAGGATCCCTAGGCCTTGTTTCTAAGCATTGAAACACCGTTTCCAACAAGTTCTGCTACATGTTTGCTTGCTGCCATTTTTATTACAGATTGCAATTACTACTTATAATCATCCATATTACTTGTATTTCAGTATCTCCTCGCACAACTAGTGCACCTATACATCTGACAAGTGTATTGGGTGTGTTGGGGACACAAGAGACCTCGTATCTTAATTGCAGGGTTGCTTGAGAGGAATATCTTTGACCTCTACCTCCCTGAGTTCAATATACCTTGGGTGATTCACCTAAGCGAAACTTGTTGATGTTCTACAAACCTCTGCTCTTGGAGGCCCAACACTGTCTACAAGAATAGAAGCGCGTGTAGACATCAGATAGCAATCAACTGTGCAAAGTAGATATTAGAGATGATTTAAGCTTCAAGCACAACAATATAATCATCTAATGCTTCCAACCAACATGACAACTTTGTGAAAGGATCAAGTCAAGCAATATAAATATGCACGTAGAAGATCAACACTTTATTTGTTCAAAAGAAACAAGCAAGCGTTCAACGTTGGTTCCTGGCACCAGGATGTTTTGGCTAAGAGAATATTAACGGAGGTTTGGAAGGCCAACGGAAGAAAGTCTCACAAATCTGTAAGTGATCATTAGACAAGAGAAAGTCTTACAATCGAAGCTATGCAAGGAGTAGTGATTGCCACACAACGGATGCACACGGAGCTATAAGTATATGAAAGCTCTCCAATGGAACTAGTGAAGGGAATATGCCCTAGAGGCATTTAATAAAGATAGTTTATTAATCATATCCCAATTGTTCATTATATGTTTTATACCATGCCATAAATGTATTAAGCGGAAACATTAATACAGGTCCATACCGGATGGAGCTACAAGTCCTTAGATTTGATCTTTTGACACTTGCAAAATAACTAAGACACCGTTTTCGGAAAACGGGCATATAACTTATTGATAGTCATGCATGTAGATGTATGTGGTTCAATGAAGTAATTGACGGGTAGTGGATATCTTTATTTCGTGAACTTCACTGAACATTTTGAGTATAGCTTGTTGAGAATCGTGCATATGGGTGTATGTGAATCAATGAAGTACTTTAACGTGTAGTGGAAGTCTTTATTTCATAGACTTCATGAATATTCCAAGTAGATATATGGATATCCACTCAGGGAATGTTAGTCTGGAATTTTGATTCGATCGAACAAGTTCGGAATGAAGTAGGAAATAAATTTAACAAGAAAATCAAATTCGTGTGAATAAAGATTTTACTTATAATGTTGGCACATCATTGGAAGACTTGTGAGAAGAGTTCCATAAATTACGTCGCATGGAACACCAAAGTGTTATGGTATGTTAAGACGTTGTAATCGCACCCTATCGGATAGTGTGTGCTAAATAAATCTCTTAACGAATTATTGTGATCATTAGAGTCATATGTTAGAAACGCAACATTCACGTTAGATAATAGGGAAACCATTTAAATCCATGGAGACAATACCATTTGAGTGATGGCATGGCTTTTAGCCTAGATTGTCGTTTCAGCAATTTAGTGTTTCGATGTGATCAAACCTAAAATGGATTAATCTTTGTAGTGTACCATATCTAAAGAGTTAGTTGGGTACATGTCTCACGACATAGGCAAAATCGTTGCCGGGATATACCTTGCGAAAGATATAGTTTCTTGTCCAAGGGTATAAGTGAGAAAGAAAGTAGAGCAAGACGAAGTTGATGAACTTTCTCTCTAGACATCAGAGTGGCGCAACCGAAAGTGTTTTCGGTGTCATGCTCCACAGCTTGAAAGAAGCTGATGATACAAGATCATGATGCTCTGAGCTCATACTAAGAACGTAGGCGTACGAGGTTGTGTTCCACACTGTGTGTTACGACAATCTTGTTATGAAGGTCATGTTAATGGAATATGACAGGCCTACAAACTACGAAGAAGAGATGGTAGACCTAAGTCCGAGAAATGGCTATGATTCATATATGATCCGAAATAAAATCCATGTACGATTACCAGGTAATGAATTGGGAGATCTTCTTGATGGCATCTAGGATGTTAATAGAATATGGAATTTTATGAGAGAGTAGACACTGATAAGAATCGATTTGTCATGAAACGGTTCCGACAGATTCAAACGTTGACGACAACGAGAATGTGTCTCAAGTGGCGAAGCCTAAATCTATTCTGGGTCGTTTAGCAATTACTATAATTTCGAATGAGAAATTGATAGATGGATAAGAAAACCATGTTTCTTAATAGTGTCATTAAGAAAGTGTTGTAATCACTACAATAATGGTTTGGAGATCTTGAGGATGCTAAACATATATGCAAACTTCAGTTGTCCATTCATGGGCTCAAGCAAACATATCGGAGCTGGAATCTTCACTTTGATAATGTGATCAAAGGATTTTGGAGTTGTCCAAAATAGTTGAAGAAACCTGCATTTGGAAAGAAGTGAGTGGGAGCAAAGTAGCGTTTCTTGATCTTATATGCGGAAGGCATATTTGAGTGGGAGCTAAGTTGCTTTCCTTGATCTTATATGCGAAAGACATATTTGAGTGGGAGCTAGGAGTAATTTGTGATTTTGTATGTAACGATATATTGAATGACATAATCCTCTAGTAGAGTGTAAAGGATTATTTAAGTGATTAAATTTTCTATGAAGAAGTTAAGAGTATTAGGCATCCAATCTATAATTGTATAGATCGTAAGGGGCTTAATAACATTAGGTCGGAATATTTCCTAAGTTAAGATTCTGAAGTCTTTTCTGAATAGAACAAGCAAAGAAAATGGTTCTTGCTTGTATGACTAGGTAAAATATTAAGTTTATCTTGGCATTTTCAGTGATAGAAAATGATGTTCGACATTCTCTATGTATCAGACATAGATTCTGTCAGACTGAAAGCTCGACTTGGTGTGACCCGAGTTCTTGGTTGAAGAACGGGTTCTAGAGTGCTCCTTGTGTGGATCAATGAACAAACGTTAAGTGTATCCTTCAGTGTCTGTGAGAACTGAAGATATGTTTTCTAGTAAAGGGTAAGAGTGGAAAGACAACTTGCCGTAAAACGGTTACGATGATGCAAGTTATTACACTGGCCCATACAACTAGAAATCTCATATAGGAGATGACCTTTACTTTGAAGAAAGACATGGTTAGCTTGCGAAGTCGCATATGAATGCACTGTCGCATAATCTACATAGGTATAGAAATATATGGCAACTTCACAAGCAGCAAGTGTGATTCGACTGAGCAGTTTTCCGAGTGTATGTGGTCCCCTTAATAGATCTCTTAGACTTTTAAGGCCCATGCTACGCGAATGTTCGAGTCTCACTCCATCCACTAGGATATATTACACTGTCATCGTAAGATACGGGATGATGTCAAACTAGGTGACACAGAATTGTTGCAAAGCACATATAGGTCTTAATGTGTGAGATATGTTGACTGTATTCCTCTTCCATGAGACAAGCATGCACCAAGATGCTATGGGTGTTGAGCTTTTACCAAGTTATAACTAGATTAAGTGTTACTCTAGTGCAAGTGGGAGACTGAAGGGAATATGCAAGAGGCACTTAATAAAGATAGTTTATTAATCATATGCCAATTGTTCATTATATGTTTTATACCATTCTATAACTGTATTAAGCGAAAACATTAATAGAGGTGTGGTAGATAAACAACCAGGTCCCTAGTAGCCTCTACTAAGACTAGTTTCGTTGTGCGATTGATGATCGAGGTTTTCCGATCATAGGGCATGGTGCCGGTCGGCAATGGAAGTCATGTCGTTGGTTGAACGATGTGATGGACATACCCATTATTTATAGGACAAAGTCATTACGCCTTAAGACCGTGAGATCAACTCTTATTGTTGTCCCTGGAAGATACTTTGATCGCACCAAACGTCATATCTTATATAGTGTGACAATGATAGGTGATACTTTTGGGTATCGGAAAGGGGTAGTTGAGTTGAGGGGTCAACAGCGGGATTTGTCAGTTCGTATAGCCGGATAGATACTCTTGGGCCCACTCAGTGAGATTATGTCAAATGAGTTTGCAAACATGTGACTAGGTCACCAGCTGACATAATATCATAGACGAGTAGAAGATAGTGTTGTCGGTAACGAGATCATGCTAGGTATGGAGATATCTGGAAATGATGCTCGGACACGCTAAGTATCGCTATGACAAAAGGTTTAAGACTAGACAACTAGGTTTAATAGATGAAAAAGTCATTCGTTATATCACAAGGATTAATTCATGGGGTCCAGGCCTACCAGTTAGTGTTTGATCGGTGAGGAGTCTCGATCATGTCTGTTATTATATCGAACCGCTAGGGTAACACACTTAAGGGGTTTCGACAAGACAACCGGAAAGGCAAGAGATCACCGGGAACGTCCCGGGAATGGTCCGATGGAGATCGGGCAGCGACGAAATAGTTTTCGGAGCTAGAATAAATTATATATAATATGTTTGATATTATTTAGTGTAACTAATGTTTAAATATGATTTTACATATTTATTTTCGAATTTATTTATGCTGATTTCCCTAAATGGGCCTTCTGGTGGAAAGAAGGCCCATGGGGGGGGGAACCCTCAAGGGAATTCGGTGGGGGGGGGCTTGGCCGGCCTAGGTGGGCCTTGGCCCACCTAGGGCCGGCGCACCAGCCTTGGCTGCACCAGGCATGTGGGATAGTCCCACATTACCTGGCTCGCAAGGTTGGCTCCCCCGGGGAGCCTATATAAGAAGGGGCACCCCTGGCTTTTTAATTCAACCAATTAATTCTCTTATTTCTCCTCGATTTCGTGATTCCATTTTTCGGAGTTGCGCCAAGGAGGATGAGGGGATATCTCTCCACCATAGCCCGCTGCCACGCTGCTGGTGTTCCGTTCCAAGTCTTCCGCTGCTCGTCATGGACTGGAGCTTCGGAGGCGGTCGTCTCCACCGTATGTGTGTAACGCCCTGCGAGGATCTGCGCTAGCGGTACTCGGAGGCCTACTTCCTCCACCCAAACTCGAGGTTATCTTCGTCGCCTTCGTCGCGCCGAGTTCTTCGTGACCTAAAGGTCGGCTACGTCGTCTTTGTCGTCAACGCTTGTGCGAGAGCGTAATCCCCGCTATTCGGTCTATGAGGGTATGTATTTCGATCTCCGACGTACTTCTATATCTGCATAGTATAGATCTTGGCTAGTTTAAGGATATCGTTGCTAGGATTTTTTTTTTGTTTTCTGCCTGTGATCCCCTTCAACTAGTGGGGAAGCATCCAACTTGAGCACTTTTGAGCGGGCTCATCATTGGAATATACAGGACAAGTTCTATAGTGTTAAGTTCCCCAAATAGTTATGCAAGTAAGACATGAAAACTCTCTCATATGGATTAAAGGTGCTAAAATGAGCACAAATGATGATCATAAATGATATGGTACTATAACATGAGCACAGGTGATGACTATAAATGATATGGTGCTATAACATGAGCATAAGTGTGTGATAAATAATAGTAATGTTGCCCCTTTTTTCTCTCTTTTTTCTCCTTTTCTTCTATTTTTTTCTTTTTTTGTTTCTCTTTCCGATAGACTCCATGACTCTTTTCACTTTAAGGGGCAAGCATCCTAATATGATGATATGTCAACACACTAATGATGATACGACAACATACTCATGATACAAGTAAGTAATATGAATGAGACATAATATATATGACAACGGTGCCTCTGCCAGTGTAGCAGGTTATGCAATGATCTAGCGTAACATGGGTAAAACCACACATGATCTTTATAGAATCATGGAAAGCAATATATAAGTAATGAATGAAAACAAGTCATGTAATGTAAGATGGATGTTGCATGGCAATATATCTCGGAACCGCTATGGAAATGTTGTAGTAGGTAGGTATGGTGGATGTTTTGAGGAAGATATTTGGCTCATGTGTAGGAGAACAAGATGAAGATCCCCACGAGTTTGGATGTACCCGCGAAGTATGCACCAACTCTCAATGTGAGAAAGGGCAATGTAAAGTACCGAAGAGGTTAGCAATGTGGTGGTGGAAGTGCCATGAAAACCGAAGTTTTAGAACTCACAAGAAAAAAGATTCCAAATAAAAATATGATCTTGCAAGGCATAATGAAAATCACTCCAAGAGGGGTCGTGGAAAATGACAAAGTCACTGTTGGCTTCCCCGACCGTAGCGCATAACATAAAGTCATTACGGTTGCCTTAGGCATGTAGAAGTCATATGTCAGTATGCAATCAATTGGAAATTTAAGTGTGGCACAGCTTCAAGTTTTTCTAGACCAACCATTAATCATCCCACTTTACTAAACCATCATGTTTTTCATTAAGCAAATTAATATCTCAAAACAACATCGATGATTCAAGTGACACAATTTAATGATGTACAAAATTATGTATCATTTAATTATACCATCTACCACATTTAGCATTTTCTGTTCTTAACCAAACACCAATCAACTTATTTAAAAGATAAACTCTCCAAGTAATTAAACAATAAGATATGAGAGTATGATATAAGAAAGCTAACAGCTCTAGCAAGTGATGCATAAAAAACAAAAGCTAGAAAGCAAACAGTAGCTTGAGTAGAATACTCAACAAATATAAGTGAAAAAAACGAGTATTCATAAGAAAAAGCGGAGCGTGTCTCTCTCCCACAAAGGAATGCTAGGGTCCATTTTATTCAGAGAATGAAAATAACAAAAACAAAAACAAACAGACGCTTCACGGAATTAAAATATAGTTTCACTAGAAAGAACCTGATAGTTTGTTAATGAAGAAGGGGATGGCTCAGGCATCCCCAAGCTTTGACGCTTGAGTCTTCTAGAAATATGTTTGGGATGAACCACCGGGGCATCCCCAAGATTTGTCTTTACTATCCTCTTGATCACATCATATCATCCTTCTCTCTTGATTCTTGAAAACTTCCTCCACACCAAACTTAGAGTAAACTTAACCTTCAAATTATGATATTCTGTAGGAACACAATTGCTACCAATGCTACTGGACATTAGCTACAGCCACTGATACTTCATGGAGTAAAAAGATCTAATCGAAATAGCAAAAGAGACATTACAAAATAAATGGCAGAATCTGCCAAAAACAGAACAGTCCGTAAAGACAAATTTATTCGAGGCACTTAACCTGCTCAGATCAGAAAACACAAAACTAATGAAAGTTGCATATAGATCTTAGTATTATGCACAAAAAAGGAAGATTATATGGATTTTTCGGTGAAGATTTACGAATTAAACGGTGGACAGCAGAAAACTGTTTCTGCGCAGGAATCCAAATTTAGCATCAACTTTCAACTAGAGCTTGACACAACAATGCAATAAAATAAAGATACAAAGGAATTACTACAGAGGTAGGACAAGTACTTGACACAACAAAATAAAATAAGAGGAAAAAAAAGTGGTTGTCTCTCATAAGCGCTTTTTTTAAAAGCCTTTTAGCTAGGCACAGAAAGCAAAACTCAAGTATTATCAAGAGATGAAGCATCAACACCATAGTTTGAACGAACAATAGAATCAAAAGGTAGCTTCATTCTTTTCCTAGGGAAGTATTCCATACCTTTATTGAGTGGGAATTGGTACTCTATGCTACCTTCTTTCATATCAATAATAGCACCCACAGTTCTAAGAAAAGGTCTTCCCAACACAATTGGACAAGATTGATTGCATTCAGTATCCAAGACAATGAAATCAACGGGATTAACCATAATAGGAACATCATTAACTCTCCCCAAAGTTTTCTTCAAAGCATTATCAGCAAGAAAAACATCCAAATAGCAATGTTGTGGAAAATCAAACATATCATAGAGCTTTTTAGGCATAACAGAAATACTTGCACCAAGGTCACACAAAGCATTGCAATCAAATTTATCTACTTTCATTTTAATGATGGGATCCCAACCATCTTCTAACTTCTTAGGGATAGAAGCTTCAAGTCTTAATTTATCTTCCCTAACTTTAATGAGAGCATTTGTAATATGAGTAGTAAAAGCCAAATTTAGAGAGCTAGCATTAGGAATTGTGGCCAACTTTTGCAAGAGCTTAATAACTTCAGAGATATTACAATTATCAAAATCAAAATTATTGTCATCAAAGCAAAGCGAACCACATTCTCCCATGTTCCTAAAAATTTCATCACTTTTATCAACACTAGTTTCAGCAGTTTTAGGCAATTTTAAGTTTTTGGAAGAAGTAGAGGAGACATTCCCAACACCAACTATGTTACCATTGAGGCTTAAGTACATGTGAAACACCATTATTTTCAGAGGTAGTAATAGTAAAAACTTTAGCAATATTAGCCTCTTTATCTAGTTGTTTCTCTCTTTCCCATCTAGCACGCAATTGGGCCATCATCCTAACATTTTCATCAATTTTAACTTGGATGACATTAATTTTAGCACAAGGATTACTCTCTTTAGTTTCAGTAGGCATGACTTTAGATTTTAAAATATCAACATCTAGGACAAGACTATCAACTTTAGAGGCAAGTGTATCAATTTTCCCAATCTTTCCTCGACAGTTTTATTAAACAGAGTTTGTGTAGTGATAAAATCTTTTAACATGGTTTCAAGTTCAGAGGTGTGTCGGCCCAGTGGGAACTGGGGTATCAAGAGCCCATTCCCCCCAGACCTCGCTCGCGAGCCAGACGGACAAAACGGCTAAGGCCTAGGCGACTCCGCCTGACGGGACCCTTGAGAGGCAACTCCCCTCGAGGGCCTGAAGAGGGAGCGAGGGCCTCAAGGGACCCCTCGCCTCAGGGGATCCTCCCCGTCAAGGGACTAACCCGCCTGAGGGAAGTCTGGCATGAATCTCCCCTCAGGCCTGGAGGGAAACGTCGTCGCCAAGGAATCCTGACAGCGCGCACGTGACCTCTGCCACACCCGTACAGAGGCGCTCACACCCCCGTCGCTGTCCCTGGCGATAAAGCGGTCAACAAAGTTGCACCGCCTGCTACGCAGCTGTGAGGACCTTCTACTCCGGCGATAAAGCAGGTGGGCGGCGCAACCCTCCAACAGAGATCGTCATCGTGGGCTCCACCACAGAGACTGCCCGCTCTGCGGGCGGTCCAAGCGCGGTCGGCCGCCTGTCGGCCACGGCGCCACTTTTATCAACAATGGACCGAGTCCATGGACGAACGGAGCGCGGTGGACTCGTGCTCCACCCCGCCACTGGCAAGTGGGAGCCACCTTGAAGGCCAAGCCGAAGAAGAAGGCCCGAGGCGCCTATAAAAGGGAGAGACCTCCATCGTAGCAAGGGTCGGCTCCTTGCGTGCAAAACACCCTTGTAAACCCTAGCAGCTCTAGTTAGCTTAGCCTCTGGCTGGAGGAAGAAGAAGATCACCGCTTCCCTCCCCAGGCAAGAACTGCCTCAAGGGGGCTTCCGGCAAGCTCAATTGTACTGTAACCTCCCACATATAATAAAGACAGGCAGGAGTAGCGGTCTTACCTCCTCACGAGGGCCGTGAACCTGGGTAAAGGACGGTGTTTTCCTTGGTCGGGTGTGCGTCTTCTTCGGGTCCGGCGAGCAACGTCGCGGAGCCACTTGAGGGTTTAGACCTCCGCGTTGAATCCCCTTTCGAACAACACTTCAGGAAGTGACTACCCCCGATTCCTGGGAGTCATATCCCGACATTTGGCGCGCCAGGTAGGGGATTGAGGCGCGTCAACAACCTTCGAGTTCGTCTCTGCGCCATGGTGAACACGCGCACCACCCGCACCGCTCGAGTTGGCCGACGCGCGCCCGCGGGAACACGCGCGCCCTCAGGCGCCGCGACCACCCGCGCAACCACTCGCGCAACCACCCGCTCAAGGTGGGGCCGACCCCGCCAAGAGGAGCATGTCCCTTCTGGCCCTCACGTGGAGGCGCCGGAGCACGACGCCGAGCACCAGCAGGACGCGCAGTCGTCGCACCCGACGCAGCGCCCGAGCGGCTCGGGCCCGGGGAGAACCGACTCCACGCCACACACCGCGCTGCTCATGACGCAGGAGCTGCTCCGCTGCCACCCCACCGCTGAGGCCCACGAGCAGTGGCTCCAACGACTCAACCACCTCGTCGGCATCGCCACGACGCGCCCCGCTCCGTCGCAGTCCAACGCGCACCCCTCTCTCGCGGGCACGGTCGCAACAAATGCGCCTCGGCCACCTTCGGGGCCTGCACCGGCTGCGGCGCAGAGGGCTGCGTCACACGCGACCTCGCCGCGCGATTGCATGATCGTGCAGCACACCGCGCCCGACGCCCGTGTGGGGATGGAGCTCCAGCGAGACCGACATAACAGGCTCGTGGAGGAGCTCGGCCAGGCGGGACAGCAGAACCGCGGCGCGCTTCAGCACGGGGTCGCTACGTACACCTCGGGCTGCATGGCGTTCACACGCTCCCTGCGCCGCGTGGTCTGGCCGCAGAAGTTCAGGCCGGCTCTTCCCAAGGGCTACGACGGCTCCAGCAACCCCGTCGAGTTCCTGCAGCTCTACACCACCTCCATCCAAGCTGCGGGGGGAGACGACAAGGTAATGGCCAACTGGTTCTCCCACGCGCTACGCGATTCTGCGTTGTCGTGGCTCCTGAACCTCCCGGAGGAGCTCTGCAGACAGTTCGTCTCCAACTTCAAGGGGACGTACGAGCGCGCCCTCACCCACAACGATCTGCGCGCTGTGGTGCAGAGGAAGGACGAAATGCTCCGCAACTACATCCAGCGCTTCTGCCAAGTGCGCAACAAGATAACGAACATCCCCGACACTCGAGTCATCGCCGCCTTCCGCGAGGGTGTCACCAACAGCAGGATGCTTGAGAAACTGGGCATCCACGACAAGCTCACCTCTGTGGTCAAGCTGTTCGACATGGCGGACAAGTGCGCCAAGGCTGAAGAGGGACTCCTCTTCGTGAAAATGTCCTCGAGAGGGGATGATCACGCTGAGGGGTCCAAGAGCCAGAAAAAGAAGGAGGAGCCCAAGCGCAAGGCCACCGCAGTTCTCGCGGAAGAGCCGGACAAAAAAGGCACCCGCAGGGACTCCCCCGAGGCTGGAGAGAGAAAAGATGATCACCGCCCCTTCTGCATCTACCACAACAGGCGCGTCCACCCTACGGAGTCCTGCTACGACCTCAAAAGGTTGAGCAAGCAGAAGACAGCGGCGGCTGCGGTCGAGGCCGTTGCTACCGCGGAGGCAGGCGGAAGGGCGGCTACCAGAAACCATCTGGAAATCGAGCCAACGCCGCATAAAAGAACGGCAACCTCCCGGACGAGGAAGATGGCGGCTACCAAGCCCCGAGGGGCGCGATTGCCTGCATCCTAGGGGGGGCGCAGGCGCCAAAGTCAAACAACCAGTTCAAGCAGTTCGCCCGCGAGCTCAACGCCGCCCTCCCAAGCACGGAAACCTCCAGGCCCCTCAAGTGGTCGCAGTACACCATCGCCTTCGACGCTCAGGACCAACCCAAGTCCACCAAGACTGTTGGAACCTTCCCGCTGGTCTGCACCCCCACCATCGACAACGTAGCTGTCTCTAAGATGCTCATCGACGAAGGAGCAGGCCTGAACGTTATCTCCATAGATACGTTCGAAGCGCTTCAAGTGCACTACGAGATGCTCATGCCCTCGAGGCCCTTCACGGGGGTCACCAGCGGCTCAATCGAGCCTCTAGGCCAGTTCAGGCTTGCCGTCACCTTCGGGAGCGAGGAAAATTACCGCACCGAGCACATCGAATTCGATGTTGCACACATCGGCTTGCCGTACAACGACATCCTCGGCTACCCTGCGCTCGCGAAGTTCATGGCCGTCACGCACCATGCGTACAACATGGTCAAGATCCCCGGCAGCGCCAGCACAATCACCATACGTGGGCATGCCCTGGACGCTACGCGTGCTGTGGAGGCGGCCTACAAGACCGCCGCCATGGCCTTCCCCGCAGACGAGGACCAAGAGCCTCTCGAGAGGCCCAAGAAGAAGAAGCAGTTGTTCTCCCAAGAGGCAGCTGCTACAAAGAAGATTTCTCTAAGCTCAGGAAGCTCGGGGGCTGAAGGCTCGGGGGCTAGCGTCACCATTGGCGCCGCGCTACCGCCCAAATAGGAAAGCGCGCTCGTCGCCTTCCTCCAGGCAAACTCTGACATGTTCCCATAGACGCCGTCAGATATGTCTGGTGTACCGAGGGAGGTGATCGAGCACCACTTGGCCGTGTGCCCAAACGCGTGCCCCGTCAAGCAAAAAGCAAGAAAACAAGCCCGCGAGAAGCAAGCATTCATCATCAAAGAGGTCGAGAAGCTCAAACAGGCAAAAGTTGTCCGCGAAGTCGCGCACCCTACTTGGCTCTCCAACGGCGTGGTAGTCCCAAAGCCCGCCGGCGGAGGCCGCCTCTGCATCGACTACACCGATGTGAACAAGGCCTGCCCCAAGGACCCTTACCCCATGACAAGAATTGACCAGATCGTGGACTCCACGGCAGGCTGCGAGCTCCTCTGTTTCCTCGATGCCTTCTCTGGTTAGCACCAGATTAAGATGGCTAAAGAGGACGAGGAGAAGACGGCTTTCCTCACCCCATGTGGTGTGTATTGCAACGTCTACATGCCCTTCGGCCTAAAAAATGCCGGAGCCACTTTCCAGAGGTTAATGAGGATAGCCCTGGGCGGGCAAATGGGGCGAAACGCTGAAGCGTATGTCGATGACATCGTCGTGAAGTCACGAGAAGGAAATACTCTGCTCGGAGACCTGGAAAAACCTTCGCCAGCCTGCGCAAGGTGAACATCAAGCTCAACCCTGCCAAGTGTGTCTTCGGAGTACCTTCAGGCAAATTGCTGGGCTTCCTCGTGTCTCATCAGGGCATAGAGTCCAACCCAGACAAAATCAAGGCCATAGAAGGCATGCAACATCCACGCAGGCTCAAGTGTAACGCCCCGGGATTTATCCCCAATTAGAATTTTGTTGTTTTTCGTTTGTGCATCATCATGTCATCATTTCATCATGCATTGGTCACTTCATTTAATTTATTGCATTTAAATTTAAACCCCGCTTAAATTCTTTTTCTCACAATTAAATTCAAATGCTTTTGAAATTAATTAAAATGTGTATTTCAAATATTTTGCAAATATTATAAAAACTAATTTATTAAATTGCCTATCTAAAACAAAAACTATTTTATAATATTTTCTTTATACAAATTCTTTGTCCATTTGTTTTAAATGCAAAACAGAAAAGAATAAATAAAAAGAAATAAAATCAGAGGGAGAAAAACCTTTTCTAGGCCCGAAGCCCACTTACCTTGCAGCCCAGCCCATCTCCCCTGTCTCTTTCTTCTTCGTACGGAGACAGAGGAGGTCGCCCTCCTTTCCACGGTGGAGCCATGGAGCCCCCCATGTGCTCCCTCTCCTTTCCCCTCCCTTAAGACCTCCTCCCCACAGCCCCTGGAAACCCTAGCCCTTCCTCCTCCCACTTCCCCTCTCCATCCGCCGCCGCCCCCTCGATCCCCTCCACTGTTCTTCTTCTCCACCGAAGCACCACTGCGCCTCGCCCCCACAGAGCTGGCCCACTCGCCCCACTGCCACCTCCTCCCCCTCTATCTCTTTAAATCGACCGGAGGCGAAACCCTAACCCTAGTTCTTCTTTTCCCCCGCCGCCGCTGCTCTCTCCCAAGCACCGTCGTCGCCATGCGCTCCGGGACATTGAGCTCCTCGTCGGCGTAGCCCCCTCCTCCGTCCTCGACACCGCAGCAGCCACGCCCTCTCCTCTTCTTCCTCTTCCCCGCCACAGACGCCAGGAGGTCGGCGACCACCATTCTTCCCCAACTCTGGGCCGAGCACCGACGCGCCGTCTCCGCTCCTCCCCGCACCGAGCACTCCCTCTACGAGCCCGCGGTGAGCTCTGCTCCTTTTCCCCCCTCTCCTCCGTTCGGTTTCGTCGCTGGAGAGACTGAGCCGTCCATGTCGCCGGATCCGTCCGCCACGGATGCACAGACTAGCTCGTCGAGCACGGGCCCGAGCCCCCCCGATGTCCTCCTTCGCAGCCGAGCACGGGAATGCAAACACGCACGCACGGTTGCCCACCACGCGCACCCCCACACGCCCAACGACGCCGGAGTTGCTCGTCGCCGGCGTCCGTTTTGCGCAGCCGCCGCGCGCTGCTCTGTCTGCGAACACGGGAATGCAAACACGCACGCACGGTTGCCCACCACGCGCACCCCCACACGCCCAACGACGCCGGAGTTGCTCGTCGCCGGCGTCCGTTTTGCGCAGCCGCCGCGCGCTGCTCTGTCTTGTTTCGTTTCTTCAGTTGGCAGCGAACCCCCGATCCAGTCTTCAGTTTCGTGAGAGGACATGCGTTTAGTGCAGTACAAGAACAAACCTTTTCCTACTCTAACAACATCACCATCTCCGGCCCAGTGGCTATCAGCGCCACCCCCGCGTCGCGCGAGCGCCGGAGTTCGATCCCCGCGGGCGCGTTGACCAGGAAATAAAAAGCCCATTTTTTCTTTTCGGTCATTGACATGCGGGTCCCACCCGATAGTGACTCAGGCGCTGGGAATTTTACCCCGTGCCCCCTGTGCTCTCTGTCCTTGTAGTTAAGCCCTCACTAATACTGTTGTTATCACAAACAGGTCCCTGGATATTTCAGAAACACCCCTACACTTATAAAATGCATAAATTTTAATTTATAACTCCAAATTAAATAAACTTTATATGTTTTTATATCAGAAAAATGCAATAAACATTAATATCACATTCTTATGTCATTTGGCATCATTTATTTTAAATTCTTAGTTTAAATTAACAAATGCAATTAACTGATTAAATATGGAGTATGAGGGGTAATAATTATATAATGTCCTAATTCCATTTAATACGCTCATATCCTTTTATACCATGTCTTACCATGCTAATAAATAATTAATTTGAGTTGAATATAAATAACTTGCAATTAAATACTAAATATGGAAGGTGTTGAGCAATTAATGCCTATTCCATTTAAATTAATTAGATCACCACATCTGCTATATATTAAGTACCATTTAAATTGTTGGCTACACAAATAACTTGCACCCTACTCTTTTGCCGGGATTCCATCCCCGCTTTAATATGACCTAATCATCTCATACCATATCGCATCATCATTAACATGCAACGCCTGGCGGGGCGCTTTAACATGCAACGCCTGGCGGGCTGCATGGCCAGCTTGGGTCGATTCATCTCCAAGTTCGGCGAAAGAGCCCTGCCGTTTTTCAAGATCATTAAAAGGACGGGCACCTTCAAGTGGACACCTGAAGCTGAAAAAGCATTTGAGGACTTGAAGAAGTACTTGGCAAGCCCACCTGTAATGGTCGCCCCAAGACCTGGCGAGCACCTGAAGCTGTACTTGTCAGCCACCCCACAAACAGCCAGTGATGTCCTTGTGGTGGAAAGAGAGGAGCCTGTACTTCACAAGAAGAGTGCAACCACTCCAAAGAAAAAGCCTCCTGATAAAGAGCTCGAAGAAGGGGCGGCCATCACAAGGCCCACGCTAGGCCCAAAGCCTCAAGAGGAGACCGCCCCGAGTCAACTGCTGAAAGAGGCTAACGCACTCGAGGCCCAGGAGGAGCGCTGCGAGGCCAAGTCCCTCGAGGGCAAGCGCCTCGAGGCCACATCCCTCGAGGCCACGTCCCTCGAGGCCAAGTCCCTCGAGGCCACGTACCTCGAGGCCAAGTCCCTTGAGGCCACGTCCCTCGAGGCCAAGTCACTCGAGGCCACATCCCTCGAGGCCCAGGACAAGCCCCTTGAAGCCAACCCCATCAAGGGTCAAGCTGGGCCACCTCAGGCGAAAGACGCCAAGGAAACAGGAACTACCCTCGTCGAGCACCCAGTTTACTTCGTCAGCACAGTACTGCGTGATGCTCGCGAGCGGTGCCCGATGCAGCAGAAGCTTCTCCTCGCACTCCTCATCGCCTCAAGAAAGTTGCGGCAGTACTTCCAGGGGCACTCCATCACGGTGGTAACCTCTTTCCCCCTGGAGCAAATTCAGCGCAACCCAAATGCAACAGATCGGGTTGCAGGATGGAACATCGAGCTACAGCCATTCAATTTGCGCTTTGATACCACAAGGGTAATCAAAGGAAGAGCGCTGGCAGACTTCATCGCCGAATGGACTGATCCAACCCCTGAAGAGCCCTGGGAAGAAGAGCACGAGTCCGCTGGAGCAGCAATGCCCAGTTACTGGACCATGAAGTTCGACGGAGCTTTCGCCTGTCGCCACGATGGGGCAGGTGTAGTCCTGACCTCACCAAAAGGCGACAAGTTGTATTATGCAGTCCAGCTGTGCTTCGGAATCGACAAGATATCCAAAAACATCGCCGAGTATGAAGGGTTGCTTGCTGGCCTACGCGCCGCAATCGCCCTAGGCGTCAAGCATATACTCATCAAGGGCGACTCCCAGCTGCTCGTCAACTTCTCCAACAAAAGCTACAAGGCCAAGGACGACCACATGGCCGCATACCTTGAAGAGGTCCGTAGGCTGGAGAAGAACTTCAGGGGAATGGAGCTCATGCACATCCCAAGAAAGGAGAACCAAGAGGCTGATGACATCGCCAAGCGCGCATCAAAGAGGCAAGCCCAGCTGCCGGGTGTCTTTGAGGAAAGGCTCGTCAAGGCATCCATAAAGCAGCCCCTCGAGGCCCTGCCCGCAAGCACATACGAAGCGCTCCCACCGCCACCTGCAAGCGGAGCCCCAGGCTGCGGGCCCCCAACAGGGGAGCGTCTGTTGCTCACAGCGGTGCACCAAGAGGCAGGATGGATCGACGAGATCAAAGACTACCTACGCTAAGGGATCCTTCCCGAGGAAGCTGTTGAAGCGGAGCGAATTGCCCGCCAAGAAAAATTATACCAAATCCTCGAAGGAAATCTCTACCGCAAGCACCCAAACGGCATCGCGCTCAAGTGCGTCCCTCCTGAAGAAGGAAAACTGCTGATTAAGGACATCCACGGCGGGGAATGCGGCCACCATTCGTGCGCCCGCACCCTCGCAGGGAAAGTCTTCAGGAGCGGTTTCTACTGGCCTCAAGCGCTTCAAGATGCAACGGACATCATTCAAGCTTGTGAAGCCTGCCAATTCCACGCCAAGAAAATCCACCAACCAGCACTGGGCCTTCAAACCATTCCGCTCTCGTGGCCGTTTGCGGTCTGGGGGCTGGACATCCTGGGACATTTTCCAACGGCGCAAGGTGGATATCGCTACCTCTTCGTGGCCATCGACAAGTTCACAAAATGGCCTGAAGTGGAGGCGACGCGTACAATCACAGCAGGCGCGGCGGCGAAATTCATCAGAGGCCTAGTCTGCCGCTTCGGAGTGCCTAACCGCATCATCACCGACAATGGCTCGCAATTCACAAGCGGCATCTTCAGAGCCTATTGCCAGAAAATGGGCATCAAGCTATGCTTCGCCTCAGTCGCCCATCCGCAAAGCAACGGACAGGCTGAGCGCGCAAACGTAGAGGTCCTCAAAGGCTTGAAGACCAGGACCTTCGATGTCCTCAAGGGCCACGGCAAGGGCTGGATCAATGAGTTACCCTCGGTGCTCTGGTCCATCCGTACCACGCCACCCAAGCCCACCACGGAAACGCCGTTCGCACTCGTCTATGGAGCCGAAGCAGTCCTCCCCGCAGAGATAAAGCATGGATCCCCACGGGTCCTGGCCTTTATTGAGGACCAACAAGAGGACCTCCACAACGACGACATGCTGCTCCTTGAAGGGCTAAGACGCCGCGCCGCTCTACGGGCGGCCAAGTACCCGCAGTCCCTGAGGCGCTACCACAGCCGCAATGTGCGCTCGCGCACCCTGGAGGTAGGCGATCTCGTCCTCAGACGAATCCTCTCTAGGGAAGGCCTCCACAAGCTGTCCCCGATGTGGCAAGGTCCCTACAGGGTCACCCACATCGCCAGGCCTGGCGCGGCTCGCCTCGAGACGGAAGACGGCGTCCCCGTCAAGAATCCATGGAACATCATGCATCTACGCAAGTTCTACCCGTGATCATCATCACGTCAGGGCATTTAGCGAAAGAGGCAGCCCACGGCTCAACCTCCAAGCATCTTTTTGTCCCTCAAGGTTAAAAGCTCAAGGCTTAAACCTCTCAAACCTTTGTATCCGCCAGGAACAAGTAAAAAAAGTGATTATTGTCACGCCCGTGATCATTGTCACGACGAGACGTCAAGCGGACGAGGCAGCCTACGGCTCAACCTGTAAGCATTTTTCGTCTCTGGAGGTTAAAACGCCGAAAGGCGTAAACCTCCAAAAAAAATAAAGCTTTGTCTCCTAAAGGAACAAATGCCAAAGTGGTCATTGCCACACCCGTGATCATTGTCACGTCGAGAAAACAAAGCGGAAGAGGCAGCTTACGGCTCAACCTCCAAGCAATGTCGACTCTAGAGGTTAAAACGCCAAAAGGCTTAAACCTCAAACTAATGCTTTGTCTCCTAAGGGAACAAACGCAATCGTGGTAATTGCCACGCACGTGATCATTGTCACGTCGAGACTCCTAGCGGACGAGGCAGCTTACGGCTCAACCTCCAAGCATTCTTGTCTCCGGAGGTTAAAACGCCAACGGCTTAAACCTCCAAAGCCCCAAAGGCTTCACTCGAGGGAAAAACCCTCCGAGCTATCAACTAAAATGAGCCACCTCAGGACGCTGAGAGTCTCAGCCACCAACAGGTGGTCCCCATGCCTCGACATGGTCAGAGCATTAACTTGGCAACCCCAAGCATAATGACTCAATCTCGTTCCTAAGTGAACTTAGCGCTTCGGCGCCGCTTGAAAAACGTTTTTGGGGGGTTTTTATTTACGCATTACTATTGTTGAAGTGTGCGCTTATATATCTCCACATGCGTACCTCGCGAGCGGGGGCTGAGTACGGTGCCAGTGCCTCAAATGACACACCAGCAGCACTGCAAAACCCAAGAGTCCGAGCTCTGGCTGGAGGGCAATTCCCCACAAACAAGCCATCTCAACAGAGGACCTTGGTACTTACTCTCCTCGCAAGGAACGCCTGAGGGGACCTATAAGCGCGCACGATCCCTCGATCTGTGTTCTAGCGTTTGGGTTCGCCCCTCTAATACCTGCAGGGAAGGTTCCCCCTGCAAGCCTGCAGGGACATCCGTGAGCGACCCCACAAGCGGGCAACCTCGCCAGGCAAAATGCCTCCCCAGGAGCGACCCCTCAAGCGGGCAACCTCGCTAGGCAAAATGCCTCCCCAGGAGCAACCCCTCAAGCGGGCAACCTCGCCAGGCAAAATGCCTCCCCAGGAGCGACCCCTCAAGCGGGCAACCTCACCACGCAAAATGCCTCCCCAGGAACAACCCCGCCAAGCGAACAACCTTCACAGAACAAAAACATCGAGAAGCTAAGTCCCGCACTCACTTTAAGAGCGTTTTTCTCTCCCTAGCGCGCGTCTCTGCCCCTCGAGCGACTTCGCTTTCCCTTACGCTTCATGGACTACTCGCACGTCTAAGGGGGGCACTTGAGCATCGCGACTCAAGGCTCTTACCTCTCCTAGGCCTAAACTCCCCCCTTGGCCTTGCGGATTCATTGCTCCCGCGGAACGAGATGGTGGAGTCATGGCACGAAGAGATGGGACCTAACGACGCAGAGAACAAATAGACATGAAGATGAGTCCAAAGAGACCTCAAGAGGGGCAGACGAGCTCGAATTTAAAACAGCATAAAAGTATATTACAGGCCAAAAGGTCTTAAGGTGTCTAAGGCACACAGCTGGTGCAGTTACAAGCGCCCGCAGGTACGGCCAAGAAAGGCTCAGGGGGATGCAGCAGCGCTTTGAGCCTCCGCTGTGTCAGCTTCGACCTCGGCGGAGCGAGCCTCCTCCTCCGCAGCGCCAGCTTCGACCTCGGCGGAGCAAGCCTCATCCTCCGCAGCGCCAGCTTCGACCTCGGCGGAGCGAGCCTCCTCCTCCGCAGCGCCAACTTCGACCTCGATGGAGCGGGCCTCCTCCTCCGCAGCGCCAGCTTCGACCTCGATGGAGTGGGCCTCCTCTCCGCAGCGCCTCCTTCGACCTCGGCGGAGCGGGCCCCTTCCCCCCCCCCCCCCCCCCCCCCCCGAAGTCCGACGCAGCTTCCACACGCCTGAAGCGGTTGCAGAACGCATCCACCTGCTCACGGAGGGAAGCCGAGACGCGCTGCGCGTCCTTGCCGGGGGCAGCCTCAGTCACCAAACGGATGTCGAAGTCCGGCACGAGGAGCTTGATGTTGGTGAAGATGCGATCGACAACCACCCCCAGGAGCTGCCTGCTCTCGTCTTCGATCACCCCACGAAGCTCAGCGGCAGGGCCCTCCAGCACCGCGAAAAGCTGGTCGAAGTAGGCCAGGAACGCAGCGGCGCCGTCGTAGTCTTGTGACCAAGGGTACGGTGCGTCTGCGCCAAGCCGCGCCGCAAGCTCACTACCACGGGCAACCAGCTCTTCAAACAGGCGGTCGCACTGCACCACAGGCGCACTGGACGAAGGGCCGGCGCCGTGGGACGCCACATCGCAAGCCTCCCCCGCTCGACGCCAATATGCCTTGGCGCGCTTGAAGCGGCGCGCTAGCTTGTTGTTGGCCTTCTCTATCTCGGCTAGCTGCTGAGCGTCCGCAGCATGCTCGGCCCTAAGGTGGTCCTCCCGCTTCCGCAGCCGAGCACGGTACTTCTGAAGAAGGGCCCGACGGAGATGTCTCTCGTGCACCACGAGGGCCCTCTGCGCCACTCTCGTCCTCTTGGCGAGGCGCCGCTCCCAGCGCTCATCAGATCGCCCCTGAGCAGCGACGTGCTCGTCGAACTTCGAGACCGCCTGAGCCAGGCCTCCCTCGCGCGCTTTAAGGGCTTCGCGCTGGGCAGCCTGGTCCTTCTCCATCTGGAGGCACCGCTCCTCGCGGCGCTGCAGCTCACTCCCCCTGAGGGCCAGGTACCGATCGCGCTCGTCCAAGCACTTGCGGTCCTCCTCCAGAGCGGCCTGCGCAACCTGGTGGGCAGAGAGACGCTGGGACTCCAACCGGTCCAGCTCGCGTTGCTTCTGCGCCAGCGAGCCCTCCATCGCCTCACGCTCAGCTGTGACCCCTCGCAGGAACTCCTCAGCGGCTTCGCGTTCTACTTGGAGGGGCTCAAGTAGCTCCGCGGCATCGCGAATGGCTTCGTCACGGACTTCCTTGGCAAAAGTGATGGCCTCTTCGCGGGCGGCCCGCAGCGCCGAGTCCTCAAGGCGGCGCGCCTCGACGGCTGCGTGGAAGGACACCCACGACCTCGCAAGTTCCTCCTGCTGTTGGGCGAGCCGTATGTCACCAAGGGCAAGGTGGGCCTCCAGACCCTCCAACGACTCCCGCACAAGGCCGAACGCCACCTCGCGGCGCCCCGTGCTTTAGTCCCAACTTCGGAGAACCATTTCCTGGCCGGATGAGGGCCCAGCTGCGGCGGCCGGCCCCGAGCACCCTGCCCCAGGTCGAGCTCGGGGGCTAGGTGTGGCCTCACCTCCCTCCACGCCGGCTGCAGCTGCGGCGCTTGAGTCCCGCAGGTACTCATCTTCTCCGGCAGAACGGGGTGGCGATCCTGCGCCCCCTCCGCGGCTGCACCTGCGCCCGCGGGAACCTCATTCGCACCCCCCAAAGGAGATGAGACCGCACCACCTCCAGTGGCCGCATTTGCACCCGCTGAAGCCTCGGCCGCTCCCTCGCAAAGTGGCGCGGGCGCCGCGGGCGAGCATGGTGAAGGTGACGCGGGCGGCGGCGTGCGAAGCAAAATTGCTTCGCGTGGTGGCGTAGTCGCGCGAGGAGGAGTCAGAGCGCGAGACGGCATGGGAGTTGTCTCCTTCGCGCTGTCCGCAAGCGGAGGCTCGGGAGGCACCATTTGGGGCTCGGGCGCCCCCACCAGGTGAAGGAGATATGCCCTAGAGGCAATTAATAAAGTGTATTCTTTATCATATCTCGTTTGTTCATAATAGGTTTTTGTATCATGCTAGAACCGTATTAAGCGGAAACATTAATGCGGGTGTGATACGTAAACAACCAGGTCCCTAGTAGCCTCTACTGAGACTAGTTTCGTTGCGCGATTGATGATCGAGGTTTCCCGGTCATGGGGCATGGCGCCGGTCGGCAGTGAGAGTCATATCGATGGAGAGCGATGTGATGGACATACCCAGTTTTGGAGAACGTAGTCGATACACCTTTGACCGTGAGATCAACTCTTATTGATATTTCCGGAAGATACTTTGATTGCACCAAACGTCGTATCTTATTTAGTATGACAATAACGGTGATACTTTTGGGTATTGGAAGGGAGTATTAAGACGAGGGGTCAAGAGCGGGATTTGCCAGTCCGCATAGCAGGATAGATACTCTCGGGCCCACTCGGTGAGATCATGTCTAATGAGCTTGCAAGCATGTGACTAGGTCACGGAGACATGAGATCATGAACGAGTAGAAGATAGCGTCGTCGATAACGAGGTCGGGATTAGGTATGGAGATATCTATGGAACGACGCTCGGACATGCTAAGTATCGCCATGGCAAAGGGTCTAAGACTTTACGTTCAGGTTTGATAGATGAAAGTCATTCGTTATATCTCAGGGATTAATTCAAGGGGTCCAGGCCTACGAGTTAGTCGTTGATCATTGAGGAGTCTTGATCATACCTGATATTATATCGAACCGCTAGGGTAACACACTTAAGGGGTTTCGACAAGACAACCGGAAAGGAAGGAGATCACCGGGACAGTCCCGAGAGAGGTCCGATGGAGATCGGGCAGCTCCGAAAGAGTTTTCGGAGCTAGGAAATATTTTATATATTATGTTTGATATTAATTAGTGTTATTAATATGCAAATATGATTTTATATATTTATTTTCGAATTTATTAAGGCAGATTTCCCTAAATGGGCCTTCCGGACGAAAGAAGGCCCAAGAGGGGGGGGAACCCCCTTGGGGATTCGGTGGGAGCAAGGGGCCGGCCTAGGTGGGCCACAAGGGGCCCACCAGGGGGGGCCGGCGCACCCCCTTGGCCGAACCAGCCATGTGGGAATAGTCCCACATGGCCTGGCTGGCAAGGTTGGCTCCCCTTGGGAGCCTATATAAGAAGGGGCACCCCCAGCCTTTTAATTCACCAATTAATTCCTGATTTCTCTCTCGATCTCGTGGTTCCCAAGTCGGAGCCACGCCGAGCAAGAGGAGTCGGGGATCTCCTCCACCATAGCCCGCTGCCGCGCTGCTGGTGTTCCGGTCCAAGTCTTCCGCTGCTCGTCCTGGACTGGAGCTTCGGAGGAGTCGTCTCCACCGTACGTGTGCGACTCCCTGCGAGGTGCTGCGCTAGCGGTACTCGGAGGCCAGCTTCCTCTACACGACCTTGAGGTCGGCTACGTCGGTCTTCATCGACAACGTTTGTGCGGGAACGTAATCCCGCTTTTCGGTCTACAAGGGTACGTATTCCGATCTCCGTTCGTACTACTATATCTGCATAGAATAGATCTTGGCTAGTTTAAGGATATTGTCAGTAGGAAAAATTTTGTTTTCTGCCCACGATCCCCTTCAGTGGTATCAGAGCCGATCTATCGTAAGATATAGCTGTACGCTGTTAGAACCCGTGCTCTGCACGGGGGCACCGTTCCTGTTATTTGCTACCCTCTAGCGTGCACTTGTGTATACCAGCGGCATTGAGTTGATGAAGCGGCCCGGACCGACTTTACGCGTACGCTTACGCGAGACTGGTTCCACTACTGACATACGGCTTGTACCGTATCTGTGGCTGGCGGGTGACAGTTTCTCTCTCTTTAGTTGGTCTTCGCATTTTCAATGGAGGGCCCGAAAGGGATGCTTAAACATGAAATTATTGGATCGTTGTTGTGGTCATAAGATTCGTAGGTATGAAGCGGTTCTATTTACGAAAGCCCCAAGCCACGTAAAATATGCAAAAGATAAAGTAGAAGCGTCTGACTTTATTTTGCAGGGGCTATGTGATATGGTCAAGGTAGGTTTATTAAATTGTTTATAAACTACGGGCGCCAAGAAGACAATGGCGCGATGGACTATATCACATTGCATTACATTTGATGTTTTGTGTGCATCTTATTTTGTGTGATTGTGTGTTACACGGCGGTAGTTGAATAAGATGATCCCTTCAAAATACCACTAGTGTTCTCCCTCCAACGCGCACCACCAATAAAGTTCTACGTTATGAGGCAGGCCGTGATGATCGGGTGTCAGACATATCTTCGTTCGCATACGGTGGGTGTAAGCCATGTTGCACAAGCGTCAGCGTGGAGGTCTTTGGTGGCGAGCCTAGCATACTCAGAGGTATGGCCTCGGAACAGGAAGACCGAAAGGTCGAGCACGAGTCACAAAATTGGTGTGGCGGACGATTTTGTCTACTCCTGAAGTTGTGCCGCCGGCTTTGATGATGAGGGGTGGTGCAATGGATGGGGGTCGTGTAATCGCTTAAAACGACCAGGAGGGATGTTCGTTTGAGTGGGAGTTATGTCAGTTATTTTCTAAAATACCATAACTCAAAATTATTATGAACAAAGTCTTATGTTGTTGCAAATTCCATTGTAGATGTCTCGCCCCTCGTTTAACCTAGGTCTGTTCCTTGAGAAAGAAAAGCTTAAAACCAATGGGTCAAACTTCATGGCCTGGTTCCGCAACCTGAGGATCCTCCTCACTCCCCATAGGGTGGCCTACGTCATTGAGGCCGCCACAGGTGACCCTCCTGCAGATGATGCCTCTGAGGATGAGAAGAAGGTCTTCCAGACCCGATCGGAGGATTCTGCCTTTGTCCAGAGTGGCATGCTCTACGCCATGGAAGCCGACCTGCAGAAGCGTTTTGAGAATATGAGCGCCTTCGAGATCATCTCGGATCTTAAGGCTGTCTTTGCGCCGCAGGCTAAGGCTGAGAGATATGAGGCTTCTGAGCTTTTCTTCTCAGCCAAGATGGAAGAGCATAGCAGTGTGAGCGAGCATGTAGTCAAGATGTCTGGCTACGTTCAACGCCTGAATGCTCTGGAGTGTAAGATTCCCGATGAGCTGGCGATTGACAGGGTGTTGCAATCGTTGCCGCCAAGCTACAAAGGCTTCGTCATGAACTACAACATGCAGGGCATGGCTAAGTCCCTGGGTGAAGTATTCGTGATGCTCAAGACTGCTGAGGTGGAGATTAAGAAGGAGCACACGCTGTTGATGGTCAACAAGACCGTTGACTACAAGAAGTCCGGTGGCAAGGGAAAGCAGAGCTGGAAGTCCCGGAGGGAGGCCAAGTTGGCTGCCAAGTCCAGGACTAACAAATCTGGTCCCAGAGCTAGCGTGGAGTGTTTCTACTGCAAGGGGAAGGGTCACTGGAAGCGCAACTGCCCCAAGTATCTGGAGGATAGGAAGTCTGGCAAGACGGTCGACAAAGAGCAAGGTATATTTGATATACATGTTATAGATGTGTACCTTACATCCGCCCGGAGCAATACGTGGGTATTTGATACTGGTTCTGTTGCTCATATATGTAACTCTCAGGAGGAGTTACGGAATAGAAGGCGGCTGGCGAAGGATGAGGTGACGATGCGCGTCGGCAACGGATCGAGAGTCGACGTGGTGGCTGTCGGCACGCTCCCTCTGCATCTACCATCGGGATTAGTTTTGGTTTTAAATAAATGTTATTTTGTGCCATCCTTGAGTGTAAACATTATAAGTGGGTCTTGCCTGTTACAAGACGGTTATTCATTTAAATCAGTGTCAAGCAATTGTGCTATTTATATGAATGATATCTTTTATGTTGATGCTCCCGAGAGTAATGGTTTATTCTTGTTGAATCTCGATCGTAGTACTCACATCCATAACATAGAGGCCAAACGAATTAAGTGTAGTGACGATACCGCCATGTTTTTGTGGCATTGCCGTCTTGGTCATATTGGTATAAAGCGCATGAAGGGACTCCACTCCGATGGACTCTTGGACTCGTTGGATTTCGGATCCCTCGATACATGTGAACCATGCCTCATGGGCAAAATGACCAGGACACCGTTCAAAGGTTTCGTTGAACGGGCGTCGGATTTGTTGGGGATCATACATACAGACGTATGTGGACCAATGAGCGTTTCGACACGCAATGGTTATCGTTACTTCGTCACCTTCACTGATGACTTGAGTAGATACGGTTATATCTATTTGATGAAACACAAGTCTGAAACGTTTGAAAAGTTCAAAGAATTCCAGAGTGAAGTTGAGAATCAGCTTAATAGAAAAATCAAGCATCTCCGGTCCGATCGCGGTGGAGAGTACTTGAGTTTTGAGTTTGGCACACATCTGAAGAGTTGTGGCATAGTGCCTCAACTTACGCCCGCCGGAACGCCGCAGCGTAACGGTGTGTCCGAGCGACGTAATCGTACTCTACTGGATAGTGTCCGATCTATGATGTCTCTTACCGATCTGCCAGTGTCCTTCTGGGGTTATGCGTTAGAAACAGCCGCATTCATTTTAAATAGGGCTCCGTCCAAGTCCGTTGAAACGGCGCCGTATGAATTATGGTATGGCCACAAGCCTAAGTTATCGTTTCTGAAGGTTTGGGGTTGTGAGGCGTACGTCAAGAAACTACAGCCCGACAAACTCGAACCGAAGTCGGAGAAAGTCGTCTTTGTAGGATATCCGCGGGAAACCGTTGGGTACACCTTCTACAACCAAGCTGAGGGCAAAACTTTTGTCGCGAAGACCGGTACCTTTCTACAGAAGAAGTTTCTCGCGAAAGGAGTAAGTGGGAGGAAGGTAGACCTCGATGAAATCGTTGATCCTGAACTCGAGATTCCGAGTGGCGCAACGGAAGCAATTCCGGAAACGTCCTCCGTGGAAGGAGTGGGAGAAACTGTCGAGGAAGATATTCTACCTCGTAGGTCTGGTAGATCTCGGATCGCACCAGAGTGGTATGGCAATATGGTTTGCACCGTCATGCTAGTTGAGCAAGACGAACCTACGAACTACAAAGAGGCGATGGAGAGTCTAGAGTCCGAGAAATGGCTTGAAGCCATGAAATCCGAAATAGGATCCATGTATGATAACCAAGTGTGGACCTTGGTGGATATTCCCGAAGGGCGCAAGGCCGTCGAGAATAAGTGGATCTTTAAGAAGAAGACTGATGCTGATGGTAATGTGACCGTCTATAAAGCTCGGCTTGTCGCAAAGGGTTTCCGACAAGTTCATGGAATTGACTACGATGAAACTTTTTCACCGGTAGCGATGCTTAAGTCTATTCGGATTTTGTTAGCGGTAGCTGCCTACTATGATTATGAAATCTGGCAGATGGACGTCAAAACGGCCTTCCTAAATGGAAACATTGAGGAAGAGTTGTACATGGTACAGCCGGAAGGTTTTGTCGATCCAGGAAGTGCTAACAAGGTGTGCAAGCTTCAGCGATCCATCTATGGATTGAAGCAGGCATCTCGGAGCTGGAATCTTCGCTTTGATGAGGTAATCAAAGGTTTTGGATTTATCCAGAATTTGGAAGAGACCTGTATTTACAAGAAAATGAGTGGGAGCTCGGTTGTGTTCTTAGCACTGTATGTTGACGACATATTGCTAATAGGGAATGATGTGGAACTTCTGAATAGCGTGAAGGAATATTTAAACAGTAAGTTTTCCATGAAGGACTTAGGAGAAGCTGCGTATGTTTTAGGCATAAAAATCTATCGCGATAGATCAAGGCGCCTATTAGCACTAAGTCAGAGTACTTATCTTGATAAAATATTGAAGCGTTTTCATATGGAGAAGGCAAAGAAGGGTTCTCTGCCGGTTATCAAGAATAAGATATTGCGTAAGGCGCAGTGTCCGGTGACGGAACTGGGTAAGGCCGAAATGACGAAACATCCTTATGCTTCAGCCATAGGATCGATCATGTATGCAATGTTGAGTACTAGACCGGATGTGGCATTAGCTCTAAGTTTGACAAGTCGGTTCCAGAGTAATCCTGGAATGCCGCATTGGGTAGCTGTTAAGAGCATTCTTAAGTATCTCAATAAGACAAAGGAAATGTTCCTTGTGTATGGTGGCTGCGATGAGGAACTTGGCGTAACGGGTTACGTAGATGCAAGTTTCTGCTCAGACCCCGATGACAGTAAGTCACAGACAGGTTACGTGTTCAAGGTGAATGGAGGCGCCGTGTGCTGGAGAAGTGGGAAGCAACCCATAGTCGCACAATCTACAATGGAGTCGGAGTACATTGCTGCCTGCGAGGCCGCGAATGAAGCTGTGTGGCTGAGGAAGTTCGTCATCGAGCTTGGAGTGTTCCCGAGCGTGCAAGACCCCGTGGTCCTCTTCTGCGACAATACGGGTGCCATTGCGAACGCCAAGGAGCCAAGGTCTCACTCCACCGCCAAACACATTCTCCGACGCTTCCACGTGATACGTCAGTACGTACAAGAAGGCGATGTGAAGATTTGCAAAGTGCATACGGATCTGAATGTGGCAGATCCGCTGACGAAGCCTCTTTCGCTTGATAAGCATGAACAGCACCAGTTAGCTATGGGTGTTAGGCTTTTACCAAGTTGTAATCTAGATTAAATTGTACTCTAGTGCAAGTGGGAGACTGAAGGAGATATGCCCTAGAGGCAATTAATAAAGTGTATTCTTTATCATATCTCGTTTGTTCATAATAGGTTTTTGTATCATGCTAGAACCGTATTAAGCGGAAACATTAATGCGGGTGTGATACGTAAACAACCAGGTCCCTAGTAGCCTCTACTGAGACTAGTTTCGTTGCGCGATTGATGATCGAGGTTTCCCGGTCATGGGGCATGGCGCCGGTCGGCAGTGAGAGTCATATCGATGGAGAGCGATGTGATGGACATACCCAGTTTTGGAGAACGTAGTCGATACACCTTTGACCGTGAGATCAACTCTTATTGATATTTCCGGAAGATACTTTGATTGCACCAAACGTCGTATCTTATTTAGTATGACAATAACGGTGATACTTTTGGGTATTGGAAGGGAGTATTAAGACGAGGGGTCAAGAGCGGGATTTGCCAGTCCGCATAGCAGGATAGATACTCTCGGGCCCACTCGGTGAGATCATGTCTAATGAGCTTGCAAGCATGTGACTAGGTCACGGAGACATGAGATCATGAACGAGTAGAAGATAGCGTCGTCGATAACGAGGTCGGGATTATGTATGGAGATATCTATGGAACGACGCTCGGACATGCTAAGTATCGCCATGGCAAAGGGTCTAAGACTTTACGTTCAGGTTTGATAGATGAAAGTCATTCGTTATATCTCAGGGATTAATTCAAGGGGTCCAGGCCTACGAGTTAGTCGTTGATAATTGAGGAGTCTTGATCATACCTGATATTATATCGAACCGCTAGGGTAACACACTTAAGGGGTTTCGACAAGACAACCGGAAAGGAAGGAGATCACCGGGACAGTCCCGAGAGAGGTCCGATGGAGATCGGGCAGCTCCGAAAGAGTTTTCGGAGCTAGGAAATATTTTATATATTATGTTTGATATTAATTAGTGTTATTAATATGCAAATATGATTTTATATATTTATTTTCGAATTTATTAAGGCAGATTTCCCTAAATGGGCCTTCCGGACGAAAGAAGGCCCAAGAGGGGGGGGAACCCCCTTGGGGAATTCGGTGGGAGCAAGGGGCCGGCCTAGGTGGGCCACAAGGGGCCCACCAGGGGGGCCGGCGCACCCCCTTGGCCGAACCAGCCATGTGGGAATAGTCCCACATGGCCTGGCTGGCAAGGTTGGCTCCCCTTGGGAGCCTATATAAGAAGGGGCACCCCCAGCCTTTTAATTCACCAATTAATTCCTGATTTCTCTCTCGATCTCGTGGTTCCCAAGTCGGAGCCGCGCCGAGCAAGAGGAGTCGGGGATCTCCTCCACCATAGCCCGCTGCCGCGCTGCTGGTGTTCCGGTCCAAGTCTTCCGCTGCTCGTCCTGGACTGGAGCTTCGGAGGAGTCGTCTCCACCGTACGTGTGCGACTCCCTGCGAGGTGCTGCGCTAGCGGTACTCGGAGGCCAGCTTCCTCTACACGACCTTGAGGTCGGCTACGTCGGTCTTCATCGACAACGTTTGTGCGGGAACGTAATCCCGCTTTTCGGTCTACAAGGGTACGTATTCCGATCTCCGTTCGTACTACTATATCTGCATAGAATAGATCTTGGCTAGTTTAAGGATATCGTCAGTAGAAAAAAATTTGTTTTCTGCCCACGATCCCCTTCACCAGGGGCACGGCCGCTCCTTCCTGAGGTGCCCCCTCCACGGGGCCTGGAGTGGACGTCTCTCCAGGCCTCGGGCGCTCGCCGGCCTCTACCGAAGCTGCGGCACCCTTCACACCTGCTGCCTCGCGAAGCTTGCGACGTTTCGCAGGCACCAGATCACTGGAAAAAGCCCGAAGGAGATTGTTCAGGAGAAGACGGAGCAGGGGAAACTAGGGAAGCCAAAAATGACCAAGTGGTGGGAATACTCACCATGAAGGGGAAGCTCCAGCATCGACCCACGACAGGCCAGGAGACCTCCAGGATGGCGTGGGTTTGGCACCTGATCGCTCCAGAGGCGTTGCCGCTTTCCTCTTGAAGGGGATGTCAGAAGGCTTCACCCCGGAGCGATCCACCATCGCCTTGGTGCGAGGCTCGCGCCTCCTGGCGAAGCATCTGTCTCGGAGGGCGCCCCCGCCTCAGGCGCCTCCTCCTCGAAGCGCGGAGGTGCAACAACAAAGGCATCGTCATCGTCCGACGAGATGTCGCAAATCTCGTCGGTGAATGGCTCGTACCTCGCAGGGAGCGCCTCTCCCGTCGCGGCCTCCTCCTCGCCGCTCCAGGAACGGGAGGTGGATGAAGAGTCAACGCCCACGACTGCGCACACCGGCGGAGCGACCCCCTGAACCATCAAGCCCGCCAGACCTTGAGGAGCGAAATTCGGCATTCCATCCAGGATGTCCATGCGGTCGCTCAAAGGAAGCTGGTGCAGGGGAAGCACGGAGCCGGCGATTTTCCCTGGCAAGTCCAGACTGGCGAAGAGGATATTAAGGATGGTGTCGACCACGTCTGAGCTAAGGTCCTCTGGATGGAGCCGCATTGGGTCGGAAGGGCCGGCGTACATCCACATGGGCTCCGAGTGCGCCTGGAGGGGGGCGATGCGGCGTGCCACGAAGTCCGTCGCAATCATCTGACATGTGAGACCCTCCTCGCGGAGAAATCTCAAACGCCCCTCCAAGTAAGCATTGTCGGCACCACGAAGGGAAGACTTGCACCAGCGGGAGTTCCTCACGGGCGGCGCCTCCGGGACATCCAGGAATGCGCAAGGCGACGGGACACCGATGAGCAGCCACTTCTGGCGAAAGTCACCCACCTTCTTGAGCAGCGCCGTAACCGGTTTGTCCCCACTCCAGGACATGGGGATATATACATGCCCCATGCCGTCCGTGATGCGGAAGGAGACGCACCCCGTCCTCTCGCCACCAGCCGTGCACCGCAGCGAGTAGAAGGACCTGAAGAGCACGACCGAAGGGTGCACGCCCAAATAAGCCTCGCAAAGGTAGGCAAAGATAGACAGTATGAGGATGGAATTCGGGTGGAGATGGAGGAGTTGAATTTGGTAGAATTCCAGTACTGCCTCCAAGAAAGGCGAGTACGGCGGCACCAGCCCGGCAGTGATGGCGTGGAGGAAGATAGGGTAAAACCCTTGAGGAAATTTCCCGAACCGGGCGGCTTGGAGTTGGCTGGCCCCGTGCTCATTGGATGGCCCCGCAACAAGATGGCGGATCTTCTCCAACGCCTGAAGATCAGTGCGCGCCCCCTCGAGTGCCGCGCCCCGCACTACCTCCATGGCTGCCGCCCGGGAAGAAGACCCCACTGCGGCCTTACTTTTGCTTTTCACCGGGCCCATCAGGGGGAACTCGGGTTTTCGGCCGGGCAAAGGTGGGAGATGCGCAGGGGAGAGCGGAGACGGAGAGCCCTGTGAAGCGGAAACTTCTGCGGGAAGAACAAGAAACAACAACGGCTCTGCGCGGCAACGCCTGGGCTTTATGTCAAGAACAGTCACCAGGGCGTGGTGGAACCCCCCACGACTCACGCCCCAGATCGTGCAAAGCCGTTAGCCGTCCGAGTGCCGTGTGGCTCGGGCCGGCTGGGCACTAAGGGCCCACGACGCTTCGCCTAAGCCCATGGGCTCAGTCGTGCCCATCATGGGCCCGGGGGCTACTGTCGGCCCAGTGGGAACTGGGGTATCAAGAGCCCATTCCCCCAGACCTCGCTCGCGAGCCAGACGGACAAAACGGCTAAGGCCTAGGCGACTCCGCCTGACGAGACCCTCGAGAGGCAACTCCCCTCGAGGGCCTGAAGAGGGAGCGAGGGCCTCAAGGGACCCCTCGCCTCAGGGGATCCTCCTCATCAACGGACTAACCCGCCTGAGGGAAGTCTGGCATGAATCTCCCCTCAGGCCTGGAGGGAAACATCGTCGCCAAGGAATCCCGACAGCGCGCACGTGACCTCTGCCACACCCGTACAGAGGCGCTCACACCCCCGTCGATGTACCTGGTGATAAAGCGGTCAACAAAGCTGCACCGCCTGCTACGCAGCTGTGAGGACCTTCTACTCCGGCGATAAAGCAGGTGGGTGGCGCAACCCTCCAACGGAGATCATCATCATGGGCTCCACCACAGAGACTGCCCGCTCTGCGGGCGGTACAAGCGCGGTCGGCCGCCTGTCGACCACGGCGCCACCTTTATCAACAATGGACCGAGTCCATGGACGAACGGAGCGCGGTGGACTCGTGCTCCACCCCGCCACTGGCAAGTGGGAGCCACCTTGAAGGCCAAGCCGAAGAAGAAGGCCCGAGGCGCCTATAAAAGGGAGAGACCTCCATCGTAGCAAGGGTCGGCTCCTTGCGTGCAAAACACCCTTGTAAACCCTAGCAGCTCTAGTTAGGTTAGCCTCTGGCTGGAGGAGGTAGAAGATCACCGCTTCCCTCCCCAGGCAAGAACTGCCTCAAGGGGGCTTCCGACAAGCTCAATTGTACTGTAACCTCCCACATATAATACAGACAGGTAGGAGTAGCGGTCTTACCTCCTCACGAGAGCCGTGAACCTGGGTAAAGGACGGTGTTTTCCTTGGTCGGGTGTGCGTCTTCTTCGGGTCCGGCGAGCAACGTCGCGGAGCCACTTGAGGGTTTAGACCTCCGCGTTCAATCCCCTTTCGAACAACACTTCAGGAAGTGACTACCCCCGATTTCTGGGAGTCATAACCCGACAAGGTGGTAGTCCTATTATTGTTATACCACAAGCATTAACATAAGAGTTACCATTATTATTCGAAGGATAGGGCTTATAGTTGTTATTACCATAATTGTTCATATAGACATTGTTGTTGAAATTGTTATTTTTAATGAAGTTCACATCAACATTCTCTTCTTGTGCAACTAAAGAAGCTAAGGGAACATTATTTGGATCAACATGAGATTTACCATTTGCAAGCATAGACATAATAAATATCAATCTTTTCACTCAAGGAGGAGGTTTCTTCAACAGAATTTACCTTCTTAGCTTAAGGTGTCCTTTCTGTATGCCATTGAGAATAATTCACCATCATATCGTCCAAGAGTTTTGTTGCAGCCCCCAAAGTAATGGACATAAAGGTACCTCCAGCAGCCGAATCCAATAAATTTCTTGGAAAAAAATTCAGTCCTGCATAAAAGGTTTGGATGATTATCCAAGCAGTCAGTCCATGGATAGGGCAATTCTTTATCAAAGATTTCATTCTTTCCCAAGCTTGAGCAACATGTTAATTATCAAGTTGTTTAAAATTCATGATGCTACTTCTTAGAGAAATAATCTTAGCAGGAGGATAGTATTTTCTAATAAAAGCATCTTTGCATTTAATCCATGAATCAATACTATTCCTAGCCAATGAAAGCAACCATTCTTTAGCTCTTCCTCTCAAAGAGAAACAAAATAATTTCAGTTTTATGATATCACCATCTATATCCTTATATTTTTGCATTTCACATAGTTCGACAAAATTATTTAGATGGGCAGCAGAATCATCAGAACTAACACCAGAAAATTGCTCTCGCATAACAAGGTTCAACAAAGCAGGTTTAATTTCAAAGAATTCTGCTTTAGATGCAGGTGGAGCAATAGGTGTATATATAAAATTATTATTGTTGGTTCTAGTGAAGTCACACAACTTAGTATTCTCAGTTGTACTCATTTTAGCAAATTAATTAACAAACTAAAATAAACAAAATAGCAAAAACTGAAAATAAAACACTAAACCGAAATAAACAAAGTAATGCAAGTGACTAATTTTTTTGTACTTATGATATTAAGCAAACAAGACAGTAATAAAAATAAACTAAGCAAGATAATAATAAAATAAAAAGATTGGAAGTGCGAAAACTCCCCTCGCAGTGGAATCTTTATTTCCTCGGCAACGGCGCTGATGGTTTCTGCGTCAAGTTGGTGAATCCCCAAGAGGAGGGTGTGAAGTAGCAGAGCAGCAAGATTTCACTCAGTTATGAAACCAAGGTTATCGAACCAGTAGGAGATGAACGTTCCCCTCGAGGTGTCAACGGCGCCAGAGTTGGTGTGGCATAGGAGACGTGGAATCTGCACACAACACAATTAAAGTATTTTGCCCCAACTTAACGGTGAGGGTGTCAATCCCACCGGCTTGCTATAACAAAAGATTAAACGTATATGTGGAAGAAAGATGTTTGTTTGCAGAAAGTAACAGGTTTGCGTTGTGGTTTTATCAGATTAATGAGAAGGACCGGGGTTCACAGTTCACTAGTGGTGTCTCTCCATAAATAATAACATTCATCCATGCATGGTAAACAAATTACAGTTAGGCAATTGACAGAATAATGATAAGCAACCCAATGCATATACTAATGATATGGTGTCTAGTGTGAGATTCATTCAGGCATTACAACAAGATACATAGACCGTTCCAACCGCATCTATGACTAATAATCCACCTTCCGGTTAGCGTCTGCACCCCTTTCAGTATTAAGTTGCATGCAACAGATTATCGCCTTAAGCAAAGTGTGTAAAGTAAGTAAGTAACATCATCCTTAGACAAAGTACTACTGTTTTATCTCTAGTAGCAACAGCACATCTACAACCTTAGAGCTTTCTGTCACTGCCGCGGATTAAATAGAGACATGAATCTACTATCGAGTATAAATACACCCTCTTGGAGTTACATGCATCTACTTGGTCAAAGCACACACAAGTAACGGATAGCATGCAAGATCATTAAATAGCACACACATGATATATTGTGAAGCAATAACTTTAGTACTCAATATTCATCGGATCCCAGCAAACACAACATGTAGAATTACATAAAGATGATCTTGATCATGATAAGCAGCTCACAAGATCTAAACATGATAGCACAAGAGGAGAAGCAAACCATCTAGCTACTGCTATGGACCCTTAGTCCAAGGTAGACTACTCACGCATCAGTACGGAGGCGGTCATGGCGACGTAGAGGCCTCCGGGGACGATTCCCCCTCCCGGCAGGGTGCCGGGGACCAGTTTTGATCTCTCCCGAATTGGTGTTGACGACGGCAGCGGCTCGGGACCCGTGGTGAAAAAAGTGTTCAACCGTGCTCTGTTTTTAGGTCAAGGGGGTATTTGTAGGCGAAAGACCTAGGTCGGTGGGCGCCCGAGGCCTCCTCCTCACCTCCTGGCGCGGCAGGCACGTGGGTCGCGCCACCAGGTGATGAGGGCGCCTCGTGGCCCCTCTTCGTCTCGTCTTCGGTTTTTCTGGTCACAAATATTCCAAAAATAAATACTGGTTGGCTCATTTCCAATTTGGCGGATATTTCCTTAAGAGCTTTTCTGAAACCAAAAACAACAGAAAACAAGGAACTGGCATTGTGGCATCTTGTTAATAGGTTAGTCCCAGAAAATGCATAAACCTATATAAAATGCATATAAAACATGTAATAATATTATATAACATAGCATGGAACACAAGAAATTATGGATACGTTGGAGACATATCAGGCGCCAGAAAAATGCTTGATGCACACGGTGGGTGTGTTGTTTGGAAACCCCAAGAGGAAGGTATGAAGTAGTGCAGCAGCAAGTTACTAAACCAAGGTTATCGAACCAGTAGGAAATGAGAATTACCCCGAGGAGTCAATGGCGCCAGAAAAGTGCTTGGCGTGTAGTTGTCGTGGGGCCTGCACACAAACAATCAAGATACTTTGCCCCAACTTTACGGTGAGGGTGTCAATCTCACCGGTTTATTGTAACAAAGGATTAAACGTATGTGTGAAAGAAAGAGGTTAGTTTGCAGAAAGTAACAGGTTTGCAGTTTGTGGTTTATCATATTAAAGAGAAGGACCGGGGTCCACAGTTCACCAGTGGTGTCTCTCCATAAATAATAATAACATTCATGCGGGTAAACAAATTACAGCTGGGCAATTGATAGAATAATGATGAGCAAACCAATGCATATACCAACGTTATGATGTCTCGTGTGAGATTCATTTGGGCATTACAACAATATACATAGACCGTTCCAAACGCATTTATGACTAATAATCCACCTTCCGGTCATCGTCTGCACCCCTTTAAGTATTAAGTTGCATGCAACAGATTATCGCCTTAAGCAATGTGTGTAAAGTAAGCAAGTAACATCATCTTTAGACAAATTACTCCTGTTTTATCCCTAGTAGACACAGTACATCTATAACCATAGAGCTAGTTGTCACCACCCCAGATTAAATAGAGACATGAACCTACTATTGAGCATAAATAACGCCTCTTGGAGTCACAAGCATCTACTTGGCCAAAGCATATACTAGTAACGGAGAGCATGCAAGATCATTGAATAGCAGACACATGATATATTATGAAGCAATAACTTTAGTACTCAATATTCTTCGGATCCCAGCAAACACAATATGAAGTTTTACATAACGGTGATTTTGATCATGATAGGCAGCTCACAAGATCTAAACATGATAACATAAGAGGAGAAGACAACCATCTAGCTACTGTTATGCACCCGTAGTCCAAGGGTGAACTACTCACGCATCAGTCCGGAGGTGGGCATGGTCACGTAGAGCCCTCCGGTGATGATTCCCCCTCCCGGCAGGGTGCCGGGGAGAAGTTCTGATCTCTCCTGAATTGGTGTTGACGACGGCGGTGGCTCGGGACCCATGGAGGAAATAATGAACATTGTGCTAGGGTTTTTGGTTCGGAGGTGCTTGTACGTGAAAGGGCGAGGTCGGTGGACCTCCGAGGGCCCCACATCATGTCCTCGCGCGGCCAGATCCCCTGCCGCGCGAGCACCTGATGACGGCGCCTCGGTCGCCCACTTTGTCTCGTGTTCGGTCTTCTGGAACGGTTCCGATTAAAAACGGACTTCAGAAAAGAAATCGTCCAATTTCGAGAATATTTACTTAAGTACTTTTCTGAAACCAAAAACAGTAGAAAACAAGGAATGCACTGTGGCATCTTGTTAATAGGTTAGTCCCAGAAAATGCATAAAATTATATAAAATATGTAATAAGTTGGTATAATATAGCATGGAACATAAGAAATTATAGATACGGTGGAGACGTATCACATCACACCAATTATTAATGCTTTGTACCAAAAGACGGGGTGGGCGCCGATAGAACCGAACCACTCGAAGATCTTGTCACAGATGGTGGTTGAGAAAGTGCACCCAAAGAGAAGGTGCGATTATCTCGGGCTAAACAACGACACAACCATAACACTTTCTTCTGGCCTTTACCGATCATCACATCTTCCTGCCAAGATTTTTCGGTGCCATCCAACAAGATATCGGCACCATCACCCCCTATCATCTACTATTTGGAGATGAATTTTAATTGATCGGTTAATGCTTCAGTTTAATTAGCCCTGCTTTAATTCACACCGAACGATAAATATGCTACGTAAGCTTTTTCGTGCACATCTTAAAATTCATATCATGTTTATTGGTTAGAAATCAGAGGAACAATGAACAAAAGGGGGACTCAAGGCATCGGTGACTGACTAGTGGGAAAAATTGCTCGTTGTTCTGTAAACTATCCGATCAACCATGCGGCGTGGGTCTGAGCCATGCACTATATTCTAAAAAAAGTCTCGCCCGCCTATAAAAATAAACTATTGTAAATAATCTTTGCAACATTTTGTAATATTTAAGAAATTTCTCACTAGTCGGAGCCTCGTGGATCCGGATCGTATCAGCCTGAAATCAACCACCTCTGAGTTCGCTATCTCCCTTGGATCTGAGCATGGTGGAGACTGGAAAGTGGATGCTATACTACGTTGTGCATGAAGCTTAGATTAATTCGTTTTAAACATCAAACTTTCCTAATTTGATGTCACTACTAGAACATACTCCCTCCGTGCTAAGTTCTACTAAATCTGAGTCAATTAATTCAGAACGAATGGAGTAGAAGATAGCTAATTTGCAGTGTGTGTCCAACTCTTTGCCCTCGGCTCCTTGCCAGCACTCGGCAAAGGATGATGTATACAAGACATTTAACAAAGTCAGGCGGGCTAAAAATCTAAAACCTCAAAAAAACCTCAAAAGGAATTGCTTTCTAACTAATCGAATGGCAGATTGTCTGCCTTAAAACCTCAAAAAAAAGTTTAAAACAACTCGGCTGCATACATGCCATTCAAAACTCTGCAAAGCATGTCAGGTGGGCTTAAAAACACTCTGCTGCATAGAGGACATTCAAAAAATCTGCAAAGGAAGTCGCATGCTCAAGCTCCCAAGAGTCCTGCAACTCCAGTTCCACCATCGACACCAATTCCAGTACTGCAGAAGATAGGTGTCAACATTTGTGGTATGGACCCTCAGAAATCAGCGCCGACAAGCTGATGCAGCGGGGATCGCCACTCGAGGGTCCTGATCACCCCTCTCCGTTTAGAACAAATTTAGTCAAAACATTTAAACTTGTACAAGAAATGGCCCCAGCCACATAGTTCTGGCTGGACGGGAAGTACCGAGCTTTTGGGTTCGGCCCGAGTTTTCTGAGCTAGGCCCGAGCACAGCTCGGCCCGTGAGAAAAAAAATCTGAGCCGACCTCTCTTTGTTGGCCCACGGCAAGCTCGGACCGGCTCGGTCCAGCCTGTTTGGCTCGTGTTTTGTTTATTTAATGAATTTCCTTTCTGAATTTCACAGATTGGGCTCAATTTGCAGGCCCATTTACCTGCTTGACATATCTTCTTCCCAAATCGCACGAACAGAAAAACAGATACCTCCGGCGCAGGTGCGGTAGCCGGTCATCATCTATACAGTGTCGCCCAAGGTCGTGCACACCGACCCCGCCGAGCTCATGTCCGTTGTGCATCGCCTCACCAACGCCTCCTCGGCTCCTCCACGTCACTACCACCGCCACCGCCGGCGTCCTCACTCCCCTTCCCGTTATTCCCGTACCAGTCCTCCTCCTCCATGCTCCCGTCGGCGCCTGCGCTACCGTTCCCGTTCCACGTCCAAGCAGCTATTGCGGCGCCACAGCCGCACGAGAGCGCGGTGTACCAGCTCCAGCACTCGCCCGCCACGTCGAAGGCTTCTTTAATAAGCTTAATTAGCTCCGTCGCCGCCCGGAAGCACCGTTGTGCCGCCCCGCATGGTCGCCGTTGCCGGAGAAGAGAGGCCCCACCCGTCAGTGTCACATCACGGCGAGGCTCGCGAGCTGCACTGAGTTTGGGGTAAGCTCGGGCCGAGCCCCGTTTCATATCTCACTAGCGGAGCGAGCCAGCTCGAGGCTCATCATTTTTGCTAGAGCTTTTCGCTGGCTCGGTCCGAGCCAGTCCAAGTTGGCCCGCGTCCAGCCAGACACATAGTGAGCCCCTCTAAAAAATGATTATGGGTCCGCCCCTGGCGGGAACTCCGTACCCTCTAAGGAAGTTCGTAGAAAAAGGTGTGTTTCATTTTGTGCCCCTACCCAGCCAGGCAAATGCAGTATATATAAGAAATATGTTGCTGGTTGCATGGGAATGACTAGGGCTCAATCGAGTGAGAATTACGTTAATTCTCACTCAGATAACGTCATCCAGTTGCATATGCAGCTCATGTGTAATTTATTGTGTAACTGAGAAATTTTAGTTTTAACTCATATGTAATCTCAGTTGCAAATCATATATAGACATGTGCAACTCATATCCCACACGGAATTAGAATTGAGTGAGGTCTAAAATTCTATAAGTCTATAATAGTTTAACACTTCAACAAACACAAAAAGTTGTCATAAATAGTTCCACGTCGAAACTAGGACAAGAAGCTAACCTGGTCTCATCAAAGAATATCACAGACTTATAGCAACTCTGCATCTCTTTTGCACAGATCAAAAGAGTAACATAGATATAGCAAGTTAAGAAAAGTAATATATCACACAAAAAGTAACATAGCAATTTTGGTATAGCAGACCAAATCTTGAAAAAAATGCATGAACACGGACGGTAGAACATGAACACACATCTCACAAAGAAAAAAGGCAATGTGTCAAGGCATCAATCACTGCTCCGGAGAAAGGTGAAAGGCTACCAGGTTACACCAGCTGGTCCAGCTCCGACAAACGCACATAAGCCTTTTGAGCGTGCGTTCCCGCAAGAGTGGTAGCACCAAGGACAAGGCTTGCGTGGATGGCGAGGAGGTCAAGGCTATGTCCCTTGGTAGCTGCTTTCCCGGGGATGATATATTTTCTTGGTACACGGCAACCTGGAAGAGGAGATCCTTCTGGCCCACCATGCTCATCAAGTCGATGTGCTTCTCGAAGCCACCGGTTGATGGGGTGTATACCCATATATCGTTTGGGTATTCACATCGTCGCGCCAGGAGGATGCGATTGACATTGTCGGTAATGGCGAGTGGAAGCAAGTCGACGCCGAATCCAATGTCCCGCCCTGTCAATGCCCTATGGATCAGTGGCGATGTCGTGCCTGCGTCGATTCGGCAGTACAGATCCCATGTGGTGCTTGATTCATTGAGAAGCCAGACATCGTAGAGATCCTTATAGTCGGGAGAGAAGAGGCATAATCTCCCGGCGAGCTCTGTCAGGCATCGCCTTCTCACAGCCTTGTCGTCCGACGGTGGCGCCACGGTCCCAAAGGTCTCTTGGTTTATGGAGAAGGAGACGATGGTCTTCCCTTTACACATGATGCTGCCGTCGTGCAGGTGGCGTTTCGCCCGGTGGGCGAACCAGTAGACGTGCCCTTGCGCAAAGACGCTGGGGTCGACCCAACCAGCCGGCGTGGAACTCACCGGACGCCACGTTCCCGAGGAGCCTTGGTCGCGGTCGTCCACCACGTAGACCTCACATCCCACTGGAGCGGGGCGGCCCTTTCTATTGATGTCGCGGTAGCAGATGCGCACGACCTTGTGTCTCCTGGCGCGAGTGTCGTAGCCGAGACCTAGGCTGTCGTATTTGTAGGTCAGGTCGCCGGGTTCCCGGCAGCCCGTGGTCCGGCCCTCCGGGAGCGCTTGCTTCTGCCCCGTGGACGGGTTGCAGACGAAGTGGATCCCCGTGGGCAGCAGCTCGAGGAGGATGAGGCCGCGGCAGTGGGTGGTTTCCGGAATCGGCTTCATGTACTCTAGGTCCTCGGGATAGTCCCAGAACACGGTGACATAGCGCGGGAAGCAGTGTCGAATTTACCATACCTCCGTCCTGGACACGTGGCCGGGCTCGCGGCCGCTGGATGGCTGATCGCCGGCGAGTTCTTATGACGGCGAACACGCTGGAACCGTCAGGATTCACGATGGTGACAAGAAATAACTTATTTCTGTAGTTGGGCCACTTCTCTATGCTGCTGGGCCTCAGTAGTAGCCCATTAATCATTTTTCTTAGTCTGGTACAAGCAGTCCAGAATACAGACTGATCGATCAATTCCCCGACTCCGTACGAGCAGTTCCATCACACATGAACCTAGCGGCAGCCGAATTTCCCAGTTTCAATTGGTTGGTCGCCAGTCGTCATTATCAAAATGTTTCAAGTCATGAAGTTTCGGAAAGTGCAGTTGGCTAGGGCTAATTTGCACATTATAGATATATTTCCTCGTCTCGAATGTCTATATTGATCCAAATGACACAATTTATTAATACAATCTAATTTCTTGCCTGTTCAGGTTTGCGGCTATGTTACACTTTTGTTGTGTATTTTTGAAAATTTAGTACTCTAGACCTGTATCTACTACTAGTTAAATCCATCTTTTGTATATTATGATCTATTAAAGACATCTTTCTATGAGGAAATTGCACAAACCAGCAACTCTTAGGGTCATTTTTGCATGGACCAGTGACTCAAGAAATTTGTTGCACAAACCAGTGATATATGAGGTTACATTAGTTCTCATGTACAAGTGTGGCTGCCCAGAAGTAACTGGTTTGTGCAACAATTTTTTTGAGTGACTGGTTTGTGCAAAAGTGACCCTAAGAGTTGCTGGTTTGTGCAATTTTCTCTCTTTCTATAAAACATTACTTTGATAGTGCATATGGTGTTTAATTTTTTTAGACTTTGTTGTTTGTAGCTCAAATAAAATATTTTGCTTGTTGTGTGCCCCGGCTTCGAGAAATCGCTAGCTCCGCCACTGGCGGGAAGCACTGGCCCGTGATGGCGATCGGGATGGGCGGCTCCGCCTCCGCGGGCGACTTTGCCTATGCTTCGACGTCGACGTTGCCGTGGGATTCATCCTCATCCTGGAAGCGGACGATCTTGGGTCGTCCGGCATGGAGGGCGGTGTAGCAGTCGGCAAAGTCGTCGGACGAGAGAGTGGCGGCCCAGGCGCGGGAGAGGAGACGGCACCCGACCGCGGACTTGGGCGGCAGCCGCGCGAAGATCTCGTCGGGGAGGGTCGGGCATCGGCTCATCGTCGGAGACATGGGTCTTGGGTGGTTTCGTGAGAAATCTCAGATGGATCGATACGACGAATGCACCGCTGCGAATATAGCGTCAAGAGCGCGCGCATAGGTTGGAGATTATTAGTTTTAGGAAGGGATAATAAATTTTTATTTTCACTTCCTATCGTACGTGATTTGTGTATGTTCATGGTGGACCGGGTCTCTTGGTCAACAGGATCTGGAACCTGCCCGTTTTCGTGATTTCTATCTGCAATAACTTTTCAGATCTTGATTTTTGCTTTTCAGTAACTGATCCGAATGGGATTTTGGGTGGAGACCTGGCGGGTAAGGAACTAGCTCTCGTGACTCGCCCCGCTCCCGCGACTCGACCCTAACCCTAGCCGCCGCCGCCGCCCGCGCCGCCGCCGGCGAGCTCGCCCCTCCTTCCTCCCCTTCCCCTCCCCCTCCCGCGTCCGCGCCGCCCTGCGGCGGCCGGGCGCGGCCGTGCCGCCCACAGCCCAGAAACCCCACCCCCTCCCTCCCCTCCTCGCCGCCGCCGGAGGGCGCCACGGGCAAAGCCCGGTGGTGTCGGCGGCGGCGGGGCCTCCTTCCCCCTCGCGCGGAGCATGGCGGCGCGGGACGCGGCGGCCGTTGGGGGCGCGGTGCTTGCGCAGGGCACGACGGCGTTGTTGGTCGGCGACGGCGCGACGGCGTGGTGGCTGCGAGGTTCTGCACGTGGAGTCCGTTGCGGCGGCGGGGTCCTCTGGCCCTGGGGTCGCCGGCGGTTTCCGGCGGGCGCGGGTGGTGGTAACTGGTGGTGCAGGTTTGCCGATGCGTGTGCGGGCTGGATCTGGGCCAGGCGGGCCCAGATCTGATAGGTTCGTAGCATAGAAAACAAAAAATTTCCTACGGTGAGAACAAACCAACAAGCCAAGATCTAATCTAGGAGATGCTCGTAACGAGTGGAACATGTTCCAAGAGAACTTACCCTCGAAGACCGAAAGCGTTTCGAGAGGGATTCTCGTGGGCGATGTAGTGGAACACTTGGCAATCTCAAGATCGTGAAGATGTGCGTTGCAATGGGCAGCGCCTCCGTACTCGGTCACACGTACAGCTTGATGACGACCTCCGTTCCCTCGATCCAGCGGGGCAGCGGAAGTAGTAGAACCACCAAGGAACTCCAACAACACGACGGTGTGGTGTGGAGGAGAACTAAACGACCATGGCTTCGCCAAGCGGATGGTCGAGAGGTGGAGCAGCGGGAGAAGGGAGAGAGGATCAAGTGTGTGCATGAGAGGGATCTCTACCTCTCCTTATATAGAAGAGGGGGCAGCCCAAGGGTGGTGCGGCTCAAGGAGCCCCCACCCCTTCCTCTTATGTGAGTGGAGCATCCACTCATGCCCACTCACTCTCTTTTAATCTCCACTCAAAAATCCCAAGTGTTTTTTCTTTATTAAATAAAACAATTTTATTTCTTTTTAATATTTGTTAATTCTATTAACAAACATTAACACTTACCCTCTTGGTTCATTTGTTAATTCTATTAACAACCATTGTCAACCATTGACAATTAACCCCTTGAACTATTTCAATATTACCCGAAACAATTTCGGTGTTGTTCAAACTTTTTCTCCAAAATTCCGTGTCTACCCAAAAGCATCGACAAACCTTAAGTGTGTCACCCTACGGTTCGTGAATAATGTAGACATGATCGAGTCTCCTCTCCGATCAATAGTCAACAGCGGGATCTGGAGATCCGTAATGACTCCTACATATTCGACGATGAATCTTGTGATGTGAACCAGAAACGTCATAACCAATTCCTTTTGTCTCGCGATATTTTACTTGTCCGAGATCCAATCATTGGTATCATCTATACCTTGTTCGATCTCGTTCCCGACAAGTACTCTTTACTCGTTCTGTGATATGACATCCTTGTGACCTAGTCACGTGCTTGCAAGCGGTGAAGATGTGGTATCACCGAGAGGGCCCAGAGTATATCTCTCTGTCACCTGGATGGACAAATCCCATTTCTTGATCCATGAGCCTCAACTAATACTTTCGGAATACCCAACGCCACCTTTATAGTCACCCTGTTACGGTGTGACGTTTGATGTCATCAAAGCATTCTTCCGGTGTTAGTGATTGACATGATCTCATGGTCTAAGGATTAGGGTTACTTCGTATGCTCAGTACAACAATATAAACTTAATGACTTGATCGTATTGCTATACTTAATTTGGGTGTGTTCATCATATCATTCTCCTAATGACGTGATCCCGTTATTAACAACATCCAATGTTCATGATCAGGAAACCTTGATCATCAGTTAATCAACGAGCTAGTTAAACGAGAGGCATTACTAGGAACTCTAATTTGTTCATTAATCACACATGCATTAATGTTTCCGATTAATACAATTCTAGCATGAGAAATAAACATTTATCATAAACATGGAATAAGATAATAACCACTTTATTATTGCCTCTCGGGCATATTCCTTTCAGTCTCCCACTTGCACTAGGGGCAATAATCTGTATTACATTGTAATGACCCTAACACCCATGGAGTTCCGGTGTTGATCATGTTTTGCCCTTGGGAGTTGTTTAGTCAAAGGGTCTTCCACATTCAGATCCGTATGTACTTTGCAAATCTTTATATCACCATCCTTGACATGTTTACGGATGGAGTGAAAACGGCGCTTGAAATGTTTGGAATTCTTGTGAGACCTTGGTTCTTTAGCATTGGCTATGGCACCATTGTTGTCACAATAGATAACCATCGGATCCAACGCACTTGGAACCACATCTAGTTCGGATATGAACTCCTTCGTCCAAACTCCTTCCTGTGCTGCCTCCGAGGCAGCAACATATTCCGCTTCTGTCGACGATCCCGCCACCACGGGTTGCTTGGAACTCCTCCAGCTTGCTGCTCCTCCATTCATAAGAAATACGTACCCAGATTGTGACTTAGAGTCATCTGGATCGGTGTCAAAGCTAGCATCGACGTAACATCTTGCGACGATCTCTTCTTCACCGCCATACACGAGAAACATATCCTTAGTCCTTCTTAAGTACTTTAGGATATTCTTTACCGCCATCCAGTGTTCCAAACCTGGATCAGATTGGTACCTGCTAGTCAAGCTAATAGCATGTGCCACATCTGGTCTTGTACATAGCATAGCATACATGATAGAGCCTATGGCTGAGGCATAGTGGATCTTGTTCATCATTTCTCTATCTTCTGATGTAGCTGGACTTTGAGTCTGACTCAATGTCTTTCCTTGTAGCATAGGTAAGAGCCCTTTCTTACTTTCATCCATTCTGAACTTCTTCAGAATCTTGTCAAGGTATGTACTTTGCGAAAGCCCAATCAAGCGTCTTGATCTATCTCTATAGATTTTGATGCCTAATATATACGATGCTTCACCGAGGTCCTTCATCAAAAAACTTTTGTTCAAATAACCTTTTATACTATTCAAAAATTCTATATCATTTCCAATCAACAATATGTCATCCACATATAGTACTAGAAATGCTACAGAGCTCCCACTCACTTTCTTGTAGATACAAGCTTCTCCATAAGTTTGGACAAATCCAAACCCTTTGATCACTTCATCAAAGCGGAGGTTCCAACTTCGGGATGCTTGCTTCAGTCCATAAATGGATCGCTGAAGTTTGCATACCTTGTCAGCATCCTTAGGATCGACAAAACCTTTGGGTTGCACCATGTACAACTCTTCCTCAATCTGACCATTAAGGAATGCAGTTTTGACATCCATTTGCCAGATTTCGTAATCGAAAAATGCAGCAATTGCTAACATAATCCTAACAGACTTCAGCATCGCTACAGGAGAGAACGTCTCCTCGTAGTCAATTCCTTGAACTTGTCGAATAGCTTTTGCGACAAGTCGAGCCTTATAGACGGTCACATTACCATCAGCGTCAGTTTTCTTCTTAAAAATCCATTTGTTCTCAACGGCCTTGCGGTCATTCGGTAAGTCCACCAAAGTCCATACTTGGTTTTCGTACATGGATTCCATTTCGGATTTCATGGCTCTAGCCATTTGTTGGAATCTGAGCTCATTATTGCTTCATCATACGTCGCAGGATCATCATTATCAACTACCATGACGTTCATGACGGGGTTGCCGTACAGTTCAGGAGCTGTACGCGCCCTTGTTGACCTGCGAAGTACGGTAGTATCCTCTTTCGGAGTTTCATGATCTTGATTATCATTAGTTCCCTCTTCATATGGTGAAGTCAACTCCGGAATAATTTCCGGCGCTGCGCTACTCGCCATTCCAAGAAGAGAAGGTTCAGTAACCTCGTCGAGTTCTACCTTCCTACCACTCATACCTTTTGAGAGAAACTCCTTCTCTAAAAAGGATCCATTCTTGGCAACGAAAACTTTGCCTTCGGATCTGTGATAGAAGGTGTACCCAATTGTTTCTTTAGGGTATCCTATGAAGACGCATTTTTCCGCTTTGGGTTCGAGTTTATCAGGTTGAAGCTTCTTCACACAAACATCGCATCCCCAAACTTTTAGAAACGATAGCTAAGGTTTGTTTCCAAACCATAGTTCATACGGTGTCGTTTCAACGGATTTAGATGGAGCCCTATTTAAAGTGAATGTAGCTGTCTCTAGTGCATGACCCCAAAATGATAGTGGCAAATCTGTCAGAGACATCATAGACCGAACCATATCTAATAAAGTACGATTACGACGTTCGGATACACCAATACGCTGTGGTGTTCCGGCAGGAGTGAGTTGTGAAACTATTACACATTCTTTCATATGTGTGCCAAACTCGTAACTCAAATACTCACCTCCACGATCGGATCGCAGAAATTTGATCTTTTTGTTACGATGGTTTTCCACTTCACTCTGAAATTCTTTGAACTTTTCGAACGTCTCAGACTTGTGTTTCATTAAGTAAATATACCCATATCTACTTAAATCATCCGTGAAGGTAACAAAATAACGATATCCACCGCGCGCCGACACACTCATTGGACCACACACATCGGTATGTATGATTTCCAATAAATCCGTCGCTCGTTCCATCGTGCCGGAAAACGGGGTTCTAGTCATCTTGCCCATAAGGCATGGTTCACATGTCTCAAATGATTCATAATCAAGTGATTCTAGGAGCCCATCAGAATGGAGCTTCTTCATGCGCTTAACACCAATATGATCTAAGCGGCAATGCCACATGTACGTAGCAATATCATCATTCAACTTGATTCTTTTGGCATTCACATTATGAATGTGTGTATCATTACTATCAAGATTCAAAAGAAATAAACCATTCTTCATAGGTGCATGACCATAAAAGATATCATTCATATAAATCGAACATCCATTGTCCTCAGACTTAAATGAATAACCGTTTGCATTAAACAAGATCCAGAAATAATGTTCATGCTCAACGCAGGCACCAAATAACAATTATTAAGGTTCATCACTAATCCTGATGGTAGACGAAGAGGTAGCGTCCCGACAGCGATCACATCAACCTTTGATCCATTGCCGACGCGCATCGTCACCTCATCCTTTGCTAGTTGTCGCCTATTCCGTAGTTCCTGTTTCGAGTTACATATGTTAGCAACCGAACCAGTATCAAATACCCAGGCGCTACTGTGAGTACTAGTAAGGTACACATCAATAACATGTATATCACATATACCTTTGTTCACTTTGCCGGCCTTCTTATCCGCCAGATATTTGGGGCAATTACGCTTCCAGTGCCCAGTACCCTTGCAGTAAAAGCACTCAGTGTCAGGCTTCGGGCCAGCCTTGGTCTTTTTCTCAGGTGCGGCAACAGTTTTGCCGCCCTTCTTGAAATTACCCTTTGGCTTGCCTTTCTTGCCTTTCTTGAAACTGGTGGTTTTATTGATCATCAACACTTGATGCTCCTTTTTGATCTCCACTTCAGCAGTTTTGAGCATTGACAGAAGCTCGGGGAGAGTCTTCTTCATGCCTTGCATATTGTAGTTCATCACAAAGTTCTTGTAACTTGGTGGGAGTGATTGGAGAACACGATGAATTCCTAGCTCATTGGGGATCGATATACCCAGGGCTATGAGCTTATCGGCGTACCCAGACATTTTGAGTACGTGCTCGCTAACGGAGCTGTTCTCTTACATCATGCAGCTAAAGAACTTTTCTGAAGCATCATAACTCTCTATGGCAGCATGGGTATCGAAAATCATTTTCAATTCTCCCATTGTATCAAAAGCGTTGCTGTTCTCGAAACGTTTTCGCAACTCTGGCTCTAAACCATACAGAATGCCGCAGTGAACTACATTGTGGTCCTCCTTCTGAGTCAGGAAAACATTTTTCACATCATCGGGAGCGTCATCAGCGGGCGGGGCACCTAGCGGTGCATCAAGCACATAGAGCTTTTGACAAGCTGTGAGGAGAATCCTCAGGTTAAGTGCCCAATTGGTGAAGTTGCTTCCATTGTTTGCTAGTTTCTCTTTCTCCATGAACATATTGAAATTGAAAGCAGGTGGTACCATGATCTACAACATATTTGCAAAGACTATTTAGACTAAGATTATGATAAATTAAGTTCAAGTTAATTCAAAATTATTACGTGAACTCCCACTCAAAAACAACATCCCTCTAGTCGTTTCAGTGATTACACGAACCAAATTCACTACACCAATAACCGATCATCACGAGAGATGGTGCAGCTGCAAAGGCGAACATCGACATGTCCATCATATCATCTATATGACTCATGCTTTACCTTTCGGTTACGTGTTCCGAGACCATATCTGTACATGCTAGGCTCGCCAAGTAGAACCGTAGTATTTGCGTGTGTAAATCTGGCTTACACCCGTTGTATGCGAACGTTGAGTCTATCACACCCGATCATCACGTGGTGTTTCGAAACGACGAGCTTTCTTAACGGTGCATACTAAGGAAGAACACATTATTATCTTGATATTAATTGTGAGAGGCATCATCTTATAATGCTACCATCGCGATCTAAGCAAAGATCTAAGAAAAATAAGATGCATAAAAGGATTAACATCACATGCATGGATAATGTGATATGATATGGTCCTTCTTGCACTTGATCTCCATCTTGTGCATCTTGGCATGATCTCCATCATTCCACCGGCGTGGCACCAAGGTCCATGGCGCATCCTTCTTGATTGTCCTCCAAATTTACAACATATCATCTAGATATGATATTTAGCACGCAGGCCATAAATTAAAAAAAACAACCATTTGGCTCCTGCCGGTTTGTCATAATTTACAAAAGGTATCATCTCATACATCAAATTTGTAACTTTGACCATATCACATCACATGCCCTGCAAAAACAAGTTAGACGTCCTCTAATTTATTTTTGCATATTTTACGTGGCTTAGTGAAAGAGCATTTTCCCTCATGTGTGGTTTTGGTAATTGAATGACAATCTCTATGGACTAATGTTTGCATTGAGATATCATTATAGATCATGTCCATGGAATCGTGGAGTTCATGTGTTGGACTCTTGAAGCTTATGTGTTGAGTGGAGCATATTGCAAGTATGTCTTGAAGGATTCAAGACATCATCTTAGTGAAGAAAAGATGAGAGTTGTGCAAGACCAAGAGAAGCTTTCTCGAAAATATCCTATGCTTGGTGCTTGCAATGGATACATGAAGAAGAAGCTTAGCGAGACTCTCCCATTGTGAGCATGGTGGGGTATTTGGAGAAGTCTTCATCAAGCAAGTGCTTGGACGCGCAATCAAGAAAGATGTTCCACTTGAAGAGATCAAGATAGTCATCATCCAACTCAAGTGGAATGCTCAAGGCAAAGGTATGATCTTGATAGGGCTATAGGATAGATAGGCATACTATCAAGAGGGGTTCTCAAGTTATTACTTGATCGCATTCTTGTGGAGAGCTCAAACCTTTGCATACTTGGCATATCATGTTTCTTGGTTCTTATTTGGCTTCTATGTTGGTGAGGAATTAGAGTTTGGTGCATCTCCATGTCAAGCTCTAGTTCATCGAAATCGGTTTTATTTTGGACAACTTGTTGCGTTTTCAGTGGCGGAAATATTGCCGGTTCTACCTTGAGGAAAGTCCCACACCTTGCCATGTGTGGAGATTTTACTATATTTATGGGATGCAACTTTTTGTTGGGTAGTCATCGTCGCTATCTTTCCAACAAAATTGGTCTCACCTCATTTGGAGTTCATTTGCAAAAGTTATAGCAGTTTTCGTTTCGGTGTTCTGCTGATTCGGATTATTGGGGCCGGATATTCCGCCCTACCGGAATTTCCGGTTCCCCAGCTCATCCAAGAAAACGGCTAAGGAAAGGAGAAAAAGGGTTCTGACTCCAGTCGGAAATTGTGCTCGGAAATTTCCGTCTACCGGAATTTCCGAGTGCCCCCAGAAAAGTCCTCCAGAAATGGCTAAGGAAAAGTTTGGTTTTGGTTCTGACTCCAGCCGGAATTTCCGAGCTCTCTTAGACCGTAATTTCCGGGTGACCGGAATTTCCGGGCGACCGGAATTTCCGAGTGTCGAAACAGCCAACGGCTATATTTCCTGGAGGGGTATAAATACCTCTCCCCTTCTTCTTCCCCAGTGAATCCAAGGCAGAACGATTTTCCCCTCTCTCCTACTCCATTGTTGACCTTGGAAAGCTCACTTCCCTCTCAAACCCTCCATTGAATCTTCCATATTCTTTAGGAAAAGTTGAGAGGAGATCTAGATCTACAATCCTACAAATCCATCTCTCTCTAAGTGAGGGGAACTTAGTGGATCTAGTTCTTGGAGTTCCTTTGTGGTTCTTCCTCTTTATTCTTCCTCTCTTCTCCCCCCTTAATCATTAGTTGCTTTTGGTGGGATTTGGGAGTGAAGGATTTGACTCATTTGTGGTTTCCTTTGTTCTTCCTCTCTTATTCCCCCATAAACATTTGTTGTTGTGTTGGAATTTGAGAGTGAAGGATTTGAGCACTTCGTGTGCTCTTGCCATTGCATTTGCATCGGTTTGAGCCCTCCACGAGGATTCGTGGTGGTGATACTTGTGAGCTTGTTACTCTTGGGTCTTTGGACCCTAGACGCCTTTTGTGGCCGGCCTTTTGTGGCCAAGACCTTTTGTGGTCACTTGAGAGCCCCCAATTAAGTTGTGGGTGTGTGCCTCAAGACTTGGGAGCCCCCAATTAAGTTGTGGGTGTGTGCCTCAAGAGTTGTATGGGATTCGATCTCCGCCCCAAAGGAGATCAATAGTGGAAGGTGAACTCGCAACCTTTTGTGGTTGAGTTCATCAGGAGAAGAAGGTGAGCCTTTGTGGCGTTGCGGCTAACCTGTTTAGGTTGCGCACACCTCTCCAAACGAGACGTACACCTTTGGGTGGAACTCGGGAATACATCCTCGTCTCCGCGTGCCTCGGTTATTTCTATACCCGAGCTCTTTACTTATGCACTTTACATTGTGATAGCCTTCGTGCTTGAAGTCATATATCTTGCTATCATCTTGTTACTTGTATTGCTTAGCTTAAGTTGTTGGTGCATATAGGTGAGCCTAGTTTATATATCTAGGTTGTATGCTTGTTAAAGTAAACCTCTAGTTTTATTTCGCCTTTATCAAGCATACCGGAATTTCCGGGCCATCGTGGACCGGATATTCCGGCTACTCGGAATTTCCGGGTCACTCTTGGACCAGATATTCCGGCTCCTCGAAAAAGTTTTAAATCGCCTATTCACCCCCCCCCCCCCCCCCCCCCCCTCTAGGCGACGTCTATCCGTTCACTTAGGGCTTTCGAAGATAGAACCGTTCTTACCTACGAACATGAAACCACAACGGTGATGAAAATATTATTAGCAACATGTTCTATTTTATATCTTAACTATAGTAGGAGAGACAGACACCCGCAAAGCCACTTATGCAAAACAAGTTGCATGTCAGTCGTGGAACAAGTCTCATGTGCGTGGACATGTAAGGTTAGTCCGGGCCGCTTCATCCTACTATGCCACTAAGATACAAAATATACAAAGGAAGCAATAACATGATCATCAACGCCACATACACATATGTGTTCTACCCGTACAAAACATCTACGCTTAGACACGGCTCTAATACCACTGATAGGTTCGTAGCATAGAAAACAAAAAATTTCCTACGGTGAGAACAAACCAACAAGCCAAGATCTAATCTAGGAGATGCTCGTAACGAGTGGAATATGTTCCAAGAGAACTTACCCTCAAAGACCGAAAGCGTTTCGAGAGGGATTCTCGTGGGCGATGTAGTGGAACACTTGCCAATCTCAAGATCGCGAAGATGTGCGCTGCAACGGGCAGCGCCTCCGTACTCGGTCACACGTACAGCTTGATGACGACCTTCGTTCCCTCGATCCAGCGGGGCAGCGGAAGTAGTAGAACCACCAAGGAACTCCAACAACACGATGGCGTGGTGTGGAGGAGAACTAAACGGCCATGGCTTCGCCAAGCGGATGGCCGAGAGGTGGAGCAGCGGGAGGAGGGAGAGAGGATCAAGTGTGTGCATGAGAGGGAGCCCTACCTCTCCTTGTATAGAAGAGGGGGGCAGCCCAAGGGTGGTGCGGCTCAAGGAGCCCCCACCCCTTCCTCTTCATGTGAGTGGAGCATCCACTCATGCCCACTCACTCTATTTTAATCTCCACTCAAAAATCCCAAGGGTTTTTTCTTTATTAAATAAAAAATTCATTTCTTTTTCATATTTGTTAATTCTATTAACAAACATTAACACTTACCCCCTTGGTTCATTTATTAATTCTATTAACAACCATTGTCAACCATTGACAATTAACCCCTTGAACTATTTCAATATTACCCGAAACAATTTCGGTGCTGTCCAAACTTTTTCTCCGAAATTCTGTGTCTACCCAAAAGCGTCGACAAACCTTAAATGTGTCACCCTACGGTTCGTGAATAATGTAGACATGATCGAGACACCTCTCCGATCAATTGTCAACAGCGGGATCTGGAGATCCGTAATGACTCCTACATATTCGGCGATGAATCTTGTGATCGTGTGAACCAGAAACGTCATAACCAATTCCTTTTGTCTCGCGATATTTTACTTGTCCGAGATCCGATCATTGGTATCATCTATACCTTGTTCGATCGCGTTCCCGACAAGTACTCTTTACTCGTTCTGTGATATCACATCCTTGTGACCTAGTCACGTGCTTGCAAGCGGTGTCGATGTGATATCACCGAGAGGGCCCAGAGTATATCTCTGCGTCACCTGGATGGACAAATCCCACTTCTTGATCCATGAGCCTCAACTAATACTTTCGGAATACCCAACGCCACCTTTATAGTCACCCTGTTACGGTGTGACGTTTGATGTCATCAAAGCATTCTTCCGGTGTTAGTGATTGACATGATCTCATGGTCTAAGGATTAGGGTTACTTCGTATGCTCAGTACAACAATATAAACTTAATGACTTGATCGTATTGCTATACTTAATTTGGGTGTGTTCATCATATCATTCTCCTAATGACGTGATCCCGTTATTAACAACATCCAATGTTCATGATCAGGAAACCTTGATCATCAGTTAATCAACGAGCTAGTTAAATGAGAGGCATTACTAGAAACTCTAATTTGTTCATTAGTCACACATGCATTAATGTTTCCGATTAATACAATTCTAGCATGAGAAATAAACATTTATCATAAACATGGAATAAGATAATAACCACTTTTATTATTGCCTCTCGGGCATATTCCTTTCAAGATCTACCCATGCGTGTTGCACTGTTGCGGGCGGATCTGGGCTAGGTGGGCCCGGATCTGTCGGCGGCAGTGCCGCTATTCCCAACACCTGCGTCGGGTCCCGTCCCTCCTCGTGCGCTGATACTCCCTGGTAGGGAGCTCGGTCGCGGTGCTGCTCGGCTTGTGACGGTGCTTTGATCCAGGTCTCGGGGCTGTCCGGGTTGGGTTAGGCCGGTTTTAGGGTTGGGGCGCTTCCTCTTGGAGGCAGGGCCGTGTCCAGTGTGGTGCTGGACTGACGCGCCGCCCTCGGCCCAGATCTGGGTCTTCGGACCCCATCTAGGTTTTAGGCGGGTCAGTCTGAATCCTCGTTTGCGCGGTTCTTTGTACACTGGTGGTGGAGAGCAGCTTGGAGGTGGGGCGGCAGCGCCAACGTCGTGCCTTCTGCAGCGCGACGGCGGGGACTTCACGGGCCTCGAGGGGCTCGGCCGGGCTTGCGGGCCTGGTGTGCTCCTGCTGTTGTGTCCGGTCGGTTACCGCTTCTGGCGGTGAAGGTTGGTCCCTCCCGCACGTCGGCGGTGGTGTGGCTTCTAGTCCCGGCTCTCCTTCTTCGGTGTGTAGGCCTCTCCTCTTTGTACCGTGGGGAGACAGTGTGAACGGCTACGTGTCCGTGCGCTGGGTGGTGGGTGGTTTGGTGGAGTGTTCCAGAGCGCCTAGGGTGAGGGGGATCGGGAGAAATCCTAGTCGGCGTGTTCGACTCCGGCGCGGTGGCGCCTGCGGGTGCCGCCAATCCTTCCTGAAGGGCGTCGGGTGGTCCCCTCTCCTCAATCGCGTACCGGGGGAAACCCTTGGCAGCAGCGTCGTCGTCGCTTCCCTTCTTGAAGGTGTTGTTGGGTACCGGCGCTTTGGAGCACTAGGAGCTTGGTGCGAGGTCTCGGTGGGCGTACTGGTCGTGGAGTCTGGTCACTTTTATCGATCCGTCGTTGTTGGCATTTTTCTCTCCTTCTTTTCTCTTCTCTTTTCTTTTGGGCGTGTTTCCGCCCCAGCAGTTATTTTTTGGCGTTGTGCTGTCTGACCCAGCAGCGGTCTCAAACGGTGTGGCTTTATTTATAAAGCGGGGCGCGAGCCTGATTCGAAAGAGGTTCCTATGAAAATTCTCACCGGACCCGTAAAAAAAATATCTCACCGGACAGGTCCAGTCATCTAGGTCTAGAAGAATGACTGAATAAGTGCTAGTTGGGCTGGACCTTGCCTTGTCGGGTTACCAGGTCCACAAACAATTTGGTTTTCCCCGCAATTTGTTTTTTTTTACTTGGGTTATTATATACCGACGAAACCAGAGCTCCAGCGGTTACCAATCTGAAGGTTTCCTTGGCTAATAATTTTAACCCATGTGTTTGTGGGGCTCTTTCCAACAACAAAAATTAACACAGGTTCCAAGCAACTACTATTACACTAGTGTATGTTTATGCTGTCGTGAAGCGTGCTTGCCACTCTGGCTTCACATTGTTTACCTGATTGCCATCACTTTGTGTCAGTTGACTCTTTGACCGTCATATTTTAATGTTAACTATATAAATAAAACTGCCACTGTCAGGTCCTGCTGCCACACGACATTCAGTTCCTTTCGTTTCATCATCGAAAAGGACGACCATTAGTTGCATCTTATCCTCAGGTTTTAATCCTCAGAACTAAGTTTTGTGTTGAAGAAAATGTCCATCATTTTTCTTCGATTGAAATGACAATTCGTAAAGCATAAAGTTTCCTACTTTTTTTTGTAATAAAAGTTTCCTACTTGAGAGTTGAGACTAGTCATTCCAACACAATCAATCTAATTTAGCTGTTCTCCAGCCTAGTGCACGTAGTGAAAAAATCGATAAATAAACTCATGTTCAGAAAAATGTAGACACATTTAAAAACCAAATAATACTTGCTTGTTGAAGGATACATCATCCTGGGTTCTATGCTCTTTCAATCTTAAGAGCATTGCACTACACTATGAAAAACTGTCATTCCAACATAATCAATCTACGTTAAATCAAGCAGCACTCGGTTATTATACAGATAGGGTAGGGTCATCATACAGTTGTCAACCCAAAGGCATCAGCAGCCTACACATCAACTTAATCACGTCCAACAATGTTCATGCGAGCCATCACGTTCTACTGCACGACTCGAAAAAGGTCGGAAAAACAACAACAGCTCAGTGGGCAACATAACCAGATCAGGGGGAATGAATGGAAGGGGAACAGGTGCTAAATATCCAAATGTTGGCGACACAATTGTCAGGAGATTGATGCTGCTAAGAGTTGTTGATCAGCAGGGGATTAAAGTCGTTAGCCTGTCTACTGAAGAGAGATTGAGCAAGCTCCGGCGACAACATGTTTGCTACAGCTTCAAACTGCAATGAGAAATATAACCAGGCTGTCAAAAATCCTATAAGTGTATGGCTTAACAGAGAAAACGATACTTCCTGTTAGGAAACTCAAGGAGCAGGTCAGCAAATGGTGGTCACATACCTTTTCGTGCCTATACTTTTCACGTATAGCATTGAGGGGGCATCCACTGGTGTTGTGCTGCAGTTCCCGTAGAGCGAACACGCATATTTGAATATCAGAGCTTTTGTATGAGGTGTAATGCTCGAGAGTATAGTTCTGTGAAAGAAATAACATATATTAGAGAGAAAAACTTGTTTCTACATGATGTGCAAAGGCTGTATTCAGAGTTTTCGTACGAACCCATGGGCGGTCTGATTGATCGAGTGTCCATCTTGCAAGAAAGACTGCAGAGGCTGCCACCACTGAGGGGAAAAATCTCAGAAAACTGTAATCAGTCAAAGTCAACTCCGCAAGATAATTGGCCAGATAACCCAAAGTTACAGAAGGAGCCTGAAAATGTAGATTGAGAACTTAGTGATCCATATAGATAAATTGAAGGAAAACTGTGCTAATATGATTGGATGCCAATCTTACTTTGTGAGAAGCCTGTGCTGCTCTAAGGAATCTCCTGATAAAATTTCAAATTACAGGAAAGAATTGTTAGTGATGGAACAGGAACTTCACACTGGAAAAGAAATATGACTTGTCTAGTCATCCTGAGTAAGTAACCTGAGAAAGGTTTTTGTTGTAGGAACAGAAAGATGAAATCCCAGATCATTAAGCACTTGGCACTCCATTTTCAGCACCTATTGAATCAGGATGATATCAGTTTAGGGAGATCAGCAATGACACTTTGCATATGTGTAATTAACAGTACATCAGATTAAATATGAAAAAAGTACCTCGGCTTTTGTATATGTATTATCAGTTATGAAACAAAATTCTTCAACGCGAGGTGCACAGATCTCTTCATATTTTCTGCAAAAAGGTAACAGTTATAAAAACTCTAATGACAGATACCAGTGGCACGTGGCAGCAAAGACAATAAAATATAATTGATGTATTCGCCAAATAATAAGCTCCTTCAGCAGCTATGCAAACCTTCCATGATACATCTTTCCTATCAATTTCAAAGCTTTTGAATATTCCATATTAACATCAAGCTAATCCAAACTTACGATGCAATGAGCATGCTAGTTATCCCAACAAGTTGAAGTTTCTGTCTCTCAATATACTTCCGGGAAAGAAATTGGTCAATAAGATATACAGTAAGGTATAGCGTGTCTGGCACAAGCTTATATTCTTCGGAAACCTGCAAAGATAGAACTTCATAAGCGGAGAAGTCGTGAACAGTACAGATTCAACTGGAGCAATGATATTGATTAGTGACAAAAGAAAATACAGATGTCCGATATATATATATTTAAAATATGTTCTGGTGTTAAAGAGTGAAAACCACTGTCATCGTATTCTGACCTCTTTAGTATCTCCAGGTCTTTAAGAGTTACGTGTTTCTATATGTGCATACCACCACAGCACAACTTTGATCGTATTGGGTTTGGCTCAATTCGGCAAGCATGTTATTTGTTTCAAGAAAAATGGATGAGTTGATGATCAGTATTGATTCAAATCTCATATAAAATTCTCCATCATTGACTTCAGCTAGTTAGGATATTTGGAGGGAAAAAATCATGTCCAGAGGCCATATGTAAACCGTGGTGAATCCATCTGGGACTGGTGTGGAAACCCTGATCTAATCCTATGAAATGAATGGGAAAAGTTTCTACCATCCATAATTACAAACTTCTACAAATAATTGTATACTTCATATTTGCAACTTATATACATCAACTTGTATATGAAGTTATCCAGTGAAATGGCAATGACGAATGCTCAGTCTTACACAAAATTGAACAATTTATGGATACAAACCTCAACAAGCCAATCAATCAGAATCCCTCGCATCCCCTTTGTAATGTCCTTTTGCAAAGTCTCGATGTAATTTGATTTTGGTCTTCTCATAAGCTGGGGAATAACACGAGCATATAAGATGAAGGCTGAAATGCTGTCACAAAACAAATGCTGGCAGCATAGCACAGAGATAGAACACAAACATAAAAAAAAACAAATTCTTCCTAGCTTTATAAGACGTGTAAAATAATTCTGTCCAAACAGTAGAAGTTCTCCCTTTTACCAAAGAATATAAACATACCTCTGAGGCCATTAAGTTTGCGTATATCTCTGCAACATAGGAAGCACACATTTGTGGATTGCCATTATCTTTGTCAATATCTATAATGTTTAAACCAGCATAGTTCCCTGGAACAAAAATACAGATTATTTAGTTCTGCCCCAATAAAACGAATACATAAAGAATATCTACAAGTTTCTCGGAAATGAGCAGTGGAAGGAAACAACTACAGTCTACCCAGAATATGATCAAAGCCAGTCAGCAGAAAAGCATAACACTACAAGCAAAGAGAAACTCTGAACAATTTTTTAGACTTTTAACCAATGTTTAGGTCAGATGAAAAAAAAATCAACTTAACTAACCATTCTTTGAGTCCGCAGTTTCAGATTTATCCCTAGTGTTTCTTCCCTGGAAGAATGCCTCATGAACTCCACTCAACCTGTTCCGTTCAATATTTTGTAATGACAATGACCCCTGGTTTTCAAGCAAAGCAGTGGGCTCCTCCTTTGGTGCAAAACGCTCTGCCTTCTGAGCTTCCTCAGAATCATTCACAAATGAAGCTTCACTAACAGCAGGAAGGGGTGGCTTAGGAACCTTCTTTGCACACTGCTTATTTTTGCTCGGTATTCGTGCTACCTTTTGGATGGACTTTGACTGAAACAGAGAAAATACATTATCATTTAGTTCACATTGTTTGGGAGAAAGTAATGATCAAAAAATCATACAAGGATATAATATGTGGAAGATGTTGGTACCTGCAGCTTAGTCACAGCAGTGTTTTTTCTATATGAGTTTGCATAGCTTATGTTCGTCACATCCCTGAGCACTGCTCGCCTTTTAGGCTGTGGAGCTGACGTTACAGCACTTGCACAGGCATTCTCATCCAAAGCTCCCCTTTTCACATGTGATTTTGTCGCTGGTTTTCTCAAAGGTACTGGTGCAGGGTGAGCCGCTCCAAACCTTCCTCGGTTATTAGCAGCTTGTGCTCGTGTGATGCGGCCACTGGGTGCTTGGCAAGCAATAAGGACTGGATTATCCTTTCTTGCAGCCATGTCAGCCTGAAAGAATTAGAGTGAAAATGACATTATGGATTCACGCAGAGAGCAAACAAGATTGCAACAGGTAGCATTGCAGAACTGAGATGGGAAAATAACATCAGTGCGCATGAAGCATCATGCAACATTGTTACATAAACGAGTGAAGGTACAAGTTTATCCAGTCTACTGACAGCGTGAGCTAGAGAAACAACAAATTATCCCAGGTCATAAAAATCAAATCAGCAGCCGATAAATTATTACTACAAATTTACTTCTGGCAGTGTAAATGAGAAGAAAATTATTTGAAGTGAAAACCTATAGCCATGAAACTCAGATGGAATAATGCACAACTTGAATTATATCAAAACATGAACACAGGCTATGCAGTTGTTTTTCTTTTGTGGAAAAAGGTAGTCCTTTCTGAAATCATCCTAACCGTCCTGCCATTTTCTTTTCCACTACAGCATGTCTTGCAAAAGAAAATGGACCACGTGGACGAGACTATGCCACATTCGTGCATCTACATTTTGATAGATCGGGTGCAACAACGTATCATCCTTTCTTTATATATCTGGGCAAACAAAATCTCTGAATCACGGTGACAGGGCGTGCTCCAAATGAGTGAGAGACATGCGGAAAGGGTACAGCCGTCAACAAATGTAGTACTCTATTCAAGCAACATTGGAGTTGGTTAAGACGAGAAAGATTGTACTTTACAGAACGGGGGTTAACCAGTACTTTAAAAAGAGAAAACCCAGTTTTACAAGAACCTAAGCCCTAAGAAGGATTATAATCATATACTTGACAGATCAAACTATCAGATTCGTGAGTTCTTGGAAAAGGATGGGGGCGGCCCTGCCGGTTCTTGGAAAAGAAAACCCAAATTCTTTTCTTTAAAACAAGAAAGCCCAAATCCGGCGGCTATGACATGCAAGAAAGGGGAGCATCTAGAGGAATGAGAGGGCGAAGAACTCACCGGGCTCGAGAGGGCCGGGCGAGAGGGTCGCCACCGGCGTCGATCTGCCGAGGCCGGAGAGGAAGGAGCAAGAAAGACGGGGTTGCCGTCGATCTGGCGGCGAGGGAAGATGGGGCCGCAGCGGGTCCTCGGAAGAGGCGGGCCGCCGTGGCTGGAGCGGTTCGCCGAGGGCGAGGTGTGGAGCGGGGAGGCGCCGGCGTCCGGGAGGGCCTGCGGTCGGAGAGGTTCTAGGGTTTAAGAGGAGAGAATGCGGGGGGCGGAACCCTAGAGGCCTCCGTCCAGATCTGCGACGAAATGGAAAGCCCTCCCCCGCGCCGGCGGGATCCGGATGAGGCGGCTGCGGCGGAGGCGGCGACCAGCTTTCGGGTTTGAGGTTTGAACCGAGGAGGCGGGATGATTTGGGGAGCGTGGAAGAGGGGAAGGGCGACGACGCTACGGTCTACGGTGCGTTGCTGCTGTGCTGTGCTGTGCAGTACGGTACGCATCTTCCGTGGGTTCAATCCGTTTTGGTTGGGGCCCAAAACAGACCGACCTGCAAACTAACTCAATTCACAACCCAGCCTTAAACTTAACCCTTGGTTAAGTCCCGTTAGACCTGGCCTGCTAGGACCGCGATCGGTTTTAAGAAGGAGAAGTCAAGCAGGACCGAGTACAACACAATGCCAAAAAAAATACAAATCACTCGTTACCCTTCACCTCTCTACGGACCTAAACTATCCCTAAACAGTCATGCTGCTCTTCAAAGATTCGTCTCTACCATCATGATTGTTGCCTTCATCGATGGCAAATGTCCTTCAAACACCACATTGTTCCTGTGTCGCCACAGGCTCCAGAAGATCATGCCTAAAGTCATCCACAAGTCTTACGACTCTTTCCCTCTGACCTTCTTACAGGACAGCCACTCCACTAGGCAGTCGATGTGGACAGGAATCCAATCCGTCTTCACCACATCCTCAGAAAGAAGAACTGAACTCCTCTCACCGGTACACAACCTAGTAAGAGACGGCTTATGTCTTCCTCTACTTTATGATAGAAAGGGCAGGAGGCCGGTCGGGATGAGTGTTCACAAACGAGACATATGTGTGCTCAAGAATGAACACCAAAACCAGTACTATACATACAAGTCAGAAGTTGGGACTCAAGAAGGTGGAACATGCGCGTCAAGGGCGAAGCATTGAAGCATGTGATGATTCCACTATTTCATTGATTATGTTCAGCAAAACATTTGTGATGAATCCAAACACACGTGCCTAATAATGTTTGACCATGTCATACCAAAATATACACGGTTCTTTGTTTGATCATTGTGCATGATGGCCATTCTAATCCCACACGATTTTCATAGAGCATCATTTGTGACAGAGTACAATATCACAAACGATAACCAAACCGTGTGAGATTGATTACACCAGCTGATTTATTAGTGAAAGACGTGTGCGAAGTCATTTCTCAAATAGAGTTGAACAAGGCGCTGGGACCTGATGTTTTCCCGGTGGAGTTCTATAAAACCTTTTTGGGTTGTTAGAAAAGATTTAATGACGATGGTTTCTCAACTATAACAAGGTAATTTGACTTTGTATAAGTTGAACTTCGGAGTCAGCGGAGGACACAGGAAAAAAATCGAGGGTGGGAAAGCCACGACTTCATCTTCGATTAACCATTGTCAATGCCCTTGTCTCTCATTTTGCCTGTTGTATTGTCTTCTGAGGCAACTGGTGACTGCAGTTTTGTCTTGGTTGCTTCTTGGAGGTGTCCCCGGCGGCGAGGTGTCCCGTCTTGCAGTGTTGCCATCCGCTGCATTGGTTCCATGTTCTCGATCTGCTATGAAAGCTTTCCCGTTTTGTTGTTGATGTGGTTATACCCAACGGGTACCTAGCCGGCTATAATCAGGAGTAGTCTACTAAGAGGCCCACCAGGAGGCCCGAGTAAAAGATATGATCAAGATGATGACTGTAACATCATAGGATTTTTCAAATTCAGGAAAATCAGAAAAATGAAAAACTTTTTAAAAACCATATGTATGTCGATTTAAAAACAAAATTCATGCATGCATTCATTTTCTTGCATTGTTTACATTTGAAATTACAATGTTGAAATATTATTTCCACTTGAAAACCTATTTGAGAAAATGTTAAAAACAAAATATCGTTTATGCTATTTATCTTATTTTTACTTTAATGATTTGATTGTATTTATTGGAAATAATTATTTTTATATGTTTAGAATTGTGGTACCAAATTTTATTTAGCCACAAAGAATTCATTAAAGTCCTATTTTCAAATTTGACAAAACTGTAAAATTTGCAGTTAATCAAATATTCAAAATTAATATTTTTTAAAAGTGTTCAAAACATGTCCATAAATGTTTTAAATAAATATATGATTTTTAGAAAAAAGTTAAAATTAATTTCACTTAATTCGAAGTTCTAAAACAAAAGATATGAAACAAATAAGAAATAAAAAAAATGAATCGGGCCAGCCGGCCGGCCCAAGCCCAGGCCGACCCAGGCGGCCGGAGTCGAACATGAGTAAATCCGCTTTCCATTCAAATATGTTTATCTTGAGAATTATAACTCCAAATTCAGATCCGTTTGATCCTACGCGTTGACAACTTTGAGGCCTATCTATTCCACCGTCCCTTTGCCTATATAAACCCATGTAGCCGCCGACATCTATTTTTCTCTTTTTGTTCCACCGAAAACCTAATCAGCCAAATTGTATTTCGTTCGTTTGATAAACAAAACCATCTCCAATAGCGACGGAAGTTGAACCATTAGTGTAGATCACGTTGATACCTTTTCATCCCAAAAAGACTCAACTCTTTTTTATCAAGCACGAAGGAAGAATTTCGAATCGTCATCCATTAGATCTGAAGTCGTATTTCTCAGATCTCTTCGCGCTCGTTGCGCCAAATCAAAATCCCTCCGGTGAGAAGGTATTCATGTTGACATCTTTTTATTTTAACGTACGTAATTTTCTGTATAACACAGATCGTATTTGGTATTATTCGAGGAACCAAACTATCTCAAACCTTTGAGACGAAAGTTGTTCCCCTGATCAAGACCTTTCATTTGCCCCAAGATTCGTCTTATTTGGTTCAGATGGCTGAGAGATATCCGCGCTTGAAGTTTCGGACCAGAAATTTATAATGCGATTTGTGACTAATCTATTCATCCACTCATGATATAATTATGTTAGTTAGATAGATCGCTTTATTCTCTACAACTTTCGTATAGATTGTTTTTCGATCCGATCAACTTTATTTTCGGTCAAATTAGTAGTCAACCGCCCAGTCAGCATCCAGTCAGCGGAGGCAGCCAATCAGAAGACGCCACATCGCCCTAGTTAATTTTAAATTTCCGAAAATTTGTCAAACTTTGAAAATTCATAACTTTCAAATCGTCACTCCAAATGCAATAAACTTTATATCCATGAAATCAGAAAAATATGTAGAATTTATTATAGTTATAAGTTTTCACTTTTAGTTCATGCATAAACTTGTTATTGTTAAATTACTTAAAAGTGGCTTTAAAAGTATTTTGAACATAACTTCAAATTAAAAAATGATAATTGATCAAACTCTTTTGCTATAAGTTTGAATGACTAAGTATTGGCAGTAGGAATTTTCTACTATTTTATGTAGAATAATGTTCTGTGATTTTATAATTAGTATTGATTAAAATACTTTTTAAGTGTTGATTTAATGATTAAAATTGATTAAAAATTAAATAAAAATTATTTTCATCATCTTTTCGAATTATAAAGTACTTAGTCATATTATGACCACTTTTGTAACAGAAAGTAGTTAGAAATATTTTGCCTTTTTAAACAAAGTAAATTCGTCCTTAGAAAATATTTGATAACTATTTTTGGACAACACTCTTCCTTAGAAAAATTTCAACATCTTAAAATGCTAAATCTTTTTCTTAGAAAAATTTAGCATCTAGAAAACTTAGGTATTTTATTTTTATAAGTGTTGTACTTAGAAATAAATTGCTTTGCATGCATAGCATATTGTATTGTATAGTTATTCCCCTCATGGGAAAATTTCTTCCTTATTCTTCTCTAAGTCAAGTTTAGTTTCGACTTAGTGTTTTCATAAAGTGTTATGCACTGAAACACTTAGAAAATAAAATGTTTGCCATTACATGATTGTCATACTTGGGTTTTTCAACATGAAGACTAGAAGGCCAACGAAGACTTAGAAGAAAACAGACTCCGGAAGCATCTCCAAGAAGTAGACGCACTTAAAAAAAATCAAGAAGAACTTCAAGAGGACCAATCCCCCTTTATTCTCTAAGTCTTTCTCTCTTTCTTTTCTTCTCTCTTAGACTTCGTGGTGGCTAAGTTAAATCGAAGAACAACCCTGGTGATACCAAAAACCATCAAGTTTGAAGAATCATCAAATCTGAAGCATCATCAAGTCTGAAGAATCATCAAATCTGAATCATTATGTATTGTGTGGTTGTGTGATTGTTCTTGATTGCTATGTATAGATTGAACGGGGAGCTCCGAGTAACGTTGAAAAGAGTTTGTGAGCAAAGACAACTTCCAAAGGCAAGTGGCACACCCTCATAAACTTCCTAAGTATTTTTCTATGCGTTACTTAGTGTATTTCTTATATGCATGTGTTGGATAGTATTGCTATGCTGAAACTACTATATCCCTTACACTAGTTGTGTCTAGAATCCTATTGATAACTTGGTAGAAATATTGATGCTATGCAAAAGTTGTTTTATGAAAAGTTAATTTCTACTAAGTTAAGAATGAAACTCCTGGGTGGAATTGGATGTATGGTTTTTGTTGAGTGTTGTCTCTTAGGGGTGACCTCTAAGGGATGGTCACTTGTGGACGACCACCCAGGGAACAAAAGGATCTGAAGAACTCCAAGTGAAGATTGCTTCCAGTGCATCCGTTAGTCAATGGGCTCTGTCTAGATGGATTAAGTTGCTTGGACTCGCCCCGGCCTGACAGGTGGTGCTAGAGGTTTTGTAGGTGGAGCGCGTCAGGCCGTTATGGGGTGGGAAAATGCTTCTGAAAAGGCTCGTCTCAACTCTCTCCTTTTCCTTAGCACAAATGGTGTGCTTGAGGATAGTTTGGTTTTGTTGGGTCTAATGGTGAAAGTGCACAACCTCTGTAGAGTGTAAAACTAAGTAATTAGTCGTGTCCCCGGTTATGGACAATTTTGAACAGCTGATCAAGGACGTCAACGGAGGATCCTATCATTCCAATTTCTAAGTTAAAAACATTGTTGGTTGAACAAGGGAAGATGAGATTATGGTTTTCATGCCATACTTGTCTTGATTTTAAGAAAAGTGTTTTCAAAAGAGTAGGAAAAATTGGCTTTATGCAAATTAGGCTTGAACTCCACCAGCCAAATATGCATATAGGCTATAGAGTTATTCCATTAGGTGTCCACCATAGTGTCACTTGCCAGACTCCATTTATAATGGAATCTGACCCACTCTGTTGCAAAAAAAATATTTGTTACAGGTTATTCAGATGACGAGTGAGGTTTCGTTAAAGGATTTCGAGTCTGCAACCAACATGTTTTCGCTTGTGGCAACATGAAGATGGTGGAGACTCACTCCTATAGTATTTCCGCTGTGTATTCTTTCCAATGCTACCCTTATGCTATGCAAATTGTAATGAATATTTTGTAAGTATGGATCATCGATGTAATAAGACTGATACTTTGTTGTGATATTACATTGTAAACTGTGTGTGTAAACGAATCGATCCAGGGAATTACACTATACACAGGGACTTTTCATTTTCTAAGTGCAGGTCCACTACAATGACCAGGGAAGCTAGAGTACGGATCAAGTAAAGAGGCTTCGTGCCGACCTAATAGGTTTTGAGATATAGTTCGAGTTGTTTACAAACTCCTGAGACCTGACCCATTATATAAGGGTCTAGAGGGAGACAGTAGACGTACGTGCAATCTGATCTTACAAAACCCTAGCGAGTCCGCAACTCGCCTGGTCGCCATTGTAGCTACTCCCATGAGCTTGATAATACACACCTGACGAGCAATTCTTTGCTTGTCAGCCGTCTGAATTCGCCAACGCCCATATACTCTTCATCCCGATATAACCCTAGGTACCTCACCTTGGGATTTGCCGAGTTAACCCCTCGTCAATTGGCGCAGTTTGTGGGAAAACCGGGTGATGACCCACAAGTATAGGGGGTGTATCGCAGTATTTTCGATAAATAAGAGTGTCGAACCCAACGAGGAGAAGAAGGTGTTGACAAGTGGTTTTGTTGAGGAATTCACTGTAAACACTAACAGACAAGTTTTGAGTATACTATGATATAAAGAGAAATAGAGTGCGAGTACATAGATCGCGATAATTATAACTGCAGCGAGTGGCTCAATCCTTTTGAGAGCAAAGGACAAGCCGGTTTGTTTACTTATGATGACCAAACGTTCTTGAGGACATGCGGGATTTCTGTCTAGTGCTTTCGCTTCATATTGATGAATAATATTTGGTGTTTAGATAAGTGTCGTTTGGGTGAACCTATGCTAATGCACCGCCATTCCTATGACTAATACATACTTATAATTATACCCCTTGCAAGCATTTGCAAATACAAGAAAGTAATTACGATAAATCTAACCATAGCCTTAAACTCTGAGATCCTGCGATCCCTCGTGCATCGGAGGGGTTTAGGTTTCTGTCACTCCGGCAACCCCACAAATGATAACCGAATACACGATGCATTCCCCTAGGTCCATAAAGGCGAAGTGTCATGTAGTCGACGTTCACATGACACCACTAGAAGAATGGCACCACAACTTAAATATCAAAATATCAAATATTATTCAACATAGTTCACTACTAACATCTAGACTTCTCCCATGTCCTCAAGAACACAACGTGAAGGAGATATGCCCTAGAGGAAAATAAATAAGTAGTATTTATTGCATGATCTCATAAGTTTATAATAGGTTTGTGTATTATGCTATAACTGTATTAATCGGAATTTTTAATACACGTGTGATACATAGACAACCAGGTCCCTAGTTAGCTCTATATGAACTAGTCCATTGGGCAACAGTTGATCGAGATTCCCGATCAAGGACAATGACGTCGGTTGACAATGGGGTCATCTTGTTAGTTGAATAAGATGATGGACATACGCAAAGTATTGCAATAAGATCGTATTACGATGTTTGTCATTTGCAATAGATAAGAATATGATAGCTTATTCCTTAGACCGTGAGACCGTACTTATTGATGCTTCGTAGGGGTGCTTTGAGAGCATCAGACGTTGTGTCTTATATAGCATGACAATAACGGTGTCCATCTTGGGTATTCCGAAAGAGCATCGAGACGTAAGGATCAAGAGCGGGATTTGTTCATTCTTGTAATGGAAAGATACTCTGGGCCCACTCGGTGAGATTGCATCTATATAGCTACGCAGCTTATGGCTAGGTCATGGAGATGTAATATCACAGACGAGTTAATAACCTTCGTCGGTAACGAGATACAACAAAGACATCGATGTGTCTACGATCATATCTCAGACAAGGTAGTATCGCAGAAACAAAGGGAATGAATATCATATTTATGGTTCAACGACGATATTCGTAGAATGCACAGGGGCCGTCATATACATCCAGGTATCCGTGACGGTCATTGGTGAGCGGAGTGTCTCGACCATGTCTGGAGTGTTCTCGAACCGTAGCGTAACAAATTTAAGGTCTTAGCGACGCTAGGAGATAGGTTCTGGAATAATATAGGATTTTGTTGGAGAGAGAGAAATGATCCGGAAAGAGTTCCGGTGGTCCGGAAGGAGTTTCGGGAAGGTCTGGAAGGGTTCCAGGAATGTCCGAAAGCAGTTCGGGTGGTTCGGAAATTGTTTCGGAGTCACGGGATATTAAATAGTATTTAAATATATTAATTATGAATTAATTATATTTTATATTAATTTAATATTAATTAAAGAAAATGGGGCTCCCACCTACATGGGCCCTAGGAGGGCCCAAGAAGGGGGAGCCGCACCACCAAGGAAAGGGGGGGGGGCTTGGGCCCCCTAGTCCGAGTTGGACTAGGAGGGGGCCAGTGAAAGGGCATTTTCCCTCATGTGTGGTTTTGGTAATTGAATGACAATCTCTATGGACTAATGTTTGCATTGAGATATCATTATAGATCATGTCCATGGAATTGTGGAGTTCATGTGTTGGACTCTTGAAGCTTATGTGTTGAGTGGAGCATATTGCAAGTATGTCTTGAAAGATTCAAGACATCATATTAGTGAAGAAATGTTGGAAGATACAAGGTTGATCAAGATGTTGATCAACACACAAAGCTACAAGATATACCAAGAGCGATCATGTATCTCTTGGGATGGTAAACACTTGTCTGCATAGCTTTGTGAACTAACCCATGATATATGTGTGTGTGTGGTATCTTTATATGAGGTTAGGTATCTTCCCATGGGCTTGCATCAAATGTAGATTTCATATAACTCATGGAGGATGACGTCATGTGGTGATCGTCATCAAGGTGAGATGTGCAAGACCAAGACCAAGAGAAGCTTCTTGAAGAGATCCTATGCTTGGTGCTTGCAATGGATACATGAAGATGAAGCTAAGCGAGACTCTCCCATTGTGAGCATCGGGGAGTATTTGGAGAAGTCTTCATCAAGCATGTGCTTGGACGCACAATCAAGAAAGATGAACCACTTGAAGAGATCAAGATAGTCTTCATCAAACTCAAGTGGAATGCTCAAGGCAAAGGTATGATCTTGACAGGGCTATAGGATAGATAGGCGTACTATCAAGAGGGGCTCTCAAGTTAGTAACTTGATCGCATCGTTGTGGAGAGCTCAAACCTTTGCATACTTGGCATATCATATTTCTTTGTTCTTATTTGGCTTTTATGTTGGTGAGGAATTAGAGCTTGGTTCATCTCCATGTCAAGCTCTTGTTCATCGAAATCGGTTTTACTTTGGACAACTTGTTACGTTTTCGGTGGCGGAAATATTGTCGGTTCTACCATGAGGAAAGTCCCACAGCTTGCCATGTGTGTCGATTTTTTGGGTGCTCATCGTCGCTATCTTTCCAACAAAATTGGTCTCACCTCATTTGGAGTTCATTTGCAAAAGTTATAGAAGTTTTCGTTTCGGTGTTGTGCTGATTCGGATTATTGGGGCCGGATATTTTGCTCTACCGGAATTTCTGGTTCCCCAGCTGATCCAAGAAAACGGCTAAGGAAAGGAGAAAAAGGGTTCTGACTCTAGTCGGAAATTGTGCTCGGAAATTTTCATCTACCGGAATTTCCGAGTGCACCTAGAAAGCCCTCCGGTTTTGGCTAAGGAAAGAAGGACTTTTGGTTCTGACTCGAACCGGAAATTGTGCTCGGAAATTTCCATATATCGGAATTTCCGAGTGCACCCAGAAAAGCCTTCCAGAAATGGCTAAGGAAAAGTTTGGTTTTGGTTCTGACTCCAGCCGGATTTTCAGCTTGGAAATTTCATGGACTCGGAATTTCCGGTTGACCGGAATTTCCGAGTCTCACTTATACCGGAATTTCCGGATGTCGAAACAGCCAACGGCTATATTTCCTGGAGGGGTATAAATACCCCTCCCCTTCTTCTTCCCCAGAAAACCCAAGGCAGCACGACTTTCCCCTCTCTCCTACTCCATTGTTGACCTTGGAAAGCTCACTTCCCTCTCAATCCCTCCATTGAATCTTCCATATTCTTTAGGGAAAGTTGAGAGGAGATCTAGATCTACAATCCTACCAATCATTCTCTCCTCTAAGTGAGGGGAACTTAGTGGATCTAGTTCTTGGAGTTCCTTTGTGGTTCTTCTTCTTTGTTCTTCCTCTCTTCTCCCCCCATAAGCATTAGTTGATTTTGGTGGGATTTGGGAGTGAAGGATTTGCCTCCTTTGTGGTTTCCTTTGTTCTTCCTCTCTTATCCCCCCATAAACATTTGTTGTTGTGTTGGAATTTGAGAGTGAAGGACTTGAGCACTTCGTGTGCTCGTGCCATTGCATTTGCATCGGTTTGAGCCCTCCACGAGGATTCGCGGTGGTGATACTTGTGAGCTTGTTACTCTTGGGTCTTTGGACCCTAGACGCCTTTTGTGGCCGGCCTTTTGTGGCCAAGACCTTTTGTGGTCAAGACCTTTTGTGGTCACTTGAGAGCCCCCAATTAAGTTGTGGGTGTGTGCCTCAAGAGTTGTACGGGATTCGATCTCCGCCCCAAAGGAGATCAATAGTGGAAGGTGAACTCGCAACCTTTTGTGGTTGAGTTCATCAGGAGAAGAAGGTGAGCCTTTGTGGCGTTGCGGCTAACCTGTTGTGGTTGCGCACACCTCTCCAAACGAGACGTACACCCTTTGGGTGGAACTCGGGAATACATCCTCGTCTCCGCGTGCCTCGGTTATTTCTATACCCGAGCTCTTTACTTATGCACTTTACTTTGTGATAGCCTTCGTGCTTGAAGTTATCTATCTTGTTAGCTATCACCTTGTTACTTGTATTGCTTAGCATAAGTTGTTGGTGCACATAGGTGAGCCTAGTTTTTATATCTAGGTTGTATGCTTGTTAAAGTAAACCTCTAGTTTTATTCCGCCTTTATCAAGCATACCGGAATTTCCGGGTCATTCTTGGACCGGATATTCCGGCTCCTCGGAAAAAGTTTTAAATCGCCTATTCACCCCCACCCCCTCTAGGCAACGTCTATCCGTTCAGCCAGCCCATGGGGGTTTGGCCGAACCCCCCCTTCCCTCTCCTCCTTTAGTCCCACATGGGGGAGCTAGGGAGTTTGCGCACCCCCTCCCCCCTTTATATAGCAAGGCATATTAATTGGATTAATTCATTGGAAAATACAATTAATTGTATAGCAGGCCGACCGAGTTGCTTCTCCGCCCGTTTTCCCCCCTCTCTCCACCTAAGCTATACCGCCGGGCGCCGTTGCCCTGCGGGATTCCAGATAAGATCTACCCCTGCGATTTCAGCTGGATCTGAATGACCGGGGGTTCTCGTTAAGCTCCGTATGTTTGCGAGTGCCCGGAGGTAACTCTTTTTGAGGAGCCTGGGCGACATCGTCTCGCCCCTGCAGCCGTCGCGCCAACCCCCTCTGCCGCCGGCGCACCCCCTGGTGTCGGTGCCCCCGCCATCTTCCGCCCGACGCCCATCGACGCAGGTCATCATCGACACCCCAGCGTCATCGTCTTCATCATCGCGGCAAGTTCTCCGCGACCTCGAGGTCGGCTACGCACGACTTCATCGTCAACGCTTGTGCGGGAGCGTAATCCCCGCTATCGGTCTACATGGAGGTAATGTAACCCGTTCCGCCACCATTATCACATGTACTAGATAGATAGACCTGGCTATGTAAGGGTTTCATACGCTAGAAAATTATTGTTTTCTGCACCGTAACCCCTTCACAACGAACTACTCACAACACACCATATGGAACATGATCAGAGGTGATATAATGATGGATAACAATCTGAACATAAACCCTCATTCAACGGTTTCACTCAATAGCATCAATAATAATAGCAATCAACACCGGGAGAGTTACCCCTATCAAATACACGGAGTTTAGCCCTAGATGTTACAGTGGGAACGGAGTGGATGGATGGAGATGACGGCGTCGGCGGTGGATATGGTGGTGTTGGTGATGGATATGGAGTGCAGCTCGATGACAGTGATGATGGCGACGATTTCCCCCCTCCGGGAGGGAATTTCCCTGGCGGCAACGCAGCCTGCCAGAGAGCTTTTCTCTCTTTGTCTTCTCCGTCTCGTGGTGGCAGCGGAGATGGATTTTGGACAACGTGTAATTTTTAGGTCTTCGGGAGGAAGAAGTACGCGAAGGGGTGCGCCAGGAAGTGGGCCAGGGCGGCCTCACCACCTGCTCGCGCGGCAGCCCTCCTGGCTGCGCCACGAGGTGGTGTGGGCCCCCTGGGCCCCACCCCAGGCTCGCCTTTTGGACTCAAATGTCTATTTTGTTCTTTTGGTCTTCGCAAATATTGTATCTTGACGATGCTTTTTCCAGCAGAATTCAGACTCCGGAGTTCCATCCCCCAATGATCATCAATCATGCAAAATAGATGAAATAACATAAGTATCATCGCTAAATACGAAATATAGCAATGAATAGCAGTAAATTATGATATAAAATAGTGATGCAAAATGGACGTATCAACTCCCCCCAAGCTTAGACCTCGCTTGTCCCCAAGCGAAATCTGAACTCGGTAAACATGACCACAGGTTTATGGAGTGAAGGTCGATATAAAATATACGGACAAGAAGCATCACATGTATAAATGCACAAGTCATCTTAGATATTAACTCCATTCATGTATAAATCAACTTGTAACAGGCAGAGGAAAACCATAGTAAAGTACATCGAGAAAACCGTAGTTGGTGTTGGCAAACTTACTCCTTGGTGAGAGAACAATGAGCAATTGAGCTTAGTTTATAAAACAACCCTCTTTATTGGTTGATAGCTTCAAAAATCAAATTCATTAGATGTCAACACTACGCTAAACAAGAAAGAATGAAAGACATGATTAACAATACTAATGTATGAATGGTTGAATCACAATCAACTCAAATGCTTGCTAAAGATAGAATGAGATAGGTTTACTGACTCAACATAAAGTAAAAGATAGGCCCTTCGCAGAGGGAAGCAGAGATATAAGCATGTGCTAGAGCTTTCGGTTTTATAGCTTTTCGAAATCATACGCAGAGCATAAAATTGAGTTTTGAGCGGTGTTTGTCGTTGTCAACGATTTGTAACAGAGTTCTTATCATCTTCCATACTAAGCAAGTTAGGGGTGGTTCCAATTTTTTTTAAACAAGCCTTTATGATATTCACCTTCTTTTTCTCTTACTTTCACAGCCATGACACTCCTCCCCACTTTTCTAACATAACCATGGCTAGCCGAATTCACGGGTGCCCACCAATCAATCTCAAACCATGGTGGAGTGCCTATATTATTTTTTTGAAAAAGTCAACCTTGGATATTATAGTGGTCCGACCACCCCTTTGCAATATTAATGACGAGCAGATGTAGCATGCAAGTCATGGGTTACTTAATTAGTATGTAAGATAACAAACCCAACTATTATTTCCTCATGAGCTAGTGAACATTGACACAAATAAGGAATTATTTTGAATAAACATAGCACAAGATGTATTTACTTGGAGTGGCGCAAAATACCACACAGTAGGTAGATATGGTGGACACAGATGACAAGGGTTTTGGTTCAAGTTTTGGATGTATGAGAAGCATTCCCTCTCGATACAGGTCTTTGGCTAGAAGGGTTGGGTAGCAAGCATAAGTGTTGATGGATACAAACAAACATACATGTAGTAAAAGACAATCATGCAATTCTTACTTGAAAGCACACACAATTTTAAGTTGTGAATACTAAGCTTGTCATCGACAAGTGAGAAAGATCAATCAATGCTATATTCTACATGTAATTCTTTTTCCTCTTAAGTCTCAAATTATTATAGCTACAGACCAATGCTAAGTTTGCCAAAGCCAAAAGATTTACTATATGTTCCCAAAGTGATCACCAATACTAAATGACAAGATAAATCATACATGATAAAAGTTGCAACCTAAAATAAAGTGTGCAGAAAAGAAATGATAACACTTCTCATTAATATTCCATAACGGCAACTCACACCAAGGGATACATAGATAACCAACTAAAAGAGAGATACTTACACATTGCAAACCATAATATATGATAACTTCCCTACTCATGATATGACACTACTAAAAACTAAAAGTGAAAGATAATGGTGATACCGCGGCACTCCCCCAAGCTTGGAACAAGCTAAGGGAGATGCCAATATCGATGATGAATTACTCCTTCGGTGGCGACGGTGGTACGACTTGAAGTGGAGTAAGGTAACGCTCCAACATCTTGCGGAGCCTGTTATTCTCCTCTTGAAGTATATCCACTTCCCTCCTAAGGACGCAGTACTGCTCGCAAAACTGATCTGTGACTCGGAGGGCTTCAGTTGCTTCTGGAAAAGAGCTAAGATCCGGAACAGGTGGTATTGCTCCCTGCATGTTATGAGCAAAAGCACGCTGAGCGTTAATTGATCCCACGAAGATGGGCTTGCTGGTTCCCGTCCTTGCGCGATCCTTCTTTGTCGCTTGCATCTTCTTCACCTCCTTCATGACGCTTTCGTCCATGTCCGTGCGCCTAGCCTTCACCTTCTCATCGTCCGCCCATCCAAAAAAAGACCCTGGATCAAGATCTTGAAGGAGTTCACGTTGGCGACGAAGTGCATAGTTTTCGGAGCAAGATCCATGAGACGACATCTAGACAGAAACAGCTCGAAACAAAAACGCGCGTCGAAAACACGATATACGGACCTCTAGGGCTCCGGGTGAATATATAGCAAAAATTTACGAAATAAAAGGAAGGCAACAGGGTGAAATCGAGTAGGAGAGGAGCTCCGAGGCCTCCTCACCATCTGCTCGCGCGGCCAACATGGGGCCCGCGCCACGAGGTGGTGTGGTCGCCTCGGACTTCGTGTCTTGTTCGTTTTCATCTCATATTTTCCAAAAATAAATATCAAATATCCAACAATTAAATTCGTGGATTTTTTCTTACCGAAACTGTACCTTTTCCACATCAGGTTTTGCGAACTCGGAAATAATTTCTTTAATGTAATTTTCCGGAGTAATTGCTTGAATAATATCAACATCTTCATTATAGGAACCTCCAGAAATATAACGCTTGAGTCTTTGTCCATTTACCACTTGTGTAGAGTTATCCTTGAGCGAAGCAATTTTAATCGCACCCGAACGAAACATCTCCACAATGACATATGGTCCTTCCCATTAGGAGAGTAATTTTACTGCAAAGAATCTAAGACGAGAACTATACAATAGAACTTTCTCACCAACATGAAATTTTCTCTTAAGGATTCTCTTATCATGCCATCTCTTAAATTTTTCTTTAAATAGTTTAGCATTCTCATAAACTTCACTTCTCCATTCATCTAAAGAATTCAAATTAAATAATCTTTTCTCACCAGCAAGTTTAAAATCTCTATTTAGTTCTCTCACTGCCCAATAAGCTTTGTGTTCTAATTCTAAAGGCAAGTGCCAAGCTTTTACATAAACCATTTTATAAGGAGACATTCCCATGGGATTTTTATAAGCGGTTCTATAAGCCCACAATGCATCATTTAACTTACTAGCCGAATTCTTCCTCGTTTTATTAACAGTCTTTTGCGAGATAGATTTAATTTCTCTACTTGATAGTTCTACCTGACCACTAGTTTGAGGATGATAAGCTGAAGCAGTTCTATGATTAACACCATATTTAGCAAGAACTTTTCTAAAACAACCATGAATAAATTAGAACCTCCATCAGTCATAAGATATCTAGGAACACCAAACCTAGGGAAAATAATATCTTGAAGCATTTTTAATGATGTTTCACCATCAACACTTTTAGTAGGAATAGCTTCTACCCATTTAGTAACATAATCAACATCAACAAGTATATGAGTGTTACCTTCTAAGAAGGGAAAGGACCCATAAGTCAAATCCCCAACAATCAAACGGTTCAATAACAAGAGAAAAATTCATAGGCATTTCATTACGTCTAGAGATATTACCAACTCTTTGACATTCATCACAAGATAAAATAAGCTTTCTTGCATCTTTAAAGAGAGTAGGCCAATAAAAACCTGATTGTAAAACCTTTTGTGTGGTTCAATCTCCAGCGTGATGTCCTACATAAGCGCTACTATGGCACTTTCTCAATATCTCTTTTTGTTCATACTCCAGAACACATCTTCGCATAATACCATTAACTCCTTCTTTATATAAGTGTGGGTCATCCCAGAAATAATGCCTCAAGTCATAAAAGAATTTTCTTCTTTGTTTAGCTGAAAAGATTTGAGGCAAATACTTCGAAACAATAAACTTAGCATAATCTGCATACCAAGGACTATCTCGTGAACTCACCCTTATTGCAGCCAATTGTTCATTTGAAAAACTATCATTAACAGGTATAGGATCATAAGCAATGTTTTCCAATCTAGACAAATTATCAGCAACATGATTATCAACACCTTTCCTATCTACAATGTGTAAGTCGAATTCTTGCAACAGTAACTCCCATCTAATAAGCCTAGGCTTTGCATCTTTCTTTTCCATAAGGTATCTAATTGCAGCATGATCAGTATGAATAATAACTTTAGAATCAACAATGTATTGTCTAAATTTATCACAAGCAAAGACAACAGCTAGAAATTCTTTTTCAATTGTAGCATAGTTCTTTTGAGCAGAATCAAGAGTCTTACTAGCATAATGAATAACATTTAACTTCTCATCTATTCTTTGTCCAAGAACAACACCAACAGCAAAATCACGAGCATCACACATAATTTCAAATGGTAAATTCCAATCAGGTGGTTGAACAATAGGAGCAGTTATTAAAACTTTCTTAAGAGTTTCAAAAACTTCCTTACAATCATCATAAAAAAAAAACATTATATATATTTTTGCAGGAGATTAGTAAGAGGCTTTGATACCTTAGCAAAGTCTTTGATAAACCTTCTATAGAAACCAGCATGACCAAGAATACTACGAATACTAAAGAGCTCATGCAGCGCAAGCATTGGACGATCCAAGGGGGTAATGGTTGTATCTTATGTGACAACGATGCTTTGGAAACCAGGGGACACCTTTTCTTTGAGTGCTCGTTTGCTCTGAACTGCTGGAATTATATCGGCCTACAATGGCGCACAGACCTTGCATTGGCAAACAATCTGACAATGATGAGAGATGCTTTTGCTGGACCTTGCTTCACTGAGATCCTTGCGTGTGCAGCGTGGAATATCTGGAAAATCAGGAATGAGGAGATCTTTCAGGATGTCCCCCACTCTTTTAGTAGATGGAAAGTTAAATTTCACTCAGATCTTCTTCTACATCAGCATAGACTTACAGATTCAGATGGTCAGAAACTTATTGCTTGGACTAGGAGCTTGGCTACCTAAGTCAATTTTTGAACACCTTCTCATTATGTACCACTTCTTTTACTTCAACCGCCCTGAATGTAACTTCCTTGTAATCGGAGTTGGTCATATAGTAATATAAAAATTCAACCGTAGGGGTTCTCCCCTACGGTAAAGGTGTTCAAGAATACTACGAATACCTTTAACATCTCGGGGGCAAGGCATTTTCTCAATTGCCTCCACTTTAGCTCTATCAACTTCAATACCTCTTTCAGAAATTTTATGTCCAAGAACAATCCCTTCATTAACCATAAAGTGGCATTTCTCCCAATTAAGAACAAGATTAGTTTCTTCACATCTCTGCAAAACTTTATCAAGATTGTGCAAGCAATTATCAAAAGAAGTGCCATAGACGGAAAATTGTCCATGCACACCTCCACAATTTCCTCACAAAAACCATCAAGTAAATGTGGTTTTCTCTTGATATTGAGTTTTAACAACAATTTGAGAGAATCAGAATAACCATCAAGAAAGCAAAAATGAGTTTTATTGGCTAATCTCTCCAACATTTTGTCAATAAAGGGTAATGGATAATGATCTTACTTAGTAACTTTATTAACCTTTCTAAAATCGATGCACATTCTATAACCAACAACTCCTCTTTGAGGAATAAGTTCATCATGATCATTAGGCACAATAGTAATTCCACCCTTCTTAGGGACACAATGCACAAAACTAACCCATCTACTATCAGCAATAGGATAAATGATACTAGCATCAAGAAGTTTAATACCTCATCTCTTAACACTTCCTTCATATTAGGTATTAAACGGCGTTGATGTTCAACAACTGGCTTCGCATTGGGCTCCATATTAATAAAATGCTGACATATAGAAGGAGAAATCTCTTTCAAATCATCCAAAGTATAACCCATAGCTCAACGGTGTTTCTTTAATATTTCCAATAATCTTTCTTCTTCTTTACCTGAAAGGTTAGCACTAATAATAACATGATATATTTTCTTATCATCAAGATGAGCATACTTAATATTATCTGGCAAAGGTTTTAAATTAAAGACAATATCCTCTTTAGGTCAAAGTGTTTTATCCAAGTCTTCCAGTTTTAAATTTTGTTTAAGAATAGGTTGACGGAGGAATACATCCTCTAGTTCATTTATTTTTCCATAAAAGTTTCATCGTCATGATTTTTCATAAATTGTTGAATATAATTAGTAGGATCAAGAGCAATAGAATCAAGTTGTTCTACTCTAAAATCCTCATTAGGCAATTCGAATTCATAAGGGGTTTTCGCAAATTTCAAAAAATTGAATTTGTATGAATCACCAGCAAATTTAGTAAGGATTTTCTCTTTCCTACAATCTATAACAGCACCACAAGTATTCAGAAAAGGTCTACCAAAAATAATAGGACAAGTCTTACTAGCAGCAGAACCAAGTACAAGAAAATCAGCGGGATATTTAGTCTTACCACATAGAACTTCAACATCTCTAGCAATACTAATGGGAGAGATAGTTTCTCTATTAGCAAGTTGAATTACCACATCAATATCTTCAAGTTCACTAGGACCAATTTCATGTATAATCTCTTTGTAAAGCTCATAAGGAATAACACTTGAACTTGCACCAATATCACATAAACCATAATAGCAATGATCACCAATTTTAACAGATAACACAGGAACACTAGCCTTTCTTGGCTTTGCAGGATGAGAGACAACATTAGAAGCATCATCACAAAATATAATTTACTCTTCTCCCACATTTTCAGAAACAAGTTCTTTAACTATAGCCACAGAAGGTTCAACTTTAATTTGTTCATCAGGTTCTTTAGCTTTCTTATCACTTTTACTAACCACACTAGCCATAATAGAATGTTCTTTCACTTTAACAGGAAAAGGAATGTTATCAATATATGTCTCAGGAATGATATGATCAACAATATTAACTTCAATGCTTTTAGCTAAAGGAGCAACATATTTATCTTTATAAGGTTCATGATAATTTTCAAACCCCATGTTTGGCAAACCAAAATAATCAGCAAAGGTTTTATAATAATTTGCAACAACTTGAGAGTCAGGACCATAAGCATTATTAATATTTCAAAATGCATCAGCATCCATGAAAGTTTAATGCATTCAAAGTCATATTTTATACCTGACTCCCTACCTTTGTCGTTCTCCCATGCTTCAGTATTTTCTTCAATACGATCAAGAAGATCCCATTTAAACTCCTTCTTATTACGAGTGAATGATCCAGCACAAGAAGTATCCAATAATGTTTTACTTTCAAATGAGAGTCTTGCATAGAAGTTATCAACAATAATATTACCAGAAAGGTCATGAATGCGACATTTGAGCATTAATGCCTTCAGTCTCCCCCACGCTTGGGCAATACTTTCTCCATCATGAGGCCAGAAGTTATATATTGAATTCCGATCTTGATGAATTTCACTTGGAGGATAAAATTTAGAATAAAAGAGAGGTACAATTTCCTCCCATCCAAGAGAATCCCTGTTCTTCAACAGTTTATACCACTGCGCAGCTCTCCCACCAAGTGATATGGAGAATAATTTCTTCCTGTGTTCGTCCATCATAATACCTGCACACTTGAACAACTCGCATAATTCATGTAAATACAGCAAATGATCACCGGGGTGGATAGTTCCATCCCCAACATAGCGGTTATTCATAACACGTTCAACAATTTTCATAGGTATTTTAAATGGCACAATATCATCAGGTGGCACCTCACGTTCTACCTCAGCACAGTAGAAGACTTCCCAAACAGGAAAGCAACATTTCCTCTCTCCATTATTAAGCAAATAAGGAGACAAAAATAAAAACAACACTTACAGTTGAAGTTTTCCTTACCAATTCCTCTTACCAATAGCGCTTCACTCCCCGACAACGACGCCAGAAAATAGTCGTGATGACCCACAAGTATAGGGGGTGTATCGCAGTACTTTCGATAAAAAGAGTGTCGAACCCACCTAGGAGCAGAAGGTGTTGATAAGTGGTTTTATGAGGAATTCACTTTAAACACTAACATACAAGTTTTCAGTAGACTTTGATATAACAGAGAAATAGAGTGCGAGTACATAGAGCGCGACAATTATAACTGCAGCGAGTGGCCCAATCCTTTTGAGAGCAAAGGACAAGTCGGTTTGTTTACTTATGATGACCAAACGTTCTTGAGGACACACGGGATTTCTGTCTAGTGATTTCATTTCATATTGATGAATAATATTTGGTGTTTAGATAATTGTCGTGTGAGTGAACCTATGCTAATGCACCGCCCTTCCTATGACTATACATACTTATACTTATACCCCTTGCAAGCATTTGCAAATACAAGAAAGTAATTAAGATAAATCTAACCATAACCTTAAACTTCGAGATCCTGCGATTCCTCGTGCATCGGAGGGGTTTAGGTTTCTGTCACTCCGGCAACCCCACAAATGATAACCGAATACACGATGCATTCCCCTAGGTCCATAAAGGCGAAGTGTCATGTAGTCGACATTCACATGACACCACTAGAAGAATGGCACCACAACTTGAATATCAAAATATCAAATATTATTCAACATAGTTCACTATTAACATCTAGTCTTCTCCCGTTGACGTGGGGCTGCCTTGCGGGTAGCCCACGATGATGCTACCTGGGCCGCGCCAAGGATGGAAAGGCCCGCAGAAGGCCCACTCGGGGTACCTCGTATCCTAGTCCAACTCGGTTAGGTCTTGTAACCTGCCGTATCTGTACCAACTACCCGAGACCTGGCTGCCTATAAAGCCAGGAGGGTTGCCCGTCCTAGAGGACACGCTCATAACCACCACAACAAACCCTAGCGAGATCGCAATCTCGCCATTGTAATCGCTACTCGCATCAATAACCAGACAAGCAGGAGTAGGGTGTTATCCTCCGGGAGCCTGAACCTGGGTAAACCTCGCTTGTCAGCCGTCGTGATCACCTTGCACTCATCTCTCTCCCCATCAATCAACCCGGGGTGCACAACCCTGGGACTTGCCGAGTTAACACCTCGTCAATTGGCGCCGTCTGTGGGAATCCAACAAGTGCTGGGATCATGGTCGCACCGGCCCCATCCGCAATGAAGATCGGCGCATCCGCCATCAGGGAGTTGATCCGATTCGGCTCCTTCGAGTACGTCATCCACTCGCCAACTCATCAGTCGGTGTACGCCGATCTGGACAAAGGTATACACATCACCTTCGGCTCCATATTCTGCTGCATAGATAGTCGTGGCATACTCAGGTCTACGACTACTGCGCTACGCGCAACGGGGTCACCAAAATCGCCGACCATCGCGCTCGCTGGACCCGTCGAGATCGCATCTGCCGCACCCGCGGAGATCGCGACCGCTGAACCCGCGAAGATCGCATCTGCCGCACCCGCGGAGATCGCGACCGCTGGACCCGCCGAGATCGCATCTAGCGCACCCGCGGAGATCGCGACCGCTGAACCCGCGAAGATCGCATCTGCCGCACCCGCGGAGATCGCGACCGCTGGACCCGCTGAGATCGCATCTACTGCACCCGCGGAGATCGCGACCGCCGAACCCGCGAAGATCGCATCTGCCACACCCGCAGGGTTCGCGCCAGCTGCACCCGCGAAGATGACATCTACATCGACAATCTCGGCAACGGCCGCGCGAATCGAGTCTACTACCCCAACCTCGGTCGTGCGGTCAATCAAGTCAAGATCCACCTCCACCACCGCACCCGCACGAGCGACCAGTGGCCCGCGTCCGACAGCCATGTTGCGCGCGCCCTCGTCTTCATGGAAATCTCAAGTTTACCCCAAGCCAATCGCATTCGCCCCGGCGAGTGTGAGCACATGGACAATCGCGAAGAGACGCGACAGCGGGTGCGCCGCGCGCCACGTTGCAGCAATTTTCGACCCCGAGCAAGAAGCGGGTGACAGAAGCAGCAACGGCAGCACCAACTCCCCAACTCAAGTCTACCCCAAGCAAGTCTTCATGGCCGGTACAACACCGCATGACGACGAAGACGAACCCGCATATCCGCTAGAGGTGGACATGCCGGACCAGACTAAACTTGTCATCACACGGGACATGGAGATCCAAGCCATGAAACATGTGGACGAGGGCACGTTCCCCCCACCCAACGCACCTCGAGAAGACCACCTGGCGGTCCAGTACTTGCTACGCAAGGAAGGCGAACGGATTCGTGCCGAAAAGGCCGAACTTCTCAGGCGCAAAAGGGACGCGGATGCATCAAGTGCCAGGCGGGCCGCCCTCTCTTTCACATCCTCCACAGAGGTGAACCAGGGAGCACGGCGAACCAGAGCCCGTGTCCCCCACATGGCAGAAGCCGATCGAACAAGGCTCACCCGTAACCTCGACTCGTCCTTCGTCACCGAAGATGAAAACGGGATACCCGTCCCAAAGACGGCGAACGCCGTCCTGATATCAGTCGAGACATACCTTCGGCTCACACAGCCACCGGAGGGGGACGCATGCTCCCTTCTCCACAAGCAACAAATTGCCTCCATAAGGGCAATCGAAGAAGCTCTGGCGGCCAAGGGGCCAAGTAACCAAGCGCACGAACCAACGACGTCGGGCATCCCGGCGGCGCAGCGACAGCCAGTCAAGGACCTCCGCGACGTCCTGGCACAGAAGACGGTGGACCGCAACCGCAAGGAGCGTTCGGCCAGCGCGGCACACGCGGACGACCGCGCCGACCGCGACTTCGAGCCGTGTGGCGCGGCATGCTTTAGCTTCAACATCCGCGACACCCGCATGCCTAAAGGCTTCAAGTTGACGGCTGGCACACCAAAGTACGACGGGAAGCAGGACCCAAAGCTATGGCTCGAGGATTACCTTATCGCTTGCACCTGTCAAGGAGGAACGTCGACTACAGCAATGCAGTACATCCAGCTCATGCTGACAGATTCGGCACGCGGGTGGCTCACAAGCCAACCCAAAGACTCTTTCCGAACATGGGAAGAATTCCAGGATAACTTCATCAAAAGTTTCTCGGGAACATTCGCCAGGCCAACGACCTACATCGAGTTGCAGGCCTGCAAGCAAGGGAAGGATGAGTCGCTCCGCTCTTACATCCAGAGGTGGACACTCCTCCGCAATACCATGGAACCCGTATCAGAGGATCGAGTGATGGACGCCTTCATGCATGGCGTCGCTCGCCGCGACCTCCGGGAGGAATTCGGTAGGCTCCAGCCGAAGACCACAATAGAACTCATGAAGACAGCCAACCAGTGGGCCAAAGGAGAGGACTACGTCCACGAAGCTTCTCCCAAAAAGGAAGGCGAAACAAGCAACTGGCGCGAGGCACGTCAAAAGAGGAAGGCACGCTACACCCACGATTCAATCGAATTAGTAGCGGCGGGTTATGAAACCCCCCGTGAGGTAAAGCGGGAGAGCAACCGACAGCACGAGCAAAGTCGACAGCCCAGCTCGAGTCAGTACAACCGTGGCAGCAGCAGCATCGGCCACAGTGATGGAAGTCAGAAGCGCGAGTGGAAGCGCCCGTTGACCCCAGCAGAGGAACTGATGCAACCCTGTAAGCATCACTCGTTCCGCCACCCGGAGACAGGAAAGTGGGGTTCAAACCACCTGTTAAAGGATTGCCGCAAAGCAAGAAAGATCTACCATGCCATGCAGCAAATCATCGCCCCGGTGCAGGCCATACAAGCGGCACCACAGCTAGCCATCCAGGCAGCACCCGCAAACAACAATCAAGTGCAGGCGGCAGGAGCGTTCCCCCAGCCGCAGCAGCAGCAACAAGGCCCGTCGGCAGCAGCCGACACGTACCCAGCCGCACGAGGACAGCTGAACATGATCCAGAAGGGACCCCCGTCGAACAGGAGGCAGAAAATCATCACACGCCAAGTACTTCAAGCCATCAACAGCCCGCGCACGGTACCAGACTACCTGCGCGGGTCGGAGACACCAATCACATTTTCCAGGGCAGATCACCCAGCGGAGGTAGTCCGACCCGGGCACGCCGCACTCGTGATTGAGGCCTTGATCGGCGACTACAGCCTGAAGAAGATATTCCTGGACGGAGGCAGCGGCATCAACATCATATTCGCCGATACCCTCAGGCGAATGAACAGGTCGACAAAGAAATTGCCGGAATCGGAGACCACCTTTCACGGCATAGTACCAGGGCAAGCAATCACACCCATGGGAACAATCACACTCGACGTCATCCTCGGTACACCCGAGCACTTCAGGAAGGAATCGATAGACTTTGAGGTCGTCGACTGGAAGTCACAATACCACGCCATCCTCGGACGCCCAAGCTTTGCCAGGTTCATGGGAGTACCCCACTACGCCTACCTGATGATAAAGTTACCCGGGCCGAAAGGAGTGATCACCGTCCGCGGCGACTTCGGGATCTCCAACAGCTGCGACCGCGAGTTCGCCAAGATCTCCGAGTTCTTCGGCGTCGAAGAGCACTTCAAGGCCATATCAGCCGACAACGACAAGACCATCTTCCCGGCTCGCAAGAAGCCTGCCAAAGACGCAGCGTTCAACACGAATGACGACACTGTCACCCACCAAGTCCATCCGACTGACAGCGGAAAGACGGTCAAGGTCTCATCGAGTCTGACCCCCGCATAGGAAGGCGCGCTCGTCGAGTTGCTGCGTGAGAACTGGAAAATCTTTGCATGGCAACCCTCTGACATGCCAGGGATACCCAGGGAACTCGCCGAGCACTCTCTGAAAGTCCACAAGGACGCAAGACCAGTCAAGCAATCCATGCGACGCTTCTCAGGACCAAAACGAGACGCGATCACCATGGAAGTCCATAGATTACTGCACGCCAAGTTCATCCGAGAGATTAAGGACTCGGACTGGGTCGCCAACCCGGTTCTAGTTGAGAAAAAGAAGACGAAGAAATTGCGCATGTGCGTTGACTTCACCGCAGTCAACAAATGCTGCCCCAAGGACCACTTCCTGCTACCGCGGATAGACCAGATCATCGACTCGACTGCAGGTTGCGAACGCCTATCTTTTCTGGATGCCTACTCAGGTTACCAGCAGATCAGGCTGAAAGTCGAGGACGAAGAGAAGACAGCCTTCATCACACCCGACGGCGTTTTTTGCTACCAGACGATGTCGTTCGGGTTTAAGAACGCAGGTGCCACGTACCAGCGGACAATGCAAGCATGCCTCAAGGGGCTAATCGGGCAGATCGTCCAAGTCTATATCGACGACATCGTCGTCACCACCCGAAAGGAGGATACCCTACTCGACGACCTCCGCAAGGTTTTCGCCGCACTGGACGTATATCAGATCAAGCTAAATCCAGAAAAGTGCGTGTTCGGCGTACCAGCCGGAGAGCTACTAAGGTACCTTGTATCCGCAAGAGGAATCGAAGCAAACCCCGAGAAGGTGCAGAACATACTCACAATGCCAGCACCAACCAAGCTCAGGGAGGTGCAGCGATTAGCTGGCCGAGTCGCAGCTCTCAGCCGGTTCATTAGTAAGTTGGGAGAGAAAGCCTTACCTTTCTACCAACTGATGAAGAAGGCAGACAAGTTCGAGTGGACACAAGAGGCGCAGGACGCGTTCGACCATCTCAAGAAAACACTGACAACTTCTCCAGTCCTCGTGGCACCACTGGAAAATGAGCCGCTGTACCTATACGTCTCAGCAACGAACAGGGTGGTAAGCACGGTGCTCGTAGTCAAACGCGAAGAAGAAGGGCACAGTCACCCAGTGCAGAGGCCCGTCTACTACCTTAGCAAAGTACTCACCTTGTCCAAGCAGAACTACCCTCATTACCAGAAGCTGGCATACGGAGTCTTCATGACCTCCAGGAAGGTCGTCCACTACTTCTCCGAGCACCCGATCACGGTGGTAAGCTCCTCTGGACTAGCAGACATTCTCACAAACCAGCGCGCGACAGGACGAGTCGCCAAGTGGGTTGTCGAACTAGGACCATGGGGGCTGAAGTATGCTCACCCGAAGTCCATCAAGGCCCAAGTTCTCCCAGAATTCACAACCGAGTGGATAGAAGCCCAGCTACCAAATGTCCCCGACCTGTCCAACGCATGGACAATGTACTTTGATGGCTCCAAGAAATTCAAGTCAGCCGGGGCAGGAGTCGTGCTCATCTCCCCCAAAGGCGACAAGCTCAAGTATGTCCTACAGATGGACTTTCCGACGCCGTCCAACAACGAAGCCGAGTACGAGGCCCTGATCCACGGCATGCGGATGGCCAAGAACTGCGGCGCCACACACCTCATGATCTACGGCGACTCCTACCTGGTGGTACAGCAAACCATGAAGTCCTGCGACGCCATCGCTGACAACATGATCGCCTACAGAGACGTCTACAATCAGTGGGAAGGCAACTTCGACGGCTGCGAGCTGCGCCACATTGGCCGTGAAAGCAACGAGGAAGCCGACGTCCTCGCTAACATGGGCTCAGACAGGGTGCCAGTCCCACCCGGCGTCTTCCTCGAGTGCATCACGCAGAGATCCATCAAGACTCAGAGTACAGCAAGCACAGCAACAACAAAAGGCGATGCCAACCCGCCAAGCCAAGACAAGGTCCCCATGGAGGTCATGCTAGTCGAAGCCACATGGACAGGACCGTACCTGGCATACATACTACATCAGAAGCTACCAGCCGATCCAGTCGAAGCAAAGCGCATCATCAGGCGCTCCAAAAGTTTCACGGTCATCAACGGCGAACTCTACAAAAGAAGCATCTCAGGAATCCTGCAAAGGTGCATAGATCCAGTCGACGACCAAGCCATCTTACTCGACATCCACGCGGGTATCTGCGGGCATCACGCCAGCAGTCGGGCACTGGTGGCCAAGGCGCTACGCGCCGGGTTCTACTGGTTGACAGCTATGCAGGACGCCGAGGAGCTGGTGAAGAAATGCACAGGGTGTCAGGAATTTGCCAACAAGCCACACGCCCCAGCGTCAGAACTCAAGACAATACCATTAGCCTGGCCCTTTGCCCAATGGGGTCTGGACATGGTGGGCCCACTGAAGAAATCCTCACCCGGAGGTCACACTCACCTCCTGGTTGTAGTCGATAAGTTCACAAAGTGGATCGAAGCCGTGCCCATCACAAGTTCGACTGCATCCACAGCAGTCAACTTCATCAGGTCAATCATCTTCAGATTTGGGGTACCAAACGGGATCATCACCGACAACGGCTCGAACTTCACAGCCGAAGAATTCAAGGACTTTTGCTCAGAGCAGGGGATCAAACTCAACTACGCGTCTGTCTCGCACCCGCAGTCCAACTGACAAGTGGAGAAAGCCAACGGCCTCGTCTGCAGCGGCATCAAGAAACGACTGCGCGTGCCCCTAAGACGCGCAGCGGGCGCATGGGTGGAAGAACTGCCATCGGTCCTCTGGAGTCAGCGAACAACACCAAATAGATCCACCCAGTACACTCCATTCTTCATGGTGTACGGTGCAGAAGCGGTCCTCCCCTGTGACATCAAGTTCGACGCACCGAGAGTAGTCGCCTACGACGAGTCGGAAGCAGAGGAGGCACTCGAAGATAGCAGAGACACCCTGGATGAAGTGCGTTACATCGCCCTGGCACGGTCAGCCGTGTATCAGCAGGACCTGCGCAATTATCACACTCGGAGGCTGCGACCAAGAGCGTTCGTGGCAGGCGACCTGGTTCTTCGACTCAAGCAAAAGAAGGTGCACAAGCTCGCTTCCCCATGGGAGGGCCCGTACATCATAACAGAAGCAATAGGCAATGGAGCCTACCGCCTAAAGGACTCGAAGACAGGAGCAGACTGCAGCAACCCGTGGAACATAGCACAACTCCGCCGGTTCTACGCCTAGTTCAAAACTACCATTGTACAAGAAAAATCAGCGCGGCAGGTTTCAGACGCACTCTTTCCCTTACCAGGGTACCCGAGGGGACTGGAAGGGTTTTAATGAGGCGGCCTGTTCGCAAGAATCAATAAAGCGATTTGAAGAAAATTTGTCTCCTTTACCTATCACCCAGAGGAAGATGAAAAATCCTAGGCCGCCACTCGAACCACTCGGGGGCTGCGCCACACAGGTTGAAATAAAAGCTTAGGCCGCTACTCGAACCACTCGGGGGCTGCGCCATACAAGCATGGTCAAAATTCTAGTTCGCCACCCGAACCACTCGGGGGCTGCGCCACACAGGTTGAAATAAAAGCTTAGGCCGCCACCCAACTCACACGGGGGCTGCGCCATACAAGCACAAAGTCAAAAAATCCTAGGCCGCCACCCGACCGACTCGGGGGCTGCGCCATACAGGTCAAGTTCAAAATCCTAGGGCGCCGCCCGCCATACACGGGGGCTGCGCCACACAGGTCACACTTGTAACCCTAGGCTACCACTCGACTTACTCTGGGGCTACGCCAAACAGGCCCTCCCAGAAAAATCCTCAGCCGCCACTCGAACCTACTCGGGGGCTGCGCTGCACAGGTCAAGTTCCAAATCCTAGGTCACCACCCGACATACTCGGGGGCTGCGCCAAACAGGTAACACTTGTAATCCTAGGCCGCCACTCGACCTACTCGGGGGCTGCGCCAGACAGGTCCTTGCCAAAATCCTAGGCCACCATTCGAGCGACTCGGGGGCTGCGCCATACAGGTCAAGTTACAGAAATCCTAAGTCGCCACCTGATATAATCAGAGACTGCGGCATACAGGTCACACTTGAGAAACCTAGGTCGCCGCCTAGCATTCTAGGCGACTGCGCCATACAGGTCGCAACTCAAATCAGACACTCACCTTCGAGTAAAAAGATCAACTCTTATAATTCCAAAGTATTTCAATCTGTTGTCATACTTACACAGGCACATTTGCCACCCTATAGCTAACCCTGTACACCAGACGACAGCTACTCTAAACTGCAAGTTCAGCCTTCGGTGCATCAAGGGGCCCTACAAGGCGCTCGCTCAGGTCCTGAACCTGCCGGATAATCCGACGCGCAGCCGCCAAGGTCTCGTCGAAGTCGTCGTCACCCGGCAGGCCTTCAAGCACCCTCTCAAGCGGAAGATGTGGCCGGTGCATCCGGACGTATGCCAACGCCGCGTTCGCACCAGCCACAAGTTGGGCGTCGACGACCTCCTTCAACCCTTCACCATCGCGGAACCTCTCCAGCAAGGCAGACAACCCGTTCGGCTGCGCATTATGCAGGAAGTACACACGATTGATGTACCAAAGCGTCTTCCGGCAGCTCTCCAGAAGAAAAGAAGTGCGCCACGTACGATCAAGCATGGTGGCAAGGACGCGCCCCCTCGACTGGTTCACCCAGAACTGTCGAGCTTCATAGGAGTCGCCGGACGCCTCTCGGGTGACTCGCTCCTCAACGCGAGCCCGCTCGGCCTCCCAGTTGGGATTAACATCTACGCACATAAAATGCAAGTCAGAACGAGAAGGAAAGCCAACAAGGACGGCAGCCGCCAAAAGAATACATACCTTGCAGCTGTCGACTGATCAGGTCGATTTCCCCAAGCAAAAAATCCTCACGACGCGAGAACTCCGCCGTGGGATGCGACTGAGAACGGTGCAGCAGCCGCTCTGTATTCTTCAGGGTCGCCTCAAGCTCCACCACCTTGTTCTTCAGGTGTGTGATTTTCCGCTGATCATTTACACCGCGTGGAGGAGCCGGCGCCGCCCGACGACGGCGAGCACCCAAAGAAGAAGCCGCGCCACTCGGCTCGGCCACTGGAGAAGGAGGAGCATCATCGCGCGCAGCATTCTGCCAGGGATACGCAGAGTCAATATAATCATGCGACTGAGAAGCACAGATCAACTCAGAAGAAATAAAGCCAACAAAATCAGTATTGAAGACCAAAAGACCCGATAGGGCAATATTCATTACAAGCATGATGTTCAAAATACAAGACCGCGGCGACTGCCGCATTCCTACAACTACGCCTACTCTAAGGCCGCGGACTGCGACCGGGAACGGCCCTTCCGAGCGGCAGCCGCCTCGGTCGCCTTAGCAAGGGCCCTCTCGAAGAGTGCCACAAGCTGCGCAGCCAGCTGCGAGGAGCGCTCCTTCACGCCACTCAGCGATGCGGTCCGGCCATCGGGTTTGCGAGGAAAACCGCTGACGACCTTCTCGAAGTCACCTGGAACTTGGTGGCCTAATAGGAGCTGGAAGGTGAGCTCGGAGCCGTGTACCGTCTGCGACCGCGTGAAGTCGGCGATGGTGGTCGCGTCCTCAAACGGCGCAGCCAGGGCGTCCACGGTCGCCGGCGGCTGGTCACCCGGGAAGATGCTCTGATGCACCACGGCCAGAGCTCCAGTCGACTTCTGCAACGCGGCTGCAGACTTCTTCAACGCGTCTGAGGCATAGGCACATACCCGGTCGAGGAAGCCAACAGCGGCCGCCAGGTCAACCGTATCACTCGACGCGTCTTCTGGAGGAGCTCCGCCGCAAGTCTCTGCGCAGAAAAAAAAATTCAAAGTCAAGACAAGAAAGAGATCAAAGACTCAGTAGGCGTCAAGCCGAAACTTACCCCCAAGTACATCGGCGAGCGAAAGGAGACGACCAACTTGAGTTTTCTCCTGGGCGACCCGCGCCAGCTCCCGCTCTCGAGACTCGTGAAGAGCCTTCTCAAGCTCATCAACCCGCCCAGTAGCCTGGTCCAGCGAGGCAGGCAGTTGGTTCCTCTCTTTCTCCAGGCGAACATAAGCCGCGGCTGCGTCGAGCTGTTGGCGATAGTACGGCTGAAACAAAAGCAAGATGTCAATAAAGTTGTGGCGACTTTACTAGTCACCCACACCTTCGGGGGCTACTCCCATCGGGAGCGCTGATCGCGCACCCGATGAAAAATCAAGAACGCAAGAAAGAGCAGGAAAGACTTACATGGTCCAGGAGCTCAAGGTCCTCTGCAGTCGAAGAAGGCACGCGGCTAGACGGCGCAATGCCGGCAGCCTCAGCACGCACCTTCTCCACCACCACCGGCGTCCCCAACCCAGTCGAAGGGGCGGATGTGAGCTCCACATCCCGAAGGGGGGAGCTAACATTGTCAGAACGGTGGCTGCAGCAAAAACAAGAACACCTGTCAAACCAAAACGTCGAAACTACAAAGTACAACTCGAAGGACACATTGCAAAAAAGCTCACCTGGGGGTGCCGGCATCGTCGTAGCTCTCCAGGGAAGGCGAAGGCATCCGCGCGAACGAGCGTGGCGCTGCGGAGCTGACTGGAGGAACGTTCAGAGGTTCCTCCCAGCCACCCGAAGACCGAGCACCCGGAGACGTCACGACGACCTCCTCCTCAGCAACGTCCACGTCCCGGGCAGGTGACGACGCAGTGGCAGACTCGCCGCGACTCGGAAGCTTCCGCTTCTTCCGCGCGGGTTCCTCCACCTCGTCTTCCTCCTCCACCTCGTCGCGGGGAGAATGCGCGGAGGGAATCTCTTCGTCATCGTCCTCCTCCTCGACAAACTTCGACTCATCTTCGGGTCCGTTCTCAGGGAGGGGAGGAACGCTGATGAACAGAGCTCGACCCTGAAGCAAAGTAGACACAAGTCGAATCAAAAAGCAAAGTAGACTAAAGTCGAACAAGGATAGAAAGAAAACAAGACTAGACTTACCTCAGGAACGGGGTTCGAGGCCCCGTAAGGAGAAATCGGGCACTTGACGTTGCACGTGTCCGCGGCTCGGAGGTTGGTGATGGACCTGACGTTGACCTCCACCTCCTCATCATCCAGCGGCATGGCGCTGACGCCTTCGGCGGCCCACATTGGGTGAGGCCGGGCGCTGAGCGGCTGCACCCGAAGACGGAAGAAGGTGGCCATCAAAAAGACGCCACCCGCCTCGCGCCCAAGGGTGTTGGTCAGATCGCGCAGCAGGCCCAGCAGGGGCCGCACGGCCTCCTTCTCCACGGCGGACAGCGGGTGCGCCCAGGCGCCGGTCTTCCGCAGTCCGCGCCCGCTGTCGAACGCGTCCAGTCCGTCTTGGTTCGACTGGACATAGAACCATCTCCTGCGCCATCCTTGGACAGAGTCGGACTTCTTCATCTGAAAGTACGCGGTGTCACCGCGTACCTGGATTCCGAAGCCGCCCACGGGGAAGGTCAACCCGCTCTTCCCCACGTTCTTACGAACGAGGAAGAGCGACTTCCACAACGCCCAGTGGGGCGCGACGCCCAAGAAGCACTCGCAGAGCACGATAAAGCCCGCGATGCTCAAGACGCCATTGGGGGTCAGATCGTGGATCGGAACCCCATAGGCAAACAAGAGACCGCGCACGAAATCGTGCATGGGGAACCCGAAGCCCCGCGGAAGGAAGTCCGCGAAGCAAACACGTTCCCCATCGCGCGGAGTGGGGAAGACTTCCTTGCCAGGGACGCGTACCTGGACCTGGTCGGCAGGTGGCAGCAGACCCTGCGCGCGGAACAGCTCCACATCGGTCTTCTTCATGGAGGACCTCTGCCAATCGCCTTCGGGTTTCTTCATCACCCCGGCGTCATCGGCGGCGGCGGAGGAGCCAGCGGCGCTCTTCGGCTTGCCCATCGCCAAGGTCGCAAGGTGCATGGACGGATTGCTCGGAGCTCGGGATGGCGGCGAAAATGGTAGAGCGCAGGAGGAAAGAAAGCAAGAAGCGATTGGAGAAGATGACATCCCAAACGTCAAGACACAGTACTTATGCCTCGAAGATCAGCATCTCAACCGTCCATCGAACAAGGGCTCCGAGCGGGTACATCCAGCCGTCCACGTGTCGCACGGAGAAACCAACCGTCACCGCCCACTTCTTCCACTACGCACGAAAACCGAGGCGTCGTCATCGTGCCGCGCAAATTTCGCACCCCACTTCGGTGACGTGACAACTAAGGACCGTGGTCAGCTCTGACAGCGGGGCCCACAATGTCATGTCCCATCGGGCGCAGAAGCGTGCAACAGCTCGTCATCAATGACGTCATCAAGCCAACGGCTCCAAAATCAACTGGAGCAACTCGACAGAGTTGTTCGAGTGGTAAGCTTCACAGCTGAAATCAACAAGGTAGGATCAGCCAACGATCCGAGCACCCGAAGAAACCTTTCGAGTGGCAACGCAATAAGCTCGAGCAGCCGAATCCATCCACAAGTAAGCCAAACAGGCTGAGTAGAAGCAAGCTTTACAAGAAGATGAAGGCAAAGTAATTCGACTGCAAAGATTACTCCCATCGGGAGTGGATGGTTCGACTGAAGAAATTAAACTTCGAGTTCAAGATCAAGCAATCCAACGGCGCGTCCAGGAGGAAGGAGTCCTTTGTCCGACTCTACGCTTCGACCAAGCACTCAGGGGCTACTGACGTTGGGCTGCCTTGCGGGTAGCCCACGATGATGCTACCTGGGCCGCGCCAAGGATGGAAAGGCCCGCAGAAGGCCCACTCGGGGTACCTCGTATCCTAGTCCAACTCGGTTAGGTCTTGTAACCTGCCGTATCTGTACCAACCACCCGAGACCTGGCTGCCTATAAAGCCAGGAGGGTTGCCCGTCCTAGAGGACACGCTCATAACCACCACAACAAACCCTAGCGAGATCGCAATCTCGCCATTGTAATCGCTACTCGCATCAATAACCAGACAAGCAGGAGTAGGGTGTTATCCTCCGGGAGCCTGAACCTGGGTAAACCTCGCTTGTCAGCCGTCGTGATCACCTTGCACTCATCTCTCTCCCCATCAATCAACCCGGGGTGCACAACCCTGGGACTTGCCGAGTTAACACCTCGTCACCCGTGTCCTCAAGAACACAATGAACTACTCACAACACACCATAATAAACATGATCAGAGGTGATATAATGATGAATAAAAATCAAAACATAAACCCTAGTTCAACGGTTTCACTCAATAACATCAATAACAATAGCAATCAACACCGGGAGAGTTTCCCCTATCAAATACACAGAGTTTAGCCCTAGATGTGACAGCGGGAACGGAGTGGATGGATGGAGATGACGGTGTCGGTGGTGGAGATGGCGGTGTTGGCGATGGTGATGGAGTGTAGCTCGATGACGGTGACGATGGCGACTATTTTCCCTCTCCGGGAGGGAATTTCCCCGGCGGCAACGCAGCCTGCCGGAGAGCTTTTCTCTCTCTGTCTTCTCCGTCTCGTGGTGGCGGCCGAGATGGTTTCTGTCCAACCTCTCGATCTTAGGTTTTCGGGGGGGGGGGGGGGGGGGGTGTACGCGTAGGGGAACGCCGAGTGGTGGGCCAGGGCGCCCTCATCGCCTACTGGCGCGGCGGCATTGGGAGCCCTAGATGTTACAGCGGGAACATAGTGGATGGATGGAGATGATGGCGTCGTCGGTGGAGATGGTGGTGTTGGCGATGGTGATGGAGTGCAGCTCGATGACGGTGACGATGGCGATGATTTCCCCCCTCCGGGAGGGAATTTCCCCGACGGCAACGTGATACGTCTCCAACGTAACCATAATTTATTGTGTTCCATGCTATGTTATATCATGTTATTTCATGTTTTATATGCATTTTATATATTTTAATGCATTTTCTGGAACTAACTATTAACAAGATGGCACAGTGCCAGTTCCCTGTATTCTGCTGTTTTTGGTTTCAGAAAAGCTCTTAAAGAAATATCCGCCAAATTGGAAACGAGCTGACCAGTATTTATTTTTGAAATATTTGCGACTAGAAGAACTGAAGACGAGACGAAGACGGGCCCCGAGGGACCCACATCGCCTGCTGGCGCGGCTCAGAAGCCTGCCACGCCGGGAGGGGGTGTGGCGCCCTCGGGAGCCCACCGACCTAGGTCTTTCGCCCATATAAACCCCCGTACCTAAAAATACTAGACGGTTAATCACTTTTTCCTCCACAGGTCCCAGGCCGCCGCAGTCGCCATCACCACTTTGGGAGAGATCAGAACTGCTCCCCGGCACCCTGCCGGGAGGGGCAATCGTCCCTAGAGGTCTCTACGTCGCCATGACCGCCTCCGGACTGATGCGTGAGTAGTCTACCTTGGACTACGAGTCCATTGCAGTAGCTATATGGTTGTCTTCTCCTATTGTGCTATCATGTTTAGATCTTGTGAGCCGCCTATCATGATCAAGATCATATTTATGTAATTCTCCATGTTGTGTTTACTGGGATCCGATGAATATTGAGTACTAAAGTTATTGCTTCATAATATATCATGTGTGTGCTATTTAATGATCTTGCATGCTCTGGCCAAGTAGATGCTTGTAGCTCCAAGAGGGGGTATTTATGCTCGATAGTAGGTTCATGTCTCTATTTAATCTGGGGCAGTGACAGAAAGCTCTAAGGTTGTAGATGTACTGTTGCTACTAGGGATAAAACATTAGTACTTTATCTAAGGTTGATGTTACTTACTTACTTTACACACAGTGCTTAAGGCGATAATCTGTTGCATGCAACTTAATACTGAAATGGGTGCGGACGCTAACCGTAAGGTGGATTATTAGTCATAGATGCGGTTGGAACGGTCTATGTATATTGTTGTAATGCCCGAATGAATCTCACACTAGACACCATATCATTAGTATATGCACTGGGTTGCTTATCATTATTCTGTCAATTGCCTAGCTGTAATTTGTTTACCACGCACGGATGAATGTTATTATTATTATTTATGGAGAGACACCAGTAGTGAACTGTGGACCCCGGTCCTTCTCATTAATCTGATAAAACCACAACTGCAAACCTGTTGCTTTCTGCAACATCACTCTTTTTTTCACACACATACGTTTAATCCTTTTATTACAGCAAGCCAGTGGGATTGACACCCTCACCGTTGAGTTGGGGCAAAATTGTTTGATTGTGTTGTGTGCAGATTCCACGTCAACTACATCAAGCTCTTTTCTTTTCTGGCGCCGTTGATACCTCGAGCGAATTCTTCATCTGCTACTGGTTCGATAACCTTGGTTTCATACTGAGGGAAATTTGCTGCTGCACTACTTCATACCTTCCTCTTGTGGTCTCCCAACAAGACACCCACCGTGTGCATCAAGCTCTTTTCTGGCGCCGTTGCCGGGGAGATAAAGATTCACTACGAGGGGAGTTTTTGCACTTCCAATCTTTTTATTTTTTAATTGTCTTGCTTAGTTTATTTTTATTACTGTCTTGTTTGCTCTATATCAAAAATACAAAAAAATAGTTACTTGCATTACTTTTCTTATTTCGGTTAGTCATTTATTTTCAGTTTTGTTGCTTTGTTTATTTCGGTTTTGTTAATTATTTCTCTATTATTCTTATTTCGGTTTGTCAATTAAATTGGTGAAATGAGTTCCGCTGAAAACACTAAGTTGTGTGACTTTACAAGCACCAACAATAATGATTTTATATGCACACCTATTGCTCCACCTGCATGTAAAGCTGAGTTCTTTGAAATTAAACCTGCTTTATTGAATCTTGTTATGAGAGAGCAATTCTCTGGTGTAGTTCTGATGATGTTGCTGCCCATCTAAATAACTTTGTTGAATTATGTGAAATGCAAAAATATAAAGATATAGATGGTGATATTATAAAGCTGAAATTGTTTCCTTTCACTTTGAGAGGAAGAGCTAAAGAATGGTTGCTTTCATTTCCTAGGAGTAGTATTGATTCATGGATTAAATGCAAATATGCTTTCATGGGAAAATACTATCCTCCTGCTAAAATTATTTCTCTAAGAAGTAGCATCATGAATTTTAAACAACTTGATAATGAACATGTTGCTCAAGGTTGGGAAAGAATGAAATCTATGATAAATAATTGCCCAACCCATGGACTGACGACTTGGATGATCATCCAAACCTTTTATGCAGGACTGGATTATTCTTCAAGAAACTTATTGGATTCAGCTGCGGGAGGTACCTTTATGTCCATCACTTTGGGGGCTGCAACAGAACTCTTGGATGATATGATGGTGAATTATTCTGAATGGCATACAGAGAGGACACCTCAAGGTAAGAAGGTAAATTATGTTGAAGAAACCTCCTCTTTGAGTGAGAAGATTGATATGATTATGTCTATGCTTGCTAGTGGTAAATACCATATCGATCCCAATAATGTTCCTTTAGCTTCTTGAGTTGCACAAGAAGAGCATGTTGATGTAAACTTTATTAAAAGCAACCATTTTAACAACAATGCCTATAGGAACAATTATGGTAATAACAACTATAAGCCATATCCTCCTAAAAATGGTAATTCTTATGGCAACTCTTATGGTAATTCTTATGTTAAAATGCCTAGTGAGGAAATGATTCTAGAAATTGAGAAAGCTACTAAATTTTTTATGAAAAATCAATATGAGAAAAATAAAGTATTCACTAAAACCATGGAAGAACAATCTAATATGCTAAGAAACATTAGTCATCAAATGGAAAATTTAAATAGGGAGATTTCGGGTCTCCAAGGAAAAGTGACTAATGCCGAAACTTGTATTTCCTCTATCTCTACAACACAATATTCTTCAATTAATAAAATGGCTGCTAAACCTGAAAATATAGATGATAATCCTTTTGCTACTGCTAATGCCATCCAAGTTTGAATTGATGAAAATGTTAGATTAATGGCTCAATTACGTGTTAGATGGGAAAGAGAGAGAGAACTAGAGAAATAGTCTAATATTGTTAAAGTTTTTACTATTACTCCCTCTGAAAATAATGGTGTTTCACATGTTTGTAACCCTCCTACTATCCATGGTAACATAGTTGGTGTTGGAAATGTCTCCTCCACTTCATCCAAAAATTTAAAATTGTCTAAAACTGCTGAAACTAGTGTTGATAAAAGTGCTGAAATTTTTAAGAACATGAGAGAAAGTGGTTCGGTTTGCTTTGATGATAATAATTTTGATTGTAATAATTGTAATATATCTGAAGTTACTAAGTTCTTGCAAAAATTGGCCACAAGTCCTAATGCTAGCTCTCTTAATTTGGCTTTTACTGCTCATATTACAAATGCTCTCATTAAAGCTAGGGAGGATAAATTAAAACTTGAAGCTTCTATCCCTAGGAAGTTAGAAGATGGTTGGGAGCCCATCATTAAGATGGAAGTAGATAAATTCAATTGCAATGCTTTGTGTGACCTTGGTGCAAGTATTTCTGTTATGCCTAAAAAGCTCTATGATATGTTTGATTTGCCACCATTGGAACATTGTTATTTGGATGTTTTTCTTGCTGATAAGGCTTTGAAGGGAGGATCAATGATATTCCTATTATGGTTAACAATAACCTGGTCCCCGTTGATTTTATTGTCTTGGAGATTGAATGCAATCCATCTTGTCCAATTGTGTTGGGAAGACCCTTTTTGAGAACTGTGGGTGCAATTATTGATATGAAAGAAGGTACCATCAAGTACCAATTCCCACTCAAGAAAGGTATGGAACACTTCCCTAGGAAAAGAATGAAGCTACATTTTGATTCTATTGTTCATTCGAATTATGGTGTTGATGCTTCATCTCTTGATAATACTTGAGTTTTACCTTGTGCCTAGCTCAAAGGCGTTAAACGAAAGCGCTTATGGGTGACAACCCACTTTTATTTCCTGTTATTTTAATTTGTTTTGCTTGTGTCAAGGAACATGCCTACCTCTGTAGCAAATCCTGTGTATCTTATTTTATTGCAATGTTGTGTCAAGTTAAGCCTCTGGTCGAAAGTTGATGTTAAAATTCAATTCCTATGCTGAAACAGATATCTGCTGTCCACCGTAAAAATTATATCAATTCACTGGAACGTCAGAAAAATCTTCCTTTTTTGTGCATAATCCACATATGTATACACAACTTTCATTAGTTTTGAGTTTTCTGATCTGAGCAAGTTAAGTGCCTCGAAAAAAATTGTCTTTACGGATTGTTCTGTTTTTTGACAGATTCTGTCATTTTCTTTTGCAATGCCTCTTTTGCTATTTTGATTGGATCTTTTTATCCTATTAAGTATCAGTGGCTGTTTCTATTGTCCAGTATCAATGGTAGCAATTGTGTTCCTACAGAATATCATAATTTTTTGTACACTAACCCTGTAATGAAGATACTCTAAGTTTGGTGTGGAGGAAGTTTTCAAGGATCAACAGAAGAGGATGATATAATGTGATTAAGAGGATAGTAAAGACAAATCTTGGGTATGCCCCGGTGGTTCACCCCAGTATAATTCAAGAAGACTCAAGCCTCAAAGCTTGGGCCTTGGGCATCCCCTTCTTCATCGACAAACTATCAGGTCCTTTCTAGTGAAACTATATTTTAATTCCGTCACATCTTATGTGTTTATCTTAAAGCGTATGTTTGTTTTTATTTTTGTTTGTTATTTTCATTCTGTGAATAAATATGGATCCTAGCATTCTTTTGTGTGGGAGAGAGACACCTCCGCTTTTTCATATGAATACTCGTATTCTTCACTTATATTTGTTGAGTATCCGTCTTTTGTTATCGTTTGCTCTCTAGCTCTTGTTTTTCATGCATCTCTTGTAGAGCGGTTAGCTTTGTTATATCATACTCTCATATCTCATTGTTTAATTACTTGGAGATTTTATCTTTTAAATAAGTTGTTTGATGTTCGGTTGAAAACAGAAAATGCTAAATGTGCTAGATGGTATAATTAAATGATACATTAATCTTGTAGATCATTAAATTGGGTCACTTGAATCATTGATCTTGTTTTGAGATATTAATTTGCTTAATGGTAAACATGATGGTCTAGTAAAGTGGAATGATTAAATGGTTGGTCTAGAGAAACTTGAAAACTGTGTCACACATAAATTCCAGTTGATTGCATAATGATATATAACTTCTTTTTGCCTAAGGCAACCGTAATGGCTTTATGTTATGCGCTACGGTCGGGTCCCCAACATTGACTTGTTCATTTGCCACAACACCCCTAGGAGTAATTTTCATTATGCCTTGGATGATCATATTTTTATTTGGAATCTTTTTACTTGTGAGTTCTAAAACTGTGGTTTTCATGGCACTTCCACCACCATATTGCTAGCCTTTTCGGTACTTTGCTTTGCCCTTTCTCACATTGAGAGTTGGTGCATTTTTCACGGGTACATCCAAACTCGTGGGAGATCTTCATCTTGTTCTCCTACACATAAGCCAAATATCTTCCTCAAAACATCCACCATACCTACCTACTACAACATTTCCATAGTTGTTCCGAGATATATTGCCATGCAACATCCATCTTACATTACATGACTTGTTGTCATTCATTACTTATTTATTGCTTTACATGACTGGTTTTACCCATGTTACGCTAGAGCACTTCATAACCCGCTACACTGGCAGATGGACCATTGTCATATGTATTCCTATGGCACATTCATATTAGTTACTTGTATCATCAATATGTTGTTTTATCATTATTAGTGTGTTGTCATACATCATGTATCATATTAGGATGCTTGCCCCTAAAAGTGAAATGAGCCATGGAGGCCATCGAAAAGAGAAACAGAAAAAATAGAAAAAGAGAAAAAGAAAAGAAAAAAAGGGGGCAACATTACTATTCTTTATCACACAGTTGTGCTTATGTTACAACACCATATCATTTATAGATTTCATATACTTATAGCTCATTGTGCATCCGTTGTATGGCAATCACTATTCCTTGCATAGCTTCGATTGTATGACTTTCTCTTGTCTAATGATCATCTATAGCTTTGTGACCCTTTCTTCCGTTGGCCTTCCAAACCTCCGTTAACATTCTCTTAGCCATAACATCCTGGTGCCAGGAACCAACGTTGAACGTTTGCTTGTTTCTTTTGAACAAATAATATATTGATCTTCTACGTGCATATTGCTATTACTTGACTTGATCCTTTCATAAAGTTGTCATGTTTGTTGGAAGCATTAGATGATTATATTATTGTGCTTGAAGCTTAAATCATCTTTAATATCTACTTTGCAAAGTTGATTTCTATCTAGTACTATATCATTGAAAGCTTTGCTTGCTTTACCTACTTGTTTGTTCATTACTCATTTGATATCAATATAAACTACAACCCTTATTCATTTGATTTCAGTTTACATGCCTTACAATGAATTACATGATCAAGATTGTGTTTTAGCATGTCAATTCAGAAATTATTCTTCTTTTATCATTCTTGCCTACTCGGGACGAGTATAAATAAGCTTGGGGATGTTGATACGTCTCCAACGTGTCCATAATTTCTTGTGTTCCATGCTATGTTATATCATGTTATTACATGTTTTATATAGTTTTATGCATTTTCTGGGACTAACCTATTAACAAGATGCCACAGTCTGAGTTCCCTGTTTTCTGCTGTTTTTTGTTTCAGAAAAGCTCTTAAGGAAATATCCGCCAAATTGGAAACGAGCAAACCAGTATTTATTTTTGGAATATTTGCGACCAGAAGAATCGAGGACGAGACAAAGACGGATCCCGAGGGGCCCACATCGCCTGCTGGCGGCTCAGAAGCTTGCCGCGCCGGGAGGGGGTGTGGTGCCCTCAGGCGCCCACCGACCTAGGTCTTTCGCCCATATAAACCCCCCTGACCTAAAAACTCCAGACGGATAATCACTTTTTCCTCCACGGGTCCCGAGTCACCGCCGTCGCCGTCACCACTTTGGGAGAGATCAGAACTGCTCCCCGACACCCTGCCGGGAGGGGGAATCGTCCCCGGAGGCCTCTACGTTGCCATGACCGCCTCCGGACTGATGCGTGTGTAGTCTACCTTGGACTGAGGGTCCATAGCAGTAGCTAGATGGTTGTTTTCTCCTCTTGTGCTATCATGTTTAGATCTTGTGAGCTGCCTATCATGATCAAGATCATCTTTATGCAATTCTTCATGTTGTGTTTGCTGGGATCCGATGAATATTGATTACTAAAGTTATTGCTCCATAATATATCATGTGTGTGCTATTTAATGATCTTGCATGCGCTCTGTTACTTGTGTATGCTCTAACCAAGTAGATGCTTGTAACTCCAATATAGGGTATTTATGCTCGATAGTAGGTTCATGTCTATTTAATCTGGGGCAGTGACAGAAAGCTCTAAGGTTGTAGATTTACTGTTGCTACTAGGGATAAAACAGTAATACTTTATCTAAGGATGATGATACTTACTTACTTTACACACAGTGCTTAAGGCGATAATCTGTTGCATGCAACTTAATACTGAAAGGGGTGCGGACAATAACCGGAAGGTGGAATATTAGTCATAGATGCGGTTGGAACGGTCTACGTATATTGTTGTAATGGACGAATGAATCACACACTAGACACCATATCATTAGTATATGCATTGGGTTGCTTATCATTATTCTGTCAATTGCCTAGCTGTAATTTGTTTACCACGCACAGATGAATGTTATTATTATTTCTGGAGAGACACCACTAGTGAACTGTGGACCCCGGTCCTTCTCATTAATCTGATAAAACCACAACTGCAAATCTGTTACTTTCTGCAAACATCACTCTTTCTTCCACACATACGTTTAATCCTTTTGTTAAAGCAAGCCGGTGGGATTGACACCCTCACCGTTGAGTTGGGGCAAAATAGTTTGATTGTGTTGTGTGCAGATTTCACGTCAACTACGTCAAGCTCTTTTCTGGCGCCGTTGATACCTCGAGAGAATTCTTCATCTCCTACTGGTTTGATAACCTTGGTTTCGTACCTAGGGAAATTTGCTGCTGCACTACTTCATACCTTCATCTTGGGGTCTCCCAACAACACACCCACCGTGTGCATCACAACGCAGCCTGCCGGAGAGCTTTTCTCTCTCTGTCTTCTCCGCCTCGTGGTGGAGGCGGAGATGGATTCTGGACAACGTGTAACTTTTAGGGCTTCGAGGGAAAGAAGTACGCGAAGGGGTGCGCCAGGAATTGGGCCAGGGCGAGCTCACCACCTGCTCGCGCGGCAGCCCTTCTGGCCGCGCCACGAGTTGGTGTGGGCCCTCTGGCCCCACACCAGGCTCTCCTTTTGGCCTCCTTCGTGAAATAAATGGAAAATGATTTCAAGATGTCTATTTTGTTCTTGTGGTCTTCGCAAATATTGTATCTTGACGATGCTTTTTCCAGCAGAATTCAGACTCCGGAGTTCCATCCCCCAATGATCATCAATCATGCAAAATAGATGAAATAACATAAGTATCGTCGCTAAATACAGAATATATCAATGAATAGCAGTAAATTATGATATAAAATAGCGATGCAAAATGGACGTATCAACGGGCGTTGGATATACGGAATCGGCGGCTCCATCGACAACATCGACATCAGCATCATCGCGGGACCCACTGAATTTGCGGAAGCTATATGCACTCGGGGCCTTCGACTTCGTCCTGTACTCATCATCTGAGCGATCAGCATTTGCAGGTGTGCACTCAGGTATGGATCTGACGTTCGATAGTTTCCGTTTCCTTGTCAAACAGTGGGCACACTCCATGTGGCGAGTCCGTTTCGATCGACGAAATCGGGCGTCGGGATCGCATCAACGTCAACCGCGGCTTCTTCGACTCTCGCATCGTCATCGGCAGTCGAGATCGCATCTGCGTCATCTGCGGCTTCTTCGACTCCTGCATCGTCATCGACAGTCGAGATCGCATATGCATCACCCGCGGCTTCGTCAACTCTGCTTGCATCATCGGAGGAAGCGGACGAGACCTGCTACTGCTCCGACTCACGCTATCTTTCGATTCGCGGCCATACTTCGCAGCGGTGGATCATCGACTGACAACGAGCATGAACACCGTCGCAATGACACAGGGTGTACAATCGCCAGGCTATTCAAGTTTGCAAGATAAACGACACTCCAGGTGCCACGCCGATTCGACGTTCGACAGTACGAGTGATGCAGTACCCCATTAAAGTACAGATGGCGGATGCAGAGCTTGTCATCACAGAAGAGATGGCCCTCAGGATACAAGACGTTATCAACAACGGTACATTATTACCTGTCGATTCCCCAGGGATGATTTGCTAGCATACCAATACCTGTTGCGCAAGAAGAATCTGGAATTAGTTGAGCTGGAACATGAACTCGACGAGCGGCATGCCAGAGCTGATTCTCTTAGCGCAAGAAGGTTAGCCGAGTCGTCATCACATTCGACCGGCGGAAACCCTGGCACAACAGAGCACGTAAGGACCAGTTCCCGGTTACCCAGAGCGGGGTTTGACCTGAATAAAGTCAGGCAGAGATTCATGACCATCAAAGAAGATAGCATCCTGGTACCTAACATGCCGAGCATGCCTTACAAATTTATCCAAGCACCAAGCCAGTTAAGCAGACCATGAGAAGATTATCCGAGCCGAAGCGAGCGGCAGTCGGGTCAAAAATTGATAGACTACAAGACGCCAAGTTCATCTGAGAACTCAAAAAGTTGGACTGGGTCGCTCACCCAGTACTCCTACCAAAGAAGGGAGTCAAGTACGGGCAGATGTGCATCGACTTCACGTCGTTGAACAAGTGCTGCCCAAGGATCACTTTCCGTTGCCACGAATAGCTCAGATCGTGGACATGACGGCAGGTTGCGAGCGCCTCTCGTTCCTCGACGCTTATTCTGGGTACCAGCATATCCAGATGAAAAAAGAAGACGAAGAAAACATAGCGTTTATCACCCCTCACAGCATATACTGCTACACGAAGATGACCTTCAGGCTCAAGAACGCAGGGGCAACCTACCAGCGTATGATGCAGAACTGCCTGAGGGATTAGATCGGCACGAACATCCAAGTGTACATCGACTACATAGTTGTCAAGACCCAAAAAACCAGCACACTGATAGACGACCTGAGGGAGACGTTCACAACTCTCAACAAATACATAATCAAGCTCAATCCCACCAAATGTGTTTTTGGGGTGCCGTCAGGGTAGATATTGGGTTACCTCTTTTCCGCCAGGGGCATTGAGGCTAACCCGGAGAAAATTCAAGCCCTCTTGCAAATGCCAGAGCCGACAAAGCTCCGTGAGGTTCAGGGACTCGTAGGATGAGTGGCAGCTCTAAGCAGATTCATCAGTCGAATGGGCGAGAAGGCTCTATCGTTCTATCAGCTGATGAAGAAGGCCGACAAGTTCGAGTGGACAGTCGAAGCTAGAGCGGCTTTCGCAGAGTTGAAACGCATACTAACGAACCCTCCGCTACTCGTGGCACCCCGAGAACAAGAGACCCTATATCTGTACATAGCCGCCACCAACAGGGTGGTCAGCACAATAATCGTAGTCGAGAGGCTAGAAGAGGGGGAAACCCAGCCAGTGCATCGGCCTGTCTACTACCTCAGTGAGGTGCTGACACCTTCCAAGGAACGATACCAGTATTATCAGAAGCTCGCTTACGGCGTATTTATGTCAAGTCGCAAGGTCGTGCATTACTTCACAGAGCACCCAATAGTGGTGGTGAGCAGCGCCCCGCTTTCAGACATCCTCACCAATTCCATGACAACCGGACGAGTCGCCAAATGGAGTATCGAGCTTGGGCCAAGAGACATCACCTATCGGCACCCGAAAGCAATCAAAGCTCAGGTTCTGCCAGACTTTACAACCGAGTGGATAGAAGCCCAGTTGCCACACGTCCCTGACTTGTCCAATTCTTGTACCATGTATTTCGACGGTTCAAAGCGATTTGACAACACATGTCCTGGTGTCATCCTGACCTCACCCAAAAGAGACAAGTTGCGGTACGTGTTGCAGATGGATTTTCAACGGGCTACAAACAACGAGGAAGAGTACGAGGCGCTGCTACATGGTATGCGCATGGCCAAGGCATGTGGAGCCAACAAAGTGATGATTTACGGCGACTCAAACCTCGTGGTGCAGCAGACAATGAAGGAGTGCGATGCAAACGCAGACAACATGCAAACTTACCGAGACATGTATAATATCATGGAAGGCAGCTTGACGGCTGCGTGTTGAGGCACGTAGGCCGGGAAATCAACGAGGAAGCTAACATGTTGTCCAACATCGGGTCCAAAAAAGAACCTGTCCCACCCAGAGTTTTCCTTGAGAGGATTAAGGAAAGATCAGTCAAGATAAAAAATCCAACCGCACCCACGGCTGAAGCGGACGACTCGCACGAAAATTCCAAAAAACACCGGCTGAGCAGCAGCCCGGCAACCTCCTGGCCTCAACTCCGCCGGTCGAGGTATTCCTTGTTGAGCCATCATGGACAATACCTTTCATGTCTTATATTATGCGCCAAGAATTGCCTGGAGATTCAGTCGAAGCAAAGCACATTACCAGGCGATCCAAAGCATTCACAGTGATCAACAAGGAGCTCTACAAGCGAAGCATCTCCGGAATCTTGCAACGTTGTATAGCACCCGAAGACGGACGAGCAATCCTTATGGACATTCATGCCGGTACATGTGGGCACCATGCAAGCAGCAGGGCACTCGTTGCAAAGGCCCTACGAGCCGGCCTTTACTGGCCCACGGCCATGCAGGATGCAGAAGACCTAGTACGGAAGTGTCTAGGCTGCAAGAAATACGCAACCAAGCCACACGCACCAGCATCCGAGCTCAAGACCATCCCCTTGGCTTGGCCCTTTGCTCAGTAGGGTCTTGACATGGTCGGGCCACTCAAAAAATCTTCACGCGGAGGCCATACTTTCCTTCTGGTCGTAGTCGACGAGTTCACTAAGTGGATCGAAGTAGTGCCTGTCACAAACGCTACAACAATGGCTGCAGTCAATTTCATCAAGTCCATCATCTTCCGCTTCGGGGTACCAAACATCACAATCACGGACAACGTAACCAACTTCAAGGCCGAGGAGTCCAAGATTTTTGAAGTTCGCAAGGTATCAAACTCAAGTATGCATCCGTCGCACACCCGTAGTCCAATGGGGAGGTCGAAAAAGCCAATGGGTTAGTATGCATCGGTTTAAAGAAAAGGTTGTTAGTACCATTCAAACACGCAGCAGGCGCCTGGGCTGAAGAGCTACCCGATGTGCTTTGGAGCTTGCAAACAACACCCAACAGGTCTACACAATATAATCCCTTTTTTCGGGTGCATGCAGCTGAAGCAGTAATGTCGTATGACCTGAAGTTCGACGCCCCTCGAGTAATTGTGTACGATGAGCAAGACTCCGTGGAGGCAGTCGAGACCGATGTCGACACTTTGGATGAGGCACGAGATATCGCCCTTGCCAGAACTGCCACGTACCAGCAGAGATTGCAGAATTACCACAGTCGACGTTTGCGACCGCGATCCGTCGCAAAGGGCAACCTGGTTCTCCGGCTCAAGCAAAATAAAGTGCACAAGCTCGCATCTCCATGGGAAGGACCTTTCATAGTCACGGAAGTCATCGGCAATGGAGCGTATCGACTCAAGCACGCAGAGACAGGGGAACCATCCCACAACCCATGAAACTCGGCGCACCTGCGCCGGTTTTATGCATAGTACATTAATCATGTCAGTATGTTATTTCTTAGGTTGTTAAGCTAGTCATCGTGTTCAGTCAGTTTTCTTGTATCAGACAAAATACAATATATTGATCAGCAATAGAAATACAATGTTCCTCTACGGAAGTACTCAGTTTTTCATGGTTCGTCCCACAAATATTTATTCACTCGAAGCACGCAATGCTCGGGGGCTCTCGACAGTTATATTAATCACAGGTGCAACTCTAGTCAACCGAGCTAAGCAAAAACGCTCGGGGCTGTCAGGCAGTTTGATCTAATAGAAAGTCAGTGTAAACAGTACACTCGGGGGCTTGTAGATCAGTTACTCCTCCTTCGTTGGTCCAGCTGCGCAGCGGTCCAGCTCTAGTTCAGTTTCTCGCTCAACAAGAGCCACTATGCAGTTGGCGGGTCCTTCGGCTGCGTCATAATGAGTTTGCATCTCGACAGGGCCAACTTCCATAACTTCCCAAGGGAGGCCAGCTCCAACTGCAGGCAGATCAAGTCGGGGATGATGAAGATTTACAAACGCCAGCGCGGCAGTCGCTCTCGCAATAAGTTGGTGCAGGACGATGTCGAGAATGGCACGGCCGTGTCGAAATTTCGCCATCAAAGCCGCCAGGCCTTTCGACTGGTCGTTTAATGGGAACAAGGCGTCGTCAACCTTGGATAGTTCTTGAGTGCAAGAGTTCACAAACTCTTGGACTTGCTCGACTCGATCGCGCAGGGTGAGCAGCACTCGCGCCTTGGCCCGATCAACCCATACGACCGTGGTATCTCGGCCAATACTGTTGATAATTCCAGTAGATCGTGAATGCACTCGGGACATTTCATGATTCGCGTTTTGCTGGACGCCTGCAAAAGGAAGGAGGATGATTGCGGAGCATCACGGCAGGAGCAGTTAGTACTCGAGGGATTGGGGGAAGTATGACTTACAGAGCAGTCCTTCGTTGCCTTTTTCTATCTCTGATATTATGAAGTCTTGGCGTTCCAACATCTTGGGTTGTTTCGACTTCATGATAGCAAGTACACCTAGGGTCTCTTTCAGTTTTTGTTCTGCGGCGTTGCAACGACTCTCCAGCACCCCGTACATATATCTATCATGGGGATCGTACGGCGGAACCGCAGCAGGCGAAGCAGCTGCAGATGCAGTCTGCACAAAAACGAGTAGTCTCAGAAAGCAGATTATGTAAAGCAGTCGGATAATGCATATTTAGAGGGATAATCATAGTGAGCGGACCAAATTCAGCACAGGGCGCATCAGCATGCGAACATAGAAAGTATTCACAAAAGCTTACAAGCACAGTTCTTGAGTATCGTTCGAGCGAGACTACAGGTCACATCTAGATTAGGTCCTGATTCCTAGAAGCAGTCACGGCTGTCTGGTCGCTATGCGACGCAGTAAGTCGGTTAAGTGTTTCCAGCATCAGTCTCGCCAATCTTTTTGCCTCCTTAAGGTTAGCCTTAACACAAGCTTTAGGGTACTCCGAGAAAGCTCCCTCGAAGTCGCCTTGAATCCTGTGCGCAAGAAGAAGCTTCAGAGCGGTTTGGGAGCCACGTACCGTCTGCTACTGGATGAAGTCCTCCAGTTGGCAGCCTCTGGGTTGAAGACCGTCATCAGCTCCTCCAGAGTCTTGGGTTGCGGGGCCCGAGGAAAGACAATGCTGTGCAGAGCCATTAGCGATTCCACTGCCTTTGGCATCAGCGCAGCAAGGCGACTCCCTAGCGCATCTACAGACTCGGCGGCCTTTATCAGGCTATCTTCCGTCGCACCCGGACTCGGGGGCTCCGGAATGTCCAGTGCCACTAGTCAAGCAGTCAATCCAGAAAGCAAGTGTCAGTTCGTCAAGTCTAACATGTGCAAAAGCAATAATGGTAAAGGTGTCAAAGCTCTAATGTAGAACAAAGCAAGGCACCTGCAAAGGCACGGGCAAGTGACGATAGGCGGGTTGTGAGCGTCTTTTCACGCTATGCCTGCTTTGTCTTCTCTTCATCGACGCCTTCTCGACGTGTAGCCGCCATATTGGACTTGGTTGAGTCCTGCAATTCCTTCAGCTGCGTCCGAACTTTTGTCAAGTCCGTCTCGGCCGAAGATGCATTAGCTGCTTGTGCAAGTCACCGTTGGAAGCAAAACAATGGGGTATTAAAATTTACTTTTGGCCTTCAACAGTTGCTTGCGCAAGTCACCGTTCTCAGCTTTAAGCTTCACAAATTGGTCTATAGCTGCAAAAAGTGGACCCGCGAAGGGCTACAACAGCAAAAAGGTTGATAGTTTAAGTCAAGATGAGGAAGGAATCTAGCATGCAAAGTTGGAGACTGCAATCAACTTTAAGGAGCTAATAACAGCCTCGGGGGCTACTCCATCGGGAGCGCTGTCGCGCACCCGATGTAATGACTCAATGCATTTACAGTTATGGTTGTATATCACTTACATGGTTGGACGAGCTAGAGGAAGAGGGGCCAGTTGCAGGGCCATGGACCATCTCAAACTGAGTCGCAGCCGTCGTTTCTGGCGTCGCAACCTCCGGAGCTAACATGGGTGTCTCCACGTTGTCAACCGGCTGGGCGGACCCAGTCGCAGACGCCTTGGTAAAAGCGGGAACTGGGATTTCCGGCACTTGGTCCTCGTCGTCATCGTCAGAGCTGAACCCAGTATCAAGTTGCAGTTTTAGCCGATAACAATCGGACAAAATTAGCAGCACGTCAGAGCAGCAGAAGTGTGGCAAACTTACTCGGAGTCGAAGGGGTTGCGTCTTCTGGGTACGGGTGCTACAGGTGCTCGTATCCTGAGGGGAATTGCCAATTACAGGTCGGATAGAGATCCAACCACACCCGTCATGACTGCTTCCCCGCTCGTGTGGGGCGCCATGGAGCTCTTCTTCAGGATGGCGGAATCGGTCGAGCTCGCTTTGTCATCTTCTGATATTTTCCTCTTGCCTCCGACAGGCGCCTCTCCATCCATTTCGACTTCGTCTTCGGACTGGGAGTTGGCGGCGGGGTTCGATGAGGAAGAGACATTAATAAGGAGCTTCACGTCTCACCGTAGTGCCCGGTTTGTCTTGATTGGTGATTGATAAACATGTCGACTCCCATCTCTTCAGGAGTAGGAGGTTGGCTTTTCAGCTCGATGTGATTATGCAAAAAGGGTATAAGGTGTGTGCGCCCTAAAATCGGTACTATGTAGATTTAAGCGATCCCGCCGAAATCCGCATAATAACGATTTTAGGTCACCCACCAGACATAATGTGCACGCCAAAACATGCGCATTATGTGGGTGGAATTGTGATAACATTACAATAGTTCCGATACATCCACAAATACAACAGAAGATATATAATACAACAACGACTCGAACGAGTCAAGATACAAATGATGCAATACAAAGATACAAATGACTGCGGAAGCAAAATAGTATCCGACTACGGATAAGATGCAAATTGGACTAAGAGTCCTGAAGATAAGCGATGGCGCCATATCCCAGCCCAGCCAAGCCGGAGGGATTCCCAAGTTAACGTCGTCAGACTTCAAACCTGTTGACTGCACATAATGCACATCCCAAAAGAGGGCCAGGGCACTTCCTGGCAAGCAAAACCGACTTGCCTACTTTCTACACCATCTGCCAAAATATAGGGGAGGTGGACTTAGCGGCAGCAGCACTAGCAACCTAGAGAGACACGCTACAACTTCCATCTAATCAGAGAAGGATAAGAGAGCGCATAAGTAGCCAACTACTACTAACACCAAACATAACCCATTCTCGAATTAACTCCCTCAACCAAGTATGAGGAAGCAATTCGGAAAACTCACACGTTGAGCAGTTTTAGTTATAATTTATTGTGAAATTAATTCTATATTACTAGTCAATTTAATTAACATTGATTAGGTGCAAGTTGTCTAGATCTTGTTAGCCAGCATCATCACCAAAGTCGTCCATAACCGTGGACACGGCTCATCGATAAGATTAGACCCTGCAGGGGTGCACTACTATACCCATACTCGTATGATCAACCCAAGCAAGCATCAGGGCCTCTCAACTCGACTCATTCCTTCACTACATCAAGTCCAAGTGCCACCCATATGAGTTGTTACCCGCGTCAGGAGTCCGGCCGAATCTCAATTGCAGACTCATTAGTTTGCGACTACGCCACCATGCGGCTCAAACCACAGTAGGAATTGTCCGCTTCGTGTCGTACCGCACCTATATGACCCCCCGTATCACATACCCTCTCATCATCATCATCATGCACATGCATATGAGCAAATGGAAAACCCGAACTACTTGCGGCACATGAACAAGCTGTAGATCCGTTCAAAGTCGAGGGGGCTCCATAGGGCCTCCCACAAGTGGTTAGTGCGCTCAAAATTGGATCCGAGGAAAAAATCTCAGTTCCTAGGTCGACACTGAGCAGAACAAAGCACCTCGCAAGGCCTTCCGCCTGGTGCCTTATCATTTAATTATAATACCCCAATATAATACAACATTTTATTAAGTTAGAATAATCTATCATACTAAGCATATGAAATAAAAGACCAACAAACAACTCGCACAACCAAATCTAAGCATGCTCTACGACTCGCAAGGCCAACAGATAAACATGCAACGGGTATTAGGTTGTGGGGGTAAAGCTATATGGGCTGCAGGATAAACATATGATGGGATCGCGATAAAGAATCGAATACTAGGGTAGCAGAGATCAACGGCAGGGATGAAAGACAATGTATAGGTAAACAAGCAAACTTTGCTTGCCTGGAATCCCGCATGGAAGCAGATTTTGTCGTTGCTCACACATTTCAACGTCGTATCCGCGAAGAAGCAACAAACACTAGAAAGCGTAAAAGATGCATTTTACAACTACGGCAAAAGATCCAGCATGATCATATGAGAATGATGCATGGCATGGCAAGATGCAAAACAAATGCAATTAATGATGCATGGCATGGACAAACATGGCAAGATGCCCGCAAGATGCCTCGGCTTGGTGCGATGCGTGTTGGTGCGGGAGGGAGGAGGAAGGAGGAAGGAAGGAGGAGAAAGAAAAGAAAAAAAGAAAGGAAAGAAAAAGAAAAAGGAAAAGAAAGAGAAAGGAGGGGGGAAGAGAGAAAAAAAGGAGGTGTGAGGATCTTTTGCAAAATCTCAGAAAATAGAGGAGGGTGGCTGCAAAAAGGCAAGGGGTGGGAAAGAATTTTCAGGGGGAAAACCTAGGGTTTGATTAGGTGGGCTTTTGGGCTTTATTTCTCACCCATTTATTCTTTTTCGGTGTTATATTTCTAAAACAAAATAGAAAACGAATTTGAACACGAAACCTTTACAAAATATTTTTAGGTTCAACTAGGGAATTTAATAAAGCAGTTTTTAACATTTGCAAAAGATTTTTAAATATCACATTTTTAATAAATTTAAATGCATTTGAATTTAATTGTGGGAATTGAAATTAAATGCAACAAATGAAATTAATGAGATGCAATGCGATGCCATGTTGATGCAAAAAGAAAAACACACAAAACAAAAAGGGGATAAATCCCGGGGCGTTACAAGGTGCGTCGGTATAAAAATCGCAGTTTGACACGGGAAAGTTGAGATAGCAAAAGTGGCAGTTATTTTTACCTTGGTCGTGGGTTCTCCTTCCCAAAGGGTTTTATTGGAGAAGCAAGGGCGCGAGTGCGCACGTCCTTGGCAGAAGTCAAGGTCTTCACAACTTGCAGAAGTCCAGTGGCGCCGAATGGCATCATCGAAACCTTGGTGGAGTCGTCGACGCCAGCGTATTCCCACATTGGGTGAGCGCGATCTTGTAGCGGCTGAACTTGGCGGCAAAGAAAGGTGGAGATTAGGTGAACGCCAGTCAGTACCTGGCCCTCCTCGAACTGCAGTTTCTCCACCTTTTTGCGTAGGTCCTCAGCTTCCTTCGCTTCTGTTGGCGTCAGACTGTGGGACCAGGACCTCTTCTTGAAAATTTCAGCGTTGGCGTCGAATTCCGCTAGCCCGGTTAACTGCTCAGCGGAGATTTGGTATTTGATGTAGAACCAGCGAGATCGCCATCCTTGCACCAACTCCGATGACTGGATGTCGAAGTAGCCGGCGCCGCGGCGGACATGCGAACCGATTTTGCCGGGTCCGGTTGGCGATTGGCTCTTGATGATGAAGCAGCGCCTCTAGAGTCCCCAGTGCATGGCGATTCCGAGGAACCCCTCGCACAGGGTGATGAAGCACGCCAGGTGCAGAAAGGAGTTGGGAGTTAAGTCGTGAAGTTGCGCGCCATAAACACAGAGAAGGCCCCTAACGAAGGGGTGAAGGGGAAAAGATAAACCTCGGTTGAGGTACTCGGTTAAGCAAATGCGCTCACCCTAGCGAGGGTGGGGGACCATTTCCTCGCCGGGAAGGCGGATGAGGTCAGCGTCGGCGGGCAGAATGCCGCCATTGCGCAGAGCTTCGAGCTGGGTGATCTTGACATTGGACTGGCGCCAAGATCCTTTGGTCCCCTTCACGGGCTTGGCATCATTCTTTTTGGGAGCCATGGGAGCAGGATGCGCGGCAGCAAAGATTAAGAGGATTGGAAATGGTAGAGCGTGCGCGGAGGAAGAGAGCGCGTGTGCAGGGAAGGGGCAATGGCAAGGAGGAAGATGAACAGGGAAATAGTCTCCGGTAAAATATATGGCGTTCACCGCGGTTCATCTTGAACGTTCGCGAGCGGCGTGGGGCACGTGTCTGTCATCCGAGATGCTTCACGAAGTGCAAGCGGCGCGGTCAGTTTCCCACTACGCGCGGTTTACAACGAGGCCATCATCACGTTCCGTTTCCCGCACGTTCTGTGCGGTCAAATCGGACCGGCCGTTCAACGGTACAGTCACTGACAGTATGGCCCCTGCAGGAGGTCGTGTCCCATCAGCGGTGGTGGACATCTTTTCTTACGTCATCAGTTGTGTCAGGGCGTTATTAGCCGGAGAATGGTTGTATACTCGGAGTTTTCTTATGACAGTCGGAAGTCGACAGTCGTTACTTGGATGAGTAGGGGATACATAAAAAAGATAAACATTATCAGGCAGAGTAATTCTTGGTCGGCACTCAGCTAGCCACTAAGTACACTCTATCGGGAGTGTGTTTTTATATTGATAGTTTTTATGGTCTTCATTTCAGATTAAGCACAATTACATGCAATTGCACTCAACCTCGGGGGCTACTCCCATCGGGAGCGCTGTCGTGCACCCGATGTTCTTTTCAGTCGACGAACAGCGTCAGTCGAAGGATGAAATGCAGTCGTCGATCAGCGTTAGTCGAACGATGATCCACTCGGAAGTAATGAGTGGCCCAAAAGATAGGCAATTTAAATAACAATTCCGGGATGTTCTACCCTAGTCTAGTCCTCGATGCTGCTGTACAAACAAGTGCAACGGTAAGAGCTGAATAAGGCCGGGTGGCCCGTACAGGCTACATGGACCCGTTAAAATTCCGTGCCAACAGGCATGAAGCAAATCCCAACGGACGCGCTAAGGTTACATTATACATAGCCGGGTTCAAACCAGTAAGTCCTGACAGGCTTGGTTCGGACTTGAACAGTTTTATCGGTTTCGAGTCAAGGGACTCAAGATTGAGTAGTTTAGTAAGGTATTTCACCCGAGTCGTGAATTAACTTGACCCCGATCCGTCGTCTGAATCAGGCCTTCTATGCCATCCATCCCTTAGAGACGAATAAAATATCGATGATTATAGTTTATTATTACCAGTCATATTTGCCTACGATTATATTTCTTCATGAACAGGTTGCATAAACCATACAAGGGTTACCCCGGAGGAGTATTGAGTGGGAATCCCTACCCGATCCTTCGGAGTCGAATAGGCATTTGTGCGCTACTGATGTGGTTATAGCCAACGGGTATACCTAGCCGGATATAATAAGAGTAGTCTACTAAGAGGCCCACCCGGAGGCCCGAGTAAAAGATATGACAAGATGATGACCAGGGAAGCTGGAGTACAGATCAAGTAAAGAGGCTTCGTGCCGACCTAATATGTTTAGAGATATAGTTCGAGTTGTTTACAAACCCCTGAGATGGTGAGACCCGACCCATTATATAAGGGTCAGGAGGGAGACGGTAGACTTATGTGCAATCTGATCTTACAAAACCCTAGGGAGTCCGCAACTCGCCGGGTCGCCATTGTAGCTACTCCTGTGAGCTTGATAATATACACCTGACGAGCAATTATTTGCTTGTGAGTCGTCTGAATTTGCCAACGTCCATATACTCTTCCTCCTGATATAACCCTAGGTACCTCACCATGAGATTTGCCAAGTTAACCCCTCGTCAGCTGTGAAAGCATCAGACTGCCCTTGTGTTGCTTTTCCTTGTTGTGCTTACTCAAAATTCTCCCATGGTCGGTACTGTGTTGAGGAAGCTTTGGGCTTTTGGTGTGGTATAGGCTCAACTTTGCTCAATGCCGACGCAATGTGGCCTCCCTAATCTGTTAATCGTCTCGACCTTCCGTGGTGGAGCTTCCAATCAAGGTGTGAGGGAGGGACGATAACAACGATGCCTTCTAGGGTCTAAGAACCAATTTGCATTTTTTATTAATTTTTGATCTTTTAGACTGTTGGATGATTATTAGCATTTTCTCTGTATCAAAATATAAAACGTTTGGTAGTACAAGTTGAACTAATAAAATGTGTTACGGAGGGGAGTAGATCGGTGTATTTTCCAAAACAATGGTAGAAACCACAATAAAAATCATTTGGTGTAAAAAAAAGAAATGAAACCCATGGCACACATTCGCAAAATAACAGCCGTAACAAACTTTTTTCTGTCATAACAAATTGGTGTAACAAACTTTCTGCCATGAGCATACAACCACGGCACTTGTTCGTTTCCCCCGATTGATTATCGGAGGTTTGTCTCTTGTTGGTCTTGCAAGTTCCATCATCTTCCTCGCTACGCCACTACCGAAATCCGCCGCATTCTCAATCCCAATCGCCCGCTTCAACCAGCACCTCGCCTCCTCCGGCCAAGTCCTTGGCCCACCGCCAGCCCGCCCTCTTTGCTTTGCGGCATTTCAACGAACAGTGCTCGCGCGCCTCTCCCCTTCTCCGCTCTCCCTTGCGTCGATGGCCGACCGCGAGCGCCTCATCCGCATCACGGCCCAGCAGGCTTTCAAGGTCCTCGTCAAGGGCGAGTACGCGGTGGCGCTGCACCACGCCACGAAGCTCGCCCGCCTGAACCAGAACTCCGCGCCCGCTCTCAACCTCCTGGGCTTCCTCCACGTCTACGCCGCCAACGCGGCGTCGGACGAAATAAGGGCCTCCGGCTCCGGAGGCGACGACGAGGCTGCGTTCGCGTCGCTGTCGAGTCAACGCCACGCCGCCGTCGAGGCCTTCGCCGCCGCCGCCCGGGTCGCGCCCAACTGCGTCATGACCGGCGGCAGGCACGCCGAGGCGCTCGCCAACGCCCAGCGGTCCGCCGACGCGATGCGGGAGCTGCACCGCGTCCTCTCGCTGTCGGCCGCCAGCCAGGACGACCCCCAGGCGCACGACGTGCAGTACGACTTCGTCGACGACTCCCGCGCGCGCGAGAGGAAGCGCCAAGCCTTGTTCAAGGTCAGAAACCTCAGAGAGAAGTTGACGGCAAAGATCAACAACGTGATCGTGCCTAGAGAGGCCGCCAAGCTGCTCCGCGCGGATGCCGGTCTCGGTCAACTGCAGCTGCGAGAGCGTGCAAAGATTCTCTCCGAAACCTTCCCTTCCTCGTCGCGCGCCCAGCTGCTCCGCGTGTACATCGAGCTGGAACAAGGCCGCGCCGTCGACGAGCCAATGCCCAGGAAGGTGATTCTGGTCCGCGTTCGCGCCATGCTTTCTGACGCGGCAGCTAACTTCGACTCCTCGCTCCTCATTGCCTTGGTCCACGCGAAGGTCTTGTTCGCCCTGGATAAGTTTGATGAATCGGAGACAGAGTGCCGCCGAGCACTGAGCATCCAGGAGCCGAATGACCCCAATTTGGACGATATACCTCCTGCTGTATCGGTTCCTGGCCCAGATTGTGATGCCAGAGTACTTTCTCTCAGGGAGGAGCTCCGTGTCCTGCACAACAAGATCATAGCTGTGGCTGCCAAATGCTGGAGGTCTATCCAAACCACTCAACACCGCGACAGGGTTGACAGGGTCATATCAGTGAGGGTTGACACGCTGCACCAGCACTATGATGGAATCGACAAGCCGGCAGCAAAGACCATATCTGAAGCAGTGCGCTTTCGCAGGAGTCAGAATTCTTGGAGTTTCTTCATTTGCCCCAGTTCCAGCTGTGATGGCAAGAAGTTTGTGGACACTGAAGCGCTCTGGGAACACATACGCAGACAGCACAGAAAAGATGAGCTCTGGAAGAAGCTGCAGTCAGTTTTAGGTCCAGTCCACAATGAAAGTGCATCAAAGGATGATGACTCGTTGGATGGGATAACTCTCTCTCAAGATTTGGAACAGCATGACATCTTCAATCTACCAAGGGTGCAAGACATGTTTGAATCCTTGCTCCGTTCACCAACTACAGGAATCCAAGCTGAACCCCTTGTTGAAATGCGACGAAGGAAATGCAGAGAAGGAGCTGAGATCCTTGAGGACATTAAGAAGAAGCTGAGGATGTTGCCTAAAGATAAACTTAGCACTAAGGTATAGCACTTTTTACTTATCCTCCTTCCATCGTTCCGCTGATAGTATTGTTTATATCAGACTAATAACTGACTTGGTTTCAAATTGCAGTTTGAAGAGTTTTGCTCTGCAATAAAGAACATGTGGGTTAAGGTACTGGAAACTTCTAAGATGGATCATCGTGAAGTCATCCTTCCCCTTGCGAGATCATTCCAATGGGTTTGTTGACATTCTGGATGCTTGGTTCTGTAGTTATATCCAGTTGTTTGCTCAACTGCTCTTGTGTGCTACTGCTAATTGATAACCATCTCTGCAGATAGAAATGAAAAGATCGATTGCTCTTAGTGCAAAGGATCTTGGTGGGATCATTGGTGGTGCCAATGTTGATGCTGTGTTTGGTAATGCTCCTGGTGGCCCTGACCATCAAAGTGGTGTCAACCTAGAGCCAGAAAAGTTAAAGGTTATTCTGTTTACCTTTATATTTTATATTTTGCTGAAACAATTTCTGTGGAATAATTCTTTACATGCGCTAATGTTTTATTAATTGATCGTGAAATTGTTTACAGCCTTCAGGTGCAGACGAGACACTTAGGGCTGCCGAAACATGTGAAGAAAGGTACAAAATATGAAATCTGATATTATTGTCTTGCAGGTTTACTCTTTCTACATGATTCTGGTTCCTTTTGTACTTGGCTCTGCACTGACTATCACCACACTAGATGTTTTTTTTAATTCTGAACGTCTCAACATTAGATGATTTAGCCAGTATCACTCACTGGAATATTTTGGTAATATTATCTATGCGGGCAACATACCCCTTCAGCATTTCATTGTCGACTTGAGTTCTCTACCCCTATGAGGAGAAATCATAACTGATGAATGGAAAATAGCTGGTCTCAAGTTCTCAACTACACAAACAAATTAAATATATACTCCTCGTGTTTTTCTCCACCTTTGTCATCTGAATATATACTACAACAATCACGCAAGGAAGCTCACAGGTTTCACAATGGTGCAGTGAGGTTCGTATTACAAATAGCAATTCTGGGACCATGGAAGTCAAAGGTTCTTCGGATCCACCAACTGACGTTCATGAAAGCGTGATGAACATTTCTGCAAGAATTGCAGTGGTGGAACTAGATAAAAAAGGTAACAGCTAGACTGCAACATTTTCCAGCACAAGTGACTGCATCTATGGACTCTTCTCTTGTTCTTTCCAAGGAAACTGGAGATCATCATTGCATTAGAAGTCTTATAAATCAGTCCATCTAAAAAACTGTTTCCCATTACACATGTAGTGCACAGATTGAATGAGAAAACGTAGCAAAGTTACTGTAACTGTAAGAGTATTAATGCAGTAGAATATGAGCAGCATGCGTGGCTTAAGATCTGCTCCGAGATTTCATGATTTTCTGGTATTACAACTATGGTGTCAGTATCTGTTTTGAAATTGCATGATTTTCTAGCATTAGCACTATGCTGTATATATCCCCGTTGCTGATAGAATGATGAATTCTTGAACTAATGTGGGATTGACTCTTTCAAGAGCTATGTTCTTTTGGCGTGATAACTAAAATATTATATTTTACCTGCTTAAATCTTGGAAGAAACATTGAGACCTGTATCAGCACAAATGTTGTATTATACAGACAAATTGAGTGGGACCAAGTCATTATTAGTCTAAGACTGAAGCAGGGTTCCTATTTTTGTGGAATAAAATCGAGCACGGTAATAATTGGAGCTGTCACCAGGTTCAAAGTGGCTAGGTTACCATGAAAAGTCATTTCTGCTATGATACATCAAATCTGAGTTGGTGATAGTCATGTAAGTACTGAAGGAGATGTTTGATATCAAAATATTGAAGAGAATGAACAGAAGAATCAACAGCGTGTTTGAGCCTTGCGTCACTAAGGTTTTTTCGTTAACCTTTCTGTTGATTAAACATTGAGAACTGCCATATGTTGGTAACCTGGTCGTTCTTGTAACCTCTGCTACTCTCACAACTCACAAGCATATCTTGCATTATTTTGCTTCCCTTCATATCTAATAGGAAATGGTCCCATGAAATCACATTGAGTGTTTGCAGAATATAAGCTGGAGTAACATGTTATCAGCACACTTCTCTCTCTCTCTCTCGTATGTTTTACTAGAGACACTGTCCTGCTGCTTTGAGTTTTACTACAGGCGTATTGTAAGGTTGGTTTGATGCTCTAGTTACTTTTTTTTTCCCGCCTATATATGCGAGGATAATCATTCCTTGCAAGTACAGTACAACTTAGCATTCATCTTATACCACCCTGCAATCCAAACTCGTGCAGATTTGCTGTGCTGATGAGAGCTATGTCTGCTTTCCTCGCGAAGACGAGGACAAGTGGCTCATATATGGCTTTGAAACTGTAGAGGTAAGTGACTCATGAATCGTCAGTCCTGATATAGGCCCTTATTCTTTCTTCTAGCCATTTGATTCCAACTTCTCGATTTGTTGATGTGAACATTCTGCATACAGATAGAAGATACTTGGGAGCATTAGCTAGAGCGTTTCAAGGACTGCAAGCTCCAGCCTGAAGTTTTATTTTTGAGGTCATCAAGATCAAGTAGACTTGTGTATAGCTTATTAGATTTGTAGAATTCAAACCTCTGCAGACAACTAGACCCAAATCTTACTTGTCACCATTTTGGTGTTGTTTCTTGTCGACGTGATTTCTCCATGGATTGGTCACCACACATCAAATTAGATATAAATTCTTCATGGATGGTATAAATTTGTTCTTTTGTTATAAACTTTTTTTTGAGCTGATGAATTCATGTCTTTGAATTCTAATGTCACGTGAAAATGGCACCACCCCATTTATCTTAGCCATCATATCGACAAAAGGTAGCTGAGAAAGTTTGAGAACATTTTGATGTATCAGTATCATGTATTAGGAGAACTGGAGTAAGGAACGAAACCAGAGAAGGGGTGGTTAATTTTTGTTGTCCTTTCTTGTTTTTTAAATGTGGAGTCCTCCCCTTTTACAGATCTCAGCATCTGAGTATGAAGTAGATACCCTTGTAATCCTGTTAGCGCAGAAAATGAACTTGAAAATAACTTTTAAGAGAGGATGACTGAACCAAAACAGGGGCGCCGGAATTGGACCAAACTTAGCTGGCTTTTGGAACCCATTATATAAGAGAATCAGCGAAAATCTCGAGGGTGACCTGGCGGCGGCGGAGCTTGCCCAGGTGCTCCCCGCTAAGCTGTGGCGCTGTATTAAGATAATTAGCATAATTAGTGGTTATTGAGTTGTCGAGTTCACCCATTAAATAGAAGCTTCCCTTTTTTTGACAAAGGAAATACATTAATCCTGAAATATGAAACCACATCTATAAAACCTGAACTTTCTAAAACCATTTAATTTGAAGTTTTGAACCCTAGCCCTGTTTAGATAATGGTTTTACATTTTGTAGTTCTCAAAAATTGTGAAAATATTAATAGATGTAGGAACTGCTAGGCGTTTATAATCTACAAATTGCATAATATGCATGGCTATTTCTGTCATGTGCAAAAAAGACAAGATATTGATTTCTCATTTTTTTTGTACAGGAACATGTCTTCCAATTTTGGGGGATGAATTTTGCAGGTTCCATATTCGTGTTGTCCCCGTGTTTATGATTTCTCTTCAACTTTTTCTGAAACTTTCAATGTGAGAAACCACACAAAAGCTTCAGAGTTTGGTTTCGTCTTCTGAAATTCTGAAAATTTTAAAACAACCGCTGGTGGGGAAATGCTAGAGTGACGACTGAAAAAATCATCAACCAATATGATTATCCGCTTTCCATAAAAAATAAATAAGATAACTGAATTTCCATTCATACATAAATAGTCATATTTTTTATGACTTTGTTTGTTATCATTTGATAGCATTACTTACATCCATGAATTCGTTAACACTTTTTTTTTGAAATACTCAAACACAAAACCACTTTTCAAAACCAGTATCATTCATTTTAAACAATGTAACAAAGTTTAAGGTTTTACGTAAACAGTTTTATAGTTCAAGGGTTACTGGGTTAGACGGACAAAGCACAATAGTTTAGGATTCAAAACAGGATTTATTTTCATACTGGCAGAACCTAGCTTCTGTTCCTATCTCCAACTTTAAAAGTCTCAAGATAGTCACTGTATGAGATAAGATATGACATACTCCCTCAGTTCTAAATTAATTGACTCAGATTTAGTACAACTTGAATTAAATCTGAGTCAATTAATTAGAACGGAGGGAGTACCTCTGAAGGGTGTACGAAAAAAAAGTTAACCTAAAAGAGACTGGAAGATGGAATCAACAAAACCTTGATAAATGAAATACTGGGAAAGTATCAGTAGAAGTGTTATACCTTGATCATCTGTCGGAAGCCACCGGAAACAAGGTATGCATCAACATTTTTGGCTCTTAGCATGTTGATCAATTTAGCAATTCCAGGAGATATCCTATATACATAAACATTTGCTCAACATCATTAGCAATACCAGAAAGCTAGGTACAGATATCACATTTTCCACCTGTATGTAACAACCCGTTTGTAACTTTCCAAAATTGTGTACCTACTTGTGCAATATAATGGAACTTCATGTCATCATTGCATTTGTGGTTTCTTTTTAATTAATTATGTTGTTTCCAAATTCTTTTTCCATATTTAAATCCTTATTTAAATTCAAATGCTTTTTCAAGTCATTTCAAAATTGAAGTTTCAAATTTGTATAAATAATCTTTTCAATAGTTTAATCTGTTTGTTTTGAAACTATAAAAATTGTCAAAAAGGTTTTATTAATTTTTCCTTTTCCTATTTTGTTTTAAATTTACAAAACAGAAAAAGAAAAAACAAAAAGGAAAAAAAAAGAAACAGGAAAAAAAATAAGACTTACCTGGCCGAAGTGGGCCAAATGCCCAGATCCGGCCCACTTACCTTGTCTCCCTCCTCCGTACGGAGGAGATCGACCTCCTTTCCAGCGAGGCAGAGCGGCATGGCTCGCTGCCCTCTGCCCCCACCTCGCTGCCCTGCCCCCTCCTCTACTTTTAGCACGCCACAGCGTTTCTCCGAAACCCTAGCTACATTCTCCCCTCTCCTCGCGCCGCCGCCCTCTTTCCCCTCTGTGTAGACACCGAAGAAATCCCCGGAGCAACGCCGCCCGTCCTCGACACGGATAGCTCGCCTCCGACGTCGCCGAGCCACCCCGCCTCGCCATCGACTGTGCCCCAACGTCCTCCGCCCTCGACGCCTCCTCGGCCGGACCCGGGACGCGCCACTTCTTCCTCTTTCCTCGGACGCCGGCCGCGGCTCCGCCGCCTCGTCTCCAGCACCGACGGCTCCTCCGTCGACCCCGCGCCGTCCCACCTCGCCACCAGGCCCCGCACGGTGAGCCACCACTCCCCGTCTCCCTCTCCTCTCCGTTCCCCCTCCTCTAGCGGTCGTTTTCGCCGACGCCGGAGGCGGCCACCACGGACACGCACCACGCGGTGACGACCACGGGCCCGAGCCGTCGCGCCCCTCTTTTTCCCTGTCGAGGACGGGAACTGAACCCCGGGAGCACCACGCACCTCCACGCATCCTCACGCATCAGCCCGGGGGAGCGCCGCCCCGTTTTGGTCGACGCCGGCGCCTGCTTCTTCTTCCGCCGTGCGCCACTGCCCCGCTGCAGTTTCAGTTTCGTGAGGTTCCACTCGTGGTTTTCAGTACAAAATCAGTACGTTCGGTAGTGTGTCAAAAACTCGATCGAGGCGTATTTGCTAGCAGCGCATGGCTCTTCCGTGCGCGCAGTCGCGAGTTCGAATCCCACCCGCGCGTTGGAAGGGAAAAACCCACTTTTTATTTTCTTTCCCGTCACTGACAGGTGGGTCCCACCAGTCATAAACAGTAGCTCCTGGGAGATTTGCACCGAGCCCCTCTGCTCTCTGTTTTCTCCCCTAAGCCCTTACTGAATTCTTTCCCATCACGAATAGGTCCCTGCATATTTGAGAAAACATCCCACACTTAAAAATGCAATAACTTTATTTCCACAACTCCAAATTAAATAAACTTTATATGTTTTTATATCAGAAAAATACAATAAACATTAATATAACATTGTTATGTCATTTTGCATCATTTATTTTAAATGCTTAGTTTAATTTATCAAATGCAATTAAATAATTAAATATGGAATATGTGGGGTAATAAATATATAATGCCCTAATTCCATTTAAATTGCCCTTATCATCTGTATCATGACTTGCCATGCTAATAACTTTTAATCTGTTGCGTAGATAAATAATGTTGCACTTAAATAATAAATATGGAATGTGTTGGGCAAATATTTAAATATTGCCTACTCCATTTAAACTGATCAAATCACCATGCCATGTTATATCTGTTACACAACATTTAATTGGTTGGTTACACAAATAATTTGCACCAAAATTAATTGCCGGAATTTCATCCCCGCTTTAATATGACCTAATCATCTCATACCATATTGCAGCATCAATTGTTTGCGCATTTCATTTTATTGATATTGTTTCCTATTGTCTGTGTTTTGCTCTTCTCTGGGTAGACAACGACGTACCTGCTGCCGATACTTTCATCCTTGATATTCCAGCTTTTGTGCCGGGCCACGAGCTGCCAGGCAAATTTCTGCTAACCGGTTACACGATTGTCGGGTTTTCATTCTTGCCTTTTGATCTATGCTATCCTAGTTATCGATTCTTGAACTGCGATCCCATCACATGTTTATATTGCAGCCTATACAGCTATATCCCCACAACCTATAACCCCTTGCATGTTTATCTGTTGGCCTTTGCGAGTCGTAGTGAATGCTTAGAATTGGTTGAGCGAGTCGTTCCTTTGTCGTTTATCTCATATGCTTAGAATGATAGATGGTTCCACTATAATAAACTGATGTCTTATTTTTGTGGTTCTATAATTAAAAGATAAGGCACCGGCGGAAGGCCTTGCGAGGTGCTTTGTTCTGCTAAGTGTCGACCTAGGAACTGAGATCTTGCTCCCCTAATCCAAGACTGAGCGCACTAACCACTTGTGGGAGGCCCTATGGAGCCCCCCTCGACTTTGACTGGAACTTCGACTTGTCCGGGAGCCACACCTAGTTCGGGTTTTCCATTTGTCTCATATGCATTGATGATAGTAGTGTAGTATTTTACTTTGGCGGTGTGCCTTGTTACATGCATATAGGGCGCGGCCTGTTGGTGCGGAGGGGTGTGTCCTGCGGGAGTCCGCACCCTTTTGGCCGGGACCAACATAGCTCCCGTGGCTCCTGAACTTGTTGCGGTGAAGGAAAAGAGTTGGGTTGAAAGGCCCTAATATTTTTGACTGGGTTGATCATGCGAGTATGGGTCCAGTAGTGCACCCCTGCAGGGTATAATCTTATCGATGAGCCGCGTCCGCGGTTATGGACAACTTGGTGCGTTGTCGACTAATGAGATCTAGACAACTTACACCTAATTATTGTTAAATAATTTGACTAGTAATATAGAATTACTTTCACAATAACTGGTAACTAAAACTGTTAACGTGAGAGTATTCCCGAATTGCTTCCTCATATCTGGTTGAGGGGGTTAATTCGAGAATGGGTTATGACTGGTGTTAGTTGTAGATGGCTACTTAAACACTCTCTTATCCCTCTCTAATTAGACGGAAGTTTTAGCGCGTCTCTTTAGGTTGCTAGTGCTGCTGCCGCTAAGTACACTTACCCCCATACTTTGGGAATCTTACAATTTTGTAACCTGTTAGCTTAAACTTGTTCGATACGCTTCGGTGTATTGACCCGTTCGCGGGCTGTGGTTTTTCTGCAGTTGAGGATTCTTCGCACGACCAGGTTGGTGGATACTACGTGGAGTTCGACGACGAGATCTACGACGAGTAGTTAGAGTTCCCCTAGGCTTCTTCCTGGTGGACCGCGTGGATGGGCCTTCTTTTCCGTTTCGGCCTTTGAGCTCTTTGCTTCTTGTCTGTACTCAGACCGGTTTGTTTTCCGCTGCATGATGTAATGTCGGGACATGTGTCCTCTGATTGGTGCCATTCGCTATATTTTGCTCAGTAAGAGCTTTTGGATATTATTTCCTTTCTTTGTGTCTTAGGTTTATTCTGTGGTTTCAACTTGTTAAAAATCCGACTCGTATACCATGTGTGTATGTTTGAAGTATACGAGTTGGAAGACTTTTTGGGTTCTTGCGTGCACAATCTGGAAACGTATGTGACGTTGGGGTCGCCAAGAGCTGTCGGCCGATGATCCATTCCGAGCCTGGCCTGCTTGTTTCCTGGGATTGGTAACCCCAGTATGTTCTTGGATGTGTGGCCCAACCGATACGTTTCGTTTGTGTAGCTTGAATTCAGGGTCTGACAGTTGGTATCAGAGCTTAAACGCCCTCAGGTTCCCTTCTACTGGTCGTTGTTGAGTCTAGAAAAATTATTTTGTAGTTATCAGGAAATTCTTAAACGTGAGAGTAGGAATTCTGTTCTTTTACTTCTTTCCCCACCCACCCTCCCGGTTCTTCTGGTAAGGAAGTGTCACGATAATTCCCTTCTCATATTAATTTTAAAATTTAGGACATCATGTGTTCTGGGTTTCTGTAGTACCATAGTTGCAGGTGTCTTCAAAGTGGTGCTCTTCGTTTCAGCAGTTTCAACCTCTTCGGCTACGTTCAGTTTCATTCTTGAATGAATCAGTTGTTTCTCCTCTTTTGGTGAAGTTACGTCAAGCTCAATTGGTGTTTCCTAGTTCTAGTGCTAGCCTTCATTCTTACCTCTTTTAAAACCTTTCTGGAAGTGAACAAAGTGGCGTACCATGATGGATGGCCATGTCTCGTTCCTTGTTGTCTTTTCTAAGCAATCTAAAGTTTTCCTTTAAGCACTTACGTTGGATTTTGTTTATCCGATTATGGTGTTAACGTTGTATCCTCCTCAGGATGGAGAGTGGCGAAGAAGATACTCCAATACCTTCACAAATGGGGCAAGTTTTGTCTCAGATGACGCAAGTTTTGAGTCAACTTCAGCAAAACCAGAATCAGAGCAACAACTGTGTCTATCGTGCAGTTTCTCCAGCTCAATCCCCGCACGTTTGATGTTCCCTCTGAGCCACTCGATGCTGATGACTGGCTGCGTGAGATGAACAATGCTCTGGCTGTTTCTCATGTATCCGATGAGGACCGTGTTCCTTATGTCACCTACCTGCTCCGCGGTGTATCCATGTCTTGGTGGGAGAACTTCCTAGAGTTACGAGCACCAGGTGTTGTGACTACTTGGGATGAGTTCAAGGAGGCTTTCAAATGCCACCATATTCCAGAAGGGGTCATGGAAAGAAAGCGGGAAGAATTCTATGACTTGACTCAGGAAAGCATGTCAGTGCTGGACTATCAAGCTGAGTTCAATCGTTTGGCCCGCTATGCTCAGGATGAGGTATCAACTGATGCCAAAAAGCAAGCCAAATTCCGCAGAGGTCTAAACCCAGATCTTAAGTACGCACTCACTCTTATCAAGTGCGATACCTTTGAAGAACTCGTCAACACAGCTCTTCGAGAGGAATTTGGACGTGAGAAGTTCGAAGAATCTCGTAAACACTCTCTTCAAACAACTTCTTCTCCATCAGATTCTACACCTCCGCAGAAACGTAGGGTTTGGATACCCTATGCAACTCAAACTCAACTCATCCACAGTCCAATCTTTCCGAGGTTCTCTTCCGGTCTAACCAACCCAGCTTCAACAACAAGGAGTTTCGTCGATCAGACAACGCCTTTGGTTCAAAACTCTTCGGTCACCTGCTTCAAGTGCGGTGAGCCGGGCCACTTCTCTTACAAGTGTCCGTAAAACACACTTCCTTCTACACCTTGTCGCTCTACGAGTTGTGCTGTTACTCCTGAGGCTCCCAACATCGACAAAAAGTCTGTTGGTAGACGCGCAAGGGTGAATCATGTTACAACAAAAGAAGCAGAGGATGATACTGATGTGGTTCTTGGAAATCTATTCGTGAACTCCGTCCTCGCTAAAGTGTTGTTTGATTCTGGTGCGTCCCATTCTTTCATCTCGCAAAGTTTTGCTTCCAGCAATGGTGTTACTTTCGAAAAGATGGACATCCCTGTCTTAGTGCAGCAACCAGGATCCAAATGGCTTACAAAGGAAGTTAGCCTGAACAATGAGATATTAATCGGAAATCTTCCATTCCAAGCGTCTCTTATTGCTCTTCGTTCTTCAGACATTGATGTCATCCCAGGGATGGATTGGCTTGTGGCTAATAAAGCGGTCATTGATTGTACTTCTAAATCTGTTAAGCTTACCCATTCTTCTGGCCAGATAGTCTACTTCTATTCAAAATCTCCATCTGTTCAGCTATATGCCCTCAATGTTCATCCTCTACCTGCTATGGAAGATATACCGGTGGTCCAAGCCTTTCCTGACGTCTTTCCTGAAGAATTGCCAGGCATGCCGCCTGACAGAGCCGTGGAGTTCGTTATTGAACTAGAACCAGGCACTGCTCCTATCTCCAAACGTCCTTACAAGATGGGCCCCAAAGAACTGGCTGAACTTAAGAGACAGCTAGAGGAGTTGGAAAGTAAAGGTCATATTCAACCTAGTACCTCTCCTTGGGGTTGTCCTACTCTGTTTGTCAAAAAGAGGGACACGACTGAGCGACTGGTTGTTGACTACCGTCCTCTGAACAAGAAAACCATCAAGAACAAGTATCCCCTTCCTCGCATCAATGACATGTTTGATCAACTGGCTGGTGCTAAGGTTTTCTCCAAGTTGGACTTGAGATCAGGTTATCACCAGATCAAGATCCGCAAAGAAGACATTCCAAAGACAGCTTTCACCACTCGTTATGGTCTCTACGAATACACTGTCATGTCTTTCGGTCTCACAAATGCTCCGGCGACTTCCTCACGTCTCATGAACTTCGTTTTCATGGAATACCTCGATAAGTTCGTGGTAGTCTATCTCGATGACATTCTTATCTATTCCAAAACCGAGGAAGAACACGGAGAACATCTACGTCTTATCTTGTTGAAACTCCGAGAACATCATCTCTACGCCAAGTTCTCCAAGTGTGAATTCTGGCTTCCTAAAGTATCCTACCTTGGTCATGTCATCTCTTCTGAAGGCATTTCTGTTGATCCAGAAAAAGTGAAGGCCATTGTTGAATGGTTGCCTCCTACATCGGTGAAACAAGTCAGGAGTTTCCTTGGCATGGCTAGCTATTGCCGTCGATTTGTTGAGAACTTCTCCAAAATCGCTAAGCCTCTCACCGATCTTACTAGGAAGGATAGAAAGTTCCTTTGGACTCCAAAGTGTGATGAGAGTTTTAATCTCTTGAAAGCTAAACTCACTTCTACTCCTGTTCTAGTTGGCCCAGACACTTCCAAAACTTTCCAAATCTTCTGTGATGCATCTCTTCAAGGACTAGGCGCAGTCCTCATGCAAGAACGCAAAGTTGTGGCTTATGCATCTCGCCAGTTGTAGCCTCATGAGCTCAACTATCGTACACATGATCTTGAACTTGCAACAATCATGTATGCCCTCAAGGCTTGGAGACCTTATTTGTTGGGGCACAGCTGTGAGATCTTCACTGATCACAAGAGTCTCAAATATCTCTTCACTCAACCAGACTTGAACCTCAGGCAAACAAGGTGGCTTGAGAAGCTCTCAGATTACGATCTTACCATCTCTTACACTCCAGGCAAAGCTAATGTAATGGCTGATGCGAGGAAATTGCATTTAACACCACATGTTGGGGCTCTTGTTGCACAGAACCACAACCACATTTGTTTTTTTGTAGAGAACACCAACATTTGGTCTAATGAGTTGCAAAGAACACAAAACTTCTACTTAACTCATTTGACAAATCATTATCCCGTTGGTCCCACTATCAGGACAAACGTGCCTGCCATCTTGGTTGATACTTGCAGCAGGCGGCGGTGATGGCCTGATGAGGGCCATTATGCGCGGCGGCGAGGGCGGGGACGGAAGCGGCGCTATGGGGGGATTCTGGCCTGATGAGGTCCAGTATGATTGAAGAACTGTGAAGACAGAATGAATCAAGACCTGGTGCTGGCCATGGAGACCTCACTGACGTCTCCCGTTGTCGCGCCGCCGGAAATCTATACGCACACCTCGTCCTGGATGTCCCGTTTCTGTTCGAATCAGTCAGCCTGGCTAGATCCGTTCACCACGGTGACCGCCACGTCTCTCCTCTGGCGGTGGGCCCGTGCAATAATTTGTTTTTTTACGTGAACCGTGCACTAATTTGTTGTCAAGTCAGCTAATGACGTTATTTTTGTTCTGTGCAACTCATTAAACCAAATGTTGGTGTTCTCTGCCAAAAACAAATGTGGTTGTGAATCTGTGCAACAGGAGCCCCAACATGTGGTGGTAAATGCAATTTCCTCGACTGATGCTCTCAGTCGCAAGTCCTATTGCAACAATCTCAGGGTTGAGGACATCCAAGCTCCTCTTCACGAAGAATTCAAGAAGCTCAATCTTCAAGTGGTTCCTTCTGGTTATCTTGCAAACTTGATTGCAACTCCTACACTTGAGGATAAGATCCGTGCCGCACAGTTGCGTGATTCTGGTGTCAAGAATATCAAAGCAAACATCGGCAAGGATAAATACAAGAATTTCTCTCTCGATGACAAGGGTACCTTGCTATTTGAAGAACGCATTGTAGTGCCCAAGCTTGACAGCTTAAGAGAGCTAATTCTTAAGGAGGCTCATGATATCCGCTTTCTATCCACCCTGGCAGCACAAAGATGTATCAGGATCTCAAGACTATCTATTGGTGGACCAGGATGAAGCGTGAAATTGCTCGCTATGTGTCTCATTGCGATGTTTGCTGTCGTGTCAAGGCAGTTCATCAGAGACCACCTGGACTTCTTCAACCACTGCAAATTCCTGAGTGGAAATGGGACAAAATCGAAATGGACTTCATTACTGGGTTTCCAAAGTCCAAGAAAGGCAACGATGCAATCTTTGTGGTCATTGATCGTCTCTCCAAAGTGGCTCACTTCTTCCCTGTCAAAGAGATGATCAAAGCTGATCAGTTGGCAGAACTCTATATGACAAGACTGGTTCCGTTGCATGGTGTTCCTTTGGCAATAAGCTCAGATCGTGGAAGTATCTTCACTTCTCGATTTTGGGATAGCTTTCAGAAAGCCTTGGGTACAAAACTTCTATTCAGCACAGCTTACCATCCGCAGACAAGTGGACATGTTGAAAGAGTGAACCAAATTCTGGAGGATATGCTCAGAGCTTGTGTTATCTCCTTTGGCATGAAATGGAAGGATTGCCTTCCGTATGCTGAGTTCTCCTACAACAACAGCTTCCAAGCAAGTCTAGGCATGGCTCCCTTTGAAGCTCTCTATGGCCGCAAATGCAGAACTCCTCTGAATTGGTCTCAAGCTGGTGAACGTCAATTCTTTGGTCCGGATATTATCCAGGAGGCTGAAGAAAAGGTTCGCATCATTTGTGACAATCTGAAGATTGCCCAGTCTCGGCAGAAAAGCTATTACGATAGCAAGCACATGGACATGGTCTATGCACCTGGTGATCAAGCTTACCTTCGTGTCACTCCTCTGAGAGGCACGCAACGCTTTGGCATCAAAGGAAAGCTCGCTCCGCGTTATGTTGGACCTTTGAACGTTCTTTCAAGGCGTGGTGAATTGGCTTACCGTCTAGAACTTCCTCCAAACCTCTCCAAAGTGCACGATGTCTTCCACGTGTCACAACTCAAGAAGTTCTTCCAAGATCCAGGACGTGCAGTTGATCATGGATCAATTGAACTTTGAGAAGATCTCTCCTATGTGGAACAACCGATTCGCATTCTTGACGAAGCTGAACGTCGCACCCGAAACAACACTGTCAAGTTCTACAAGGTTCAATGGTCTAATCATTCTGACAAGGAAGCTACATGGGAACGTGAAGACCACCTTCGTGCCAAGTATCCCGACCTCTTCGTTGCTCCATGAAGAATCTCGGGGCGTGATTCCTTTGAGGGGGGGGGGGGGGGGGGGGAGTGTTGTAACAGCCCGTTTGTAACTTTCCAAAATTGTGTACCTACTTGTGCAATATAATGGAACTTCATGTCATCATTGCATTTGTGGTTGCTTTTTAATTAATTATGTTATTTCCAAATTCTTTTTCCACATTTAAATCCTTATTTAAATTCAAATGCTTTTTCAAGTCATTTCAAAATTGAAGTTTCAAATTTGTACAAATAATCTTTTCATTAGTTTAATCTGTTTGTTTTGAAACTATAAAAATTGTCAAAAAGGTTTTATATCTTTTCCTTTTCCTATTTTGTTTTAAATTTACAAAACAGAAAAAGAATAAATAAAAAGGAAAAGAAACAGGATTTTTTTTTTCAAATGCCCAGCTCCGGCCCACTTACCTTGTCTCCCTCCTCCGTACGGAGGAGGTCGACCTCCTTTCCAGCGAGGCAGAGCGGCATGGCTCGCTGCCCTCTGCCCCCACCTCGCTGCCCTGCCCCCTTCTCTACTTTTAGCACGCCACAACGTTTCCCCGAAACCCTAGCTACATTCTCCCCTCTCCTCGCGCCGCCGCCCTCTTTCCCCTCTGTGTAGACACCGAAGAAATCCCCGTAGCACCGCCGCCCGTCCTCGACACGGATAGCTCGCCTCCGACGTCGCCGAGCCACCCCGCCTCGCCATCGACTGTGTCCCAACGTCCTCCGCCCTCGATGCCTCCTTGGCCGGACCCGGGACGCGCCACTTCTTCCTCTTTCCTCCGACGCCGGCCGCGGCTCCGCCGCCTCGCCTCCAGCACCGACGGCTCCTCCGTCGACCCCGCGCCATCCCACCTCGCCACCAGGCCCCTCAGGGTGAGCCGCCACTCCCCGTCCCCCTCTCCTCTCCGTTCCCCCTCCTCTAGCGGTCGTTTTCGCCGGCGCCGGAGGCGGCCACCACGGACACGCACCGCGCGGTGACGACCACGGGCCCGAGCCGTCGCGCCCGTTTTTTCCCTGTCGAGGACGGGAACTGAACCCCAGGAGCACCACGCACCTCCACGCATCCTCACGCATCAGCCCGGAGGAGCGCCGCCCCGTTTTGGTCGACGCCGGCGCCTGCTTCTTCTTCCGCCGTGCGCCACTGCCCCGCTGCAGTTTCAGTTTCAGTTTCGTCAGGTTCCACTCGTGGTTTTCAGTACAAAATCAGTACGTTCGGTAGTGTGTCAAAAACTCGATCGAGGCGTAGTGGCTAGCAGCGCATGGCTCTTCCGTGCGCGTAGTCGCGAGTTCGAATCCCACCTGCGCGTTGGAAGCGAAAAACCCACTTTTTATTTTCTTTCCCGTCACTGACAGGTGGGTCCCACCAGTCATAGACAGTAGCTCCTGGGAGATTTGCACCGAGCCCCTCTGCTCTCTGTTTTCTCCCCTAAGCCCTTACTGAATTCTTTCCCATCACGAAAATGTCCCTGCATATTTCAGAAAACACCCCACACTTAAAAATGCAATAACTTTATTTCCACAACTCCAAATTAAATAAACTTTATATGTTTTTATATCAGAAAAATACAATAAACATTAATATAACATTGTTATGTCATTTTGCATCATTTATTTTAAATGCTTAGTTTAATTTATCAAATGCAATTAAATAATTAAATATGGAATATGTGGGGTAATAAATATATAATGCCCTAATTCCATTTAAATTGCCCTTATCATCTGTATCATGACTTGCCATGCTAATAACTTTTAATCTGTTGCGTAGATAAATAATGTTGCACTTAAATAATAAATATGGAATGTGTTGGGCAAATATTTAAATATTGCCTACTCCATTTAAACTGATCAAATCACCATGCCATGTTATATCTGTTACACAACATTTAATTGGTTGGTTACACAAATAATTTGCACCAAAATTAATTGCCGGAATTTCATCCCCGCTTTAATATGACCTAATCATCTCATACCATATTGCAGCATCAATTGTTTGCGCATTTCATTTTATTGATATTGTTTCCTATTGTCTGTGTTTTGCTCTTCTCTGGGTAGACAACGACGTACCTGCTGCCGATACTTTCATCCTTGATATTCCAGCTTTTGTGCCGGGCCACGAGCTGCCAGGCAAATTTCTGCTAACCGGTTACACGATTGTCGGGTTTTCATTCTTGCCTTTTGATCTATGCTATCCTAGTTATCGATTCTTGAACTGCGATCCCATCACATGTTTATATTGCAGCCTATACAGCTATATCCCCACAACCTATAACCCCTTGCATGTTTATCTGTTGGCCTTTGCGAGTCGTAGTGAATGCTTAGAATTGGTTGAGCGAGTCGTTCCTTTGTCGTTTATCTCATATGCTTAGAATGATAGATGGTTCCACTATAATAAACTGATGTCTTATTTTTGTGGTTCTATAATTAAAAGATAAGGCACCGGCGGAAGGCCTTGCGAGGTGCTTTGTTCTGCTAAGTGTCGACCTAGGAACTGAGATCTTGCTCCCCTAATCCAAGACTGAGCGCACTAACCACTTGTGGGAGGCCCTATGGAGCCCCCTCGACTTTGACTGGAACTTCGACTTGTCCGGGAGCCACACCTAGTTCGGGTTTTCCATTTGTCTCATATGCATTGATGATAGTAGTGTAGTATTTTACTTTGGCGGTGTGCCTTGTTACATGCATATAGGGCGCGGCCTGTTGGTGCGGAGGGGTGTGTCCTGCGGGAGTCCGCACCCTTTTGGCCGGGACCAGCATAGCTCCCGTGGCTCCTGAACTTGTTGCGGTGAAGGAAAAGAGTTGGGTTGAAAGGCCCTAATATTTTTGACTGGGTTGATCATGCGAGTATGGGTCCAGTAGTGCACCCCTGCAGGGTATAATCTTATCGATGAGCCGCGTCCGCGGTTATGGACAACTTGGTGCGTTGCCGACTAATGAGATCTAGACAACTTACACCTAATTATTGTTAAATAATTTGACTAGTAATATAGAATTACTTTCACAATAACTGGTAACTAAAACTGTTAACGTGAGAGTATTCCCGAATTGCTTCCTCATATCTGGTTGAGGGGGTTAATTCGAGAATGGGTTATGACTGGTGTTAGTTGTAGATGGCTACTTAAACACTCTCTTATCCCTCTCTAATTAGACGGAAGTTTTAGCGCGTCTCTTTAGGTTGCTAGTGCTGCTGCCGCTAAGTACACTTACCCCCATACTTTGGGAATCTTACAATTTTGTAACCTGTTAGCTTAAACTTGTTCGATACGCTTCGGTGTATTGACCCGTTCGCGGGCTGTGGTTTTTCTGCAGTTGAGGATTCTTTGCACGACCAGGTTGGTGGATACTACGTGGAGTTCGACGACAAGATCTACGACGAGTAGTTAGAGTTCCCCTAGGCTTCTTCCTGGTGGACCGCGTGGATGGGCCTTCTTTTCCGTTTCGGCCTTTGAGCTCTTTGCTTCTTGTCTGTACTCAGACCGGTTTGTTTTCCGCTGCATGATGTAATGTTGGGACATGTGTCCTTTGATTGGTGCCATTCGCTATATTTTGCTCAGTAAGAGCTTTTGGATATTATTTCCTTTCTTTGTGTCTTAGGTTTATTCTGTGGTTTCAACTTGTTAAAAATCCGACTCGTATACCATGTGTGTATGTTTGAAGTATACGAGTTGGAAGACTTTTTGGGTTCTTGCGTGCACAATCTGGAAACGTATGTGACGTTGGGGTCGCCAAGAGCTGTCGGCCGATGATCCATTCCGAGCCTGACCTGCTTGTTTCCTGGGATTGGTAACCCCAGTATGTTCTTGGTTGTGTGGCCCAACCGATACGTTTCGTTTGTGTAGCTTGAATTCAGGGTCTGACACTGTAACATGGAAGTTTAATTTGGTTGCTGTACCAATAACCTACAAGAAACTGCTAATGTGCAAGTAGCAGTGGTTAAACATTGCCCATTTGTTGAAAACTAAGCACTAAATTATCAAGTGCCGCGGTGTCGAAATGAAGACCATCAAAAAGGGCAGAAAACATGATTAAAAAGAGTAATAATATTTTACATGTGATAGCAGCCAGAAATAATTTAATCTTGGCAATAATACAACCAAGCTGCAACTGGTCTTACCTTTTTTGCGAAAACGCAAAGAGCATTGCGTTTCATTTCATTGATAGAAAGGAGAGTTAATTACAAGCCTACAAGGAGGCCACCCAACACTGTACAACTCCACCCAAGCCTCTAAGGAAGAACTAGGGCGAGCCCTGGCCCCTGCGCTCACCCATAAACGCGCCTCCGTCTTGATGGTTTCCATCAAAGCGCCAACAGAGGGACGTGCGTTGTCGAAGACGATCGCGTTCCGTTGTTTCCAGATCCACCACGCGGAGAGCACGATCACCGAAGAGGTGCCTTTGCGTAACGCACGAGGGGTGTCCTTGAGAACCAACGCCCACCAAGCCGCGAATTCATCCTCAGCAACGGGCGGTCTTGAGGTTGATCGAATCCAATATAGCACTTCATGCCATATCGTGCGGGAGAAAGAACAACCCGTGAGGATGTGTCTTATTGACTCCGCCACCTGGTCACGGGCAGGCTGCCGGATGTGGCAGGCCCCGTCTCGCCAACCTCTCCCCCGTCCAGCAGCGATCCAAGCACGCGAGCCAGACGAAGAATTTCACCCTTGGGGGAGCCCATGTCTTCCAGTTCAACTTCCAAGAGCTTGAAACCGTCGCACCGCTGAACAATGTATCGTAGCAAGACTTGGAAGAGTACTGTCCGTCCGCGGTCCAGCGCCAGACAAGCGTGTCCGGCTGCTCGGTAAGGTGAATCCCACGCAAGGTGTTCCAAATGTGAACATACTGCGTGAGGGCAAGCGGGCTAAGGGCTCCTGAGATGTCCCCTATCCATCGGCGCTCCACCAGCGCCTCTCTCACCGTTCTCTTTTTCCTAGCCTTTTTGGCGCTCACCACGAATAGATGGGGGGGGGAGGGCAGGTCTTGGATGGATACTGGTTCCTCTAATGAAATAGTTCCTATTTCTATTGTGGAACCAATCGTAATGGTCTTTATTGCGGTCCTCTGCGGAGGCCCTTTGCAGGCGGAAGCTGCGGGTTCGAGCCCCGTCAGTCCCGAACTAGGGCATGGCGGATCCTACAGAACCCGGAGGCGCTTAGTGCAATAATCCTTAAATGTACAAATTTGGTTCGGGAAGAATAGAACAGACTATGTCGAGCCAAGAGCATTTTCATTACTATGGTAAATGATGGAAAATGTCCCGAAGAAGCCCAGCGAGAAACTAGGAATCCTGTTATAGAGAAAAAAGGTAACTATCATTCCTTTTTCTGACGAGTCACGTAATTCCTCGCCCCCCAACCACTTGTCCACCCAGAAGAGCGCAGAGGAACCGTCGCCGAGATGCATCTCAAAAGATGCATGGAAGATTTGGGGTTCTTCTCTAGAGAATTGCATGTCCAGGCCCCGCCACGGTCTCAGCTGATCCATGCGCATCTTCCACAACCAACGGACACGAAGGCTGATGGACGTGCGTCCCAAATCTGGGATGCCCAGGCCACCAAGTTGTAACGGACGTCACACCCTAACCCAGTTGACATGACAGTGACCTCCATTTGCCTCTGCCCGACCTGCCCATAGGAACCCTCGAAGGATCTTCTCCGCCTTCTTGAGGATTTTCTTGTTGACGCTTAACACCACAAGCTGGTGCAATGGGATTGCTGCCAGCACCGATATCACCAGGGCTAGACGCCCCGCCTTGGGCATCATTGCTGCTTTCCACGTGGGGAGCTTATCCGCGAGCTTATCCAATAGGGGTTGGAAGGCCTCGCTGGATAGCCTCCGCAGGCCCAAGGGAATACCCAGGTAAGTCACCGGAAAAGGGGCCAACTGGGAGCCCATGGTCTGAGCCGCCTCCTCGACTATGCTATCCTCACACCCTATGGGAGAAACCGAACACTTGGCGAAGTTGGTGTGTAGGCCCGAGGATTTTCCATAGAGATCCAGAATTTCTCTGATTGCATTAACCTCCTCCGGAGCAATCTTTAACTTGGTACAAGGATGACTTGAACAAGGACAGCCGAGCAGCTAGCGCATCTTCAAACGCAACCGATCCAGTCATTGCCCTAGAAACATCATGCAAAGTGAACACTTGAGTGAGGCATTCTACAATCTACACTAACATCATGACGATTTTTTCAGCAGAATACTTTGCTAAAGCAAGTCCGCATCTCCTTACGTGGCCATCCACTCAGCCACCGCGGGCCCTGCCCCGCAGAAATCCGCGAGCTCGTCGATAACCTCAGTCATCCAGGCAGACCGTGCTATCGACGTCGAAGCACACCGCATCCGCATTGCACCAGGTCCTGATAATTAACCTCTGTACACAGGGAAAGAGCAAATGGTGTTAGGCATTCAGGCTCAGCTTGACTGCACAAGAGAAAGGCTTGGGGGCAAAATGACCTTCAGAAGGTAGGCAGCTCTCTCCGCACCAGGGGAGCGTGGCACGCTCTTGGGCGCCTTCAGCGCTGCTGCTGCTACTAAGCACGGAGGATTCAGCGCTGCTGCTACTAAGCACGGAGGATTCGAGAGCTTAACACCACGAAACGAAAAATCTCCAGAGCGTGCTGCTGAATGAGGAGAGTTCAGCGGCGGCCGGATCGACGGCAACCGAGGAGCTTGAAACCGCTGGCTTGGGCAGGTTCGCGCGCAAACTAACTGGGCCATGTGTCCATGAAACACCCTGCAAGAACCAAACGACGACGATGTCAGCAGCGCGCATCGCCGGATCATGTGAAGAGGGAACAGTTTGAGCAGCAAATTGGCATTGTATCCAGGTCCGTACATCCCCAGTTCGAAGAAAATACAGTAAATCCAGCAACAGAGAGCTCCGGTGATCTCACCGTTGAGGCGACGGCGGCGGCGGTTTTTGTTCGATCAGCTCGGGGGAATAAGATGCAAGATCCCAGTCCTTCCGCGATCCAACGGCCCCGATGAGACCACGTCGCAGGGCTGGCTACTATTGAGCCAGGCGGCGTGGCTATCATTGACTTGGCATGGCTTTGGCCTCCTTCGCGGCCTCGCTTCCGATCGCCGCCGCCGCCGCCGCCGTGAGGTCCCGTACCGCCGTCCTCCGCCGCGCCATGTCGTCCCACTCCGTATCTGCCACGTCGCAGGCGAGGGTGGGCGTGGTGCAGATGACCTCTGTGGGGGACCTCGACGCCAACTACGCCACCTGCTCCCGCCTCACCAAGGCAAGCTCCTCACTCCCCTCCCCTAACCCTGCACGGCCTTGCCGCCGCGAGAGTGTAGTTGACCACCTGCTGCGATTTGGAACTGGAATTAGCGTCTAATTGCAGCATAAGGACGAGATGCATGTCTGTAGTTATTAGTTGTCAGGCAATGTCTAATTGCAGCATAAGCGAGAACTTGTTGCATTTTGTCTCAGAAAAAAACTAGAAAGAGGAGGAATCCTGCATTAGATATGCTCCTATGCGATTTAGGGTGCACAAATAGATGAATTATAAATAGCTCTATGCCCTGCGTATGCTGCTCTTTATAGTTTTCCTTTCCTACTTTACTGCTAATATAATACTGGATCAACGGGAAGTAGACCAACGTGCGGTGATCTTTTCTTAGGAAGCTGCTGAGGCCGGAGTCAAATTTCTTTGCTTCCCTGAGGTCTTCTCATTCATAGGATCCAAGGATGGCGAGTCAGTTAAGCTAGCCGAATCATTGGATGGCCCAATAATGCAGAGATACCGCTCACTTGCAAAGTCAGTAAGAACATTGTTTCTCGATGTATTTTCCCATTTTAACAGCGGAGCCTTCTCAGTTCTTACTTAAAATTTTGTAGTGACTATGTTTTGATTTCCGAATCTACTTCAGATACTAGCCTTTGCCTTTATATTCTATCAACTCTTAGATTTACCAATCATTGTTTCACACTGTCTAACTTGATATGTATCTTTCAAGTGAATCTTTTAACCATATGTATAGTATCTGTATTTTTTTCCTTTGAACGTCTGTTAGCTTACCACATATTTTCGTATAAATAAAAAATAACCAAAGCATGCGTAATGTTAATTGATTAACTGTCTCTTGACACAAATATTCTCATTTTGATTTTTGAGTTTTTTTTATGAGTGAATTAGCTTATTGAGTCCTTATTTATCATAGTTTATTGCAGTGAGTCAAGTATGTGGCTGTCTCTTGGAGGGTTTCAAGAAAAAGGGCCAGATGATTCACACCAGTACAATACTCATGTATTAATTGATGACTCTGGAAAAGTTAGGAGCTCATATCGAAAAATACATTTGTAAATGCTTCCTTCGCAACTCTTGGAGAAATTTACTTTCAGACATATTTGGAAGCAGTTCATTTTAGCTTCTTATTCTATGGCATACTAGAATGTTTAACAGTAGGTTTTCAACTTACATATGTAAGGGAAATGCATTTAAGTGGTATAAACTGCATATATTGTCACTTTCTGATAAGAGAAACAATGACCATGACTACATTTTCGCATGTCATTGATTTTAGTAATCTCTTAGAAATCCTACTCATATCACAAAGCTGCAGAGTTATATTTCTGAACTTACGTGTGAATAATGAACTTTTGGTAAATGACTACACTGTAATTCGGTTATTCACATTGAGATTGTTGTGTTGAAGGTTTGATGTGGATGTACCTGGCAATATGGTGTACAAGGAAAGCCGTTTCACAACAGCAGGTGTTTATATATTGATTTCTTAACTTTTCCAAGTTTTGCCTATTATCTGTAATATATGTTTATTTGCTGGTCCTAAGAGAGTAAACAACTACTCCCTCCGTTCTAAATTAGATGACTCTCTTTTGTCAAAAAGTGGATGTATCTAGATATGTTGTGACCACTTTTTGACAAAAGAGAGTCATCTAATATGGAACGGAGGGAGTAATTATTTTTGGATTTTTATTTGTCATGTTGCTTGTCCCTATAAATTAACTCCCATATTGAAATTATGTTTAGTTTCTAACTCGGCGTCACTTTGCTAACATCATTTCGTTAAACAACTTCAGATCATAGAGATTCAACTGACAGCAGTACTCTGCGCCCTGTTTATTCAGGATTCCTAAACTTGTATCTGGTTTGCAATTTTCAATGTACTTTATCGTCTTATTAGATTTTGGAAGACATTAAATATGGATCACTGGTCATATTATTGTTTTCTGTGCTGTAAAGCCGGTGTTGGAAAATTTTGAATTCATCTGTTCTTTTCATGCTAATGCATGTTTTCCCCCAGCTATTATGAATGATACGGCAAGTCAGCATACACTGGCAGACTAGCTTATGCTTCTCTCATTCTCTTGTAAATAATATAATATGTCCAGTAGCCATCATATCTGCTTGGATCATTAGGAAATTTCACACTGATATGCACGTTCAACCGACCAAGATGTTTTTTCCTTCGAAAAAGCCCAACCAACCAAGTAGCCACATTTAAGCTTTTCTTGACTGCGGAAGGGATTCAACATTGTAGTCTAACAGAACCTACAGATTATTCAATTGATTTCTAGTCACATCTTATATGTGTTTTCATGATATATCTTCTCACTTATCAGGTGATACTGTCGTTGCGGTGGATAGCCCTTTTGGACGACTGGGGCTTACGGTTTGCTATGATTTGAGATTTCCAGAGATTTATCAATGTTTGCGCTTTAAGCATCAAGCACAGGTGATTGTGTATGCCAGTGCACTATACATAAGATACACGATGGGCTTTTTTGAGGGAAAAGATATACGATGGGCTTGCTTAAACTCTTTTGCATCATGCATTCATACCCCTTCAAAAAGGTCAAAACAATTGCATGATTTTCGAGTATTTTCTTATAATTTTATCTTTTTTAGGTCTTGCTCGTACCAGCTGCATTCACAAAGGTAACTGGGGAGGCACACTGGGAAATTCTTCTTCGTGCTCGTGCAATCGAGACACAATGTTATGTACGTAGATCTAACCCTTTTGCTGGTCTTTACCTTCTGCATCAGGATTTTTGTGTCAGTTATGCACGTAGGATTTGGTTGTTTCATATAGTTGGCACAACATGATACACGATAAATTAAAATTGAATGCTACACATTTTTACAAGTACCTACAATATTAGTAATTTCACACCATGGAGCACTTCTGTGAACCACATCACATCAGTGGAAGCGAATAATTGGTACACGAGCTATCTGATAATCCAGTCTATAGAGGTCTCTGGTTGCAGATACAGAACATGAGAGCACACTTATTTCAAAATCCTTTACATTTTATGGAATTAAACAAAATATCAAAACTGTTGCTGGCTTTCAAAGTCAGATGGCTTTAAAATACCTTTTCTTATATGTCCTAGGTTATTGCTGCTGCTCAAGCTGGAAAACACAATGAGAAAAGAGAAAGCTACGGGGACTCAATAATTATTGACCCATGGGGAGTAATCATAGCTCGACTTCCAGGTATGGCTTTTCATTTTGTTACATTTCAAGTTTTTTTTGACGGATCTATGGCGTGCTTATGCCGTCCTGAACCAAATCAATAACCAACTCCAATGGCGTTAGATTTCAAGTTATGATTCTTGTGTTGAGATTGGTCCTTATAAGGTTTTGTACCTTAACAGATAAGAACCAGCAAGAACATCTTTCTGTTGAGCTCCTCATCGGCATTTTCTTCCTTTCTATGCTTGTCCTGGAAAATAGAGTCGTCAAGTAGTACCATGCTGATACATTTGTCTTCATCTTTTATTCAGGACTAGCTAAATACCCTGTGCATTGCAACTGTCTAAAAAATAACACATTATATCGATGAGTAAAAGCATTAATCTTGGCCTCAATAGAGCCTTGGTCTGAGTAGCTGTCGGCGTCATACCTGCCTACTCCTTGCACGTGTCTGGCACAACAAGTTACATCATGTGTCCCATGCCTAGCGACCGGTAAAACCTAGTGGAAGTTCTCGTGGTGGGCCCCCTAAGTTTTGAGTTCAAAAGTATGTTGTGTCTCCCATCTATGTACAAACGATAGAAATTATCATATACGATCTCGTGGCTCATATGAACCAGCCAAAAAACTGCGAAATGTGGAAACAATAGCAAAATATGCAATCATCAAAACAGCCATATACGATCCTTTGGTAAACCAGCTAAACAAATCAACAGTGGACATTTTTGTAAAAGAAAACCTGCTGAAAATCTAACTAGCAAAACTGCCATATACAATCCTTTGGAGGATGTAAACCAGGGGAAAAAATAGAAAGAATCATGTGCGAATTTGGAAATAATGTGAAAATATAATCACGTGATTCTCTTGGATGGGGGCGTAAGGAGGAGATGTAGCATCACCACTAAACCCGGTAGAGTACAAATGTTGATGTTTCTGGCTTGGTTTCACGGTCACCCACCCTCATAACTACTTTATGTTGTAACTTGAAACATTTTTTCTCTGAAAATTGAGCTTGAAACCTCTCATGAACAAGGTTTTGATAGTTATGCTTTTCTAAATGTCTGTGTTAATTTCAATCTGGTCTCTAGTGTTTATAAAACAGAGCAACTTCTATAGGAGTGGTCTACAGAATGCCAAGAAATGTCAACTTCAATAAACCATGTTACTGCGCTACTTTGCTTCCATCATTTTGTGCACGGGACATGTGTGTGTTCTTTCTCAAAATAAATTCATGATGAAGTCTCCATCTGTACATACCTTGTGCATGCTTTATTTGCATTCCAATGCCCATGGCCATTTAATAAAGGATATCCATACCCATAAGTTTCAATACCTCCAAATCCTCTCCATGCCGCAAAAGTCCTCGCAATAATGTATTGTTGCCCTCGGAAAGGCAGGTGTGTGAATTATATCACTATAGGAATTCATGGGCAATGCTCGTGCCGTGCATTCGACAAAATAGTATAGAAAAATATTTTGATGATCACAATTTTTTTTACTTTGAGCCTGCAAGTCATCTTTTTTTTAGAGAGTTACTTTTACTTTGTAAGTCTTGGTTTTGTGGGCTCCGAGTTTAAAACGGACGCTACTACACTTTTTCTGCTCACTCTCGAGCCTCAGGACCATCCACATTGTGGTTGTAACATTTTTTAAAAGAGAACGACGAGAAATTGTACATTGCAACTATGTCAAGATACTACTATTTCTTAACTAAAGCAAATCAAGCAGTTATTTCCAACCATCGCAGCCACTCTTAGCAACTTGGACCATGTCGGTAACATTTTCTTGCCAATCAGATGCAGCGTAAAGAATTTGGAATTAGTTTACCAAACAATCCGAGTCGTGGATAAGCCAAGATGTCTGAAGCATTATGACTTGATCAAATGAAAACTAGAAATTTATTATTTTTTCTTGATTTTTATGACAAGCGTGATTGCACAAAAACAATGATTTAAATTAGGGGTTGTATCTTATCTTGTAAGTTTTGGGTTCCCGGGCTCCATGTTTAGACGAAAGTCACGAGACCTTAGCTACATGATCTGTTTTGCGATATGTGAAGATACTATCGTGTACAAAGCTCAAATGTTTCCATCCGGAGTGTCATTACCAATCAAAGAAATAGTATCTTCACAAACTGCAACAGATAACATGGCAAAGGTGTTCGGTCGTTTGAACACGGAGCCCGCAAACACATGCTTACAAGATAAGATACAATCCCTAGTTTATATCCTTTTGTTCGTTGATATGAAAATCATGTTTTGTCAAGAACATCTAGAAAAATTAATAAATCTTCTTGTTTTCCATTTGATCAACTCACAATACTTTTGATATATTGGCTTATCCATGACTCAGATTGTTTGCTATTTGCATCCACGTATGTAAGAAAAAAGTCAAATTCGTTATTATGCATCTTATTGGCTGTGGCAGAGAGGAAACAAATGTTAGGGTTCAAGTGTGCTAAAAGTGGTTGCAATGGTCAGGTCGTCTACTATGTTTCTTTGGAAGTAAGTGCTCAATTTGATTAAGGCAATGAACAGTACTATCTTAACATGGTAGCAATGTACAATTCCTCGTCGTCCTCCTTTTAAACATGTTACATCTGCACCATATTGTGGCTGGTCGTGAGGCTGGACACTGAGCAAAAAAAGTGTCCCACCATTCATTTTAAACTCGGGATCCACTAGAACCAAGACTTGCAAAGTAAGAGAAACTCTCTTAAAATAATGTGGCCAATATCATGCCCCAAGTCAAATATCTGGAATCATCAAAAGAATTTTTGTCCTTGTAATATTTTGCTAGATGCATGGTAGGAGCATTGTCAATGAATTCTTACACTGATTCACACATATGCCTATTGTTTTCATGTGTATAATAATTAACTCATGACAATGTAAAGTGTACAAGGATCAAGAGGTCATTTGAGCCGGCACCAGAGAATGATGCCAACAAACTAGCCAGTGAAGAAGCAGTAGATGGCATTAGGTTCCAGATGATCAATGCACCAAGTTTCAGTGACTTCAACTTCATCATCCATGTTTAAATTGTCAACCAGCATAAATTATTTCCCAACCACCTTCGCAAGACGTACTACGAGCTTAACCGCGATCGGATGGCATTGCTCTACATGTGTATCTGGTCAAGAAGATAAACCCTATACTTGATGTAAGGTGATCATAGAGAGTATTAGCATCTCTGAGGGCAGGACATTGTTGCCAAGACCTCGCGGCTTGGAAGAAGACTTAGGAGTCTTTGGAACTCATGTTATGGACATCACTTTGTTAGAAGGCATTGAGGTGAGGAGACGTAGTCGAGAGCGAAGAAGGGTTTGGCAGTGATGCTACGTCTAATGCCGTTTTTATAGACACTAGCGACACACGGATATTTAGGTAGTCACGATTAATTTTACGTCGTCGCCTTGTAGGATGCTCAGCGATATCGTCGTTCTCGCCGTGTGCGCGAGAGGGCAGATGATTACGGATGAGATCATATGCATGTAAATCAACTTTAACTCCGGTAAAGGGGTGAGAGAGGGAGAGAACATGTGGTGGCATTATTCATATCAATAGGGGTAAGTGTGTCAACCCGTGGGGTGTGACACAACCACCAATCCAGCTTTCCTAGCTAAGATGTAAAACATAATATGTGGAACAGGTTTTATGTATTGCCACTAGCATCGTCTTTTGATTGTTAGATAAATGTTTTGAATTTTTGCTACAGATCGACTGTCCACTGGATTTGCAGTAGCAGATATTGACTTGTCAAAAGTTGAGGCTGTGCGAACCAAAATGCCAATCGCTGAGGTTATAATGTCCCATGTGTATCTCTGTTTTCTTCGGTCGAAGTGCTCCAGAAGCTGTACTTCTTTAATGTTTTAATTATCTTATGTTTTGCAGCAGCGCAAGTTCGACAGCATCTTCAAATCGTCATCATTGTAACAGTTGAGAGCTGGTCTTGCACGCTTGGCCGGAGATTCTTCTTCTGTGTAACTGCCATTTTGTTGAAAATGTGACATGTTGTAGAACAAAATAAGCTGCAATCGTAGTAGCATACCTAATATTGCTTTTGCTGGTCAACTAATGTCCGTCATTGACCTCTAAGGCAAATATCATGTGAAACCTCAAACAGTGTAAATTCTGCAGATTGATTAAGTAACTGTGCATTCTGTTACTATGAGAAATTAAAAAATCTAACACAGCCATACTTGCAACATGTGAAAAGAAAAAGTGCAGCTGCGTTTGTCTTTTTTGGGTAAGAACTGTACTGTTTCATATATTCGAAACGTGCTTTAAGAATTATACCGGATTATTTCACTTCGGGTTCAGCTAAAGACAAAAGTTTGACCTTCTGTATGGTTCAGCTGCACTTCGATTACAATCAGTTTTGGTGTCCATCCGTAGCTTATCTAAATATACGGATCACAAGATTTTGAACTTATGCTTGAAAAGGTTGACCTTCTGAGGACAAAATATGTTAAATTGGTTATGACTGTATTCAAACAAGCCAGAAGAACCAATGTGGAGTTTTATGGATACACTATTGGTAGTTATTTTGATAAGTTTAAAAAATATTTGGAAATTTTGAGATGCTATAAAAATGTCACAATGTAATATTTTAACCAAAAAATGATGTGCGATAGAAAAATAGCAGTTAAACACTTTTACAACATATTATTTTAACATTTATTAACCACAAGTAATGATATTTTATTCGCTCGACATGTAATGCATTTGCTCTAGTTTTTTAAAAAATTAAAGCAATTTTATCAATTCCATGTGCATGCGGAATATCCGTATGTGACTTTCTATGATATACGTTGCTTTCTTACAGTGATGACTAGAAACCTGTCGGGGAAATTGGGTGATAATTTCCCCATCTTCAGGGTTCATAGTCGTATGATCTAACTTAAATCACAATCCTAGGGCTTCCAACCTATGGAACTCAAAATCCCACATGCAACAATTTTATAGTGTGTTTGCAACGGTGCTACAATATTTTCTTTAAGGTATAACAAAATAGTCGCAGCTAAGTATTTTCAAAGAAAGACAATGAAGTACAATACATAAATCCATAAAATTTGACAAGACCAGACCAACACAAACATCAAAAGCTTTTAAAAAGAAGCCTATAAAACAGTGGCTCTCATGGTCTTTCAGCCAAGGCATGCGTCATCTTCCTCCCTCACGTGCACCACTAGCATGTCAATGACTCTCTCAAACGTAAGGAATGTCGAGAAAGCTATGTTACTGAAGGTGAAAGGACAATGATGTCGCCTAGGGGGGGGGGGGGGGGAGTGAATAGGCGGTTTAAAACTTTTCCGGTTTAGACTTATTAATTGCGGAATAAAACTAGGTGTTTAAATTAACAAGCCGACAACCTAAATAAACTAGACTCACCTATGTGCACCAACAACTTATGCTAAGCAAGACAAACAACAAGGTGATAGCAATATAGAATACTTCAAGCACGAAGGCTATCACAATGTAAAGTGCATAAGTAAAAGCTCGGGTATAGAAATAACCGAGGCACGCGGAGACGAGTATGTATTCCCGAGTTCCTCCTTGTTAAGGGAGTACGTCTCGTTGGAGAGGTGTGAACCGACACAACGGTTCAACAACCACAAAGGTTTCACCTTCTTCTCCGATGAACCGCAAATCTCCAAAACCGAAAACGCAACCATTTTTCCATATGAAATTCGTTTTCGGTGAACTTGGGCTTGTCGTGAAGATCACAACAAGCACCAAAACTCAACAAGGAGAAAAACCAAGTAAGAACCAAGAAAGATGAAATGGCAAGTACGCAAAGGTTTGAGCTCTCCACAAAGATGCGATCAAGTTACTCACTCGAGAGCCCCTCTTGATAGTACGACATCTATCCTAAAACCCGGTCTCCCACTAACACCATGAGACCGGTAAAATAGAAAACCTATCAAGATCATACCTTTGCCTTGCGCATTCCACTTGAGCTCGATGATGATGATCTTGACTCTCTCAAGTTGAAACACCTTTCTTGATTGTGCTTGCTAGCACATGCTTAATGAGGACTTCTCCAAATGCTCCCCCATACTCCATTATGGGAGGGCCTCGCTAAGCTTCGTCTTCATGTCTCCTTTGCAAGCTTCAATCAAAAGATATCTTCCGAGATGCATCATATTGAACTTGCTCTTCATCTTCTTCTCTTGATATGTAAGATGGCTTGGGGGTAAACATGATTGTTCACTCAATCTTCTATTCCAAGCCATACTTGCGATGAGCTCAACTCTATACATGACCATTTTTCATATTAACCCTTGAATAGAGCATTGGTCATTATGTCATCTTGAAGAGTCCAACACATGAACTCCTATATTTTCCCATGGACAAGATCTATAAGAATATCTCAATGTAAACATTAGTCCATAAGGATTGTCATTAATTACCAAAACCATGCATGGGGGCAACCATGCACTTTCAATCTCCCCCATTTTGGTAATTGATGACAATTCCTTTTACGAGGGTTTATATAATGAATTTAAGCAGTCATGCAACAAAAAGAGCAAGGATGCAAGAGCAAGAAAGGCAAATGCTTGAGAACAAAACTAAAGCATAACACCAAAAACTCTTAAACCCTCTACACTTCTCCCCCATTGGCATCGATTGACGAAATGGGAAGAAAAACTTAGAAGGCCAATATAGTGAGAGCTCCCCCATAATGTGTGCATTTCTCATAATATGAGTGAAATCAAATGCACATATCCTATGAAGAATAGTTGGGTGAAGATCAAACTATATTTAGGATCTAAAGATTGCAAACAAATATCAAATAGAAAGATACTTCAACGAAAGAAGCAAGCAATCAAAAGGATCCAAAAAGTGTTCTAAATATCAAGAGGGAACTCCCCAAGGTACATGCACAAATAGGATTTTTATTTCAATATAGTGTGCACAACATGGAATCCTCACTCCCTCCTAGATAAATTCGAACACAAGCCCATGCAAGAGAATATAAATGAGAAAAGAAGGCAAAACAACTTGCAACAAATAAAATGTTTTGCAACATGAGCAAGGAGCGGAAAATAAAAGGATGGGTGTGAGATACAAAGACATTTTAGGAGACTAATACAAGGATGAGCCAAAGCATCAACATAGTCTTTTCAAGAAGAGTTGCACATAGTGCATATCATGTCTTTCCCATACCCACACAACAAAAGAGATATAACAAAAGCTCCACAAGCTTAGTAAAATGCACCAAGCATAACACATGACAACTAAAGCTTGTGCTTTTATAGAGACCACCAAAGAGTCAAAAGCAATAAGAGGTGGTAACTAAAGAATTGGAATATCAATTAAAGATGTACTATTATCATGTGTATAAGTTTCTAAGTAGACACAAATCACTAAGATATGGGTCTATAAATAAACATGTACACACAAGATAGATACAAGGGTAAAGAACATGATATCCAAGAGGAAGTCATAAATATACAAAAAAGATCTTTGCTTAAAAGCATAGCACAAAGCTCAATTTTATCTTAAAGGGATATAGATGAACTTCCAACACACACTCATCATAGCATCAAACGTATCCACAAGGGATAAGGCGAAAAACGGGATGCTCCGAGTAGGATAACAAGTCTCACAAAAGGCAAATGATTTTGAAACACATCAATATTACATATGCGAGACATAGATTAGAAAGTGCTAGATTAACATATTTGGGATCGATGAATCATAGAAATGAATATATAGTCCCCTCATATGTAATCATCCCGGCTTACTCATATTTGCAATAAAGATGTTTTGCAAGAACCAAATCAATTGCAACAAAAAGATTCATGCCAAGAAACAACCTACACAAGGTTGAAAGCTAGAAATGTATGCATGAGGTAGATACTTGTTACCAAGAAAGCATTGGTGATGTAGAAGATAGGAGCTCATGATCATCCAAGCTTGGCTCCAATAAGCACATGGTGACAACACCTTCCTTGTAGATGAGACAAGCTTCCAATGCATCTCAAATGTACCTAAAACAAATTTAAGTACAACATGGTACCCAAACTAATTGGGTCCAAAGTAGTTAGAGCAACTACAACACATAGGACAAACTCCACATAAATATGTGCATATTGATATGAAATTGAATTTCATGCACATCTTCACCATTTAGGATTTGATGGAGTTTATCCTATATACTGGATTAACGAAGGTAAGCATGCCATAAGATATACATATAATAAATATGCATGCACAAGACTTTCGAGAACCAGGCGAGATATAATTTAGACAAAACACCAAGTAAACCAACAAAACACACACACAAGTGTGACAAGAAAACAAATTGTCCAAATTATATCAAATACCCAAATCAACACATGATTGAAGATACCACTTTGAAAAGATACCAATGAAATCAAGAAACCAATTGATGAACATATCATCAAGGAATAAACCAAAACCTCTACACTTTTCATGATGGCACAAAGTACCAAGACGAAAAATGTTTGTCTTCCAAGGAGACATGTCATCGGGATCAAATATCATATGAAGATAACTAATGTTCTAAAGCATATAGGATTGCTCCCCCAAGATGTGTACATTATTTATGATTTTGCATTTGAATACAAAATGCACACAAATGATATCATCACTCTTCATATATATATTCAAACACTAGTCATGTTCAAGAAAGGCAAGAAATTGTAATACCAATTTAAAGAACGGTGTTTTACTCAAAGTAGGATAGCTTCCCAAAGAATAGTGCATTATTAAGAAGTATGACTCTTGAAGGTCAATGCACAAGAATTGGTTCATTGCAAGTCCCAACTCAAGAAAGCACAAAACAAATTTCAAGTAGAGCAATAAAGGATCCAAAAGATACAAGGAAGACAAAAGAAAGTTAGATCAAACTAAATTCTTGGCAATCAAATAAGGCAATTCAAAGTAAGAGTCAAAGTGAATATGATCAATATATATACCACAAATTATGATTATCACTTGTCACGACAAGTAATGTGTGGAGATATTTCTCGGGGGTGGATTGCAAAGATATATTCAAGACCATATTCACAAAACATAAGCAAGTGGCAAAGTATAGGAATTAAAAGCCATGCTTAGATAGATATTCTTGATAGATTCACAAATCATGTGATAATGCAAAGCAACTCCAAGGAGTAGCTTGAATCAACTGGCTTCCCAAAAAGATATATGAGAACATATTTAGGGAAAGCCATATCAAGAACATCCTTCACAAACAAGATCCAAAAGAGTGAGAAACAAAGAGCATTTAAGTAAATGGGAACTTGTTTGAGCAACATGCCACATAGGAACAAGATAATTAGCAATATCAATGCTAGGTGGAAAAACCTCACATTTTCACATTTTCTAGGCTTGTAATATGCACATAGCTTATTACTCCCGCATAATGTGATAATCCATTTATTTTAACACAAGAGGCGAATAAAAACAACTATAGAAATTAATGGACATTATATAATTTGAATTTCAAATGAGCATGACATACCACAAAGAGAATAGATAATATTGATATATCAACACTAAGTGGTATTCCTCATGTACACACATTTTTAGGATTGTAAGGTGCACGAAGCATATCACTCTCCAAAAATGGATAGTCCATTTATCTCTCAAAGAGAGCCAACAAGATAAGATAGCAAATAAAAGCAATAGGGCTCAAAACAAGTAGATGGTGTGCAAACCAAAATACACATACTTGATTTCTCAAGATAAGTAAGTAGAGAGCACAACACATACAAACTCTAGCAAGGTACTAAACCTAACACATGCAAGGGTGCAAGCAACTTTCAATGTATATATGATTTAAATAAAAGTTACCGCAAGGAGGAACATTGGATATGAGATAGAACAATATGATCCATATGAATTGACTTGAGAGAATATAATTGATGAAGATCCCTTAATTCTTCATAGTGTAGTCAAGTCTCCAATGCCTCCAACAACACCTATTGATCAAGTTTTAGCTTGTTGGTCCCCAACCAAGTTGGGTCCTAAGAGGTTAGTCACAATAGGTTTGGCAACCCAAATGGTTCTTTTCTTGACACCACTTTGAGTACCAACATATTAGGCAAACACATTGCCAACCTTATCCTTCCGAAGAGAATAAACATCATTAATTATAATGGGGTTGGATAAGGTACCATTTGTGCATGAAGAAGCAAGGTGACCCTTCTCACGACATAGGTAGCAACATCTACTTCCTCCTCTCTTCTTAGTTGGAGTCTTGACTTGAGGAGGGGTAGCTTGATTCTTCTTGGGAAGAGACCGTTCTTCAACTTGAGGAGCTTGAGTTTGAACTTGAGGTTTCTTCCCTTGTTGCTTCTCACTAAGAGCCTTCTTCTTCAAAGGGAAAGATCTAACATGGTGCCCTTCAACTTTGCACTTGAAGCAAACAATCCTGGCCGAATCTTTGACTTGTTCTTGGCCCTTTTTCTTCTTGATGATCTTGGACTTGTTCTTGTTATTGGAGTTGAATCCAAGTCCACTCTTGTCATTGGGGCGTCTTTGAACACTCAACATATTGATAAGTGTGGACTTCCCAACATGACGCTTTTCCAAGTCTTTCTTCAAAGAAGTGACTTGGGCCTTGAGCTCTTTTAATTCCTCTACATGGTTAGTATCAACACAAATACTAGAGGAAGTAAAAGCTTCATTGTTAGAGCAACAAGGTATGGAACGTGATTCATCACGAGATGTAGCAACATTGTGAGTGGATGAATCACAAGGACTAGCACAAGATGATATAGCATTAAGAGAAGACGTTGTGCCATTGTCCACATGGGGCTTACAAGATGTTACCTTTGACATAATAGCCTCATGAGCTAACTTTAGCTTAGCATGGGATGCTAGGAGATCGTCATTAGAGCTAGAGAGCCTTTCATGAGTTTCTTCCAATTTCCCATACTTGCTAGTTAGCAACTCAAGTTGGGCCCTTAGCTCAACATTCTCCTTCAAAATAGATGCTTCACGAGAAGTGTAGTTAGTAGCACAAGCATCATTAACATTAGAAATGGAAGGAGAAAAATTGGTAAACTTATCATTATTAGATAGTTGAGTTTGGAGTTGATCATGAGACTTGATGAGGAGAGAGTGTTCACTTTCTAAAGCCTTGTGAGCTTTGTCAAGTTTCTCTATGTCCTCACATAGTCTAGCATTGCCAACACCAAATTCAACTTTTTCCTTTTTAAGCACTTTATATTTTGCAATAGCATGATCTCTTTCCTTAATGATTTTACTAGTGATAAGACTATTTGATTCATCAAGAGATTCAAGTCTCTCCTGAAGAGAAACTCGAAGCTCTTGCTCTTCGTCAAGTGCATTCTCTAAGGATGCTTTTTCAATAGCATCTTCTCTCTCAATTTTACATTTTTGCTCAAATTGAGTATCCAAATCCTCAATGATTTCTATACATTTAATACCATGAGCAACAATTTCACATAGAGAAGAGATAGCTTCACTACCTTTGGGAAGAGCACCAAGAACAATCTCACCCTTCTTGGTTAAGGTTTCAATGTCAAAATCTTCTTCATGAGGGTCCTCAACCACATCATCACATATCTCGGGATTCGAGGTAGTAGTTACCTTGGAATCCTTAGCCATGAGGCAAACATGATTAATGGGTGAGGAGGATGAAGAATTACTTGAAGCACCATTGAGGTCCATGTCTTGTTTCAACAAATGTTGGGATTCCTCTACATTTTTAGTCATGCAAATACTAGAGGATATGGAAGCATTATTTTCATGACAACAAGACATGGAGAGCATATCATCATTATATTTAGTTAAACAACTATTACTTGATATGCAAAGACTATCAACTCTAGCATGTATGGCGTTTGGAGTACTAGAAGAGTTTAAGTCTAAAGATAGAACATTGCAATGAGATAGAGATGAAGTATAGTCAATAGAATATTCACCATCAACAATGCAATGTCTATCACCACTCACCATATCATTACCTTGTGACAAATCACATGTTGGTGAAGTGGACGAAGTTGTGAACTCATCACGGGCGGAAGTGGAAGGAGAACAATCATCCTCAATAATTTTGGACACTTCATATATATCTTGAAGCTTGGTCCAAAGCTCATGTGCATTTTGAAAAGGCATGATTGAAGCAAGAACTACATCGGTCAAAGCACACATAAGACCATTAGTTACTTGAGTCTCGAGATGAGAGTTTATCTCATCCTCTAAAGATAATTCATGAGAATCCTTTGGAGGAGATAAACACACATCTACAATCCTCTTAACATAATTTGGACCCATGGCCCTAAATAGATTAAGCATGCGGATTTTCCAAACATCATAATTTGTGCCATCGAATATGAAAGTGGGATCGTGCACTAATTCTCGAAACGACATCTTTTACTCTCTAGGCGGTAAAGCCCAACAAGAGAGCCCAGGCTCTAATACCAATTGAAAGGACAATGATGTCGCCTAGAGGGGGGGGGGGGTGAATAGGCGGTTTAAAACTTTTCCGGTTTAGGCTTATTAATTGCGGAATAAAACTAGGTGTTTAAATTAACAAGCCGACAACCTAAATAAACTAGGCTCACCTATGTGCACCAACAACTTATGCTAAGCAAGACAAACAACAAGGTGATAGCAATATAGAATACTTCAAGCACGAAGGCTATCACAATGTAAAGTGCATAAGTAAAAGCTCGGGTATAGAAATAACCGAGGCACGCGGAGACGAGGATGTATTCCCGAGTTCCTCCTTGTTAAGGGAGTACGTCTCGTTGGAGAGGTGTGAACCGACACAACGGTTCAACAACCACAAAGGTTTCACCTTCTTCTCCGATGAACCGCACCACAAAGGCTTGGTTCACCTTCCACTATCGGAATTCCTTCGAGGCGGAATCCGGAGCCTTTCAACAACAATCCGGGGCACAACCCACAATGGGATTGGGGGCTCCCGAACGGCCTCCAACAACAATCCGGGGCACAACCCACAATGGGATTGGGGGCTCCCGAATGGCTTCAAGTGACCACACAAGGGTCCAACCACCACAAAGGCGTCTAGGGTCCAAGGACCCAAGAGTAACAAGCTCACAAACTTTCAACTTCCACGAATCCTCGTGGAGAGCACACCGATGCACCAAATGAAAAAGGCAAGAGCACAAGTGCTCAAATCCTTCACTCTCGAATTCCAACAAAGCAACAAATGCTTATGGGGGAATAAGAGAGGAAGAACAAAGAGGAGATGCACCAAGAACTCCAAGATCAAGATCTACTAGGTTCCCCTCACTTAGAGGAGAGATGGATTGGTGGAAATGTAGATCTAGATCTCCTCTCTCAAATCCCTCAAAGATATGCAAGAATCATGGGAGGAAATGAGAGAGGGGCAAGCTTTCCAAGGTCAACTATGGAGGAGAAAGAGGGGGAAAATTCGTGCTTGGAAGAGCTGCTCTCTCCGGGGAAGAAGGGGCCTTTTTATAGGTCCCACGAAAAAGAGCCGTTGCAGGAAAACTTCACACCGGAGTTTCCGGTCACTAGGGCCGGAAACTCCGGCCTACTGGGACCAGAAACTCCGGCCCCCACCAGGGGTTGAACACTGTCAACACCGCCGAGGCTTGGGCAAACTCTCCGGTGCCCTGGCCCGGAAAGTTCATCCAGGGGCGGAAACTCCGGCCTCTAGGGCTCCGTTTTCGATGATTTTTGGCTCGTTGGAATCACAACGAAGAGCTTTACAAGATCATGCAGATAAACCTCATAGTCCAACAATGGAAGATAAAACCAAATGGAGGAGGTTAAAATCTCTCTAAAAAGGAATGATCGGCAAATCTCCAAAACCGAAAACGCAACCATTTTTCCATATGAAATTCGTTTTCGGTGAACTTGGGCTTGTCGTGAAGATCACAACAAGCACCAAAACTCAACAAGGAGAAAAACCAAGTAAGAACCAAGAAAGATGAAATGGCAAGTATGCAAAGGTTTGAGCTCTCCACAAAGATGCGATCAAGTTACTCACTCGAGAGCCCCTCTTGATAGTACGACATCTATCCTAAAACCCGGTCTCCCACTAACACCATGAGACCGGTAAAATAGAAAACCTATCAAGATCATACCTTTGCCTTGCGCATTCCACTTGAGCTCGATGATGACGATCTTGACTCTCTCAAGTTGAAACACCTTTCTTGATTGTGCTTGCTAGCACATGCTTAATGAGGACTTCTCCAAATGCTCCCCCATACTCCATTATGGGAGGGCCTCGCTAAGCTTCGTCTTCATGTCTCCTTTGCAAGCTTCAATCAAAAGATATCTTCCGAGATGCATCATATTGAACTTGCTCTTCATCTTCTTCTCTTGATATGTAAGATGGCTTGGGGGTAAACATGATTGTTCACTCAATCTTCTATTCCAAGCCATACTTGCGATGAGCTCAACTCTATACATGACCATTTTTCATATTAACCCTTGAATAGAGCATTGGTCATTATGTCATCTTGAAGAGTCCAACACATGAACTCCTATATTTTCCCATGGACAATATCTATAAGAATATCTCAATGTAAACATTAGTCCATAAGGATTGTCATTAATTACCAAAACCACGCATGGGGGCAACCATGCACTTTCAGAAGGTTCTTTCATTTATCTTTCCATAGTGTCCACCAGAACAAGACAACAATTGAGTTCCAACATTTTCTTTTCTCCTTGGCTTCATTGTATTATTAGTCCACCATTTGCTAAGGGAGTAGTGATGCACTCGCATCATTTGGATACCCCAAGAGAAAGGTGTGGAGGGTACAACAGGAAGTTTTCGCTCAGTTATGAAACCAAGGTTATCGAACCAGTAGGAATTAAGACTCTCCGGAGGTGTCAACAACGCCATGAAAAGTCTTGGCGTGTAGGCTGGAACCTGCACAACACAATCAAGATACTTTGCACCAACTCAACAATAAGGTTGTCAATCTCACCGGCTTGCTGTAAGAAAGGATTAAACATGTGGAAAATGATGTTTGTTTGTAGAGAATAAAAGGAAGCATTTTGCAGTAGGTTGTATTATCAGCTTAAAGAAAAGGACCGGGGTCCACAGTTCACTAGTGGTGTCTCTCCATAAATAATAATAGCATATATGTGGGTAAACAAATTACAGTTGGACAATTGACAGAATAAAGAAGTGCATAATGATGCATATAATATAGTCATGATGTATAGTATGAGATTCATTTGGGCATTACAACAATATACATAGACCGTTCCAACCGCATTTATGACTAATAATCCACCTTCCGGTTAGCGTCCGCACCCCTTTGAGTATTAAGTTGTAAGGAACAGATTAGTGCCTTAGGCAAAGTGTGTAATGTAAGTAATACAAATATCCTTAGATAAAGAACTATTATTTTATCCCTAGTAGAAACAGTACATTTATAATCTTAGAGCTTGTTGTTCACTCCCCCAGATTAAATAGAGACATGAACCCACTATCTAGCATAAATACTCCATCGTGGAGTCAGAAGCATCTACTTGGACAGAGTATCTACTAGCAACGGAGAGCATGCAAGATCATAAATAACACACACATAATATATTATAAAGCAATAACATAGTACTCAATATTCATCGGATCCCAGCAAACACAACATGTAGCATTACATAAAGATGATCTTGATCATGATAGGCAACTCACAAGATCTAAACATGGTAGCACAAGAGGAGAAGACAACCATCTAGCTACTGCTATGGACCCGTAGTCCAAGGATGAACTACTCACACATCAGTCCGGAGACGGGCATGGTGATGTAGAGCCCTCCGGTGCTGATTCCCCTCTCCGACAGGGTGCCGGGAAGAGGTTCTGAACCCTCCCGAACTAGGGTTAATGACAACGGCGGTTCTGAAACTTTTGGAGGAATAGTGTTCGCGTCCGAAGGGTTTTCTCGTTGGGGGGTTTAAGTATGCGAAAGGGCGAATGCGGTGGAGGCCCGAGGGCCCCACACCACGTGGGGGCGCGTAACAGGGTGGGGTCGCGCCACCACCAGGCGTGGGCGCCTCGTGGCCCCTCTCCGTCTCGTCTTCGATGTTCTGGAACTCCCGAGAAAAATAATAACTTTGGCGTTTTATCTGTCCAATTATGAGAATATTCCCTTAACAGTTTTTCTGAAATAAAAAACAGCAGAAAACAGAGAACTTACACTGTGGCATCTTGTTAATAGGTTAGTCCCATAAAATGTATAAAATGATATAAAAGTGTGTATAAAACATGTAGCAATTGGTATAATATAAGCATGAAACATAAGAAATTATAGATACGTTGGAGACGTATCAAGTAGCATGAACAAAAAGGCCCTAGGACTGTATAGCTAGTATGTTTAAAACAAAGCACCAAACTTATCGAGGAAAGGATCAAATAAGAAAAAAAAAACAGATTTTCATGGTAAATGAAGTAATAAAGATGCATATTTGGTTGCTTGGCCAATTTTTTTTGTTGCTTCGATTGACGAACAAAGCAAAAATTGACATTCGCGCACTGATTTTCAATTCACACATGCATACATTCCCAATGTTTGCAGCATCGAAGAACAACATATGAAACATAATTGGCAATGCACTCAACAATACAAAGAACACCGTTCCCTTACAAGATGATGATCAACCTGGTAAGTAGGCGTCCTATTTTTTAATACATCTAAGAGTGTTATTTACGCGTATGAAACCTGTACCATGTTTCTGTGAGAGAAAACTTGAGTCGTCTGCTCTGTCTAACGAAAGATTCTACGAAGAGATCTGTGGGAGTTGCCTCCCCGAATTCCCTATGATCTTCCCTCTACAGCCCCCATGCCTTCCAACCATACGAGGGATTACAAGACCGGCCACCACTAGGGATCATACTGCCGATCCCAATGTCCCATCGGACCAGTTCCTGGCCATTGGATCAGATTGTGCTGGGGCGTACGATTTGTTTCCTCATGATGGGGCCCACCCTGTGGGATTTTCAAATCAAACTTTCCTGCAAGGATGCCTTCTGAAATTAGTTCTGATAATCACTCCAGGTCGGTTATGAGTTTTGATCAACTTCCTTTAATCACGTGCATACCTTCCCTGCTTTACATATTTGTTTCCATTACACAAAAGCATTGCTTCGTAGACATATTTTGCTCCAAGGAATGTCAAGTTGTGCTTTTTATGGTTCTGTTTGGTATTTTAAAGATGTCATGGCAGGCAACAATGCTTCAAAGTTCATCACATGCTTCCATGACTTTTCAGTTATCTTTGGAACCACAATGTGCTTCTTTTATTTTTCTTATATGCTTCCATGTATTCATATTGTAGTTATCCTTACTTAGAACATACATAACTTTATAAAGCTTCCTAAGTTATCCTTGATGCTTTGACACCAAAAGGTAAAACAAACACATGCATGTTTCCTGCTTCAATAATACACCACTACAAATATACATATTCATTTTGTATTGCTTCCTTGCTCTGTCAATATCGTTTCAAGAGGACGGAGGAGGATGCAACTGGTCAAAGTCTTGAAGGATCAACTGGTGTGGACTGTGGAGTGAGTTGCTAGAGTAGGGATGTGAGGCCTGTTTCATGCAGTCAGCTTTTGCGAGTTCGAGTCAGGGCAGATTAACGTCTTGGCAACCTCCATTCTGTAGTGAGGGATCTCATGCAATTTTTTTGATTTGAGACACCACTAAAATTTGACAAATTCTACAAGGATAGTCACCGTGTTAGTGTGCTTTCTTGAATCAAGATTGCTACACCATTGAAGCATACAATGGTTACACATGATGAAGAACAACACAAGTGTAGAAGATAGGAAGCAAAATTTGGTACTGACGAAGCAAGGAACCCCATGGTAGGAAGCATAAACCAATGGCTCGAAATAAGTATGCATGCTCAGTCGCACCGCCATCACATGAACTTCACATGCTCAAAAGTTGAAACAGAGCTTGTTATTAACCAAAATACACACGCAACTGGTAGCATTGCACATCAAGATATTGATTCTATTTGATACCTAGTTGAGATGCCAAAGATATGCCAACAAGGTGGAACGGCGAGGTCGCTGCCGCTTCTTCCTGGTGGAAGAAAAATTTGACACCTACAAAATCTGCAAGGATAGTCACCATGGTAGTGTGCTTTCTTGAATCAAGATTGCTACACCTTTGAAGCATACAATGGTTACACATGGTGAAGAACAACATACAGGGACGGAGCCAGCACCAAAGGTTGGAGGGGGCAAAATCATGTTGGAGGGGGTAAAATAGTTTAAAATCACTAAGGATAAGTGTGATTAGTAAGAAAATCAGATTCATGTGAACGAAGCAAGTACAAAAGGTAGGAAGCAAAAATTGATACTGACGAAGCAAGGAACCCCATGGTAGGAAGCATGTACCGATTGGCAGTACAGTTGGTCGACGCCGTCGCGGGCGGCGTTGTAGACGTCGAGCGCCTTCACCGCGCGCTCGTGGTACTCCACCACAGCTTCTCCGCCTGCACCGCTGCGCCGTGCCTGTAGCTCCTTCTTGAGGCCGGCGAACTGGGACTCGCCGAGCTGGCGCTCGAGCTCGGGCGAGACGAGGACAAAGTGGATGCGGTTGGTGTTGGGCACGGTCTCGAGATTCCCAAAGTAGACGAGGACCGCCGCGCCACCGGCGGCGAGGACCGCCGAAGTGACCTTCCGCCGGCCGTGGTACCACCGGCCGGCTGCGGCGGCGTGCGACAGGTCGGTATACGGCGACGGGATGCTCGTGGCAGAGGAGCCCTCGGCTGGATGAGCGGATGACGCCGGAGAGACGGGGGAGGCGCGTTATAAGATGGTGCAGCGTGATTAGCGGGGATATTTTCATCACGTGACCGAGAATCTGTCCGACGCTTCAGGACGGATCGAAATACAGATTACAATACTTTCCCAATTTTATTGTGAAAAGTACAGGGCGAGCGAACAACCGTGTACATCGGTCAAAGTTTTCTGTCGCACAATCAACAACATGGGAGAAAGTACACAAAATATGAGTGCTCAAGGCTGGAATAAATCCACTTAAATAGAGATCTATGTGTGCATATCACTCTCAAAGCACACACGCAAACACCACGATGACACGGCATAACTAGTATCACTCTCAATAGCTGCAGTCTAACAGTTTATTAAACAAGCACACCAAACTCTTAACAGGTTCAGGCCCTCAAGACAGAGCACAACACATAGGATACTAGCAAAGCAGCACTGAAAGCAACGTAAGCTCTTGAGACAATGAGGCAGTCACATTCATGATCCTCCACATACAACACCGAAGCTCTGAAAGTGTTCAAAATATGATGGTCATCAACCACCGGCACCAAGGAAGAATTCACAAATATCAGGCTCCATCGCGGCGACCACAGAAAGGACGTAAAGTCCTACATATATACATGCCCAATATAAGCGAAAGCAATGCCCTCACCGCTTAACCCATGGAGGAATGCCGAATATGTCCCAAGACAGCTAACATTTTATCCTGCCACCTATATATAGAGCTGTATAGTTGCATCATCAGGTAAATAATCTGTTAGAGTACGTGATAGGCCTGGACCCATTAGTCTTAGGGTTTGCTTAAGGGTCAAGTAAGCCTTACTTGGGAGTCAAGTAAATCTCTCTATATATGGAGGGGAGATGTATCAATCTAGTCAAGCAGAAATTTAGAAGGAAAACCTCCCCTCTTGCCCGACCGTGGGAGAGGATCCCGCGGCCGGCTCTCTCTCGCACCCTCACAGATCTCTCCCTTTCGCTCAAACCCTAGCAACCATAACATAATCAGACGTAGGAGAAAGAGGTTCTTTCAGTTTGCTAGCGTCAGTATACCTAGTGCCATGGCATTCAGGAAAACCTCATCTTCAGGGAACAGTTGCAGATTCTTCGATTTCAACAAGTATTCAATAGCAGCATCCTAGAAGTCCACCAAGCTGCCAATTTTTATGAGTTCAGCCAGCGAAGCAATCTGGTCTGCCATCTCAAAGAGCAATCCTTGAGCTATCTCATCTGCAAAGTCCGTCGCAAACTCAATCTTTTCTTTGTGATTGGTTGCGCCGTCATTGCTTCTCTGCATGTAAAGCTTTGAATTTGCCCTCTCCCAGCGGAGCATTCGGTTGGCCTTCACATCAACGGCCCTTCCACATGACAGATTTACACAATATCCCACCGTGATTGGTTTGTCGGTCTCTATGACAGTCACATTTACCAGGCAAGAAACCATCCCATGACGCTCTTTGATAGGAATGTCAAGAGCAGGATCAGCAAGGAAAGCGAAAACTATTTGGAGTACACCAACACCCATCAACTTGAAGGGGATCGTGTGCAGAAAACAAAATTTTTCCTACCAACGATATCCTAAAAGCATGCCAAGATCTATTCTATGCAGATATAGTAGTAAGAACGGAGATCGGAATACATACCCTTGTAGACCGAAAGCGGGGTTACGTTCCCGCACAAACGTTGTCGATGAAGACCGACGAAGCCGACCTCAAGATCGTGTAGAGGAAGCAGACCTCCGAGTACCGCTAGCGCAGCACCTCGCAGGGCGTCACACACGTACGGTGGAGACGACGGCCTCCGAAGCTCCAGTCCAGGACGAGCAGCGGAAGACTTGGACCAGAACACAAAGGGAATCACGAGCGCGGCAGCGGGCTATGGTGGAAGAGATCCCCCTCTCAACTCGGCACAACTCCAACAAAGGGAATCACGAAATCGAGAGAGAATTAGGGAATTAATTGGTGAATTAAAAGGCCAGGTGTGCCCCTCTATATAAAGGCTCCTGGGGGGAGCCAACCTTGCCAACCAGGCAATGTGGGACTATCCCCCATTGCCTGGTGCGGCTGCACATTGTGCGCCGGCCCCTGGTGGGCCCCTTTTGGCCCACCTGGGTCGGCCCCATGGCTCCCACCGAATTCCCCTAGGGAATTTTCCCCCTCTTGGGCCTTCTTTCGACCAGAAGGCCCATTTAGGGAAATCAGTCTAAATAAATTCGAAAATAAATATATAAATCATATTTGCACATTAATTACACTAATTAATATCAAACATATTATATATGATTTATTCTAACTCCAAAAACTCTTTCGTCACTGCCCGATCTCCATCGGACCCCTCCCGGGACGTTCCCGGTGATCTCTTTCCTTTCTGGTTGTCTTGTCGAAACCCCATAAGTGTGTTACCCTAGCGGTTCGATATAATAACAGGTATGATCAAGACTCCTCTATGATCAACGACTAACTCGTAGGCGTGGACCCCATGAATTAATCCCTGTGATATAACGAATGACTTTCATCTATCAAACCTGAACGCAAAGTCTTAAACCCTTTGCCATAGCGATACTTAGCATGTCCGAGCGTTGTTCCATAGATATCTCCATACCTAGCTTGACCTCGTTACCGACAACGCTATCCTATACTCGTCTATGATTTCATGTCTTCGTGACCTAGTAACTGTAACATCCCAATTTTCAGAAAAATTTAAAACTTTTGCATCCATACATCATCATCATTAAACTTGTCATATGAATCACATAGAATTTGAATTTAATTATTTAAATATATTTTAATTGACTTTATGTCCTTAAAATTGTTATTTTGAATTTATAATAATGTTCCTTTTATTCTATTTTTATTTTAGACAAAAATAATGTCAAAATGATCTATTTTTCATAAGCTTTTCAAATTATATTTTTATGAATTTCTCTGAGAAGTTTTAATATAGTTTTGAATTTGTTTTATACTCAAAAGATTTAAAAACAGAAAAGAATTTTCAAAAAGGAAAAAATAGAGTCGGGCCAGCCAGTGGGCCGAAGCCCAATAGCTATCTACCGCGCGCGCGACGCAATCCAGCCCGCCAGCGGCCCGTCCCCGCCCGCATGCGCACGCTCACTCGCTGACAGGTGGGCCCCACCTGTCATCCCTCCCGCTGCAACGGCTCGCCCCAAATCACGCCCACGACGACGCCGAGAAACGGCCGAATCAATTCGATTGATTCCCGGCGATTTACTCACTCATTTAACTTCTTGCTATAAGATCCCCTTGATCCCCTCTCTCTTTTGCCCCAAGCACCACCTCCCGAGAGCCACCAGGCCGCCCACGAGCACCCCCCGAGCCCCGCCGTTACCGACGGCAAGTTCGAAGAACTCCGGTGAGCCGCGTCCCTCTCAAGCCCTCTCTCCACTTCCTTCTGGTCTATCTTGACCACGCGCATCGTTTTGACAAGTTTTTGCGTCTTCTCGGGCAGCAGAACATCGTCTCCATCCACGCCCGAAGAGGACCGCCGCCGAGCACGACTCCGACGAGCAAATTTCGGCGCGACAGAGCACTCCATCGTCGACCACCTCGCCATCGTCCCCGCCTCGACCTCCTCCACGCACGGGTATGACTCGTTCGTCCTCGTAGGCAGTAGGGCGTGCGAAGCGAGCAACTCCGGCGATGGCACCGCCGCGGGCACGCCTCGGGCTAGGGTTCCGGCCGGCCTCGCCGCTCGCTTCTGGTCGTTTTGATCTAGACCGTTAGATCTCCCATGTACGGCTAGGATTAGATCACTTAAAACTCCGAACCGGTATGCCGCATCAGCGCCACGTCAGATTTTATTTTCTGAATTTTTATTAAATCATTTATTTTGGCAGTTTTGCAGAAAACCCCCTGCACACTGTTTTCATCATTACTTTTTATCTGTTTAACCAAATTTAAATATTTTTATATATTTGAAATCCTTAGAACCAGTAGAATACTTTGGCTTCATTATTTTTCTGTTTTGACACATACAAAATTTTCAAATATTTTTTAGAGTAGTTTAAGTGTTTTAGACATAATTTAGTTAGATTTTTTTTTGAGTAAATCAAATTGCTAACAACTTGTTTAGATGCCCTCTGCCCAAATGTCATTTTTACAAAATTTGATTTTGAAATTTTATTTAAGTGAACTAAAGTCCTTGTCATTACCCCTTTATTCATGATTAAATAATAGAAACAAATCAAAAATTTATTCATGCATATATCATGAAAATCCAAAGGGATACTTTTATTAGTTCCTAGACGTTGGAAATAAATTGTTGCATCTCATCTCATGCATAACATATATTTTTCTTTGTATGAACCTTTGCTTGTGTGTTTATGTGTGGCTCTTTATTTCTTTGTTAGACTATTCGGAGGGAAACGAGAATCTTTGCAACTGTAACTGCTGCACTCCCGGTTGCCAAGGCAAGTGGCACACCCCCATAAAAGTCCCATTATTTTTCTATGCATGAGTAGAGTATTTTTCTATAAGCATGTGTAGGATAGCATTGCTATGCAAGCCATGATAGACCTCTTTATTCCTGTGTCTAGGTTCCTATGAAATTACTTAGTAGAATAGTGATGCTATGCAAAAACTATTTTGATGAAAAAGATAAAGTCTACTAAGTTTTAAACAAACACCTGGGGTGGAAATTGGTTGCTTGGTTGTATGAGTTGAGTGTTGTTCCCAGGGGATTTACCTGTGGAATATTCACTTGTGGAAGGCCACCCAGGAGCAAAGGAATCTGAAGAACTCCAAGTGAAGATTGCTTCTCGTGCAGCCATTGCCAATATGGGCTCTGGCTTGATCAATTAAGCTGCGTGGACTCTCCCCGGCCTGACAGGTGGTGGTAGAGGATTTGTAGGTGGAGCGCGTCAGGCCAGAGTGGGAGGGAAAATGTTTCTGAAAGATCTCGTCTCATTCTTTCCTTTCCTTATCACAAATGGTGTGTAAAGGATAACCTGGGTTGAATGGGTACAATGGTGAACGTGCACAACCTCTGCAGAGTTAAAATCTAAGTACTTAGTCGTGTCCCCGGAAACGGACAATTGAGCAGCTGAACGAGGATGTCAACGGAGGATTCCACCATTCCAACTTATAAATTAAAACTTGATGGGTGAACAAGGGTGGAATGAGACAGTGGATTTCATGCCACGGATGTCTCGAATAGAAGAAAAGTGTTTTCAAAAAGTTAGGGAAAAACTTGCTTTCTGCAAAATAGCCTTGAGCTCCACCAGCCAAATAAGCATATAGGTCATAGAGTTATTCCTCTAAGTGTCCACCACAGTGTCACTTGCCAGTTCCATTTTAATGGTTCTGACCCACGTTGTTGCAATATATATCTTATTGCAGACTGTCCTGATGATGAGTGAAAGTTTTTACTAAGGGTTTTCGAGTCTTCAACCAACATGCTCGCCTGTGGCACATGATGATGATTGGGGACTCCATGAAGAATAACTTTCCGCTGTTTACTCTGTTCACTGCTAGCTTTATGCTATGCAAATTTGTAATGAATATTTTCTAAGTCTGGATCAGCGTTGTAATAAATTGATACTTTGTTGTGATATTACATCGTAACTGTGTGTGCAAACGAATCGATCCAGGGATTTGCACTATACACAGGTATCTGCCATATTTTAGGTGCAGGTACACTACAGATGGTATCAGAGCACTGTGTTGCCTGTAGGTTCGAGCCCTTAGGATTGGAAAAACCTTTTGATCATAGTATTAACTACTTAAGTATTTTTGGATCCTAGCGGCATAGTGAGATGAAGCGGCCTGGAAACAAACCTTACATGTCTGCGTACATGAGACCTGTTCCACAATTAAGTGGCTGGTCGGGTGTCTGTCTCTCCCACTATAGTGAATATCCAATTTACAAAGAGTTGTTTATATTTGTTGATCACATTGAGATTTGACTTAGTTTTGACTCTAATTTAATAATACACTTATGACTAGTACCTCCTTACCTTATACATTTCTTGTTTTAAATTCTTTTCTTTCTTCCTAAAGGATGACGAGCTTCCACTTCACCACTGCGGAGGACTTCGAGGACACCCGTTTTGGCTGCTACCTTCTCGACATCGGCGAGAAGATGGGTTTACCGCTACCTCAAGTTAAGGGCTTCATCCTGAAGAAGTTTAACAAGGAGGGCTGTTGGGGGATAAAAGCAACTCAGCCAGGACGTGGAGAAGAGCCCCCGTTGGAAATCAAAATGGTTAGTGACTCCAAAGATAAAGGACTCAATCTCGTCATGCAGGACCTGATTGGACGTCTCTGCGGACGCTATAGCACAGAGTTGAGGGGCCACTACTCCATTTTCTTTGGAAGGAGAAACGAGGAGGGAGAACCATACCTCTTTGATGTTGGAGATAGAGGCAAAGCAAAGCCCCTTAGTCTGTATTTCCAGGAGTTGGAGGTCCTCGTCACAGAACTTTATGAGGATAGACGCACTGAACTCCTGAAGAACGATAAGTTGTGTGCCTTACTCAAGGAGAACGAGGAAAAGATGAAAGCTCAAGAGGAAGTGACTAAGGCCCAAGAAGAAAAGTTTGCTTCACAAGAGGAGAAATACAAGAGACAGGAGAAAAGGGTTCAAGAGAAAAACAAGACTATCAGAGAACAGAAGGCAGAACTCGAGAGGAATGAAGTCGAGTTCGAAGCTGATAGTGACTTGATCAAGCGTCTTCATACCGAAAAAAGGGAGCTGCAAGAGAAGAACTCTGCCCTGGAGAAAGAAGTGAAGGAATTAAGGGAAGTACTCAACAATGAAGGAATCGAGATTCAGGAAATTGAAGAAGAAGATGATGACATGGTCGAGTAGTTCGTTAGCGAGACTACCATTTATTTACACCTCATCGTTATCTTAGTCTTGTATTGACCTATCAACTTGTGATAAGGCAGTACCTTCCATTGTATTCCACGGAACCTCGCGTTTTATTTTCCAAAACTCTCATGTATGTTTAATCCAGAGTTTTGAGTTGTGTGATGTTTGTTTGTTCTTATAGGTTGTTTGTTTGTTGGGGCAATCTTTCTCTTTAGACCTTTCCGTCTAAAAACTCATCTATACAAATCACAGATGCCTCCCCGTCGTACGCCCGATGACAACAACAACAACAACAACAACAACAACAACAACAACAACAACAACAACAACAACAACGACCACAACAAGAATGATGCTATACAACAGTTGATGGCCGCTCAAGCTCAGCTAATGACTATGATGACCCAGTTCATTGCGGCAACCAACAACAATAACAACAACCACAACCCGCCTCCACCACCACCCCCCATGTGGATAGACTTACCAGATTTCTGAGGCTCCGACCGAACAAGTTCTCCACTGCAACTGAACCAATTGTGGCAGATGACTGGCTGCGTTCAGTGGACAGGGATCTAGTGACTTGTGAATGTACTGACGCTGAGAAGGTGAGGTTCACCACTCATCTGTTGGAAGGACCAGAAATCCAGTGGTGGGAAACTTATCAAATCACCCACCCACTAGAAACCATGACTTGGGAAAATTTCAAGGAAGGTTTTCGTAATGCTCATATCTCCTCGGGCATTATGAACTTGAAGCAGGAAGAATTCAGAAACCTGAGACAAGGAAACAGGAGCCTTAAGGAGTACATGGCTGATTTCCATGCCCTTTCTCGTTATGCCTCTGAAGACATTAACACCGAGGCAAAGAGGAAGGCAAAATTCCTGAATGGGCTGAGTGACGAGCTGAAGATCCCTTTGACAGTGGCATATGCCCCAAATTATCAGACTCTCCTAGATCAGGCTATCATACTGGAGGATAACATCAAGAAGGCTGAAAATAGGAAGAGAAAGTTGAATGTTCACAAACACCATTCTGAGACTTCTTTCAAGAGACCTTTCCCTCAAGATGCAAACCAGAGTCATAAACCTGGTGACTATCCTAGTGGAGGAAGCAACCATAAACATCATGGTCACAACCATAGTGGCGGTTTCAAGGGAAACAATGGGAATCACAAGGGAAATGGAAATGCAGGCCACAACAATGGACAACATCGCCCAAACCCCGAATATAAGAAAGATATCAGCCAAGTCCTATGCTTCAAGTGCAATAACAAGGGTCACTACGCCACTGACTGCCCCGAAAAGAAGGCCGCAGAAGCTGCCAAGCCCAATCCCTTCCAGAAAGGTCAGGTGAACCACATCAATGTGGAAGAAGTGTACGATGAACCTGATGCTGTCATTGGTACGTTCTTGCTCAATTCATGCCCAACATTAGTTTTATTTGATACTGGAGCATCGCATTCTTTCATTTCAAGAGCTTTTGTAAACAAACATGGGTTAGTAGTGGAAAATATAGGAAGCCCATTAGAGTAAGCTCTCCGGGCGGAGAGATGCTAGTAACCTCTGGCTGTAGACAGTTGAGTCTGAAGATTGGAAAGCATCAGTTTCCTACGGACTTGATCATCCTGGAAACACAAGGCCTGGATGTTATCATAGGGATGGATTGGATGTCCCGCTATGCAGGAATCATAGACTGCGCAAATAGAACCATCACTCTCACTACTCCAGAAGGCTCGAATATCAACTTTAGATCAAAGTTTGAACAAAAGAAGGTTAGGCTTAATTATCTTAAGGGGGTTAGTCTCGGTGAGGTCCTTATAGTTAAGGAATACCCTGATGTGTTTCCGGAAGAACTACCAGGAATGCCACCTGATAGACATGTAGAGTTCCTCATAGAACTAAAACCGGGAACATGACCAATTGCTAAAGGCCCTACCCAATGGCAACTGATGAACTGAAAGAACTCAAGAAACAACTAGAAGAATTTATGCAGAAAGGCTTTATCCGTCCAAGTTCATCACCCTGGGGAGCCCCGATCCTTTTTGTCAAGAAGAAGGATAGTACTCAGAGATTAGTCACCGATTACCGTGACATAAATGAGCATACAATCAAGAACAAGTATCCGCTACCCAAAACCAATGAACTGTTCGATCAACTAGAAGGGGCTGTCGTCTTCTCCTAGATCGATCTCAGATCAGGGTACTTTCAGATGAAAGTCAGAGAGATGGATATACCCAAGACTGCTTTCGTTACAAGATATGGTTCGTATGAGTACACGGTAATGCCTTTTGGGTTAACCAATGCTCCGGACTATTTCATGAATATGATGAATAAGGTGTTTATGGATTTTCTGGACAAGTTTGTTGTTGTCTTCATCGATGACATCTTAGTCTACTCCAAAAGTCACAAAGAACACGAAGAACATTTACGTCTGGTGTTGCAAAGGCTCCGAGAGCATAAATTATATGCTAAGTTCAACAAGTGTGAATTTTGGTTAAAACAAGTAGGATTTCTAGGACACCTGGTGTCTAAAGATGGGATAGCAGTGGACCCTGAAAAAGTTGCTGCTGTGACAAATTGGGAATCGCCCAAAAATGTGGGAGAAATCCGTAGTTTTCTAGGACTGGCAGGGTACTACCGGAGATTCATTGAAAACTTCTCCAAGATTGCCAAGGCCTTGACTGAACTACTGAAGAAGGGAAAGAAATTTGAGTGGACGGAAGCTTGTGAGATCAGTTTTCAGGAATTAAAGAAGCGCTTGGTGTCGGCACCAGTATTATGCTTACTAGATCTAGAGAAATACTTCCAGGTTTATTGCGACGCTTCATATCGCGGCCTAGGAAGCGTATTGATGCAAGAAGGCAAAGTAGTGTCTTACACCTCAAGACAACTCAAAAATCATGAAGTAAACTACCCCACTCATGATTTAGAGTTAGCTTCTGTGGTGCATGCGCTAAAGATATGGAGGCCATATTTATGGGGAAAGAGATGTGAAGTTTTTACGGATCATAAAAGCCTCAAGTATTTCTTTACTCAGAGGGAATTAAACATGCGACAAAGGAAATGGTTAGAATTGATCAAAGACTATGATTTAAGTCTACAGTACCACCTAGGGAAAGCCAACGTAGTGGCTGATGCCTTGAGCCGTAAGATTTACGTAAACGGACTCACGGCAGGAGAATTGCCGGAAGATCTTTGTAAAGGATTTAAGGACCTTCGATTAGAGGTGGTACCTGAAGGATTCATAGCATCCTTAGAAGTTCAACCTCTTTTATTTAACAAAATCAAGACAGCTCAGTTAGAGGATAAAGCAGTAAAAGAAATCAAGAAGAACCTAAGCGAAGGTAAGGCCAGAGATTTTAGAGAAGATGAGAAGGAACCGTGTGGTATAAAGAACGCATTTGTGTTCCTGACAATGCCGACCTCGGGAAGTTAATACTTCAAGAAGCTCATGGCTCACCTTATTCCATACATCCGGGTAACACCAAGATGTATATGGATGTAAAGTAGAGGTATTGGTGGATCAACTTGAAGCGTGATATTGCTGAATACATTGCAAAGTGTGACGTCTGCAGTCGTGTGAAGGCAGAACACCAAAAACCAGCAGGGTTGCTACAACCGTTACCAGTACCAGATTGGAAATGCGAACATATTGGTATGGATTTCATCACGGGTCTGCCCAGGACTAAATCAGGGTATGATTCTATATGGGTTATAGTCGATCGGCTGACGAAAGTATCTCACTTTATACCCGTAAAGACTACATACACTAGTGCCAAACTAGCTGACATCTACATGAAGAGGATTGTGTGTCTACATGGTGTTCCCAAGAAAATTGTGTCGGATAGGGGTACTCAGTTTACTTCCCATTTCTGGAATCAATTACATGAGTCTCTGAGAACTAGATTAGAGTTCAGTACAGCGTTTCATCCGCAGACGGATGGACAGACAGAAAGAGTAAATCAGATCCAAGAAGATATGCTGAGAGCATGCGCTCTAGATTATAAGTCAAGCTGGGATGATAATCTTCCATATGCCGAGTTCTCTTACAACAACAGCTATCAAGCGAGCAAAGAGATGTCGCCATTTGAAGCCCTGTATGGAAGAAAGTGCACTACCCCACTACTGTGGAGTGGCGTAGGAGAACGTAGTTTGTTCGGACCAGACATAATCAAGGAGGCTGAGGAAAAAGTTAGGTTGATTAAGGACCATTTAAAGATAGCACAATCAAGACAGAAAAGTTATGTGGACACCAAAAGGAGAGAAGTCACGTATGAAGTGGGTGATCGAGTCTATCTCCGAGTTTCACCTATACGAGTCACGTATGAAGAGAAGATGACCTTAAAGAAGACCACCCTCACCTATTTGCTAGCCAATCCGAATCTCGAGGGCGAGATTCATCTTAAGGGGGTTAGGTTTGTAACATCCCAATTTTCAGAAAAATTTAAAACTTTTGCATCCATGCATCATCATCATTAAACTTGTCATATGAATCACATAGAATTTGAATTTAATTATTTAAATATATTTTAATTGACTTTATGTCCTTAAAATTCTTATTTTGAATTTATAATAATATTCCTTTTATTATATTTTATTTTAGACAAAAATAATGTCAAAAGGATCTATTTTTCATAAGCTTTTCAAATTATATTTTTATGAATTTTTCTGAGAAGTTTTAATATAGTTTTGAATTTGTTTTATACTCAAAAGATTTAAAAACAGAAAAGAATTTTCAAAAAGGAAAAATAGAGTCGGGCCAGCCAGTGGGCCGAAGCTCACTAGCTATCTACCACGCGCGTGACGCAATCCAGCCCGCCAGCGGCCCGTCCCCGCCCGCGCGCGCGCTCACTCGCTGACAGGTGGGCCCCACCTGTCATCCCTCCCGCTGCAACGGCTCGCCCCAAATCACGCCCACGACGACGCCGAGAAACGGCCGAATCAATTCGATTGATTCCCGGCGATTTACTCACTCATTTAACTCGCCGATTCTTGCTATAAGATCCCCTCCACCCCCTCTCTATTTTGCCCCAAGCACCACCTCCCGAGAGCCACCAGGCCGCCCACGAGCACCCCCCGAGCCCCGCCGTTACCGACGGCAAGTTCGACGAACTCCGGTGAGCCGCGTCCCTCTCAAGCCCTCTCTCCACTTCCTTCTGGTCTATCTTGACCACGCGCATCGTTTTGACAAGTTTTTGCGTCTTCTCGGGCAGCAGAACATCGTCTCCATCCACGCCCGAAGAGGACCGCCGCCGAGCACGACTCCGATGAGCAAATTCCGGCGCGACAGAGCACTCCATCATCGACCACCTCGCCATCATCCCCGCCTCGAACTCCTCCATGCACGGGTATGACTCGTTCGTCCTCGTAGGCAGTAGGGCGTGCGAAGCGAGCAACTCCGGCGATGGCACCGCCGCGGGCACGCCTCGGGCTAGGGTTCCGGCCGGCCGCGCCGCTCGCTTCTGGTCGTTTTGATCTAGACCGTTAGATCTCCCGTGTACGGCTAGGATTAGATCACTTAAAACTCCAAACCGGTACGCCGCGTCAGCGCCACGTCAGATTTTATTTTCTGAATTTTTATTAAATCATTTATTTTGGCAGTTTTGCAGAAAACCCCCTGCACACTGTTTTCATCATTACTTTTTATCTGTTTAACCAAATTTAAATATTTATATATATTTGAAATCCTTAGAACCAGTAGAACATTTTGGCTTCATTAGTTTTCTGTTTTGACTCATACAAAATTTTCAAATATTTTTTAGAGTAGTTTAAGTGTTTTGACATAACTTTAGTTAGAAAATTTATTTTTGAGTAAATCAAATTGCTAACAACTTGTTTAGATGCCCTCTGCCCAAATGTCATTTTTACAAAATTTGATTTTGAAATTTTATTTAAGTGAACTAAAGACCTTGTCATTACCCCTTTATTCATGATTAAATAATAGAAACAAATCAAAAATTTATTCATGCATATATCATGAAAATCCAAAGGGATACTTTTATTAGTTCCTAGACGTTGGAAATAAATTGTTGCATCTCATCTCATGCATAGCATATATTTTTCTTTGTATGAACCTTTGCTTGTGTGTTTATGTGTGGCTCTTTATTTCTTTGTTAGACTATTCAGAGGGAAACGAGAATCTTTGCAACTGTAACTGCTGCACTCCCGGTTGCCAAGGCAAGTGGCACACCCCCATAAAAGTCCCATTATTTTTCTATGCATGAGTAGAGTATTTTTCTATAAGCATGTGTAGGATAGCATTGCTATGCAAGCCATGATAGACCTCTTTATTCCTGTGTCTAGGTTCCTATGAAATTACTTAGTAGAATAGTGATGCTATGCAAAAACTATTTTGAGGAAAAAGATAAAGTTTACTAAGTTTTAATCAAACACCTGGGTGGAAATTGGTTGCTTGGCTGTATGAGTTGAGTGTTGTTCCCAGGGGATTTACCTGTGGAATATTCACTTGTGGAAGGCCACCCAGGAGCAAAGGAATCTGAAGAACTCCAAGTGAAGATTGCTTCTCGTGCAGCCATTGCCAATATGGGCTCTGGCTTGATCAACTAAGCTGCGTGGACTCTCCCCGGCCTGACAGGTGGTGGTAGAGGATTTGTAGGTGGAGCGCGTCAGACCAGAGTGGGAGGGAAAATGTTTCTGAAAGATCTCGTCTCATTCTTTCCTTTCCTTATCACAAATGGTGTGTAAAGGATAACCTGGGTTGAATGGGTACAATGGTGAACGTGCACAACCTCTGCAGAGTTAAAATCTAAGTACTTAGCCGTGTCCCCGGAAACGGACAATTGAGCAGCTGAACGAGGATGTCAACAGAGGATTCCACCATTCCAACTTATAAATTAAAACTTGATGGGTGAACAAGGGTGGAATGAGACAGTGGATTTCATGCCACGGATGTCTCGAATAGAAGAAAAGTGTTTTCAAAAAGTTAGGGAAAAACTTGCTTTCTGCAAAATAGCCTTGAGCTCCACCAGCCAAATAAGCATATAGGTCATAGAGTTTTTCCTCTAAGTGTCCACCATAGTGTCACTTGCCAGTTCCATTTTAATGGTTCTGACCCACGTTGTTGCAATATATATCTTATTGCAGACTGTCCTGATGATGAGTGAAAGTTTTTACTAAGGGTTTTCGAGTCTTCAACCAACATGCTCGCCTGTGGCACATGATGGTGATTGGGGACTCCATGAAGAATAACTTTCCGCTGTTTACTCTGTTCACTGCTAGCTTTACGCTATGCAAATTTGTAATGAATAGTTTCTAAGTCTGGATCAGCGTTGTAATAAATTGATATTTTGTTGTGATATTACATCGTAACTGTGTGTGCAAACGAATCGATCCAGGTATTTGCACTATACACAGGTATCTGCCATATTTTAGGTGCAGGTACACTACAGCTCTTCTCCCAAAGGCTCTTCAGGGGTTGGGTCAGTCCATTCGGCGACGAAGTCAGCCAGCGCTCTTCCTTTGATTACTCTTGTGGTATCAAAGCGCAAATTGAATGGTTGTAGCTCAATGTTCCACCCTGCGATACGATCTGTTACGTTTGGGTTGCGCAGTATTTGCTCCAGGGGAAAATAAGTGACCACTGTGATGGGGTGCGCCTGGAAGTAGTGTCGCAGCTTTCTTGAGGCGATGAGGAGTGCGAGGAGAAGCTTCTGCTCATTGTATACCGCTCGGGAGCATCGCGCAGTACTGTGCTAACGAAGTAGACTAGATGCTCGACGATGGTAGTTCTTGTAGCCTCGGCGTCTTTTGCCTGAGGTGGCCCAGCTTGACTCTCGAGGGGGTTTGCTTCGGGGGCTTGCCCTGTGCCTCGAGGGGGTTGGCCTCAAGGGGCTTGCACTGTGCCTCGAGGGGGTTGGCCTCAGGGGGCTTGCCCTCGAGGTGGTTTGCCTCAGGGGACTCCTCAGCCTGAATTCCTTGCAGCGGTTGACTTAGGGCAGTCCTCTCTTGGGGCTTTGGGCCTGGCGGTGGGTTTGCGAGGGCTGCCCTTTCGTCAAACTCCTTGTCAGGAGGCTTTTCCTTTGGATTTGCTGCACTCTTCTTGTGGAGCACTTGCTCTTCTCTTTCTACCACAAGGACATCACTGGCTGTTTGTGGCGTAGCTGACAAGTACAGCTTCAGGTGCTCGCCATGCCTCGGGGCTACCATCATTGGTGGGTTGGCCAGATATTTCTTTAGGTCCTCAAATGCTTTTTCAGCTTCAGGGGTCCACTTGAAAGTGCCTGTTCTTTTCATGATCTTGAAGAACGGCAGGGCTCTTTCGCCGAACTTGGAGATGAATCGACCCAAGCTGGCCATGCAGCCTGCTAGGCGTTGCATGTCCTTTAGCCTTCGCGGAGGTTGCATGTCTTCTATGGCCTTGATTTTGTTTGGGTTTTCCTCTATGCCCCGATGGGACACGAGGAACCCAAGCAATTTGCCTGAAGGTACTCCAAAGACGCACTTGGCGGGGTTGAGCTTGATGTTCACCTTGCGTAGGCTGGCGAAGGTTTCTGCAAGGTCTCCGAGGAGAGTACTTGCTTCTCGTGATTTCACAACAATGTCATCGACATATGCTTCGGCGTTTCGCCCCATTTGTCCGCCAAGTGCTATCCTCATCAACCTCTGGAAAGTGGCTCCGGCATTTTTCAGGCCGAAAGGCATGCAGACGCAGCAATACACACCGCATGGGGTGAGGAAAGCTGTCTTCTCCTCGTCCTCCTTAGCCATTTTTATCTGGTGATAACCAGAGAAGGCATCGAGGAAACAGAGGAGGTCGCAGCCTGCCGTGGAGTCCACAATCTGGTCTATTCTGGGCATGGGATACGAGTCTTTGGGGCAGGCCTTGTTTACATCAGTGTAGTCGATGCAGAGACGGCCTCCTCCGGCGGGCTTTGGGACTACCACACCATTGGAAAGCCAAGTGGGCCGTGCGACTTCGCGAACGACTTTTGCCGCCTTGAGCTTCTCGACCTCCTTGACGATGAATGCTTGCTTTCGGGGGCTTGGTTTCTTGCTTTTTGCTTGATGGGGCGCGCGTTTGGGTACACGGCCAAGTGGTTCTCGATCACCTCCCTCGGTACACCAAACATATCTGACGGTGTCCATGCGAACATGTCAGAGTTTGCCTGGAGGAAGGCGACGAGCGCGCTTTCCTATTTGGGAGGTAGCGCGGTGCCAATGGTGACGCTAGCCCCCGAGCCTTCAGCCCCCGAGCTGCTGGAGCTCAAAGAGATATTCTTTGTAGCAGTTGCCTCCTGGGAGAACAATTGCTTCTTCTTCTTGGGCCTCTCGAGAGGCTCCAGGTCCTCGTCTGCGGGAAATGCCATGGCGGCAGTCTTGTAGGCCGTCTCAACGGCGCGCGTAGCGTCCAGGACATGCCCACGGATGGTGATCGTGCCGGCGCTGCCGGGGATCTTGACCATGTTGTAGGCATGGTATGTGACGAACATGAACTTCGCGAGCGCGGGGTAGCCGAGGATGGCATTGTATGGCAGCCTGATGTGTGCGACATCGAAATCGATGTGCTCGGTGCGGTAATTCTCCTTGCTCCCGAAGGTGACGGCAAGCCTGATCTGGCCTAGAGGCTCGATCGAGCCGCTGGTGACCCCCGTGAAGGGCCTCGAGGGCGTGAGCCGCTCGTAGGGCACTTGAAGCGCTTCAAACGTATCTATGGAGATGACGTTCAGGCCTGCCCCGCCATCGATGAGAGTCTTGGAGACAGCCACGTTGTCGATGGTGGGGCTGAAGACCAGCGGGAGGGTTCCAACAGTCTTGGTGGACTTGGGGTGGTCCTGAGCGTCGAAGGCGATGGTGTATTGCGACCACTTGAGGGGCCTGGAGGTTTCCGTGCTTGTGAGGGCGGCGTTGAGCCCGCGGGCGAACTGCTTGAACTGGTTGTTCGATTTTGGCGCCTGCGCCCCCCGAGGATGCAAGCAGTGGCGCCCCTCGGGGCTTGGTAGCCGCCCTCTTCCTCGTCAGGGAGGTTGCCGTTCTTTTCCGCGGCGTTGGCCTGGTTTCCAGATGGTTTCTGGTAGCCGCCCTTGCGTCCGCTTCCACGGTAGCCACTGCCTGGACCACGGCTGCCACTGCCCTCTGCTTGCTCGCGCTCCTTGCTTAACCTTTTAAGGTCAAAGCAGGACTCTGTAGAGTGGCCGCGCCTGTTGTGGTAGACGCAGAAAGGGCGGTGGTCATCTTTCCTCTCTCCGGGCTCGGGGGAGTCCCTGCGGGTGCCCTTCGTGTCAGGCTCTGCCGCGAGAACTACGGTGGCCTTGCGCTTGGGCTCCTCCTTCTTTTTCTGGCTCCGGGACCCCTCGGCATGGTTGTCCCCTCTCGAGGACATCTTGACGAAAAGGTGTCCCTCTTCGGCCTTGGCGCACTTGTCTGCCAGGTCGAAAAGCTTCACCACAGAGGTGAGCTTGTCGTGGATACCCAGCTTCTCGAGCATCCTGCTGTTTGTGACGCCCTCGCGGAAGGCGGCGGTGACTTGAGTGTCAGGGATGTTCGGGATCTTGTTGCGCACTTGGCTGAAGCGCTCGATGTACTTGCGGAGCGTTTCATCCATCCTCTGCACCACAGCGCGCTGATCGTTGTGGGTGAGGGCGCGCTCATAGGTCCCCTTGAAGTTGGAGACAAACCTCTTGCAGAGCTCCTCCCACGAGTTCACGGAGCTTCTGCATGAGGGCCAGAAGGGACGCGCTCTCCACGGCGGGGTCGGCCCCGCTGTGCGCGGGTGGTCACGGTGCCGGGCGGCGCACGTGCTCCTCCAGGTGCACGTCGGGTGACGCGGGCGACGCGGGTAGCGCGGGTGTTCACCATGGCGTGGAGACGAGCTTGAAGGTTGTTGACGCGCCTCAATCCCCTACCTGGCGTGCCAAATGTCGGGTTATGACTCCCAAGAATCGGGGGTAGTCACTTCCTGAAGTGTAGTTCGGAAAGTGGATTGAACGCGGAGGTCTAAACCCTCAAGTGGCTCCGCGACGTTGCTCGCCGGACCCGAAGAAGACACACACGACAAAGGAAGACATCGGCTTTTACCCAGGTTCACGGCCCTCGTGGGGAGGTAAAACCGCTACTCCTGCTTGTCTGTATTAGATGTGGAAGGTTACAGTACAGTGGAGATTGCTGGAGGTCCCCTTGAGGCAGTTCTTGCCTGGGGAGGGAAACGATAGTCTTCTTCCTCCTCCGGCCATAGGCTATCCTAACCGGTGTTGCTAGGGTTTACAAGGGTTTGTAGCACGCAAAGGGCCGACCTTTGCTACGATGGACGTCTTGTCCCTTTTATAGGCGCCTCTGGCCTTCTCCTTCGGCTTGGCCTTCAAGGTGGCTCCCACATGCCAGGGGAAGGGTGGAGCATGAGTCCACCGCTCTCCGTTCGTCCATGGACTCGGTCCATTGTTGATAAAGGTGGGCACGGTGGCCGACCGGCGGCCGACCGCGCTGTACTGCCCGCAGAGGGGGCAGTCTCTGAGGTGGAGCCCACGATGACGTTCTCCGTTGGAGGGTTGCGTCGTCCACCCGCTTTATCGTCAGAGTAGAAGGTCACGGCAGCTAGACAGCAGGTGGAGCCGCTTTATTGACCCCTTTATCACCAAAATGGCAACGGGGGTGCTTGCGTCACCAAGTGGGTGTGCCAGAGGCCACGTGCGTCTTGCCGTACTTCCTAGGCCGCGACGTTTCCCTTCAGGCCTGAGGAGGCCTGAGGGGAGATTCCTGCTGGACCCCCTCGAGGGGGGTTGTCGCCTCGGGATGGCCCCCTGAGGCGAAGGATCCCTTGAGGCCTTCGTTTCCTCTTCAGGCCCTCGAGGGGAGTTGCCTCTCGAGGGTCCCGCCAGGCGGTGACGCCTGGTCCTTAGTCGTTTCGTCCGTTTGGCCTGCGTGCGAGGCCTGGGGGGAATGGGCTCTCCATACCCCAGTTCCCACTAGGCCGACAGATCTGAAATCATGGCACTCGGGCCCTAGTGTCAAGCATAACAAGTTGCAACAATGACGTAAAACACCGATAACGGATACTAGGCACGATGCCCTAACAATCTTGCAGCTATTACATGAGTGATCTTATCCAATCCCTACCATCCCCTCAAGCCTACATCAGTGAATTACTCACTCATGGACGAGGGAAACAAGGATGGTTGATGGAGAGGCGGTGGAGATGACGATGGCGATGATCCCCTTCGATTCCCCGTCTCGGCAGGGTGCCGGAACAGAGACTTGTGGTCCCCAAACTAGGGTTGGCGATGGCGGCGGCGCACGGGTGTGTTCTCTGGAAACGTGTCTATCCTCCCGCGAGGGGGTCGCGAGTGAGTGGCCGAGGTGGCCTCCTCACCTCCTGGCGCGACCAGGTGGGACCCGCGCCACCAGGTGATGAGAGCCCCTCGGGCTTCTCCTCCGTTTGGTCTTCGTGGTTCCTGGTCCTTCTCAGATAAAAAATGACTTCTGGTTGACTTTTGGGCTTTTTCTCTGAAGTTGATATTTCTTCACAAAAAGACACCAGGGTAATTCTGCTGAAAACAACGTTAGTTGCATCCAAAACACACAAATTAGAGGTAAAACAATAGCAAAAGTGTTCGGGAAAGTACATACGTTTTGGACGTATCAATGGCGTGGTGCAATCTTGCTGGAGCGTTGTCGGGCAGCGCTTATGCGGGCAACCCATATTTGTTTCCTGAGGTCCTCAGCCGCAGAGAATTCACGCCCTAGTCGATTTGCTTCGTGCTTTCGAGACGATTCGAGAGGCTGTGACCCGGCGGGTTATCCTTGGAGCGAATGTTGCCTTCGCATATATGAAGAGCCAAGACTCTGGGCGTCCCTCTTTTTCTTCATCTTGGTCAGAGCTTCGACTATCGAATGAAGACATGGAGCGGACTCTTGCTCCTGCTGAGCGGTTGATAAGCCGAGCGCATCAGCAACTGATTGACTCCAACTTACTGCTGAAGGACGAAGATGCTTAGTTTTCGTCTTTGTAGGCTTGTGTTGTATATGATGTACAATGTAGAGATCTAGCCCCCGAGTATAGCTAGCGGGGTTTTGTTTGTATGCCCGCTTATGATAGAAATCCATCATCCATATTTATTGGATGCTTCCTTTGTGACTTGCTCTTTGGGGCATAGTCTCTGAGTGTAGCAAGTATTTTTCTTATGTGTGGCTCTCAAGTGTATTGAGTTGTTTGCGTTTTGTTCTTTGGTGCATGTGCAGCTCCCGAGCGTATCGAGTGGCTGCTCTTTGACTTTTGATATATGTGCAGCCCCCGAGTGTACCGAGTGGTTGCTTTTTGCTATTTTGATATATGTGCAACCCCCGAGTGTATCGAGTGGCTGCTTTTTGCTATTTTGATATATGTGCAGCCCCCGAGTGTATCAAGTGGCTGCTTTTTTTCTTTTTTGATATATGTGCAGCCTCCCGAGTGTATCGAGTGGCTGCTTTTTGCTATTTTGATATATGTGCAGCCCCATAGTGTATCGAGTGGCTGCTTTTCGTTGTAACAATAGATTATGCGAAGAAATTATGGAAAATCTCTTTTCTTTATAAATTTGACCATCAAGCCGCCTCATTAAAAACCTTCCAGTCCCCTTAGGTACCCTGGTAAGGAAAAGAGCGCGTTTGAAACCTGCTGGTCTTTTTGATACATGAGCTTTTGCTACATTGACTGGATGTTTTTGCTAAACGTTGATGACCCTAGTTGGCCACACTCTTCGAGATGTATGCTTCTTCTGGGTGCTGTCGCAACTTTGGCTTGTACTTCCCCTCGTAAGGTTTCCTTGATCCTTGTAGTCGAAATATCAGGGATTCTCCTTGCCGTGAGTCTTTTTGTGACAGTGTGATATGTATTGCGGTAAAGGCTTCGAGTGGTAATGCAGTTTTTGCGTTTTGCTCCTCCGTCTTGTGACTACTGCATATGATGACGCAGTTTGGTGCTCCTTCACTGAAGACGGTAGTGATGTGCTTTGGATTTGTCATCTTGCTTTTGCTTGATATCTCCTTATCAATCGCGGCTGGTACAGTTTTGGTTGGAGGATCTTCTTTGTCTAGTTTCTTCCTGAAAGCTTCTACTGCTCGAGTGGTCTGTGGGCGCCACCTTCTAATTGATCTATGGTTTATGTGCCTGAAGAAAACACCAGGCGGAACCTGCGCCTTTGCTGCTCCAATGTTTGCCAACCTGTTGGCTTGTTTGTTGTGCGTGCACGCTACATGTTGTAGCTCGCAACTGTGGAATCTTCGTTGCCGCATATCGAAGTAATCCTGATATCTGGCCAGTTTGTCCATGTTCATCCTACTTGCACCTGCCGTGTTTTCGTGATTATGCATGAGCTCCGCCGAATGATGATGTTTTGTGCTCTTGATGTTCTTGCTAGTCGCATGCCTTGGAATAGGCCTCCGTAGTCGACTTCGACCTTTGAGGGAGACGGGAAGTCTATCTGCAGTACATAACTTATTCGCTCCCTGTGGGGTGTTATAAGTATCATACCTGCGCCTGTACTTCTGTCATTTTTTTACCCGTCAAAGGTATTGTCCAGGGTTTGGCTTGTGTGCTTTCTTCTTCTGCAGAGTCAACTGTCCATATGGTGTTTACTTCATGTATTATAGCTACGACTGCCCGCTTCTTACGCTCTGGCTCTGTTGAAGTTTACCTTTCGAGTTGTGTCTTGTCTGGGGGTTGCTCTGTTCCAAATGTCTCTGAGATTTTGCAAAAGTCTCTTCACAGTCATCTGGTTTCTGAAAGTTTCCATTGACTGTGATGACTCCTTTTGGACCTGACATTTTGAGTTTAAGGTATGCATAGGGTGGCACCGCCATGAACCTTGCGAAAGCTGGTCGTCCCAATATGGCATGGTATTGTGATTTCCAGTCGATGACGTCGAAGTCAATGAGCTCGCTTCTGAAGTGGGTTGCATCCCCGAATGTGACGTCGAGCTAGATTTTCCCTTTTGGTCATACGGCTTTGCCTGGTACAGTACAGTGGAAAGTATTTGTAGACTGTGAGCGATTTTTTACTGGCATGTTCATTGTACAGAGCGTGTCGGTGAATATTATACTGACGCCACTGCCTCCGTCCATGAATATTTTGGTCATAGTGTATTCTCCGATCTGTCCTTCGAGCACTAGAGCGGCGTGTCTCGGTCGATAGATGGCTGGCGGGTGATCCTCCTGATCAAAAGCATTGTTGTGTCTGATCCTCGCCAGAATTCTATCACCGGGAGTGGAGCCAATACTGCCATATCGACGTTTCTGGTGTGGCGCTTTTGTTGTCTGTCCTTTTGGCTGTGGATATTGAGTGTCCGTATTATGCGGTATGTGATGTATGGCGCCTGCCATTTGCTTAATTGTGTCATGTTGTGGCGGTGGCGGTAATGTTGCGATTGCCTGTGGAGGTGCTATATACGACGTCAGGACAGCCGGTGGTGGTTCTCTCCTTGTCTGCTTCTTGTAATCTATCGCCATTTGTCCGAACTCGCGGCAGCTTCCCATTATATGGTGTGATGTTAATCGTCCAGTCGCAGGATCTATGAACATATGGAGTCTGCACTCGTCCTCCATTTTCTCTTGAAATGACTTCTCCATTTTTGGCTCTGAGTGTCTCTTCCAGTCTTGTCTTCTATTGTTCCCGCGCTGGTCACGGCTTCTATCGTCACGCCGGTCGACCGGTCTGTCGTGTCTGTAGATGCTTCATGTGTCTCGAGGGTCGTCTTGTCGACTGTTATGTCGGTCGTCTTGTTTTTTGTCATCTTGATTATGATCGTCGTGTGAGAACCCAGCTGCCATGAATTTGACTTTGTCTTTGCTGCCGTGATCGTAGTAGCGTCTTCTTTGTTTGTCGTCTCTATCACGGCGATCTCGGCTATCGCGGTGGTCTCGACTGTCTCGCCGGTCGCGGCGAGTGCGGAGTTTTTCTTTGATCTGCGTCTTCGCCATCCGCCCATTCAGTTGCTAGCTTCATGAGTTATGCCTTGTTTTTTGGCTTCTGTTGTCCGAGTGCTTCCCTGAAATCTTTTCTGTAGACTCCATTTGTGAAAGCGTCCATAGCCTTGTCTTCTGATATTGCGCCCATAGAGTTTCGGATGGAGGTCCATCTTCTGATATATGTCCTGAGTGTTTCGTCTGTCTTTTGTCAGCAGGCTCTTAGCTCCTCGAATGTTTTCAACCTTTCGCAGAGAGGGTCAAAATATTTTATGAAGTCCTCCTTGAAGTGGTCCCAGGAGTCATAGGTTCCTTCCGGTAATGACTTGAGCCAGTCGCGGGCTGTACCTTCAAGCATCAGTTGTAGCTATTGCAGTGCCGTCGTTGTTGTTCCTCGTTGGCATATGACTGCCAGTTTGTAGTCCTCTGGCCAGCCTGAGGGTTCTTACTTTGAGTTGAATTTAGGCATGGTTGGTAGGCCAAACTTATTTGGCAACTTTTCTTCTTGGATCCGCCGGGTGAAACATTATGCTCCGCATGGTCCTGCGTTGCGATTGTCGGGTGAGTCACGACTGCCTGATCTCCTGGACCTGCTTCTTGAACGACTTCTTGATCTGCGACGACTAGAACTCTTTCTGGCGCTGCTTCGTTGAGGGTTGCGGCTGTGGCGTCCTCGCGAGTGACTTCTGCTTCGTCCTCAACTTCGTCCATCCACCAGTTCCTTTGCTGCGATTTCTAGAGCCTTCATTTGCTGGAGGTATCTTGCTTCAGCAGGGTCACCCGCTGGTGGCTTTCCCACTTGGAGGTATGCCCCTATGGATATGAGGGTGCATTCTGCTGTTTTGGGGATGGGTATGCCGCTTGAGTCGAACGTTAGGAACGAGTTGTCGAGATTTCGAGTGACTCATGTCCTTTCGTCTTCAGGGATTTTGTCGAATCTGGATCTGCGTCGTCCTTCCGTTCCTCATGTAGAGCTGATAGACAGCTGTCGTCTGCGAGCGCTTGATATGCTTGCTTGCCTTCTTCGTTCCTCGAGTGTTGCTTTGTACTGTTTTAAGCTATGTGATTCCTGCCAGTTGAAGTAATTGTATGTTGCCAGCTCATCTGGAGTTGCGTCTGCTAGCATCATTATGCCATCCTCGATCACCTTTGTTACCTTTGCAGCCATCTCCGCCGTGATATCCAGAGTGGTCGTACCATCTAGCAAAGTGACTGTGCAAGGGTACTCGACAGGCCTCCGACTGACTGCATTTGCTGACGTTTCTGCTGTGGTTGCCACGCAAACCTACCGGGGCATTTGATATGTGTATCTGTAGTCTGCGTGGTATTCATACGTTGCCTCGGTGTCGCTATCCCACTTTGTGCTTGCGTTTTCATTTTTGCTATTTTCATCATCCTCTGTTTGCTGCATATGTTCTTCATAGTCAACGGAATCGTGATGTGGAGATTGGATCTTTAGGTTGGCGAAGTCGGTCAGACGTATGTTGTCTTCGGTAGGCTCGTCATATTCGGAGAGGTGGAAGCTTTCTTCTGGGGCGTCGATCTGCATATGATCTTCGATTGGATTGGTATGAAGAGTTGACTGTACTTCTTCTATTTCGTTTTGCATCATGAACTCGTTGAATTTCCTTGTGGACATGGATCGTACTATGGATGAGATTGGATCGATCTGTGATGTTGTAGCTCCTACGCTTCCAGCCGAAGCCATTGATATAACCATATCGTCGACGGAGGTAGCCGATTGTCCTTCGACTTCGGGAAACTCATCTGCCATGAATTTGTTTAATTCTGCTGATGACATCGAATCCGTGGGGGATTTTGGTGGCGGGATCAGATCGAGTTGTGATGGGGTATCCTCCTTGTTTGCTGAAGACGCGACCTCAGTCGGTCTCTCCTGGAGTGGCTTGGTTGCGATCTGTTCGGCTAGATCCTGCACACCAAATTGATCAACAAAAAAGTTATGTTCCCCAATGGTTAGATCAAAACCTGAATTGACATTGGAGTAAATCTCTTGAGCTTCGGGTGAGTATGGCCTGATCCTAGCTGGTGAAGTTGCTTTTGGCGAGTGGTCGCCTATGAGCTGAATGTGATCTGCTCTCGCTGATGTGCATCCCTTTGAAGAAGTCGGCGGGTCGCCGTTTGAAATTTGGACCGGAAAATTCATAGATCCAACACTACCTATTCCCACATACGACGCCAATTGACGAGGGATGTATGAAGGGGTTACGGTGCAGAAAACAATAATTTTTCTAGCGAACGAAACCCTAACTAGCCAGGATCTATCTATCTAGTACATGCGATAACGGTGGCGGAACGGGTTACATTACCTCCATGTAGACCGATAGCGGGGATTACGCTCCCGCACAAGCGTTGACGATGAAGTCGTACGTAGCCGACCTCGAGGTCGCGAAGAACTTGCCGCGATGTCGAAGTCGATGACGCCGGGGTGTCGATGATGATCTGCGTCGACGGGCGTCGGGCGGAAGAAGGCAGAGCGCCAGCACCGGGGCTGGTGCGCCGGCAGCAGAGGGGAGGGAGGCGCGGCGGCTGCAGGGGCGAGATGACGTCGCCCAGGCTACTCAAAAGGAGTTACCTCCAAGCACTCACAAACATACGGAGCTTAGCGACAACCCCCGGTCATTCAGATCCAGCTGAAATCGCAGGGGTAGATCTTATCTGGAATTCCGCAGAGCAACGACGCTCTGCGGTATAGCTTAGGTGGAGAGAGGGGGCAAAACGGGCGGAGAAACAGCTCGGCCGGCCTGCATACAATTAATTGTATTTTTCAATGAATTAAATAAATTAATATGCCTTGCTATATAAAGGGGGAAGGGGGTGTGCAAACCCCTTGGCTCCCCCATGTGGGACTAAAGGAGGAGAGGGGAGGGGGGGTTCGGCCGAACCCCCCTTGGGCTTTCCTACTCCTAGTCCAACTCGGACTAGGAGGCCCAAGCCTCCCTTCCTTGTGGGGTGCGGCTCCCCCCTCTTGGGCCCTCTTAGGGCCCATGTAGGTGGGAGCCCCCCCTTTTTCCTTTATTAATTAATATTAAATTAATATAAAATTCCCATTAATTCATAATTAATATATTTATATATAATTCAATATCCCATGACTCTGAAACTATTTTGGAACCACCCGAACAACTTTCGGACATTCCCGGAACCATTCCATACCTTCCCGGAACTCCTTCCGGACCACCGGAACTCTTTCCGGATTATTTCTCTCTCTCCAACAAATTCCTATAATATTCCAGAACCTATCTCCTGGCGTCGCTAAGACCTTAAGTTTGTTACGCTACGGTTCGAGAACACTCCAGACATGGTTGAGACACTCCGCTCACCAATGACCGTCAGGGATACCTGGAAGTATATGACGACCCCTGTGCATTCCACGAATATCGTCGTTGAACCATAAATATGACATTCATTCCCTTTGTCTCTACGATACTACCTTGTTCGAGATATGATTGTAGACACACCGATGTCTTTGTTGTATCTCGTTACCGACGAAGGTTATTAACTCGTCTGCGATATTACATCTCCATGACCTAGTCATAAGCTGCGCAGCTATATAGATGCAATATCACCGAGTGGGCCCAGAGTATCTTTCCATTACAAGAATGAACAAATCCCGCTCTTGATCCTTACGTCTTGATGCTCTTTCGGAATACCCAAGATGGACACCGTTATTGTCATGCTATATAAGACACAACGTTTGATGCTCTCAAAGCACCCCTACGAAGCATTAATAAGTACGGTCTCACGGTCTAAGGAATAAGCAATCATATTCTTATCTATTGCAAATGACAAACATCGTAATACGATCTTATTGCAATACTTTGCGTATGTCCATCACCTTATTCAACTAACAAGATGACCCCATTGTCAACCGACGTCATTGTCCTTGATCGGGAATCTCGATCAACTGTTGCCCAATGGACTAGCTCGTATAGAGGCTTGCTAGGGACCTGGTTGTCTATGTATCACACGTGTATTAATAATTCCGATTAATACAGTTATAGCATAATACACAAACCTATTATAAACTTATGAGATAATGCAATAAATACTACTTATTTATTTGCCTCTAGGGCATATCTCCTTCAATGTACCCATCAATACCCATGGTTGCTAGCCTAGGGTGAGAGTTATGAGGTAGAGAACGTGTAGTGTTGGTAGATTTGTCAGCTGACAAGCGGGATTTACCCAGGTTCGGGGCCCTTGTAACATCCCAAATTTGTACTTTCCTATAATGGTATGCTTGTGTTGTAATATAGTGTGACATCATGCATATTTCTTTTTGTTTTGCATTTCAATTAAATAAATTACTTTCAAAATTTTAAATCCCATATTTAAATTCAAATGCTTTTCTTTTATTTCAAATAAAGTTTCAAATTACTTATAAATAATTAAACCAATAATTAATATGTCTAATTTGAAACTATCAAAAATTGCTCAAAAGTTTTTATGAGGTTCCCTTTCTGATTTGTTTTAAAAATACAAATCCAGAAAAGTTCTAAAAGGAAAAAGAATACAAAAAAAAAGGAGGTGGAGCCCTCCTGGCCGAACTGGGCCAACTTCGGCCCAGCAACCAGCCAGCCCGACCCAGCTCCTTCATCCCCCACCTCCGTACGCCTTTCCAGCGAGGCAGAGAGGACGCCATGGCGTGGAGTCGCTGCGCCTTGCCCCCACCGCGCTGCCCCACGGCCACCTGCCCTACCTGCTCCCTCTCCTCCTTATCTCCTGCGCCGAACCCTAGGTTTCCTTCCCTCTTCTCACGCCACCGCCGCCCCCCCTTTCTTTTTCTTCTTCTCTTCCTCCACAAAAGCCGACGGAGCCGCTCGGAAAAATCGATGGCGCCCCGTCACCGTGCTGCTCGCCGTGCTAGGAGGAGGCCAGGGACGGTTACGCCGCAGCAACCTCGTCCCCCGCGCTGAATTCCAGGAGCCGAAGCCACCGGGAGCCTCTCCGTCGAGGGCATCTTCCCCGAAGCCGGCCACGGCTTCCTCTCCTCTACCCCGACACCGTCCTCTCCCGCCGTCGCTCGTCGAACCGTCTCGCCCCGCCATCACGCTCCTCAAGGTGAGAGGCTTCCTCTCCCCCGTTTCCCCCCTCCGTTGGCGAGCCGTAGCGCCCCATCCGCCGGCGCCGAAGTCCGCCATGGCCACGGCCACGACACGAACCGCACGCCTCTGTCGAGCACGCACCCGAGGACCCCGTGCCTCCCCGCGACATCTGGTTACGGAAAAGAACCCCCCGCACCCCAAGCACACACCACGCACACACACGGCAGGCGCAACGCCGCCCAAACGTGGTCGCCGCCGGCAAAATCCTCCGCCGCGCGCATAGTCCCCGTAAGTTCAGTTTCGTCAGAAGTTTTCAGCGCCGCGGTTCCGTTTAAAAGTAATGCTATGTCCTTTTGGTTAACATCACTCGATCCATTCCCAGTGGCTAGCGCAGCCGTGTGCTCTGCTCCCCCCAGTCGCGAGTTCGAATCCCTGGCTAGTTGAATAAAAGCCAATCTTTTTAATTGCTTCCGGGTCCCTGACATGTGGGTCCCCCTGTCATCCACTCTAGAGACAGATCAGTCTGGAAATTTACACAGAGCCCCCTACACTTCCTGCCTAGCTTTTTAACCCTCACAGAAATTTCTCACATCACGAACAGGTCCCTGGAAAATTACAGAAACAACCCTAGAACAAAAAAATGTAATAACTTTATTTGTATAACTCCAAATTAAATAAACTTTATATGTTTTTATATCAGAAAAATGCAATAAACATTAATATCACATTCTTATGTCATTTTGCATCATTTATTTTAAATGCTTACTTTAATTTAACAAATGCACTTAAACAATTAAATATGGAATATGTGGGGTAATAAATATAAAATGCCCTAATTCCATTTAATTTACTCATATCTTTTATACCATGTCTTGCTATGCTAATAAACATTTAATTTGATGTGTAGATAAATAATTTGCACTTAAATAATAAATATGGAATGTGTTGGGCAAATATTTATTTATTGCCTATTCCATTTAAATTAATTAGATCACCATGCCATGTTATATATGTTAAACAACATTTAACTTGTTGGTTACACAAATAACTTGCACCATAATTAATTGCCGGGATTTCATCCCCGCATTAATATGACCTAACCATCTCATACCATATTGCAATATCATTTGATTGCGCATTTGCTTTGTATTGATTATGTTTCCTATTGTCTGTGTTTTGCTCTTCTCTGGGTAGACGACGACGTGTCTGCTGCCGATACTTTCATCCTTGAGTTTTCAGCTTTTGTGCCGGGCCACAAGCTGCCAGGCAAGCTTTTGCTAACCGGTTACACGATTGTCGGGTTTTCATTCCTGCCTTTTGATCTATGCTATCCTAGTTATCGATTCTTGAATTACGATCCCATCATATGTTTATCCTGCAGCCCATACCGCTTTATCCCCACATCCCATAACCTGTTGTATGTTTATCTGTTAGCCTTGCGAGTCGTAGTGCATGCTTAAGGTTGGTTCTGCGAGTCTGTTTGTCCTATGTCATTTATACTTAGCATGATAGATTGTCTACTTTAATAAAATACTATCTTTGTTGGGGTATTCTAATTAAAAGATAAGGCACCGGCGGAAGGCCTTGCGAGGTGCTTTGTTCTGCTAAGTGTCGACCTAGGGACTCAGTTCTTGTCCTCGGATCCAATTTTGAGCGCACTAACCGCTTGTGGGAGGCCCTATGGAGCCCCCCGCGGCTTCGATCTAATCCGCTTCTTATCCAGGGCGCCGCAAGTAGTTCGGGCTTTCCATTTGATGCATGCATATGGTTACCTAACGATCTCATGATGATGGAGTAGTCGATTCTCATATAGGGTGGCACGTTCTTAGAGTGCTATGAAGGTCGCATCCCGCGGGCACTGGACCTGATTAGCCGTGCACACAATCATGCGGTTCCCTGGATGGGTCGTAGAGAAGAGATTTGCCGTGTTGAGATGCCCTACCTTCTGGCTTGCTTTTGGGGTTGATCGAACGAGTACGGGTCCAGTAGTGCACCCCTGCAGGGTATAATCTTATCGATGAGCCGTGTCCACGGTTATGGACGACTTGGTGATGATGCTGGCTAACAAGATCATAGACAACTTACACCTAATCATTGTTAATTAACCTGACTAGTAATATAGAATTATTTTCACAATAACTGGTAACAAAAAATTGTCCAAGGTGTGAGTAATTCCCGAATTGCTTCCTCATACTTGGTTGAGGGGGTTAATTCGAGAATGGGTTATGATTGGTGTTAGTTGTAGATGGTTAACTTATGCGCTCTCTTATCCCTCTCTAACTTAGACGGAAGTTGTAGCGTGTCTCTATTAGGTTGCTAGTGCTGCTGCCGCTAAGTCCACTTAACCCCATATTTTGGGAGTCTTACAGTTTTGTAACCTGTTAGCTTAAGCTTGTTCGATACGCTTCGGTGTATTGACCCGTTCGCGGGCTGTGGTTTTTCTGCAGTTGAGGAGTCTTCGCCCGACCAGGTTGGTGGATACTACGTGGAGTTCGACGACGAGATCTGCGACGAGTAGTTAGAGTTCCCCTGGGCTACTTCCTGGTGGACTGCGTGGATGGGCCTTCTTTTTCGTTTCGGCCTTGAGCCCTTTGCTTCTTGTCTGTACTCAGACCGGTTTGTTTCCGCTGCTTGATGTAATGTTGGGACATGTGTCCTCTGATTGGTGCCATTTGATACATTTTGCTCAGTGAGAGCTTTTGGATATTATTTCCTTTCTTTGTGTCTTAGGTTTATTCTGTGGTTTCGACTTGTTAAAAATCCGACTCGTATACCATGTGTGTATGGTTGAAGTATACGAGTTGGAAGACTTTTTGGGTTCTTGCGTGCACAATCTGGAAACGTATGTGACGTTGGGATCGCCAAGAACTGTCGGCCGATGATCCATTCTGAGCATGGCCTGATTCTTCCTGGGATTGGTAACCCCAGTATGTTCTTGGTTGTGTGGCCCAACCGATACGTTTTGTTTGTGTAACTTGAATTCAGGGTCTGACAGTTGGTATCAGAGCTTAAACGCCCTCAGGTTGCCTTCTACTGGTCGTTGTTTGAGTCTAGAAAAATATTTTTGTAGTTATCAGGAAATTCTTAAACGTGAGAGTAGGAATTCTGTTCTTTTACTTCTTTCCCCACCCACCCTCCCTGTTCTCTGGTAAGGAAGTGTTACGATATTTCCCTTCTCACCTTAATTTTAAAATTAGGACATCACATGTTCTGGGTTTCTGTAGTACCATAGTTGCAGGTGTCTTCAAGGTGGTGCTTTTGCTTCATCAGTTATCAACCTCTTCGGCTACGTTCAGTTTCATTCTTGAATCAATCAGTTGTTTCTCCTCTTTTGGTGGAGTTACGTCAAGCTCAATTGGTGTTTCCTCGTTCTAGTGCTAGGCTTCGTTCTTACCTCTCTTTAAACCTTTCTGGAAGTAAACAAAGTGGCGTACCATGATGGATGGCCATGTCTGGTTCCTTGTGGTCTCTTCTAAGCAATCTGAAGTTTTTCCTTTAAAGCGCTTACATTGGATTTTATTTATCCGATTGTGGTGTTAACGTTGTATCCTCCTCAGGATGGAGAGTGGCGTAGAAGATACTCAAATGCCATCCGAAATGAGGAAAGTGCTGTCTCAGATGACGCAAGTTTTGGGTCACATTCAGCAAAACCAAAACCAGGGCAACTGCCGTGTGACAATTGTAGAGTTCCTCCAGCTCAAAACCACGCACGTTTGATGTTCCCTCTGAGCCACTGGATGCTGATGACTGGCTGCGTGAGATGAACAATGCTCTGGCTGTTTCTCATGTGTCCGATGAGGACCGTGTTCCGTTTGTGTCCTATCTTCTCCGCGGAAAATCCATGTCTTGGTGGGAGAACTTCCAACAGTTACGAGCACCAGGTGTTGTTATCACTTGGGATGAGTTCAAGGAGGCTTTCAAACGCCACCATATTCCCGATGGGGTCATGGAAAGAAAGCGTGATGAATTCTACGACTTGACTCAGGGAAGCATGTCTGTGCTGGACTATCAAGCTGAGTTCAACCGTCTGGCTCGCTATGCTCAAGATGAGGTATCAACTGATGCACAGAAGCAAGCCAAATTTCGCAGAGGTCTAAGCCCAAATCTGAAGTATGCACTCACCTTGTTCAAGTGCGTTAACTTTGAAGAGCTCGTGAACACAGCTCTCCGGGAGGAATTTGGTCGTGAGATGTTTGAAGAATCTCGAAAACATGCTCTTGAAGGTGCTGCTTCTTCAGCAAACACCATGCCTCCACAGAAGCGTAGGCTTTGGGTTCCATATGCATCTCCAACTCAACACACCTATCTTCCGAGCCCTTTAGGGTTCACTCCTCGTCCTCCATCCGTAATGTTTCCTACAAGAGGTTCTCAAGCTCAGAAAAGGGCAAGTGTTCAAATTCCGCCAAAACCAGTGACTTCAAAAACCTGCTTCAAGTGCGGTGATCCAGGCCATATCTCTATCCATTGTCCACAAAACAAGCTTCATAAGCAACAAGCTCTTTCTCCTCCAACACAAGCTTTAGTTTGTGCTCTCCCCAGCAATTTGCCTACAGCTAGGAGTGGAAGGGTGAACCACCTCAACGCCAAAGAGGCAGAGGAAGCTCCAGAAGTTGTAATGGGCAAACTCCTAGTTAACTCTTTTCCTGCTAAGGTATTGTTCGATACTGGAGCATCTCATTCTTGTGTGTCAGTAACCTTCGCTGAAACAACGAAGCTGCCTCTAGATCCCTTATCTATTCCACTCGTGATCCATTCTCCGGGAACGCAAATGCAGACTTCTATGGTAAGCCATGGAAACCAAATTCAAATTGGAGGTCATTTGTTCCTGGCTTCCTTAATTCTTCTGGGTAACTCAGACATTGATGTCATTCTAGGCATGGATTGGTTGAAGGCCAACAAAGCTAAGATAGACTGTTCCACAAAGACTGTAACTCTTTCTCATCCTTCTGGACAGATAGTCTATTCTCCAAATCGAACCTCTTCAGCTCAGCTTTGCGCTCTCAATGTTCATCCTCTTCCTGCTATGGAAGATATACCGGTGGTCCGAGACTTTCCTGACGTCTTTCCTGAAGAATTGTCAGGCATGCCGCCTGACAGAGCCGTGGAGTTCGTTATTGAACTAGAACCAGGCACTGCTCCTATCTCCAAACGTCCTTACAAGATGGGCCCCAAAGAACTGGCTGAACTTAAGAGACAGCTAGAGGAGTTGGAAAGTAAAGGTCATATCCAACCTAGTACTTCTCCTTGGGGTTGTCCTACTCTGTTTGTCAAGAAGAGGGACACGACTGAGCGACTGGTTGTCGACTACCGTCCTCTGAAGAAGAAAACCATCAAGAACAAGTATCCCCTTCCTCGCATCAATGACCTGTTTGATCAACTCGCTGGTGCTAAGGTTTTCTCCAAGTTGGACTTGAGGTCAGGTTATCACCAGATCAAGATCCGCAAAGAAGACATTCCTAAGACAGCTTTCACCACTCGTTATGGTCTCTATGAGTACACTGTCATGTCTTTCGGTCTCACAAATGCTCCGGCGACTTTCTCACGTCTCATGAACTACGTTTTCATGGAATACCTCGATAAGTTCGTGGTAGTCTATCTCGATGACATTCTTATCTATTCCAAAACCGAGGAAGAACACGGAGAACATCTACGTCTTATCTTGTTGAAACTCCAAGAACATCGTCTCTACGCCAAGTTCTCGAAGTGTGAATTCTGGCTTCCTAAAGTATCTTATCTTGGTCATGTCATCTCTTCTGAAGGCATTTCTGTTGATCCAGAAAAAGTGAAGGCCATTGTTGAATGGTTGCCTCCTACATCAGTGAAACAAGTCAGGAGTTTCCTTGGCATGGCTAGCTATTGCCGCCGATTTGTTGAGAACTTCTCCAAAATCGCTAAGCCTCTCACCGATCTTACTAGGAAGGATAGAAAGTTCCTTTGGACTCCAAAGTGTGATGAGAGCTTCAATCTCTTGAAAACTAAACTCACTTCTACTCCTATTCTAGTTGGCCCAGATACTTCCAAACCATTCCAAATCTTCTGCGATGCATCTCTTCAAGGACTAGGCGCAGTGCTCATGCAAGAACGCAAAGTTGTGGCTTATGCATCTCGCCAGTTGCAGCCTCATGAGCTCAACTATCCTACACATGATCTTGAACTTGCAGCAATCATGTATGCCCTCAAGGCGTGGAGACCTTATTTGTTGGGGCACAGCTGTGAGATCTTCACTGATCACAAGAGTCTCAAATATCTCTTCACTCAACCAGATTTGAACCTCAGGCAAACAAGGTGGCTTGAGAAACTCTCAGATTATGATCTTACCATCTCTTACACTCCAGGCAAAGCTAATGTAATGGCTGATGCTCTCAGTCGCAAGTCCTATTGCAACAACCTCATGGTTGAGGACATCCAACCTCCTCTTCATGAAGAATTCAAGAAACTCAATCTTCAAGTCGTTCCTTCTGGTTATCTTGCAAACTTGATTGCCACTCCTACACTTGAGGATAAGATCCGTGCCGCACAGTTGCGTGATTCTGGTGTCAAGAATATCAAAGACAACATTGGCAAGGATAAGTACAAGAGTTTCTCTCTCGATGACAAGGGTACCTTGCTGTTTGAAGAACGCATTGTAGTGCCCAAGCTTGACAGCTTAAGACAGATCATTCTCAAGGAGGCTCATGATACTCCGCTTTCTATCCACCCTGGCAGCACAAAGATGTACCAGAATCTCAAGTCAATCTATTGGTGGACCAGGATGAAGCGTGAAATTGCTCGCTATGTGTCTCATTGTGATGTTTGCTGTCGTGTCAAGGCAGTTCATCAGAGACCACCTGGACTTCTTCAACCACTGCAAATTCCTGAGTGGAAGTGGGACAAGATTGAGATGGACTTCGTTACTGGGTTTCCAAAGTCCAAGAAAGGCAACGATGCAATCTTTGTTGTCATTGATCGTCTCTCCAAAGTGGCTCACTTCTTCCCAGTCAAAGAGACAGTATCAGCTAGTCAGTTGGCAGAACTCTATATGACAAGACTGGTTCCTTTACATGGTGTCCCTTTGGCAATAAGCTCAGATCGTGGAAGTATCTTCACTTCTCGATTTTGGGATAGCTTTCAGAAAGCCTTGGGTACCAAACTTCTATTCAGCACAGCTTACCATCCGCAGACAAGTGGACAGGTGGAAAGAGTGAATCAAATTCTGGAGGATATGCTCAGAGCTTGTGTTATCTCCTTTGGCATGAAATGGGAGGATTGCCTTCCGTATGCTGAGTTCTCCTACAACAACAGCTTCCAAGCAAGTCTAGGCATGGCTCCCTTCGAAGCTCTCTATGGCCGCAAATGCAGAACTCCTCTGAATTGGTCTCAAGCTGGTGAACGTCAATTCTTTGGCCCTGATATTATCCAAGAGGCTGAAGAAAAGGTTCGCATCATTCGTGACAATCTGAAGATTGCCCAGTCTCGGCAGAAAAGCTATTATGATAGCAAGCACAGGGACATGGTCTATGCACCTGGTGATCAAGCTTACCTTCGTGTCACTCCTCTGAGAGGCACGCAACGTTTTGGCATCAAAGGCAAACTCGCTCCGCGTTATGTTGGGCCTTTCAACGTTCTTTCAAGGCGTGGTGAATTGGCTTACCGTCTGGAACTTCCTCCAAACCTCTCCAAAGTGCACGATGTCTTCCACGTGTCACAACTCAAGAAGTGCTTCCAAGATCCAGAACGTGCAGGTGATCATGGATCTATTGAACTTCGAGAAGATCTCTCTTATGTGGAACAACCGATTCGCATTCTTGACGAAGCTGAACGTCGCACCCGTAACAACACTGTCAAGTTCTACAAGGTTCAATGGTCTCATCATTCTGACAAGGAAGCTACATGGGAACGCGAAGACCACCTCCGTGCCGAGTATCCCGACCTCTTCGTTGCTCCATGAAGAATCTCGGGGCGTGATTCCTTTGAGGGGGGGAGTGTTGTAACATCCCAAATTTGTACTTTCCTATAATGGTATGCTTGTGTTGTAATATAGTGTGACATCATGCATATTTCTTTTTGTTTTGCATTTCAATTAAATAAATTACTTTCAAAATTTTAAATCCCATATTTAAATTCAAATGCTTTTCTTTTATTTCAAATATAGTTTCAAATTACTTATAAATAATTAAAACAATAATTAATATGTCTAATTTGAAACTATCAAAAATTGCTCAAAAGTTTTTATGAGGTTCCCTTTCTGATTTGTTTTAAAAATACAAATCCAGAAAAGTTTTAAAAGGAAAAAGAATACAAAAAAAAAGGAGGTGGAGCCCTCCTGGCCGAACTGGGCCAACTTCGGCCCAGCAACCAGCCAGCCCGACCCAGCTCCTTCATCCCCCACCTCCGTACGCCTTTCCAGCGAGGCAGAGAGGACGCCATGGCGTGGAGTCGCTGCGCCTTGCCCCCACCGCGCTGCCCCACGGCCACCTGCCCTACCTGCTCCCTCTCCTCCTTATCTCCTGCGCCGAACCCTAGGTTTCCTTCCCTCTTCTCACGCCGCCGCCGCCCCCCCTTTCTTTTTCTTCTTCTCTTCCTCCACAAAAGCCGACGGAGCCGCTCGGAAAAATCGATGGCGCCCCGTCACCGTGCTGCTCGCCGTGCTAGGAGGAGGCCAGGGACGGTTACGCCGCAGCAACCTCGTCCCCCGCGCTGAATTCCAGGAGCCGAAGCCACCGGGAGCCTCTCCGTCGAGGGCATCTTCCCCGAAGCCGGCCACGGCTTCCTCTCCTCTACCCCGACACCGTCCTCTCCCGCCGTCGCTCGTCGAACCGTCTCGCCCCGCCATCACGCTCCTCAAGGTGAGCGGCTTCCTCTCCCCCGTTTCCCCCCTCCGTTGGCGAGCCGTAGCGCCCCATCCGTCGGCGCCGGAGTCCGCCATGGCCACGGCCACGACACGAACCGCACGCCTCTGTCGAGCACGCACCCGAGGACCCCGTGCCTCCCCGCGACATCTGGTTACGGAAAAGAACCCCCCGCACCCCAAGCACACACCACGCACACACACGGCAGGCGCAACGCCGCCCAAACGTGGTCGCCGCCGGCAAAATCCTCCGCCGCGCGCATAGTCCCCGTAAGTTCAGTTTCGTCAGAAGTTTTCAGCGCCGCGGTTCCATTTAAAAGTAATGCTATGTCCTTTTGGTTAACATCACTCGATCCATTCCCAGTGGCTAGCGCAGCCGTGTGCTCTGCTCCCCCCAGTCGCGAGTTCGAATCCCTGGCTAGTTGAATAAAAGCCAATCTTTTTAATTGCTTCCGGGTCCCTGACATGTGGGTCCCCCTATCATCCACTCTAGAGACAGATCAGTCTGGAAATTTACACAGAGCCCCCTACACTTCCTGCCTAGCTTTTTAACCCTCACAGAAATTTCTCACATCACGAACAGGTCCCTGGAAAATTACAGAAACAACCCTAGAACAAAAAAATGTAATAACTTTATTTGTATAACTCCAAATTAAATAAACTTTATATGTTTTTATATCAGAAAAATGCAATAAACATTAATATCACATTCTTATGTCATTTTGCATCATTTATTTTAAATTCTTACTTTAATTTAACAAATGCACTTAAACAATTAAATATGGAATATGTGGGGTAATAAATATAAAATGCCCTAATTCCATTTAATTTACTCATATCTTTTATACCATGTCTTGCTATGCTAATAAACATTTAATTTGATGTGTAGATAAATAATTTGCACTTAAATAATAAATATGGAATGTGTTGGGCAAATATTTATTTATTGCCTATTCCATTTAAATTAATTAGATCACCATGCCATGTTATATATGTTAAACAACATTTAACTTGTTGGTTACACAAATAACTTGCACCATAATTAATTGCCGGGATTTCATCCCCGCATTAATATGACCTAACCATCTCATACCATATTGCAATATCATTTGATTGCGCATTTGCTTTGTATTGATTATGTTTCCTATTGTCTGTGTTTTGCTCTTCTCTGGGTAGACGACGACGTGTCTGCTGCCGATACTTTCATCCTTGAGTTTTCAGCTTTTGTGCCGGGCCACAAGCTGCCAGGCAAGCTTTTGCTAACCGGTTACACGATTGTTGGGTTTTCATTCCTGCCTTTTGATCTATGCTATCCTAGTTATCGATTCTTGAATTACGATCCCATCATATGTTTATCCTGCAGCCCATACCGCTTTATCCCCACATCCCATAACCTGTTGTATGTTTATCTGTTAGCCTTGCGAGTCGTAGTGCATGCTTAAGGTTGGTTCTGCGAGTCTGTTTGTCCTATGTCATTTATACTTAGCATGATAGATTGTCTACTTTAATAAAATACTATCTTTGTTGGGGTATTCTAATTAAAAGATAAGGCACCGGCGGAAGGCCTTGCGAGGTGCTTTGTTCTGCTAAGTGTCGACCTAGGGACTCAGTTCTTGTCCTCGGATCCAATTTTGAGCGCACTAACCGCTTGTGGGAGGCCCTATGGAGCCCCCCGCGGCTTCGATCTAATCCGCTTCTTATCCAGGGCGCCGCAAGTAGTTCGGGCTTTCCATTTGATGCATGCATATGGTTACCTAACGATCTCATGATGATGGAGTAGTCGATTCTCATATAGGGTGGCACGTTCTTAGAGTGCTATGAAGGTCGCATCCCGCGGGCACTGGACCTGATTAGCCGTGCACACAATCATGCGGTTCCCTGGATGGGTCGTAGAGAAGAGATTTGCCGTGTTGAGATGCCCTACCTTCTGGCTTGCTTTTGGGGTTGATCGAACGAGTACGGGTCCAGTAGTGCACCCCTGCAGGGTATAATCTTATCGATGAGCCGTGTCCACGGTTATGGACGACTTGGTGATGATGCTGGCTAACAAGATCATAGACAACTTACACCTAATCATTGTTAATTAACCTGACTAGTAATATAGAATTATTTTCACAATAACTGGTAACAAAAATTTGTCCAAGGTGTGAGTAATTCCCGAATTGCTTCCTCATACTTGGTTGAGGGGGTTAATTCGAGAATGGGTTATGATTGGTGTTAGTTGTAGATGGTTAACTTATGCGCTCTCTTATCCCTCTCTAACTTAGACGGAAGTTGTAGCGTGTCTCTATTAGGTTGCTAGTGCTGCTGCCGCTAAGTCCACTTAACCCCATATTTTGGGAGTCTTACAGTTTTGTAACCTGTTAGCTTAAGCTTGTTCGATACGCTTCGGTGTATTGACCCGTTCGCGGGCTGTGGTTTTTCTGCAGTTGAGGAGTCTTCGCCCGACCAGGTTGGTGGATACTACGTGGAGTTCGACGACGAGATCTGCGACGAGTAGTTAGAGTTCCCCTGGGCTACTTCCTGGTGGACTGCGTGGATGGGCCTTCTTTTTCGTTTCGGCCTTGAGCCCTTTGCTTCTTGTCTGTACTCAGACCGGTTTGTTTCCGCTGCTTGATGTAATGTTGGGACATGTGTCCTCTGATTGGTGCCATTTGATACATTTTGCTCAGTGAGAGCTTTTGGATATTATTTCCTTTCTTTGTGTCTTAGGTTTATTCTGTGGTTTCGACTTGTTAAAAATCCGACTCGTATACCATGTGTGTATGGTTGAAGTATACGAGTTGGAAGACTTTTTGGGTTCTTGCGTGCACAATCTGGAAACGTATGTGACGTTGGGATCGCCAAGAACTGTCGGCCGATGATCCATTCCGAGCATGGCCTGATTCTTCCTGGGATTGGTAACCCCAGTATGTTCTTGGTTGTGTGGCCCAACCGATACGTTTTGTTTGTGTAACTTGAATTCAGGGTCTGACAGCCCTCGAGTGAGATAACACCCTTACGTCCTGCTTGTCTGTTATTGATTGTGAATATGCGGCGAGTACAGGGTTCTAGCAATTTGTCGATCTTACTAGGGTTTGGCGACTCTGGTTGAGCGTGTCTTTGATCGGTCGCCCTCCTGTCCTTTATATAGTGGTACAGGTCTCGGGTCGTAACCGACTAGGACTACATTTATGGAAAGTACTACCGACTATGCTATCTATGGTAGAAGTCTTTGACTTGGGCTTTGTTTGTTGGGCTTCTTCAGCCTATTGACAATTGGGCTTTAGTCGTTACGTGTACCAGGTACGCACACGAAGGGGTACCCATTTGGTATAACCTCGTCATTAGCCCCCGAGTGCTTGGCTAATTCAGAGAATTAGTCATAGACTCACTACATAGTGCACGTCTCATGTTTTATGCTTTTGATATGATATTTCCTCGTTTTTGTTTGATTATGAACTATGCCAAAGGATTTCGACTGATTAGGCCTGGAATTATTCAATAAGTCAAAACCAGTTAACTGCACTTGGGCAAAACCTTACTAGTCTTTCAATCAGGTTCGAGTCTTTGGGCTCGAGCCTGGAACATACTGGACGGACTTGTCTCAGGCCAGTCGATGGACTTACTGTTTTTGTTCTGAAGTTTAAATCTGCTACCCGGTGCGTCCGCCATGGTTTTCATCACATCTGTTGATACGGAAATATCTAGGATTAAACACTACTGGAGTGATCCTCGGCCCACTCGACTGATCGATGGGTCTTACCTTTGTATTTTTTGTATACAACATCCGAGGTATCATCGACTGATTTTCACCCGGGGATTCTTATGTTTTTAATGCTTTTGATTCTATCGGGTGCACGACAGTGCTCCCGATGGGAGTAGCCCCCGAGATTGTGCTTTATTGCTTACAGTAGAGGATAATCTCAATTTGCATTTTGCCAGTCGAATATTGTTTGTCTTCTCCGGATGGGAGTTTTCCACTCGACCATCTTTATGCATTTGCTTTGTATTTTGGGCAGATCGATGTTTTCGTCGGTGTGATCCGATCTAGCGGAGCCGGTAGAGAACAGTATGATCCGGAGTTTGAATCAGATTCTGGGTCAACCACGATGGCCCAGACGGACGGAGAAGAGTCGGTTGGATCGCCAGAATTTGAAGCCACCACCAAAGAGGGAGAGTCGACGATCCGAGTCATGCAGGATTCCATCATCACCCCTACCAATATGTCAGATCTGGATACAGATACGGAATCAATCTTACCATTGTTCGAGGAGCGTTATGGAGACGGGCTTGAAGACGAAGATCACCCAGCACCTTTGGGACCCGTACGTCACATGACGGTTCATGTTGTGACCCGGGCACCATCGGCTGATGGAGGATCGGCTTCCGTAAGCGACGAGACAAACGCCAAAGTATTGGCGAGGCAGAACAGAGACAATTGGGATCAACATCCAGTTGCGCCAGCAGCAAACTATGCACCACCTAATCCCATTATCGGAGGAATTTTACCGACTTTCAGTTCTTTGGCACAGGCGCAGACACCAGCTGCAGGGATAGCCCTTGGGAACCCGATCTTAGCACAAACACCATTGCCAACTCCAAATCCGGCCAACATGGTCCGACCTCCGCCTTTACAGCAGCACGTGCTCGCCGGACCATCAACAAGCCCGGCGCTGCATTAGGAAGACATAACAAACACTAGCACAGCTATGATGAGATAATTAGAAGATCCGAGGGTGGCATTGGCAAGGGCAAATCAAGAGCGCGCGGATGAGATTCGGCGCATACAAGATAGAGAGCGGTTGGTGATTCAGCAAGAGCAGAGCCTACTGTAAGAAAGAAACACCCTCCAGAGAAGAAGGGACGAGCTAACTGATGTCTAGAACAGGAGAGGCGGAAGCCGGCTTGACCTACCAACCGGGACAAACACCATAGCACCTCGGGTGACGAGGGATGTCCCCATCAATACCCATGGTTACTATCCTAGGGTAAGAGTTATGAGGTAGAGAACGCGTGGTGTTGGTAGATTCGTCGGCTGACAAGCGGGATTTACCCAGGTTTGGGGCCCTCGAGTGAGGTAACACCCTTATGTCCTGTTTGTCTGTTATTGATTGTGAATATGCGGCGAGTACAATGTTCTAGCAAGATGTTGATCTTGCTAGGGTTTGGCGATTCTGGTTGGGCGTGTTCTTGATCGGTCGCCCTCCTGTCCTGTATATAGTGGTACAGGTATCGGGTCGTAACCGACTAGGACTACATTTATGGAAAGTACTACCGACTATGCTATCTACGGTAGAAGTCTTTGACTTTGTTTGGTGGGCTTCTTCACCCTATTGACAATTGGGCTTTAGTCGTTACGTGTACCAGGTACCCACACAAAGGGGTACCCGTTTGGTATAACCTCGTCACTGCCCCTCTTTTGGAGAAGGTCGAAAGGTTGGTGAACACCGTTCCAGGTTTGCAACTGATCTACACCTTCTTGAAGCGTCGTGTGTGTCCCCTCCAGCAACGTGCTCACCCGATGTGGAAGTACGGGGGCGCACACGACGCCACCAGGGTGAATGTCGTGGAGCTATCGGCTAATGAGCTCGACGCACTTGTGAAGTCGGTAACCAGCTTCAAAGCTGAGGATAATATCGACTATGCATTCCCCACAGCTCCCTTTAGCTTGGAGAACTCCCTTCCTGAAGTAAGTACTTCACTTATCTATGCACATTTACTCTTGTCGAAAAGATCTTGTTATCTTTTGGTTATATGCTCTTCTTTTTGCTTTGTCTTTCGTAGCGGCACTCGACTGTGTCCTAACTCTCTCCCCTTGCTGAAGTTGGTCCTGTCGAGGAGATGACTGTGTTGAAAGAAAGCGAGAAGTCGACGGACTCCTTGCCCGAGGCCGAATCCTCCTCTTCGGAGAAATCTGAAGTGGATGGAAAAGGTGTAGGGCAATCAGAGGTTGAGCCTCCCGTTGAACCCGTCCTCAAACTTCATCGTCTGCTACGCGCGGGTGAGGACGAGGGGATGGCGGATTCTGGCGCTTCTTCGCCAATGAGGGATGTGCCGCCTCTAGCCCAGCGGTTGCCGCCGCCCTCTACCCGCAAGTCTGGCTTTGTCGGCCCTCGTTTTGATGATGACTTGTCTTCGGATGAAGACGAGCAGACGTAATTCCTGTCGTATGTGTAGGTATATATGCTTTGTCTGTTGTTCTGTTTATGTTGGCCTTATAATTTCCTCTCTCGTGTCCTTCTCAATCTAGCGATGACCGGGTAGCCAGTCCCCCAGCTGCTCCAATGACGACTGCGACCTCCTCTCCTGCTGTAGAGGCGGTAGTCGCCCCCTCTCCGCCTGCTGCTCTTGCGCCAGAGGTTGCTGCGCCAATTGTGGATGCTTTGACTGTCGCAGCCTCATCTTCTTCCATGCCTTCCTGGCTAGATCACATTAGTCTCCTTCTTTGTGTTGTAGTATGCTTTTACTTTGACCTTTGTGTGTGATATGTGCGTTGTGTCTGCAGCCGGTCGTAAGTGGCCTTGCTGCTTTTGGCCAAGCCTTCACGCAGTCGGAGGAGGAACGAGATGCTCTTCGCTCTTGACTGGACCAGCTAAGCCGTAAGTACTTATTTTCCCTTGTATGTGCTTATTCCAGTATTTGTTCTCCTCTGCGACTTGAGCGTTTCTGTTTTGTTCAGGGGATAAGGATATTCTTGAGTTCCGGCTGGCTGATGTGGAGAAGGCCCTCTCCCAGCAGTCAACTGCCAAGGAGGAGCTTGATGCCCTTCGCGCTTCTGAGCGAGAGCGTGCCAAGCGACTGCTTGGCTTTATGCATTCTCTTAAAGGTAAGGACAGTATGCTTCTCGTGTGAGAAGTTGCATTTTATTTTTCGGCTGCTAATATGAACGCTTGTTTTTGTTTCGCAGGTCCCTCTTCTCGCTCCAATGGTGCGGCGAGTGACGCTTTGTCACTTGGCCAAGCCATTGATCAAGTTGGGGTGGCCATACAGCATGCCAAGAGCTCTCTAGAGATTTCAACTCGGACACTTGGAGATGTGTTCAAGGAAGTGCTGCCTTAAGCCGAAGATCCTTCGACCATCGCGGGGTATGCTGCGCAGCTGGGCCTAGAGTCGAAGACCTTGAAGGCTTTTGCGTAGGAGCTGATGGTACGCGGCTGGGACTCCACCCTCAAGCTCCTTCTAGGTCACGGCGTTGCTGCCAAATACGAATCCGTCCTGTCTGACTTCCCTAAGAAGTCAGATGGGAAGCCTTCCAATTTGAATAAGTTCGGGTCGCGCGTATCCATCCTTGATAATGCTAGGATTGCGACTATGGAGCGTCGCTCGGCAGCATTGCTGCTGCTCGTAGGGATGGGTCCGAGTCCGCTGCTTAGTCATAGGCAACTTTTGCTTTAGATTTCTATTTTATTTTATAATATGTGATGTTTATTTTGCCACTATGATTGTCCCTTGGAAATAGAGCTTTTGTTGATCCTTACTGTGTGTTTGTGTTCCTTTTTCCTCCTGCTTCTCTCATCTGAGATATTGTGATTGTGTCTCAGTCGAGCGTCTCCGCCACTCAGAAGGATGTTCATAGTTGAAGAATGATGCCAGGGTTCTGGATTATGCCAAGAAGAGGGTTGCTCGTCTGGAGCAGGAGTTAAAAGCAGCCCAAGCTGACATAAAAATTCTCCAGGGGAGGCCTTCCCTTTCCACCCAGAGAGAAGTGTATGTTCTCTCTGAGATGGATGACTCGAACAGGCAGCTTGAAGGTATAAAATATGTCGACTTGTTTTTTGCGTATGTGTGAGTTTCTCTTGATGCCTGGTCACTTTGCTCTGTCTGCAGTTTTTGTAGATGATTCCAAAGTTGAGACTGCTCGTGTGGCGGAACGTCTGGAAGGCGCGACTCGGGACGTTGTTACCGGCCCACAGCATTTCTGGCTTGATAGTTGATACGTACCATGCCACCATACTTGCCACAATGAAGGATCGCGTGTGGCGTGGTTCTATTCTGCTCGAGCGTTGCAGGGCAGCACTTATGCGAGTTAATCATTACCTGTTCCCTAAAGGTCCACAGCCTCAAAGGATTCACACTCTAGTCGAGTTGTTTCGTGCTTCTGAACCAATTCGAGAGGTTGTGACCTGGCGAGTTATCCTTGGAGCCAATGCTGCATTCGCATATATGCGGAGTCAAGATTCTGGGCGTGCCTCTGCTTCTTCATCTCGATCAGAGCTTGGACTAAAAAGTGAAGACATGGAGCGAACTCTTGCTCCTGCTGAGAGATTGATAGGTCGAGTGCATAAGCAATTGATCCACTCCAACCTGCCGCTGAAAGATGAGGATGCTTAGCTTTTTGTTTTTATAGGTCTTCATCTGTCATTGATGTAAATGATGTATAGTATATGGATTTAGCCCCCGAGTGTATCGCGTGGGGTTTTGCTTGTATGTATGATTATGATAGAAATCCATCCTCTGCATTTGTTAGACGCTTGCTATGTGTTCCGCAATCGAGACGCAACCCTCAAGTGTATCGAGTGGTCGTTTTGTTGTTCTTTACGTGTATGAGTTTTTAGTCTTTACAGTTTCCATAGCATTCGGGCTATTTGCTTGTGTTTTAGGTAATGCGCAGCCCCCGAGTGTATCGAGTGGGGTTTTTGTGTCTCGTCGTAACGATAAATTATCTAAGAAAGGTATGGATAAAACTTTCTCTTTATAAATTTTGACCAGCAAGCCGCCTCATTAAAAACCTTCCAGTCCCCTTAGGTACCCTGGTAAGGAAAAGAGCGCGTCTGAAACCTGCTGGTCTTTTTGATACATGAGCTTTTGCTACATCGACTGGATGTGTTTGCTAAATATTGGTGACCTTAGATGGTCACAATCTTCGAGCTGTATGTTTCTTCTTGGTGTTGCAGCATCTTTGACTTGTACCTCCACGCCGAGGGCTTCTTTGGCTGTTGTAGTGGAAGTATCAGGGACTCTCCGTGGAAGGAGTCTACTCGTGATAGTATGATATGTCTTGCGAAAAAATCTTCGAGTGGTAGTGAAGGCTTTGTGTCCTGCTCCTTCGGCTTGTGCTTGCTGCTTGAGCTGTTTATGATGATGCAGTTTGGTATTCCTTGACTAAAGATAGTAGTGATGTGCCTTGCGCTTATCATCTTGTTTTTGCTTGGCATCGCCCTTTTAGTTGTGGCTGAAACTGCTTTGAGTGGAGGATCATCTTTGTCTGGTTCTTTGCTGAGGACCGTATTGTCCGAGTGGTATGTGGGTGCCATCTTTTGATTGATCTGTAGTTTACTCGCCTGAAGAAAACACCTGGCGGTACTTGCGCCTTTGCTGCCCCGATGATAGCCAACATGTTCGCCTATTTTGTTGCGAGTGCGTGCTACATGTTGTAGTTCGCAACTGCCGAATCTTCTTTGCAATGTGTCGAAGTAGTCTTGATATCTGGCCAGCTTATCTATATTCATCCTACTTGCTCCTGCCGCGTTTTGCGTGATTATGCATGAGCTTCCCCGAATGATGATGTCTTGTGCTCCGGATAATTTGGCCAGTCGCATGCCTTGGAATAGACCTTCGTAATCGACTTTAACTTTTGATGGAGATGGGAAGTCTATCCGTAGTACATAGTTTACTCGTTCCCTGCTGGGTGTTATGAGTAGCATACCTGCGCCTGCGCCTCTGCCCCCTTTTGACCCATCAAAGTGTATTGTCCAGGGGTTGGTGCGTGCGTTTTCTTCCTCTGCAGGTTCGATTGTCCATTTGGCGTTTACTTCATGCGCCGTGGCTATAACTGTCCGCTTCTTACGCTTTGGCTGTGTTATGGTTTCTTTCGCGACCTGTAATCCGCGTGAGAGTTGTTCTGTTCTGAATGCCTCCGAGATTTTGTAGAAGTCTCTGCCGCAGTCTTCTGATTTCCGAAAGTTTCCATTGACTGTGATTACTCCTTTTGTCCCTGGTATTTTGAGTTTAAGGGATGCGTAATGTTGTACGGCCATGAATCTTGCGAATGCCGGTCGCCCAAGTATGGCGTGGTATTGCGACTTCCAGTTGACGACTTCAAAGTTGATCAACCTGCTCTTGAAATCTGTTGCATCGCCGAACGTGACGCCGAGTTGGATTGTTCCCTATGGTCTTATGGCTTTACCTGGCACAATACCGTGGAAAGTATTTGTAGACTGTGATAGGTTTTCGACTGACCTGCTCATCCTACGGACTGTGTCGGCTAATATTATATTGATGTCGCTGCCTCCATCCATGAATATTTTTGCCATGGCGTAGCCGCCAATTTGAGCTTCCAGGACTAAAGCTGCGTGTCGTGGCCGATAGATGGATGGAGGATGATCCTCTTGTTTGAAGGCGATGTTGTTTCTGATCCCTGCAGGAATTCAGGTACGACGGGTGGCGCTAGAACTGCCATATTGACGCAGCGGGTGTGTCGTTTTTGCTGCCTATTCGAAGGACGCCCTTTTTGTATCATGTACATATGCCCTTTGGGTTGCGGGTACTGGTTGTCTACGTTGTGTGGTATGTGATGTACGGCGCCTACCATTTGGTTGCTTGTGTCATGTGGTGGCGGTGGTGGTAGGGCCGCGACTGGCTGCGATGGTGCTGCGTATGTTGATGGAGCGTTTGTTGGCTGGTCCCTCATGAGCCGTTTCATGTAATCTGCTGCCATTTCCTCGAATATCCGGCATTGCCCCATTGTGTGATGTGATGTCAGTCGACCAGTTGTTGGATCTTTGAACATATGGAGTCTGCACTCGTCCTCCATTTTTCTTGAAATGATTTCTCGATCCTAGGGTCTGAGCATCTTTGCCAGTCTTGGCTTCTGTAGCTTCCACGCTGGTCGCGGCTTCTGTTATCACGTCGGTCGACTGGTCTGTCGTGTCGGTAGTTGTTACTTCGCGTGCCTCGACGATCATCCTGTCAACTGTTACGCCGATCCTCTTTTTTCTGTCATCTTGATTACAATCATCATGTGAGAATCTAGTTGCTACGAATTTGACCTTGTCTTTGCTTTCGCGATCATAGTCGCGCCTTCTTCGTTTGTCGTCTCTGTCTCGGCGATCTCGGTTGTCTCGATGGCGCGACTGTCTCGTCGGTCATGATGGCGTTGTGGTGAGTGCGGAGTTTTATTTTGGACTGCGTCCTCACCATCTGCCAATTCGGTTGCCAGTTTCATGAGCTATGCCATGTTTTTTGGCTTTTGTTGTCCGAGTGCTTCTCTGAAATCTTTTCTATAGACTCCATTTGTGAAGGCTTCCATAGCTCTGTCTTCTGATATTGCACTAACAGAGTTTCGAATGGTGGTCGATCTTCTGATATATGCCCTGAGTGCTTCGTCTGACTTTTGTCTGCATGCTCGTAGCTCCTCGAATGTTTTTGGCCTTTCGCAGAGAGGATCAAATTATTTTATGAAGACTTCCTTGAAGTGGTCCCAGGAGTCGTAGGTTCCTTCGGGTAGTGATTTGAGCCAGTCACGGGCTGTGTCTTCAAGCATTAGCTGCAGGTATTGCAAAGCTGTTGTGGTTGTTACTCGTTGGCAGATGACTGCTAGCTTATAGTCTTCGAGCCAGCCTTAGGGCTCTTACTTGGAACTGAATTTTGGCATGGCAGGCAGGCCAAACTTCTTAGGTAGCTTTGCTTCTTGAATCCGTCGAGTGAAACATTATGCTCCACATGGACCTATGCCGCGATTGTCAGGTGATTCACGACTATCTGATCTCCTGGACCTGCTCCTTGAGCGACTTCTTGATCTAAGACGGCTAAAGCTCTTTCTAGCGCTGCTTCGCAGAGGGTTGCGACTGTGACGTCTTCGCGAGCGACTTCTGCTTCGTCCTCGCCTTGCTCCATCTACTAGTTCCTTTGCTGTGATTTCCAGAACCTTCATCTGCTGGAGGTACATCCCCTCAGCTAGGTCACCTGTCGGTGGTTTTCCTGCTTGGAGGTATGCTCCTAAGGATATGAGCGCACGTTCGACTGTCTTGGATAAGAGTATGCCTCCTGAGTCGAGTGTCAGGAACGAGTGGTCTAGATTTCGAGTGACTCTTGCCATTTCATCTTTGGGGATTCTTTCGAATCTAGATCTGTGTCTTCCTTCTGTTGCCCCTCTAGAGCTGATAGACAGCTGTCGTATGCGAGCACTTGATATGCTTGCCTTTTACATCCGTTCTTCGAGTGTTGCCCTGTATTGCTTTAGGCGTTGTGATTCTTGCCAGTTAAAGTAGTTGTAGGTTGTTAGCTCATCTGAAGTTGCGTCTGCTGGCATCATTATGCCGTCCTCGATGACTTTTGTTACCTTTGCAGCCATCTCTGCCGTGATAACCAGAGTCGTTGTGCCATCTGGCAAGGTAAATGTGCAAGGATACTCGACCGGCCTCCGATTGGTTGTTGTTTCTGATGTTTCTGCGGTGGTTGCCACGCAAACCTGCCGGGGTATGTGAGAAGGATATGTGTAAGTTGTGCGGACATCAGGTGTTGCTTCAGTGTTGCTATCCCGATCTGTGCCTGCGTTTTTTTTTTGCTATTTTCGCCATCCCCTATCTGCTGTGTATGTTCGCCGTAGTCGATGACAACATTATGTGGAGATTGGATTTCTGGATCAGTGAAGTCGGTCAGACGTATGCTGTGTTTTGTAGGTTCATCATACTTGGAGAGGTGGAATCTCTCTTCTGGATCGTCGATCTGCATATGATCCTCGACTGGATTAATCTGGAGATTCGACTGCACCTCTTCTTCTAGTTGGTTCTGCATCATGAACTCGTTGAATTCATGTGTGGACATGGATCCTTGTCGTGGTGGTGTCACGGCAGATGCCATAGGATGGCTAATGTGTGGGGCCGATGGACGTTGGTGGATCCGGGGAGGGATAGCGAGCTGAAGAGCTCACACGAGGAGGATCCCGGTGTAACCGAGATCTCCCAAGAACGAGAAACAAGATCAAGGCGCGAGGGAGAAGATCTAGCAAACAAGAACAAATGCACGAAGGCACACAACATACACACGATATACCCAGGTTCAGACCCCTCGCGAGGAGGTAACACCCCTACTCCTGCCTTTCCTCTCAATATAAGTGTGGTACAAGGGCTACAACTTGCTCTTAGAGCTCTTGAGGTGAAGAACACGAAGAACTAGATGAACTCAAGGAAGGATGAAGTAAATGCTCTAGGAGTAAATGAGACTAGAGTTTTGGCTCCCAAGTTGGTCTCTCCTTCACAGGAGCAGTTATGGCGTCTTTTATAGAGTTCCGGCCAGGAGGGCCGGAAACCCTAATCCGGCTTGGCCCCACCGGACAGGCCTAACCGTTATGTCGACACCGACTAGTGCGACCTAGTCGCCGTGCTATCCGGCGTAGCCCTTTCATCATCATTCCGGCAAGGACGACAGGCGCCGTCCTGGAACATCATTGTCCCCCTATCAGAGACAGCACATGTCTTTGCCCATCCCGGATAGCCTTTTCCGGATTGCCGGGCTACGCACGCCGTGTCTTGTCGTACCGTTGTCGTACCGGCTGACGCGCTCCCGTGTCAGGCGGGAGGTGACCATGCTTCCGTGTCAGGCGGGAGGTGACCATGCTTCCGTGTCAGGCGGAACGGTACTTCCCCCCGCATCAGGCGGGAAAGCCTGCTGCAGACCGTTGACGGCCTACCGGGATCCCTCATGCTAGTCACCTTCTTGTTCGACCTTACGAGTCCTTCCTGCACAAGTCTAGGACCGAGATAAATGTTCCGGTTAGCACTTACCCGGATTGCCTATCCGGTAAGACCGAGTACCTCTCCTTCCGGGAGTCTTCTCGGAGCCATAAAGTCCAATGTCACTCCCGGACACATCCGAGTTCCTGTTAGGATGAGTATCTCTAGGCCTAGCCTCCCGGAGATGTCTTAGCCTATCAGCAAAGACATCTTCGAGAAGCTAGTTCTTAGAGGAACCACCCACTGGTGCTTGTGCTGTTATGAGGGCTCGGGGTGTCTATTTATAGCCGCCAGAGATGACCTTTGCGCCTGCCAGGAGGCACCTTGCACTCTACCAGCTCTCAAAGGTCAAGTTGCCCCTTCAGCACACTAGGGGGTGACCCTTGCTCTCGCCAAAGGTCAATCACTGTTGCTACACTGTTGAATTGCGTCGGATCTGCCCTACCCGGGGGGCAGCCCTCCGACACTAGTCCCCGAACCTGGTGCTGCGCAGCGACCCCGGATGATGTGCGGGATCAGCTTTAATAACAACCATCTCCCCAGAAAATATGAGACTATCCTTTGACTTGATGCCGAGATGAGTTTTGCCGAGATCCCCATACCGAGATCGTTTCGACCGAAGGCCATGCTCCTAACCGGATAGTGCCACGTGAGTGAATCTTGATCGTTGGCTCCGCATTGAATTCCAGATCTTTGGCTAGGTCCCACCCGAGGTCCTATCGAATCAGAAACGCACTCGAGTGCCTCTGACCGAGCACGCCGCCGCTCGGGTTCGCGCGCCGGGAGTCGCAGCCGATCCGAAGTCCAACCGTTGGGGCTATGTGGCCCCCGGTGTGGCCGGATCGGGCGCTCCGGTGGACGCCACGTGTCGCGCTGCACAAAATAGATTCCACCCACGATCGGAGAGATCGTGGGCGGGAAATTTGGACACCGCTCCGGATCCCCCCCATAAATAGAAGACCGGAACGGTCACTTCTTCTTCTTCCCTAACTTCTCACATCTCCCACCGTCGTCTCGAGCACCTCGCCGTTGCCGCGCCCGGAGCACGAACGCCGCCGCTCTCGCTGGTCGCCGGAGCTCTTCGCCTCCACCATCAGGTCGTGCCCTTCTTGCCCGTCACCGGCTTCGTTTTCTCCGGTGAGTTCTTCCCTCCGCTCCAATGAACTTCTTTACGGGGATGATGCTTCGCGTTCGGCCGCGCAACGACGCACGCGCGGTGGCGCCGCCGGCGGCGAGCACGAGTCGCTAGGCGTGGATGAGGACGTGTTCCATACCTAGGTTTTGCACGCACTAGGCCACATTCGTATCTTGCCCGAGCATATTTTTCATCGATTAAGTTTCGATTTACTCGCGTGCGGTAGATCTTATTTGCTAGGAATCCGGTTGCTTTTAGGAGTTTGCGATCCGGCATCTTTGCTCCCGGTAGATTAACTCCACTAACTGCCGTTGCGCTTGCAGAATAGCCCGGACACATCCGCAGATCCCTCCGACATGGTTGAAGAAAGTGTTCGGGGATGTTGGGATGGGTCCGAGATCATGCAGAAGGATCTCGATTGGCTATACATGACTTACCGGATTCCGCCAGAAGTCGAGAGTCGACTTCCGGAGGGCGAGGTTCAACCGGAACCCCAACCCGGGAAATACGTTGTATTCCTCACGCATTTCGAGCGCGGGTTTGGGCTTCCGGCTAGCCCCTTCTTCCGCAACTTCCTCGACATCTACGGCCTCCAACCCCATCATCTCCCAGCCAATGCCATTATGATGCTTTCGGTCTTTACCACCTATACGGAAGCATACCTCGGCGTGTGGCCTTTCTTGGATCTCTGGGCCAAGTACTTCATCCTACACCGCCAAGTCATCCCCAATCCGGATCAGAAAGTCAAAGACTTAGTCGACTGTGGAGCGGCCACCATAATTCCCCGCGCTGACTCCGGATTTCCCATAGTCAAGGGACTAGAATCTTGCCGGAAGTGGCAGCGTAGTTTCTTCTACGTGAAGAATCGGGAGGCTTCGGGAGATGGTCCGGGATCCTCGAACCCGGATTTTATCAATTTGCCGGAGTTCGCCATTGGACCTCCCCGCGAATTCGACCTCCGGAACCGGCTCCCGGATACCGAGGAGATCAGATGTATGCACGACGTCCTGAACGTGCTGACGGATAAAATGACTGGCGACGATCTCCTTCGTTGCTTTTTCATTCGCCGCGTCTGCCCCCTAAAGACCCGAGTGCACAAGATGTGCCATATGGACGGGTCACTAGATCCCACCAGGACCAGCATCTTCGGGTTGGATCGTCCCGCAGTCGTCCGGCGCGTTCGAGCTATTGCTCGAACGAAGATGCCGGATGATTATGTCTGGGGTCTTGTCGGTAGGTCCCGGAAAAAACGACTACAACAGGTTCTCGTGTCTGTCTTTCGCAAACTTGCATTTGCACCTGGATTCTGCTGGAAACCGACATGGTTATCATGCAATGATTTGTTCGTGCAGCTATTCGAGTGTCAAACCGAAGAGGACGCTATGCATGCCGGTGGGAAGTTCGTGCCGAACATCACGCCACCGGAAAAGATGCCGAGAGAGGATCCCGACGGCGAGGACCACCTTGCTATTCCTCTAGTTCGTGCTGCTGCTCCGGGTAACCCTTCAACCTCAGAGGCTATTTCCGTTTCATCAGATGATGAGGATGAGATTGATTGTCAAATATTCGATGTGATTGACGCTCTTCTCCTCAACTGGGCTTCGCCAGCGGCTCCGAAACCCACGGCCGTGACGAAGCGCGCCGAAACCCGGAAGCGTGCGGCTTCCGACACCAACCCTGCCGGTGCGTCCGGCACCACCCCAAGAAGAGCAGGCCTAACAAGCAAACGGCCGAGAAGCCTCTACGCCGAAGGAGAGGTCCCCCCACCATCGATTCCGGGTAAGATTTCTTTGCTTCGAGTTACATGTTCTTGTCTTCTCCTGAAGTCTTTACTGATATACTTCTTTCAGCGATGCACTTGACGTTCCGGCATCGGCGGCTTCCGATCCTCCGGGATCCCGCACACCTAGCTCGCCTCGGGCTGCTCTTTCTCCATCTCGCCTCTCCGCACGAGAAAGCGAGCATCCTACGCCTGGTGACGCGCAGACTGCCGCTGCGACTCCGGATGTGCGTCCCGTGGTGGACGAGATTCCGGCCTAGGCCACCCCCGCACCGGAAGACGTCTTCCTTTCGGACAGCCCGTGCAGGGTGCCTGGGCTTGAGACGGACATCCTCGCCAGGTCGTGCCGGGAGCCTCTCCTCGGCTGGCCCCGGGCAAGCCTGCCCCGCCGAAACAGCCCGCGGCCCCTTCCCGGCAATCTGACCATCCTGCCGGGAAGTCACGCAGCAAGACCGTCGGGCAGAAAACAACCTCCACCAAACCTGCTGCTCCTCCGACATCTTCGGGCCAAGACTTGACCCTGAGCTCGGGTAAGTTTTCGCGATTACCGCCGCCTCCTGCCGAGATCCCCACTGCTGCCCTGCAGACGCTGCGAGCAACCGTAAGCTCCTTTATGCCTTCCGGATCCCGGGAGGTTGTTGCTGCTCGCGCGCCTGGCAGCTCCGGCATGCGTGTTGTTGAAGAATACAACCAAGCCTGGATTGCCGCCTATGCCTCCGAGATCGTGGAGGACTTGCACGCTGCCGGCCCTAGCCGCAGCGCCCAAGCTCTACACGCTCTCCAGGTGGCCGCGATGGACGTTACTCGGGTGACCGAGGTAAGTTTGTTCCCTTTACCTTCTCCAAAAATTATTTGTTCCTTCCCCACTAGTCCCCGAGATTGGTGCTTAGTGCTCTAGATTCCACCGAATAGCAGACCACTAGGCTCCAATCTTAGAGAAAATCACAGGACTTGGAAGACGAGTCCCTGAGATCTTCCCTACCGAGTAGCTTTAAAAATTGTTCCATCTCCACTAGTCCCCGAGATTGGTGCTTAGTGCTCTAGATTTCACCGAATAGCAGACCACTAGGCTCCAATCTTAGAGAAAATCACAGGACTTGGAAGACGAGTCCCCGAGATCTTCCCTACCGAGTAGCTTTAAAAAAAAAATTTGTTCCATCTCCACTAGTCCCCGAGATTGGTGCTTAGTGCTCTAGATTCCACCGAATAGCAGACCACTAGGCTCCAATCTTAGAGAAAATCACAGGACTTGGAAGACGAGTCCCCGAGATCTTCCCTACTGAGTAACTTTAACTGACATATATCTCCGAACATCCCGAGTCTCCGGGATCCTTCCCTAGATTGATATAACTTTATTTGTTTTGAATTCAGGAGTGCGGCAAGAAATGGGGCAGCATCTTCCACCGGGTCCTTGCTGATCTTGGTCAGTCCAAGAAGTGCGAGGGGCGCCTCCGGGAGGAGCGGGATGCCGCGCGCAAAATCTCGGTGGAGCAGAAGTCTGCGCTAGCCGCGACCCAGGCCGAGATCGCGCGGCTAAGTGCCGAACTCGAAAAGGCCAAGTCTGCCGCGAGCGACATGAAGACGCGCTTCGTGGAGGCGACGAAGAAGCAGAAGTAAACCTTGGATCAATCCGAGGCGCGCGCGCATCTCGCCGAGACCGGGCTGGCGCTTCTCCGGTCACAGGCCGATACCTGGCTCTCTGAGCTAACCGGATTGAACCGGGATCTTAACAGTAAGTTGACCGACATCCTTTTTCTCCTGCTATCTTTCTTTACTGCTACAATCCTTATGACCTAGTCGCTTGACAGCTCTTCTTTTTAAAGGGGAATTCGAGCACTCCCGCGACGCTGCCAATCTTGCAGTCGCTGCTGCCCAGGAGAAGCGCGCCGGGAAGGGCCCCGTCTCGGACTCTTGGGACATTGAGGATCACCTCACTGCCCTGAAGGCCCGGATAGTGCCTCTCCGGTCGATCGGACGGAGTTGATCAGTGTTGCGGTCCATGTCCATGGAGCATTATGGCCGGGCGTCCGCGCTACCCTCTCGGTCAGCGAACTAGCGAGTGCGCTCCGAGCTGCCGGGAAGCGTGTCCACGCTTGGAAGCGTTCCGGTGCGCGGGCTGGTGCCGATCAGGTCTTGAGCCATGTACTTAGCTGGTACGAGGGTCTCAACCTTGACGTGGTCCAGCGCCTGCGCACCATCTCGCCGTGGTGCAGCGATCCGGCTAAGGTCCAGCGGCGCCGAGAAGTGGCGCATCGCATCGACTCCTGGTCCAACATTTGCGTCTTCACCGCTAGCCTCGTCACCTCTGACTCCGAGTCAGATTACGAGGATGACGACGAAACCGGTGCGACCGATGACGTGGACGCCGAGATCCCGGAGGAGGACGACGCCGCTTTCGGTGCCGCCACCAAGACCGTGGTCTCCCGGGATGCTTCTACTCCAACGCCACCCGAGGCCTCTCGGGCCGAGGTGCATCCGGATGCCCCGAGTACTGCTGCCGGCGCTGAGGATACCGTCATCGCCGCTCCTGCTGCTGCTACCGCCGAGAAGCCGGCTTCCCCTACCCCTTAGAAATACTTAAGTGTAGAACTGTTAAATCCCCGGGATGCCGGGTGTCAGATGTAATATACACTTTTAAGACTTTATGTTTCGCACTATAATATATATTAAAACGAGCTATGTCGGTTTACTCTGCCACGAGTCCCCGAGTTCCTTTTCATGTTTACCGTACTTAGGTAATTTCTGCTCTTGTCTACCATTTCGGCGTTCGACAGTCGAGTCACAAAATTCCATGCACGGCATACACTACTTAAGAATATCCGAGTTCTCGTTAACCGAATTCCCGACATAAAAAACAACCGGGTTAGTAAAACAGGTATGCCGGATAAGTTCCTGCTCCCAGTCCCCGAGACCATTTTCGTGTTCCCCGTATTTGATTCTCTTTGCTCTTGACTACCATTTGGCGTTCGTCAGTTGAGTCACCAGATGATTTCACATGACATACATTACTTTGACTTTGAGAATCGATTTCGGAACTTTCCCGGCATACAGATAACATAAAAAATAGGTACCAGGCAGTCCCCGGGTTCCTTCCCGGCATGCCGACATGAAATAATAAATAAATGGAGCAAAGTAAATGGGCACACAACGAGGCAGTCCCCGGGTTCCTCCCCGGGTGCCTAACTTTCATTAATAGATAAAAACCGAAATACAACATACACTGAGCCCTTTACGTGTAAAAGGGTCGAAGCAGGGCTACATTCCATGGACGCTTGGTTTCCTCACCGGATTTGTCCATTACACCTTTCCTAGCCTCCTGTGCATCTACAAGGTAATAAGAATCATTGTGCAATGCCCTGCTTATCACAAAAGGTCCCTCCCATGGAGGTGACAGCTTATGCATTCCAGTCGTGCGTTGGATGAGCCTAAGCACAAGATCTCCTTCTAGGAACACTCTCGGGTGCACTTTCCGGCTATGATAGCGACGGAGATTTTGCTGATAAATTCCGACCGAGACAACGCCAATTCTCTTGCTTCTTCAAGTAAGTCCACATCATTTTCTCGGGCCTCTTTCGCCTCGGTCTCGGTGAACATTGTCACTCTCGGGGAATCATATTGTATGTCGGTCGGGAGCATTGCCTCGGCACCATACACCATGAAGAATGGTGTATAACCGGTAGATCTATTCGGGGTGGTCCGGAGACCCCATAATACTGCTGGTAATTCCTCTATCCAGCATCCCGGAGTTCTCAGCAGTGGTTCGATCAAGCGGGCTTTGATGCCGGCCAAGACCAATGCATTTGCTCTTTCAACTTGCCCGTTTGCTTCCGGGTGTGCAACTGATGCTACATCCAACCGGATTCCCTTCTCAGCAAAAAATCGAGCGAATTCCCCCACAGCAAAATTGGTGCCATTATCCGTGATGATGTTGTGCGGGTATCCATACCTCAAGATGATGTCTTTCAGGAATTGCACGGCGGTGTGTCCGTCACACTTCCGGATTGGTTTGACCTCTATCCACTTGGTGAACTTGTCCACCATGACCAATATGTGAGTCATATTGCCTCTTGCCGGCTTGAACTGCCCGACCATGTCCAAACACCATACTGCGAATGGCCAAGTGATAGGGATTGTCTTCAGTGCCGAAGCCGGCATATGTATCCGGTGAGCAAACCTCTGGCATCCTCCACACTTCCGGACAATATCTTCTGCTTGTTGTAATGCAGTGGGCCAGTAGAACCCACGCCGGAACACTTTCGCCACCAGGGCCCGGGATGATGCATGATGTCCACATTCCCCCTGATGTATTTCCAGCAGCATCTCTTGTCCTTCTTCCGGTTCCACACACCTCTGGAGTACCTCGGTGACACTCCTCTTATATAGTTCTTGATTGATGACGGTGTATGCTTTTGACCTTCGCACTATTTGCCGTGCTTCCACTTTGTTTTCCGGGGGAGTTCCTTCCAAGATGTAAGCCATAATGGGCTGCGCCCATCCCGGGACTGGTCGAACCGGGAACATGGGAATATCTATGTCCATTGGCTCTGCCGACATCACCTCCATCATCATCTTTCTTTGCCCCTCTGAGCACTGTGATGCAGTCCCCGGGTTCGATGCGATGCTCCCGACTTCCACTTCCATGGGTACAGCTTCCGAACCAGGCTCCTTGGGGATGAAGATAGAATCCGACTCGGGTGAGGGCTGAATAGACGGCTTCCTCAAATGCTCAAGAGCGATCCCGGGTGGGATGGCATCCCGAGATGATCCTAGCTTGGACAACACATCTGCTGCCTCGTTTTCTCCTCTGGGTATGTGCTTGAACTCGCATCCTTCAAAAAATCCGGATATTTTCTGCACATGAAACCGATACAAGGCCATGTTGGCATCCAGTGCATCCCAGTTCCCCGACACCTGCTGTACCACGAGGTCAGAATCGCCGAAACACTCTATCCGGCGGATGCCGATCTCCTTGGCGACATTCAGTCCATGAACCAAGGCCTCGTACTCAGCGACATTGTTAGATGCCCGGAAATGAATTTGCAGGACATACTTCAGCACATCTTGTTTTGGTGAGGTGAGAACCACTCCGGCACCCAACCCGATCTTGGCCTTGGAGCCATCGAAATGCATCCTCCAGAAATTGTAATCCGGCATCGGAGATTCATACTGCATCTCGGCCCAGTCTACCAAAAAGTCCGGCAACGCCTGCGACTTGATGGCATCTCGTCTCTCGTATGCCGGAGCGTACGGAGACAACTGGATGGCCCATTTGGCAACCCGGCCGCTAGCATCCTTGCAACCAATGATCTTGGCGAGAGGAGCCTCGCACACCACTGTGATTGGGTGCTCTTGAAAGTAGTGCTTGAGCTTGGTCACTGCCATGTACACTCCATACGCCATCTTCTGGTAGTGTGGGTAGTTCTGCTTGGATTCTGAGATCACCTCACTGAGGTAATACACCGGTCTCTGTATCAGTTTGCCCCCTTCTTCCCTTTCTACCACAATGGCTACGCTAACTACCCGGTTAGTGGCAGCAATATACAGCAGCATAGGCTCCTTGGGCAACGGGGATGCCAACACGGGTGCTGTTGAAAGCATTTTCTTCAAATCGTTGAACGCCGCATCGGCCTGCGGGGTCCAAACGAATGTTTTGCTCTTCTTCATCAATTGGTACGGGGGCAAGGCCTTCTCTCCTAGTCGGCTCACAAACCGGCTTAGGGATGCAAGGCAACCAGTGAATTTCTGCACATCTTTGAGACGCACGGGTAATTTCATGCTCTCGATAGCACGTATCCTACCCGGGTTGACTTCAATTCCCCTGCTTGAGATGAGGAAACCGAGTAATTTCCCTGCCGGAGCGCCGAATGTGCACTTATCCGGATTCAACTTCATCTGGAATCTTCTTAAGTTCTTAAATGTTTCCCTCAGATCATCGATCAATGAGGCTTTTTCTTTTGTTTTTATGACTATGTCATCGACATAGACCTCGGCATTCCGGCCTATCTGGTCATGCAAACATTTCTGCATGCACCTCTGGTATGTGGCACCAACATTTCTCAAACCGAAAGTCATGACACGATAGCAATAAGCCCCATACGGGGTAATAAAAGCAATTTTCAATTGATCATCCGGATTCAAAGGTATCTGGTGAAAACCAGAATAGGCATCTAAAAAAGTTAAAAGCTCACTCCCGGCAGTGGAATCTATCACTTGATCTATCCGGGGTAGTGGAAAGGGGTCCTTCGGACATGCTTTGTTTAGGTTGGTGAAGTCGATGCACATGCGCCACACCTTAAGCAGGAGGGGATCATCTTTCTTCTTCTCTACCAGGACCGGATTTGATATCCAATCCGGGTGCAGCACTTCCATTATGAATCCGGCGGCCAGCAGTATAGCAAGATGCTCCATGACGGCAGCTCTTCTTTCATCCGAGAGGCGCCTAGTCGGTTGCTTCACCGGCTTCGCATCCGGCCTAACAAACAGAGAGTGCTCAGCCAACTCCCTCGGAACACCTTGCAGATCGTCACTCGACCACGCAAAAGCATCCCGATTCTCACGGAGGAAGTCGACGAGCTCGCCTTCCTATTTGCTGTCCAGGTTGCTGCCAATGATAACTTGGCGCTCCGGGTTGCTGGGGTCCACTCCCACCTTCTTCGTCTCCTTAGGTGGTTGGAATGATGCACCCTGCTCCGGGTTCACCATCCCGGGCATTCCGAGTTGGGAGGTCTTGGCCAGCGCCACCACCTGCTGGATCCTCTTCTTTTCTTCAGCAATCACCAGGGACTCTGCTAAGCACGAGTCGGCCGAAGCACACTCCATGGAGCGCTTGTGGTCTCCCGAGATGGTGATTATGCCGTTAGGACCCGGCATCTTCATTTTCAGGTAGCCCATGTGAGTTGAGATCATGAACTTGGCCAGGGCCGGCCTGCCGATCAGTGCGTGATACGGGCTTTCGAGGTCCACAACCTCGAATTCCAAGCTCTCGGTTCGGCAGTTCTCCCGGGTACCGAATAGCACCTCAACCCAGATTTTACCCATGGGTGAGCAAGAGACTCCGGACACAATGCCATGGAAGGTCGTCTCGGTAGGTAGCAAGGTGTTCATGGACACCCCCAGCTTTAGCATCGTATCCTTGTACATGATGTTAATGGCGCTGCCATTGTCAATCAGAACCCGACTGAAGCGGACGTTGAGGCTTGGCCCGACAAAGGTAGGGTCTACCACCAAGGCATACGCCCCCGGCTTAGGCATAACTCTGGGATGATCCTTCCGGCTCCACGTGATCTCCATCTCGGACCAGTGCAGGAATTTGGGTACCGCCGGAATCACAGCGTTCACTTCCAGGGCACGCTGTCGCACACTCTTTCGGTCAGTGGGCTCGGTCACGAAGACCCCATAGCTCTGATGTGCCTCCCGGTAGCTGCCTTTCTGATGTCCGGCTTGATTACTGGGGCCTGCACCATTGTCGTTCCGGGTGTGCACCATGTTTACCGGCCGAGGTGGGGGTCCTCGCTGAGGCTGATTAATCCGGATCGCGTTGGCTCCCGAAGTCGGAGGAGGAGGTCTCGGAATGTTGGGTCGAGATGCCGGAGCACTCGGCCGAATAGCCCCCGAGCTGCCCTCCTGCAATGTGCGCTGATACAAGCTGCACTACCGGGTGGAGTGGTTTGCCGGCTTGTTGGCCTCCAGGGTGTGGTGACAGCATGGCTTGTTCAGCATCTCTTCATACGTCAGGGGCTTCTTCTGGTCAACCCAAGTTTTCTGTACTTCCTGGCTCTGACCCCAAGCCGGGCCACTTGTCTTCTGACGCTGATTGTTGCCGGCATCCTCTTGATCTCGGGTCACCGCTGCGACATGATGTGCGGCATGGTGGTACTCAGGTTGATTCCTCTTCTGGCCAAAATCCTGGCGATCATGGCTCCTGCTCGATCCCGAACGCTGAGGTCCCGCATTCCTCCTGTTGGAGTCACCGACATCCACCAGAGGTTGCATGGGATCTCCAAGCGTGTAGGTATCGGCGATGCGCATGGTCTCTGCCAAGGTCGCCGGCATCTTCCTTTGCAATTTCTGCCATAGCATTGAGCCATGCCGGCATCCTTGCGCGAACCAGGAGATGGCCTGTGCCTCTACTACTCCTTCGCAAGAATTGCGAATATTGCTACACCGGGTAAGGTACTCCCGGTCAGTTTCGTTGCTCCTCTGCCTACAAATGGCGAGCTGTTGAGGCCTGTTTGGCCTTTTGTACGTGCTGGTGAAGTTGCTGATGAACGCTTTCTCGAAATCTAACCAGCAGTCTATGCTATCAGCTCTCAAGTTGTTCAACCAGATCCTGGCAGGTCCTTCCAACATCTGCGGCACGTAACGTACCGCCCAGCGTCTGTTTCCACCGGCTATGCTTACTGCAGTTACATAGTCGGTCAACCAGTCCTCCGGCTTCTTGCTGCCGTCATAGGTTTTGGCACCTCGGTTGAGCTGAAAACTCCGGACAGGCGGCTCCCGCATGATCCGGGGTCCAAAGCAGGCAGGTCCCGGAGGTCCTTGCTCTTCCACTAGCTCGGATTGGTGAATCCGGTCGAGCCGAATTCGGGCATCAGCCGGATCCAGTTGCCAGGTTCCTATCCGAGATCCCAAAGGATTTTCATTGGGCTGGTACCCGAGCTGCTGCAACCTTGAGTTGCCATCGTTGTGCCTGTCTTGCACCGGGATCACAGCCTGCTGCGGGATAGATGCGGCCTCCCTTCGCGGGTTCCCCTGAACATGTGGGGGATTCCGGGGTGGATTATCACGGCTAGCCGGGTTATTGTTTCCTGCACCCCGGTCACCACCACCGCGAGCGCTCTCTGCTTGCGCCGAGTTACGCTGCCCGGCTTGCTGGATACCGGAAAAGGCCGGGTCGTAAGTCTGCAACTGCTTGTTTTTTCCGGAGCCTCGACTTCGGCTCCGGCTCTTGCTCTTGCTCTTGCTCGGATGCGGGGAGGAGGCCTCTCCGTCCGATCTCTGGCTTTCGGGCCTAGCTGAGTGCACTTGGGATCCCGCCCCGGGGTTCTTTTTCTTGAAGGCCTGATTCTGCCGGTTGGCCTCGACGACCAACTCATTCACCCGTTCCTGCTGTTTGCGTAGAGCCTCACCTGATAGCCCTACCAGCTCTGCCATGGCTGCTTCGGCAGCCCTAAGAGTTTTCGCCGGGGAGCTGTATACCGGCTTCCCCGCCGAGAACATGCTACCCGCCTGACTCGTTGCGGCCCCACCGGCCAACCCATCATTCACGATTCTGCCCTTTTGCACAGATCCGCGATACGCTTGTCCCGAGAGTCTATTTTAAGGAATCTGTGAGCTGCATTGTACTCCCGGAGGTTAGCATTGAGTTCACGCCGGATCTCGGCGATCTCTTGCGCTTCGGCGAGCAGCAACCTACGCTGCTCATCCAAGTCAGTCGAAGTGGCTTGGGTGTCTACTTCAGCTGTCACAGGGACAGCCAACTTGTCCACCAGACCCGAGAGGGGATCTGGGCGGCGACGTGGCTGGGATGGCTGCGGATCGCCGTCTCGGGCCGCACCTCTTTCCCGAGGAGGTTTGGCCAAATGAATGTGGCCGCTACCGGCATCGCCGTCGGCGTCCTGGTACTCCTCCTCGGTTGTCCCGACCATCATGACCGCGACGGAACTCGGGGAGCGACCGGCACACGAACCCCGAGTGGCGCAGAACATGGGAGGATCCTCAGCATCCAGGACAACATCCGAGTAGCTGCAGATAACCTCGGTGGCGACGTAAGTGGTGAAGCCACCGAAGTCAATGATGCACCCGTTCACCGGGAAGGGTTTGTTCCGGAAGCACCCTGCGTTGTCGCTGACGAAGTCCATCTCGCCTAGCCTTACGACAAGGCCAGAGAGAACCCGGATGTCGAAGTGAACGGGGGAGCCCGTCCGTACACCAGCCAACGCCTCTGTCTGCCCCACGGTGGGCGCCAACTGTCGTGGTGGTGTCACGGCAGATGCCATAGGATGGCTAATGTGTGGGGCCGATGGACGTTGGTGGATCCGGGGAGGGATAGCGAGATGAAGAGCTCACACGGGGAGGATCCCGGTGTAACCGAGATCTCCCAAGAACGAGAAACAAGATCAAGGGGCGAGGGAGAAGATCTAGCAAACAAGAACAAATGCATGAAGGCACACAACATACACACGATATACCCAGGTTCAGGGCCCTCGCGAGGAGGTAACACCCCTACTCCTGCCTTTCCTCTCAATATAAGTGTGGTACAAGGGCTACAACTTGCTCTTAGAGCTCTTGAGGTGAAGAACACGAAGAACTAGATGAACTCAAGGAAGGATGAAGTAAATGCTCTAGGAGTAAATGAGACTAGAGTTTTGGCTCCCAAGTTGGTCTCTCCTTCACAGGAGCAGTTATGGCGCCTTTTATAGAGTTCCGGCCAGGAGGGCTGGAAACCCTAATCCGGCTTGGCCCCACCGGACAGGCCTAACCGTTATGTCGACGCCGACTAGTGCGACCTAGTCGCCGTGCTATCCGGCGTAGCCCTTTCATCATCATTCCGGCAAGGACGACAGGCGCCGTCCTGGAACATCATTGTCCCCCTATCAAAGACAGGACATGTCTTTGCCCATCCCGGATAGCCTTTTCCGGATTGCCGGGCTACGCACGTCGTGTCTTGTCGTACCGTTGTCGTACCGGCTGACGCGCTCCCGTGTCAGGCGGGAGGTGACCATGCTTCCGTGTCAGGCGGAACGGTACTTCCCCCCGCATCAGGCGGGAAAGCCTGCTGCAGACCGTTGACGGCCTACCGGGATCCCTCATGCTAGTCACCTTCTTGTTCGACCTTACGAGTCCTTCCTGCACAAGTCTAGGACCGAGATAAATGTTCCGGTTAGCACTTACCCGGATTGCCTATCCGGTAAGACCGAGTACCTCTCCTTCCGGGAGTCTTCTCGGAGCCATAAAGTCCAATGTCACTCCCGGACACATCCGAGTTCCTGTTAGGATGAGTATCTCTAGGCCTAGCCTCCCGGAGATGTCTTAGCCTATCAGCAAAGACATCTTCGAGAAGCTAGTTCTTAGAGGAATCACCCGCTGGTGCTTGTGCTGTTATGAGGGCTCGGGGTGTCTATTTATAGCCGCCAGAGATGACCTTTGCGCCTGCCAGGAGGCACCTTGCACTCTACCAGCTCTCAAAGGTCAAGTTGCCCCTTCAGCACACTAGGGGGTGACCCTTGCTCTCGCCAAAGGTCAATCACTGTTGCTACACTGTTGAATTGCGTCGGGATCTGCCCTACCCGGGGGGGCAGCCCCCCGACAATCCTGCTATGGATCTAAATAATGAGATCGGATCGATCTGTGATGTTGTGGCCACCGTGCCTCCTGCTGAGGCCATTGATACAACCATATCTTTGGCTGGGATAGTCGAATGTCCTTCGTCGTCGGGGAATTCGTCTGCCATGAATTTGTTGAATTATGCTAATGACATCGACTCCGTGGGAGATTTTGGTGCCAGGATCATATCGAGTTGTGACGGGTGTCCTCCTTGTCTGTTGAAGATGTGATCGCAGTCGATCTATGCTGGAGTGGCTTAGTTGCGATCTGTTCGGCTAGATCCTGCACACCAAACTGATTAACAAAAAAATTATGTTCCCCGATGGTTTGATCAAAACCTGAACTGAGATTGGAATAGATCTCCTGAGCTTCGGATGAGTATGGAATGATCCTGGCTGCTGACGTTGGTTTCGGCGAGTGGTCTCCTGTGAGCTGGATATGATCTGAAGTTGCTGATGTGTATCCCTTTGAAGAAGTCGGCGAGTTGCCGTTTACGATTTGGACCGAAAAATTCGTAGATCCAACACTACCTGTTCCCACAGACGGCGCCAATTGACGAGGGATGCCCCCATCAATACCCATGGTTACTATAAGAGTTATGAGTTAGAGAACGTATAGTGTTGGTAGATTCGTCGGCTGACAATCGAGATTTACCCAGGTTCAAGGCCCTCGAGTGAGGTAACACCCATTACGTCCTCCTTGTCTGTTATTGATTGTGAATATTCGGCGAGTACAAGGGTCTAGCAAGATGTCAATCTTCCTAGGGTTTGGTGATTATGATTGGGTGTGTCCTTGATCGGCCACCCTCCTGTCCTTTATATTGTGGTACAGGTCTCGGGTAGTAACCAACTAGGACTACAGATATAAAAAGTACTACCGACTATGCTATATATGGTAAAGAGTTTTCGACTTGGTCTTTGCTTGTTGGTCTTCTTCAACTTATTGACAATTGAGTTTTAGTCATTACATGCACCAGGTATCCACACGAAGGGTACCCGTTTGATATAACCTCGTCAGCCATGCCCGCGAGAGAATCTCATAACGAGCTTCTCAACTCAGTCATGCCCGCTTCATACAGAAAACCCACATGTAGGGCCCACTCACACGGTGCGCCTCCCACCCCCGCCAAAATCTGGCCTCGTTTTTCCCGCAGGCCCGTTTCTCCTCTCTCTCTATGTTGTCGTCGCCCAGCTCGGCCGCCTAATGCCTCCTCTCTGAATCGTGCCGCGCCGCCGCCTCAGAGGCTCGCACCGGCCCATGCTCTCCTGCGTCCAGGACATGAGGACAAGGAGCTCGGTCGGCGTTGCCCGTGCTCTGCTGCATGGCGACTGAGGAACGGGAGGAAACTTCCCCGTGTGGAGCTTGTCCAGGACACGAGGAGACGGAGCTCGACCGGCCGGTGACGCGAGGAGAATGAGCTCGGCCGGCCGTTGTTGTTCCTTACCCGCGCGACGACCAGCACGGAGCAGGAGGTTGCTCATGGCGGCAGCGCATAGCGGTGGCAGTGCACAGAAGTGGCATGTGGTGCCTGCGGTGATGGTGGGAGTGGATGTCGAGCATGTTCATAGCACGGCGATGGTTGCAGGAGAGTCTCAGGACCTGATTGCCTTTTCATTTTGGCAGTTAGGGACTTTATTGCTTTTTATTTTTGTATGATGGCTGAAGTCCTACATCTTAGCAAATAGGAACTCAGCTCAGCTGAGCTCAGCAGCTCATTGAGTCTACGAAACACACGAAATAAAACACACATGTATCAGGTTGGCATAGCTAGACTCAGCTTGTATGTATTGAGATTAGCCACTCGGGCTACCAAACACACCCTATATGTACCCGTCCATTTGTCTATCTACCTCTTACCTTTTGTCTCTATGATTTTTAATAAAAAAATCACTACTATTTAGTACAGTAACCAGGTAGGCGGTGTTGCTCATGACAGTAGATACTGTCAATATATGTATAAGTATTTTAAAATATCAAAAATAATCGAGGGTACGTACGAATATTTTATGTTCTAATGAAACAAAACATTATATGTAACTTGTGTAAAAATGATAAATTGGGGTGCTACAAAACCGACCTATTGTGAGACATTCTTTTATCTTTTTAACACAAAGTATCTTTTACTCGTAAACTTTTGTGTAAGCACTGAATATACATCCGGAATTTGTGACATTACAATGGAAGCATACTATACTACTATATATGAAGGGGCGTCACGTTTGCATTCAAATCTGGCATCCACGTCACCCAACGAACACCGCCCGTCCGATCGGACCAACTAATGGTCTAGATTCGCGCAAAACAACACCCAAACCGCGTGGTACTGTAGCAGTAGCCTCTCCTCCAATCACACGAGGGCACGTTGCCCGGTGTCCGTCCGGTCATCTCCGGTTCCGCCGGTCGCCATGTCATCTTGCAAAATAACAACTGAAAGATTATACTTCCGACCCGTAGTCCAGGAGTAAACACGTTTAGGGACCTATTCATAATTCTAGAAAAATACAAAGACTTTCGTGCAAAACCATCTGAACGGATAGACGTCGCCTAGAGGGGGGGGGGTGAATAGGAGACTTAAAACTTTTTCGAGGAGCCGGAATATCCGGTCCAAGAGTGACCGGAAATTCCGAGTAGCTTGATAAAGGCGGAATAAAACTAGAGGTTTATTTTAACAAGCATACAACCTAGATATATAAACTAGGCTCACCTATGTGCACCAACAACTTAAGCTAAGCAATATTAGTAACAAGATGATAGAAAGATATATGACTTCAAGCACGAAGGCTATCACAATGTAAAGTGCATAAGTAAAGAGCTCGGGTATAGAAATAACCGAGTCACTCGGAGACGAGGATGTATTCCCGAGTTCCACCCAAAGATGTACGTCTCGTTTGGAGAGGTGTGCGCAACCACAACAGGTTAGCCGCAACGCCACAAAGGCTCACCTTCTTCTCCTGACGAACTCAACCACAATTGGTTCGAGTTCACCTTCCACTATTGATCTCCTTTGGGGCGGAGATCGAATCCCGTACAACTCTTGAGGCACACACCCACAACTTAATTGGGGGCTCCCAAGTCTTGAGGCACACACCCACAAATTAATTGAGGGATCTCAAGTGACCACAAAAGGTCTTGGCCACAAAAGGCCGGCCACAAAAGGCGTCTAGGGTCCAAAGACCCAAGAGTAACAAGCTCACAAGTAATACCACCACGAATCCTCGTGGAGGGCTCAAACCGATGCAAATGAAATGGCAAGAGCACACGAAGTGCTCAAGTCCTTCACTCTCAAATTCCAACACAACAACAAATGTTTATGGGGGAATAAGAGAGGAAGAACAAAGGAAACCACAAAGGAGTCAAATCCTTCACTCCCAAATCCCACCAAAAGCAAGGTGTGGGACTTTCCTCACATGGCAAGGTGTGGGACTTTCCTCAAGGTAGAACCGGCAATATTTCCGCCACCAAAAACGCAACAAGTTGTCCAAAGTAAAACCGTTTTCGATGAACTAGAGCTTGACATGGAGATGAACCAAACTCTAATTCCTCACCAACATAAAAGCCAAATAAGAACCAAGAAACATGATATGCCAAGTATGCAAAGGTTTGAGCTCTCCACAAGAATGCAAGTTACTAACTTGAGAGTTCCGCCACCGAAAACGCAACAAGTTGTCCAAAGTAAAACCGTTTTCGATGAACTAGAGCTTGACATGGAGATGAACCAAACTCTAATTCCTCATTAACATAAAAGCCAAATAAGAACCAAGAAACATGATATGCCAAGTATGCAAAGGTTTGAGCTCTCCACAAGAATGCAAGTTACTAACTTGAGAGCCCTCTTGATAGTACGCCTATCTATCCTATAGCCCTATCAAGATCATACATTTGCCTTGAGCATTCCACTTGAGTTGGATGATGACTATCTTGATCTCTTCAACTCGATCATCTTTCTTGATTGCGCGTCCAAACACTTGTTTGATGAAGACTTCTCCAAATACTCCCCATGCTCACAATGGGAGAGTCTAGCTTAGCTTCATCTTCGTGTATCCATTGCAAACACCAAGCATAGGATCTCTTCAAGAAGCATCTCTTGGTCTTGCACAACTCATCTTTTCTTCACTAAGATGATGTCTTGAATCTTCAAGACATACTTGCCATAAGCTTCACTCAACACATGAGCTCCACCATACCATGGACAAGATCTATAAGGATATCTCAATGCAAACATTAGTCCATAGAAATTGTCATTCAATTAACAAAACCACACGTGAGGGAAAATACTCTTTCACCATCTCGCACAATCACCACACCTCTTTTCTCTCTCCCGAGGCTCCGCCACCGCCGCACGCCGCCGCCGGGCGCCGCTGTCGCTACCGGCCTTCCCCGTCAAATCGGAGGGCACGGCTAGGTGCGGCGTCACGCGATCTATCTCCGCGCCGACGAACGCGTGCCGGTCTTCTCCTTGACCTCCTCGCCCTCGATCGTGCGCTGGGAAAGCCGTAATCGGCGCATTTCGTCACGGTCCTGGTCTGTGCCCGCCGCCGGCGAGTTTGGCGCCAGACCCAGACATGGCTGCGGGCTTCCTCCTCGGCCTGCTACCGCTGGCGGCCGCGGATGCCGTCGTGCTCTTCTAGCTCGTGCGTCGCCTCTGCCGCCACCACCACGAGGCTTCCGTGGAGGCAGCTCAGCCTGAAGCCATAGATGAGCTCGCCGGCGAGTGCCCATTCCCCTACGAGAAGAAGGTGAGACTCCTATGCTACAGCTTACTCCGCCCCGAATCGGCCGTCGTGAGCGCAGCAGCTGTTCCGTCTGTGTGAGCTTTGAGGCCAGATGTGATGTGGGGGCTAGGGATAAACTTTGTGTTATACATCACTGCCAATTTAATTTTCTTCTGCCAAGACCTTTGGGATTCAACTGATCACATTTGACATTGATTCGTCAGTTTAGATTTAATTGGCATGCCATGGCAATGGTCAAATTTGTAGGTACAGGTTACCAATTCACATCATTGCTGAACCGTATAATTCTGGAGCAACCAATTATTCATATGAGTTAACAAGTAGGTTCTTTTCTGAATCTTGTTGTAGCATTTAGGTGAGTAATTAGGTAGCAATAAATATACGTCATGTACAATTCAGTACATGAGCTATATGAGTATAATTGGTTGGAGCAGTAGAACAACATATCCCCTTTGTTAACCAGTTAAGCTAAGCCCAACATAAGATCCATTTCCCTGTGAACCCTCTCAACTGAAATGTGTCAGATGACAGGTGTTGGTCATGCTGTTTCCAACCAGCAAAGAGGTCAACTGTAGATATTGCATTTTCTTCACCTATTCTCTGACTCTTTTAGTTCACACCATGTACACAGAATTGAGAAGAAACACCCAAGTATTAAATAGAAGGTTCAAGTTTTAACAATAATTTCTCTTGCAACCTTAACTACCCTATTGTTCAGGTTGTGCGAAGGCCAGAGATTAGTTTAGGCAAGCGACCAATTGATGCTTTCTCAGGTATTTGTCTTTGTTTTCTTTCAGGTGTTGTCTATGATCGAGCTCCGTTTATTTTAGTTCTTTCTTTTTCCTGATTTTTGTTTTGCATATTTGTTTTTCCTTTCTATTAGGTGGACCTGGCTGGGCTGTGCATGTTGATTATTCACCCTCTGTTGGACGCCATAAATATCCGGTCTCAGCGAACTACAAGTCCGTTTCAACAATGATCAGGTAAGATTGATTTCGCAGTTCTAATCCCTTCAACCGATATTGTTGGAGAATTTGGGGCATCTCTGTGGAATCACGTCATCTTATATAATTACCATGTAGTATCAGTTAACATGAAAGTCACTTGCTGTGAATTGCTTTTTTTGTCCAGGAATTTCACAAATCCATCATTGCGTACAGAACAAACGTCCAAGGCCCTCTCAGGTTTGACAATTCTCTTTTCTTTTGTCACACCACTTCTGTCTGCACAAATTTGTGCTTCAAAGCTAAATATTTTCTAAATGTAGCAGCATGGTTTCCTAAATCCTGATGGCGTTCATGTGGGACACCTTGAGGCACCGGAGCAGGATTTTAAGATTGGTAGCAATTGGGGATTTGGGTGGAAGGGTTTACGTGATTCTCATGCAGTTCGTAACCATTTTGCTCGTGTGTCATCTGATGCAGTAAACATGTCATGAGAACTAAAACTGGGTTTCTAATGTAGCCAACAATCTCCTTCTCCACCTTGGCGTTGTTCAGTTGTGAGACTTACTGATTTTCTTAAATTTAGTATCTCTACATTTGATTATCCATGGTTTCTGAAGTAAGTTGCTAGCTTTATTCTGATATTTATGTGTTCAAGAGCATCGATGATGGTGATATGGATGGTTCCTTCGATCCTAAGATGGCAGACCCCAACCACGATGGCTATAATTTCTTATGGGCTATTGAACAAGCACATGGCAAACATTTTCATTACATACTGCTTTTAATATTGTATCCTTTACCGCTTCTCTTGACCAGCAGTTCCATTTGAACTGCTTTGGTTGCATCTACAAGTATAACGGTTATTTTATGATTCAGTTTTAACAGTACAAAAATACCTCTGACAATATAAAATGAGCTAGAACTAAACGCTTAGGTAATACTCTTTGCTAATAATTACCACAGCTGCAACACAGTGCTTGAAGAGGAAAAGAATTTATGAGCAACCGGTCAAGCAACTTGGGAATTTCCATTTGGATACATGATCAGGTCATGCCTCAAAGGGCAATTTGCTTTGTTTTCCTTCTTGGTCTTATTATTCGGATAGTCTGATTAAGTGTTCTCTATTTTACTATCAGCATCTTTTTTTGATCATATATAAAGTTAAGAGATAGATGTCCATGCACCAAGAAGAGGAATAGGGGGTTGCTGATTATGTACTATTATGCCCAGTTATCCTTTTCTCCAGATTAGTCACGGGATGTCACAGCCTTATGTACATACTGCATAGTTCACCATTGCAATGTGTGTTTTCATTTCCTTCCCCTATTTTACAGGAATATAGTTAAAAGAGAGGACCATGCACCAAGTAGAGGAACAAGGGGCAATGAATGTATGCTGGTTTTCATTCAAGGTCCGGTTATGGCAAACTTTCTGTTTTTTCTTTTGCGTGAAAAGGAAGGAGATAATCAAGAGTGGGACATCTTTACTTTCTTATGTTGTTCGGCATAAGGTAGTTTAGCAAATGATTTCTCAATGACATATGATTTTTACCATTGCATGTAGATGATATAATTGTATAGAAGATGTATAAAAGATTTTTCTTAGCATTCATTGAGTGCCATGTGCATTTTTCTGATGTTATGAAATTGATATTACCAGTTATGTTTTCGTAACTGTATCATGTTAATAGCCATACTAGGAAAATATGTTATTATGTATAATTAGCTTATAGGTAGAATTTAATCTCCTCACTTCTGACAACAAATAACATGTTGAAAATTATTGCCTTCATGTAAGATATAGCATTTTTTAAATTTGACACATACATAATTAGTTTGAATGTTCCTCCATGCGAAGCATGGACATTAAGTGTTATAGTATACTTAACAACAAAAATAGTCCGAGATCTCTCAATAACAATTTAATTTACTAACTATATTTATGAGACTAAACACAATTAACAGCCACACGGGCGCAGCGTGTCGCTGCGCCAAGTTACCTAGTATTCTCTACATCCGATTCTTTACACTATTTTCTCATCATCCTCGTTGAGATAGAGCCTGGTGCTCGCCTGATGCACATGGCCGAAGGGTACAACCAACCATGACTCAAGCCTCGGCGTCCACCGGCCGACGGGTACAACCAAACCTAACTTGAAGTACCACGGTATAAAGTAGATTGGAGGCCCAAAGACAACACCAGAGACGTCGTCATGTACTCTTGTTTCGAATTCAGGTTATGTACCGCTACTTGTATCTAGAACAATTCCACGATGATCCATCGATTCATCCGACTTCCCAATAGCTTGCCCCCATTTACTGCCCATAGCATCGAAGATTTCTCATTTCTTTTGGATTTCCCTACTCAATTATTATTGCAAATGTGACTTCGTGATATATTCTTGTACAAGTGAATGAGTGTCTTCTGAAAAAAAGAGCCACCTATGGCCACCCTCGTTATCATTCGCCATGGGACCGACAACGTCAGAGGGGCTAACCTCACCCTCACTCGTCCCCTGGATTAAATCACGTGAAAAATATACTCATCTATCCGTACTTCTTATAAAGTGAAACCCTCCTAAGTGGTCATTTAATTTGTCTATCTTAACATACAAGTTAGCACTATAGAGGGAGAAGTAGCCCCTGGGGAGTGGGGGTGCCCCTCCCTCCTCCTTCGCCCACTCCTTCCTTGCGTGACCGCGGGCGGCGGCCGTCCGTGGCCTCCTTCTGCTTGGCTTCTTCTCTCCTGCCCATCCTGCCGCTGCCGCCGGCAGAGCGCTGCCCGGTCGGCGCCGGTGGCCTGTCCTTCTCCACGCCTGGTTGGTGGAGGCGGGACTACATCTTCAAGGCGGTGGTGCTTCTCGGTGGGCTTTTGGTCCGGTCTCTGTCGGGGGGCGGCGTGACGGCGGCGACGCTCGTGGGGCTGCGGGACAGCGCAACGACGCGGGTGACGGCGAGCTGCAAGGAGGTTTGGCTCGCTCGCGAGCTCAACCTTGCCTAGCCATGGTAGCCAGATCAGGTCCTTGGCCCAGATCGGCCCCTAGTGATCCAGATTGGGCCCAGGTGGGGCCATATGGGCTCATCTGCATCGGGCTGGGCGCTCTCTTTTGCAGCACATTCGGCATTGGATGGCGAGGTAGGTGGTGCAGGGTTCCAGCGACGGCGGCCGTCCTGTTGCAGCGTGGCAACGGGCTTTACGAGTCCGATCTAGACCCGATCGGTCGACTACCATTTTCGGCGGTGGAGGTAGTTCCCTCCCGCGCGGTCGTAGTTTCTGCTCTTCCCATTATTAACCCTCTTCAACTCCGTCATGCGGTCCTCGTGTTGGCGCATATTGGCGGGTGGTGAGTCTAGTGGTGGCGAGGCCTCGTCCTTGCGCGGTCTTGTGCATCGGATCGTTTGGGATTGCGGACATGGTTATTTGGAAGAAATCCTTGTTGGCTCGACCGACACCGACGTGGTGCCGCCTTTGGGTCAGACCATCCCTTCATGAAGGGTGTCATGGCTATCCTTCGTCCCTTTCCCAGTGTGCCGGGGGAACCCCTAGGACCAGTGTGCTTGTCCGGGCGGCAACGTGAGCTTCCTTCTTGAAGGTGTTGCTTGGTACCAGATGATTCGAAACTAGGAGCATGGTGATACTTCTTCGGAGAGGGTGCAACGGTTGCGGGTCATCATAGTTTAGTCGATCCGCCTTTGTTTCCTTTTCTTCATGCTTTTCCTTTCTTTTGTGCGTTTGCGTGTGTTTGATGCTGCCCCAGCATGTGTGGTGTCGCGTTTTTATTATCGGTTGTATGGTGATCGGTGCTTTATTTATAAAGCGGGGGCGCGGGGTGAAAACCTGTTTCGAGGAGCATATCACTTACTATAATAGTCAATCAATTCTCCGTACCATCTTATTAATGATTATATATATCCATGTCATCAAATGGTTAAGCCTTACAATTGTTCATGTCACTTTTTTAACAAATCATACTTCTTTATTCAATCATAATCAAAATTACTTCATTCATAATTAAAATTACTTCGCCAATCAAAAGAATACTATGTTTGGGTGAATTATTATCAAATACACAACCATTTCACGGCAATTAAATTTAACCTCTCTATTAAATCTCCCATTCTTTTATCCATAGCTTTTTTATACAGATCTTTATCGACAACTTCATACTCCACGTGCCTCATAACTTATTTTACACCGTCAATGAAAGGATATCTCAACTTGTTAAATTTACATATATATATCATACTAAAAGATGTCTAGATATAAATTTAGAAAAAAGTTATGACATCCGTTTATGGACGGAGGGGCTATTAAAATTTCTAAAAAGATTCCGCCGCGGTATTGTACCACACCCTCCGATACACTAAAATCATTGTGGAAAAAGCTTAGATAATACCATTCCATTGTTATACTTAGGACGCGACTATACTACGACCGTTCTAGGAATAAGCCGATTGGTAGAACCTTTCCAGTAGGGACCATTCACGTGGAGAGCCCCGCGCCCACGCGGTCCCCGCGCCAGCGCGCGAGCAAAAAAGTCCACGCGGTCCCCACGCCAGCGCGCAAAAAGCTCACGCCGTTTCCAGCAGAAAAGGACAAAAAAGACAGCTTAGGAAAGGAGGGCTTTTCCAAAAGGAAACGGAACCACCGGACGTCTACTTTACCTTCTGCTTTGTTCTCCTCATCGAGTCGCTGCTCCTCCCGTCCAGATCGCCATAGGAGCTCAAGAAAGCTCTGCAACAAGAACCAGATCCTGCGAAAAAAAACACAGAAGTCACAGAAATTACCCACCCCACCCCCTCCTCCCCCCTTCAACACCTCCAAAAACTTACCCAGGTAGATTGAGCCAAATTACCCACCTGATGGGTTCCTCTTCCCTAATATCCCCCCCCCCCCTCCTCAATCAGTAGTTACCCACTGGATTCTACAAATCTTACCCACCAGATCGTGTTCTTCCTGATAGTGGTGTCAGGAAAAGATAATTCAGGTACAATCCCAGAACCTAATTTATATCTCTTATCTATTTCCATCTAGTAAGCATATGAACTGTTGAAAGAACATTTCTATGATCTCTGTGTTTTGTGTGTTAGTTAACAACATGTGGATGTATTAAGTTGGTGTTAAGTAATGCAGGATAATCTAGGAACTCTTCAGATGCATCAGCACCAAAAGAGGAGAAAAAGAGACAGCACTGAAAGTGTGCTCAGCCCCTGGTGGGGGCCGGCGTTTTCGGTCCAGGGGGCCGGATTTCCGCCCCTATCTGAAGTTTCCGGTCCCTGAGGACCGGAATCTTCTCCGTTGCTCGGTTGCCGAAGTTGTGCTCAGCCACTGGTGGGGGGCGGAGTTTCCGGTCCCATGGACCGGAGTTTCCGCCCCAGGCCAAAGTTTCCGGCCTCGTGTATCTCGAAGATGTCCAAGCTCAGATTGAAGATCTGGTGTTCAGCCCCTGGTGCCCCCCGGAGTTTCCGGCCTCCCTAGGCCGGAGTTTCCGCCCCTGGCCGGAGTTTCCGGCCACTAGGGCCGGAGTTTCCGGCCTGGGTTTTGGCTGCAACGGTTACATCTTTGGAGGGTATAAATACCCCTCCTCCTTCCTCCAGAAAAGTGCTTGACCTAGAAAAGGAGGAGCTCCATTGTTGCAAGCCAAGAATCCCAAGATCTCCCAATCCCCCCATCCAAACTCATTGATCTTTGGAGGATTGAAGGAGAAGGCCCCGATCTACATCTTCACCGAGCCGTTCTTCATTTCCCCCTCATTCATTTGAGGGAACACTTGCTAGGGCTTCCACTAGGAAACCTAGCCCATTTTTGTACTTACCTATTGTCTTTGTGACAGATTGTAGCTGTTCGGGAGCCCCCAAGCCCTTTGTGGGTCGTGCCCCGAATCGTTGTTGTAAAGGCTCCGGATTCCGCCTCGAAGGATTCCGATAGTGGAAAGTGGACCAAACCTTTGTGGTGCGGTTCACTGGAGATTAGGGTGAGGCCTTTGCGGCCGTTGAACCATTGTGTTGGTTCACACCTCTCCAACGAGACGTACTCCCATTCAAGGGAGGAACTCGGGAATACATCCTTGTCGTCTCGTGTCTTCACTTCGGTTACTTCTATCCTTATTTATTGCCTTATTATATCTTGCTTAGTTGCTAGCTTGTCATATAGGAAATTCACCTTAGTTGCATATCTAGTGAATTTACCTTTTGTGTCAAGCCTAATTTGAAAAAGAACTAAAATTTGAATTAGCACCTATTCACCCCCCCTCTAGGTGTCATACCGATCCTTTCAATTGGTATCAGAGCTTTGGCTCTCTTTTCGGGTTTAACCGCCTAAGAGAAGTATGACACAAAGTGAGGATGAGACCGCAAGGCTTGCCGAGGCTAGTGAGTCCCTTAAAAAGGACCAAGCCACCGCGGCATCCATGGCCGATATCAAAGCTTTGGAAACAACTTTGACATCTTCCATGGATGCTAGGTTTAATGAGTTTCGTGACTTGCTCAATAAACTCATTAACAACAAGCCCTCGGATATCATCCCGCTTGAAAAAGCTTCTAACTCCAATGAGGGTGGACCCAAGGAGGATAAAGACCAAAAAGAGAAGGAGGTGAAAGCAAATGATAAGCCTAAGTCATCTCCCAACTCGCATGAGGAAAAGGAAGAGTATCATGCCGTTCGGGGATGGTACTCTCCCGATCCAATTATCACTACCCGCATAAACCCTTTAGGCCCCCCACCTAAGCTTAATGCATTAGCTTTTGCTAGTTGGCAACGCTCAATGAAATCTCATGTCAACAGTGCCTCCATCGAGCTTTGGAGGATTATTGAAGAAGGATACATTGTGGAGGATCCAAGCAACATGACCAAGAGAGAGTTCGCCGAAAAGCAACTAAACGCTTCCGCTCTCCATATGATTGAACTCTCCTTGAGCGACAACGACAAGCACCATGTTCTATGCCACCACCGCCAAAGAAGCTTGGGATTGTCTTGAGCGTGCCTTCCTTGGAAATGAAAGCATGAAGAGAAATAGATATGAATCTTTGAGCAATGCCGCCGAAGGTTTCTACATGCTTGACAACGAGACCCATGAAGAGATGTATGGTAGACTCAAGACTCTTGCCAAAGCCTTTTATGATGTGGGAGCAACATATGTTGATGATGCTTGGGTCAAGAGGAAGTATGAGAATGCTCTCTTGCCCTCGGAGCCAATGGAGTTGAAGTCTATTCAAGGAAGATACAACTACCTTCAATTGTCTTCCCATGAAGTTATGCAAGAAGTTCAAGCCTCCAAGGTTGCCACCAAGAATGCCGAAGATAACCGTGCTAGGGCCATGGGAATGAGACAAGGTCCCTCTCTTGCCTTGAAGGCCAAGGTGACTTGCCTAGATGCCAATGATGAAGTTGAAGCTTGTCCTGGCAACATTGCTCCACATGATCTTGAGCAAGCCCTCAATGGTCACATTGCACTTGCCACAAGAGTATTTTGGAATGACCCGGCTAGTGCTAAAGCTCGAGTTGATCGAGATAACAACACAAGTGGCAAGAAAGAGCTTGCCTCAAGGACAAAGACATGCTACAATTGTCATGACAAGAACCACTACATAAGAGAGTGCCCTTATGAGAACCGTGAGCAAAATGGTGGGAAGCTTATCCCAAAGGATCACTCCAAGTTGATTCAAAAGAAGCCCGCAAGACCAAGAAAGCCCTTCTTCAAGAAGGCACCGAGAATTGTGTTGGTGGCACAAGAGGAATATGCCACAAGTGATTCCGAAGATGAAGATGCACCTAACAAAGAGGTAGCCGCATTGGCCATTGTCTCCACTTCATCATCATCTCTCTTTGAATCCCCCAATGAGAACCTCTCCATCAACACCGCTCGTTGCCTCATGGCTCATGTCACCGAGGTATCATCCCCTTCTCCTAAGACTATGCATGATCAATCTAGTCTTGAGATTAAGAAGGAACTAGTTGCCTTCGATACTTTTGTGACTAACTTGCAAGGTGAGGCCAAGGAACATGTTGAGTCTCTCATGAGACAACTATGTGCGGCCGAAGAACTTCTTCAAGAAAAGAGTAAGATTGAGAGAGAGGATTCTCTCACCATTGCTTCCTTGAATGCTTCCATAGCATCCTTAAATAGCTCTATTGATGAAGAAAGTGAATATAGAACCACTCTAGAGGAAAGACTTGAATCTCTTGATGCTAAAAATGATGAAATCATTAGTAAAATCATTAAGGATAGAGATCATGTTTTTGCCAAATATAAAGTGATTAAAAAGGAGAAAGTTGAACTTGGGGTTGCAAATACTATACTTCTTGAGGATATGGAGAAGCTTGATAAAGCTCACAAGGTCTTGAAAACGACCCACTCCATCCTTGTTAAGTCACATGAGCAACTCCAAACTCAACTCTCTAAAACTTGCTCAACTAGCATAACCATTCTTCCTCGTGTTCATGAAAATGTCATTGAAGAAAATGGTAGGTTAAAGGTGGATCATGCTAAGACCTCTATTCCTAAAGGTAACGATAAGGGTTTTGCTTATTTGTTTGAGTTAAAACCACACAAAGGAAAGGAAGGTCTTGGGTATGTGGCCGAGGCAAAGAAGAAGGTGAGCAACACCAAGGAGAACAAGACCAAGCCCGCACAAGCTAAGACTAACATTGCGAGTGGTAATGCCACTAGGGGCAAGACCACTCGTAGTGACTTTGCGGGGCATAACAATCCCAACTACATTCTTTATGTTGATTATTATGGTGATGTTTATGAAAAATATGTTGGTCCTTATGATGGTTACATTGACTATTCTATTTGGGTTCCTAAGACCCTTGTTGCTAACCGAAAGGGACCCATTGAAAAATGGGTACCTAAATGCAAGAAATGATTTCTTGTAGTACTATGCTTCCGGTGGATCTAAATGGGTGATTGATAGTGGATGCACTAGTCATATGACCGGAAGCAAGGAGATCATGACGGAGTTGAGACCAAATTTAAATCACTCAACCGTCTCTTATGGTGACAAGTCCAAAGCCGAGGTAAAGAGTCTTGGCAAGGTGGTAGTTGCAAGGGATATCACCCTTGTAAATGTCATGCTTGTTGAGTCTCTAGGTTACAATCTTATTTCCGTTCATGCTCTTAATAAGATGAACTTTGATGTCTATTTTACTCTTGATATGGTGGTACTCTTGAGGAGCAAGACTCTAAAGGTCATGTTCGTTGGGCATGTTGAAAATGAGTTGTTTGTGGTAGACTTTTCGAGGTCAACCAACACTCAAGCAATATGCCTTTTCGGAAAGGCCGACGTGGGGTGGTTGTGGCATCGCCGCTTGTCCCATGTTAATATGAGAACTTTGCAAAGTCTCCACAAGGGTGGCCACATTCTTGGACTAAATGAGAATGTTTCTTTTTCTAGAGATCGTCTTTGTAGGGCTTGTGTTGAAGGAAAGATGCATGATTCTCCCCACCCAAGCAAGACCATCATCTCATCATCAAGGGTATTGGAACTTCTTCATGTTGATCTTTTTGGTGCCGTACCTCAACCTAGCCTTGGTGGGAAGAAATATTGTTTGGTGATTGTCGATGACTATTCAAGATTTACTTGGGTTTTCTTCTTCAAGACGAAGGATGAAACTCAACAAACCATCATCGATTTCTCCAATGAAGTTCAACGTCAACACAATCTTCCCATATTGGCCATTAGAAGTGACAATGGCTCCGAGTTCAAGAACTACACCCTAAATGAGTTTCTTAGCGACGAGGGAATTCGACATCAATACTCCGCCGCATATACTCCTCAACAAAACGGTGTAGCCGAGAGGAAGAACCGGACTCTTATGGATATGGCTAGGTCCATGTTGGCGGAGTTTAAGTCTCCACTCTTCTTGTGGGCCGAAGCTATCTCCACGGCGTGTCACTCCTCCAACCGGTTATTCTTTCGCAAAGGGAAGAAGGAAACTCCATATGAAATGCTTACCGGCAACAAGCCCAACATCTCCTACTATCGAGTCTTTGGTTGTAAGTGTTTCTACAAAATCAAAGGTGTACATCTTTCTAAGTTTGAAGTTAAAGCCTTAGAAGGTGTTCTTGTTGGGTATGGTGCGAACTCTCACACTTATAGAGTCTATGACAAATCCTTAGGGAGAGTTGTAGAATCTTATAGTGTGAGGTTTGATGAGAATGACGGCTCCCAAGTGGCGCAATTTCATGTTTGTGATGTAGATAACGAGGAACCTCAAGATGCAATACAAAGAATGGGTGTTGGATTTCATCGCCCCATCGAGATTCATCATGAGCCTCCTCAAGGAAGTACAAGCTCCACTCAAGTGGAGATTCCATCATCACAAGTTGAAGTGGCACCCTCTATGGAAGCAAATGAGACACCTATCCAAGAACAAGATCTAGTTCCTCCTCAAGTTGACCAAGAGGTCTCACAAGATTCAAGAACTCCTATTCTCAACCCTAGTCAAGATCAAGAGCAAGAGCATCCATCTTCTCCCATCATTGAAAATGTGCAACAAGATGGCAATGCTCATCAAGACCGTCAAGACGGGGACTCAAATGATCTAGGTGATCAAGCCGAAATCCCACGCATCAATGGGGATATCGAAACCCGTCGTCAAGAAAGAGTCAAGAGAAACTTGGAAATCAAGTGTCACAAGCTTGAAGCCATCATTGGTGATGTATCTCGCAAGGTTTCCACAAGAAGTCAATTGGCAAGCTTTAGTGAACATCAAGCTCATATCTCTATGATTGAACCAAAGAAGGTGTTTGAAGCACTTGAAGATCCGGATTGGTTGGAAGCCATGCATGAAGAACTCAACAACTTCAAGCGCAACAAAGTATGGAATCTAGTAGAAAAGCCAAAGGATTGCCGCAATGTTATTGGCACCAAGTGGATATTCAAGAACAAGCAAGATGAGCATGGATTGGTTGTAAGGAACAAGGCGAGATTGGTAGCTCAAGGGTACTCTCAAGTTGAAGGCATTGATTTTGGAGAGACCTATGCTCCCGTGGCTCGTCTTGAGTCCATCCGTATCCTACTTGCCTATGCATCTCATTTTAATTTTAAGTTGCAACAAATGGATGTGAAGAGTGCATTTCTTAATGGTCCCTTAAAGGAGTTGGTATATGTAAAGCAACCTCCGGGATTTGAGGACCCACACTTCCCAAACCATGTCTACAAGCTTGATAAGGCCCTCTATGGTCTCAGACAAGCACCTCGAGCTTGGTATGAGCACCTAAGAGAGCTATTGCTAGACCGTGGCTTTGAAGTGGGGCAAATCGATCCCACTCTCTTCACAAAGAGGGTAAAAGGGGAGCTCTTCATATGTCAACTTTATGTTGATGATATTATCTTTGGCTCATCTAACAAAGCTTTCAATGATGAATTTTCAAAGCTTATGACGGATAGGTTCGAGATGTCCATGATGGGAGAGTTGAAATTCTTTCTTGGTTTTGAAATCAAGCAATTAAGTGGAGGGACTTTCATCTCTCAAGCCAAATACATCCAAGACATGCTCAAGAGGTTCAAGATGCAAGATGCAAAAGAGAAGAGGTTTCCTATGGACACCAAATGCCATCTTGAACTTAGTCCAAAGGGTAAAGATGTCGATCAAAAACTCTATCGCTCTATGATTGGTTCTTTGCTTTATCTTTGTGCATCTAGACCCGATATTGTGTTGAGTGTAGGAGTGTGTGCAAGGTATCAAGCGGCTCCTAAAGAAAGTCACTTGATAGCGGTGAATCGAATCTTCCGATATTTGGTTTATACCCCAAGGTTTGGTTTGTGGTATCCTAGGGGGTCCAACTTCTCTCTTGCCGGTTACACGGATTCGGATTGGGCCGGTTGCAAGGATGATAGGAAGTCTACTTCCGGTGCATGTCAATTCCTTGGGAAATCTTTGGTGAGTTGGTCCTCCAAGAAGCAAAATTGCATATCCTTATCTACCACCGAAGCCGAGTATGTGGCGGCCGCTAGTGCTTGCACTCAATTACTTTGGATGAGGCAAACTTTAAAGGAATACGGTGTCCTTTGTGACAAAGTGCCTCTTTTATGTGACAATGAAAGTGCTATCAAGATTGGTCACAACCCCGTGGAGCACTCAAGAACGAAGCATATTGAGATTCGCTATCATTTTATTCGAGATCACATCAACCGGGGTGATATTGAGCTTGGTTATATTCCAACGAAGATTCAACTTGCCGATATGTTCACCAAGCCACTTGACGAAGCACGGTTCACCTTTTTGAGGCATGAGCTAAATATCGTGGATTCTAGGAGCATTGGTTGACTACCTTGCATGCACACCTCTATCTCAACTTTCTATTTTGGTCTAGGTGTAGGCATGGACATAGGGGGGGTGCGGTCCTAATCTATTGGACTTTCACTCCCCCCATTATGCCAATAGTAAGAATTGTTTTCGTCTCCTTTTGTTCATTCTTATGAATTGCGAGCTTAAATGTTGAGTAATGGCGGTGAACCCAAGATATATCTTCGCGGTATCACACCACATAATCTCATACATGGTGGCCTTGGCCACCAACTTCTTCGTTGTGAAGAATTGATACTCTTGTGGTGTTATCTTGTTTTCTTTGGTTCATTCTTGCTCTTATGGAAAATGCACTCAAGCGTTGCTTCTTAATCTCGCTCTTGTTGTTTCTTAACAAACTTGAGTGCATGGTACCATCTCCAGTGACCATTTGTCTTATCCCAGGCCTACCTCATCTTAAAAACTGCTCCTCTTGCCTTTGCATGTCCAAAACACATTAAAACCTGGGATTTGGAGTCGGTGGGGCCGGAAACTCCGGTCTTCCAGGCCGGAGATTCCGGTCTGACTGAAGTTTCCGCCCCTAGAACCGGAATCTCTGGCCAAGGCCGGAGACTCCGGTGTCTAGGGCCGGAAACTCCGGTCTGGGCAGTTTCGCTGGGATCTTCAAAGGGGATCGGGGTGAGGAGTTGTTCCACAACTCCCCACACACCCCCGACCTCCACTCCTCCCCCAGCCGCCGCCGCCGCCTCCAAGGACCACTCCGGCCGCTCCCCGCCGCCGGAATCCGCCGTGCCACCGGCCCCTCCTCCGTACAAGTGCTAGGGATCCTTCTCCCTCGCATTTGACCTCCACCATGTCGGGTAAAGGCTTTCTTCTCTCTCTCTCTAGGTTTTCACTCTAGATCTTGTTTTGAGAGAAGTTCTGCCTATGCTGCATGGTGTAGAACCCTAGTGTTGGCATTTCAATCCCTAGAAAATTAGTTGTGCTCAATTTTTCCTTAGATTTGACCTAGATTGCAGTTTTCCTGCCACAGGGCGGAAACTCCGGCCCCTCCTGCACCGGAATCTCCGGTGGGGACCGGAATATCCGCCCCTGTGGCCGGAAACTCCGGCCTGACTCATATCTGAGAGAAATTCTGACACTTTTAATTTTCTTCTTTTGGCTTTCTTGGACATGCAAACTTATCTCCATGCTATCCTTGTACTCTCTGTTTCATAGGTCATAGGAAAAAGGTGGTCACTCGGAATCCGCTCCTTGCTTCAAGTAAAGAAAGGGCTCAATCAAGGGACAAGCTTATATATGATAGCAGCAGTTCTTTGCCACGGTGGTGTTTGACAATGATGAGGATGTCACTATGACGTGGATGACTGGACCTATCAGGTGCACCTCCAACTTTGTGGAGTTTGCGACAGCTCTGGGCTATGAATTCAAGGGGGCCACTACTCCAGTTGGGATGAGGATGCATGTGGAAGGGACTGCATATAACAAGAGCCGTTTGCGCCCTCTTTACTCCGTTGCTTCTTCTGTGGGCTCTAATCAAGACCTCCTTCCCACCTTCAACATCCTCCTCCGCATGGTTCGGCTCAACCTTGCTCCTCAAGACGGGAATGTGGATGCTATTCGAGGAGGCCTTGTCAACCTACTCTACCATGCTTACAGGGTCCTTCAAGCCGGTCCGGAGTGCCGTGGCCAAGAGGTGGATGTGATGGATTTCATTAAGTGCGAGATGCATTGGGCCATTTTCGAGCATAAGAATCCACTCTACGCTCCCTATGTGATGAAGCTCATTCTCTCCAAAGTGCCCACACTTGATCGCTCTACCTTCATCAAGCATGCCAAGGGTACTCTCCATATTCTCTCCAAGCACACAAAGCAAGCTTCATCCTCTCATGCACCTCCTCCACAAACTAGTGATGAAGAGGACGTTCCCTTACCTAAGAGGAGAAGTAAGAATGCCGATCCCCCCACTAGTCTTCAAGGGAAGGCCAAGGTAAACGCAGAATTTCGCAAGCTCTCTTGGTGGAAGAGGAAACTGCTATGCATGGATGTTGCCATTCACAAGGAGAATCATGGGTCATATGTGAGAGAGAAACACATTTTGAGCAACCAAAATTTGATGATCAAGGAGATGCGCAAAATGAACAATGGAAATGTTACTCCTCCTCCGGAAGAAGATGAAGCTGGCATTCCCATCATTTCCTCATCTTCGTCTGACACGGTCCCTCTTGAGCAATGGAATCAGGATGTCTTTCCTTGGGCTGATTTTTCGGATGTGACCTCCTTTCCTACCTCGTCTCACAACCACGGCAAGGCTCCCATGAACCTCTCCGATGAGGACTACGACAACGAAGGAGATGACGACATGGATGAAGACACCGAGTGATCTTCATGGGCCCGTTAGTTATGCTCTTTTCCCCTTTTTGGTGTCTCGGTGCCAAAGGGGGAGAAGTAGTTCTATTAGGTTCTCTCCGGGATTTGCATGGGTTGGGACACAAGCATGTGCCTCTATCATTTTATTGCGCTTGTGTCCTTGTTATGTTATTTGAATTTCGAACTCTTTTGCCTTCTCTTTGTCATGAACTATGTGTGTGTAAGGTATTTGGATTTCTTATATTATGTGGTTGAGACTACTATTGTGCCTTGATTATATGGGGTTAATATCTTCAGTTTTATGCACAAGGTATGGTTTATCTCCTAACACTCAACCCATACTATACTAGGTCTTACTTGTGAAATGTATTGCCTACTTATCATGCTTGCAAATGGTTGTTCGAATTTGCCTCTATATGTGTGCACGTGCATTCCAAAGCAAATATTCTTGATGCACACATCTAGGGGGAGCTTTTTCAGCTATCATTACATGTTAGTAAAATTACTGTTATTGCAAATCCATATGTTGTCATCTAACACCAAAAAGGGGGAGATTGAAAGAACATTTCTATGATCTCTGTGTTTTGTGTGTTAGTTAACAACATGTGGATGTATTAAGTTGGTGTTAAGTAATGCAGGATAATCTAGGAACTCTTCAGATGCATCAGCACCAAAAGAGGAGAAAAAGAGACAGCACTGAAAGTGTGCTCAGCCCCTGGTGGGGGCCGGAGTTTCCGCCCCTATCTGAAGTTTCCGGTCCCTGAGGACCGGAATCTTCTCCGTTGCTCGGTTGCCGAAGTTGTGCTCAGCCACTGGTGGGGGGCGGAGTTTCCGGTCCCATGGACCGGAGTTTCCGCCCCAGGCCAAAGTTTCCGGCCTCGTGTATCTCGAAGATGTCCAAGCTCAGATTGAAGATCTGGTGTTCAGCCCCTGGTGCCCCCCGGAGTTTCCGCCCTTGGCCGGAGTTTCCGGCCACTAGGGCCGGAGTTTCCGGCCTGGGTTTTGGCTGCAACGGTTACATCTTTGGAGGGTATAAATACCCCTCCTCCTTCCTCCATAAAAGTGCTTGACCTAGAAAAGGAGGAGCTCCATTGTTGCAAGCCAAGAATCCCAAGATCTCCCAATCCCCCCATCCAAACTCATTGATCTTTGGAGGATTGAAGGAGAAGGCCCCGATCTACATCTTCACCGAGCCGTTCTTCATTTCCCCCTCATTCATTTGAGGGAACACTTGCTAGGGCTTCCACTAGGAAACCTAGCCCATTGTTGTACTTACCTATTGTCTTTGTGACAGGTTGTAGCTGTTCGGGAGCCCCCAAGCCCTTTGTGGGTCGTGCCCCGAATCGTTGTTGTAAAGGCTCCGGATTCCGCCTCGAAGGATTCCGATAGTGGAAAGTGGACCAAACCTTTGTGGTGCGGTTCACTGGAGATTAGGGTGAGGCCTTTGTGGCCGTTGAACCATTGTGTTGGTTCACACCTCTCCAACGAGACGTACTCCCATTCAAGGGAGGAACTCGGGAATACATCCTTGTCGTCTCGTGTCTTCACTTCGGTTACTTCTATCCTTATTTATTGCCTTATTATATCTTGCTTAGTTGCTAGCTTGTCATATAGGAAATTCACCTTAGTTGCATATCTAGTGAATTTACCTTTTGTGTCAAGCCTAATTTGAAAAAGAACTAAAATTTGAATTAGCACCTATTCACCCCCCCCCCCCTCTAGGTGTCATACCGATCCTTTCAACTGTCCCACGAGTTTGGACTCAATTACCCACAAATTAGCACATGCACCAGTAGCATATATTGACACACAAAAATGTTAAGGATGCAGATAAGTAACCCACAACTTGCACTCGAAGTAACCCATCAATTAGAACTAAAATTATCCATTGGAAGCAATGGTAGCTAGAACTTTTCACACAACAAAAATGTTAAAAGGATGCAGGTAAGTAACCCATACGTTGCACACATGTAACCCACCAGGTAGAACTATAGTTACCCAATGGAAACAATGGTAGAAAGATGGAAACAGGAGGATGAAAGTAATTCTTGTAACACATATACACACTATCATAGGTGCCCTATTGTTCATAGAATGATTAACAATCTAATGATGGAAGAATTCTGAATTGTGAACACAATCCCTAAATGATAAACTGGTATACTACTACTTATCTATATTTCCTCGAAGTTCTTCAACTAATGCCATGTCCTGCTATAAACCATGTGTGAGTATATGATAGACCCCTGTAAATTGCCTGAATTATGAAACAGTAAGAAACACCTGTAAGTTTTTAAAAAGAAAAATCAGGTTAGAACCACGGATTAAATTACATGAAGCTTAGAAAGTAGCATGTTTCTCCGTTTTTGATGTTCATATATGACTAACATGTGACATGCTATGCTTGACAGTAGGGGAAGAAAATGGATATCAATCTCAATTTGGATCCAAACAATGAAATGCATCAGGAGAATGAAGACAACGTCTCAGCAACGCACAACCGGAGTGATACCCGTGACACAAATACAGGTAACCACACAAACTGTGCTGTGAAATTACCTTATTGGTGTCACTGCTAGTTATAGCCAGCCACAACCCTCAGCACATTTTCCTGTGCCCACGTGACTCCTATAAATTACCCACCAAACAAATCATGGATAACCCAACAGCAACCATTTAAATTACCCGTCACTACAGAAAAACAGCCCCCAAAAAAACAGCACACAACATAGTTAGCCAACTTAGAAAGTAGCCATTTAAATTACCCATGAGGCCTATAAGTTACCCACCAAATAAAACATGGATTATCCATGTGTAGCCATTTAAATTACCCATAACTACAAATACAGCCCAACAAAAACAGCTCACAAAAACAGATACCCCACAGTGAGTCATATAAGTTACCCAGCAAAAATAACATGGATTACCCACCAGTAGCAATTTAAATTACCCAACACTACAAAAAACACCAACGTTTTATCGTATTTCTTTTGTTGTTTAAAGAAAGAATGCTTATCAGGACTAAAAATGCTTTTACTTCAATGATTTCAGCTAAACCCACAGGACCAGTGGCATATCATGACTTTTCTGATGGAGATAGCATGGATGGAACAGATGAGAATAATGGGGGAGAAGCAACTACGGGAGCTACGATTGAAGAGCAGACAGAGGTCACAGCTGGGTCAACAGAAGGAGGATTTAATGATGGTACAAGCGATGCAATGTCGACACCAAAACCACCATCAGCTGAAATGCGCTTTGACAGTTTTGAAGCGGCAAAAGAACACTACAGAGCCTATGCACAGATCAAAGGTTTCAGCATCAGGATAGATTGGTCAAGGAAAGATAAAACTGAGGAAATTGCTAGAGTGTACCTAGTGTGCACTAAGGCAGGGAAACCTTATGCGCCAAAAGAAGACACACAGAATCCAAAACCAGCTGCCAAGAAAAGAAAAAAATGCACACACCCAAGGACTGGTTGCCCAGCACAATGCTATTTTAAAAGGAAGGGAGCCTGGTGGCATGTTGCAAACTGCACGGATGAACATAACCACCCGCTGATCATAAAACCATCGCTAACAAAGTTTCTGCGTGCACATAGGAACATTCCAACAGAGGAAAAACATTTCTTGAGGATGTTGCACGCGTGCAATATACCTACATGCCGGCAAATGCAGCTAATGGCAAGGTTTTATGGGAAGCTTGAGAATGTGCCATACATAGATAAAGATGTGGCAAATCTGAGGGCATCTTTCCGCAGAGAAACCCATCATCCTGACATGCAGGACACCATCTATTACTTTGAAAAGCTAAAGTTAGAAGATAAAGATTTCTTCTACAAAATGAAACTTGATGAGGAAGACAGGGTTCAGTACATCTATTGGGTGGACGGTCCATCACGGCGATCCTACAAGGCCTACTCTGACTGTATCTCATTTGACACAACCTATCTCACAAACCGGTACAAAATTCCATGTGCACCGTTTATCGGAATCAACAACCATGGCCAATCCATACAGTTTGGATGTGGTTTCATACGCAACGAGCTCAGCACCAGCTTTGAGTGGTTGCTGCAAGTTTTCTTGGAAGCAATGGACGGTGTAGCGCCAAAAAATATTATAACAGACCAGTGCTTCTCTATGAGAGCAGCAATCCATGAAATATTCCCAAAAACAGTCCACAGAAATTGCAGGTGGCACATCATGCAGAACCTAACCGAAAGCATTGGAAGTTTCATGGGCAAAAACCCTGAACTGTGTTGCATTCAACGACTGTTTGAACAGCAGCCTAACACCGGTCGAATTCGAGCAAAACTGGGACTACATGATTGAATTCTTCGGTGTGCGTGACAATTTGGACCTGGCAGAGATTTATAAGCACATAAAGTGTTGGGTGCCAGCCTACTTTATGCACGATTTTTTCCCATTCCTGCAGACAACATCAAGAAGCGAAGGCTTCAATCCCGTCCTGAAGCTATACGTTAACCCCAAGAATTCAATCTATGATTTCGTACAGCAGTACGCATCACTACAGGATAAAATTTTGAATGCTGAAAGAAAGGCAGAAGCAGAAACAGCTTTGACAGACCCTGACTGGTGGTGTCACCATCCTATTGAAAAGCAAATGCCAAAAGCATACTCAAGAGGGATTTTCAACAGATTTCAGAAGGAACTGGCAAAACACGTGTCATACCACTGCCAGCACATCATAGGCTACCAGTTTGAACTGTCCGTGCTAGGTGGTCCTGTACCAGACTACGGGAGCAGAACCTATAATGTGATTGGCAACTGGGAAGATGGTATACACGAGTGTACGTGCTGCAAGTTCCAACGTGACGGCATGTTGTGCTGCCATGTTATAAAAGTGATGACACAAATTGGTGTTCGTGAAATACCAGAGCGATACATTATAAAAAGATGGGGCTGGGATCCAGATCAGATCCTAGGACAACCAGATGGCACACAACATGCTCCCAAGAAAGGCATGCCAGATGATGCAAGAGCTATGATGGAATTTGCTTCGATGAGAGACGATTTCAGAAAAGTTGCACAAGTAGGGGTCAGGACTGCCGATGGGAAAAAAGTCATTCATACTCACCTAAAGCAAATGAAACAAGAGCTTGAAGTGATAAATAGAAGAGAAGAACATAAAGCAAGAGAAGCCGAGATCGCAGCCTTGGCAATGCCAACCACTAGCGCTCCTACCGCACCTATACCACATGTAACCGGTGGAACATCAAGCGTCCGACAGACAAACAGCAACCCCACATATGCACCAACAGGGAGCGCATCAGGATCAGCTCAATATGTACAGAACCCACCCATGTCAGTCACGAAAGGACGACCCCATAAGATAGCGAACAAAAATCCACTAGATCTCGCTCCAACTAAACCAAGACATTGCAGTTACTGCAACAACACTGAACATACCAAGCGCAAGTGCGTGGAACGACTTAGAGTGCTAGGCCAACCGCTGGTTTGAAATGATGAGTTCAATAATCCTTGTAATGCTCTGTGATAGATATGTACCACTACATATTTTGTGCTTTTTATAACAGTACAATGCAATGAGAAAAGTTCGAGATAAATTATGTTCATCATGTTCAAATAATCCATTGTGAAAACCAATAGTTGCCCACCACTTCTGGTTGAAGTTACCCCCAGCAGAAATGAAAACCTAGAAGTCACCAGGTAAACTAACTATGAGTTACCCACCACTTCTGGTTGAAGTTACCCCCAGCAGAAATGAAAACCTAGAAGTCACCAGGTAAAGTAAACAAAATAAGTTACCCACCACTTCTGGTTGGAGTTACCCCCACAATGTAACTAAAGTTATCAAAAACCTAGTAAAATAAGATACCCGCCAAAAAATGAAAACAACACGTATAAAACAGTGGACATGTCGTATGAAAAGAATTTACGGACAAGAATTTAAAACACGCTCACAAAAAAGGGAATTGAACTTAAAATTACCTCAAAAAGAATAGGTGTCAAGAAGATGCTTCCATGAACAAAGCTTGTTGCCCGTGTGCTCCAGCCACAAAGCCGTTAGCACCTTCCTTAGTGCTGGCATCTCCTCTTGGGAAATAGCAGGCACCACACTCCCATTCCAAAGCTCAAGGAATTTGAGCATGAAAAAACCACAGTCAACCCTGAAAAAAGGGTTAAGGCCAAAAAGAAAGGGAAAGAATCAGAGTGTATTGTAAAGAAAAGTTTACACAAAACTAACATAAATCATGGATTCATGGACAGGAACTAACAATGAAGATTGCTTCGGAACAGGAATGTACACCAATTCAAAATTGTCCAATTGCCTCCTAGAATCTGAATAGTTGATACGGTACATTTCTTTGATTGCATCTACTAGTCGGTGGCGTGATTGATAAGCCCAATATTGTCATCTCCACGCAGGGAGTCAAGCACCTCAAACCTTTGGGCGGGGAAGTTTACCGACAAAGCATACCAATGGCCAGAAGGTTTCTTCCGCGTGCTCAGCTCTTGCAAAACAGGGAAGCAAAGCTGCAACAAGGTACAAAAAAAGACTATTAAGATAAGAAAGTAACAGCGCAATCGTTGAACAAAAAAAAATAGAAACCACAATATGAACACCAAAAAGCAACGACACATGTAAACTACTAGCTAAAGTTACCCACAGAAAATATGGTAAGTAGGATCCTTTTTCACCCAAAAAAAACAAAATTCAAGAAAAAAAAGGAAAACAATACACAACAGCCACGTACCAAATCTTTGTGACTAAACTTGTATGTAGGATCCTTCCTGAAATCTTTCTTCAGAACATTCGTATTGAATTTATGTTCAAGAAGGTACGTCGTCACAATATAAGGGAAAATGACCTTATTCGGAGCACAAGCTTCGCGTAGTACACTAATACCAATGTCAGCAACAGTGTTTGACAGCTGACCATCAGGCATAACGCTCCCGGCAAGTTCACCCGCGGTTACCCACATGTGGTCAATATCCAAAATTCTTGTACTGCAACAGACAAAAAACAGATAAAAAGTTACCCCCAAGACATCATAAACCTTACCCCACTCCTGAGAAAGAAGTAATCCACATAAAAACATAAAAGTTACCCCACAGTGCAAAAAAGGATATATAATTAAGAAAAAGTAAGGCACAGAAATCTTACTTTTTAAGCCGCGATTCTGAATCACTGGTGTGAATGATAACTTTCTCATAAATTGAATCTTGATGCTTTGAGCTTGTAATAGACAAAAATGGAGGCAAAAGATGCTTCGACGTCTGGATGTCTCGAACCCTACGAAGACGAGTCCTTGGCGTACTACTAGCAGGATCTTTAGAAGGAACAGCCGCGGTGATTGTCGGAGTTGAGAACGAAAAACCATCTACAAAAAAAATTACAGTTATAACATATTATGTATGGAGACGGTAGTGCGGTAAAACAAAAATATAACTAATTGTTCAACATATTGGAGAAGGTACTACAGATTAGCTTTGAAATCATCACCACCCTTTGGCAAAGTTTCTGTTGCTTTATCAACTGATTGAAAAACTGATTGTCCGGCATTCTTTTCAGAGACCAAATCATCAAGCGAGATGACTGCAGTATTATCCTTGGTAGGCATTTTGCCTTTATCACAATCAACAACTTCATTCTTAGCTACAAGTATTCGAAATGGGAACAATGAAAAGAGCTACATCCATGTGTGTAACAAAAAGTACATATGCTTTTATCAAAAATAAAGGAATGAAAAAATGGCAGTATGCAAATAAAATTCATAAAACATAAACAGCGGGATAAGAAACTATAGGTAGGATGTTCATTAATACAAAAGACACACGCGGAATGTGTTCAACTTATTACAATAAGGAAGGTGCACCACAAACATCTAAAAAGACCCTACAAATAGCTAGAGGTACCGTCGCAAACACCGCTGGCTAAAAACCACACAAAACCGCCTCACACCCATTATAATACACACTGCCAAAAGAGCATATCTTCATGTAAAATAATTAAACGGCTTCATATAAAGAACAATGTGGTTATTTAGATCCATCGCCAGCTTCGTTTGAACCATCCGCGTCCGCTGCACCAAATAAAGGTGCAGTGGATAAAACAAACGGTACATTTACATCTGCATAAAAAAAGTTAGTATCGAGAAAATAATACAACTATTTGTACTACAATTACACACATGCAACTTACAAAAAAATGGGATATTGCAAATTCATATAAAGAAAGCAACATGAGGACCAAAACAGCATGTAACTCAAACAGTTGCATAGAAAAAAATCACAAAAGTTCCCCCAAAAAAGACATATAAGTTACCCAATAGACATTATATAACTTAACAAGCAAAAACACACAACAGTTATCCCAGTGGACAGAAAAGTTACCCACCAGATATTCTATAACTTACCAAGCATAACATACAAAAGTTACCCAAATAAAAAAGAAAGAAACTAAAAAACCAAATTAAACTAAACAGTTCACAAAATCAAGCATCCAAAAAAAGCAACAAATAGTATTGGGTTAGGAAATTACCTGAATAAGCCCAAGACAACGGGGTAACAAAGTCGGGTTCGAAGACGTGAAATAGATCACCAGGAGGCGGAGGCGGCGCAATAGTGGAAGTAGTGCCTGCTGTCGGGATTGTTGTTGGAGGAACTTCAGAATTAATACCCGTGGAAGGAATACCATGATCACTTGCAGCAGGAGGAACAAATAAAGTGATGGCTGTAGTTTGAGGGGGCACAATGGTATCCACGGAGCCAGCTGCATGGGCAGAAGATGGATCAGCAGCAGCAATTTCAGGGGATTGGCTGGTAAAATTCCACATAGGTGGGTCGATGTCGTAAATTAAAGTACGTGCAGGGGAGGAAACACAACTCTACTCCTCATGGGTTCATCCACCTCAACCTGAATAACATTTCCAGATGGCTTAGCAACCCCCCCCCCCCCCCCCCCCGACAGCTACCTCCGCATGGACACCCTGGCTGCTGGATATGGTTCCTGCTACTAAGTCAGCAAACAGCGAAGTTGCAGGCACGAATTCATTACCCTTATCATCAACCCATGAACCAGACCGGAGGATATCTGGAATATTTACAGCTGTAGTACAAATAGAATCAGTTGAGATGGATGCAACAACTGGAACAAATCCCTTGGCGCTGCAACTAGGTAAAGCATCAACCGCTAAAGCTGCACCAGAGCTCAAACCAACAAGACCATCATGCTCAACTGCAGATTGAAGGTCTGGAACACTCACTTCAACAACAGCTTCTGAATCCTGGGCAGATGAGACTAAATGTGGAGGAACAATTGGAACATCATCTGGCTTGGACAATGCCACATTAGCCACAGGCCGCACTACATCCACCAGTGCATCAAGGACATGAATGCCCTGCTCCTCTGAAGGTGGCTCTCCTGCAGAACATGCATCCACATTTATAACAGATGGGTTGGCTACAATACTGGCGTCACAGGAAATAGTGCGCAGTTTTGACAGACGCGGCGATGATCTTGTAGCTTGCTTGTTCAGAATAGAACTCTTAGGAACTACCTTCCTGCAAACAAAGAATTCATAAAAACATAAACTAGTAAAAAATACAGTAATAGCATTGACTGCAAAAAATATGAACATAATTATGCTCTAAATTTTTATCAAAGTTGTGTGCATGAGAAAATTACCCATTAGTTATAAAGTAAATAACCATAAAAATAAGATAAACTTACCCACATGGTATGCTTGAAGTTACCCCACACAGAAAAAAAGATTTCTGAACCTACCCATGAGGTATTAAAAGAAGTATTCATAAAAATATGATAAACTTACCCTCATGGTATGCTTGAATTACCCCACACACACAAAAAAAGATTTCTGAACCTACCAATTAGGTACTAAAAGAGGAATCCAACAACCTATGATAAAATTACCCACAAGGTATGCTTGAAGTTACCCCCCCCCCCCCCCCCCCCCCCACAGGAAAAAAAGTTTTCTGCACTTACCCATTAGGTGTTAAAAGAAGTAAGAATCCATAAACTTATGAGCAACTAACCCACATGGAATGCATGAAGTTACCCACATAAAATGAGAAATTACTATTCACAATAAAAACAGAAAAAGTATACCTCTTAGGCGACTCTTTCTTTGAAACACTTGTTCCTTCCGGTCTTTTAGGCACAGTAGCTCGAAAAGCCTCTTCTGAAATGCTTAACTCTTTTGATAACTCTTTGACAACAACGTCCCTGATGAGACTGTCCTTCTGCCGAACAGTCTGCAACTTTCTCTTGTGTTTAGCAGCCTTGTAAACGTGGAGAACCGGAGATGCATCACGCAAAGAAGCTACAAGATCTGCGCTAATAACCCTAGCTTGAGCCTGGCTGGTGATACCAGCTGAAGGTGCACTCCCTCCTGAAACACTGGTTTCCTCACCATCAACAAATGCAGCAGCAGTCAAAGGGATTTGGGAAGGAAGAACTCCAACCGGCACAGATTTAGGAGCTTCCTTGGGAGTACCAACTCGTTCACCCACGTCAGCAGACGGTGAACCACCTTTGGGAGAAACAACATCCCCAACCCCACCCATATTATCTGAGTCTTCAAAAGTAACAGCCGCATTTAGTTCTCCATCGCCAACAATAAACTGGCCAGAATTTTCATGAGAAGAATCGTTGTCACCGCCAACAACAGAGTGAAACACTTCAGGCTGAGAAGGGACAATTTCTTTACCACGACCAGTCTTTGGACCTTGCGTAGCTTTCAACTTCCTTGCTGCACATATGAATTGATCTGTGTCATCATTCCCATCAGATATGCTATCATCCGATCCTCAAGGAACTCATTGTCATCAGGAAGATTCTCCTCGGCATAATCAGAACCAGAAGTTGGCCCACCCTTAAGATCAACATTGGACACACGTGTAACCCTCGGAGTAGGGGCAGTCGGAGGAGGTGCGCTAGCAGTTGCAGGAGGTGCACTATCAGGTGGAGGATGTGCGCTTGAGCTACCTACACCAGGACCAACTTTTTTCGCAAGGGCAGAAAACTGAGCTGCCATTTGAGACCGGTTTTCCGCTTGCAGCTTTGTCCAGCCTCCAACAAGAGAGCCCATCAAAACAACAATGCCAGACGCAAAAGGGGCAATTAGGTTTGAAACTTCAGCCTTGTCCTGAAAAACGACACAATACACAGAAAACAAAAAAAAAAGAATCTGGGGAACAAATAAACAAAGATTAATTGAAGCAATTATATAACTGAAAAGACAAAACACACAAAAATTTGAAAAGGTACCTCAAAAGAACAAGATGGATCACAGTACGTATCAAACCACTTGCTATATCCATCAGCGCCACCGAAAATTGCAAAGTTGAGGCCAAAATCACGTTTTAGCTGTCACAAAGAAAAATAGTTACAAAAGGAAGTTTCAATCAACAAATAACCTCTGAAGCAACTAGTTATTATCCAAACAAAAAAAAGATATGCAAAACATACAAAAAGTTTGCGTTAACTACCTCAAGCTTGCCATATGAAATCCCATCGGGTTGCAAATCAACAAGTAAAACAGCATCAATGTTCTCTTTGGACCAAACATTTACAGCAAATTGCCCATTCGGCAAATTCAGGCCTAGACCACTTACGTCAAGTGAGTCGACATAAGTTAGCTGCAACAATGAAAACATCAAAAAATCATTAAGTAAAACCTAAATAAACCTACCCTTCATTCCCAAAACAACAACAACATAGAAAATGTACATGCAGATGAAGGAGGCACTCCTGCAAAAATTTACCATCAGATAACTCCTTGTGTAGCCGGTCAGCGACAAACTGACACCAATTGAAATTAGGCACTGATTCAATCATTTCCTGTCACAAAAAGATTACAAGTAAAAAATTGCACAATATTAAAACAGACAGCATAGCACACACAAAAAAAAACATTAACACACAAAAATAACTTACCAACACAAAACAAATGAACTAACCCATCATCTAACTACACCGTTACCCCATGTGAACTATAAAAATTACCCTCCCCGACCATGATTCAAAAAGAACTTAGCACACATATATGAGACAACAAATTACCCACATATAAACTTAAAGTTACCCAACAGTTGATAAAAGTTATCCAACAGTTAACACAAAAGTTATCCAACAGTTAACATAAAAGTTACCCCACAGAACTACAATAAAAACCCACTCCCCCTCCCCTCGCTGCCGTACCACAACAACTAAGCAGAAAAAAATGGAAGATGTTGAACTCACCTTATAGGATAGCACCTGTTGCTAACATGATTCCTGGTTGTAGGTGCTAGAATCGTCGAAACAATATACATTATCCAAGTCTGTTTGAAAGACTTATCACCTAGTGTCATCGCATTAAGAATCTTGAATACTGCAGATGTTGATGGGGCACTGGCCTGGCCAGGAAACAGGGAAGCTGAAAGGCGAGCCTCAATATCCGAATCAACAGCATACAGAACAGGCTCACTGCCACGAGGTAAGCCAAGCGTACGATAAACATCATCTCCATTCAAGGCAATCCTTCCTCTCCCGGGAATAACGAACTCACGGGAATGCTTGTCGTACCTCCCCGCCAACCACTTAATACAACCGTAATGTAGCTGCTTGCATTTGATGTCAAGTAAACAACCAAAATCCATGCCTACCACTGCATCCTTCTGAGGATTTTTCAATGAACCATTAAGCTTGACAACATATAGAGGTGAAGCCCTGTTACGCACACGTTTGATATCACGTCCTGCGTCATCCTCATCAACAACATCTCCAGCCTTCCGTTTTCTCCCAATGGCAACAACGACATGCTTCGGTGACTTGCCACTGCCTCCACCAGCACCGTGCCGTTTTTTACCCATCGTTCCTCCTAAACATAAAAATGTTAAGTGACAAATTAGTACACAAAAACAAAGTAAAATGAAGCTGTATGACTAATAGAGCTTGTCTAAATAAGGTATATGCTTAACCCATAAAACATTAAAAAACAAGCCAATGATGGAAGGAAAATAAAACAACACAAAAACCCTAATAACAAGGACAAACCCTTCTTATCAATAACTAATTAAAAAAGCAGCATATATGAGGCAGGAAAACAAAACATCAGAAACTAAAAGCCCTAATAATACCCCTAATACAATCTCTAGACATGGAGGAAACATACCCCTAATACAAGCACTCAAATAGCTTCCCCCACCCACTCACGGACCTAACACATCCACGCGAGAATGGCCGAGTCCCTTCGTCCATAACAGGACGAGCGAAAATAAACCACAGAGGATCAAACTATGCGAGACACAAAAATCCCGGAACAAAAACACACAACAAATCCATACAAAACACCACGGTACTGACGCTGGGATGGAAGTAGACCGCCCTAATCTACGGAATCTAACCCCAAAACCTATCGGGCGATTCACCGAGAACGAACAAAAAGGGGGGACAGAAAATCAAACCGCTAGAAATGGAGGAGCCGTTTGAGCAAACATTGCGCATATTTAAAAACTCCGGGGGACGCGCACCTGAACAGGACACACCGGATCTACGAAGAACCAGAGCACCGCCCCAAAACCACCAACTCATTCGCCGACAAACCGCACCAGAAATGCATAAAAATGAACCGTAGAAACCGCGATTTGAGAGCTGTACCTGATGGGGTGGAGTTAGGGGAGCACGGGGACGCGAGCTGGTGAGGGCAAATCGACGGCGGACGGCGGAAGAGGCAACGGCGACGGCGCCGAGGAACAGAGAGAGAAAAGCCGCGAGCGAGATGCGAGAGAGCCGTTCCGGCCGAGGTGGGAGAGGAGTTATGGCCGACATGTGGGACCCTTCAGACAGGACCAGGCGGTTCAGCGCCGCGCGGAAGGAGCGTGCGAGTGGGGATCTCGGACGACCGTGCGATGGAGATCGGACGGATCGCGAACGTCCGCCGCGTAAGGCACGGTTCCGACCGTTCTAAACGAAGAAAATCCGTTACGTTAATTATTGGGATTAGAGGGAGTAGTATATTCAACAACGATATCCGTATAAAATCACATCCATTCGTCTCATCTGCCGTTCCGACGCGCCGCGCGTATCCATGCTTCCGTCTGCTAGATGCGTGTGGCAAGGAGGCCAGCCGATCGAGCGCTGGCACGGCACCATTTGTCGACGCGACATACATAATTTCAGAAACTTGTCTATGTGAGAGCGATGGGGGTCTTGCAACTAATTCGGTGGACTTTTTGCCCGAGCTGAGTGGCAAACAAAACATGATGTTCTGTTTTGTTTTTTTGGTGAATGGGGAGCACAACAGGTGTGACACTGACTCGTACGTAGCAGTTGTACATGTTTTCTTAACATTCCTGGCACCATAGGAAAATGCATGTGATGCGTGTAGTTTTGCTGCTCCTAGAGTCCTAGGTGATCCTAGGCCAATTGAAAATATATTTTGTGAACGACCAAGTGAAACTTATCTCATGTCTATTCTGTTGAGGACTTGTAGCATTACCGACTACTACAATCTGTACATGAGAAAACTCTTGTTAACGGATATTACCAAATGGTACGGAAAACCGAGTTATTCTTTACTCAAGACCAAAGATGATATGGATGATGAAACAATAATGCTAAACCTATGGTTGAACTGTTACGGAAATTTGATTATGAACATGCGTGGCATCCCCTCCTTAATATCCTCCCACCCCTCTATTTTCAGCCGTGACCCTCCAACCATCTCATTCGGTGAACTGAGTTCCGTAAGACACCATCCCGTAGGTGTAGCATTATCGATGATGAAATTGTCTCCACAACGACGAGCACGGGTAGCAAACTAGTTCCGACATACGCGGCGCCGAGCATACCAAAAAAGTTAACTAATACAGCATAGATATTTAGCATAAAAACTATACCATTCATTTATTTATTTTCCAAATATGTACTAATACAATTTTGATAGTGCTAACATATTTTGCTGGTGAAATTAACTGTTAAAATCGGATATGAATTGAAAAAGTGTGCGCCACTCAAATAGGCCAAAGGTGGTAGCTCACGTGAACATTACAGCCAACGAATCTTAAAATGGCGTCACTGCTTAGATCATACCGTGCAGCGTGTTTCAAAACTCAATGGTCACGAACTGAAAGAAAATAATGAGGGAAAGTTGTCGTGGTATAATTATTTGTTTTTCAACAAACGATCTAAATTCCGCTCGTGTACGGACAAACAAATCATCTCCAAAGGCGGAAGAACAGACAGTTTCCCTGTATTTGAAAACTTACATATGTCCTGCTGTACATCTTGAAAATTAGTAATTCATAGCTAGTTCATGTAACAAAACAGTCCATATGTCAGTAGTGAGGTCTTATTGACAAATGGAAAGCTTTGTCTGCTCAGGAACCCAAGTTCAACCTCGTACTACATATAGACTCCACGACTATTTTCATCTACAAAATGCTCGTGAATAGACTGCCGTTCGTGTGAATGTGCGGCTGCTGTGTGCTCTTTGGTTTTTTCTGGCTCTCCCCGTTTTGGAGGATTTGAGCAAGATGTCACTGCTGATGGGGGGGACTCTGGACTCTGGTTCATGATATGTGATGGAGGACTGAGAAAACTGCGGTATCTTTCTGATAAAATTGGTATTTTTCTTATAAAATTGATCTTTTTTGTTGAATTAATCGCATATCAAGCATTTCTTTAAAAATATTTTAAGATCTGGCATCTCGGTTCGACGTTGATAACCTCAGAGATGCATGCCGACATCAGCACATCTAACGTCGATCTTTTACTGGAGCCAAACTAAAGGAGCACCTACATGCACATGTTCAGCTTCAATCTCGCTGACACCGAACCAAGATAGTTTTCTAATGATGCTAGATATAAAATTATTTTTACACAAATGTCAGATTTATCAAAAAACAAAAAAAGAAGCTATGTGATCCTTCAAAAAAGCAGCGGCCAATTGGATTATGTGGAAGCTGCGGCGTGCGTCCGTAATCACATGCTCGCAGCTCATCGACCAACCACAGTAAAGAAAAAACATGGGGTGGCAGTGTGGAGGAACCGGCGTCGTTTCTCCTCTATGAAATAAGTGGTGTACATGGTACAACCATTGCATGGGTGTTCGTCATGTGAAGTTTGGTCATTCTCGTTGCTGCAACATACTTTCTCCGTTTCATCAAACAAGATGTTTTAGTCATTGTACATATTCTTATACACACATGTATTTTAACATATTTTAGTGTATATGTATATTTATTTTAGGTCAAATACACCTAAAACATCTTATATTATGGAACGGAGGAAATAATACGGTATTATAACACGTGAATTGGAACAACGCATAGGTTTGACAGTAATATAAATATCAAATGGAGAATTACAAAATAAGAAAAACTACATGAGTAATTATATGGATGACAACACTCAAAAACGGTCTTGATACTACGCGAATGAGTGTAAAAAACATAGAGTGGATGTTGAAATATAAAAGTTCCACTACTAATGTATACCGATCCCTTAAAGAAAGGCAACACGAAATGTCTTTTTATTTATTAAAAATGTAAAGCGCGGTCAAGTTCATTAAAAAAATCAACAATACTATATAGATATACTATAAAAGTATATTTCATGTGAATGTAATGATATTCATTCGGCATTCTAAAAACTTAGTGAAACTCAATATTTTTCCCTTCTTTCTAAAATTCATACTAAGATCAGTGTGCTTGTTTTGAGGAAAGTAGAAGGTGAAAGATAGTTCTTTGGAAAAGAACCGATAAGTGTGGAAGGAGGTGAACAGAAACACGATCTAGGTTATGTCCTTCTCGCTGGCGAAGCTGTCGGGCATCCCGCTCTAGCGGCTCTTGGGCCGCTCAGAGGTGTGGCAGACCATACCCACTCGTCAGCGAAAAGGTTTCCGTCCAGTTTTTAGGTTGTTTCAGTGTCTTATTATTTTGGATGGAGGGTCATTCGTACCGGTGGTGCACCTAGCGTCGGCGTGTAGAATTGATTGTTGATGTTCAATAGACTGGTTGGCATTTCCGCAAAAAAAAAGTCGTTTGGAAAGTGAAAAGAAAAAAACAAGAAGCGAGAAAAGTGATGGAAACTCGTGCGGTCTACTCATGGGAACTACCTCTGCGGAAATCAGGAAATGTCGTGGTAAACTAGGATGAGAAAAGATTTGCAGGTTTGCTTTCGTTGGGCTTGAGTAATGCCACGCCTACGGAGTACGGAACCAAATCTTGAGAATCAATTTACGGACACGCTTCTCCCCCTCCCCAGCACTCCCCCAGTTGTCTCGCTCGCTCGTTTATAAGTAGCTAGCCGCCCATCCGCGCCGTGTGTTTCCGCCGCGGCCGCCTCTCTGCCCACGCATTGCCGAGCCGAGCCGCAGGGCAACCGCCGCCTTCGTTTCTCCCCCGCCGCCGCCGCCGCCGCCGCCGCGCGTTTCACCGGTACGAACGTCTGCGTTTTGTTTTGGTTTGGTTTCCGAGTGGCAGCGACGCTCCTTCCCATCCAGTCCATTCCATGGGGTTCGCCCGCCGGCGGACGCTTCTGCCAGGGGATTTTGGAGTGGTTCCGCTTCCAATTTGACGTATTTTTCTGCTGCAAGGGTTTAATCGTGGAGTTGTGTCGTGGGTTCTCCGTTCTCGACGGGCGGGATTTTTGCTACTAGAAAAAAAATCGAGTTTTATGTGAGCTGTTCGAATCGCGGAGAAGCTCGGCGTTATGTGCATGTGGACGCCGAGCCGAGGGACAGGGTTCCATTTGGATTTGCATGTCGTTTTTTTCTTTTCTAAGCGCGGTTTGATTTTAGGAGATATATTTCTGCACAGCACAGTGCTCTCCATGTCTCCACATTCTTTTGTGCTCTGTGTGTGTGTGCGCGCTTTTATGTCAAAGTTTGACGGAAATGATATTGATACGAATTTGAGCTGATGAGCTGTTCTTCGTCGTGTACGTTCGTGTCCGTTGAATGAATCACGAGTATACCAAAATATTCCAAGGATTTTCTGCACGACTGTTCACCATTTAAGCGCTTATTTTCCAGAGATATTTCCAGCGGCAACTACTGATTCTCTGACGGCTCTGGTCAGGTCAGATGATGGATCTACTGATGAAACCTTTCAAGGGAGTCGTGGATGATGTCAAAGGTAGAGCATCGTGGTACAAGGACGACTGGGTTACAGGGCTCCGAACTGGCTTTCGGTGAGTTTTTTGTTAACAAAAAACTGAACCAGATCAGCCACCCAATTTTACGTGTAAATCACATCGCTCGGTTGCTTTCTAATATTGTCAGGATATTGGCACCTACCATGTATATATTCTTTGCCTCCGCACTCCCTGTTATCGCCTTCGGAGAGCAGCTGAGCAACGAAACAAGTGAATATGCTTCCCCTCTCAGTTAATTATATTACTACTGTTCTGCACATAGCTTCAAATTCCCTGTAATCTTACTCTTCTGTTTCAGATGGTATTCTCAGCACAGTTGAGACACTGGCGTCCACAGCGATATGCGGCGTAATACATTCCATCCTTGGAGGGCAGCCGATGATGATCGTTGGAGTGGCAGAGCCTACAATCATCATGTACACGTATCTCTACAACTTTGCCAAGAAGCAGCCAGGTCTGGGGGAACGGCTATATTTGGCTTGGGCTGGATGGTAGGTACTAGAAAGAATAGATTACAGCCAGTCCTGTTATAGCTTTGCTTTGATTGTACTATAACAAATATGAACTTGTTCTCTATGTTTGGTTGTTGTTGACAGGGTCTGCATTTGGACTGCTATCATGCTGTTTCTTCTGGCCATGTTCAATGCTTCCAACGTTATAAGCCGATTTACAAGGGTTGCAGGAGAGCTTTTTGGGATGCTCATCACTGTTTTGTTCCTGCAAGAAGCTATCAAGGTACGTACGCTATGTCTAGTAAATCCTAGTTATTTGTACCTTGCAGAAAATGCTTAACATCTCTATATATATATATCCCTATTCTATTGCAGGGAATTGTAAGTGAGTTCAGTATGCCTAAAGATGCTGAGATTGTTGACCGCAGTTCACCGGTATATCAGTTCCAGTGGATATATGTCAATGGCCTACTTGGCGTCATCTTTTCTATTGGGTTGCTATACACTGCGTTGAAGACTAGGCGGGCACGGTCATGGCTGTATGGCATAGGTTGGTCAAACGTTTTCTACTGCTTCCCTTATCCTGTTCATGTCTGTGCAAACCCAACTCTCATGTTCCACCACACACCTTAAATCAAAGACATCCTTTCAATTGAACAAGTGATAGGATTGGGCCTGGTTCAGGTCAATCTTGAGGTTAGACTAGGCCAACCATGGGCTCATTTGGGCTTTGGGTCAGGTCGGATTAAAAGGCTGGCCATACTAAGCTAGCTGGCTTTGGTTGAGCTGTTTTCTTTGCAGCACTTATAATCCCAGTCTCTGAATTTTTAAAAATATGTTCCTTAAGCCCCTGAAATAATACGATTGTATTCTGAATCAGCTTACAGTTGTTATCATAATTGTAGTTTATGCCCAGCGCAGAGTATATATATAGCTGCAGCTCCATGTCGATACCTCAATGTTGATATCCATGCACTCAGCCACAGATCACCATGCATTTGAGTTGCCATTGCAGGATGGATAAGAAGCTTCATTGCTGATTATGGAGTCCCGCTTATGGTAATTGTGTGGACAGCGTTTTCATACACACTACCAAGCAATGTTCCTTCAGGAGTGCCTAGGAGGCTCTTCAGTCCACTTCCCTGGGAGTCAAGTTCGCTGGGGCATTGGACCGTGGCAAAGGTATTAGCTAGGTCAAATGACTTGCGATTCAAGATTTCCAGATATTATTTATAATCTTCCTAGTCCAATTTAACTTGCTAGAGCTTATATAGCATGGCATACTTCTGAATGTTTTTTATGGTGCAGGATTTGTTTTCCGTCCCTCCAGCATATATTTTTGCCGCCATTGTGCCTGCTCTGATGGTTGCAGGACTTTATTTCTTCGATCATAGTGTAGCTTCACAGCTGGCTCAGCAAAAGGAGTTTAATTTGAAGAAGCCTTCTGCTTACCATTATGACATTTTGGTACTTGGGTTCATGGTACGGTGTGCAATTCATTTTTATCAGATATTGTGTTTCCGGATGTAACTGGAATTGCCTTGATATTATTATATTCTATTAAACGAAAAACAATCAGATATCATGTTTATTTAAGTGAATCATATTTTGTAAGTCTTTCATAGTTTTCTTAAGAACCATTAAAAATTAGTTATATGTCTGCACAAGGTTCAACAATCCAGTTCTATTTCTTCCGTACAAAAACAAGGATTAGTGAGGAGGGGCAATAGGGGGCTGCATAGACACCCCTCCCCATACATCCTCAGCCCTGACTGTATTTTTAACTTCAAATTATAATATACCATGTTGCATTTCATTTTTATTATGCAAACCGTGCAGGTCCTGCTCTGTGGTTTGATTGGTATTCCTCCATCAAATGGAGTTCTTCCTCAGTCCCCCATGCATACAAGAAGCCTTGCTGTCCTCAGGGGGCAGGTTAGTGAAACTCAGACTGATATGTTTATTATGATACGATAGTCAGGTTTTCTCATCTGTCTTCTATTTCTTGTGTTGAGATAGTTGTTACGCAAAAAGATGCTTCAAACTGCCAAAGAGGGCATGGTGAACCATGAAAGCAGTTCAGAAATATATGGCAAGATGCAAGAAGTTTTCATTCAAATGGACAGTAAACAGGATGTGAGTAATTCTGTCTGTTACAAAGCTACTATCTCTGTTTGAAAATATAAGACACATTGGTAGGTCATTTTAGCCTACCAAAACGTTTTATATTTCGAAATGGAGGTAGTAGTTTATATCTTACCATGCAATTTCCTCTTCATATGTTATCCACATCAGATTAGTTTATTTGAAGTAATATTTGGACATTGACATTTGTATTAGTATTATATGTGGAAATCATCAATTACATCTTCACGTTGCTAAAAGATGTCCCGCAGGCTGATTCCGTTCACAGGGACTTGAAGAGCTTGAAGGATGCCGTGCTGCGTGAATGCGACGAAGAAGGGAAATTGGCTAGAGAATTTGATCCCAGGAAACATATTGAATCTCATTTGCCCGTTCGTGTGAATGAGCAGAGACTAAGTAACCTGCTGCAGTCCTTACTGGTTGGTGCTTGTGTTGGAGCTATGCCGGTTATCAAGATGATACCCACTTCGGTCCTCTGGGGTTACTTTGCCTATATGGCCATTGATAGCCTACCTGGGAACCAGTTTTGGGAGAGGATACAGCTTCTGTTCATTGGAGCAAGCCGATACTACAAGTAATGTTTATTCTGCATATTTTCGTCTGATGTGAACAACAAATTTATATTTCTGCATGCTTCCTTTTTTTATTATACCGTTTTCGCAAGCTCGGTGCTTTTTATAACAGATTGCACTAACCTGACCTGTTGAACGTTTGCAGGGTCTTGGAAGGTCCCCATGCATCTTTCGTAGAGTCAGTGCCTTCAAGAACAATATCTGTCTTTACGATCTTCCAGATTGTCTACCTCTTGATATGCTTCGGCACAACCTGGATACCGATAGCAGGGATCCTCTTCCCGTTGCCTTTCTTCCTTATGATTCTCATCAGGCAGCACCTACTCCCAAAGTTCTTTGAGTCCAGTGACTTACGGGAACTGGATGCAGCTGAGTACGAAGAACTCGAAGGGGTCCACCACGAGCACACACTGGTACAAGCTCAGCTCGCACTCTGTGCCAGTTTATTTATTTGTTAGCCTAGACTCTAGGTTTTGTTTCATTCTACAGTCCTCTGAGGAGTTTGTCAGGTCATGCTTTGTGGATCTGAAAGTTGTGTTTCCTCACGCAGGAGGAAGATGGCTCTATTCAAGGAAGCTGTGACAGCAGAAACGACGCTGAGATATTGGATGAGCTCACAACAAACCGTGGAGAGCTGAAGCACAGAGCTGTAAGCCATCGTGAAGAAAGGCACCTTCAGGTAAAAAAACTGGCCACGGATGACATTGCAATTGCAACAAGTACACATGGGGCGGCAGATGATACTGTGTGATAGCTTTCAGAAAATTTGACCTTTTTGCTGCCTTCAGATAGGAGCCAACCGGTTGGAAATTTTGAGCTATTTTTTTCTTTTTCTGTGTAACATTAAGCACCGCTTGTTGGTTTTTTTGTGCCTATTTAGGGGAAGATTTCACAGGCGCAAATTCATATGTTCCCGTAGCGATTTGATCCTATTTATACCTTATTTTTTTCTTCTGTGAAGATGTGATTTTTTTTTTTTTGCAAATGTGGAAAGAGAGGGTTTTGATGTCTTCTATTTGAATTTGACAATTTTAAACCCACCTTGCAGATCCATTCAAATGCTGTTCAACCAAGTGTGTGAAAGATTGAAAAACATTGCGAGGACCAAGGTGTTCCTGCTTATTGGATCAGAAATGTAGAGCAAATTCTCGAGCAGCAGTCAACGTTGCTAAATAGTAAATACGGTATTGTTTTCCCGTAAGCCATGATTTTGTATGGTACAAAGTAAGATCAGGTCATTAGCAGTGAGAAAAGATTGAAGAAGAAATTATTTGGATATGAAAGGTGAGCTTGCTGCTTGCCAGAATGGACATGTGTAGAAGAAGATGCAGAAAGAGTAGCCGCAAAGCAGAACTGTTGATCCGCGACCTGTTGCATGTGCACTTATTATAGCTTGCTCTGTGTGACTAAAATATTCAATTTTGCACGAGAAGACATTAATCTTTTCTAGCTGCATATCGATATTTCCAAGTTGGAGGCTTGGAGCAGAATCGCTAGTCGTAGGAAGAACGTTGCACTGCTTGCCAAAGCTCAAGCGAGATGCCCATCTATAGCTTCTTCTCTTCCCTGACGAAAACCTGAGGCTGTGGGCTCTCCACATCGGCCACGAACTGGTAAAATGCCACCACAAACTGGTAAAATGCCACGCGGTCCGAGCCACCGTGTTTCCATAAGCAGCTTGTTCATCCTCATGTGCAAATTTGGGGTATAATGGAGAAAGGGCTTAGATAGCTTGTGAAGAACTTCATCATGCACAGTGTTCTTGATTTCAACTTCGATAATGACTTAGTCACCATGCTGCGTTTCCAAAATATGCAGTAATTCCTTTGAATCTGTGTTGCACATAGTTGTCCTCACTCTAACAAAAACAAACTTCAATGTCAGGGTACCCTGCTAGGATGATTTAGCTGTACAATCTTCATGTAGGATGCAACCAAAGGCCAAGAAGAAACGGTAACATCAGTCATACCTCAAAATCTAAAGGGGGAGAAGACAACCAGGATAGCTCCTCTACTTGGATTATGTCCACATTCCTTGGCAAGAACATGATGAAACTATGAGCTATTTTCTGAGCTGCTTGAAATAATGTGTGCCTGCATTTCTTCTAACCTTGTCAAAGTTATTAATAAACACAACATGTGTTCATCAAAATGGTTACATTTTAAACCTTCAATTTCTTAAAATTTAAAGCCTGTACGAGTTTATTGTTGATTCATCTTCATCGTGTTGTAGTAACGACTAAAAGGGAATTTGAGGAGCAGCATACCCATCTTTTGGCTTCGGCATATCTAGGTTGTAGATAGGAGTCTGATTATATGATGGCCCTCCCCATGGAGGTGAAAGGAACACCAAATCTGCCTGGCGAAATAGCAGTGATCAGAAAGAAGTAATATTGAATGAGTGAATGACTACTGAGTAAGTGAGTATGAAGCTCATCATATGAAGAGGAGGCTCCTCATTTTGAAACTAAACTACAAGAAGAAATACAGGAAAGCTAAAAGGCCTTCAAACGAAAAGGCAGGCGGGGGAGTGCGTGTGCCTGGCGCGAACTGGCTCGAGTTGCCCCCGACCCCGGCGAATGCGTCGACGACGAGGCAGGCGCGGGCGGCCTGCGCGGCGGCGATGGACTCCGGGGTGGCGGAGTACCATATCTTGGCGTCCATCCGCACGCCGCGGTCGTACAGGGAGAAGAGGATGTGCCAGTGGGACCAGTACTTGCCCGCGACAGCCTCCGCGGTATGCTCGGCGTCTCGGCCTCGTGGGTCGACGACGGCGAAGGGGTTTGGGTTCGGATTGCGCACCTCCACAGCTCCTCAGAGGTCCCGAGCAGTGGCCTATGTGAGGAGGGAGAGACGGCGATGAGGCTGCGCTGGCGGCAGCGGCGGAGGAAGCCGTGGGGCACCACGGCGTTGGCCCGGCGGCGAGCCATGCGTGGCGCGACGATTGGTTTCGTCATCGCTGAGCCTGAGTGATGACTGATGAGTGGTTGGTCTTCTCTCTTGTGCCAAGATGTTAGGACGAACCGCGAGAAGGGCATGCGTTTTCGAACATCACCGCTTCGGCCACGATAGAGATCTCTCTGTGAGGGATATTGCTAGCTCTGCAAGGAGTACTCGGATCCCTGATCCATTTTCAAATCACAAGACTACCTTGTACTCCCTCCGTTCATGCATAAAAGGATGTCGCAAGTTTTTTAAAATTTACTGGTATCGTGTGTCAAATTTAGACAAAATTAAGACATTCTTTTGTGAACGGAGGTAGTACCAATTTTGGTTGACGACGCAAACCTTTATTCCTACTGACTCCCTCCCATCCAAAATAATAAGTGTCAGTTAGTTCAAAACTGCAATACTTGTTATGGATAGGAGGGAGTTGTTAATAAAGTTTATCTAGAGTAAAGTAAACAACTCTGAAAACTAGTGGACATCCCTTTTACAGGAATTTGAACCATCGGGTTCATTAATATTCTCACAACAGCTACACTATTTAATGTTGTATAGAGAGTCATGTTACAATTGAGATTATAACCAGCTAACACGAGACCATTCACTACAACAGGAGTAAACAACATGCCACCACACTGAGTTCCACAAATGTGGAGAAAAATCCAGACATACAAGTTTCTTCATATCTTACAACACCTTCATGCGGCTGAGATGCATCTAGTGCAGTATGCGGCAGAGCTTCTTGATTTACATGGCAACTGAGATATGATGTGTTCGGAGAGCAATTTTGGCTCCACGGATCAAGCACGGGATTTCGCGCATTTTCTGAGTTCCTGCATTTGATAGGAATACTTAGTATCACAAGACTACGCTCGTCGCCAAAAACAAGATGGTCACAACGACAAACATTGGTTAAGGTTGAAAACAGAGAGGATGAACTTACTATAAACGCAGACAGGGATGTTGATCCCAAAGAGAGCAAGTACAATGCAAGGCTGGCAAAACTGGCGACTGTAAATGTGATGAGATTACAGGTACTTGGACAGCCAAGGAAGATCTGGAGACTCCTTGAGGGCAAAGGTCACATCGTCGCTGACAACCAACAAAATAGTGATATTAGTATCTGAGAGAAGAGGTTCACACAGATAATAATATCTTCGAATAGTGTTGTGGTTCAAGGGTTTCCGTAGAGATAGGTAAAAGCGGAAAGACCTTGATATTATTCACTGGAAATCCAGTATCAAATTTTATCTATGAATCAAACATAAATAATCGGCAATCTTTTTTTAACAGAAGGATTCCGAAGGACCCTGAACTGCATTAAACAAACGGTGACCGCTTACAGCTTATAACTGGAGCCAAAATAAAAGGGAAATTAGAGACATACTAGGACCGCAAACACAGAAATAAACACCTCCAATGCAATCAGACCAACGCCGGGGGACGAACCACTTGGGTCGGCACAATCTCTACAACATCTCATCCGGGAAGAGGAAGAACCCACAGACTCAAAGTCGAAGTTGAGCTGCCTCCGTATAGGCATCCAGGACCTAGAGGATGAAGAAAAGCCACCCTTTGGCTAGAGGATACTGCGGGTTGGTGACGAAGACCAGCAGCCGTTGTAGCTTGCACGTGAACGCCGCAGCAGGCCGAATCGGACGCTTGCACAATTCTGCTCCACCCCTAATCACCTCCTCCATCACCACGATGGCAGCAAGAAGCAAGAGGGGGCAGAACAGCAAGCTTATTCAACGACCTTGCATCAGATCTGCCTTCCACCACCACTTCCCACCATGGGAAACGACCTGGAGGAAGAGGAGGTGCCCTCTGACTGTCGTTCGCAAACGCCGAAGAGGAGCTCTAACCCAGCAGGACACCAAACACCAGAAAGATAGCAACAACCCTAAACACAACCCTGGACCTAGCCCTACAACAAATCTGTACAAGGATTCACCAGCCTTCTAATCGATCTCCACACCGACCAGCAGCCAGGTGTGAGAGGAAGAGAAGATGGGAGACCCAGGCGACTCTACCAATCTCCAATCTAGCAGAACCTATTTCATTTATCTGGTTGGTAGACATAGCATATGCATTGTGCTCTTAAAAAAATGTCTGCGGATTGATGCTGTTCTGTAATGCATGCATGTTTCAAAGGGCAATGCAGTTTTGCAAGCTAACCTTGGGTAGTTGAGCTGCAGCTTCTGCAACTTATGCTTAGTGCCTTCCTCACAGAGAACAATCTTGCTCTCACCAAGCTTGCAACTGCAAGAGAAACTTATAAAAAATTGTTTCTAGAAAACCCTAAACTGAAACAACATATGCACTGTCAGTAAAGGATGTAGCATAGTGGGCTAAGGGTTTTGCCTTTTTCAAATGGTAAATGCGGCATAGGTGGGAAAATACAGACTAGCATGGGTTTTGTATTTTTCAAATGGTATGCAAATAATTGAGCTATGGATTGGTACACCAATCCTACCATAGGATCAGACTAGCATGGGACAAAAAACACTAAGGATTCCAATATACTCCCTCCGTTCCACAATATAAGATGTTTTAGGTGTAACACATGTTGTTTAGATACACATTGAAATCAGTGTATATGTACACTTAAACATGTCTAGATACATGTATGTACATATGAATGTGGAATATTGCTAAAACATCTTATATTGTGAAACGGAGGGAGTATGCAACCTACAAGGAAGCATTATTTTCTATGTTGTTCCCATGTAAAAAATTCCATGCAATGGAAATACAGTTTTTGTGTGATGGAAACTAGCCCTACAACAAGCCAGGATCAGAGTACAGATGCAATCATTTCCACAAAGAATATGCAGCTAATTAGATTAAATGCGGTAATTTCCCAGTTGTAGGACGGACTGGACCAGTTTATCCTTTGTTACCAGAACAGCAAGATCAAGATTAATAGAGAACTAGCTAGCATTGTCTTCCTTGAATACCTAGTGCAGGGCCGTAAGGTAGAAAAACTGAATTGCTTGAAGAAACAGAGCACCAATATGATTTCCTAGTGCCCGCATGAGCTTTAGCACTTTTGCACACTCAACCTATCATATAAATTTTCGTCTGGACGAAATCTCGTCCCATATTGTATAAAGGAAACAAGAAAGTAACACAAACATGCACTGGACCAACCAGTGTGCGCCTGCAGCGACGACAACCCCAAAATTCAAAGGAATCAGCATTTCCAATCATGGTATGACTTATCTTGGAACAAAAAAAATGAAAATGCAGAGGCATTCATTACAATGCATCTAAGCAAAGGCAACACTAAAACTATTGATATCGTAATTCATAAATGATGGTACGTACACATGAACTCAACGCAACCATGTGAATACTGAGTAAAGACTAAATCAGAACCAGCTTCATGCCATGTGAATACTGAGTAAAGACTAAATCAGAATCAATTACCAGATATTCAGGAGAGTATCATATCCAGGCAATAGTTCTCTGTTGGCGTGGCACCAAGAGAAAACAGTCGCTGCCAGCTACAGGATAAAAGTAGATCCCATTAGATTTCTTCTTCAACTGCACCTACGATATAGGCACTGTTTCTAGTTTCCAGATGGGAATAACTTTCATAAGAGCAGGATTTTAACAAATGGACATTAATTCCGTAACAGAAAAGGACATTCACTAGGTGAGCTGTGAAGGAACGTTGACATGATGAACACTTCTATAGCAAGCATGACTGCATGAGACATAAAATTTCAAGCCTCTATTTACAAAAGAAACTTAACAAGAGAGGCTGGAAAGAACTATTGGTTTTATGGTGGAATGGTTCAACAAGAAACTGAGTGACTACTGAGTAATTAGTCGCATGGTTTCTCAGTACAGACCAATATAGTGCTCCAGGGAATAACCAGAACTGTGAAGTCACTAAAACAGCCTTCTCATTTGAATTCAGGTATGCTGTGTTTGGATGCACTGAATTGAGCTCCGAATTGAATTGGCAATGGAATACCAAATCAACCAATTCAATGGAATGCCATATTTGTTGTTTGGATGCGCATGGTTTTCGTTTGCAGAATCAAAACAACAATGGAATTCCAAAACCTGTTTGGATGCACATCATGTGGAATTGAAGTATCAGGAGGCAGCAGTGTCGCCTTCGTCGGTGGCGTCGACCAGGGCGGACGGGGACGGCGCGCCCCAAGGCGGACAGGGACGGCGCGACCTAGGGCGGAGGTGGCCCATGACGGCGCGACCCAGGGCGGACAGGGACGGTGCGGCGGCGGGCCTAGACGACGTCGGCCGGCAAAATCGAGGGCGGACGGGGACGGCGCGGCGGCGGGCCTAGACGACGGCGGACGGCCGAGGGCGGATGGGGACGGCGCGGCGGCGGGCCTAGACGACGGCGGCCGACCAAATCGAGGGCGGACGGGGACGAGCAAGGGCGAGGCGGCGGCGGAATCGGGGCGAGGGCGAGGCGGCGCAAGAGAAGACGGCGCTGGAGAGGGTCGGCCAGGGGCGTGGTGGCCGACGGCGGCGCTGGAGAGGGTCGGGCAGGGGCGAAGCGGCGCAAGAGGGGGCGAGGCGGCCAGGAGCGAGGCGGAGCGAAGCGTTCCTCTCCAATTCAGAGGCAATACAGAGGTCTGACCCTCTGAATTGGTAGCCAGGTAAGTTAGCCACGCGGGGGGTGCCCTCGGAATTGGTCCGAAGATTCCAGGATCCAATACCGAGCGCAACCAAACAATGGAATTCGGCTATTTGGGCCTCAATTCCAATTCCGAGCCTCAATTCAGTGCAACCAAACAGAGCAGTATAGTAAAGTAAACCATAACCAAATGCGACATTTGAGGCCTAGCTCGATTAGAATATTAGAAACCACTGCATACTGGTAACAGTTTCAGTTTAAGATTGTGGCAGCTGGCAGACACAAATTTAGGAAACACTTAGTGGTAAGCAAAGAGAGTTGCCTACAACAGATCAACGAGGAAGTATGAATAAAATTAGGTAACAAAATAAGAAAGGTTGACTATCATCAGAAATATTGACCTAAGAAAAAATAGAGTGGATTCAGAAGGAAAGTTGTGAGGGTAACTTTCTCTGCATGACAGCAAAGCTAAATACCGACAACAACAACTAAGCCTTTTGTCCCAAGCAAGTTGGGGTAGGCTAGATATGAAACCCAACAGAAACATAAGAAACCAAAATAAGAATTAACATAAATTGTGCTCACCTTATCAAATAAGACTTCACCAAGGCCACTTCTGTATAATTCGTGAACCATAGCAGCCAATATAATTTTTCCAAATTTTGGGCAGTTCTTCATTACCTAAGCGAGGAAAAGTTGGTAATGTAAGGTTTGACGGTCAGCTAGTATTACTATTGGAGCTGGTCAGGGAAGAAAGTGCATGTTGTTGCCCTAATTGAGAGAACTGTATACCACATATCAAAGTCAACACAAAGGACGAGTTCAGATAAGAGGAAATGTTATCTCCACTTACTTGAATATGTGGTGCCTGAAAGACTTCTTGAATTGCGTCTTCTATATCACCCATGCAAACAGCACCATTTCCTACAAGTATTGGAAAAATGTTGAGTGCGCTATATACAGTTTGGAGTTTAGCTCTCTGAACAAATGGAGGGGTTGAAAGAGAAAAATATTAGCATAAACCTAAGTATGCACATTTATGAATGGGTTAATACAATTGTAGCACATGTGGACGGTACCTCCATTCCCAGGAGAGGGAGTCTGTCCAATCTGTTTAACTTGTTTAACACGATAGTCTGCAAACTCTGCTGCACGTCTACAAATTTCTAAGGCCCGCCTAGCATCGCCAGACATGGCAGCTACCTGCATGAAAAGGTAAATCTACTTAGATGAATGAACGTGCATGCTAACAGTACCCTAGAACAGAGAAGCGAATTAGTCGGCACATATGGATAAACAACTGTTAATTTTAATTTATTTTTTGCTCCAGTAATTAACTTCTTTCCTCATGCTATCGAATGATGAAGCTCAGTGGTAGAAGGAACTGTCATATTGACTGTAGTAGCAATTGGCAACTAATACTCAATGACACCACACTGCATTGCTGAAACTATTTATTCCACTGACTTACATGTGTCAAACAGCTTTACATCACACTGTTTGAAAAGGGAAGACCATAAAAATAATCAGCATGATTGTGAAACAAATGGAGCCGAAAAGTATATACGTCATGAGGGTCTATACGCAGATAGGAGAATTTCATCTTCAAATGAAGGGCCTAGTCTTTAAATAGTTTCTCAGCGACTCTCCGATCAAATGACAGAAACAACCACCATAGACAAAAAGATACAAAGACGAAAGTATAAAATAGAAAATATATACACTTGATACTGTGATCCAAAGTTCCGAACCTTTCTAGAAGCAAACTCAATAGCTTGATCTTCAAAGGCATCAATACCCGTAAGACGGCTTGTTATGATTTCTTGCAGTTGCCGATAGTTATAAGGACCAAAACACAGTCGTTGAATACCCATCCTACTTGAGATACGAGGAAACAGTTTTTCTGGAAGATCCATTGTGTTTGCTATACCTGCATTCAGGACCAACATACAAAATAAATAATAGGCCAGATATCAAAAGCACAAATCAAGACAAAGTAATAGGTACCTATAATTACTAGGTTTGAATTTGGCTTGGTGGGCCAATCAAGAATGTTATACAGCACCTGAATAAAAGATAAGTCCAAATGTCAATGAAAATGGAACATTGCAAAACGATGGGAATATTGGACATTTTCTCAAGAACAAACAAAAAATATACAATTACTTAATAGGTTCAGCTAGAATTTTTTACCGACTGATTTCTTGTCAAAAGAAGATCAAGCTCATCGATGAGCAAAACAATTGGTTGCTTTGCTTTCTTTCCAATCTTAGTGCCATCTGAAAAGTGCTCGGTTAAATAATGAAGAGCTTTCTTCCATCCGACCCTGTGCCCACTCAACTGTTCATATATAACCTGCATAGTTTATAAAGCATACCAGTTATAAGGCTATGTTAACTGATAAGTGAACGTATAAGCTATGCTGAGTACAAATTTGCCATTTCTGAACCAACTTAAAAGTTTGTATACCTTATAGATATTCTCTGGAGAAGATAATTTGAGACCATTGATTTCTATAAAACAATAAGGCCTCAGAGCTCCAGAATCAAATTCAGATCGCAACCTCCTCATGACTGCAAGTACACTCATAGTCTTGCGAGTCAACAAAGCAGGTGCAGTAAATGCAGTTTAGCATTCAGCCCCAGCAGAATAAACCAAACCATCACCACGGACATGAAATTAGGGTTGGTTACCTTGCCAGTACCAGGCACACCATGAATATAAAGGCAGCGTCCTAGACATTGGTCATTGCAGATTGCATCCTTCACAAATGTAGATATCTCCTGCATTTCTCTGGCAAAAGACTTCGACTCAGTAACAGTTTGTAAGAAGCTGATGAAACATGCAACAAACATGAAAAACCATACTTATCCCTGCAAGGCAATGACTTCGGAAGAGTAGCCAATAACAGCGTAGCTTTCGCCTTCTCCAGAGCAGTCTTTTGATGACACCGAACATGCTCAGGTATTTTTCGGATCCCAATCTTTTGAAGGCCATATATCCTCCCTTGCCGTGAATTCTACGAACAAACATGCATTTTAGTAAAGTAATGCCTAACTAAAGAGGGAGAGGTATTTCAGCTGAAAATGGAGGGAGAGGGAGGAAGAGTTAGTACAGCAGCCAATGCATGGGATTGGTTCTTTTTGCTTGAGCAATGTGTAACTGGCTCATCCTCCTCATCGCATTCTGAATCTTCATCAGTATCACTGACATAATCATTATCAGCGTTGTAAGGCTTGTCACTGAGATCTTCTGCTGTCTACATAAAGCGCAAGGACAATATCACAGGCAATTCACTATACCACAATAATGATCCAGATCTCTGTGAACAGAATTTCACAGCTTTGAAGTTTCAAAAGATGTACCTCAGGTTCATCATCAATATCTGTCAGACGCTTAAAATTATGCCAATGAACATCATACTCATATTCACAATAAAATACATCGTCTCCTTCATCAGTGGCATCCCTAAACTCTTTGGGGCTCATGACAGAACAATGTCTAAGGATAGTTTCCATCTGTAAGAGCCACAAGAACAATCAATACATGGAAAACCAAAGGAACCAACCATATACAGGAAATAGTCTAATCACCTCAATGTCTCCAAGGTCATTGGTACGATAGAGCTCTCTGCGCAAATTGTGTGGCTGCCTTCCTGCTGCGGTCTCTTCAGGGATAATGTACCACCTCACCTTTGCCCAGAATGCTCCATCTGGCTCCCTCCGTAAACTGGTGCACGTTATTTCTATTTGGTAAGTAAAGTTGTGAATTGTCGAATGGTAGTTAATACTAGTGACTAGAATTATTATCATCATAACAACAAGCGTGTCTAAATGCAGGTTCATGCATTCTACTACAATACTGAAACATCACTGTCGCTTGAAACCGTCTTTTGTTAATTCTCACATGCCTAGAAAAACCAGTTCACAAAAACATTTCGCCACAAGAGTTACTCCAAAATTCGAATGCCACTGACCTTTCAATGCGTGCAGCCCACAAATCGCTGGAGAGAAGCTTCTCTTTGGCTGTCCTCCTGATCATCTTCCCAGCGGGTGGCTTGGGTCTGTCAATCGTAGTCCCCGCACGCTCGGCCTCGCAGTATGCGCAGGCCCAATCCCCCTCCGGCACACGCCGCAGAGGCGGGCGCAAGCACCGCAGGTGGAACCCGCCCAGGCAGGCGTCGCACTCCACCATCACCCCGCCGCTGGTGCAGAAGCACACGCGGCACACCTCCTGCTCCGGGTCCTCCGCGTCCGACTCCGCCCCCTCCTGGCGCTTCACGTACACGTCGTCTCCGGCGGCGAACTCCCCACCGTCGTACACCACCTTCCGGTAGTGAGCCGTCTTCTTCGGCAGCCGCCTCTGTCGCTTGGGCTCGGCCTGGGACGGCGTTTTGGGCGACGGCGCAGCCCGCTTCCGCTTGAGGGTGGGCGTGGGCTTGGGCTTCATCGGGGTCTCCGAGAGGTCCTTGGTGGGGGTCTCCAGGAGGCGGCGGGATCTGCGGACGGTGGAAGGGGTCGCCGGAGATATCGGCGGCGGCGAGACCATTGATTTGGACCTCCGTCTGGGCGTAGGCTTGGACGGGGTGGAGAAGTCCATCCGGGCGGCGATGGCCTTGGCCGGAGAGGATTTAGGCTCGAATTTGGATCTAGTCGGGGTGGCGGAGAGATCCATTTCGGTCACTCGCCGGAGGCCAGGAGGGAGGCGGGGCAACGGTAATTTGAAACGGAGGGGAACCGAGACGATATTAGGGTTTGCCAGTTTTTTTTTTTTTGGCTGCTGCTTCCAGGGCCGGCCCAGGAGGCGGTCTGGAGGGGCGACCGCCCCGGGCCCACGATTTTTGAGGCCCAGAAATATGTATGTATTATATACATTTATACTACGTATGTAGGGTTGGACTAGGGAAAGGTCGGCCTTCGCGAAGGGAAAAGCGGGAGCGACGCGCGCTGTCGTTACGACACGTGGCGCAAATTAAATAAGCGGTCCCACGTATGTCCAGATCCAGATTCAGATCTAGATCTGGATCTATTATTAGACTTGTACAAAACACAAATTAAGATAGTACAACAACACAGAACGGGATGTACAGCAACGCAGATCAGACTGTACAGCAACGCAGACTGGGTTGTACAGCAACACAAATCAGTTTGTACGTACATCAACACAGACCGGGTTGTACAGCAACACAGACCGCGTTCAACAACGCATACCGGATTGTACAGCAACGTAGACCGGGTTGTACAGCAACAACGACTGGGTTGTACAGAAACACAGACCGGGGTGTACAGCAACACAGACCGGGGTGTACAGCAACACAGACCGGGTTGTACGCAGAACTACATTTGAGTTGTACGAACAACTACACCTAACAGGTTTTACGTACAACTACAAAATTCAGGTTGTACAAAACATACATAATTCAAAGTACAAAAAAAAGTTTGTCAAAACTTATGAATATGGAATCTAGTTTTGAAGATCTCGACGCGAGGAGTTTAAAAGTGAAAACGGTTCGTAAATCGGATAAACGGTTCTCAAGATATTTCATTTTTTAAAAACGAATCTTAAAATAAATGCATGTACAACCCTCTGCCACCACCAGGGAGTTGCCACTTGTCACCGCATGAAGAAAAAGTGGGAGCAGAAACAAACGAAATTGTGACACTTGTCAGCACCGGAGCGCACGCGTGGACCTTTACGAAGGGAACATTTTCTAATGATTTCCACGTATGCATGGTAGTAGTAGGTAGAAAAAATAAAAGGCACATGGCCTGTTCCATGCCCGTGCTGCTAGGCTGCTAGCGATTGGGTCCGTGCTGTGTGCAATGCGCTGGTTGAAGTATTGGGCCTTTGTCTTTGCTATTTCGTTGGAGAATCCGACTATATTTTTTGACGGTCCATCGTTCGTCTGATTAAATCTCCCGGTGCAGTTTGACGTTCTGTTGTTCAGATTGACCAAGCCCCAAGCGATGCATCGCCGGCCACCAGACGCCGAGCCCGTGATTGACTGGTTGTTCGTGTGTGTTTTATCGCTCAAGCCGCACGGCCCGCCACCAGAATCAGGTAAGTTAATTGATTTAGTTCGATCCCGATCTTCTTTAATTTTATAGTATAAGTGGTTTATGCTCTATTCTTGACTGTTATTACTTTTATTTTCAGCGTTACTATGAAGCATTTATCTGGTGCTGCAAAGGAAAAGGAGAAAGGATGAAAATGAATTGGACGAGTTTGATATTGATTCCATTATCGACGACTTTCTAGGTAGGAATGTGAGAATCTCTACTATATAATATGGCTTGGTGGCTCCGGTCGTACGTCGTGGTCGTTTTGCGTTTTAGTTCTTAGAAAAAACCGAAATTAACCCGCAGTACAAAAAATAAGTTACATGTTTTACACGTTAACCCCTGGTACCGGTTCGACAAACAGAAAATCTCGCCCCCGTTCCCCTTCCTTCTCCTGCCTTATCCTCTCGCTCCTCTCTGCTTTTGTGCTTTGGGCGGCGACGAGCTTCGCCTCAATGTCATTCGCCTTCATCCCCAGTCGACGCGTGCACCCCCTGCTATGGCGCCGCCATCCTACCTAGCAACAAGGTATGTCCGGTGCATCCCTCCCTACCCCGACTCCATCCCGGCGCCAGGAGCCACCCTGCCTCCGTTCCCGACCACGGGGATGGCTCTCCCATCCTCTGACGGCCCCCAAACTCTGCTCGACCTCGCCGGCCCACTCGCCTCGCTCCGTCTCTCTCTCGGCCGCTCAGCTGGCCGTGCTCCCCATGCCAATCAAGCACTGCCTTCGTCGTACCACAGAGCCAGGGAACGAACAAGGGCAGGCCCGTCTCGATTTCCAACAGAAAACCCAGACGCGCAGGAAGCACAAGTCCTTTGGACGAGAGGAGAACCTCTGCGCCAGTCTGGCCAGTAAAAGCGTGCACGGCCGCGAGGTGAGCTCGCCAAGTACCTTGTGGTCCAGCTCCGGGAAGAGAACATGATCCTTCTAGACGAAATCGGAGTGTCGTGGAAGACAATCTTGGAGGACTGGAGCTGCTCCCGAGGAGGGTGATCATCGTGTGGAAGCAGTGAAAGTCAGCTGGGTCGGGCACGTCGAGCCGCTGTGCAGCGCCAGGAAACTGAGAGACAACTGAATCCACACGGACCTGCGAAATCAAAGTGAGATCGATGGCATGCATGGGATGCCGCCGTCCAGTGTGTTCACGGAAGAGAGTCGCCATAAGCAGTAAGCTAGCCAAGTAGCCAATTCGTGCAATGTCAACCTGATCGATCAACCAGACTGCTTGTCAAAAAGCTTCTGCATGCGCATCTCGTCGGCCTGAAGTTTGTACGTGGGATGCAAAACCTTATATATTTCTTCTTTTTAATAAATAACAATCATGCAGACAAGCAATTTGAAAGACAATCTTCAATTCATGGACAAGGAGGATAGAAGGGAAAAAAAGACATAATCCACATGCAGGAATGACCAATGAAAAATAAATAAAGAGGAGGTTAGTGTATCTTCTATTAATGATTAAGACACAATATGACATAAATTATATCAAGTTATCACAAAGATTCAAAATGTATAAACATATAGTTTTAACCATCGAGTTGTTTTTACTGTTCTGTCAACTTCATACTCAACCGAGTGAAAAATATTATTATTCAATTTAAATTTGGGGTAAACCTAAATTAGTTTTAATTATAATTTATTTTCTCACTACCGTAGCAACGTACGGGCATTTTGCTAGTAAAGTTTTAAGGTACGTTGAAATCGTAACACTCTTTCATCGTAATTCCAATAAAATTACGTCTTCACACGTCCCCATAAGGATTTTCTATGAAAAAATCGTTTACTTGTCTATTATAGGACCCTAAATTTTTCTTTCACCCCGGTCCCTAAAATCTCAGGACCGGCCCTGGCCGCTTCAGTGTGCTCTCTCCACGCAGAGCAAACAGCTCAGATGCAGTTCTCAGCCCAAATAAGGCCCAGCTCGGTAAGGACTAGAAAATAGGAAGCAAACAGACACAGTAGATTCAGTTCAGAAGATATACGCTTTGCTCGAACAAAAAGTTCAGAAACATACACAGACACACTGTTTTAGTGCAGTATCAACCACGTATTATGCTCCAAATAACCAAAATAATCTCCAATAAAAGTCACTAGTACAGAAGTCAGGTGTGCATTTCTAGCACATAATTCTCAAAACTGATACAGCAAAAAACACCAAAATGCATCAACTAGCAGACCAAAATATCCTATCATATGGCAACAGTCACTAAATAGGACATCCAACAAATCTTGAACAGATATTATCATCACATTCACTAGTACACAGCGGAAATCTACTATATTACTAATGCCTCGTTTGGATGTTTGCATTAAATCTAGATATTGGATATTCGGGATATTCCAGATCTGAATATGCAAACTCAAGATGTTTGGTTGTTCTAGATATTCGGTATGAGTATTCGTTATCGATATCGAGACAGAGCTCACGACGGCAAAACGAAGCCAGCGAATGTCGAGAGGTTAGCCTCGACATTGCCAGGTATTCGCGTCACGTACCGCTTTGCTCCCTCGCAGCGCTCTGTTTTCTGCCTGTTTCTCTCTCGTAGCTCCGCACAACCTCCTCCCGTTCCTCGCGCCGCCGAGTCTCCTCAGCGCCGCCTAGGGCCGCATGCTCGCGCGGCCGAGCACGGCTTTCCTCGCTCCTTGCGCCTACCAGCGCCGTCACCTCGCGCCGCCTGCTCGCGACTCCTCGCATCACCCATCGCCCAGGGTCGCCTACTCGATGCCGAGCACGGCCTCCTAGCTGCCTCCTTGCGCCGCACTTTCCCTTGCTCGCCGCTGACGTGTTCTTCAACGCCTCCCAGGGGCCATGGAGTTCCGTGGGGAGGAGCTACTAATTTGGGCACTAGGCGGCGGCGGCAGTCCCGCTCAGCATTGGGCGGCGGGCCGGCGACAGTTCCTCTCAGCATGCTAATTTCCTCTACGCAGAACAGCCGTAGAAGTGAGCAAGGAAATATTGTACAGAACAACCATAAAATTGTACAGTATAGAACAGTTTCCCGGTTCAAGAGTTTCAGCGTTTCACAACGCACTGCAGGGCAGAGCAGGGACTGGGACAGAGCAGTAAGCTTATACTTATGTATATGTTATTACTTCTACGATATAAAATAACAATTCAGCACTTCTACGGCATGTTTTGTACAATTTAGTATGCTGATTAAAATCTCGGAAACTGTAATTCATCACATCTATACCATCCAAACAACACTTGACATTCAACCGCAATATCTTGTTTCAGTTCTGAATATCTAACACATCCAAACATAAATATCGACATTCAATCTCAATATTAATATCTTGAATATTAGACATTCAACCCAATACAATATCTAGCCTCCCAATACAAACATCCAAACGAGGCATAAAAGCAATACGTGGATGTTTAAATAAAGTCATCATGTTAAGCCACATCATCTAAATTATTTTTATCAGTTAGATTGGAAATTAATAATTAAGATTTAATTAAAGATTATTATTTGTGTAACCGTACGTGTAGTTTAATTGACATGCTAAGTACTAGAAGGTCACATTTCCAAACGATTCAATAGCTTTTTTTTCCCTTATGGACACTCTACAGAAGAGACACCTAAGAATAGGTAGATCTACTGTCAAAAAATAACTAGGTCTCTTAGAGCATCTCTAACAGAGACCTTATAACGTGAAAACTCAAACATTTTTTAAGGTTTGCGTTTTCTGCATTTTGACTCAAAAAACGCGTGGAAGATAGCAAACCATCAAACTCAAACTATAGAACAGAATATACCACATAATATTTCATAGTTTCCTTTCTTCTTCTTTCTATGTTAGTGCGTGAAGTAGGTAGCATGCGGAATCAACAAAATCAGTGAAGTAGGTAGCATGCGGAATCAACAAAATCAGCAGCAATGTGGACGTGGACGTGCATTCGCTTCAGCTAGCTAGCTCATGCTATTCAAGCAGGCACGCAGGCACCTCACAGCTAGTGACCTCGTGCGGATCGATCGATCTGTTCAAGAAGCTAGGCAGGCACCTCACATGTAGCGCGCAGAGCAAGCAACGACAAGCAAGCAGCGAGCAGCGAGCGGCGAGTCGCCGGCAGCGAGCAGCGAGTCGTCGGCTTCCGGTGCCTGCGCGAGGATGGGATCTGGTGCCTCCGCGCGAGGACGGGAGTCGCCGGCCGGGGCGGAGAAATGGTCGCAGCTGCTCCCGCGGATTTCGGCGGTCCTCCGGTGGATTTCACCGGCTCGTTCTGAAATATTCCCTCCCGCCAACTGATTTTGTAGTATACAGGGACCCTTTAGTTTGAACATGAAAACTTTGTGGGACAAATTTTCGAACACCCTCAAAGAGTTTTACGGGCCAGCGAAGTTTGAGGGCAATGATACGTTTAACCAATTCTGTAGAAAGAGATTTGTCTTATCCCAATCCGTGTGCATGCCTGTTATAAATTGTCAAAAGCAGTACATGTCCGTGCAGGGAATCACGTGCAAATAGAAAATGATACAACACTTTAAATACCATTTGAAAATTCAAAATGTCTTATAGCTCAAATCGTTGATCTGATTCGGTATCCATTTTCACCGTTAGACTAGTCGCGATGAGATCTACAAAAATAGATCTCATATTGATAGGTTTCGATTAAAAAAATTTGGATCCAAAAATTACCCACCAATTATAACATGAGTTATCCATCCCAACAAATTAATGATTAGTTAAAAAAGTTACGGGGAGTGCAGGTGTGATCTATTCCATGCATGTAGAAAAAACAAAACTGCAATGTTATTAAATGTGAAATTCAAAATTTAAAAAAAAATTGTAGGTTAAACTGTTTATCCATCAGGTTTCATCGTTAGATTAGTCGCGATGAGATCTTACAAACTAGATCTCATGTTAATATGTTTTGACGACTTTTCATTGTACCCAAAAGTTACCCACAAGTAATGTGTGAGTTATCTAGACTATAATACATAAGTTACCCAGCATATCGATGATTAATTTTCGGCTTGAAATTTTATTCAACTTTGAATTTTCTTTTATTTTATTTTTCATTCATGTTTGTAAGTTACAACCTTATTCATTAGAGTTATCAATTTGGTATGGTAAATATATCTTCCACGTGCGGGTAACTATACACCGAAAAACCCGTGCGACTTAATATGTATTAGGGATAGGGGCGACTATGGGTAGAACGTTCTATAAATAACAGCCTAGCCTCGGGAGAACGTGGTCCCAAGAGCCACGAATTTGCGTCGTCTCCCGTGTGAACACACAACAACTTGCACACCTCTCGTGCGATCTTTGTCAGGACCACGAGGAAAATGGAGGGAAGGGAAAAAGGAAGCTCCAACCAGAAGAGAAAAAAAGCACAAACGAGGGCCCACAGAAACCCCTCCTGCACGAAAACAATAAAAAGCTGAGCAGCGCCACCACCGCGTACCTGACGTTGTCTTCCTCCTCCGATCGGAAAAGAATAGCAGCTCGGCAATGGAAGCAATGTCGAAAAATACCCACCTCCGATGCCAAAAGTTCCCCAAGCTCTGAATCCTTCAGATCCTCCTGTAATTACCCACCTCCATTGCCCCAAGTTCCCCCAAGCTCTAAATCTTTCAGATCCCCCTGTAATTACCCACCACCATTGCCCCAAGTTCCCCCAAGCTCTGAATCCTTCAGATCCTCCTATAATTACCCACCTCCATTGGCACAAGCTCCCCCAAACTCGGAATCCTTCAGATCCTCTTGTGAACCTGTGAAAAGAAACAAAGAGATCTACAAGGGAGCACCACCGTCCTCTGAATCTGAGAGAAAGCAGAAATCAGGTAACCTCCCCAAGCCCTAACTGTTGTAACCTCATATGCAACAAGATCACACTGCTATAACCCCCCCCCCCCCATTTGTTCCTGTCAAAGATTACCAATCCACCCCCTGAAAATAAGTTACCCACAAAATTCCTTGATATTATCCATGATTCAGAACCAAACTTACCCACACTTTTTTATGGCGGATATGCAGTACTGAAAGAGCATTTTCCCTCATGTGTGGTTTTGGTAATTGAATGACAATCTCTATGGACTAATGTTTGCATTGAGACATCATTATAGATCATGTCCGTGGAATTATGGAGTTCATGTGTTGGACTCTTGAAGCTTATGTGTTGAGTGGAGCATATTGCAAGTATGTCTTGAAGGATTCAAGACATCATATTAGTGAAGAAATGTTGGAAGATACAAGGTTGATCAACACACAAAGCTACAAGATGTACCAAGAGCGATCATGTATCTCTTGGGATGGTAAACACTTGTCCGCATAGCTTTGTGAACTAACCCATTATATATGTGTGTGTGGTATCATTATATGAGGTTAGGTATCTTCCCATGGGATTGCATCAAATGAAGATTTCATATAGCTCATGGAGGATGACGTCATGTGGTGATCGTCATCAAGGTGAGATGTGCAAGACCAAGACCAAGAGAGGATTCTTAAAGAGATACTATGCTTGGTTCTTGCAATGGATACGTGAAGATGAAGCTAAGCGAGACTATCCCATTGTGAGCATGGGGGAGTATTTGGAGAAGTCTTCATCAAGCATGTGCTTGGACGCGCAATCAAGGAAAGATGAACCACTTGAAGAGATCAAGATAGTCATCATCCAACTCAAGTGGAATGCTCAAGGCAAAGGTATGATCTTGATAGGGCTATAAGATAGATAGGCGTACTATCAAGAGGGGTTCTCATGTTAGTAACTTGATCACATCGTTGTGGAGAGCTCAAACCTTTGCATACTTGGCATGTCATGTTTCTTGGTTCTTATTTGTCTTTTATGTTGGTGAGGAGTTAAAGCTTGGTTCATCTCCATGTTAAGCTCTTGTTCATCGAAATCGGTTTTACTTTGGACAACTTGTTGCATTTTCGGTGGCGGAAATATTGTCGGTTCTACCATGAGGAAAGTCCCACACCTTACCATGTGTGGTGATTTTACTCTATTTATGGGATGCAATATTTGTTGGGTGCTCATCGTCGCTATCTTTCCAACAAAATTGGTCTCACCTCATTTGGAGTTCATTTGCAAAAGTTATAGCAGTTTTCGTTTCGGTGTTTTGCTGATTCGGATTATTGGGGCCGGATATTTCGCTCTACCAGAATTTCCGGTTCCTCAGGTGATCCAAGAAAACGGCTAACGAAAGGAGAAAAAGGGTTCTGACTCCAGTCGGAAATTGTGCTCGGAAATTTACGTCTACCGGAATTTCCGAGTGCACCCAGAAAGCCCTCCAGTTTTGGCTAAGGAAAGAAGGACTTTTGGTTCTGACTCGAACCGGAAATTGTGCTCGGAAATTTCCATATACCGGAATTTCCGAGTGCACCCATAAAAGCCTTCCAGAAATGGCTAAGGAAAAGTTTGGTTTTGGTTCTGACTCCAGCCGGATTTTCAGCTCGGAAATTTCATGGACTCGAAATTTCCGTTTGACCGGAATTTCCGAGTCTCACTTATACCGGAATTTCCGAGTGTCGAAACAGCCCACAACTTTATTTCCTGGAGGGGTATAAATACCCCTCCTCTTCTTCTTCACCAGCGAATCCAAGGCAGCACGTTTTTCCCCTCTCTCCTACTCCATTGTTGACCTTGGAAAGCTCACTTCCCTCTCAATCCCTCCATTGAATCTTCCATATTCTTTAGGGAAAGTTGAGAGGAGATCTAGATCTACAATCCTACCAATCAATCTCTCCTCTAAGTGAGGGGAACTTAGTGGATCTAGTTCTTGGAGTTCCTTTGTGGTTCTTCTTCTTTGTTCTTCCTCTCTTCTCCCCCCATAAGCATTAGTTGCTTTTGGTGGGATTTGGGAGTGAAGGATTTGACTCCTTCGTGGTTTCCTTTGTTCTTCCTCTCTTATTCCCCCATAAACATTTGTTGTTGTGTTGGAATTTGAGAGTGAAGGACTTGAGCACTTCGTGTGCTCTTGCCATTGCATTTGCATCGGTTTGAGCCCTCCACAAGGATTCGTGGTGGTGATACTTGTGAGCTTGTTACTCTTGGGTCTTTGGACCGTAGACGCCTTTTGTGGCCGGCCTTTGTGTCCAAGACCTTTTGTGGTCACTTGAGAGCCCCCAATTAAGTTGTGGGTGTGTGCCTCAAGTCTTGGGAGCCCCCAATTAAGTTGTGGGTGTGTGCCTCAAGAGTTGTACGGGATTCGATCTCCGCCCCAAAGGAGATCAATAGTGGAAGGTGAACTCGCAACCTTTTGTGGTTGAGTTCATCAGGAGAAGAAGGTGAGCCTTTGTGGCGTTGCGGCTAACCTGTTGTGGTTGCGCACACCTCTCCAAACGAGACGTACACCCTTTGGGTGAAACTCGGGAATACATCCTCGTCTCCGCGTGCCTCGGTTATTTCTATACCCGAGCTCTTTACTTATGCACTTTACATTGTGATAGGCTTCGTGCTTGAAGTCATATATCTTGCTATCACCTTGTTACTTGTATTGCTTAGCATAAGTTGTTGGTGCACATAGGTGAGCCTAGTATTTATATCTAGGTTGTATGCTTGTTAAAGTAAACCTCTAGTTTTATTCCGCCTTTATCAAGCATACCGGAATTTCCGGGTCATTCTTGGACCGGATATTCCGGCTCCTCGGAAAAAGTTTTAAATCGCCTATTCACCCCCCCCCCCCCTAGTCGACGTCTATCCGTTCAAGTACTTATGTGAAAAAAACAATACATCATGAGTAACAAATTGGATAGGAGGAAAAACAAAAAATAATCTGACATAGATGCCAACATTTGAAACAGCCGTATTGAAAAACTTCTTATCTAAGTTACTATGAGTATTTTTGATTGTTGTAAAAAAGATGATCATGTTTAAGCTGCTGTCAACTTGCGTATAAGCTGCTCTATGAAAATAATTCTTGTGTTCCTTGAAAGTGTATGTGTTCCTCTGTACTTCTACAAAAAACCTGATGTTTGCTGCATGTGGAACATATACCAAAAATTAGAAGGCAGTTTGTCATATGCTTACAAGTACATGAAATGCTTTACTTGGATTTTGATATCAGTTTTGACTCATAAAAACCATGGTTTTGATCATTCAGGTGGCACAAAGCATGGATATCGATCTAAAGGCGGAACCAAAACGGGGAGAGCAACAAGCTGATAATGAGAATGTGTCCCACGCACACAGTAATGTGCAGATTTCAAATGAAGGTACACTACCTATGTCAAACATGAACAGCAGTGAAGTTACTAGTGCCAGCTATCGTATTTTGAACAGAAAATAACCATCTCTGCATGCAAAAAACTTACCACGCAGACACCGCTATATTTACCCCACTCACCCAATATATGTGCCATGTCTTATTGTTCAAAACTACCCAGGAACAAAACTTACCACACAGATATCACTATAGTTACCCACACCATTTATTTGCCCATTGAAATTTCGCCATCCATTTATTTTGAAAAGTTATCCAACCAACCATGCAATAATTGCCACACAGATAACACTGTAATTATCCACCTCCTAATATGTAAACTCTGAATTTGGGCCATCTTTTATTTAAACAGAAAATATCCATCTGTGGATGCAAATACTTACCACATAGACAACGCTATAGTTACCCCACCCACCCTATATATGTGCCATGTCTTATTGTTGAAAAATTACTCAGAGAAGGAAGCAATAATTACCACACAGACATAATATAGTTACCCAAACACCCTATATACCATGTCTTATTGTTTGAAAACTTACCCAGTGCAGAAGCAATAGTTACCACATCGAAAAACACTAAAGTTACCCACACCCCTATATATGAACACTGTTTTTTTTTTGCCATACTTTTATTTTGTAAAGTTACCCAACTTGCCATGCAAATTTTTCACAGAGAAAACACTACAGTTATCCATCTGTTAAGGGATAATATGCAAACTCTGAATTTGAACAATGATGTTTTTGATAACTGTTTTTTATTCCATACCAGATGGTGTATCTGCTGAAATGGCAACTAGGACAGAAAGCATTTAAGAAATGCAAGATGATAACAGAGGTCCAGAAGCTACAAGCCCAACAATAGAAGATCTAAGTGAAAATACAGCTATGTCAAACGAAGGTGGTTTGAATGATGGAACAACTGATACAATTTCCACACCAAAACTTCCAACAGCTGAAATGTGATTCGACAGTTTTGAATCATCAAAGGAGCACTATAGGGCATATGCACAGAGCAAAGGGTTTGGTACTAGGATTGCTTGGTCAAGAAAAGGAGTAGATGGTGAGATGTCTAGAGTCTACCTTGCGTGCACAAAATCAGGAAAGCCCTATGTTCAGAAAGAAGACCCGCAAAATCCAAAACCAGCTGTAAAGAAGAGGAAAAGAAACATTCATCCAAGGACCGGTTGCCTAGCACATATGTATGTCAAACGAAAGGACTCCTGGTGGCGTGTCACAACCTCCTCAGATGAACATAACCACCCCCTGATCATAAAACCATCAATCAAACAATTCTTGCATGCACGCCGCAGCATACCTGCAAAAGAGAAGGTATTGCTAAGGATGTTGCATGCCTGCAACATACCTACATGTCGGCAGATGCAGCTAATGGCGAGGTTTTATGGTAAGCTTGAAAACGTACCATACATAACAAAAGATGTGAAAAACCTGAGGGCATCTTTTCGTCGTGAACACCATCACCATGACATGCAAGACACAATTGCATACTTTGAAAGGCTGAGGGCTAAAGACAAGAAATTTTTCTACGCCATCAAGCTTGATGAAGAAGACAGGGTGGAAAACATATACTGGTCGACGGTCCATCACGACGCTCATACAAAGCATACAATAATGTCATATCCTTTGACACAACCTACCTCACAAACCGGTACAAAATGCCATGTGCTCCATTTATAGGCATAGACAATCATGGCAACTCGGTGCAGTTTGGCTGTGCATTTGTGCGTAACGAGCTCAGCGACTCGTTTATGTGGCTGTATACGGTGTTTCTCAGGCAATGCACGGCTTAGCACCAAAAAATATCATCACTGATCAAGACTTTGCAATGCGTTCAGCTATCCGAAAGGTTTTCCCAAATGCAATCCACCGATACTGCAGATGGCACGTGATGCAGAACGCAACAGAGAGAATGGGATCTTTCATGGCGAAAAACCCCAATCTGCTAGATGCATTCAATGAGTGTGTGAACAACAGCATCACACCTCAGGAATTTGAGGAAAGTTGGGAAACGATGATTGATGACTTTGGAGTACGTGAGAATGTGGATATGTTCTCAATTTGGCAGCACAGGGAGAGCTGGGTTCCAGCCTATTTCATGCATGATTTCTTCCCTTTCCTACAAACCACATCAAGAAGCGAAGGCTTCAACGCGGTAATAAAACGTTACGTTAGCCCAAAGAACTCTATCTACGACTTTGCAAAACAGTACTCATCGATACAAGACACTATTCTGAATATTGTGTTGAAGGCTGAGGCAGAAACAGCTTTAACAGAGCCTGATTACTGGTGTCGCAACCCTATCGAGGTTCAGATGGCTAAAGCGTACACAAGGAATGTTTTCAACAGATTCCACAAGGAAATGAGGGAAAACCTATCATACCATTTCACACACCTGAATGGCTACCGGTTTGAACTAAGCGTCTTAGGTCCTCCAGTTCCAAACTACGGGTACAGAAACTACACTGTGTTTGCAAACTGGGAAGATGGGGAATACACGTGTAACTGCTGCAAATTTGAACGTGACGGGATGCTGTGCTGCCATATCATAAAGGTAATGACACATATTGGGGTGCGTCAAATCCCAGATGCATACATACTAAAAAGGTGGGGCTGGGATGTTGAACAAGTGCTAGGAGAACCTGATGGCACGGCTGAACCTGTCAAGCAAGGCATGCCAGAAGATGCAAGGGCTATGATGGAAATGACTTCATATAGAGATGAATTCAGAAAAGTTGCAAAAGTAGGAGTAAGATATGCGGATGGGAGACGCATAATAAGGACGCACCTGAAACAAATGAATCAAGAACTTGATGTGGTACGAAAACGAAAAAGGGAAGAGAAGAAAGCAAGAGAAGCTGAAGAGGAAGCCATTACTATGCCCTCATCTAGCAATGGTACACCTCCAATGCAACTAGCCAGAGCAGCAACTTCACAAATTCGACGCGCAACCAGCAACATATTTGTACCCACTAAAGATACCTCAGGATCAAGCATTCTACCCACACAACAAGTGCAGAACCCACCACTCTCAACTACAAAAGGGCGACCAAGGGCAATAACAAATAAAAACCCACTCGATCTTGCTGCAAAGAAAAAAAGAAGGTGCAGTTTCTGCAAAGAAGATGATCATACAACAAATAAGTGCAAAGAGAGGCTAAAGTTGTTGGGCTACCTGATGTAGGAAGCCAACATTTGAAAAAAAATGTATCCATTCCATGTAACGCATTTTGCAGTGGCTTAGACTACGAAGACCATGTAACGCATTTTGTTATGGCTATAACTATGAAGACTATTTATTTTGGTTATTTATTATATAATATTTCTCATACTTGTGCCATGTTTCTTAACCTACCCTGCGAGTAAAGTGTAATTACCCACCTCAGTATCAAGAAGTTACCATGTAAAATTAGTTAAAGTTACCCAGAGGAAATGTAAAAGCATCATAGTTAACCATTGTTTTTGATCGGTCACGAATACAAATCACACAACACACTGACAAAATGATAGAAAAAACATGCGATATAGACGACAAAAAAGAACATGCACAGATTAAAAAGTGAAAACTGTAAAACAGAAAAACGTAATTCCAAGAATATACATTACCTCAGAAGAAATGTTTGTCTATTAAGTGCTTCCACATAGTAAGATTATTGCCCGGGTGTTTCAGCCACAACTTAACACCTTCTTAAGGGCTGGAATCTCGGCTTGAGAGATAGCAGGAACAACGCTGCCGTTCCACAGTTCGAGGAACTTACGCATGAAGAAGCCACAGTCCAGACTGAAGAACAATAAAAAAACAAGATACATGAGAACGTGTTATTTTATAAAAACACATATAATTGAATGATATACATTAAAATGCATATTACTAAAAGTGTGAGATATCTGTCGAACTGACACGGTACATGTATGTACATTAATTCATAATTCTCAATCTGCCTCCTGGAATCTGAATAGTTGATCTTGTACATAGACTTAATAACATCAATCAGACGCGTGGCATGCTCAATCAACCAGGGTCACTATCGCCACGCATGGAGTCAAGAACCTCAAACCTTTTAGCTGGGAAATTTACAGTGAGCACAAACCAATGACCTATTGTTTTCCTCTTCTGCCCAATCATATAAGACCCAAAATTCTGAAGTACGACGAAAGAAAGCTACAAGAATGTGAAAAAATATAAAAATAAAACACAATATATAAAGATAATACATAGAAAAACCCCAAGCATCTGATGAAAGTTACCCACAAATGTATGGTAGTTTTACCCAGGAATTTGCTTAGTTATCCAATCCCATAGAGTAAAGTTACCCACAGTCGCATGCTGAAATTACCCACGGCAAATGTGCTCACCCAAAACTAACTAAACAAAACTACATTTACAATATAATCTAACAACAACTAAAAGAACAACCCAATATGCAATAGTAAAAGTACTAACGTATAAAAAAGAGTTAAAGAAAATTAACATACGAGATCTTTGTGACTGAGCTTGTATGTGTCATCTTTCCTGAAATGCTTCTTTAGGACATTTGAATTGAATTTGCCATCCAGCAGGTAAGCAGTAACGATGTATGGAAAGATAACCTTCTTTTCTCTCATATTTTCTCGTAGAACGGTAATACTGAAGAAGATATGCCCTAGAGGCAAATAAATAAGTAGTATTTATTGCATTATCTCGTAAGTTTATAATAGGTTTGTGTATTATGCTATAACTGTATTAATCAGAATTATTAATACACGTGTGATACATAGACAACCAGGTCCCTAGTAAGCCTCTATATGAACTAGTCCATTGGGCAACAGTTGATCGAGATTCCCGATCAAGGACAATGACGTCGGTTGACAATGGGGTCATCTTATTAGTTGAATAAGGTGATGGACATACGCAAATTATTGCAATAAGATCGTATTACGATGTTTCTTATTTGCAATAGATAAGGATATGATAGCTTATTCCTTAGACCGTGAGACCGTACTTATTGATGCTTCGTAGGGGTGCTTTGAGAGCATCAAACGTTGTGTCTTATATAGCATGACAATAACGGTGTCCATCTTGGGTATCCCGAAAGAGCATCGAGACGTAAGGATCAAGAGCGGGATTTGTTCATTCTTGTAATGAAAAGATACTCTGGGCCCACTCGGTGAGATTACATCTGTACAGCTGCACAGCTTATGACTAGGTCATGGAGATGTAATATCACAGACGAGTTAATAACCTTTGTCGGTAACGAGATACAACAAAGACATCGGATGTCTACGATCATATTTCGTACAAGGTAGTATCAAAAAAATAAAGCGAATGAATATCATACTTATGGTTCAACGACGATATTCGTAGAATGCACAAGGGCCATCATATACATCCAGGTATCCCTGACGGTCATTGGTGAGCGGAGTGTCTTGACCATGTCTGGAGTGTTCTCGAACCGTAGCGTAGAAAACTTAAGGTCTTAATGACACCAGGAGATAGGTTCTGGAATAGTATAGGATTTTGTTGGAGAGATAGAAATGATCCGGAAAGAGCTCCGGTGGTCCGGAAGGAGTTCCGGGAAGGTCTGGAAGGGTTCTAGGAATGTCCGAAAGTTGTTCGGGTGGTCCGGAAAATATTTCGGAGTCGCGGGATATTAAATAGTATTTAAATATATTAATTATGAATTAATTATATTTTATATTAATTAAATATTAATTAAATGAAGGAAAAAGGGGGCAGCCCACCTACATGGGCCCTAAGAGGGCCCAAGAGGGGGAGCCGCACCAACAAAGGGGGTGGGCCCCATGGCTGGTTCGGCCAGCCCATGGTGGGTGCGCCACCCCCCCATCCTCCTTTGTTTAGTCCCACATGGGGAGCTAGGGAGTTTACACACCCCCTCCCCCCTTTATATAGCAAGGCATATTAATTGGATTAATTCACAAAAAAATACAGTTAACGGTATAGCAGGCCGGCCGAGTTGCTTCTCCGCCCGTTTTGCCCCCTCTCTCCACCTAAGCTATACCGCCGGGCGCCGTTGCCCTATGGGATTCCAGATAAGATCTACCCCTGCGATTTTCAGCTGGATCTGAATGACCGGGGGTTGTCGTTAAGCTCCGTATGTTTGCGAGTGATCGGACGCGACTCTTTTGAGGAGCCTGGGCGACGTCATCTCGCCCCCTCTAGCTGCCGCGCCGCCTCCCCCTGCCGCCGGCGCACCCCCCCCCCTTTGCCGCCGGCGCCTCGACATCTCCCCCCCCCCGACGCCCATCGACGCAGGTTATCGTCGACACCCCGGCGTCATCGTCTACGTCATCGCGGCAAGTTCTCCGCGACCTCGAGGTCGGCTACGTACGACTTCATCGTCAATGCTTGTGCGGGAGCGTAATCCCCGCTATCGGTCTACATGGAGGTAATGTAACCAGTTTCTGCCACCGTTATCACATGTCTAGATAGATAGATCCTGTCTAGTTAGGGTTTCATAGGCTAGAAAAATTATTGTTTTCTGCACCGTAACTTCTTCAGTGGTATCAGAGCCGATCTATGCGTAGTACTGCTGGTACGGTTAGAACTCATGTTGAATGAGGACGTCTTTCTTATATTTGCTACCCTCTAGCGTGCACTTGCGATGCCTTCGGTATTGAGTTGATGAAGCGGCCCGGACCGAATTTACGTGTACGCTTACGCGAGACTGGTTCCACTACTGACATACGGCTTGCACCGTATCTGTGGCTGGCGGGTGTCTGTTTCTCTCTCTCTCTAGTCGGCAAAGCATTTTCAATGGACGGCCCGAAAGGGATGCTTAAATATGCAATTATACGATTGACGTTGTGGTACAAAGTTTGTAGGTAGGGAAGCGATTCTCTTACGAATAAGCCTATATGCCACGTAAAACTTGCAAAACTAAATAAAGCTAGAGGCGTCTAACTTTGTTTTGGAGAGGCGTTATTTTATGTGACATGATTACGGTATGTTTGATATTACTCGTACTGTCGGAGGCAATGGAGGGCTCCGTAGACTCGGAGCCATGTCGGGGCGCCGGGGGCCAGGCACATGGCGCCATGAAGGTCCAGGCGCATCGACCATGTCACATCACACTTCATTGCATCATTATTGTGTGTTGTTGTGTGTGCATCCTATTGATTGCTTATATGCTAGATATACAACGGTAGCATCATGAATAGGATGATCCCTAACAAATACCAAAATTGTGTTCTCCCTCGTTGCGCACCACCAAGAAAGTTCTATGTTATGAGGCAGGCCGTGATGATCGGGTGTCAGACATATCGTCGTTCGCATACAGTGGGTGTAAGCCATGTTGCACGCGCAGGGTCTTCGAGATTTGATTGGCGAGCCTAGCATATGCAAATATGGCCTCGGAACACGGGAAGATCGAAAGATCGAGCATGAGTCACAGAGTTGTTGTGATCGACATTTTATGTCCACCTTTGAAGCTGTGCTGCCGGCCGTGATGATCGGGGGTGGTATGGTGGATGAGGGTCGTGTAATCGCCATTATTATTTTAGGGATAATAATTTTGGTGGGGTGTGTTTTGATAATATGATTATAAACTAAAACTCGCCTATATATTATAAACTTTACCTTACCTCTCTTGCGATCACATCTGGAGACTACGAAACTACAATTCGGTTACTTCCTCAAGAGCGCGGATTCTACCTTAGAAGCCGACGGATCCAACTTCATCAGATGGTACAATGGTTTTAGAAACATTATCCAACACAACAACATCCTATATGTCCTATAACATAAGTTAGGAGTTAGACCAGATGATTCTGCTAGCAAGGAGGAAGATGATGAGTTATGTAAGCATCATGATATTTTCATGGAAGTGAAGGTCGTCATGAGCGTATGCCTAGCACCAGAGTTGAATGTTGTTTCAACACATGGAGCCATATGTCGTGATTGATGCGATCAAAGGTCACTTCAAAGATGAATTGAGTCTTGAGCAGTTCAGAGAGTTTAGAAAGTTCCGGATCTGTCTGGAGACTCAATTGAAGAAGTTTTATGACACCTACTTCAGGCTTACGAATATCTGCAATTTGTAGATAGCGAACTCCAGTGCAATAGAGATTGCGCTTTGCCTCCTAGCTGTGAATAGCATGTGCGTGAATATGCTATAGAGACACAATGAGCTTCTTCACGTTTGTGAACAAGTTCAAATCTCTAAAAGTTGATTCCATCGAAGAAGAGTTCTTCGACGCTACGGGTATATTTTATATACGAAGATATAAATGTATTCTTCTCATACTTGATGAAAAATATTTGATACTTGTTCTGTTTATGAAACAGTCCCTGCTTATCACAAGTATGCGGCGATGGGTGACGTGACAGTGCACAAGTGATGGCAAGTTAATGGCCAGTAGTGCTCACGCCCTCGAGATATCATATTAGTTATCATCAATAGTTTTTTTATAAGACATTTTGTAATAGTGAGAGTGTGATCTAGTTTGGTGTCTTGAATGTTACAAGACATAGTTATTCATATAGAACAAATAGTTGTTTTATGTTATGAAACAAAGCAGTTGTTTCATATTATGAGTAATTTGCATCACATCTCAATTACATTATGCGTATGATATACATTTATAATGGCGAGAATGATAAAATTATGTGTCCAAACAACAAACACCATCAAAGTTAGTCATAAAGGCAATGAAAGAAGTAATGGATAATTTTGGTCCATTTAAGTATTTCGAGTGCCGAATTGATTAAGTTTTAAATGTAGTATTGAAGTGTCAATACGAGTGGAAATTAATTAAGAGTCATTTCAAATGATTATTAAATTGATTAATGGTGTTTTTGCTTGATCCGAATTCTTCTATGATTATTGGTGAATAAGAGTATTTGCCTGATAAATCATAAGTCTGAAATGAATTTGATAAGAGATCAAATGGGGTTTTTCAGAAGAAAGATTAGTGAATATTGTATTCACAAGATTCGATCAAAGGACAATATTTTGAATTATGATTTCAACACAAAAGACTTGTGGAAATTCGTTTCACAATATTATAATGTCATATATGGTGATATATGGGGTATTATAATCATACTCTGTTTTAAATAAAGTGTGGTCTATCAGAATCTGTCTTAGAATCTCTTAATATGTTCGAAACATTATAGTCGATGTCCACTTTAGAAAATAGATATTTCTCTCAACGAAAATTCGTATGATCGACAATGGTGTAGTCATGTATATGATTATATGATAATTCAGAATATACATGAATAGTTCTTTGTAGATTACTCACATTGGATGGGAGTGTATTCCAAAACCAAATAGAAACAAAACTTGGTTTGTTGTCTATGTAATTCCGAGGAAAATATGCTTTCTCGAATTATGGTTTATGGATTGGAATTAGAAGCTTGAAATAAGGTGTCAGACCCATATTCATAAAAGTAGAATATTGGAAGGTGTTCCAAAGGGTATATGTCTACAAATGAAAATTTGGTGATTAAGAGTGAGGGAGACTAGAAAATTGTTTTCTGCTTGCAATCCTCTTCATAAAGATCATAATATTTTCATGAAAGAAGCTTCTGGATAAAGTGTTGTTATATTTAATATTGTTGTCAGGTCACAACACAATATTAAGTGTTTCAGATCTTGTTGACAGATCAAGGTGCACTTTATGAATACAAAGAACGTTGAGAAAATATCAGAATACGAACAAAGGCTATTTCAGCCTGAAAATCCAAGTTACATTTGAAAGGATTAAAATAGTAATTTTTGCTACAATTCTTATTAGAGGAATAAGATTGTTTAATCATCACATAAAGTGTTATATGAGAAATGTAACTATAAGAAAGACGTGGAAGCATGTTTTGTCAAGAAATGTGTCTTGGACCAGATCAAATTTGTTGACTACATTTATGTAGAAATGCTTGAAGCCTGAGGGATTTGTATTAATGTAATACTGTAGTTTGTATTGAATTTGAATTGATAATAGATCAATGATTTTGGTTTGACCAAAATGTCGATTTTAAGTGGGAGTCAAAGTTAGTTCACTCAGGTGGAATATGTGAAGAATATATTTTTGAGTGGGAGCTTAGGAACTCAAATATGTGGATGACATGTTTTTGAGTGGGAGCTCGTGTTCTCAAATATGTGGAGACATATTTTGAGTGGGAGCCGAATTCATCTTGTGTAAATGACACATTGTGAAATTGTACCAGTAGAATAGATGAGAAGGATGAAGTTGTGAAACTATTTAACAGTTAGTGTCTATTTTGGAATAGAACAGGAATTTTAAATAGTTAGTCGAGTTGTTTTGGATTATATCTGAGGAGTCAGAATAGAATCAAAAGGGATGGTCCTTGGAAATCCAATTGATCATTAAGAGTAATGATGCAAGGTAGTAGTGGTTGTATGACATGTTGGTCTATTATGTAATATTAGACGTCATACAGAAATCATATTATCTGCTCGATGAAATATGACCGATGTTCTTAGAAGAAGAGCAGTTATAAAAGTAAATTTAGAATTTACTGGAAGTAGAAGTGCGTTAGTTAATGGATTGACATTGGAATGCCGAGTTTTCTACATAGGTGTGAAAGTATGTAGATATCGCGAGTTTGTAATTGTTACAAAGGGCTCTATATGACTGAGTGTGTTTTCAAGGCAGTTATCTTGTTAGCATAATCAGAGTAAGCGCTGGGAAACAGAAGTCTCACTCAGTTACGGTATTTGCATATGTGTTATTGGATAACATGGTGATATCAAGCAAGTTGATATCAATGAATCGCAAAAGAACGCACAATTATGTATTGTACATATTTTCAGAGTAACACTCTTCCACAAGCAAGCATTGTCAAATGACGCTTATTTGATAAGAGATTTTGATGCAGCTAGTTTATTTTTACTCTAGTGCAAGTGGGAGACTGAAGGAGATATGCCCTAGAGGCAAATAAATAAGTAGTATTTATTGCATTATCTCGTAAATTTATAATAGGTTTGTGTATTATGCTATAACTGTATTAATCGGAATTATTAATACACGTCTGATACATAGACAAGCAGGTCCCTAGTAAGACTCTATATGAACTAGTCCATTGGGCAACAGTTGATCGAGATTCACGATCAAGGACAATGATGTCGGTTGACAATGGGGTCATCTTATTAGTTGAATAAGGTGATGGACATACGCAAAGTATTGCAATAAGATCGTATTACGATGTTTGTTATTTGCAATAGATAAGAATATGATAGCTTATTCCTTAGACCGTGAGACCGTACTTATTGATGCTTCGTAGGGGTGCTTTGAGAGCATCAAACGTTGTGTCTTATATAGCATGACAATAACAGTGTCCATCTTGGGTATCCCGAAAGAGCATCGATACGTAAGGATCAAGAGCGGGATTTGTTCATTCTTGTAATGGAAAGATACTCTGGGCCCACTCGGTGAGATTACATCTGTACAGCTGCGCAGCTTATGACTAGGTCATGGAGATGTAATATCACAGACGAGTTAATAATCTTTGTCGGTAACGAGATACAACAAAGACATCGGATGTCTACGATCATATCTCGGACAAGGTAGTATCGCAGAAACAAAGGGAATGAATATCATTTTTATGGTTCAACGACCATATTCGTAGAATGCACAGGGGCCGTCATATACATCCAGGTGTCCCTGACGGTCATTGGTGAGCGGAGTGTCTCGACCATGTCTGGAGTGTTCTCGAACCGTAGCGTAACAAACTTAAGGTCTTAACGACACCAGGAGATAGGTTTTGGCATAATATAGGATTTTGTTGGAGAGAGAGAAATGATCCGGAAAGAGTTCTGGTGGTCCGGAAGGAGTTCCGGGAAGGTTTGAAAGGGTTCCAGGAATGTCCGAAAGTTTTTCGGGTGGTCCAGAAAATGTTTCGGAGTCACGGGATATTAAATAGTATTTAAATATATTAATTATGAATTAATTATATTTATATTAATTTAATATTAATTAAATAAAGGAAAAAGGGGGCAGCCCACCTACATGGGCCCTAAGAGGGCCCAGGAGGGGGAGCCGCACCAACAAAGGGGGTGGGCCCCATGGCTGGTTCGGCCAGCCCATGGTGGGTGCGCCACCCCCCCCATCCTCCTTTGTTTAGTCCCACATGGGGTTGCTAGGGAGTTTGCACACCCCCTCCCCCCTTTATATAGCAAGGCATATTAATTGGATTAATTCACAAAAAAATACAATTAATTGTATAGCAGGCCGACCGAGTTGCTTCTCCGTCCGTTTTGCCCCCTCTCTCTACCTAAGCTATACCGCCGGGCGCCGTTGCCCTGCGGGATTCCAGATAAGATCTACCCCTGCGATTTCAGCTGGATCTGAATGACCGGAGGTTGTCATTAAGCTCTGTATGTTTGCGAGTGCTCGGAGGCGACTCTGTTGAGGAACCTGGGCGACGTCGTCTCGCCCCCCTACAGCTGCCGCGCCGCCTTCCCCCTGCCGTCGGTGCACCCCCCTTTTACCGTCGGCGCCTCGACATCTTCCCCCCGACGCTCGTCGACACAGGTTATTGTCGACACCCCGTCGTCATCGTCTATGTCATCGCGCCAAGTTCTCCGTGACCTCGAGGTCGGCTACGTATGACTTCATCGTCAACGCTTGTGCGGGAGTGTAATCCCCGCTATCGGTCTACATGGAGGTAAAGTAACCAGTTTCCGCCACCGTTATCACATGTACTAGATAGATAGATCCTGGCTAGTTAGGGTTTCATACGCTAGGAAAATTATTGTTTTCTGCACCGTAACCCCTTCAAATACCAATGTCAGCAACAGTGCTTGAAAGCTCACCCCTGGCATCATGCTGTCAGCAAGCTCACCAGCTATGACCCACATCCGGTCAATATCCAAAATTCTTGTACTACAATATGAGCAGAACAAAAAGGAAGTTAGATGCCTGAAAAAAAACTGAAACTTAACACAACGACACCCTCAATAAAGAACATAAGTTATCTACCCAAAAAAATGAAATAACCCATAAAGCAGAGCATAAATTATCCAAGAATTCAAAAAAAAGATGAACCCTGATATACAACAGAAGTTATCCACCCAGAAACAAGAAAATAACCCATAAAGCAGTTCAAAATTATCCCAGAATTGAAATAAACCATGAAGCACCAAAATACATGAAATTAAACTATAAAGCAGTGCATAAGTTATCCAAGAAATAAAAAAAAGATGAACCATCATTATATAAAATGAAGTTATCCACGACATTACATAAAAATTACCAAAAAGCCAGTGCAAAAATTATCCAAACATTTCTAATAGAATGAAAAATAAAAAACTGTGCAAAACAAAGTATATGGTCATACTATACCCTCTAAGCTTCGACAATTCTACATCGCTGGTATGCATGATAACCTTCTCGTTGAATCTTGATGCTTGGAGCTCGTAATACGAGAAAATGGAGGCAATAGAGCCTTTGATGGCTGGATAACTCTGACCTGTCGAAGACGTGTACTCGGAGTACAACTAACATGATCTTGAATGGGTGCAGCGTTTGTTACTGCCGGAGTCGAGTACACAGGACAATCTGCAAAAATAGAAAGGAAACATTAAAAAGAACAGAGAAATATTTAACAAAAACAGAGAACAAAAACATAAATTATACGGGTAATACCTTTCACGTCACCAACTTGAATGGTACTTTTACTTGAAACAGAAGTTTGTTGACCTCTAATCTTTTCAGTCAACAAATCATCAAGAGAAATAAGTACAGCAACATCTTTCACATGGGTTGTTTCTTTACCAGAATCAACTTCATCAATTTTAGCTACAAAAATATATGAACAACGGGAAAATGAAATAAGGCTGCACTCAATTCAGAAAACAACCAGATTTTAATGGCCAGAAAACAAAAATAAATAAAAAACACTGACATGTCAAAAGACAACACAAAAAATATCAACAAAAACAATACACAAAATACACTACTTTAGTTCAAATATGTCACACGGACATAAATATCAACGGAAATGTAAGAAAGAAACATTATTACAACAAAAGGCCCACTAGAGTGTATCATTTGTAAAATAACCCTACATAGAACAAATAGTACGACTGATAGACCCTCGACATCGAAAACACTACCCCACACCTCTAACACAAAGCTACCACCAGCGGCTATGTCTTCATTCCGCGTATAGGTTTATTAAGACGAATCGATATCCTTGCTGCCATCCGGGGGAGCCATCAAGAGTCTAGGTATATCGGAGAGAACAACCGGAACATTTACATCTGCAGAGAAAAATAATAGTGTCCCAGAAGGGAGAGAGAGAAAAGAAGGACAACAGAGGAGGAAACAATAACAAAATATCAGCATGATATTATTTAAAGGGAAATATTAACAAAGACAACACTTTGAATTTAAAAAACTAACGGATAAGCATTTAACCATTTAGAAATGGATTATGTATGAACAAATTAACAAATAAATGTTTCAGAATAAAAGTACACCTGTTTATATGAAAGAAATTATCCACCCTATAAACAAAAGTTACCCAGGTGTGAGCATGAAGATGATCCATCAGTGGAAATAAAAAGAACACATGTTTATATGAATGAAGTTATCCAACACATAAAACAAACATAAGAAGCAGTGAGCATGAAAATGATCCATCAGTGAAAATAAGGGAATATACACATGATGATTTTAATACATATGCACCAAGAAAAACATAAGTTAAGCGGCAGTGAGCATGCAAAATTAACCATCAATGAAAAAGCAACAAAAATTACACTACTTCACAATAACAAAAATGATGGATAGGATGGTTACCAGGTGATGCCCACGACAAAGGGATAGCGTCTCCTTCAAAGATATGGAAAAAATTGCCTGGACCTGGATCTTCTGTAGAGGAAGTGCCTGCAACAGGTATTACACGAGAAAACACTGTAGTATGGGCCGTCACAGACGCACCAGCAACACTCACAGAGGCGGGGACACTTTCATAAGGTACTTGAGGAACAACTTCGGTGACTCGCTGGTGAAATTCCACATGGGTGGATCTATGTCATATAGCACCGTATTTGCAGGAACAAATGAGCTTGGTGGAATGTTGGTAGTTTGCTCTACCTCATAATGGACTGCCTTTCCTGATGGATCTTCAACTCCTACAGCAGCACCTGACTCAACAGTAACACCCCGCGCATTTGAATCCGTAGGGGGTACAAGCTCACTGAACAAAGTTGACGCATTTACAAAAACATTACCCTTGGGATCAACATACACATCAGACCGGCCAGTGTCAGCAGCCCTGATGGAAGTGGTAACTACAGAATCTGTAGTAATAGGCGCAGCAATTGCAGTAACTGGAACTGAATCCACAACAACACCAGACACATTGGACGGGCGTGCGGCTGGAAATGAATCTACAACAGGAGAAGGAACTGTCTGTGGCACTGCAGCAACCTCTATTCCACCACTCTCTAAAACTGAATGTGTCAATGGTGTTCGATCAACATCCATAAGAGCAATCTCATTAGCTGTGACTCCGTGCTCATGGTGAGGTGAGGGTGGTGAATTACTTAATTCAAACTTTACAGGTGAGGTGGCACCCAAATTAGACCGCAGTTTAGCCAAACGTGGGGATGACCTTATAGCTCCACTAGTGATACCCTTCCTGTAAACAACATGGTGATAACAAAAATAAGCACATAAACATTGAAAAAAACAAGGAAAAAATCTACCAAAAACCAAAGCATTAGAAAGCGTAGATGAAATTAAAAGACAGATAAGTTACCCACCAAAAACTAATAAGTTACCCACAATTAAACAGGGAACTTACCCACCAAAAACAGATAAGTTACCCACAATTAAAAATGAACTTGAAGGGCATATGCCCTAGAGGCACTTAATAAACATAATTTATTGGTAATATCCCAATTGTTCATTATATGTTTTATACCATGCTATAACTGTATTAAGCGGAAACATTAATACAAGTGTGGTAGATAAACAACTAGGTCCCTAGTAGCCTCTACTAAGACTAGTTTCGTTGCGCGATTGATGATCGAGGTTTTCTGATCATAGGGCATGGCACCGGTCGGCAATGGAAGTCATGTCGTTGGTTGAACGCTGTGATGGAACCATATTTATAGGACGCAGTCATTACGCCTTAAGACCGTGACATCAACTCTTATTGTTATTCCTGGAAGATACTTTGATTGCACCAAACGTAGTATCTTATTTAGTATGACAATAACGGTGATACTTTTGGGTATCGGAAGGGGGTAGTTGAGACGAGGGGTCAACAGCAGGATTTGTCAGTCCGTATAGCCGGATAGATACTCTAGGACCCACTCGGTGAGATTATGTCAAATGAGTTTGCAAATATTTGACTAGGTCACCAGCTGACATAATATCATAGACGAGTAGAAGATAGCAATGTCGGTAACGAGATCATGCTAGGTATGGAGTTATCTGAGAATGATACTCGGACACGCTAAGTATCGCTATGACAAAAGTTTTAAGACTAGACGTAGTTTGATCGATGAAAGTCATTTGTTATATCACAGGGATTAATTCATGGGGTCCAGGCCTACGAGTTAGTCATTGATCGGAGAGAAGTCTCGATCATGTTTGCTATTATATTGAACCGCTAGGGTAACACACTTAAGGGGTTTTGACAAGACAACCGGAAAGGAAGGAGATCACCGGGAACGTCCCGAGAATGGTCCGATGGAGATCGGGCAGCGACGAATAGTTTTCAAAGCTAGAATAAATTATATATAATATGTTTGATATTAATTAGTGTAATTAATGTTTATATATGATCTTATATATTTATTTTTGAATTTTTAAAGGCAGATTTCCCTAAATGGGCCTCCTAGTGGAAAGAAGGCCCATGAGGGGGGGGGGGGGGGGGGGGGAGAGTCCCCCCAAGGGAGGAGGGCTGGTTTGGCCGGCCTAGGTGGGCCCCTTGCAAGGGTCGTGGCTGGTGTGGGATAGTCCCACACCGCCCGACTGGCAAGGTTGGCAGCCTCCTTGCCCCTTTATATAGAGGGGCACCCCTGCCCTTTTAATTCACCCAATTAATTCCCTAATTCTCTCTCGATTTCATGATTTCCTTTGTCGGAGTTGCGTCGAGGAGGATGAGGGGATCTCTCTCCACCATAGCCCGCTGCCGCGCTGCTGGTGTTCCGGTCCAAGTCTTCCGTTGCTTGTCCTGGACTGGAGCTTTGGAGGCCGTCGTCTCCACCGTATGTGTGTGACGCTCTACGAGGTGCCACGCTAGTGGTGCTGGGAGGTCGACTTCCTCCACCCGACCTCGAGGTCATCTTGGTCGTCTTCGTCGCGCGTTCTTCGCGACCTAGAGGTCGGCTACGTCGTCTTCGTCGTCAACGCTTGTGCGGGAGCGTAATCCCCATTTTTTGGTCTACAAGGGTATGTATTCCGTCTCCGCCGTACTTCTATATCTGCATAGTGTAGATCTTGGCTAGTTTAAGGATATCGTTGCTAGGAATTCTTTTGTTTTCTGCACTCGATCCCCTTCAGAACTTACCCACCAAAAACTGATAAGTTACCCACAATTAAACAGGGAAGTTACATAATATAGACACAAAGAAGGTACCCACCAGAAGACAGGAAGTTACCCGCTATAAAAGACATAAGTTACACACAATAACATGAGAATAGACCCATTTATAGAAAAGAGAGTATGACCATTGCAATGTTGAAGCTATAACCATGGAAATAATGATATTATAAAGTGCGTACCTCTTGGGGGAAGATTTCTTTGCAACAGCAACCCTTGCCAGCTTAGATTGAACCATTTCACACGTGATATTGAGCTCTTTTGCAACAATACGCCTAACATCCAAATCTTTCTCCCTAAGAGTCTTGAGTTTCTTCTTCTAATAGACACAGAGAATAGTTGCTTCAGCAGGTTTATTAGCTTGAGGGACTACAGAACCATCACTCGGATCAGCCGCTTGATTTCCTTGAACCGTGACATCTCCAGTAGCAGTAAATGGGATGTGTGAAGATGAAGCTTCACCAGATGCAGCAGCAGGGCAAGGACTAACAGGATCATGACCAGCAACACAGAGGGACTCAATGTTGAAATCAACATCCTGATGAACATCTGGATCCTGAGAAACAATAAGTTCATCACCACGTACCCCGTCCATTGCTTTCCCTTTCCTCGGGGCACGAATAATTTTTTCACAATATCTTCATCACTTGAGCTAAACTCAGAGCTGTCATGGTCAGTGTCTGTATCTTCAACCAAGACATCAGAATCCTCATCAATTGAAGTTAGTAAAATCCCTTTTCCAGCAGTGGAAGCATGAGTGACCCTCACAGCATGAGAAGAAGGGCTAGGTCCGGTTGAAGCACGTGTGGCCCTATCAACAAGAGCAGAAGGGCCAGGTCCACTAGAGCTAGATCCTCCTGGAAGAACTTTCATCGCAACATCACCAAACTGATTTGACATTTCAGCTTTGGAGTTCTGATTGAGCCTAGTCCAGCTTTGAACAAGAGAACCCATTAAGCCAACAATTCCAGATGCAAAAGGAGCCAAAATGTTAGATACCTCTGCCTTGACCTGCAACAAAAAAGGAACACATCAAAGAGTTAAAGATTGAAAAAGAAAAAGAAACCAACAAACAAAAAGTTGAAAAAGGGAGATAGCAAGAAATACCTGAGCTGTGCACAACGGATCAGAAACCGTGTCGAACCACTTAGTATAACCTGAAGCACCACCAATAATAGAAAAAATATGACATAAAAAACAAAATACCTGAGGATTGCCATAATTCCCATCTTCCTGCAAATCAGCTGATAAAATAGCATCAATTGCCTCTTTGGACCATACATTCACACCGAAACGTCCTTCAGGCAAATCAAGCTCTAATCCACTTACATCAATAGAATCGACATACGATAGCTGCGAGATCATGGAAAAATAAATAAAACACAAAATAAATATAAAAAAGAACAGGACACCTAAAACAAAACAAAATAGGAAAATAAAATATACAACATTCATAGGAAAAAGATACCTGTAAGTGGAACAAGCATTCATGGGAGAACTTCCCTTTAGATAACTCGTCATGAAGCCGGTCAGCAACAAACTGACACCAGTCATACTTGTGAACATTTTCAATATTTGCCTGAGGGGACACTAAAGGTTTAACTGATTGTCAACACAACATAAACAAAAAAGGCACTGATAAAAGACTAATGTACCCATCAAATAACAAATAAATTACCCACCAGAGAATAGTCCGATACCATAACATAGAATCTACCCACCTAACAGGATATAAGTTATCCATGACACAACAAGCAAACTACCCCCATATATTGAATAAATTACGCACACACAAAACACATTAGATAAGAATTGAACCAACCAAAAAAAGGAGAGGATGAAACTAACCATGATAGGGTAACATCTGTTGCTGACATGATTTGAGGTTGATGGTGCAACAATTGTGGAAACAACATACATAATCCTTGTTTACTTGAAAGCCTCATGAGCATTGACCATTGCCTTCAATTTATCAAAAACTCGAGATGTTGTAGGGGCACTACAATCTTCAGGGAAAAGGACATGAGCAAGGAGAGCTTCAGTATCCATGTTCAGAGCATAAACCACAGGCTCGCTACCACGGGGGAGACCAACAGTACGATACACTGAAGCTCCATTCAGGGGGATCTGGCCTCGCCCCGGGATAACAAATTCACGGGACTCCTTGTGGTATCTCCCAGCAAGCCACCTGATGATTGGGTAGTGAAGAAAATGGCATTTAATGTCAAGCAGGTTGCCAAAATCCATATGTACCACTGCAGCCTTCTGCTCAGGTGACATGAATTCATATAATTTGACCATGGCAACTGGCGATGCCCTGTTACGAACACGCTGGTCAGCACATGGGGCGTCATTATCGCCGACTGGATCGGCGACCTTCAGCTTCTTCCCCTTCACAACAGCACAAGCTTCAGCCTTCCGTTTGTTCCTCGTGGTAACCCACTAGTACAAAAAAGCAGTCAGTTTAAACTAGATGATACAAAAAAAGAGGGGGCTGCAAAAAACAACAATTATGACAAACTAAGGTGACACAAAACCTAAAAAGCATACAACAATAAATTCAGAAACACTAAAACAACAAAAACTAGCAGACACTAAAAAACAAACTGCATCAAAACACCTCTAAAACTTAAGAAAACGAGTACTATATGAAAATAAAATGCAAATGAAAACATAGTACCTTAAAATTGTACTGGAACAACACAAACCCTATTATATGAAAATCAATATGGAAACAACTACTGATAAACAAAATATAACTCCAACAAAAAATGCTTTGAACAGAGCAAAATCCGAATGAAAACTAGTAAACTCATGTGGTATGTCTCACACTACAAAGGAGATTTCAAGTAGCCACAGTTCAACTAATTCTCTACTGCATTAACAAAGGGTCCCTCAACATATACCACTAATTTACTGAAACAAAACACCTCAAAAAAACAAGTTACACCTCAATCACAACTTTGGTATATAACACACTACAAAGGAGATTCAAGTAGCCACAGTTCAACTAATTCGAATCTACTGCATTAAATATACGGTCTCTAACATATTCCACAAATTTACTGAAAGGAAACACCTCAAAAATACAAGTTACAACACAACAAAAATCAGCAACATCAAAACAACATAAACCTCGACCTAATGAGTGCTAATGCTTCAACTAAGGCCTCAACTAATACAAAACTAGCCGGAAACGCAAGATCTACTAGCGGAGAGACAACAAACTAACCATATGAACATCTATGCGTGGGGAAATTTTCAAACAAACAAACCAACAACTCAAAGCAACCGACCAAAAACAGTTCATAAGGATGTACCTCGGAACCAATAGAACATGGATTCACACGCTAGGGAGTTGGAAACCGCCGATGTCCGTTGGAAAAAGGGGAGGCGACGACGGAAACTACCGGAAACAGAGCCGACCAGAGGATGTGAGTGGAAAGCAGAATAAATGACTACCGGAAACACCGATTTGAGCTTAGGAAAGGGGATGCACGCGTGCGGAACGACGGGAACGGCCACCGGAATTGTCGAATCCGGCCGGAATCAAGTAGGGAATGGCGGCGACGGATTTGGCGACCAGGCCGAGATGAGCGGAGAGATCCATTTCTCTCCACGTGGTGCGGGAGAAGGGGGTGGGCGAAAGGGAAAGAAGTGGAGTGGCTGACTGGTGGGCCAGAGGGAGTGTGTCATTAATCCAGGCGCTTGTGGTCGGGAAAGGAACCCACGACGCGGCGGTTCGCTGTTCGCTCGATCGCACGGGAATCAGACGACAGAGAAGCGCCTGCCACGTTTGGCACGGGGGCAACCATTCTAAAGATAGATTTCCCCTAGGGGTAACTATATCAATTTTATGATGACAACTACACTCTAAACCTCATGGGTAACTCCATAAATACCAGATTGGTATATATTATTTAGAGTACAAGACAACTAATTCAAATTTATGTGGAAACTATACATGAATCCATGGGTAACTCATCAGTACTATGTGGATAAGTATTATCGATAGACCATGAAGACCATGATAAGGTCATTGATTTTGTGGTGGATAATTGTACGTATCATTAACGCAAAGATGACTCCACATATTTTAGATGGATAACTCCTTCATTATTTGGTGAGTATCCAGGGGGCCCACACCACCCCTCGGCGCGGCTCCCAAAGCCGTCGCGCGAGCCGGCGATGTGGGCGCCCTGGCCCACCACTCGGCGTACCCCTTCGCGTACATCTTCCCCCCGAAAACCTAAGATTGATCATAAGGACAGAAACCATCTCCGCCGCCACCACGAGGCGGAGAAGACAGAGAGAGAAAAGCTCACCGGCAGGCTGCGTTGCCGCCGGGAAAATTCCCTCTCGGAGGGGGGAATCGTCGCCATCATCACCGTCATCGAGTTGCACTCCATCACCATCGCCAACACCACCATCTCCACCGTCATCTCCATCCATCCACTCCGTTCCCGCTGTAACATCTAGGGCTAAACTCCGTGTATTTGATAGGGGAAACTCTCCCGGTGTTTACTCTTGTTATTGATGCTATTGAATGAAACCGTTGAACTAGGGTTTATATTCAGATTGTTATCCATCATTATATCACCTCTGATCATGTTCATTATGGTGTGTTGTGAGTAGTTCGTTGTGTTCTTGAGGACATGGGAGAAGTCTAGATGTTAGTAGTGAACTATGTTGATTAAAATTTGATGTTTTGATATTTAGGTTGTGGTGTCATTCTTCTAGTGGTGTCATGTGAACGTCGACAACATGACACTTCGCCTTTATGGGCCTAGGGGAATGCATCGTGTATTCGGTTATCATTTGTGGGGTTTCCGGAGTGACAGAAACCTAAACCCCCGTTGGTTTTCCGATGCGCGAGGGATCGCGGGATCTTAGAGTTTAAGGCTATGATTAGATTTATCTTAATTACTTTCTTGTATTTGCGGATGCTTGCAAGGCTTATAAACATAAGCATGTATTAGTCCTAGTAAGGGCGGTGCATTAGCATACGTTCACCCACACGACACTTATCTAAACACTAAAGATTATTCATCAATACAATGCGAAAGCACTAGAAAGAAATCCCTTGTGTCCTCAAGAACGTTTGGTCATCATAAGTAAACAAGCCGGCTTGTCCTTTGCTCTCAAAAGGATTGGCCCACTCGCTGCAATTATAATTGCTGCGCTCTATTTACTCGCACTTTATTTCTCTGTTATATCTAACTCTGCTAAAAACTTGTCTGCTAGTGTTTACAGTGAAATCCTCATCAAAACCACTTGTCAACACCTTCTGTTCCTCGTTGGGTTCGACTCTCTTATTTATCAAAAGTACTGCAATACACCCCCTATACTTGTGGGTCATCAAGACTATTTTCTGGCGCCGTTGCCGGTGAGTGAAGCGCTATTGGTAAGAGAAATTGGAAAGGAAAACTTCAACTGTAAGTGATGTTTATATTTATGTCTCCTTATTTGCTTTATAAGGGAGAAGGAAAATATTGCTTCCTTGTTTGGAAAGTCTTCTACCATTGCTGAGGTAGAATATGAGGCACCTCCTGATGATAGTGTGCCATTTAAAATACCTATGAAAATTGTTAAACGTGTTATGAATAACCGCTATGTTGGGGATGGAACTGTCCACCCCGGTGATCATTTGCTGTATTTACATGAATTATGCGAGTTGTTCAAGTGCGTAGGAATTACGATGGACGAAGTCAGGAAGAAATTATTCTCCATATCACTTTGTGGGAGAGCTGCACATTGGTATAAACTGCTGAAGAACAGGAATTCTCTTGGATGGGAGGACATTGTACCTCTCTTTTATTCTTAATTTTATCCTCCAAGTGAAATTCATCAAGATTGGAATTCTATATATAACTTCTGGCCTCATGATGGAGAGAGTATTGCCCAAGCGTGGGGGAGATTGAAGGCATTAATGCTCAAATGTCCCATTCATGAGCTTCCTGGTAATATTATTGTTGATAACTTCTATGCAAGACTCTCGTTTGAAGATAAAACATTATTGGATACTTCATGTGCTGGATCATTCACTCGTAATAAGAAGGAGTTTAAATGGGATCTTCTTGATCGTATTGAAGAAAATACTGAATCATGGGAGAACGACAAAGGTAGGGAGTCAGGTATAAAATATGACTTTGAATGCATTAAGACTTTTATGGACACTGATGTACTTCGAAATATGAATAATGCCTATGGTCTTGATTCTCAAGTTGTTGCAAATTATTATAAATCCTTTGCTGATTATTTCGGTTTGCCCAAGAAGGGGTTTGAAAAATATCATGAAAATTATAAAGATAATTTTGTTGTTCCTTTGGCTAAAAGCGTTGAAGTTAATATTGTTGATCATATCATTCCTGAGCCTTATGTTGATAAAATTCCTTTTCCTGTTAAAGTGAAAGAACATTCTCTTGTGGCTAGTGTGGTTAATATAAGTGATAGGAAAGCTAAGGAACCTGATGAACAAATTAAAGTTGAACCTTCTGTGGCTATAATTAAAGAAATTGTTTCTGAAAATGTGGGAGAAGAGTATATTATATTTTGTGATGATGCTTCTAATGTTGTCTCTCATCCTGCCAAGCCAAGAAAGGCTAGTGTTCCTGTGTTATTTTTTAAAATTGGTGATCATTGTTATTATGGTTTATGTGTTATTGGTGCAAGTTCAAGTGTTATTCCTTATGAGCTTTACGAAGAGATTTTGCATGAAATTGGCCCGAGCCAACTTGAAGATATTGATGTGGTTATTCAACTTGCTAACAGAGAAACTATCTCTCCCATTGGTATTGTTAGAGATGTTGAAGTTCTATGTGGTAAGACTAAATATCCCGCTGATTTTCTTGTACTTGGTTCTGCTGCTAGTAAGACTTGTCCTATTATTTTTGGTAGACCTTTTCTGAATACTTGTGGAGCTGTTATAGATTGTAGGAAAGAGAAAATCCTTACTAAATTTGCTGGTGATTCATATGAATTCAATTTTTTGAAATTTGCTAAAACACCTTATGAACCCGAATTGCCTAATGAAGATTTTAGAGTAGAACAACTTGCTTCTGTCTCTCTTGCTCCTACTAATTATATTCAGCAATTTATGGAAGATCATGAAGATGAAACTTTTATGGAAGAAAGAAATGAACTTGAGGACATATTCCTCCGTCAACTTGTTCTTAAACATAATTTAAAAGTGGAAGACTTGGGTAAAAAACTTCCACCTGCCTGATAATCTTAAGTATGCTCATCTTGATGATAAGAAAATATATCCTGTTATTATTAGTGCTAACCTTTCAGGTAAAGAAGAGGAACGATTATTGGAAATATTGAAGAAACACCGTGGAGCTATGGGTTATACTTTGGATGATTTGAAGGGGATTTCTCCTACTATATGTCAACATTCTATTAATATGGAGCCCGATGCGAAGCTAGTGGTTGAGCATCAACGATGTTTAATACCTAAGATGAAGGAAGTGGTAAGAAATGAGGTATTAAAACTTCTTGATACTGGTATAATATATCCTATTGCTGATAGTAGATGGTTAATCCTGTGCATTGTGTCCCTAAGAAGGGTGGAATTACTGTTGTTCCTAATGATGATGATGAACTTATTACTCAAAGAGTAGTTGTTGGTTATAGAATGTGCATTTATTTTAGAAAGGTTAATAAAGTTACTAAGAAAGATCACAATCCATTGCCCTTTATTGATCAAATGTTGGAAATATTAGCCAATAAAACTCATTTTTTTTTCTTGATGGTTATTCTGGTTTCTCTCAAATTATTGTTAAAACTCAAGATCAAGAGAAAACCACATTTACTTGTCCTTGTGATACTTATGCTTATAGGCGTATGCCTTTTGGTTTATGTAATGCTCCTGCTACTTTTCAAATATGTATGTCTGCTATCTTTCATGGTTTTTGTGAGGAAATTGTGGAGGTGTTGATGGACGATTTCTCCGTCTATGGCACTTCTTTTGATAATTGCTTGCACAATCTTGATAAAGTTTTGCAGAGATGTGAAGAAACTAACCTTGTTCTTAATTGGGAGAAATGCCATTTTATGGTTAATGAAGGGATTGTTCTTGGACATAAAATTTCTGAAAGAGGTATTGAAGTTGATAGAGCTAAAGTGGAGGCAATTGAGAGAATGCCTTGCCCCCGTGATGTTAAAGGTATTCGTAGTATTCTTGGTCATGCTGGTTTCTATAGAAGGCTTATCAAAGACTTTGCCAAGTTATCAAAGCCTCTTACTAATCTCTTGCAAAAATATATACCGTTTGTTTTTTTATGATGATTGTAAGGAAGCTTTTGAAACTCTTAAGAAAGCTTTAATAACTGCTCCTATTGTTCAACCACCTGATTGGAATTTACCATTTGAAATTACGTGTGATGCTAGTGATTTTGTTGTTGGTGTTGTTCTTGGACAAAGAATACATAAGAAGTAAAATGTTATTCATTATGCTAGTAAGACTCTTGATTCTGCTCAAAAGAATTATGCTACAACTAAAAAAGAATTCTAGCTGTTGTATTTGCTTGTGATAAGTTTAGACAATACATTGTTGATTCTAAAGTTATAATTCATACTGATCATGCTTCAATTAGATATCTTATGGAAAAGAAATATACAAAGCCTAGGCTTATTAGATGGGTACTACTTTTGCAAGAATTTGATTTGCATATTGTAGATAGAAAAGGTGATGATAATCCTGTTGCTAACAATTTGTCTAGATTGGAAAACATTGCTTATGATCCTATACCTGTTAATGATAGTTTTCCAAATGAACAATTGGCTGCAATAAGGTTGAGTTCACGAGATAGTCCTTGGTATGTAGATTATGCTAAATTAATTGTTTCGAAGTATTTGCCTCCAACCTTTTCAGCTCCACAAAGAAGAAAATTCTTTTATGACTTGAGGCATTATTTCTGGGATGACCCACTCTTATATAAAGAAGGAGTTGATGGTATTATGCGAAGATTGTTCCGGAGTATAAACATAACGAGATATTGAGAAAGTGCCATAGTAGCGCTTATGGAGGACATCACGCTGGAGATAGAACCGCACAAAAGGTTTTACAATCAGGTTTTTATTGGCCTACTCTCTTTAAAGATGCAAGGAAGTTCATTTTATCTTGTGATGAATGTCAAAGAGTTGGTAATATCTCTAGACGTAATGAAATGCCTATGAATTATTCTCTAGTTATTGAACCGTTTGATTGTTGGGGATTTGACTTTATGGGTCTTTTTCCTTCTTCAGAAGGTAATACACATATACTTGTTGATGTTGATTATGTTACTAAATGGGTAGAATCTATTCCTACTAAAAGTGTTGATGGTGAAACATCATTAAAAAATGCTTCAAGAAATCTTTTTCCCTAGGTTTGGTGTTCCTTGATAGCTTATGACTGATGGAGGTTCTCATTTTATTCCTGGTGGTTTTAGAAAAGTTCTTGCTAAATAGGGTGTTAATCATAGAATTGCTTCAGCTTATCATACTCAAACTAGTGGGCAAGTAGAGCTATAAAATAGAGAAATTAAATCTATCTTACAAAAGACTGTTAAGAACGAGGAAGAATTGGGCTAGTAAGTTAAATGATGCATTTTGGGCTTATAGAACTGCTTATACAAATCACGTGGGTATGTCTCCTTATAAAATGGTTTATGGAAAATCATGTCACTTGCCCTTAGAATTAGAATACAAAGCTTATTGGGCAGTGAGAGAACTAAATAGAGATTTTAAACTAGCTGGAGGGAAAAGATTGCTTAATTTGAGTTCTTTAGATGAATGGAGAAGTGAAGCTTATGAAAATGCTGAACTCTTTAAAGAGGAAGTTAAAAGATGGCATGATAAGCAAATACTTAAGAGAGAATTTCGTGTTGGTGAGAAAGTTCTATTGTATAGTTCTCGTCTTAGATTCTTTGCAGGAAAATTACTCTCCAAGTGGGAAGGACCATATGTTATTGTGGAAGTGTTTTGTTCGGGTGCGATAAAAATTGCTTCTTTCAAGGATGACTCTACACAAGTCGTAAATGGACAAAGAATCAAGCATTATATTTCTGGAGATTCTTATAATGAAGATGTTGATGTTATTTAAGCAATTTCTCTGGAGAATTAGATTAAAGAAAATATTTCTGAGTTCGCAGAACCTAATTTGGAAAAGGTACAGTTTCGGTAAGAAAAAGTCCGCAAATTTAATTTTTGGTTAACTGTGATTTATTTTTGGAAAATATGGAAAAATATGAGACGAAATCGAACAGGACACGAAGTCCGAGGCAACCACACCACCTCGTGGCGCGGCGCCCTTGCTGGCCGCGCTAGCAGGCGATGTGGACGCATCGGAGTTCCTCTCCTACTCGGTTTCGTGTTGTTTCCTTCCTTTTATTTCGTAACCTTTTGCTATATAATCACCCGAGGCCCCCGAGGTTCGTATATTGTGTTTTCGACGCGTTTTTGTTTTGAGCTATTTTCTGCCAGAATATTGTTCCAATTTTTAGAGTCATCATGGTCTCCGCCAACGACAAGGGAAAGAAGACTTTGGAGGATGGGCTTCAAGATCCCAAGCTAGAGGAGGACATCAAGGGTGGAGGAAGAAGAAGACATGCGTCGTCACCCTCGTGCAACTGTCGCAAGCATTGGAGTGGTGGAGATCCCCTCCAACCGCAGGATGAGCGTACGGATGAGCACCAGAGGGAGAGTTCCACGTCATCTTCTGGCTCCAAGAACATCTTCATCAAGCACCAACTACGCCTTCCACGACCTAATTCACCTGGATCAATTGAAAAGATGCCTGAGGGTATGAGGCCAAACCTTTGGAATATGGATCGTTCTAACAATGCAGGGAAAAGGAGCTCCAAGTCCGATGCAGAGTGGGGAAACAACTCCAAGAGCTGGGACTCTAAGGCTGATGTATTCATGAGCCATATTTAGCACAACACAGAGATGATCCGTTCTCTGGCCTACAAGATTGACGAACTGAAGGAGTTGGTTGAGAAGCTTATTGGGGATTCTCCATCACCACCGAAGGAGTAATTCATCATCGGTATTGGCATCTCCTTTTGCTTGTTCCAAGCTTGTGGGGAGTGCCGCGGTATCACCATTATCTTTCATCTTTAACTTTTTAGTAGTGTCATATCATGAGTAGGGAAGTTATCTTATATTATGGTTTGCAATGTGGAAGTATCTCTATTTAGTTGGTCATCTATGTATCCCTTGGTGTGAGTTGCCGTTATGGAATATTAATGAGAAGTGTTATCATTTATTTTCTGCAGACTTTATTTTAGGTTGCAACTTTTATCGTATATGATTGATCTTGTCATTTAGTATTGGTGATCACTTTGGGAACATATAGTAAATCTTTTGGCCTTGGGAAACTTATCATTGGTCCATAGATACAATACTTTGAGACTTAAGAGGCAAAAGAATCACATGTAGAATATAGCATTCATTGATTTATCCCACTTGTCTATAACAAGCTTAGTATTCACAACTTAAATTGTGTGTGCTTTCAAGTAAGAATTGCATGATTGTCTTTTACTACATTTGTTTGCATCCTTCAACTCTTGTGCTTGCTACCCAACCTTGCTAGCCAAAGACCTGTATCGAGAGGGAATGCTTCTCATACATCCAAATCTTGAACTAAAACCCCTGCCATCTGTGTCCACTATATCTACCTACTATGTGGTATTTTGCGCCACTTCAAGTAAATACTTCTTGTGCTATCTTTATTCAAAATTACTATCCCTTATTTGTGTCAATGTTCACTAGCTCGTGAGGAAATAATAGTTGGGTTTGTCATCTTCCGTACTAATTGAGTAACCATGACTTGCATGCTACATCTGCTCGTCATTAATATTGCAAAGGGGTGGTCAGACCACTATAATATCAAAGGTTGAGTTTTTCAAAAATATAGGCGCTCCTCCATGGTTTGAGATTGATTGGTGGGCACCCGTGAATTCGGCTAGCCATAGTTATGTTAGAAAGGTGGGTAGGAGTGTCATGGCTGTGAAAATAAAGAGAAAAAGAAGATGAATATGATAAAGGCTTGTTTAAATAAAAAATCGGAACCACCCTTAACTTGCTTAGTATGGAAGATGACAAGATCTCTGTTACGAATCGTTGACAACAACAAACACCGCTCAAAAACTTACTTTAATGCTCTCTATATGATTTCAAAAAGCTATAAAACCAAAATCTCTAGCACATGTTTGTATCTCTGCTTCCCTATGCGAAGGGCCTATCATTTACTTTATGTTGAGTCAGTAAGCATATCTCCTTCTATCTTAAGCAAGCATTTGAGTTGATTGTGATTCAACTATTCATACATTAGTATTGTTAATCATGTCTTTCATTCTTTCTTGCTTAGCACATTGTTGGTATCTAATGAATTTGATTTTTGGAGCTATCAACCTATAAAGAGGGCTGTTTTATAAACTAAGCTCAAATGCTCATTGTTCTCTGACCAAGGACTAAGTTTGCCAACACCAACTATGGTTTTCTCTATGTACTTTACTGTGGTTTACCTCTACTTGTTACAAGTTGATTTATGAAGGGCATCGTGTGCAGAAAACAAAAAAATCCTAGCAACGATATCCTTAAACCAGCCAAGATCTACACTATGCAGATAAAGAAGTACGACGGAGATCGGAATACATACCCTCGTAGACCGAATAGCGGGGATTACGCTCCCGCACAAGCGTTGACGACGAAGACGACGTAGCCGACCTCTAGGTCGTGGAGAACTCGGCGCGACGAAGACGATGAAGATGACCCCCGAGGTCGGGTGGAGGAAATAGGCCTCCGAGTACCGCTAGCGCAGCACCTCGCAGGGCGTTACACACATACTATGGAGACGACGGCCTCCGAAGCTCCAGTCCAGGACGAGCAGCAGAAGACTTGGACCGGAACACCAGCAGCGCGGCAGCGGGCTATGGTGGAAGAGATCCCCTCATCCTCCTCGGGGCAACTCCGACAAAGGGAATCACGAGATCGAGGAGAAATAAGAGAATTAATTGGTGAATTAAAAGGCCAGGGGTGCCCCTTCTTATATAGGCTCCCGGGGGGAGCCAACCTCCCTAGCCAGGCAATGTGGGACTATCCCACAGCCTTGGTGCGGCTAGGGATGGTGCGCCGGCCCTAGGTGGGCCCCATTTGGCCCACCTAGGCCGGCCCTCCCTCAATCCGAAGCCCTGGGGGGACTTTCCCCCCCTTATGGGCCTTCTTTCCACCAGAAGGCCCATTTAGGGAAACCAACCTTTAAAAATCCGAAAATAAATATATAAAATCATATTTAATCATTAATTACACTAATTAATATTAAACGTATCATATATAATTTATTCTAGCTCCAAAAACTATTTCGTCGCTGCCCGATCTCCATCGGACCATTCCCGGGACGTTCCCGGTGATCTCTTTCCTTTATGGTTGTCTTGTCGAAACCCCTTAAGTGTGTTACCCTAACGGTTCGATATAATAACAGGTACGCCAGAACGTCGGCCTGCACATGTACAAGCAAAAAAGCAAGCTCCACGCCCAACGAGATGCGCCAACCTCGGGATGCTTTACTCCTAACCCCACGGCGGTTCCGAGGCGGAGCTAAACATGAGTCTCGGTTCGAGCTTTCTTCACTGTCATCAAAACCAACCGGAGGAGAAGACTATGTCCCTTGTCCATTTACAGGTATGAATAGGTATTGTTCTCTGAAGGGGATCGTGGGCAGAAAACAATAATTTTCCTAGCAACGATATCCTTAAACTAGCCAAGATCTATTCTATGCAGATATAGTAGTACGAACGGAGATCGGAATACATACCCTTGTAGACCGAAAGCGGGGATTACGTTCCCGCACAAACGTTGTCGATGAAGACCGACGAAGCCGACCTCAAGGTCGTGTAGAGGAAGCAGGCCTCCGAGTACCGCTAGCGCAGCACCTCGCAGGGAGTCGCACACGTACGGTGGAGACGACGCCTCCGAAGCTCCAGTCCAGGACGAGCAGCGGAAGACTTGGACCGGAACACCAGCAGCGCGGCAGCGGGCTATGGTGGAGGAGATCCCCGACTCCTCTTGCTCGGCGCGGCTCCAACTTGGGAACCACGAGATCGAGAGAGAAATCAGGAATTAATTGGTGAATTAAAAGGCTGGGGGTGCCCTTTCTTATATAGGCTCCCAAGGGGAGCCAACCTTGCCAGCCAGGCAATGTGGGACTAACCCCCCACAGCCTGGTTCGGCTAGAGAGGTGCGCCGGCCCCCTGGTGGGCCCCTTGTGGCCCACCTAGGCCGGCCCTCTTGGCCCCCACCGAATTTTCCTAGGGAATTTTCCCCTCTTGGGCCTTCTTTCGTCCGGAAGGCCCATTTAGGGAAATCGGCCTTAATAAATTCGAAAATAAATATATAAAATCATATTTGCATATTAATAACACTAATTAATATCAAACATAATATATAAAATATTTCCTAGCTCCGAAAACTCTTTCGGCGCTGCCCGATCTCCATCGGACCTCTCCCGGGACTGTCCCGGTGATCTCCTTCCTTTCCGGTTGTCTTGTCGAAACCCCTTAAGTGTGTTACCCTAGCGGTTCGATATAATATCAGGTATGATCAAGACTCCTCAATGATCAACGACTAACTCGTAGGCCTGGACCCACTGAATTAATCCCTGAGATATAACGAATGACTTTCATCTATCAAACCTGAACGTGAAGTCTTAGACCTTTTGCCATAGCGATACTTAGCACGTCCGAGTGTCGTTCCATAGATATCTCCATACCTAATCCCGACCTCGTTACCGACGACGCTATCTTCTACTCGTTCATGATCTCATGTCTCCGTGACCTAGTCACATGCTTGCAAGCTCATTAGACAAGATCTCACCGAGTGGGCCCGAGAGTATCTATCCTGCTACGCGGACTGGAAAATCCCGCTCTTGACCCCTCGTCTCAATACTCCTTTCCAATACCCAAAAGTATCACCGTTATTGTCATACTAAATAAGATACGACGTTTGGTGTAATCAAAGTATCTTCGGGGAATATCAATAAGAGTTGATCTCACGGTCAAAGGTGTAATGACCATGTTCTCCAAATCTGGGTATGTCCATCACATCACTCTCTAGCGATATGACTCTCATTGCCGACCGGCGCCATGCCCCATGACCGGGAAACCTCGATCATCAATCGCGCAATGAAACTAGTCTTAGTAGAGGCTACTAGGGACCTGGTTGTTTACGTATCACACCCGCATTAATGTTTCCGCTTAATACGGTTCTAGCATGACACAAAAACCTATTATGAACAAACAAGATATGATAAAGAATACACTTTATTAATTGCCTCTAGGGCATATCTCCTTCAGTCTCCCACTTGCACTAGAGTACAATTTAATCTAGATTACAACTTGGTAAAAGCCTAACACCCATAGCTAACTGGTGTTGTTCATGCTTATCAAGCGGAAGAGGCTTTGTCAGCGGATCTGCCACATTCAGATCCGTATGCACTTCGCAAATCTTCACATCGCCTTCTTGTACGTACTGACGTATCACGTGGAAGCGTCGGAGAATGTGTTTGGCGGTGGAGTGAGACCTTGGCTCCTTGGCGTTCGCAATGGCACCCGTATTGTCGCAGAAGAGGACCACGGGGTCTTGCACGCTCGGGAACACTCCAAGTTCGATGACGAACTTCCTCAGCCACACAGCTTCATTCGCGGCCTCGCAGGCAGCAATGTACTCCGACTCCATTGTAGATTGTGCGACTATGGGCTGCTTCCCACTTCTCCAGCACACGGCGCCTCCATTCACCTTGAACACGTAACCTGTCTGTGACTTACAGTCATCGGGGTCTGAGCAGAAACTTGCATCTACGTAACCTGTTACGCCAAGTTCCTCATCGCAGCCACCATACACAAGGAACATTTCCTTTGTCTTATTGAGATACTTAAGAATGCTCTTAACAGCTATCCAATGCGGCATTCCAGGATTACTCTGGAACCGGCTTGTCAAACTTAGAGCTAATGCCACATCTGGTCTAGTACTCAACATTGCATACATGATTGATCCTATGGCTGAAGCATAAGGATGTTTCGTCATTTCGGCCTTACCCAGTTCCGTTACCGGACACTGCGCCTTACGCAATACCTTATTCTTGATAACCGGCAGAGAACCCTTCTTTGCCTTCTCCATATGAAAACGCTTCAATATTTTATCAAGATAAGTACTCTGACTTAGTGCTAATAGGCGCCTTGATCTATCACGGTAGATCTTTATGCCTAAAACGTACGCAGCTTCTCCTAAGTCCTTCATGGAAAACTTACTGTTTAAATATTCCTTCACGCTATTCAGAAGCTCCACATCGTTCCCTATTAGCAATATGTCGTCAACATACAGTGCTAAGAACACAACTGAGCTCCCACTCATTTTCTTGTAAATACAGGTCTCTTCCACATTCTGGATAAATCCAAAACCTTTGATTACCTCATCAAAGCGAAGATTCCAGCTCCGAGATGCCTGCTTCAATCCATAGATGGATCGCTGAAGCTTGCACACCTTGTTAGCACTTCCTGGATCGACAAAACCTTCCGGCTGTACCATGTACAACTCTTCCTCAATGTTTCCATTCAGGAAGGCCGTTTTGACGTCCATCTGCCAGATTTCATAATCATAGTAGGCAGCTACCGCTAACAAAATCCGAATAGACTTAAGCATCGCTACCGGTGAAAAGGTTTCATCGTAGTCAATTCCATGAACTTGTCGGAAACCCTTTGCGACAAGCCGAGCTTTATAGACGGTCACATTACCATCAGCATCAGTCTTCTTCTTAAAGATCCACTTATTCTCGACGGCCTTGCGCCCTTCGGGAATATCCACCAAGGTCCACACTTGGTTATCATACATGGATCCTATTTCGGATTTCATGGCTTCAAGCCATTTCTCGGACTCTAGACTCTCCATCGCCTCCTTGTAGTTCGTAGGTTCGTCTTGCTCGACTAGCATGACGGTGCAAACCATATTGCCATACCATTCTGGTGGGATCCGAGATCTACCAGACCTACGAGGTAGAACATCTTCCTCGACAGTTTCTCCCACTCCTTCCACGGAGGACGTTTCCGGAATTGGTTCCGTTGCGCCACTCGGAATCTCGAGTTCAGGATCAATGATTTCATCGAGGTCTACCTTCCTCCCACTTACTCCTTTCGCGAGAAATTCCTTCTCTAGAAAGGCACCGGTCTTCGCGACAAAAGTTTTGCCCTCAGCTTGGTTGTAGAAGGTGTACCCAACGGTTTCCCGCGGATATCCTACAAAGACGACTTTCTCCGACTTCGGTTCGAGTTTGTCGGGCTGTAGTTTCTTAACGTACGCCTCACAACCCCAAACCTTCAGAAACGATAACTTAGGCTTATGGCCATACCATAATTCATACGGCGTCGTTTCAACGGATTTGGACGGAGCCCTATTTAAAATGAATGCGGCTGTTTCTAACGCACAACCCCAGAAGGACACTGGCAGATCGGTAAGAGACATCATAGATCGGACACTATCCAGTAGAGTACGATTACATCGCTCGGACACACCGTTACGCTGCGGTGTTCCGGCGGGCGTAAGTTGGGGCACTATGCCACAACTCTTCAGATGTGTGCCAAACTCAAAACTCAAGTACTCTCCACCGCGATCGGACCGGAGATGCTTGATTTTCCTATTAAGCTGATTCTCAACTTCACTCTGGAATTCTTTGAACTTTTCAAACGTTTCAGACTTGTGTTTCATCAAATAGATATAACCGTATCTACTCAAGTCATCAGTGAAGGTGACGAAGTAACGATAACCATTGCGTGTCGAAACGCTCATTGGTCCACATACGTCTGTATGTATGATCCCCAACAAATCCGACGCCCGTTCAACGAAACCTTTGAACGGTGTCCTGGTCATTTTGCCCATGAGGCATGGTTCACATGTATCGAGGGATCCGAAATCCAACGAGTCCAAGAGTCCATCGGAGTGGAGTCGCTTCATGCGCTTTATACCAATATGACCAAGACGGCAATGCCACAAAAACATGGCGGTATCGTCACTACACTTAATTCGTTTGGCTTCTATGTTATGGATGTGAGTACTACGATCGAGATTCAACAAGAATAAACCATTACTCTCGGGAGCATCAACATAAAAGATATCATTCATATAAATAGCACAATTGCTTGACACTGATTTAAATGAATAACCGTCTTGTAACAGGCAAGACCCACTTATAATGTTTACACTCAAGGATGGCACAAAATAACATTTATTTAAAACCAAAACTAATCCCGATGGTAGATGCAGAGGGAGCGTGCCGACAGCCACCACGTCGACTCTCGATCCGTTGCCGACGCGCATCGTCACCTCATCCTTCGCCAGCCGCCTCCTATTCCGTAACTCCTCCTGAGAGTTACATATATGAGCAACAGAACCAGTATCAAATACCCACGTATTGCTCCGGGCGGATGTAAGGTACACATCTATAACATGTATATCAAAGATACCTTTCTCTTTGTCGACCGTCTTGCCAGACTTCCTATCCTCCAGATACTTGGGGCAGTTGCGCTTCCAGTGACCCTTCCCCTTGCAGTAGAAACACTCCACGCTAGCTCTGGGACCAGATTTGTTAGTCCTGGACTTGGCAGTCAGCTTTGCCTCCCTCCGGGACTTCCAGCTCTGCTTTCCCTTGCCACCGGACTTCTTGAAATCAACGGTCTTGTTGACCATCAACAGCGTGTGCTCCTTCTTAATCTCTACCTCAGCAGTCTTGAGCATCACGAACACTTCACCTAGGGACTTAGCCATGCCCTGCATGTTGTAGTTCATGACGAAGCCTTTGTAGCTTGGTGGCAACGATTGCAACACCCTGTCAATCGCCAGCTCATCGGGAATCTTGCACTCCAGAGCATTTAGGCGTTGAACGTAGCCAGACATCTTGACTACATGCTCGCTCACACTGCTATGCTCTTCCATCTTGGCTGAGAAGAAAAGCTCAGAAGCCTCATATCTCTCAGCCTTAGCCTGCGGCGCAAAGACAGCCTTAAGATCCGAGATGATCTCAAAGGCGCTCATCTTCTCAAAACGCTTCTGCAGGTCGGCTTCCATGGCGTAGAGCATGCCACTCTGGACAAAGGCAGAATCCTCCGATCGGGTCTGGAAGACCTTCTTCTTATCCTCAGAGGCATCATCTGCAGGAGGGTCACCTATGGTGGCCTCAATGACGTAGGCCACCCTATGGGGAGTGAGGAGGATCCTCAGGTTGCGGAACCAGGCCATGAAGTTTGACCCATTGGTCTTAAGCTTTTCTTTCTCAAGGAACAGACCTAGGTTAAACGAGGGGCGAGACATCTACAATGGAATTTGCAACAACATAAGACTTTGTTCATGATAATTTTGAGTTATAGTATTTTAGAAAATAACTAACATAACTCCCACTCAAACGAACATCCCTCCTGGTCGTTTAAGCGATTACACGACCCCCATCCATTGCACCACCCCTCATCATCAAAGCCGGCGGCACAACTTCAAGAGTAGACAAAATCGTCCGTCACACCAATTTTGTGACTCGTGCTCGACCTTTCGGTCTTCCTGTTCCGAGGCCATACTTCTGAGTATGCTAGGCTCGCCACCAAAGACCTCCACGCTGACGCTTGTGCAACATGGCTTACACCCACCGTATGCGAACGAATATATGTCTGACACCCGATCATCACGGCCTGCCTCATAACGTAGAACTTTTTTGGTGGTGCGCGTTGGAGGGAGAACACTAGTGGTATTTTGAAGGGATCATCTTATTCAACTACCGCCGTGTAACACACAATCACACACAAAATAAGATGCACACAAAACATCAAATGTAATGCAATGTGATATAGTCCATCGCGCCATTTTCTTCTTGGCGCCCGCAGTTTATAAACAATTTAATAAACCTACCTTGACCATATCACATAGCCCCTGCAAAATAAAGTTAGACGCTTCTACTTTATCTTTTGCATATTTTACGTGGCTTGGGGCTTTCGTAAATAGAACCGCTTCATACCTAAGAATCTTATGACCACAACAACGATCCAATAATTGCATGTTTAAGCATCCCTTTCGGGCCCTCCATTGAAAATGCGAAGACCAACTAAAGAGAGAGAAAATGTCACCCGCCAGCCACAGATACGGTACAAGCCGTATGTTAGTAGTGGAACCAGTCTCGCGTAAGCGTACGCGTAAAGTCGGTCCGGGCCGCTTCATCAACTCAATGCCGCTGGAATACACAAGTGCACGCTAGAGGGTAGCAAATAACAGGAACGGTGCCCCAGTGCAGAGCACGGGTTCTAACAGCGTACAGCTATATCTTACGATAGATCGGCTCTGATACCACTGAATGGGATCGTGGGCAGAAAACAATAATTTTCCTAGCAACGATATCCTTAAACTAGCCAAGATCTATTCTATGCAGATATAGTAGTACGAACGGAGATCGGAATACATACCCTTGTAGACCGAAAGCGGGGATTACGTTCCCGCACAAACGTTGTCGATGAAGACCGACGAAGCCGACCTCAAGGTCGTGTAGAGGAAGCAGGCCTCCGAGTACCGCTAGCGCAACACCTCGCAGGGAGTCGCACACGTACGGTGGAGACGACGCCTCCGAAGCTCCAGTCCAGGACGAGCAGCGGAAGACTTGGACCGGAACACCAGCAGCGCGGCAGCGGGCTATGGTGGAGGAGATCCCCGACTCCTCTTGCTCGGCGCGGCTCCAACTTGGGAACCACGAGATCGAGAGAGAAATCAGGAATTAATTGGTGAATTAAAAGGCTGGGGGTGCCCTTTCTTATATAGGCTCCCAAGGGGAGCCAACCTTGCCAACCAGGCAATGTAGGACTAACCCCCCACAGCCTGGTTCGGCTAGAGAGGTGCGCCGGCCCCCTGGTGGGCCCCTTGTGGCCCACCTAGGCCGGCCCTCTTGGCCCCCACCGAATTTCCCTAGGGAATTTTCCCCTCTTGGGCCTTCTTTCGTCCGGAAGGCCCATTTAGGGAAATCTGCCTTAATAAATTCGAAAATAAATATATAAAATCATATTTGCATATTAATAACACTAATTAATATCAAACATAATATATAAAATATTTCCTAGCTCCGAAAACTCTTTCGGCGCTGCCCGATCTCCATCAGACCTCTCCCGGGACTGTCCCGGTGATCTCCTTCCTTTCCGGTTGTCTTGTCGAAACCCCTTAAGTGTGTTACCCTAGCGGTTCGATATAATGTCAGGTATGATCAAGACTCCTCAATGATCAACGACTAACTCGTAGGCCTGGACCCCCTGAATTAATCCCTGAGATATAACGAATGACTTTCATCTATCAAACCTGAACGTGAAGTCTTAGACCTTTTGCCATAGCGATACTTAGCACGTCCGAGTGTCGTTCCATAGATATCTCCATACCTAATCCCGACCTCGTTACCGACGACGCTATCTTCTACTCGTTCATGATCTCATGTCTCCGTGACCTAGTCACATGCTTGCAAGCTCATTAGACAAGATCTCACCGAGTGGGCCCGAGAGTATCTATCCTGCTACGCGGACTGGCAAATCCCGCTCTTGACCCCTCGTCTCAATACTCCTTTCCAATACCCAAAAGTATCACCGTTATTGTCATACTAAATAAGATACGACGTTTGGTGCAATCAAAGTATCTTCGGGGAATATCAATAAGAGTTGATCTCACGGTCAAAGGTGTAATGACCATGTTCTCCAAATCTGGGTATGTCCATCACATCACTCTCTAGCGATATGACTCTCATTGCCGACCGGCGCCATGCCCCATGACCGGGAAACCTCGATCATCAATCGCGCAATGAAACTAGTCTTAGTAGAGGCTACTAGGGACCTGGTTGTTTACGTATCACACCCGCATTAATGTTTCCGCTTAATACGGTTCTAGCATGACACAAAAACCTATTATGAACAAACGAGGTATGATAAAGAATACACTTTATTAATTGCCTCTAGGGCATATCTCCTTCATTCTCTTCACACAGAGAAATCTTTTCTAGAACACGGCAAGACTCCTCTATGATCAACGACTAACTTGTAAGCCTGGACCCCATGAATTAATCCCTGTGATATAACGAATGACTTTCATCTATCAAACCAGGATGTCTAGTCTTAAACCCTTTGTCATGGCGATACTTAGCGTGTCCGAGCATCATTCTCAGATATCTCCATACCTAGTATGATCTCGTTACCGGCATCGCTATCTTCTACTCGTCTATGATATTATGTCAGCTGGTGACCTAGTCACATGTTTGCAAACTCATTTGACATAATCTCACCGAGTGGGCCCTAGAGTATCTATCCGGCTATGCGGACTGACAAATCCCGCTATTGACCCCTCGTCTCAACTACCCCCTTCCGATACCCAAAAGTATCAACGTTATAGTCACACTATATAAGATATGACGTTTGGTGCGATCAAAGTATCTTCCAGGGATAACAATAAGAGTTGATCTCACGGTCTTAAGGCATAATGACTATGTCCTATAAATATTGGGTATGTCCATCACATCGTTACACCTAACGATTTGACTTCCGTTGCTGACCGGCGCCATGCCCTATGATCGGAAAACCTCGATCATCAATCGCGCAATGAAACTAGTCTTAGTAGAGGCTACTAGGAACCTGGTTGTTTTATCTACCACACCTGCATTAATGTTTTCGCTTAATACAGTTATAGCATGGTGTAAAACATATAATGAACAATTGGGATATTGCCAATAAACTATGTTTATTAAGTGCCTCTAGGGCATATTCCCTTCAGTCTCCCACTTGCACTAGAGTAACTCTTAATCTAGTTTATAACTTGGTAAAAGCTCAACACCCATAGCATCTTGGTGCCTGCTCGCCTTGTGGAAGAGGAATACAGTCAATAGATCTCACACATTGAGACCTATATGTGCTTTGCAACACTTCTATGTCACCTAGTTTGACATAATCCCGTATCTTACGATGACGGTGAAATATATGCTAGTGGATGGAGTGAGACTCGAACATTCGCGTAGCATGGGCCTTAAAAGTCTAAAAGATCTTTTAAGGGGACCACCTACGCTCGGAAAACTGCTGAGTCCAATCTCACTTGCTACTTCTGAAGTCGCGATATATTTCTATACCTATGTAGATTATGCGACAGTGCATTCATATGCGACTTCAAAAACTAACCATGTCTATCTTCAAAATAAAGGACATCTCCTATATGAGATTTCTAGTCGCATGGGTCAGTGTCATAACTTGCATCATCGTAACCGCTTTACGGCAAGTTGTCTTTCCACTCTTACCCTTTACTAGAAAACATATCTTCAGTTCTCATAGACACTGAAGAATAAACTTAACGTTTGTTCATTGATCCACACAAGGATCACTCTAGAACCTGTTCTTCAACCAAGAACTTGGGTCACACTAAGTCGAGCTTTCAGTCTGATAGCATCTATGTCTGATACATAGATAATGTCGAACATCATTTGCTATTACTGAAAATGCCAAGATAAACTTAATATTTTACCTAGTCATACAAGCAAGAACATCTTTATTTGCTTGTCCTATTCTGAAACACTTCAGAATCTTGACTAAGAAAATATTCCGACTTAATGTTATTAATCCCCTTACGATCTATACAATTATAAATCGGATGCCTAATACTCCTAACTTCATTTCATAGAAAATTTAATCACTTAAATAATCCTGTGCACTCTACTAGAGGATCTGTGTCATTCAATATGTCGTTACATACAAAATCACGAATGACACCTAGCTCCCACTCAAATATGCCTTCCGCATATACGATCAAGGAAAACTACTTTGCTCCCACTCACTTCTTTGCAAATGTAGGTTTCTTCAACTATTTTGGACAACTCCAAAATCCTTTGATCACATTATCAAAGTGAAGATTCCAGCTCCGATATGCTTGCTTCTGCCCATGAATGGACAACTGAAGTTTGCACACATGTTTAGCATCCTCAGGATCACCAACTCTTTCTTAATGACACTATTAAGAAAAATGGTTTCCTTATCCATCTATCAATTTCTCATTCGAAATTATAGTGAGCTAAACGACTCAGAATAGATTTAGGCTTCGCCACTTGAGACAAACTCTCATGTGGTCAACTTTTAAATCGGTCGGAACTGTTTCACGACAAATCGAATCTGCTCAATGTCTACTCTCCAATAAAATTCCATATACTATTAACATCATAGATGCCATCAAGAAGATCTCCCAAGTCATTACCTGGTAATCATATATGGATTTTATGTCGGATCATAAATACCTCATAGCCATTTCTCGGACTTAGGTCCACCATCTCTTCTTCGTAGTTCGTAGGTCTATCATATTCCATTAATATGACCTTCATAACAAGATTGTCGTAACACACAGTGTGGAACACAACCTCGTATGCCTACGCTCTTAGTATGAGCTCAGAACATCATGATCTTGAATCATCAGCTTTTTCAAGCTATGGAGCCTGACACCGAAAACACTTTCGGTTGCGCCACTCTGATGTCTGGAGAAGAAGTTCACCAACTTTGTCTTGCTCTACTTTCTTTCTCACTTATACCCTCGTACAAGAAACTATTTCTTTCGCAAGGTATATCCCTGCAACTATTTTGCCTATGTCGTGAGACATGTACCCAACTAACTCTTTAGGTAGGGTATACTACAAAGATTAATCCATTTTAGGTTTGATCACATCGAAACACTAAATTGCTGAAACGACAATCCAGGCTAAAAGCCATGCCATCACTCGTATGGTATTGTCTCCATGGATTCAAATGGTTTCCCTATTTGCTAAAGTGAGTGTTTACATTTCTACCATATGACTCTAATGATCACAATAATTCGGTAAGAGATTTATTTACCACACACTATCCGATAGAGTGTAATTATGACGTCCTAACACACCATGACACTATGGTGTTCCATGCGACGTAATTTGTGGAACTCTTCTCACAAGTCTTCTAATGATGTGCCAACATTATAACTCAAATCTTCATTTCCTCGATCTACATCGCGGGAATTTGATTTTCTTGTTAAGTTTATTTCCTACTTCATTCTGAACTTTGTTTGATCGAATCAAAATTTCAGACTAACATTCCCCGGAGTGGATATCCATATATCTACTTGGAATATTCATGAAGACTATGAAATAAAAACTTCCACTACACGTTAAAGTACTTCATTGATTCACATACACCCATATGCACGATTCTCAACAAGCTATACTCAAAACGTTCAATGAAGTTTACGAAATAAAGGTCTCCACTACCCGTCAATTACTTCATTGAACCACATACATCTCTATGTATGACTATCAATAAGTTATATGCCCGCTTTCCGAAAACGGTGTCACAGTTATTTTGCAAGTGTCAAAAGATCAAATCTTAGAACTTGCACATCCATCCGGTATGGAGCTAATGCATTGACTATAACATTGACATGACTAAACGGTAGTGCCACACATATGTGGTGTCTTTATTAAGTTTGTATCCTTTGCCATCAATATTATGAATGTGCGAGCTGAAGGAGATATGCCCTAGAGGCAAATAAATAAGTAGTATTTATTGCATTATCTCATAAGTTTATAATAGGTTTGTGTATTATGCTATAACTGTATTAATCGGAATTATTAATACACGTGTGATACATAGACAACCAGGTCCCTAGCAAGCCTCTATATGAGCTAGTCCATTGGGCAACAGTTGATCGAGATTCCCGATCAAGGACAATGGCGTCGGTTGACAATGGGGTCATCTTGTTAGTTGAATAAGGTGGTGGACATACGCAAAGTATTGCAATAAGATCGTATTACGATGTTTGTCATTTGCAATAGATAAGAATATGATAGCTTATTCCTTAGACCGTGAGACCGTACTTATTGTTGCTTCGTAGGAGTGCTTTGAGAGCATCAAACGTTGTGTCTTATATAGCATGACAATAACGGTGTCCATCTTGGGTATTCCGAAAGAGCATCAAGACGTAAGGATCAAGAGCGGGATTTGTTCATTCTTGTAATGGAAAGATACTCTGGGCCCACTCGGTGTTATTGCATCTATATAGCTGCGCAGCTTGTGACTAGGTCATGGAGATGGTAATATCACAGACGAGTTAATAACCTTCGTCGGTAACGAGATACAGCAAAGGCATCGGTGTGTCTACGATCATATCTCGGACAAGGTAGTATCGCAGAGACAAAGGGAATGAATATCATATTTATGGTTCAACGACGATATTCGTGGAATGCACAGGGGTCGTTATATATTTCCAGGTATCCCTGACGATCATTGGTGAGCGGAGTGTCTCGACCATGTCTGGAGTGTTCCCGAACCGTAGCGTAACAAACTTAAGGTCTTAGCGACGCTTGGAGATAGGTTCTGGAATTTTATAGGTTTTTATTGGAGAGAGAGAAATGATCCGGAAAGAGTTCCGGTGGTCCGGAAGGAGTTCCGGGAAGGTATGGAATGGTTCCGGGAATGTCCGAAAGTTGTTCGGGTGGTTCCGAAATAGTTTCGGAGTCATGGGATATTGAATTATATATAAATATATTAATTATGAATTAATGGGATTTTTATATTAATTTAATATTAATTAAATAAAGAAAAAAGGGGGCTCCCACCTAAATGGGCCCTAAGAGGGCCCAAGAAGGGGAAACCGCATCCTACAAGGAAAGGGGGGAGGCTTGGGCCTCCTAGTCCTAGTTGGACTAGGAGTGGGACAAGCCCAAGGGGGGTTCGGCCGAACCCCCCCTCCCCTCTCCTCCTTTAGTCCCACATGGGGGAGCCAAAGGGGTTGGCACACCCCTTCCCCCTTTATATAGCAAGGCATATTAATTGATTTAATTCATAGGAAATTCAATTAATTCCCAATTTCTCTCTCGATCTTGTGGTTCCCAAGTTGGAGCCGCGCCGAGCTGAGGAAGGGTGTCTCTCTCCACCTAAGCCATACCGCAGAGCGCCGTTGCTCTGCGGGATTCCAGATAAGATCCACTCCTGCGATTTCAGCTGGATCTGAATGACCGGGAGTTGTCGCTAGGCTCCGTATGTTTGCGAGTGCTCGGAGGCTACTCTATTGAGGAGCTTGGGCGACGTCGTCTCGCCCCCTGCAGCCGCCGCGCCTCCCCCCCCCCTCCGGTGCCGGCGCACCAGCCCCGGTGCTGGCGCTCTGTCTTCTTCCGCCTGACGCCCGTCGACGCAGATCATCGTCGACACCCCGGCGTCATCGACTCCGACATCGCGGCAAGTTCTCCGTGACCTCGAGGTCGGCTACGTACGACTTCATCGTCAACGCTTGTGCGGGAGAGTAATCCCCGCTATCGGTCTACATGGAGGTAATGTAACCCGTTCCGCCACCGTTATCGCATGTACTAGATAGATAGATCCTGGCTAGTTAGGGTTTCGTTCGCTAGAAAAATTATTGTTTTCTGCACCGTAACCCCTTCACGAGCTTCTACCATCTAAATTCAAATCGGCATATGATCATTACTTCATAAATATAGGACACCAAATTTGTCACTATCATGTACGAACAAGTCTCTCGCTAGAGGAGACACACTTGTAACGATCATACTAACAGGCGATCATAAAGAATTTATTCAAATGGTAGACCTAGAGGGAGAGTGTCTATGGCCATCACAACAACTTGACTGCCATTATCAACACGCAATGTCGCCTCATCCTTTCAAGCTACTCAAGCAGTAAACCTGGTTTTGACAAAACATGACTAGTTCAAAACTTAGTCACTACTGCGAGTACTTGCTTAGCTAAAACATTCATAACATGTATATCATATATACACCATCATCATTGATGACTTCCGGCGATCTGTTTCATTTTCTTGATACTTCCACCGTAATCAAGAACCATGATATCATCCGCACAAAATCTGATAATCCAAATTATCTTTTGTTAGCGGAATCTCCGGGTTTATCTCCTAGCGGGTATTGTAACACAAAGAGCTAATGGTTTAAACAAGGAGTATCCTCAAGCTAAAGCATAAAACTATGAAGTTTGGACCCAACATTTTAAGTTTCTCAATCACAGGAATACGCCTAATTTGAAAAGATGCTATCACAATGGATAATATCTACAAAGGTTTGCAAAACAGACTCTGTTCATTATATTCTGAGTTCTAGTATTTTAGAAAATAACTATCTGAACTCCCACTCAAACGAACATCCCTCCTGGTTGTTTAAGCGATTACACGACCCCCATCCATTGCACCACCCCTCATCATCAGAGCTGGCGGCACAACTTCAAGAGTAGAAAATTGTCCGCCACACCAATTTTGTGACTCGTGCTCGACCTTTCGGTCTCCCTGTTCTGAGGCCATATCTGCATATGCTAGGCTCGCCACCATAACCTCCACGCTGACGCTTGTGCAACATGGCTTCCACCCACTGTATGCGAACGACGAGATGTCTGACACCCGATCATCACGGCCTGCCTCATAACGTAGAACTTTCTTGGTGGTGCGTGTTGGAGGGAGAACACTAGTGGTATTTAGAAGGGATCATCTTATATAGCTAACGCCGTGCAACTAATATATACTATATATATATAATCACACAATATAACATGCTCACAAAACATCAAATGTAATGCGATGTGATATAGTCCATTGCGCCATGGTCTTCTTGGCGCCCGCAGTTTATAAACAATTTATCAAACCTACCTTGACCATATCACATAGCCCCTGCAAAATAAAGTTAGATGCTTCTACTTTATCTTTTGCATATTTTACGTGGCTCGGGCTTTCGTAAATAGAACCGCTTCATACCTACAAACCTTATGACCACAACAACGATCTAATAATTGCATGTTTAAGCATCCCTTTCGGGCGCTCCATTGAAAATGGAAGACCAACTAAAGAGAGAGAAACAGGCACCCGCCAGCCACAGATACGATAAAAGCCGTATGTCAGTAGTGGAACCAATCTCGCGTAAGCGTACGCGTAAAGTCGGTTCGGGCTGCTTCATCAACTCGATGCCGCTGGAATCATAAGTGCACGCTAGAGGGTAGCAAATAACAGGAACGGTGCCCCCGTGCAGAACACGGGTTCTAACAGCGTACAACTATATCTACGATAGATCGGCTCTGATACCACTGAAGGTGATCGTGTGCAGAAAACAAAAAATTTCCTAGCAACGATATCCTTAAACTAGCCAAGATCTACACTATGCAGATATAGAAGTACGACGGAGATCGGAATACATTCCCTCGTAGACCGAATAGCGGGGATTACGCTCCCGCACAAGCGTTGACGACGAAGACGACATAGCCGACCTCTAGGTCGCGGAGAACTCGGCGCGACGAAGACGACGAAGATGACCCCCGAGGTCGGGTAGAGGAAGTAGGCCTCCGAGTACCGCTAGCACAGCACCTCGCAGGGCATTACACACATACGGTGGAGACGACGACCTCCGAAGCTCCAGTCCAGGACGAGCAGCGGAAGACTTGGACCGGAACACCAGCAGCGCGGCAGCAGGCTATGGTGGAAGAGATCCCCTCATCCTCCTCGGTGCAACTCCGACAAATGGAATCACGAGATCGAGGAGAAATAAGAGAATTAATTGGTGAATTAAAAGGCCAGGGGTGCCCCTTCTTATATAGGCTCCCGGGGGGAGCCAACCTCCCTAGCCAGGCAATGTGGGACTATCCCACAGCCTTGGTGCGGCTAGGTATGGTGCGCCGGCCCTAGGTGGGCCCTATTTGGCCCACCTAGGCTGGCCCTCCCTCAATCCGAAGCCCTGGGGGGGCTTCCCCCCCTCATGGGCCTTCTTTCCACCAGAAGGCCCATTTAGGGAAACCAGCCTTTAAAAATTCGAAAATAAATATATAAAATCATATTTAATCATTAATTACACTAATTAATATTAAACATATTATATATAATTTATTCTAGCTCCGGAAACTATTTCGTCGCTGCCCGATCTCCATCGGACCATTCCCGGGACGTTCCCGGTGATCTCTTTCCTTTCCGGTTGTCTTGTCGAAACCCCTTAAGTGTGTTACCCTAGCGGTTCGATATAATAACAGGTACGATCAAGACTCCTCTATGATCAACGACTAACTCGTAGGCCTGGACCCCATGAATTAATCCCTGTGATATAACGAATGACTTTCATCTATCAAACCCGGACGTCTAGTCTTAAACCCTTTGTCATGGCGATACTTAGCGTGTCCGGGCATCATTCTCAGATATCTCCATACCTAGTATGATCTCATTACCGACATCGCTATCTTCTACTCATCTATGATATTATGTCAGCTGGTGACCTAGTCACATGTTTGCAAACTCATTTGACATAATCTCACCGAGTGGGCCCTAGAGTATCTATCCGGCTATGCGGACTGACAAATCCCGCTGTTGACCCCTCGCCTCAACTACCCCGTTCCGATATCCAAAAGTATCACCGTTATTGTCACACTATATAAGATATGACGTTTGGTGCGATCAAAGTATCTTCCAGGGATAACAATAAGAGTTGATCTCACGGTCTTAAGGCGTAATGACTATGTCCTATAAATACTGGGTATGTCCATCAAATTGCTACACCTAACGATATGACTTCCATTGCCGACCGGCGCCATGCCATATGATCGGAAAACCTCGATCATCAATCGCACAATGAAACTAGTCTTAGTAGAGGCTACTAGGGACCTGGTTGTTTTATCTACCACACCTGTATTAATGTTTTCGCTTAATACAGTTATAGCATGGCGTAAAACATATAATGAACAATTGGGATATTGCCAATAAACTATGTTTATTAAGTGCCTCTAGGGCATATTCCCTTCAATTTATACATGAACGGAGTTAATATCTAAGATGACTTGTGCATTTATATATGTGATGCTTCTTGTCCGTATATTTTATATCGACACATCACTCCATAAACCTGTGGTCATGTTTACCGAGTTCAGTTTTCGCTTGGGGACAAGCGAGGTCTAAGCTTGGGGGGAGTTAATACGTCCATTTTGCATCACTATTTTATATCATAATTTACTGCTATTCATTGATATATGTCGTATTTGGAGATGATACTTATGGTATTTCATCTATTTTGCATGATGGATGGTCATTGGAGGATGGAATCCCGGAGGCTAAATTCTGCTGGAAAAAACACCGTCATGATACAATATTTGCGAAGACCAAAAGAACAAAGTGGCCAACTGGGAATTATTTCTGAATTATTTCATCAAGGGAGCCAAAAGGGGAGCCTGGGATGGGGCCCAGGAGGCCCACACCACCCCTCGGCGCGAATCCCGAGGCCGCCGCGTGAGCACGCGATGTGGGCGCCCTGGCCCACCACTCGGCGTACCCCTTCGCGTACATCTTCCCCCCGAAAACCTAAGATTGATCAGAAGGACAGAAACCATCTCCGTCGCCACCACTAGGCGGAGAAGACAGAGAGAGAAAAGCTCTCCGGCAGGCTGCGTTGCCGCCGGGGAAATTCCCTCCCAGAGGGGGCAAATCGTCTCCATCGTCACAGACATCGAGCTGCACTCCATCACCATCGCCAACACCACCATCTCCACCGCCGACGCCGTCATCTCCATCCATCCACTGCGTTCCCGCTGTAACATCTAGGGCTGAACTCCGTGTATTTAATAGGGGAAACTCTCCCGATGTGTATTACTCTTGTTATTGATGCTATTGAGTGAAACCGTTGAACTAGGGCTTATGTTCAGATTGTTATCCATCATTATATCACCTCTGATCATGTTCATTATGGTGTGTTGTGAGTAGTCGTTGTGTTCTTGAGGACATGGGAGAAGTCTAGATGTTAATAGTGAACTATGTTGATTAATATTTGATGTTTTGATAATTATGTTGTGGTGCCATTCTTCTAGTGGTGTCATGTGAACGTCGACTACATGACACTTCGCCTTTATGGACCTAGGGGAATGCATCGTGTATTCGGTTATCATTTGTGGGGTTGCCGGAGTGACAGAAACCTAAACCCCCGTTGGTATTCCGATGCGTGAGGGATCGCAGGATCTCAGAGTTTAAGGCTATGGATAGATTTATCTTAATTATTTTCTTGTATTTGCGGATGCTTGAAAGGGGTATAATCATAAGTATGTATTAGTCCTAGGAAGGGCGGTGCATTAGGATAGGTTCACCCACACGACACTTATCTAAACACTAAAGATTATTCATCAATATGAAGCGAAAGCACTAGACAGAAATCCTGTGTGTCCTCAATAACGTTTGGTCATCATAACTAAACAAAACAGCTCGTCCTTTGCTCTCAAAAGGATTGGGCCACTCGCTGCAATTATAATTGCCGCGCTTTATTTACTCGCACTTTATTTCTCTGTTATATCAAACTCTGCTCAAAAACTTTCTGCTAGTGTTTACAGTGAAATCCTCATCAAAACCACTGTCAACATCTTTTGCTCCTCGTTGGGTTCGACACTCTTATTTATCGAAAGTACTGTGATACACCACCTATACTTGTAGGTCATCAGTAGCATCAAAAAGAGGCGGATTCCAGGTCCATTCGGCGGACTGAGTAGTGAGAGTACCAGGGGACTCTTGAGGCAGCGCACAGTGAAATCGTTGGGTGGCCCGAGCTGGGGTGTCTCACCCATGGCGGCAGCAGGAGGCGGAGGCGCTGCGATCCTGCACCTCTCTCATCCCGCTCCTGGCGGCGGCATAGCCCCGACGGAGGTCTCGTCCACACGGCGACCAATGGTTTGGAAGAAGAGGACGATTTGTAGGAAGCGGATCGACAAGATCGTGGTGGGTCAACGGCCGCACGCCGAGCGTGAAGACTGGGAGTGTGGGCGGGCGAGGAAGAGAGAACAGAGAGCGACAGAGAGGCGACTGTTGTGGGTGGCTCACCCGCTTCGATATAAGTCGTTCGCTTTCTCCCGATCGAACGGCAGAGAGGCGCACTGCCGCGGTTGACTCACGTGCGACCGTTCTAGAGATAGATTTTCCCTTTTGTTTTTAAGGTTTTCAAATCGTTTTTGGCAGTTATTTTACGGTTCTGCGCGGTTTAAAGGCTCTGTTAGAGATGCTCTTTTCTTTAGGAAAGAGATTATGTGTGAATATTGGGTAGGTTTGCTAGATTCTTTGGAAAAAAGTCGGCGACATTATTATGGCCATGGGCATGAAAATTAATACTCCACTTTTTCCTGGTTGTCTTTGTTTATAGTATATATAAACTAATCGCACACGTTGGTACTGTACACGTACATCCTTCGGCTCTAATTCCATATGAACTAGAAGATGAGGGCGCGCTTTGCTGCGCTTCTTTTGCTCTTTTCGTTTAATTGATATTTTTCTTAATTTTTGCTTTGGTGTAATTATTGTGGCAGCGAATGAAGCTATTTTAAGAAAGATTTTTTGTATTCTCCAGATTGAAAGATAAACATAGTATGTTATTTCTCATAATTATAAGTTATAACAAGCTTGTAGGTTGTATCTTGGCATAAAGCATATAAAAAAAGATGTTCGACAGAACAATAATTGCTTAAAAAATTGTATTACAATATCATGGAATGTTTACGGTCTCATTTGCAAGAAGTTTTACAAACCAATTCAATCGTACTACAATAAAAAGTATAACAAACTGGGAAATATTCTAACATTTACATAAAATTATGTATTAAAAATGGTAATAATAAGACCAATGATTTTTTTACAACAACATGTGTCTTTTGCATCATGATCTCCATGAATCGCTTGTCTTATTAGCTACCTTCAAAGCATGGTTAACACCAAAGCAGACGATGGTGCAAGCTATTTTGTAACATTTGCAAAATTTAACTCGTTTCATTATAATAAATCTCACAATTCTTATATGTAAGAGTTGTTTTTAGCGAAACACTATACCTAGGTGTCAGACAAATCATCACAACGAAGATAAGGAGCAAACACATCCAAGGACATGTTTGCTAACTCATACCTATTTCACGTGTCGCTGAGAAGAAATCATGGTCTAAACATAGTCTGAGACATATTTTTTACTATGTGTTCTTGTCTATACTGATCTTGGCCTGCATGTGAAGAGATAAAAACACAATAGTGTGTTTCATGTATTCTCGCCACTTGGCTTAGTGAACAACTTATCTGACACAAACCATATTTAGGACTTGTTTGATTCAAAGGAATCTGATAAGATTTTTATTGGATTTTAACCCATAGCAATTTTTGCTTAGTTGGTCATTTGATTCTTAAGACTAGTTCCTATAGTAAATTTTCCTATAGGAATCTTTGTACTACATCCTATAGGATTTCTAACATCCACTCCAATCTCATTTTACAATTTCTTTGATTGAATCAAACAAACTTGGGTACAAACCAAATCCTATAAGATTGGAGTGGGCATGACATAACAATCCTATATTTTTCCTATTCCTATGTCTTTCCTATAATACAAATCAAACAAGCACTTAAACAAATTCGTCTACCCGACAACCATATGAGTTTTGGCGAATGACGCTTAGATGAGATGCAACGACAATGCATCGGCTGGAGCTGCGCTGGCACTGGTGAAGTTTATGATGGGAATATAATATCTATAAAATATATATGTATATATATATGTTAGAATGAAAAGGTTACAACATGAAAGTTGTGGGGAACGACAAGATTGATCTATCCATCCAAAGGATATTTTAAACTGTTGAATCAGTGCGACGAATTTGCCAAACTTTATCTAAACATGGGACAAATTTTAGTTTAAAATTAACAAGTTATATTTGACAAAATTTAAAATCGATCACGGGAATGAAATCTAACCATCAGCGTGTAAATATTTTATATATATTTTAGCTCGAATTGAAAAGGGTGCATATATTCTTAAAGATTAGATAAAATGCTCTATTGGTATTGGGAGAAGTCAAATAAGATTAAACTAATCAATACATGTGGCCCACCACCAAATGCATCACAACTTTTCATTTCCTAGGAGCTTAGTACTTAGAGAGATTATATCGTCAAGTTAGACAATCTACCGGACAGACAATGTTTTATCATGGAACCCGGGAGTAGGGTTCACTGTTGGATTTCCGTTAAACTGGCATGTTCTTATCATGAGGACTGAAGGGGAAAAAACTTTTGGTGGTTGACGTAATGTTTGCTGTAATTTTAGTGTACTTGGGTAAAGGTTCAACTAAAATCCAAAATTCGCATGACCAATTTTGGTTGGCTGATTGTGTATGTACGTTACTAATGTTTAGTCTCATACTGCTTATGGAGAGTGAGTCATTTTATATAGTGTGATGTTCTAGTACTAGTATGAGATAGTGAGAACAATAGAAAATGAAGAGTGTCACCCGCGCGCTCCTCCTCCTCTCTCGCAACACCACGCCATGCCTCGTCACAACATGTCACGACGCGTCGCATGTTATGGGAATCGCCAAGCCGAGTTTATATTTTTTCTGTTCGGAAAAATCTATGAGTCATTAATTAGTAATTAACAGACGCATTAATTACCTTGCCGTTTTCGATTCTAATGGGAACGTGGGGCGTTACCGACTCGATCGTGGCTTACAGCCCACGTACTACCCAACTCGCATCATACATACAGCACAGGGCAAACCCTAGCCGCCACTACGAGATACATGGTCTCACACCGTTCTAGAACATTGTGCCACCTTCTACCAAGTCTTCTCCATCCCGTCTTCCGGCTTGCACCGGTTGAAAGGACAGTAGGCCTCCGGAACTCCGCCTCTTGTGATCCTGTACGGAAGAGGCGCGATCAGGTTTTTGGGGGAGCGCACGACTACTGGCTTCGAGTCCTTCGACGACTTCTTTCCTGACATTACCAGTCTTTTCATCGACGACGAAACGGGGAACTCCAATGGTGCGACTGCCGCTGCACCGTATGTGTTCTTGGTCTTGCTATATGATGTTTTGGTAGAGTTCTTACTTATAGTATATGCTCTAGATTAAATTTGTTTATCTAATGTGCTAGTAGATCGCATGACTAGTTTTATCCATATTATTCTAGTTATAATCTGTTTACTGTTTTTACGGATTAAATCATATGCTAAAATTATTCAACAATGTTAGGAACCAAAATAAGGAAGAGATTTTTTTATTTAGATTTACATTTGGATTCGAGTTTTTTGTAGGGATTTTTTTTTGAGTTACTTTGCCGCCGTACACAAACACGATTACTACAACACAACCAATGAAGAGTTCACCTACGGACAGCTCTGCGAGTTAGGCCCACCGTTACTTACACACGGCAACGCCTGGCCTCTGCCCCTGAGCCGGACGGACACACCTCGAAACCCTAGCCTCTTCGGCGGCCATGGCGTCGGCGGCGCCTAAGCGGTGCTACTACGAGATCCTTGGGCTCTCCCGCGACTGCTCCCCGAGCGAAATCAAGCTCGCCTTCCGCCGCCTCGCGCTATCCCTCCACCCCGACAAGCAGGCCCCGGGCTCCGACGTCGCCGCCGCCACTGCCGCCTTCCAGGAGCTGCAGCACGCGCACTCCGTCCTCTCCGACCCCCAGGAGCGCGCGTACTACGACTCCCACCGCTCCCAGATCCTCTTCGCCGACCCCGCCGTCTCCTCCCGCTCCGGCTCCGCCTCCGCCTCCCCCGTCCCCGACCTATTCTCCTTCTTCTCCACCTCCTCCTTCTCCGGATTCACCGACTCCGGCCGCGGATTCTACAAGGTCTATGGCGACGTATTCGACAAGGTGTACGCGCAGGAGGTCGCCTACGCCCGCCGCATGGGCATCCCCACCGACTCCATCGCCACGCCGCCCCTCATTGGCAACCTCGACTCCTATTACACCCAAGTCACTGCCTTCTACAACTACTGGCTGGGCTTCGGCTCGGTCATGGACTTCGGGTGGGCGGCAGAGTGGGACGCCTCGCGCGGGGAGAGCCGCCGTGAGAGGAGGCTCATGGAGGAGGATAACAAGAAGGCCATGCGCAAGGCTCGTAGGGACTACAACGATGCTGTCAGAGGCTTGGCTGCCTTCTGCAAGAAGAGGGATAAGCGGGTGGTGGATATGTCGCTCAAGAAGAAGGCAGAGGAGGCAAAGAAGAAGATGGAGGATATGGAAAGGAAGAAGGCAGAGGAGAAGAAGAAGAAGGAGCGGGCCATGGCGTATCAGGAGCCTGAGTGGGCCAAGGTGAACGAGGACGAGTTATTGTTCGAGGAAGAGGAGGATGAGGAAATGAGGGATAAGAGGAAGGAGGAGCTCTACTGTGTGGCCTGTAATAAGAAGTTCAAGTCTGAAAAGCAGTGGAAGAACCACGAGCAGTCTAAGAAGCATAAGGATAAAGTGGCTGAACTGAGGATGGCCTTTAAGGAGGAGGAGGAGGCTCTTAAGGAAGCCATCGAGGAGGCGGGAGGTGAGGGGGAAGATAGCGTGGGGTTTGATTTTAAGCCTGCGGATGAGTCAGAGGAGGAGAGTGATTGGTCAGATGCTGCAGAAGAGTTGGCTGAAGAGCTGGACGAGGGCTTGGAGATGGAGGATGAAGAGAATGGTGATAAGGACTTCGATGATGTGGAGCAGGAGGTTGGTTCATTTGATGAGAAGAGTGTGTTGGAGGCGATGTTGTCAAGCCGCAAGAACAAGGAGACCGGTTATGTGGTTCCTGAAGAGGAAGCTCCACCTGTTGTTGCAGAGGACGATAATGTTGTTGCAGAGGACGGTACTGTTGATGATACAAGTTCTGCAGTTAATAGTGTCAAGAAGAAAGCACGACGGAGACGCGCAGCAAAGAAGGGACAAGATGAAGGTAATAATGCTGACAGTGGAGAAGGTATGAGAAATAATGTTCTGCATGAGGAATCTGTACATGGTAATGGTGCAAGTGGTGCTGCTGATAAGATGGAAGATCCACTCTCTTCAAATGACGACGAGGCATTGTCAAGCAAAGGAGATCAACTGAAAGGAAAAAATGACAATCATAAAAAGAACAAAAAGAACAAGAAAGGTGCAGAGAAGAAACCAACCGCTCCTGCTGAGAAAAAGAGCACGTCAAAGGGAAAGAAGCAAAAGGTACATTCATACTCATCTACTCCTTATCAATCCATAAGACCTTATATATCTTTATATTTGTATAGTCGACAGCAAGCTTATCATGATTTTTATGCTGTGATTGAACCTTGTAATGTTATTTCATTCTGATAGCAAAAACTATTTGAGCTATGTACCCAAACCTTAGTGCTTGATAATCACCTAGCCGCTCGAACCACTTACTGCAAATGTTTACATTGAAGATATGTGGATAGGAAGTCTTTTGTTGCTGAATAACCGATTAGAACACTGTACAGCAGATAACTATACGTTTTGACTAGGAAAGTAGGAATACACCATTAGAGAGCCACGTGCAGAAGAATTGATTATAGTAATAGTGATACTTCCTAATATCTAGTATATCAGCAAAGGTTGTGTCTAGCATCCTTAGCTTCTAGCAGGTCTGTCACTTCATAATAATATTATTTAATTATACTTCATAATAGTGCTATTTAATTATAGTGTGGACTTCAAACATGTTACTTGTAGGAATAGATATAGGAATATAGTATAGTCGTCTTTACTGACAACTCTGTATGATGATCAAGCATGCAGCTGGGTATAGGCAGATGTAATCTTTGTGCTGTGGATAAGCGGGTTCTATTTTTTGTATTTGTATGCTTTGTTGATAAAAAGAAAGTGAAGTCCTGGGATCTCGTCAAGACATGATATTTTTTTTATCAAATACTAATTAGCATGATAATTGTGTCATCAAATACTAATAGCAAAAATAGCTTGTCGTCTTCACTCTTCCACACCCACTTGTGGAATGGCTGTTGTTTGGTAAAATGAAATTGGGCTGCAAAATCCAAGATATGGTCGTCTAGATACAAATGTGATTTTGGTCCTTATCTGCCACCTGAGATCGTACTTCTACCATTTACATTTGGTAAAATAAAGCTGAGGACGATTTAGTATAGGTCATATTTATATAGGTTGCTGACATTTATCTGCATAATAGGCAGGGAGTAACCCGAGAGAAGCTAGGGACTTGTGTTTTGTTCAAAGTTCAAAAAGGCGCTGGGCGTTAATTATGCGTTTTGTTACCTACTTGCGCCTTGCTAGCTTATGCGTCGCCTAGGCGCGCCTAGGCGTTCTGTACGGACGCTGTACGACGCTCTATATGGGCTGCAATGTGAAATAAACAAGATGGGCTGACCTAGCCCGTTAAGAAGAGGCCCATCTATCCAGTCCCTAGTAAAAGAAGCACTCACGCACAGATGATAGAAAATCTAGGGTTCCTCCCTCACGCCGCCTCTCTCCCTCTCCCTCTCTTTCCCTTGCTGCAGCGATGGGGACCAGCCAGTGAAGCTCTATTCCTCGCTGGAGGACCACTCTCCTGCAGCGCCGCCGCTATTCCTCTCCCTCTTACCTGTCTCCCCGGCAGCGCCGCCGCTTTTCCGCCGCCGGACGAAGGGTTCCTCGCCGGCCGCCTTTTCCACCGCCTAGGGCCAAGGCGAGGCGTTTGGCCAACGCCTCGCGCTTATGCGCGCCTAGGCCAGCGCCTTTTTGAACTATGGTTTTGTTAGTTGCATGCTTGAAGGAAGTCATGTGATGTGTTTCTGTGGTGCCTGTTGAAGGAAGTCGGTATAGAATAGAAACTGTTTTAGTTTCCTGTTTTTTCTTGTAATGTTTGATATATCCTCATGAGCTTTGCTCCCCTAATGAAACCCGCACGTTGGTTGCCTTTTGCGTGCATATAATTGTTTTTTTCACTACCCTGGTTTTTAAGTACTAAGTATAGACTCATACCAGGGAGTTGATTTTTTAAATCCTGAGCGCCCTTACTTCCTGCATTTCAATAAACAAGTTCAAGATAGTTGTTTACAAATATAAAAGAATTCTGAAACGGTTGACATATCCACTTGTCAGAATATCTCTATTCACACCCAAATTTTGGGAAAAAATGTTGAATAGTTGTCTGCACGAATAATTGAAGTATGAAGGTTGTAGTAACTCGTGTACACAATTTGTTGTCTTTGTATTTCAGAATTTTGCAAATTCGGAGTTCTTTCACATGCACTTGTCTGAATTTTGTGAAAGGCACATAATTTCTGAATATCAGATTCCACCAACTGATGTGCAGGATGTGTAATATAATTTGCATAGTTCGTGAGGAGAATATGAAGCTGCATTAGTTCTTTTAGTAATAACACTTGATTCTATATGCCATTGTATTTGTATTAATTAATAGCACTATCGACATTGTTCCAGGAGGCCGCAAAGGCACGCAGTAATGATTGTGAAACATGTGGAGACACTTTTGATTCAAGGTACACTTTAGATCAGTGTTCAGCACCCTGCCCCCATTTTTATGTCGCTATAATACCTTGACATTTTCCATATGTGGTTAACTCAAATAATTGCTTATTTCAGGAGCAAGTTGTTTTCTCACTTGGAAGAATCAGGTCATGCGGTGATCAAGCAGAAAAATCGTTAAGGGGCACAATAATTATACTTTTTCTAGCATTCTCTATCCCAGTTAACGCTGCTAGATTAGCACCCCAACAACAAAGTGTCGTGCCATTCTTGTAACTTCTCTTCTTTTTGGGGCCGCCATATCTGGTTTGGACCTGCAAATGCTCCACTGTGAATGAGTGTTGTGACCTGTGACCCAACTTTAATTGGTATCTATAGTAGATCAAATTTTCCTTCTCCTTTCTCTGTACGAGGGAGCTGTTATTTGTTGACATTCATTAACAGTGATAACAGAACCGATTGCTAACATCAGTATATGCCACTTGCAATGTTACTCCAGGCATGTGATTTTGGCTGCAAATACTCTGTAGAGTGTACTTTGTAAACATCATATTACTGTTTTGTAGCATGATATTCTATTCAATGGAATTGCAGTTTGTGCAGAATTAAAGTCAACCAATTTGTGCTTTCATTTGATGTCACATGGAAATCTTCCGTACATACAACTATGGATGTAACATGCAAGAGGGATACTGCTTCTCTTCTGACTCCAAAATTCAGTGAGTCAAATTTAAAGAACAGTATTGGGCCAGCAAGTAATTCAAGCAGGATCCCACGTCTTTCTTGCCAGATTCTGGAACTGGATCAATTGGGTGCTATTATTAGAGATTCTGGAGGTTGTGGCGGCATTCTCAGACTCTGATGGTTGCGCAATTGATGTAGCATCAATGGAAAATCTTGGCTTCCCTTGCTAGCAAGTTGGATGTTGGTCTTTGATGGTAGAAGTAGTGCAGGCCGTACTCAATCCTTCAGAGTACAGGGGTGGCAAGGCGACCATGAGGACCATCCAACGGAGCCTGCTTGCTCGCTATGGTGCGAGTCGGGATACAGGGGAGTTTTGGTTTGGAGAACCTCCTGATTTCCTTATCTCTGAATTATATTATTTATTTAATAAAGTGGCCTGAAAGTAAAAAAAAAAAAGATAAGCAGGATCGCGATTGCATCCCAACCCAAAATCCCCGTGAGGTATGATTTATTTAATAAAAAAGATTCATATTTCCATTAAGTCATACCAAATACTTTCCATGTCTTACAATCCTACAATGAAAAACAGAAATCAGTACCCTCCCAAAATCTCTTTCAACGAAAGAGGGTCTAAAACTCTTCCCTAAAGCCCATTCAAATGGGAACTTCATGAATGGAACTCACAATCTGCTTCCCATATCAAGATCCCTTCCCTTCCTGTTTTACTTTATTCATGCGTCTTGTGGCAGGAAGAGCTGGATGAGGCAACCGATGACTTTGTGGGCCGGTGACCAGATGAAATCATGAGCGTGTTGGTACAGCCGGCGACGAACATGAGCAGCATGAACACGGGCAGAGTGCATGTTTTCCTTGACGACTTTCGGTACTCCCCGAATAGCACGATGTCCCAGAATGTGGCAACCGGATCACTTTGTGCTCCTGTGACCCGCTGAAGCCATGAGTGTCACCACAGCGGCGACGAACATGAGCAGCATGAACGCGAGCAAGATGTACGTTTTCTTTGACGACTTTCGGTACTCCCCGAACAGCACAACGCCCCAAAATGTGCTCACAAGTGGCAACGCCTGATGAACATCAGTGCAAGAGTTAGTTAGTATCACAGGTGCAATAAAGTTTCCTCTTCTCCCTGAATATAAAAGGAAAACTAAGCATTGATTAACAAACCTCAACAGCATCAGCAGCAGCAAAACCAGCAGCCTGACCACCCATGAACTGGAAGCCATTGCCGAGACCGCAAAGCAGACCGGCTAGAAGAGCCCATTGCCTGCCTTCCCAGTCATTCAGATAGGCCTTGAAGGATGACTTTGGCACGCCGGCCATCGGACGGTAGAGGAACAAGATGTTCAACCCGGCACCGCTGGCAAAACACGAGATGGAGAAGTAGAAGAAGGCAGTGTAGACCACCAGATGCGGGACACCATCTTTAAGGGTGTGCCACTGGTCATTGGTGGCCAGGTTGAGCGCTGGGGAGAAGAGCGACAAACAGACGCCAGCAAAGAAAACTATCCCAAGCCCCCTGAGGGTGCTTGACCCAAATACCTGGAAAAGAAATAAGTTTTACTTGATCAGTTCATTGGTATTTTGATAACAATTTCGGTTCTCACTTTTGAGCACGAGGTTCAGAAGATCACATACTAGCTGAATTATTCTTCCGTGATGACTTATGACAGAATTACTAGTTTACCTTGATGGAACGCCGCTGTTCAAGCTCAATTAGGTATTCTACAGTTCCTGCTTCAGCTCTGGTGGTATATTCTGCAGAAGCTCCATTCTCAATGTCCACTAGAACATCTGATATAGGGAAAGTTAATAATTAGATTCTGCAACTGCAATACATTAACAGTGCCAGTAGTTCATGCAATCATGCAACATACCTTTATTTATCAGTTGATTGCTTGGCTCTGTACCTCCATTTTTCCTGTTCAATCATATGTTATGATGATCAGAGCAGGGTATATATATAAGACATAATAGAGTAAGTTAACCAGTGGATACTGTGACTCGGTTTCTCGATGTGGGACAAAATGTGCAAGGAAGTGAAACCATGTTACCCAAGTTTGTACCTATTTGTGGATCCACTTAGTTTTTCTTTATTATCAGCTGCATTGGAAGAGTGGACACCAGTGCCAAGGATGACCGCAACAAGGAAGCATGCCACTCCAGTGAAAAGAATATCTGCCCTGTTGATGCGGTTGTCCAGGAAGTAATTCAATGTTGTACCTGAAATCACAAAACACGACTTACTGGATTATTTTTCCAAAAAATACAGAGACAAATTAATATGCGTTTGTTATCAGATCGGGGCACATGCCAATAAGTAGATCCAACAGATTATTTGGTGCATCCGCTGAATTAACCGGAAATGTTCATTCAGTTCAGATATCAAATTTGTTGTACTCATATGCTGAAAGCTGTTCTTAAAATGCAGGGTTGACATATCTTCGATCTGTTTTCTGTTTAAACTAACACTAGTGCCTTGATAATGAGCTTTCACTAGCAGAGGAGAGAACTTACCGATTACAACAACCATGCTTGCGACGATAACCTCAGTAACTGATAGACCCACATATGCCCAGGCATACTGTGTACAAAGGTTCCCAACACTGAGCACAACACCCCCTGCCATTGCAAATAGCATTGAAGGCCAGTTATCCTTCATCGCAAAAAAAAATCAGTCAGCAAACTTGAAGAACAACTGATCATCGCATTGCGAAGTTCTTGCGTAGGTAAATATAAATAATTAAATAAAAGAACAAACCTGACTGAGTTGAATGAAGAAATTGGGCATGTTTTCCTTGCTTTCCCCAAGCTGGCCCAAGGTAAGTGCGATGAGGACCGCAGCTAGAAGGTTCGTGATCGAGTAGTCGAGGTACGTGTGTTGCGGCAGCCGGCCCCTGCGCTCTAAGAGGGTGAGTAGGGCTGGCCACGTGCCCAAGAAGAGTAGGGAGGCACACATGAGAGCAATGGCCCCCCCTTTGTCTTCTACGATGAACATCTTGAGGCCTTTCTTGGTGGAGAACAAGGAATTCGGGATAGACTATATATAGAGGGTCTTCAACCACCTGCAGCCATCATGGGATTCAGAGATTTCAGTTAAGTAACTAATATGTAACTGTGGGTACAAATGATAAAAAAACACTGCTTTTTGTATGTCTTTCGAGCTTGGATGAACTGAAATATTGGAGCTCTCATTGCAAGGATCAACAATATCTTAACAGAAAACGGATTTATCGTGCACGCCGTCAATCGTCGGTCCCTACTCTACTCGTCAGCGAGGACCCCGGCCGTCCATATCTGCGCGGCGCGGCGGCTCGCCGTCGTCTCCCCGTCCCCCCCGGATTGATCGGCAATCTAGTACATACATGCATGTAGCACTGTAGCAGGAAGGATGAGAAGAAGTACCTGGAGGAGAGAAGACGATGAAGCGCGCGAGGAAGGAATCAAATCAATCTTTTGTCGATCTTCTTCCCTCGAGATAGTAGCTCCTCAAGAGCTCTGGTATGTCCGCTCGTGTGTTTATATATGGGTCGAGATTGGCAAGGGGTCTGTGCCTTCTTTTCCTTGGCGACTACGTACTGCAAGGTGATCCGGTTTGTGTTTCTCCGTGTTCCCGGCCGGGGTGCGAGGGAGCCGTTGGCTGGCGGGAGCGCCACGCTACAGAGAGCGCGGGCCGGGTGGTGGAACGGGCTGAAAGACCTATGACGGAAGCGTTTTCGGCAGCCCGCACGGATTTGGTGCTCTGAGGTTTCGCATATCTGGGATGTACTAATAGATTCTCCAAAAAAAACCTGTAAAAACACTCTCCATATCGGATTCTTGTCGATTCGTAGAGAATCGGATGCGGATTCGCATACGGATAATATTGAACTGCACATTTGGATTGTAAACAGAGCGGATTTAGACTGTAAACTGATGAAATTAGCAAATGTATATGAGAGGCAAAAAAAAAAAATCCATGGTGCAAACAATATAAACAAAAATAAATAACCAAAACATAACATTAGACTGACAAATGTTTGGAATATTATGTACATGCACAATCTGGCTTGCACTTACACTTGTTCTTTAACATGCAATGCAACTATATTCCACAATAGCACTCTCAGCAAGATTTGTAGAAGAAACAGTTGAGTAGGTCGGTATGTCAATAAATTAATTGGTTATTTAGCTTACCCATTGGGTTATTTAATACAAATATACTAATTGAGTAGTTCGGATAATCTATAAAAATGACGGAGTTCACATCATTAAATTATAGCAATACATTATGCGTTGAATATTCACATAACCAAAATCCTTATTGCATCCATATTCGGAGAATCACTATATCCTTCAAAATGGATACGAATGCGGATTTGGAACAGGAATTATCCGTACCGTTTACATCTCTATACATATTGCATCAGTTGTTGGGGCATTTTTTTTTCTACAAACCATAATTCTAACATTTTTTTCCGGAAAACACCAACATTTCGGGTAATGAGTTTGGACATAATAAAAGATGAAATTATATCGTTTGGCAACTAATTATCATGTTGGGCACACTATTGGAAGATGCGTGGCAGCCACCTTAGTATATGAATATTTTTGTCTTCTATATATGACATCCGAGCAATTTTTAAACCTCTCTGTTATGTGTTTGTGATTGTTGTAAAACGTGTTAGTGCAGCATGCTCAACCAAACAGTGGTATAGAAACGACTCCCGATACACCCTGGGAGTTGATTACATTATCATTATAATTTTTGAACCAAACACATATTCTATTGTTTCCATCGTAGGACCGTCTTCCTATGGGCAGAAATCAGCACAAGGCCTTTTTCCATTTTAACCACTCGCTTTTTCTGGAAATCAATATGCACTACATATCATATCCACTTTAAGACGAAGGGTATATCGACTTGCCCCGGACTTCTTGATATTTACAACAAAAATGCCACCATAGTAACTTACCCTGAATATCGCAACAAATTCACGAGTGTTGCAACAAAAATTTCCATCATGTGTAAAAATTTATTATATGCCAGGAAATTGTCACAACACTAACAAGACACGTAATGCTATAAAAAAGATGTTAGACAACAAAATATTTGTCGCAGATTGCTTTACAACAAAAATGGGCAACAATTTCAACAAATATTACAACAAAAAACCATGTGTTTAGCAACTAATAATTGGGCAAGCAACAATTTTATTTTGTAGGTTCATTTGCCAAAAAAACCAGCTATTTTGACAAAACTAAAAACATAATTACAACCAAAAATGTGCTTCCACCACTAAGAAAAGTCGTTGAGCAACATTTTTTCAAAGATTAATTTGCAACAAATATCATCACCAATTTCAACAAAAAATACAAACGATGACAATAAGACAACATGGGTCTACAACATTTTGATAAACATCATCAGAAATATCCGAGAAACACACAAATTTGTATCAACACCAAGGATACCTTGCAACTTATGTCGTGTGATATTACAACAATGCATAAGAGTTTTTTCAATTTGAAAAATGTATGCAACATAGACAAAAAAGGGAAAACATAATTTGTCGGAAATGTCTAGAAAATCTTTCAACAAGTCCGATCAGTTTTCACAAAAAAATGATGGGCGACTTTGTAACAAATTTAAAACTCACATCCAATATTTGAAAATAACAAAATAAAGTCATTTGTACCATTGACCATGTCAGCCGGCACTCGGTCTACCTTCTAGCGAATACATGCAACAAAAGAAACATAGACGTGTTGACTTGTGATCCGACGCGATACATGGAGAAGGCGGTAAGCCTATGCATACAACAAAAATCATAAAAAGTGATGTCTTCGTTCTTAAATATAAGATTTTTTAAAATACTCCAAAGTTACATGTATACAAATGAATGTAGAGACGTTTTAATGTGTATGTTCGTGTGATATTACAACAATGCATAAGAGTTTTTTCAATTTGAAAAATGTATGCAACATAGAAAAAATGGGAAAACATAATTTGTCGGAAATGTCTAGAAAATCTTTCAACAAGTCCGATCAGTTTTCACAAAAAAATGATGGGCGACTTTGTAACAAATTTAAAACTCACATCCAATATTTGGAAATAACAAAATAAAGTCATTTGTACCATTGACCATGTCAGCGGCACTTGGTCTACCTTCTAGCAAATACATGCAACAAAAGAAACATAGACGTGTTGACTTGTGATCCGACGCGACAAAAAAACAAGATAGATACACGGTAAGCCTATGCATACAACAAAAATCATAAAAAGTGATGTCTTCGTTCCTAAATATAAGTTTTTTTAAAATACTCCAAAATTACATGTATACAAATGAATGTAGAGACGTTTTAATGTGTATGTTCACTTACATCTGTTAAGTATGTAAGCAATTTTCCGATTATATTAATCCAAGTATAAACTACAATCATGATGTAGATAGTGCTAATGACATGCTGAAATTTAACAGTGTAATCGTGTACTAGGCATATAGTAGATACATCTACGCAAATCACTAGTACAACAAACAAGTAAATAATCAGGAGGGGTATGAACATATCATACCCGATAGTTGGCCAATTGACGGAAGCGGAAGCAGCGGCGTCGTCGGCAGCTCTCTTGTCCGTGGCAGCCTTCTCGATCTCGGCGTTAGTGCTAATGGTGATGACGAAGGCGACGAGAACGTAGTTGAAGTAGAGGAAGTAGCCGACGTAGTGAATGAAGATTGGCGAGCAGTCGCGTAAGAAACGCTCCCCAAAAACCTAATCGCCCCTCTCCCGTACAGGAAACAGAGAGGCGGGGTTTCGGAGGCCTGCTCTCCCGTCGACCGTGTACGCGGCGGACGGGATGGGATCAGCGAAGTTAGCAACAACAAGGAGGAACGATGGTGGTGGCTGTGGGCGGATGATTCTGTTGTCAGGTGTGTCTTCGGAGAGGAGCGACCTCTCCTTTTATGCACAGACGCGGGAGACAAATGGTCTAGTCGAAACGCACGTAATAAATGATCGTTAAGACTAAAAACACACGTACTTAAGAGCACTTAAGACACGACGTTTCAGCTAGCAATCAATCTCCATTACCGCAGAACGTTTCGTGACGGTTGATATTTTATTCCCGCGTGACAAAAAGAATACATCCGCTCGGTGAGATTCCCGTAACCCACGACGCGTCGTGACGTGACGAGGCGAGGCGGGCGGCGGAGGAGGAGGAGCGCGTGTGTACACAGACATTCTCCTCATACCTCATACCAACTCATACTAGTAGTAGAGTGCCTCAATATATAAGCTGATGCACATCTCATCCAACTAGCAGTATGAGAATAAACTCCCACCACATGCCATGACAACATGGGACTTAGGGATTTTCAGGAATTGACAATGGGCTAAAAGGCCCAATATTTCAGCAATCCCCCACCAGATCCCAAAGACCCATGAAGTTGTCATCCGTTCCAAACACTATTTTAATAGACCAGTATTTTTAGTAGAGACCTGTTAAGTTTGAACTCCACCTAGAGCAATTAGCTACACTCCTTCACAACTGACAATGGACTAGGACTTGAATTGTCAGTTTGGCGTAAAGTAGCTTCACTAACTGTCTTACCAGTACTAGGCTGTCGAAGGCTGACCCCTCGGGTGGAGCATACTAGTCACTCCAGACCTATTCATAAACTTACTAGAGATCACCCTAATCTCATAGACTCTGACCAGCAGTCAGGTTCATATAGGTGTGTTTCTCCAAAGATCGCTCTGTAGGATAGCGTCTTACTTATGCAAAGCTTTGGAACACATTAAGACATACGTCAACCGGCCATACAGTTACCGAGAGTATTGCATCTCCAACGGAGTGGGTTAGTAAAGGTTTTACTCTCTTCAGATAACCACTAGCTTGTTTTCCCAGGTCCCAATTCACGGGATCTCCGATCACATAGGTTGGGTTACTATCATGGCAACTCATGTGGGTTTCATACTGAACGGAAGTTGACCACCTAGAGGGGGGGGGGGGTGAATAGGTGGTTGAAGGAGATATGCCCTAGAGGCAATTAATAAAGTGTATTCTTTATCATATCTCGTTTGTTCATAATAGGTTTTTGTGTCATGCTAGAACCGTATTAAGCGGAAACATTAATACGGGTGTGATACGTAAACAACCAGGTCCCTAGTAGCCTCTACCAAGACTAGTTTCGTTGCGCGATTGATGATCGAGGTTTCCCGGTCATGGGGCATGGCGCTGGTCGGCAATGGGAGTCATATCGTTGGAGAACGACGTGATGGACATACCCAGATTTGGAGAACGTAGTCGTTACTCCTTTGACCGTGAGATCAACTCTTATTGTTATTCCTGGAAGATACTTTGATCGCACCAAACGTCGTATCTTATATAGTATGACAATAACAGTGAAACTTTTGGGTATCAGAAAGGAGTAGTTGAGACGAGGGGTCAAGAGCGGGATTTGCCAGTCCGCATAGCAGGATAGATACTCTCGGGCCCACTCGGTGAGATCATGTCTAATGAGCTTGCAAGCATGTGACTAGGTCACGGAGACATGAGATCATGAACGAGTAGAAGATAGCGTCGTCGGTAACGAGGTCGGGATTAGGTATGGAGATATCTATGGAACGACACTCGGACATGCTCAGTATCGCCATGGCAAAAGGTTTAAGATTTTGCGTTCAAGTTTGATAGATGAAAGTCATTCGTTATATCACAGGGATTAATTCATGGGGTCCAGGCCTACGAGTTAGTCGTTGATCATAGAGGAGTCTTGGTCATACCTGTTATTATATCGAACCGCTAGGGTAACACACTTAAGGGTTTTCGACAAGACAACCGGAAAGGAAAGAGATCACCGGGAGCATCTCGGGAGGGGTCCGATGGAGATCGGGCAGCGCCGAAAGAGTTTTCGGAGCTAGGAAAAATTATATATATTATGTTTGATATTAATTAGTGTAAATAATATGCAAATATGATTTTATATATTTATTTTCGAATTTATTTAGCCTGATTTCCCTAAATGGGCCTTCTGGTCGAAAGAAGGCCCAAGAGGGGGGAATCCCCTTGGGGATTCGGTGGGGGCCAGGAGGGGCCGACCCAAGTGGGACAAGGGCCCACTAGGGGGCCGGCGCACCCTCCATAGCCGCACCAGGCATGTGGGGGTTAGTCCCACATTGCCTGGTTAGCAAGTTGGCTCCCCCCTGGGAGCCTATATAAGAAGGGTCACCCCTGGCCTTTTAATTCACCAATTAATTCCCAATTTCTCTCTCGATCTCGTGGTTCCCTTGTCGGAGCCGCGCCGAGCTGAGTAGGGGGATCTCTTCCACCATAGCCCGCTGCCGCGCTGCTGGTGTTCCGGTCCAAGTCTTCCGCTGCTCGTCCTGGACTGGAGCTTCGGAGGCCGTCGTCTCCACCGTACGTGTGTGACGCCCTGCAGGTGCTGCGCTAGCGGTACTCGGAGGTATGCTTCCTCTACACGACCTTGAGGTCGGCTTCGTCGGTCTTCATCGACAACGTTTGTGCGAGAACGTAATCCCCGCTTTCGGTCTACAAGGGTACGTATTCCGATCTTCGTTCGTACTACTATATCTGCATAGAATAGATCTTGGCATGCTTTTAGGATATCGTTGGTAGGAAATTTTTTGTTTTCTGCACACGATCCCCTTCAGTGGTATCAGAGCCGATCTATCGTAGATATAGCTGTACGCTGTTAGAACCCGTGTTCTGCACGGGGGCACCGTTCCTGTTATTTGCTACCCTCTAGCGTGCACTTGTGTATTCCAGCAGCATTGAGTTGATGAAGCGGCCCGGACCGACTTTACGCGTACGCTTACGCGAGACTGGTTCCACTACTGCCATACGGCTTGTACCGTATATGTGGCTGGCGGGTGTCAGTTTCTCTCCGTTTAGTTGGTTTTCGCATTTTCTATGGAGGGACCGAAAGGGATGCTTAAATATGCAATTATTGGATCGTTGTTGTGGTCATAAGGTTCGTAGGTATGAAGCGGTTCTATTTACGAAAGCCCCAAGTCACGTAAAATATGCAAAAGATAAAGTAGAAGCGTCTAACTTTATTTTGCAGGGGCTATGTGATATGGTCAAGGTAGGTTTATTAAATTGTTTATAAACTGCGGGCGCCAAGAAGACCATGGTGCAATGGACTATATCACATTGCATTACATTTGATGTTTTGTGTGCATCTTATATTGTGTGATTGTGTGTATAGTATACATTAGTTGCACGGTGGTAGCTATATAAGGTGATCCCTTCAAAATACCACTAGTGTTCTCCCTCCAACGCGCACCACCAAGAAAGTTCTACGTTATGAGGCAGGCCGTGATGATCGGGTGTCAGACATCTCGTCGTTCGCATACAGTGGGTGTAAGCCATGTTTCACAAGCGTCAGCGTGGAGGTCTTTGGTGGCAAGCCTAGCATATTCAGAAATATGGCCTCGGAACAGGAAGACCGAAAGGTCGAGCACGAGTCACAAAATTGGTGTGGCGGACGTTTTTGTCTACTCTTGAAGTTGTGCCGCCGACTCTGATGATGAGGGGTGGTGCAATGGATGGGGGTTGTGTAATCGCTTAAACGACCAGGAGTGATGTTCGTTTGAGTGGGAGTTATGTTAGTTATTTTCTAAAATACTATAACTCAAAATTATTATGAACAAAGTCTTATGTTGTTGCAAATTCCATTGTAGATGTCTCGCCCCTCGTTTAACCTAGGTCTGTTCCTTGAGAAAGAAAAGCTTAAGACCAATGGGTCAAACTTCATGGCCTGGTTCCGCAACCTGAGGATCCTCCTCACTCCCCATAGGGTGGCCTACGTCATTGAGGCCGCCATAGGTGACCCTCCCGCAGATGATGCCTCTGAGGATAAGAAGAAGGTCTTCCAGACCCGATCGGAGGATTCTGCCTTTGTCCAGAGTGGCATGCTCTACGCCATGGAAGACGACATGCAGAAGCGCTTCGAGAAGATGAGCGCCTTCGAGATTATTTTTGATCTGAAGGCTGTCTTCGCGCCGCAGGCTAAGGCTGAGAGATATGAGACTTCTGAGCTTTTCTTCTCGGCCAAGATGGAAGAGCATAGCAGTGTGAGCGAGCGTGTAGTCAAGATGTCTGGCTACGTTCAATGCCTGAATGCTCTGGAATGCAAGATTCACGATGAGCTGGCGATTGACAGGGTGTTGCAATCGTTGCCCCTAGCTACAAAGGCTTCGTCATGAACTACAACATGCAGGGCATGGCTAAGTTCCTGGGTGAAGTGTTCGTGATGCTCAAAACTGCTGAGGTAGAGATTAAGAAGGAGCACACGCTGTTGATGGTAAACAAGGTCGTTGATTTCAAGAAATCCGGTGGCAAGGGAAAGCAAAGCTGGAAGTCCAGGAGGGAAGGCAAGTTGAATGCCAAGCCCAAGACTAACAGATCTGGTTCCAGAGCTAGCGTGGAGTGTTTCTACTACAAGGGGAAGGGTCACTGGAAGTGCAACTGCCCCAAGTACCTGGAGGATAGGAAGTCTGGCAAGACGGTCGACAAAGAGCAAGATATATTTGATATACATGTTATAGATGTGTACCTTACATCCACCCGGAGCAACACGTGGGTATTTGATATTGGTTCTGTTTCTCATATATGTAACTCTCAGGAGGAGTTATGGAATAGACGGCGGCTGGCGAAGGATGAGGTGACGATGCGCGTCGGCAACGGATCGAGAGTCGACGTGGTGGCTGTCGGCACGCTCCCTCTACATCTACCATCGGAATTAGTTTTGGTTTTAAATAAGTGTTATTTTGTGCCATCCTTGAGTGTAAACATTATAAGTGGGTCTTGCTTGTTACAAAAGACGGTTATTCATTTAAATAAGTGTCAAGCAATTGTGCTATTTATATGAATGATATCTTTTATGTTGATGCTCTCGAGAATAACGGTTTATTCTTGTTGAATCTCGATCGTAGTACTCACATCCATAACATAGAAGCCAAACGGATTAAGTGTAGTGAGGATACCGCCATGTATATGTGGCATTGCCGTCTTGGTCATATTGTTATAAAGCGCATGAAGCAACTCCACTCCGATGGACTTTTGGACTCGTTGGATTTCGGATCCCTCGATACATGCGAACCATGCCTTATGGGAAAAATGACCAAGACACCGTTCAAAGGTTTCGTTGAACGGGCGTCGGATTTGTTGGGGATCATACATACAGATGTGTGTGGACCGATGAGCGTTTCGACACGCAATGGTTATCGTTACTTCGTCACCTTCACTGATGACTTGAGTAGATACGGTTATATCTATTTGATGAAACACAAGTCTGAAACTTTTGAAAAGTTCAAAGAATTCCAAAGTGAAGTTGAGAATCAGCTTAATAGGAAAATCAAGCACCTCCGATCCGATCGCGGTGGAGAGTACTTGAGTTTTGAGTTTGGCATACATCTGAAGAGTTGTGGCATAGTACCCCAACTTACGCCAACCGGAACACCGCAGTGTAACGGCGTGTCCGAGCGACGTAATTGTACTCTACTGGATAGTGTTCGATCTATGATGTCTCTTACCGATTTGCCAGTGTCCTTCTGGGGTTATGCGTTAGAAACAGCCGCATTCATTTTAAATAGGGCTCCGTCCAAGTCCGTTGAAACGACACCGTATGAATTATGGTATGGCCAAAAGCCTAAGTTATCGTTTCTGAAGGTTTGGGGTTGTGAGGCGTACGTTAATAAACTACAGCCCGACAAACTCGAACCGAAGTCAGAGAAAGTCGTCTTTGTAGGATATCGGCGGGAAACCGTTGGGTACACCTTCTACAACCAAGCTGAGGGCAAAACTTTTGTCGCGAAGACCGGTACCTTTCTAGAGAAGGAATTTCTCGCGAAAGGAGTAAGTGGGAGGAAGGTAGACCTCGATGAGATCGTTGATCCTGAACTCGAGATTCCGAGTGGCGCAACGGAAGCAATTCCGGAAACGTCCTCCGTGGAAGGAGTGGGAGAAACTGTCGAGGAAGGTATTCTACCCCGTAGGTCTGGTAGATCTCGGATCGCACCAGAATGGTATGGCAACATGGTTTGCACCGTCATGTTAGTCGAACAAGACGAACCTACAAACTACAAGGAGGCGATGGGGAGTCTAGAGTCCGAGAAATGGCTTGAAGCCATGAAATCCGAAATAGGATCCATGTACGATAACAAAGTGTGGACTTTGATGGATATTCCCGAAGGGCGCAAGGCCGTCGAGAATAAATGGATCTTTAAGAAGAAGACTGATGCTGATGGTAATGTGACCGTCTATAAAGCTCGGCTTGTCGCAAAGGGTTTCCGACAAGTTCATGGAATTGACTACGATGAAACTTTTTCACCGGTAGCGATGCTTAAGTCTATTTGGATTTTGTTAGCAGTAGCTGCCTATTATGATTATGAAATCTCGCAGATGGACGTCAAAACATCCTTCCTAAATGGAAACATTGAGGAAGAGTTGTACATGGTATAACCGGAAGGTTTTGTCGATCCAGGGAATGCTAACAAGGTGTGAAGCTTCAGCGATCCATCTATGGATTGAAGCAGGCATCTCGGAGCTGGAATCTTCGCTTTGATGAGGTAATCAAAGGTTTTGGATTTATCCAAAATTTGGGAGAGACCTGCATTTACAAGAAAATGAGTGGGAGGTCGGTTGTGTTCTTAGCACTGTATGTAGACGACATATTGCTGATTGGGAATGATGTGGAACTTCTGAATAGCGTGAAGGAATATTTAAACAGTAAATTTTCCATGAAGGACTTTGGAGAAGTTGCGTATGTTTTAGGCATAAAAATCTATCGTGATAGATCAAGGCGCCTATTAGCACTGAGTCAGAGTACTTATCTTGATAAAATACTGAAGCGTTTCGGTATGGAGAAGGCAAAGAAGGGTTCTGTGCCGGTTATCAAGAATAAGATATTGCGGAAGGCACAGTGTCCGGTAACGGAACTGGATAAGGCCAATATGACCAAACATCCTTATGCTTCAGCCATAGGATCGATCATGTATGCAATGTTGAGTACTAGACCAGATGTGGCATTAGCTCTAAGTTTGACAAGCCGGTTCCAGAGTAATCCTGGAATGCCGCATTGGATAGCTGTTAAGAGCATTCTTAAGTATCTCAATAAGACAAAGGAAATGTTCCTTGTGTATGGTGGCTGCGATGAAGAACTTGGCGTAACAGGTTATGTAGATGCAAGTTTCTGCTCAGACCCCGATGACTCTAAGTCACAGACAGGTTACGTGTTCAAGGTGAATGGAGGCGCCGTGTGCTGGAGAAGTGGGAAGCAACCCATAGTCGCACAATCTACAATGGAGTCGGAGTATATCGCTGCTTGCGAAGCCGCGAATGAAGCTGTGTGGCTGAGGAAGTTCGTCATCAAACTTGGAGTGTTCTGCAAGACCCCGTGATCCTCTTCTGCGACAATACGGGTGCCATTGCGAATGCCAAGGAGCCAAGGTCTCACTCCACCGCCAAACACATTCTCCGACGCTTCCATGTGATACGTCAGTACGTACAAGGAGGCGATGTGAAGATTTGCAAAGTGCATACGGATTTGAATGTGGCAGATCCGCTGACGAAGCCTCTCCCGCTTGATAAGCATGAAAAGCACCAGTTAGCTATGGGTGTTAAGCTTTTACCAAGTTGCAATCTAGATTAATTTGTACTCTAGTGCAAGTGGGAGACTGAAGGAGATATGCCCTAGAGGCAATTAATAAAGTGTATTCTTTATCATATCTCGTTTGTTCATAATAGGTTTTTGTGTCATGCTAGAACCGTATTAAGCGGAAACATTAATACGGGTGTGATACGTAAACAACCAGGTCCCTAGTAGCCTCTACCAAGACTACTTTCGTTACGCGATTGATGATCGAGGTTTCCCGGTCATGGGGCATGGCGCCGGTCGGCAATGGGAGTCATATCGTTGGAGAACGATGTGATGGACATACCCAGATTTGGAGAACGTAGTCGTTACGCCTTTGACCGTGAGATCAACTCTTATTGTTATTCCTGGAAGATACTTTGATCGCACCAAACGTCGTATCTTATATAGTATGACAATAACGGTGATACTTTTGGGTATCGGAAAGGAGTAGTTGAGACGAGGGGTGAAGAGCGGGATTTGCCAGTCCACATAGCAGGATAGATACTCTCGGGCCCACTCGGTGAGATCATGTCTAATGAGCTTGCAAGCATGTGACTAGGTCACGGAGACATGAGATCATGAACGAGTAGAAGATAGCGTCGTCGGTAACGAAGTCGGGATTAGGTATGGAGATATCTATGGAACGACACTCGGACATGCTAAGTATCGCCACGGCAAAATGTTTAAGATTTTGCGTTCAGGTTTGATAGATGAAAGTCATTCGTTATATCACAGGGATTAATTCATGGGGTCCAGGCCTACGAGTTAGTCGTTGATCATAGAGGAGTCTTGGTCATACCTGTTATTATATCGAACCGCTAGGGTAACACACTTAAGGGGTTTCGAAAAGACAACCGGAAAGGAAAGAGATCACCGGGAGCATCCCGGGAGGGGTCCGATGGAGACCGGGCAGCGCCGAAAGAGTTTTCGGAGTTAGGAAAAATTATATATATTATGTTTGATATTAATTAGTGTAATTAATATACAAATATGATTTTATATATTTATTTTCGAATTTATTTAGGCTGATTTTCCTAAATGGGCCTTCTGGTCGAAAGAAGGCCCAAGAGGGGGGAATCCCCTTGGGGATTCGGTGGGGGCCAGGAGGGGCCGACCGAAGTGGGCCAAGGGCCCACTAGGGGGCCGGCGCACCCTCCATAGCCGCACCAGGCATGTGGGGGTTAGTCCCACATTGCCTGGTTAGCAAGTTGGCTCCCCCCTGGGAGCCTATATAAGAAGGGGCACCCCTGGCCTTTTAATTCACCAATTAATTCCCAGTTTCTCTCTCGATCTCGTGGTTCCCTTGTCGGAGCCGCGCCGAGCTGAGGAAGGGGATCTCTTCCACCATAGCCCGCTGCCGCGCTGCTGGTGTTCCGGTCCAAGTCTTCCGCTGCTCGTCCTGGACTGGAGCTTCGGAGTCCGTCGTCTCCACCGTACGTGTGTGACGCCCTACGAGGTGCTGCGCTAGCGGTACTCGGAGGTCTGCTTCCTCTACACGACCTTGAGGTCGGCTTCGTCGGTCTTCATCGACAACGTTTGTGCGGGAACGTAATCCCCGCTTTCGGTCTACAAGGGTACGCATTCCGTGAAGGGGATCGTGTGCAGAAAACAAAATTTTTCCTAGCAACGATATCCTTAAACTAGCCAAGATCTACACTATGCAGATATAGTAGTACGGCGGAGATCGGAATACATACCCTCGTAGACCGAATAGCGGGGATTACGCTCCCGCACAAGCGTTGACTACGAAGACGACGTAGCCGACCTCTAGGTCACGGAGAACTCGGCACGACGAAGATGACCCCGAGGTCGGGTGGAGGAAGTAGGCCTCCGAGTACCGCTAGCGCAGCACCTCGCAGGGCGTCACACACATACGATGGAGACGACGGCCTCCGAAGCTCCAGTCCAAGACGAGCAGCGGAAGACTTGGACCGGAACACCAGCAGCGCGGCAGCGGGCTATGGTGGAAGAGATTACCCTCCTCTACTCGGCGCGGCTCCGACAAGGGAACCACGAGATCGAGAGAGAAATTAGCGAATTAATTGGTGAATTAAAAGGCCAGGGGTGCCCCTTCTTATATAGGCTCCCGGGGGGAGCCAACCTCCCTAGCCAGGCAATGTGGGACTATCCCACAGCCATGGTGCGGCTAGGGATGGTGCGCCGGCCCTAGGTGGGCCCCATTTGGCCCGCCTAGGCTGGCCAAGCCTCCCCCACAAAATTCCCTGCGACGTAATTTGTGGAACTCTTCTCACAAGTCTTCCAATGATATGCCAACTAACTCAAATCTTTATTCCTCGATATGCATCGCGGGAATTTGATTTTCTTGTTAAGTTTATTTCCTACTTCATTCTGGAGTTGTTTGATTGAATCAAAATTTCCAGGCCAACATTCCCCGAGTGGATATCCATATATATATTCGAATGTTCATGAAGTCTATGAAATAAATACTTCCACTACACGTTAAAGTACTTCATTGATTCACATACACCCATATGCATGATTCTCAACAAGCTATACTCAAAACGTTCAGTGAAGTTCACGAAATAAAGGTCTCCACTACCCGTCAATTACTTTATTGAACCACATACATCTCCATGTATGACTATCAATAAGTTATATGCCCGTTTTCCGAAAACGGTGTCACAGTTATTTTGCAAGTGTCAAAAGATCAAATCTTAGGACTTGTAGGTCCATCCTGTGTGGAGCTAATGCATATAACATTGACATGACTAAACGGTAGTGCCACACATATGTGGTGTCTTTATTAAGTTTGTATCCTTTGGCATTAATATTATGAATGTGGGAGCTTCTACCATCTAAATTCAAATCGGCATATGATCATTACTTCATAAATATAGGACACCAATTTGTCACTATCATGTTTGAACAAGTGTCTCGCTAGAGGAGACACACTTGTAACGATCATACTAACAGGCGATCATAAAGAATTTACCCAAATGGTAGATCTAGAGGGAGAGTGTCTATGGCCATCACAACAACTTGATTGCCATTATCAACACGCAATGTCGCCTCATCCTTTCAAGCTACTCAAGCAGTAAACCTGGTTTTCACAAAACATGACTAGTTCAAAACTTAGTCACTACTGCGAGTACTTGCTTAGCTAAAACATTCATAACATGTATATCATATATACACCATCATCATTGATGACTTCCGGCGATCTGTTTCATTTTCTTGATACTTCCACCGTAATCAAGAACCATGAAGGTGAACGATTCCCCTTGCATGACATAGTCTATGACAGAGGATTTGCACTTGGCAACGATGTCTGTCATCCAGTGATTGAGCTGAGCGAGGCGTCTCAATGTTCATTAATCATGAACATATGTCATTAAGTATGACCGCCACGCGCTCCCTCAATGTGTGTATTCTCTTCCATCTTGGTTGAGAATACAATCAGTCAACGTACTGATAAACTTCATCAACCCAACGTTTGGGGTACCCCGAGTTTAGCGACCATATCATATGTTCGCGATATAAAAACTCGTACCCACCGTTGGTTCTTTATGGAAGAGATCATAGCATACACTGGACTATGATGATATCATCCGCACAAAATCCGATAATCAAAATTATCTTTTGTTAGCGGAATCTCCGGGTTTATCTCCTAGCGGGTATTGTAACACAAAGAGCTAACGGTTTAAAGGAGTATCCTCAAACTAAAGTATAAAACTATGAAGTTTGGACCCAACCTTTTAAGTTTCTCAATCGCAGGAATGCGCCTAATTTGAAAAGATGCTATCATAATGGTTAATATCTACAAAGGTTTGCAAAACGGACTCTTTTCATTATATTCTGAGTTCTAGTATTTTAGAAAATAACTATCCGAACTCCCACTCAAACGAACATCCCTCCTGGTCGTTTAAGCGATTACACAACCCCCATCCATTGCACCACCCCTCATCATCAGAGCCGGCGGCACAACTTCAAGAGTAGACAAAAGTCCGCCACACCAATTTTGTGACTCGTGCTCGACCTTTTGGTCTCCCTGTTCCGAGGCCATATTTCTGAATATGCTAGGCTCGCCACCAAAAACCTCCACGCTGACGCTTGTGCAACATGGCTTACACCCACTGTATGCGAACGACGAGATTTCTGACACCCGATCATCACGGCCTGCCTCATAACGTAGAACTTTCTTGGTGGTGCGCGTTGGAGGCAGAACACTAGTGGTATTTTGAAGGGATCATCTTATATAGCTACCGCCGTGTAACTAATGTATACTGTACACACAATCACACAATATAAGATGCACACAAAACATCAAATGTAATGCAATGTGATATAGTCCATTGCGCCATGGTCTTCTTGGCGCCCGCAGTTTATAAACAATTTAATAAACCTACCTTGACCATATCACATAGCCCCTGCAAAATAAAGTTAGATGCTTCTACTTTATCTTTTGCATATTTTACGTGGCTCGGGGCTTTCGTAAATAGAACCGCTTCATACCTACGAACCTTATGACCACAACAACGATCCAATAATTGCATGTTTAAGCATCCCTTTCGGGCCCTCCATTGAAAAAGCAAAGCCAACTAAAGAGAGAGAAACAGGCACCCGCCAGCCACAGATACGGTACAAGCCGTATGTCAGTAGTGGAACTAGTCTCGCGTAAGCGTACGCGTAAAGTCGGTCCGGGCCGCTTCATCAACTCGATGCCGCTGGAATCACAAGTGTACGCTAGAGGGTAGCAAATAACAGGAACGGTGCCCCCGTGCAGAACACGGGTTCTAACAACGTACAGCTATATCTACGATAGATCGGCTCTGATACCACTGAAGGGGATCGTGTGCAGAAAACAAAATTTTTCCTAGCAACTATATCCTTAAACTAGCCAAGATCTACACTATGCAGATATAGTAGTACCGCGGAGATCCGAATACATACCCTCGTAGACCGAATAGCGGGGATTACGCTCCCGCACAAGCGTTGACGACGAAGACGATGTAGCCGACCTCTAGGTCGCGGAGAACTCGGCACGACGAAGATGACCCCGAGGTCGGGTGGAGGAAGTAGGCCTCCGAGTACCGCTAGCGAAGCACCTCACAGGGCGTCACACACATACGGTGGAGACGACGGCCTCCGAAGCTCCAGTCCAGGACGAGCAGCGGAAGACTTGGACCGGAACACCAGCAGCGCGGCAGCGGGCTATGGTGGAAGAGATTCCCCTCCTCTACTCGGCGCGGCTCCGACAAGGGAACCACGAGATCGAGAGAGAAATTAGGGAATTAATTGGTGAATTAAAAGGCCAGGGGTGCCCCTTCTTATATAGGCTCCCGGGGGGAGCCAACCTCCCTAGCCAGGCAATGTGGGACTATCCCACAGCCATGGTGCGGCTAGGGATGGTGCGCCGGCCCTAGGTGGGCCCCATTTGGCCCACCTAGGCCGGCCAAGCCTCCCCCACAAAATTCCCTTGAGGGTTTTCCCCCCCATGGGCCTTCTTTCGACCAGAAGGCCCATTTAGGGAAATCAGCCTAAATAAATTCGAAAATAAATATATAAAATCATATTTGCATATTAATTACACTAATTAATATCAAACATAATATATATAATTTTTCCTAGCTCCGAAAACTCTTTCGGCGCTGCCCGATCTCCATCGGACCCCTCCCGGGACGCCCCCGGTGATCTCTTTACTTTCCGGTTGTCTTGTCGAAACCCCTTAAGTGTGTTACCCTAGCGGTTCGATATAATAACAGGTAAGATCAAGACTCCTCTATGATCGTCGACTAACTCGTAGGCCTGGACCCCATGAATTAATCCCTGTGATATAACGAATGACTTTCATCTATCAAACCTGGACGTATAGTCTTAAACCCTTTGTCATGTCGATACTTAGCGTGTCTGAGCATCATTCTCAGATATCTCCATACCTAGCATGATCTCGTTACCGACATCGCTATCTTCTACTCGTCTATGATATTATGTCAGCTGGTGACCTAGTCACATGTTTGCAAACTCATTTGACATAATCTCACCGAGTGGGCCCTAGAGTATCTATCCGGCTATGCGGACTGACAAATCCCGCTATTGACCCCTCGTCTCAACTACTCCTTTCCGATACCCAAAAGTATCACCGTTATTGTCACACTAGATAAGATATGACGTTTGGTGCGATCAAAGTATCTTTCAGGGATAACAATAAGACTTGATCTCACGGTCTTAAGGCGTAATGACTATGTCCTACAAATACTGGGTATGTCCATCACATCGTTACACCTAACGATATGACTTCCATTGCCGACCGGCGCCATGCCCTATGATCGGAAAACCTCGATCATCAATCGCGCAACGAAACTAGTCTTAATAGAGGCTACTAGGGACCTGGTTGTTTATCTACCACACCTGTATTAATATTTTCGCTTAATACAGTTATAGCATGGTATAAAACATATAATGAACGATTGGGATATTGCCAATAAACTATGTTTATTAAGTGCCTCTAGGCATATTCCCTTCATTCCGATCTCCGTTCGTACTACTATATCTGCATAGAATAGATCTTGGCATGCTTTTAGGATATCGTTGGTAGGAAATTTTTGTTTTCTGCTTACGATCCCCTTCAGTGGTGCCCATTTTTTTATGTATTTTTTAGTTTTAGGCAAGCGGAAAGTAAGTTGTCTATATCTGAACTAAATGATACAAGTGCTAGACAACAAGAAAACTAAGCAAGAACGATAAGTAGTAAAACAATAAAGGAGAGTGAGTGGAACGAGATAACCAAAGAAGAACTCGGAGACGGCGATTTTATCCTTAGTTTCACCAAATAGGTGTACGTCTCGTTGGAGAGGTGTGAGCTACCACAAAGCTAAGCTCAACGCCACAAAGGCCTCACCCTATTCTCCGTGAATTCGACCACAAAGGTACGAACTCACTTTTCCACTAAGGACTCATTTAAGGGCAGAGAAGATCCCGTACAAATTCGTGGAGCACACATCCACAACTGAATTGGGGGCTCCCACAATTACCACAAGAGGTCTTGACCACAAAGGTCTCTAAACCAACAAATACAACCAAGTAACGACCCTAGGTTTCCAAAGGAAAGCCTAGAACTAGATCACTCTTGATAGAGAGGGGGAGATTCTATTTCCTTTGGTGGAGAGCTAGATCTAGGTGTTCTCACTCACTTCCCAAAAGATCAAGCGATTTGGGTGGAGGAGTAGGGAGATCCAAAGCTTCAAAGCTCAGCAACAATGGAGAGGCGGGGTTTCAGAGGCATGCTCTCCCGTCGACCGTGCACGTGGCGGACGGGATGGGATCAGCGAAGGCAGCAACATCGAGGAGGAACGATGGTGGCGGCTGTGGGCGGATGATTATGTTTCCAGGTGTGTCTTCGGAGAGGAGCGACCTCTCCTTTTATGCACAGACGCGGGAGACAAAGGGTCCAGCCGAAACGCACGTAATGAATGATCGTTAAGACTGCAAACGCACGTACTTAAGAGCACTTAAGACACGATGTTTCTACTAGCAATCAATCTCCATTACCGCAGAACGTTTCGTGACCGTTGACACTTTATTCATGCGTGACAAAAACAATACATCGGCTCGGCGAGATTCCCGCAACCCGTGTCACGTCATGACGTGACGAGGCGAGGCGTGGCGAGGCGGGCGGCGAGGAGGAGGAGCGCGCGTGTGGTACACAACCATTCTTCTCATACCTCATACCAACTTATACTAGTAGTAGAGTGACTCAGTATATAAGCTGATGCACATCTCATCCAACTGGCAGTATGGGACTAAACTCCCACCACATGCCATGACAACATGGGCCTTAGGGATTTTCAGGAATTTATAATGGGCTAAAAGGCCCAATATTTCAGCAATCCCCCACCAGATCCCAAAGACCCATGAAGTTGTCATCCGCTCCAAACACTATTTTGATATACCAGTATTTTTAGTAGAGACCTGTTAAGGTTGAACTCCACTTAGAGCAATTAGCTACACTCCTTTACAACTGACAATGGACTAGGACTTGAATTGTCAGTTTGGCGTAAACTAGCTTCACTAACTGTCTTATCAGTACTAGGCTGCCAAAGGCTGACCCCTCGGGTGAAACATATTAGTCACCCCAGCCTATTCATAAACTTACTAGAGATCACCCTAATCTCATAGACTCTGACCAGCAGTCCGGTTCATATAGGTGTGTTCCTCCAAAGATCACTCTCTAGGATAGCGTCTTGCTTATGCAAAGCTTTGGAACACATTAAGACATACGTCAACCTGCCATACAGTTACCGAGAGTATTGCATCTCCAACGGAGTGGGTTAGTAAAGGTTTTACTCTGTTCAGTTAACCACTAGCTTGTATTCCCAGGTTCTAATTCACGGGATCTCCGATCACATAGGTTGGGTTACTACCATGGCAACTCTAGATGATACAAGTGCTAGACAACAAGTAAACTAAGCAAGAACGATAAGTAGTAAAACAATAATGGAGAGTGAGTGGAACAAGATAATCAAAGAAGAACTCGGAGACGGCGATTTTATCCCGAGTTCCACCACATAGGTGTACGTCTCGTTGGAGAGGTGTGAGCTACCACAAATGTAAGCTCAACGCCACAAAGGACTCACCCTATTCTCCGTGAACTCGACCACAAATGTACGAGCTCACTTTTCCACTAAGAACTCCTTTAAGGGCGGAGAAGATCCTGTACAAATTCGTGTGGCACACTGAAAGTGCATTCTATGTACTCCCAGGTTTTGGTGACTAATGACAACACAAAAAGTATTCTAATGTTTGTGATGAAGCATGCAGGCTCTTTTACAGGTGGACTGATAAAGAGGAACACTTAGTTTGCCTAAGTTTCAATTCAACTACACTTGGTCCTTCCTCAGGATTTCAGTCAGAAAATTTCCGGGGCTCGGAGATTTCCAGTCCCCAGACCGGAGATTTCCGAGCCGTCCTTATTTTTCACTAAGTCTGAATTAAAATGCGTACTGACTCCAACTCTAGCTGAGCCGGAAATCCTCCCGGAGATTTCCGGCGCTCGGAGATTTCCGAGCCCCAGTCCGGAGATCTCCGAGTGACAGAGGGATTTCGACCAAGTCCAGAACTCAAATTGCGTACTGACTCCAAAACAGTTTTAGCCGGAAATCCTCCCGGAGATTTCCGGCGCACGGAGATTTCCGAGCCCCAATCCGGAGATCTCCGAGTGACAGAGGATTTTCGACCAAGTCAAGAAGCCCAACCAGTACTGATCCAGTTTCATGCTCAGCCGGAAATTGCACCGGAAATTTCCTGGGTCCGGAGATCTCCGGTCCTCAACCCGGAGATTTCCGGGCTGGCGCTGTGCAACGGGCAGATTTTGGGGAGGGGTATAAATACCCCTCCACCTACCTCCAACATTTTAAGCTTCCAGATTTTCTCTCTCCTCCATTGGTGCTGAAGCTCGTTTCTCCCGGATCTCCCAATCTAGCCACTCAAATTCGTTACTTGGGGATCTGAGGGAGAAGCCACCGATCTACATATCCACCGAAGCGATTTGACTTTCCCCCTCTATTTCTTGAGGGGCAACGAATCTAGGGTTCCTTTGTGGATAGCTAGGTTCAACCTTGTGTATTTTGATCCTTTGTGGATTCCTTTGTGTAAGTGACCTGTTGTGGTCGTTGTGAGAGCCCCCAATTCAGTTGTGGGTGTGTGCCTCACGAATTTGTACGGGACCTTCTCCGCCCTTAAAGGAGTCCTTAGTGGAAGTGTGGATTCGCACCTTTGTGGTCGAATTCACAGGAGAATAGGGTGAGGCCTTTGTGGCGTTGAGCAAACCTTTGTGGTAGCTCACACCTCTCCAACGAGACGTACACCTATGTGGTGGAACTCGGGATAAAATCTTGGTCTTCGAGTTCCTACGTTTGTTTCGTTCCACTCTCCTTTACCGCATCTTTATTTCCTGTACTTGCTTAGCTTCCTTGTAGTTTGTCACTTGTGTCACCTAGTTGCACATCTAGACAACTTACTTTCCGCTTGCCTAAAACTAAAAAAGACATAAAAATTGGTCACCACCTATTCACCCCCCCTCTAGGTGGTCAACTGCCGTTCAATTGGAATCAGAGCCAGGTTGTCTCTTAAAAGCTTCACCGCTTGAGACCAACCTTGGACAATGCAAGTTGACCCAAAAGAGGGTTCCGAAACGGACGCCGCGACTTTGGCGGCAATGCAAGAGAAAGGTGCCACTATGGCCGATATCAAGTCTTTGGAAACAAAGTTGACATCGTCCATACAAACCGAGTTCAAGAAGTTTCATGATATGCTTGAGTCTCTCAAGACATCTAAAGAAACCTCTCTTGCATTGCCCTCAAAGCCTCCGGTGCTTCCGGGCATTACTCTTGATGTGGACCCCGAATTGATAAAGGGAAAGCAATTGCCTTTGGATGGGAAGGGTGATGCTAGTAGTTCCTCAACCCATCAAAACACTCCATCATCCAATGATGAAGTGCCTAAAGGCTACAACGCCACTCCTCCCCCATCCCAATACCATACCCCCGATCCCATTATTCCTCACCCGCAAGTTTCTCATAGGGGTGATCCCCCGTTGCTTAAAGACTATACCTTTTCTCAATGGCAATACATGATGAAGTCTCATGTTTGCAGCTCTTCAATCGAGTTGTGGCGCATCATTCAAGTTGGATACAAGCCGCATGATCCGACCAACCTAACAAGAAGAGAAGTGGTGGAGGCTCAACTTCATGCCACCGCTCTCTACATGATCCAAAAGGCGGTTGGGAACAAGGACATGGCTCGCATCCAACATCTCACCACCGCCAAGGAGACATGGGATGGTCTATCCGAGTTGTTCGTTGGAAATGATAGCATGAGAAGGAGCCGCTATGACTCTTTGAGCAATGAAGCCGAGGGCTTTTTCAAGCTTGATGGTGAAGACCATGAGATGATGTATCAAAGATTGGTGACCATAGCCACAAGCTTTCGAGAAGTGGGTGCCTCTCATATTGATGATGCTTGGATCAAAAGGAAGTATGTTAGCTCTATGATGGCTTGTGAGCCTACCGACGTCAAGAGTCTTCAAGGAAGACACAACTATCATCTCATGACATCTAATGAGGTTATGCAAGAGATGGCCGCATACAAGGTGGCCACTAAGAATGCTCAAGATGCAAGGGCAAGGGCTCTTGGAATGCAAAGAGGTACAACCAACCTTGCTTTGAAGGCTACCGTTGAGGAAGACAACGATGATGATGATCTTGGAAGCTTTTCCGCCATGTCCGAGGAAGCACTCAAGATTGCTTACAATGACCATCTCGCTCTTGCGGCTCGCACCTTTTGGAACAATCCCTCAAGAGGCAAGATGCGTTTTGACAAGAATGCACCTCAAGCCGATAGGGTCTCACCCTCCAAGTCAAGGACATGTTACAATTGTCAAGACAAGTTCCATTTCGTTGCCGAGTGCCCTTATGAGAAAAGAGAAGAGCATGGTGGACGTCTAGTGCTCAAGGACAAAACCAAGATGCCTCCCAAGAAGGCCTATGGAAAGAAGAGGCCTTTTAACAAGAAGCCTCGCATCATGTTGTTGACTCAAGAGGAGTGTCCCACCGATGATGAAGAGTCGGAGGAAGAAACGCCAAATGAAGTGGCGACCCTTGCCACCACCTCGACAACTACCATCTCTCCATCAACGACAAGAACTCCTTCAACTACGACAAGCTCTTCATCGTCTCTATTCACATCTCCTAATGAGAACTCCATCACCAAGAGCTCAAAGTGTCTTATGGCAAAGGCATCGGAGGTACCTTCATCCTCCTCCTCTCTCATGAATGAAATGAATGAGCTTGATGATGCCTCTAGCTTTCAAATCAAGCAAGAGCTTGTGGCGTTCGACTCCTTTATCACTAACTTGCAAGGTGATAGCAAGAAACATGTTGGTGCCCTCATGGTTCGAATTGGTGAGCTAGAGCATCTCAATGAAGAGAAGGGTAAGATAGAAAGAGAAGACGCTATTTCTCTATCTTATTTGAAGTCCTCTCTTGAGGAGATTGAAGAGTCTCATGCTCGTCTTGAGGAGCAACTTGAAACTATTGAGGAAACTCATAACTCCTCACATGCTAAGCTCATTAAGGATCGTGATATGTACTTTGCTAAATTCAAGGTGCCTCAACAAGATAAAGCCGAATTTGCGGTTGGGCATGTTCGACTCATTGAGGACATGGAGAAGCTCGTCATAGCTCACAAAGCTTTGGAGAGTGAACATGCTCTTCTAAAAGAGTCGTATGCCCAACTTCAAACTCGGCTAACTAACCTTGATTCTCTTAGCATCTCTACCTCTAAGTGTTCTTGTGATAATGCTAATCTTGTGAAGGAGAATGCTAGGTTGAAGAGTGAGATGACTAAGGCCGCCACATCCAAGATCATCCTTCTTAAAGGTAAACAAGTTGTTGAGACTCCCATCGTGGATCCTCACACTCGACAAGGAAAGGAAGGTCTTGGATATGTGCCTCCCATCAAGATGAATGCCAAGAAGGGCATTCCCAAGAGCATCAACCCCATCCAAGCCAAGAAGGCCGACTCCATTCAATCCAAGGAAGGTCTTGCGAGTAGGAATGTCACAAGGGGCAAGCCTACTCGTAAAGATCACGTCGGGGACAACAACCCTAACTATGCTTTATATGTCTATTATTATGGGAATGTTTGTGCTCGTTACATTGGACCCTACTATGGTTTTATTTCATATGCTATTTGGGTTCCTAAATCTCTTGTCGCTAACCATAAAGCACCCATTGTGAAGCAATGGGTTGCTAAATGCAAGAATTAATCTCTTGTAGGATCTTGCTCCCGGTGGTTCAAAATGGATAATTGATAGTGGATGTACAAGTCATATGACCGGGAGCAAAGAACTTGTTACGGAGTTGAAACCTAATGAAGATCAAGTAACCGTAACTTTTGGTGACTTATCAAGGTCTAAGGTAACCGGGTTTGGCAAAGTGGTAGTTGCCCCCGACATTTCTCTAGTCAATGTCATGCTTGTTGAATCTCTTGGCTATAATTTGTTATCGGTTCGTGCCTTAACAAAGATGGGGATCTCTCCCTTCTTTGATAAGGACATTGTGGTCCTCTTGTGGAGCAAGTCGCTAAGAGTGGCTTTCGTGGGACACGTGGAGCATGAGCTCTACGTGGTGGACTTCTCCGGAGCCACCACTTCTCAAGCCATGTGTCTCTTCGGAAAAGCCGACGTGGGTTGGCTTTGTCATCGCCGACTAGCTCACGTAAACATGCGTACTTTGCAAAGTCTTCACAAGGGTGGCCACATCCTTGGACTAAAAGATCATGTTTCCTTTTCAAGGGATCGAATTTGTAGAGCTTGTGTGGAAGGCAAGATGCATGATATTCCTCATCCAAGAAAGACCATCATATCGTCATCCCGGATTTTGGAGCTCCTTCATGTTGATCTATTTGGACCAATTCCGAAGATAAGTCTTGGTGGCAAGAAATATTGCCTCAGGATTGTTGATGACTATTCAAGGTATACTTGGGTCTATTTCTTCAAGACCAAGGATGAAACTCAACAAGTCTTCATCGACTTCTCAAAGGAAGTTCAACGCCAACATGACGTTCCCATTTTGGTTATTCGGAGTGACAATGGGTCGGAATTCAAGAACTACACTCTTAACGACTTTCTTAGTGAAGAAGGCATTCGTCATCAATATTCCGCTGCTTACACTCCTCAACAAAATGGCGTTGCCGAAAGAAAGAACCGGACTCTCATCGACATGGCGAGATCTATGTTGGCGGAGTTCAAGTCTCCCATCAACTTTTGGGCGGAGCCTATTTCCACCGCATGTCACTCATCTAATCGCCTCTACTTCCGCAAGGGATTGAAGAAGACTCCATATGAGATCCTCACCGGCAATAAACCCAACATTGGCTACTTCCGAGTGTTTGGATGTAAGTGCTATTATCTCGTCAAGGGTGTCCGGTTGGGTAAGTTTCACTCTAAGTCTCTTGAGGGGATTTTTGTCGGTTATGGAAGCGAGTCCCACACTTATAGAGTCTTTGATAAATCCTCCCGGATTATCATAGAGTCTTGTAGTGTGGAATTCGATGAAAATGATGGCTCCCAAGTGGAGCAAGTTGGTGTTTGTGATGTAGGTGATGAACAACCTTTTGATGCTATTAAGAAGATGGGAGTGGGCTTTCTACGCCCAATTGATGTCCATCAAAAAGTTGTTCAAGATGATTCAAGTTCTCCCATCAAGGAAACCTCACCATCACAAGAACCTCAAGGTGGCTCACTCATAGAAAATGATGATTCCCTTCAAGATCAATCTCAAGATCCTCCTCAACAAGGGCATGTTATTTCTCCTCAAGATGAAGCTCATGATGAATTTCAACAAGATCTTCATCAACAAAAAGATCATGCCTCCTCCACCAAGATTATCGAAGCCAGCTCCACTTCTCCAAGTTCTACTCAAGGGCAAGATCATCCTTCTACACCTCATGAAGAGACTTCTCATGATGATCAAGGCCCTCAAGAAGGTCAAGACGAGGATCCAAAGGATCAAGATGGTCAAGAAATTGTCCCCACCACAAGGGCGGCAATTGAAACTCGTCGTCAAGCTCGCTTTGCAAAGTCTTTGGAACTTAGAGCTTTATCTCTCGACAAGGTCATTGGTGATATTCGAGCAAGGGTCTCCACACGAAGTCAATTAGCTCACTTTAGTGAGCATCAAGCACACATTTCCATGGTCGAGACCAAGAAAGTCTTTGATTCTCTTGAAGATCCCGATTGGCTAGGGGCTATGCATGAAGAACTTAACAACTTCGAGCGCAACAAAGTGTGGCGTCTAGTTGAGAAGCCTAAAGATTGCCGCAACGTTATTGGCACTAAGTGGATCTTCAAGAACAAGCAAGATGAACATGGTATCGTTGTGAGGAACAAGACGCAATTGGTGGCTCAAGGTTTTTCTCAAGTCGAAGGCATCGATTTTGGAGAAACTTTCGCGCCGGTCGCAAGACTCGAATTAATACGTATTCTCATCGCTTTTGCTTCTCACCATGGTTTCAAATTGCAACAAATGGATGTAAAATCTGCTTTTCTTAATGGTCCATTGCAAGAACTTGTTTATGTTAAACAACCCCCGGGCTTTGAAAACCCCAACCATCCTCACCACGTCTATGTCTTGGACAAAGCTCTCTATGGCCTTAAACAAGCCCCTCGTGCATGGTACGAGCACTTGAGAGAGTTCTTGGTAGACCGTGGATTTGAGGTTGGGGTAATCGATCCCACTCTTTTCACTAAATAGGTTAATGGTGAACTCTTCATTTGTCAATTATATGTCGACGGCATTATCTTCGGTTCTACTAACCGTGTGTTCAATGATGAGTTTTCTAAGCTAATGACCGACAAGTTCGAGATGTCCATGATGGGTGAACTCAAGTTCTTTCTTGGCTTTGAGATAAAGCAATTGAGGGAAGGGATTTCATTTGTCAAGCCAAGTATATTCAAGAGATGATCAAGAAATTCAAATTGCTTGGACTTAACGGTGTGACGACTCCTATGCAAACCAAGCGCCACCTCCAACTCAACCCCGACGGTAAAGAGGTAGACCAAAAGGAGTATCGTTCTATGATTGGGTCTCTTCTTTATTTGTGTGCCTCTAGGCCCGATATCATTTTAAGCGTGGGAGTGTGTGCCCGTTATCAAGCCGCGCCTAAGGAAAGTCATTTGATGGCCGTAAAGAGAATCTTCAGATATTTGGTTCATACCCCTTGCTTTGGGTTGTGGTATCCCAAAGATGGCACCTTGTCTCTTTGTGGATATACTGACTCCGATTGGGCGGGTGACATTGATGATAGAAAGTCCACATCCGGAACGTGTCAATTTGTTGGAAGATCTTTGGTGAGTTGGTCCTCAAAGAAACAAAATTGCATCTCATTATCCACGGCGGAGGCCGAGTATGTTGCTGCCGCAAGCGGATGTACTCAACTTCTTTGGATGCGGCAAACTTTAAAGGATTACGGTGTCCTATTGGACAAAGTGCCGCTTTTATGTGACAATGAGAGTGCCATCAAAATTGCATACAATCCGGTGCAACATTCAAGGACCAAGCACATTGAGATTCGTCATCACTTCATCCGCGATCACGTGGCACGAGGTGATATTGATCTATCATATGTTGGTACAAGGGATCAATTGGCGGATATCTTCACGAAGCCCCTTGATGAAGCCCGCTTTTGCTACTTGAGGAATGAGCTCAATATCATAGATTCTCGGGCCTTGGCTTGAACTCCGTACACACACTCCAACGTTTAAGGCTTTATAAGACCTAGAGGTACGCATGGACTTAGGGGAGTGTTTTCCTAATACATTGGACTCTTCCTCCCCCTATTATGCATATAGTGACATATCATTGCTAAAACTTCAAATTGAATCTAATTTGTGAGCTTCAATGTTGAGATGTAGTTATGGACCCAAGATATATCTTCGCGGCACCATGCTACAACTCATACACGGTGGCCTCGGCCACCAACACTCTTTCTCTTTGGATTCTATTTGGTTTTATTCTTTAATTCTCACTTGCATTGTCTTTGGTTCTTTTGGGAAAACACACTCTTGTTGGTCTTCTCTTGTGTTGTATGGTTTTTGCAACTTGAGTGTGTCTTCTTTTCAGTTTGAGTGTCTATCCTAAGCCTTTCACTATCCTGTAAACATGCTTTTCCCCACTCATGTCCCCTTTTGGTTTCTTGTTCCTGGAGTTTTTGGGTTTGAACGGAAATCTCCGAGCCTTACTCGGAAATCTCCGGGCCACTAGAGAATTTCGAGACTAAGTCCATTCAAAAATCAGCACTGACCTGTGATGATTTTTGACCGGAAATAGTCCCGGAAATTTCCGGTGTCCGGACATTTCCGGGCCTAGACTCGAAAATCTCCGGCCCCTGCGATTTTCAGCACCTAAGTCCTTTTTCAATTTCGGCACTGACCTCAGGCGAAGCTGAATCGGAATTAGAGCCGGAAATCTCCGGTCCGATGTCCGGAATTCTCCGAGTGTGCCAAAAGTTTTCCAGGGCTAAGTCCTATCCGGAAATAGCCCCGGAAATCTCCGGCACCCGGAAATCTCCGAGCCTCAGTCCGAAAATTTCCGGTTCAAATTTTTTCCTGCCTATATAAGGGCACGGGTGGACCGGCCGGTTCGGCCAGTTCTTCCACCCCGTGCCCTAACTCTCTCTCTCCTGCGAAAATCTCCATTTTTCCTTTCCTCGCTGCGGGTGGATCGTTCGAGGGTTTCTTGCGTGCTTCGGGGATCCTTTTCTCCTCGTCAAGGGCTTCGTTTCCATCCGCACGCTTTTCGCAATGTCCTCCGGTAACTCCTCTTATTTCAAATCTAGGATGAAACTTGTTTTCGTTTAACCTAGCAGATTTAGGAGGTTGTTGGTTGTTTCCTTTGGTAGAATTGCTCCCCTAGGCATGTTCTACCTTCCACATGCACAGATCTGTTTTTCATCCATAGATTTTGTTCAGATCTATCAAAATTTCGTGCAGACCGGAAATTTCCGGTCCTTACTCGGAAATCTCCGGACCCCGGAGATCTCCGAGTCAGACCCGGAAATCTCCGGCCTGCTCAGAATCAAAACAGCTAAGTCCAGAAACTGTGTTTGTCAAAACTTTTCTAGTATGTTCCTTTTTCAATCTTGGACATGAGTGCTTACCCCATATGCTTTCCATCCACTCTATGCTGTGTATCTGCAGGTTCCAACCCTCGTGGCCGCTTCAAGCAAATGGCTACTCGCGGAAGAGCCAAACCAGTTCACTCACGCCCTCCCAGTGGGTCCTCAAGTGAAGACAACTCACAAACTGAGACCTCGGCCATCCTCAGGAAACCTATTGGTGCTAACAAGAAGAAGAAGACCGAGCTCCGTCTTGAAGACTTCAACAAAGGCAGTTTTCGCAAGTGGTGAAGTGACCTCTCCTATGATGTGGAGTCTGATGATCCCACATACTTTTGCACTGAGATGGCATGGATCTACAGGGAAGTCTATCAGAAGTTCTCTATTGACAAGCCAATCTGCCCCATGAAGTGGATTGACTTTGATAAATTAATGAAGAAGGCCGATTATTTTGGTGGTGCTGTGAAGGTTTGTGGACTTCTGGGTTTGGAGCCATTGATGAGAACTGAGTGCAACTACAGCGTCTCTCTTATCCATCAGTTCTATGCCACTGTGGTGTTTGACTCCTCAGAGGATATTGGGATGACTTAGATGTCTGGCAGGCAGCGCTTGACTTCCTCTTTCAGAGAGTTTGCTCAGATTCTTGGATGTCCTTTCCGTGGTCTTTCTACTGCAGCTGGTGCCCGCATGCATGTCCATGGCGTGTCTTACAACAAACACGTCATGACTGATCTTTACAAGCCCGGAGGGAGGATTGGCTCTCAGAATGGCCTCCTCCCCACTTATGATATCCTGCTTCGCATGTTCCGTTGGACCATTGCTCCCATTGCCGGCAATGCAGATAATATTGCCGGGGCTCTAGTAAACCTGATGGCCAAAGCTCATGATGCCTATCTTGGGGAGTATGCGGTTGAGCAGGAGGTCTATAAGGTGGATGTCATGGACTTTATTTTCCAGGAGATGTCACTAGCAGTCTTTGAGAGGAAAGTTCCTCCATATGCTCCTTATATAATGTTGCTCATCAAGAGCCTCAACAAGCTTTCTGAGCAAGACGGTGATGACTTTGATGCAGCCTTTGCCACTCAGCCTCACAAGCCAGCCCTGCTTCTCCAGAAATCTGCTCACTTGGTTCAACAACAAGCCACCATGCATGAGATCAATGAGGATGACATTTTTGGTGGTCCATCTCGGGTTCCCTCCAATCCCAACATCAAGAAAGCTGCCAAGAAAAGTCGCCCCTGGGTAGTTCGAGCAATTGAGAAAATCATGAACATGAACTGTTGCATTCACAGTGAGAACTACTCCATCTACTCTCAGAACCATCGCATTATGCAGCGCCAAGAAGCAATGATGGCTCACTTGAAGATGCCTGCTCCGAAGCAACCTTTGAAGCCTCGGGTTCCCTTCAAGGATTGGAATGCAGATGGTCTCACATTTAATTGGGATGATGCTGTGCCAGAGGACAGCGATCTTGAGAATGCTGACACTGAGGAGGAGGAGGAAGATGATCAGGACGCGGGTTCCGACTCTTGAGTCATGGGACGTTAGTGGAACCTCCTCCCTTTTTGGTATCTTGATGCCAAAGGGGGAGAAGTATCTCTAGGACTCTCGGGATTTGCATGGGCTAGGAGCATTTCTTTCTTTTCGTTTTGCTTCCTTCAGTGCTCCTTTATTTCGTGACTGTTTTTGTTCGTCATGTGTGTGAGACATGAGTAATGTTAAATTCTCTATTGTAATAACTCTTTATCTAAGTTTGTTGCTTCTATTGTGTTTGTGTGTGTTTTGTAAAATCTAGGGGGAGTGTTGATCCTAAGGAATGTGCACTTTGTATTCCAAAGACATTCTTAAATAGTGCACTCACTTAGGTGGAGCTCTGTCTATATTTTGCAAATCCATTCGTTTTTTGTGTTGTCATCATTCGCCAAAAAGGGGGAGATTGAAAGTGCATTCTATGTACTCCCAGGTTTTGGTGACTAATAACAACACAAAAAGTATTCTAATGTTTTTGATGAAGCATGTAGGCTCTTTTACAGGTAGACTGATAAAGAGGAACACTTAGTTTGCCTAAGTTTCAATTCAACTACACTTGGTCCTTCCTCAGGATTTCAGTCAGAAAATTTCCGGGGCTCGGAGATTTCCGGTCCCCAGACCGGAGATTTCCGAGCCGTCCTTATTTTTCACTAAGTCTGAATTAAAATGCGTACTGACTCCAACTCTAGCTGAGCCGGAAATAATCCTGGAGATTTCCGGCGCTCGGAGATTTCCGAGCCCCAGTCCGGAGATCTCCGAGTGACAGAGGGATTTCGACCAAGTCCAGAACTCAAATTGCGTACTGACTCCAAAACAGTTTTAGCCGGAAATCCTCCCGGAGATTTCCGGCGCTCGGAGATTTCCGAGCCCCAATCCGGAAATCTCCGAGTGACAGAGGATTTTCGACCAAGTCAAGAAGCCCAACCAGTACTGATCCAGTTTCATGCTCAGTCGGAAATTGCACCGGAAATTTCCGGGGTCCGGAGATCTCCGGTCCTCAACCCGGAGATTTCCGGGCTGGCGGTTGTGCAACGGGCAGATTTTGGGGAGGGGTATAAATACCCCTCCACCTACCTCCAGCATTTTAAGCTTCCAGATTTTCTCTCTCCTCCATTTGTGCTGAAGCTCGTTTCTCCCGGATCTCCCAATCTAGCCACTCAAATCCGTTGATACTTGGGGATCTGAGGGAGAAGCCACCGATCTACATCTCCACCGAAGCGATTTGACTTTCCCCCTCTATTTCTTGAGGGGCAACGAATCTAGGGTCCCTTTGTGGATAGCTAGGTTCAACCTTGTGTATTTTGATCCTTTGTGGATTACTTTGTGGAAGTGACCTGTTGTGGTCGTTGTGAGAGCCCCCAATTCAGTTGTGGGTGTGCGCCTCACGAATTTGTACGGGACCTTCTCCGCCCTTAAAGGAGTCCTTAGTGGAAGTGTGGATTCGCACCTTTGTGGTCGAATTCATAGGAGAATAGGGTGAGGCCTTTATGGCGTTGAGCAAACCTTTGTGGTAGCTCGCACCTCTCCAACGAGACGTACACCTATGTGGTGGAACTCGGGATAAAATCTTGGTCTTCGAGTTCCTACGGTTGTTTCGTTCCACTCTCCTTTACCGCATCTTTATTTCCTGTACTTGCTTAGCTTCCTTGTAGTTTGTCACTTGTGTCACCTAGTTGCACATCTAGACAACTTACTTTCCGCTAGCCTAAAACTGAAAAAGACATAAAAATTGGTCACCACCTATTCACCCCCCCTCTAGGTGGTCAACTGCCGTTCACACACACCCATAACTGAATTGGGGTCTCCCACAATGACCACAAGAGGTCTTGACCACAAAGGTCTCCAAACCAACAAATACAACCAAGTAAGAACCCTAGGTTTTCAAAGGAAAGCCTAGCACTAGATCACTCTTGATAGAGAGGGGGAGATTCTATTTCCTTCGATGGAGAGCTAGATCTAGGTGTTCTACTTCATTTTCCAAAAGATCAAGCGATTTGGGTGGAGAAGTAAAGCTCAGCAACAATGGAGAGACGGGGTTTCGGAGGCCTGCTCTCCCGTCGACCGTGTACGCGGCGGATGGGATGGGATCAACGAAGGCAGCAACAACGAGGAGGAACGATGGTGGCGGCTGTGGGCGGATGATTCTGTTGTTAGGTGTGTCCGCAGAACGTTTCGTGACCGTTGACATTTTATTCCCGCATGACAAAAAGAATACATCGGCTCGGCGAGATTCCCGCAACACGCGACGCGGCGCGGCGTGGCGAGGCGGGCGGAGGAGAGTAGCGCGCGTGTGGTACACAATCATTCTTCTCATACCTCATACCAACTCATACTAGCAGTAGAGTGACTCTATATATAAGCTTATGCACATCTCATCCAACTAGCAGTATGAGACTAAACTCCCACCACATGCCATTGACAACATAGACCTTATGGATTTTCAGGAATTGATAATGGGTAAAAGGCTCAATATTTCAACAACATCTAGACAATATAAACATCAATTAATTTTTTTTAAACGGAGGGTGTAACTAGCTAGTGTTTTTTAACTAACCATCTAGTACTCCATCAGTTTTAAATATAAAATATTTTAGACTTTGTCCACAACATTATGTTTACTCATTTTATAATATGTATCCAAACCATATGTGTAACAACTAAAATATCTTACATTTATACCTAACTTAGGACATGCATACAGCGAGAGAACATAGCTAGGTGAAAAGCGTGAATACACCAACCAGCACTACGGCCGCATGGGGCGAAAACCTACGAAAATCTTGCAACTCTACTCACACAGGTGGGCCAAGCACGGGAGGACGTGACAGCACGGAAGCGTGCTCCTAAAAAAATGCCAAAGTCTAGTAATCCCTATTTTCTCTCATTGTTTTGCCGGATTTTTTTTAGGTTGACCGTCGGAGAGAGGGTAGTATATCTTTCCCGTGAAATGCTGCGCCCTGATTCATCACCGAGTTGGTCCTGCTGATCAGTGGCGGTGGTGGATGGCGTGTGTCACTGTTGTCTTATAGGTTTTGGTCCCACCTGTCTGTTTCTTACAGGTTCGTGTGTGTGTTTTTCTGTTTGTTTCGCGTGGCTAGGTCGGTTCTGAAGGTTCCGCATTCATGTCAGTTCCCGTCACCGCTTTGACTCAACTTCTCTCCCGACTTCATCTCTGATTTTCTGCTTTTTCGCTTGCTCCGCCCGACAGAACGCCGGCAGCCAGGAACGAGCGGTCGCCCGGCCCATCGCCGCTGCTCCTCTCCCTCACCTCCACTACGCCTCCTCCTCCTCTCTCCACGAGCATATTCCTGTCCGCTTGCCGCTTCTGCCTCTGCTCTCATCTCCCTCATCGGTGCCGCCTCCGCGGCCACTGACGCCAAGGTCGTCGCCACGGCCGTGTCGTGCCTCCGCGATGCGCTTGCAGGGGGCAACTGGGCCATGACAAAGGCCGCCGTCGAGGCGCTTCTCTCGCGACCCGCTCCCCCTCTCGGGGCACCACCCGTGCCAGCCCTTCCCCCACTTCGCTCCGCGCCGACACATCGCCTGGGGCGCCGTCTGGCCGCGCGCCGCCATTGCTATCACCGGCTCCGACGAGTTCAACGATGCGGCCAGATGGCGGCCGCCAAAGGAGGGCAAGTATGGGAAGGAGACCGATCTCGCTACGCTCGGGAACCTCTGCGTCGACGTCGTGTAGAGCGTGCCCTGCCTTCCGCGGCGCAGCGGGACAAGCGCCGGGTCTACATGGAGGGCTTGGCCGCCTAACCAGGTCTAGCTCCAGCCCCTTCGCTTGTTGTACTACAGGAACATCTGATTTCTCGCCCAAATCGTTTTGCCGTAGTTGATAATTTAGGGTTATGTGCTGATCAGCCGTTATGGTTTATCGTTGGAATGGGTTAGAATTTACAGGTGACCTTTTTGTTTTCGTTCTAGATGGCATGCTGTGATTGCAAGATTAACAATTAACAATTTTCTTGGTTCATTATATGATGGATGGAGTGGACTGCGAGTTCTGGTGATGTAAAACTATACACATCGCATTTGTCTCCTCTCTCTCTTGACAATTTCATGCCAATGCAGGTGTTGATTGTGCGGGAGTCCATGAACCAGATGATTGAGGCATAGGGAGAGTTCCCAAACATGGAGGAGGACATATTCTCCTCCGACACTAATTTGGTATGCGATTATTGCAATTTTTTTTGCTCATCTCTGTGCCGTACTTGATTTTTCATACTTGCAACTCGGATCAGGGTACTGTGCATATGAGATCGTATTGCAGACAGGGACGTATATGACAGATCAGGGAGTAATGAACGCATATATGATCCGTCCAGCTTTCAGTTTATTTTTATCTTGGGAGTGCATTCTTAATTCAGAAGGCTGCTATGATATCCTTGTCTGTAACAAATATAAGATTCGTATTTCAAGAAGTATTATTGATGCAGACATGCAGTGTTTTATATTGGAGGCTTTGCTCTCAGCTTTGTTCTTGGCAGGGATTCTCCTTACTCTCTGAAACCGTCCAGGTTGTAGGTTCGTCAATTTTCATATGGGAGATGGGGTCCTGCACCTTCTTCTCTTTTCTCCACTCAATTTGGTACTGCTATGTGTGTTGTGCCTTGGCCACCTGGTGGTGTTAGGAAGTTCTGGTGTTTTGGTGTGGGAATCTGACACAAGCTACCCACGTATTCAGATGGCCTTGATGCAAGTTGGTGAGGTGAGCTTCTTTGAATTCAGTCTTTGCTACATCGGATGATAAATGGGTTGCCATGTCATTTTTCCATAATTGCTAATTTGTGAAAGATAAATAAAGTTTAATTAGTATTACATTGACATTACTACTTCAAGAATTGCTAATTTGTGAAACGATCTTGTATTGGGTTTGATACAAAGAAAACTAAGCCATGCCTAGGCATAGAGTAGGTTACATTTGCTACTTCAACTCTGCAGAATTGATATATTAATCTTACTATATGACATCTACATTTGCTACTTTAACTGCCACAATTCTTGATGGCCAATAACAGCTTTACATAGCCATGCTTTTAGGCGATCATTGCATCTTACTACTTCAAGTACAGATTAAGTAAAACTTCTTATCATATGTAGTAGGTGACTACAGAGGTACATATCAGCGAGTCACTTATTGTGAAAACTAAGCCATGCCAGTTCGAATTGGGTAGTACTGTAGCATATCTGAACAAATGCTTAAGCATAAATTGAGTAGGATATATTTCTTTGTTTCTTTTTTTCAATGTGCACATCTGCAAATATATTGTGATTATTCCTACGCTCTTTCGCTTAATGAGTTCACTTCTGATCTTAGGTGAGGATGGAGAGGTAACTGCCAACCATATGTTCTTGGCGATATGGTCTGATAAAGAGTCAGCTGGTCACAACGTTCTGGATTCCCTTTGTTTTGATGGCGATAAAGCCAATCTGCTAGCCAAAACGACAACGTTCTAAATTTATGTATAGAGGCAGGTACTTCATTTATATGTTAGGGTTTCTCAGTTCTTCTACTAACCATTTGCAGGCTGGTGAAGATGCAGCAGCGAGTCCTAAATAGCAATGAGAGAAACTAGCTTATTGTTGAGCTTCTCCGAGGTTAGTAGTCGGCTCCACTATCGTGGACCTAGGTTAAGTGACCTTGACGAGATTGCTTTTGTAAGGTTCATGGATAATATCTAGGTCGAATCCAATACTCCTGTTATGGCCAAAGACCAAATGTGGCACATGTAAAAATATTGCAATGCATTTTTGAAACACCATGAATCTTTTCAACAGTATGATAGATTTCCGGACTTCCCTTCAAAGAACCTATCAGAAGATTCAGATTTCGAGTTAACTTTTTCCTCCAAAGTTCTTGTTCGGTTTGTACCATAAAAAAAAAGCATTTCTTTTAAAGTATCTATGTGGATCCATGTGAAATGTTGATATGGGTTATACGCTCTGCATCAAACACTCCATATGAAAATATTTCCCTGATATATCATGATTGATACTTGGCAAACATTTGCGCCTAGAGGTGTATATATAGTTCTCCCATCTTTGCTTGATGACAAATGGGTTTGTAGATGTTCTTGAAAAGAGCATTAGAGCATTTTCAATCAGGGGCGGACCTATAAACATTTAGGAGTGGGGGCAATTCAAATGACGATTGGGGGCTTTCTTTGTACAAATTTGCAAAATCAAAAGAAATATCTGTAAAATATGGATAAATACTATAGGAGTTTAAAATTTTGAGTGGGGGCATGTGCCCCCATTGAGCTACACTTGGGTCCGCCCCTGTTTCCAGTGACAGGTTGTTCCACCGATGGCGAGTGAGATCATGCATGGTTGTCGCTGGTACCCAGATTCATTGAAAGTCATGATTAGCGGCTAAGCTCGATGAGTCCTACAAAAAAATCTTCAGCTCGGCTATCTTTGTAGCCTTAGATGCAAAATCCTATCAGATCTATGTGAGTCCAGGGTTCATCCTATATCCTATTCTGTAGTTCTCTACGTTTATAATCCTATTTATGTGCATTAATTTATAGGTTCTCTTTATTTCTCTCTACCTTTGACATCTCATGCCCAGATTGAAGATCAAAAGCCCCCGTTAAACATCTTCTCCATTTGCTTTCTTGGTTTCTAGGTAAGTAATCATACTACATACCTCTTCACCAAGATTCATATTTTCTTGCCCAAAGCCTGATCGTGTTTAGGATTAACAATTTGGTGGTGGATTGGTAGGAAAATATATATGAGTGCATGGATCTAAAACCATGTGTCTACCTATAGATGTATTTCGTAACCTGGATTTAGTTCTGTATAGATGAAATAATTCCAGAGTTGTACCCCGAGCAGTGGCACCAATTAGCCCCCAGAAGCAAACATCAATACTGCCTTTTTGAATACGTTGTGTTCGATGAGTTTATTTGTGTGTAGTTTGGTTCTAAAATAGTAAATTTCACGATTATAATCGAGCGGGCGCAGCAACGTGCGCCTTCACCTTCTAGTACTACGCTACTCTCTGAGCAACACACGTACTCGCATGCCGCACTCCTAAGTGCGAAGTAGGAGTCGATCGTCACCACCATGCCGTCGCGTGTCCAACCTCGTCATCGACGAGCGTCGTGCGCCCTCGCCGTCCTGCTGCCACCTACGCCTGGTCAAGACGAAGAAGGAGCCCGACACCGGCGTCGCCACTAGCTAGCCTTCCTCTCCAAAGCCGAAGCCGGAGTGGACGACACCGGGGGACTACGTCCGATCGGCGAAGCTGGGCACGCCGGGGGATGATGAGGAGTGCCCCATCCAAAATATGGCGGAAGAAATGTCGTTCAATGACGTTGTTTCCGCTGAAGAAGATTTCGCCCTCGCCTGGTCAAGGCGGGAGCATGAGCCACACCAGCGCCTGCTCGACCAAACCGTGCGCCGCCGCTCTTGCCAGGTGTTCGAGATGCGCCAAAACATTGTCATCCTCGACTCCAACAATGAGGGTGGAGGGGGCGACGACGGAGCCGGCCCCTCCCATGCTTCGGACGCGCCTCCCTGTGACGACGGCGGCGAACACAGTGTTCTACGGTTGGGCATGTAGAATGTCTAGGTTTAGTCTAAATTTACTGTTTTCTACGTTTTTCTATGTATTTTCGGAATTATGTACAAATTTTTACCTATATAATGAAATTTGTATAAATATATTTATTTTTTGCTGATTATTTTAAAAAAAACATTGGGTGCGTGCGGCTAAAAAATGACGCCCATAAGACGACAAATAGCTCCGGCTCCCATCCAAGCGGTCCATTTTAGTGCGGAAAAGGTCTATTTTGAACCCTGAACTGGTAGAGGTTTGCTGAGATGGACCCCGAACTGCAAATCCCTGTCGTCTGTACCCTAAACTATCCAATCCCGGTCTAAATAGGACCCTGGTGTGCTATCCAAACTGGGATTGCTGACGTGGCTGTGGGTGGCGGGGATTGAGTCGTTTGACTGGGCTGGACGGAGCACGCGTAATGGGAAATTGTTGGGCCGGCCCATCTGTGGTGACAAATCCACCTCGTGTATGCCGAGAGAGGGCCTGGTAATCCATTCGTCCCCTCTGTTCCCCTGGTCTTTCAAGGAGATATGCCCTAGAGGCAAATAAATAAGTAGTATTTATTGCATTATCTCATAAGTTTATAATAGGTTTTTGTATTATGCTATAACTGTATTAATCGGAATTATTGATACACATGTGATACATAGACAACCAGGTCCCTAGCAAGCCTCTATATGAGCTAGTCCATTGGACAACAGTTGATCGAGATTCCCGATCAAGGATAATGACGTCGGTTGACAATGGGGTCATCTTGTTAGTTGAATAAGGTGATGGATATACGCAAAGTATTGCAATAAGATCGTATTACGATGTTTGTCATTTGTAATAGATAAGAATATGATAGCTTATTCCTTAGACCGTGAGACCGTACTTATTGATGCTTCGTAGGGGTGCTTTGAGAGCATCAAACGTTGTGTCTTATATAGCATGACAATAACGGTGTCCATCTTGGGTATTCCGAAAGAGCATCGAGACGTAAGGATCAAGAGCGGGATTTGTTCATTCTTGTAATGGAAAGATACTCTGGGCCCACTCGGTGAGGTTACATCTATATAGCTGCGCAGCTTGTGACTAGGTCATGGAGATGTAATATCACAGACGAGTTAATAAACTTCGTCGGTAACAAGATACAACAAAGACATCGGTATGTCTACGATCATATCTCGGACAAGGTAGTATCGCAGAAACAAAAGGAATGAATATCATGTTTATGGTTCAACGACGATATTCGTAGAATGCACAGGGGCCGTCATATACATCCAGGTATCCCTGACGGTCATTGGTGAGCGGAGTGTCTCGACCATGTCTGGAGTGTTCTCGAACCGTAGCGTAACAAACTTAAGGTCTTGGCGACACTAGGAGATAAGTTCTGGAATAATATAGGTGTTTGTTGGAGAGAGGGAAATGATCCGGAAAGAGTTCCGGTGGTCTGGAAGGAGTTCCGGGAAGGTCTGGAATGGTTCCAGGGATGTCCGAAAGTTGTTCGGGTGGTTCCGAAATTGTTTCGGAGTCATGGGATATTGAATTATATATAAATATATTAATTATGAATTAATGGGTTTTTATATTAATTTAATATTAATTAAATAAAGGAAAAAGGGGGCTCCCACCTACATGGGCCCTAAGAGGGCCCAAGAGGGGGAGCCGCACCAAGCAAGGAAGGGGGGCTTGGGCCCCTAGTCCGAGTTGGACTTGGAGGGTGCGCCGGCCTCCCCCCCTCTCCTCCTTTAGTCCCACATCGGGGAGCCAAGGGGTTTGCACACCCCCTTCCCCCTTTATATAGCAAGGCATATTAATTGGATTAATTCATTGAAAAATACACTTAATTGTATTGCAGGCCGGCCGAGTTGTTTCTCCGCCCGTTTTGCCCCCTCTCTCCACCTAAGCTATACCGCCGGGCACCGTTTCCCTGCGGGATTCCAGATAAGATCTACCCCTGCGATTTCAGCTGGATCTGAATGACTGGGGGTTGTCGCTAAGCTCCGTATGTTTGTGAGTGCTTGGAGGTAACTCTTTTGAGGAGCCTGGGCGACGTCGTCTCCCCCCCTTGCAGCCGCCGCGCCGCCTCCCCCTCTGCCGCCGGCGCACCACCCCTGGTGCCGGCGCCCCGCCTTCTTCCGCCCGACGCCCGTCGACGCAGATCATCGTCAACACCCCGGCGTCATCGTCTTCGTCATCGCGGCAAGTTATCCGCGACCTCGAGGTCGGCTACGTACGACTTCATCGTCAACGCTTGTGCGGGAGCGTAATCCCCGCTATCGGTCTACATGGAGGTAATGTAACCCGTTCCGCCACCGTTATCACATGTACTAGATAGATAGATCCTGTCTTGTTAGGGTTTCGTACGCAAGAAAAATTATTGTTTTCTGCACCGTAACCTCTTCAGTCTTCTCGTTTCCTTCTCTGGCGACGGCAATGGCGGGGGGCGGATGATCACGGCGGCGGCTACGATCAAGACGAGGCGAAGACGCGTCGTCCAGTAAGGTTCGTCCGTGGACCCTCTCCTCCTTTGATTGTCGTCAGTTGTTCGAGTTCGTGGCTGTAGGGTTAGGGTTTACGGGTAGAATTTGGGGATGTTACTGTTTGCGTAAAAGGTTGCCTTTTTCTTGCAATTTCGTTGGTATTGACGATGGAAATAGCTTTTCTTGTGTTAATTTTATGCGCATTGTTTTTATTGTAGCGATTATGGACCCAACTGAGATTCTGGTTGTGCGATTTCACTACGGCGGAGAGTTCATCCGCCTAGGCCGCACTCTGGATTACGTTGGAGGAGATGAAGGCATGTCTGAGATTGAGAGGGATAAGCTGTCTCTGCAGGAGGTCAAAGGATTTCTCAGAGATCATATGGAGCTGAAGGAATCAATGAAGTACTTTTTTCACCTTCCAGGGACAGAGCTTGTGGATGGGATGATGTTTCTGACTGATGACGTGAGCTGTGTGAGGATGGCTGATTATATATGTGTTGGTGATGTAGCAGACATCTACATTGAGTACCATGGTGAAGAGGACAGTGCAGACAACAGTAGTGGCAGTGATTTTGAAGAAGATGAGTTGTTTGCTTTGAGTGACAGAGATGAACCTGATGTTGTGATCACTGCAGCTGAACCTGCTGAGTCAGCATAGATGTGTACATTACTGATCCTGCAGGAGTGGTTACTCAGATTGTTAGCAGTCCAGTAAAGCAGATGAGATCAAGCAAGAAGAGGCCAATTTTGCTTGACAGTGATGAAGAAACTGAACATCAAGTGCTAACTGAACCTGCACTGTTAACTGAACCTGCAGTGCTAACTGAACCTGCAGTGTTAACTGAACCTCAAGTTCAGATTCCTACTCAATCTGTAGATGAGGTTCCTCTCTTACTCACTGATGGCAAAAAATGCTTAGACAGTGAAGGATCTGACAGTGATGTCGAGTACATTGCACACAGTGATGACAGTGGTGAAGATTCAGAGGTTTTTGAGTTAAGGAGGCATGCAAGGAAGTTCAAGAAAAGAATGAAGGACTCCAAGAGCTGGACTGGAAGTGATGCTACAGGACCTGTGCCAATAGAATTAATTGCCAATATGGAGGAGCAAATAGAAGGAGAAAAAGATGACTGGAATTATGATTCTAGTGATGAAGACTACAATTATGATGAAGACAGTGTCGGGGGGCTGCCCCCCGGGTAGGGGCAGATCCCGGTATAATCCAATAAGGTGGCAACAGTACCTGACCTTTGGCGAGAGCAAGGGACACCTCCTGCTGTACTGAAAGGGCAGCTTGACCCTTGAGCGCTGGTAGAGGACAAAGTGCCTCCTGGCAGGCGCAAGGGTCAGGTCTTGCAGCTATAAATAGACACCCCCGGCCCTCACAATCGCAGCACAAGCATGAGCGGGTGGTTCCTCTAAGAACTAGCTTCTCGAAGATGTCTTTGCTGATAAGCTAAGACATCTTCGGGAGGCTAGGCCTAGAGATACTCATCCTAAGACGAGCTCGGACGTATCCGGAAAGGGTCCCGAGTCTCGGAGTCCGAGGAGACTTCCAGAAGGAGGTGTACTCGGTTTTACCGGATAGGTTGTCCGGGCGGATACTAACCAGAAGGTATGTCTCAGTCTTGATCTTATGCAGAAGAGGCTCACGGTGGCAAGCGAAGAGGTAGCCGGCGTGACGGCTTCCGGTAGGCCGTCAACGGTCCGTAGCAGGCTTTCCCGTCTATAGCGGGGGGAAGTACCATTCCGCCTGACACGGAAGCATGGTCACCTCCCGCCTGACACGGAAGCATGGTCACCTCCCGCCTGACACGGGAGCGCGTCAGCCGGTACGATCGTGGTACGACAAGACCTGACATGCCTAGCCCGGCAATCCGAAAAAGGCTATCCGGGATGGGCAAAGACATGTCTTGTCTCTGACAGGGGGACAATGATGATGCAGGATGGCGCCTGCCGTCCTTATCGAGATGATGACGGAGGGGCTACGCCGGATAGCCCGGCGACTAGGTCGCACTAGCCAGTGACGACATGCCGGCTAGGCCTGTCCGGTGGGGCCAAGCCGATTTAGGGTTTCCGGCCCTCCTGGCCGGAACTCTATAAAAGGCGCCATAACTGCTCCTGAGAAGGAGAGACCAACTTCAGAGCCAGAGCTATAGTCACATTTACTCTTAGAGCATTTACTCCTTCTCACCTTGAGTTCATCTAGTTCTTTGTACTCCTCCCTTTGAGAGATCTTATAGCAAGTTGTAGTTCTTGTACCACCAATATATAGAGAGGAAAGGCAGGAGTAGGGGTGTTACCTCCTCACGAGGGCGCTGAACCTGGGTATATCGTGTGTGTGCTGCGTGCCTTCATGCATTTGTTTGTGTTTGTTCGATCTTCCCCTTTGTACTTTGATCTCATTTCTTGTTCTTGGGAGATCTCGGTTTTACCGGGATCCTCCCCGTGTGAGCTCTTCAGCTCGCTATCCCTCCCCGGATCCACCAACGTCCATCGGCCCCACAAATTAGCCATCCTATGGCATCTGCCGTGACACCACCACGACAGTTGGCGCCCACCGTGGGGCTGACAGAGGCGTTGGCTGGTGTACACATCCGGACGGGCTCTCCCGTTCATTTCGATGTTCGGGTTCTCTCTGGCCTAGTCGTAAGGCTAGGGGAGATGGACTTCGTCTGCGACAACGCAGGGTGCTTCCGGAACAGACCGTTTCCGGTGAACGGATGTCTCATTGACTTCGGTGGTTTCACCACCTACGTCGCCACAGAGGTTGTCTGTAGCTACCCGGACGTGGTCCTGGAAGCTGAGGACCCTCCCATGCTCTGCGCTGCTCGGGGTCTGCGTGACGGTCACCCCCCGAGTTCCGTCGCGGTGATGATGGTCGGGGCTACCGAGGAGGAGTACCAGGACGCTGACGGCGAGGCCGACGGCCACCCCCGTTTGGCCAAACCCCCGCAGGAAAGGCCTACGGCCCGAGATGGTGATCCACAGCCGTCCCAGCCGCGGCGTCGCCCGAATCCCCTCTCGGGGTTGGTGGCCAAGTTGGCGGTACCTGTGGCTGCTGAAGCGGATACCCAGGCCACCTCGGCTGAGTTGGAGGAGCAGCGGAGGTTGCTACTCGCCGAAGCGCAGGAGATCGCCGAGATCCGTCGCGAGCTGAATGCTAGCCTCCGGGAGTACAATGCCGCTCACGGATTCCCTAAGATAGACTCCCGGGAGAAGCGCATTGCAGATCTGCGCAAGAAGGGAAGAATGGTGAATGAGGAGCTAGCTGGTGGAGCCACCACCAGTCACACGGGAAGTCGAATTTCAGCAGGGAAGCCGGTGTACAGCTCACCGGCGAAAACCCTTAGGGCCGCCGAAGCCGCCATGGCCGAGTTGGTGGGGTTATCCGGTGAAGCCCTGCGCAAGCAGCAAGAGAGGGTAAACGAGTTGGTGATTGAGGCCAACCGTCAGAATCTGGCCTTCAAGAAGAAGAACCCCGGGGCAGGGTTCCAGGTACACTCAGCCAGACCCAATAGCCAGAAATCAGATGGGGAGGCCTCTTCCCCGCATACGAGCAGAAGCAAGAGCAAGAGCCGGAGCCGGAGTCGAGGTTCCGGGAAGAACAAGCAACTACAGACCTATGATCCGGCCTTCGCCGGTATCCAGCAAGCCGGGCAAGCCGGACAACGTAACTCGGGGCAGGCGGGAAGTACCCGTGGGGAGGGTAACCTGGGTGTAGGAAACAATAACCCGGTTGGCCGTGGTAATCCACCCCGGAATCCTCCTCACGTTCAGGGAAACCCGCAGAGGGAGGTCGTCTCTGTTCCCCAGAAGGCCGCAATCCCTGTGCAGGACAGGCTCAACGATGGCAACTCGAGGTTGCAGCAGCTCGGGTATCAGCTGGACGAGAACCCTTTGGGATCTCGGATAGGAACCAGGCAGCTGAACCCGGAAGATGCCAGATTCCGGCTCGACCGGATTCATCAATCCGAGTTGGTGGAAGAGCAAGGACCTCCGGGACCTGCCTGCTTCGGACCTCGGATCATGCGGGAACCTCCTGTTCGGAACTTTCAGCTCAACCGAGGTGCCAAGACCTATGACGGCAGCAAGAAGCCGGAGGACTGGCTAACCGACTATGTAACTGCAGTAAGCATAGCCGGTGGAAACAGACGATGGGCGGTACGTTATGTGCCGCAGATGTTGGAAGGACCAGCCCGGATCTGGTTGAACAACTTGAGAACTGGCAGCATAGACTGCTGGTTAGACTTTGAGGAAGCATTCATCAGTAACTTCACCAGCACGTACAAAAGGCCCAACAGGCCTCAGTAGCTCGCCATCTGTAGGCAGAGAAGCAATGAGACAGACCGGGAGTACCTTACCCAGTGGAGCAATATTCGCAACTCTTGCGAAGGAGTGGTGGAGGCACAGGCCATTTCCTGGTTTGCGCAAGGATGCCGGCATGGCTCTATGCTATGGCAGAAATTGCAGAGAAAAATGCCAACAATCTTGGCAGAGACCATGCGCATCACCGATACCTACACGCTTGGAGATCCCATGCAACCCCTGGTGGATGTCGGAGACTCCAACAGGAGGAATGCGGGACCTCAGCGTTCAGGACCGAGCAGGAGCCATGATCGCCAGGAGTTCGGCCACAAGAGGAATCAGCCCGAGTACCACCATGCCGCACAGCACGTCGCAGCAGTGACCCGGGAGCAGGAGGATGCCGGCAACAGCCAGCGTCAAAAGACAAGTGGCCCGACTTGGGGTCAGAGTCAGGAGGTGCAAAAGACCTGGGTAGAGCAAAAGAAGCCCCTGACGTATGAAGAGATGCTGAACAAGCCATGCTGCTACCACACTCTGGAGGCCAACAAGCCCGCAAACCATTCTACTCGGCAGTGCAGCTGGTATCAGCGCACGTTGCAGGAAGGCAGCTCGGGAGCTATTCGGCAGAGTGCTCCAGCATCTCGGCCCAATATCCCGAGACCCCCTCCTCCGACATCGGGGGCCAACGCTGTCCGACTTCCCCCTCCTCCGAGAGGACCCCCACCTCGGCCAGTGAATGTGGTGCATACCCGCGACGACAACGGTAACCAAGCCGGACACCAGCAGAGCAACTACCGGGAGGCACATCAAAGCTATGTGGTCTTCGTAACCGAGCCCACTGACCGAAAGAGTGTGCGGCAGCGTGCCCTGGAGGTGAATGCTGTGATCCCGGCGGTGCCCAAGTTCTTGCACTGGTCCGAGATGGAGATCACGTGGAGCCGGAAGGATCACCCCCGAGTTATGCCTAAGCCGGGGGCGTATGCCTTGGTGGTGGATCCAACTTTTGTCGGACCCAACCTCAACGTCCGCTTCAGCCGGGTTCTAATTGAGAATGGCAGTGCCATTAACATCATGTACAAGGACACGATGCTGAAGCTGGGAGTGTCCATGAACACTCTGCTACCTACCGAGACAACCTTCCACGGCATTGTGCCCGGAGTCTCTTGCTCGCCCATGGGAAAGATTTGGGTTGAGGTACTATTCGGAACTCGGGAGAACTGCCGAACCGAGAGCATGGAGTTCGAGGTCGTGGACCTCGAGAGCCCGTATCACGCACTGATCGGCAGACCGGCCCTCGCCAAGTTCATGATCTCGACTCATGTGGGCTACCTCAAGATGAAGATGCCGGGACCTAACGGTGTAATCACCATCTCGGGAGACCACAAGCGCTCCATGGAATGTGCCTCGGCGGGGTCGTGCTTGGCTGAGTCTCTGGTGATCGCGGAAGAAAAGAAGAGGATCCACCAGGTGGTGGCAATGGCCAAGACCTCCCAACTCGGAATGCCCGGGATGGTGAACCCGGAGCAGGGGGCATCATTTCAGCCCCCCAAGGAGACCAAGAAGGTGTGTGTGGACCCCAGCAACCCGGAGTGCCAAGTTATCATTGGCAGCAACCTGGACAGCAAATAGGAAGGCGAGCTCGTCGACTTCCTCCGTGAGAATCGGGATGCCTTTGTGTGGTCGAGTGACGATCTGCAAGGCGTCCCGAGGGAGTTGGCTGAGCACTCTCTGTTTGTTAGACCGGATGCGAAGCCGGTGAAGCAACCGACTAGGCGACTCTCGGATGAGAGAAGAGCTGCTGTCATGGAGCATCTGGCTATACTGCTGGCGGCTGGATTCATAATGGAGGTGCTGCACCCGGATTGGATTTCGAATCCGGTCCTGGTGGAGAAGAAGAAGGATGATCCCCTCCTGCTTAAGGTGTGGCGCATGTGCATCGACTTCACCAACCTCAACAAAGCATGTCCGAAGGACCCATTTCCACTACCCCGGATAGATCAAGTGATAGATTCCACTGCCGGGAGTGAGCTTTTAACTTTTCTAGATGCTTATTCTGGTTTTCACCAGATACCTTTGAATCCGGATGATCAATTGAAAACTGCTTTCATTACCCCTTTATGGGGCTTATTGCTATCGTGTCATGACTTTCGGGTTGAGGAATGCTGGTGCTACATACCAGAGATGCATGCAGAAATGCTTGCACGACCAGATAGGCCGGAATGCCGAGGTCTATGTCGATGACATAGTCATAAAAACAAAATAAAAAGCCTCATTAATAGATGATCTGAGGGAAACATTTAAGAACTTAAGAAGATTACGGATGAGGTTGAACCCGGATAAATGCACATTTGGTGTTCCGGCAGGGAAGTTACTCGGTTTCCTCATCTCAAGCCGGGGAATCAAGGTCAACCCGGGTAAAATTCGTGCTATTGAGAGCATGAAGTTGCCCGTGCGTCTCAAGGATGTGCAGAAGTTTACCGGATGTCTTGCATCCCTAAGTCGGTTTGTAAGCCGACTTGGGGAGAAGGCCTTGCCTCTGTATCAACTGATGAAGAAGAGCAAGACATTTGTTTGGACCCCGCAAGATGATGCGGCGTTCAACGATTTGAAGAGAATGCTCTCAACAGCACCCGTGCTAGCATCCCCGTTGCCCAAGGAGCCTATGCTGTTGTATATTGCTGCAACCAACCGAGTAGTCAGTGTGGCAATGGTAGTAGAAAGGGAAGAAGGGGGCAAGCTGATACAGAGGCCGGTGTATTACCTCAGTGAGGTGATCTCGGAATCCAAGCAGAACTACCCGCACTACCAGAAGATGGCGTATGGGGTGTACATGGCAGTGACAAAGCTCAAGCACTACTTTCAAGAACACCCGATCACAGTGGTATGCGAAGCTCCTCTGGCCGAGATCATCGGTTGCAAGGACGCTAGCGGCCGGGTAGCCAAATGGGCCATCCAGTTGTCTCCGTACGCTCCGGCATACGAGAGACGAGATGCCATCAAGTCGCAGGCGCTGCCGGACTTTTTGGTAGACTGGGCCGAGATGCAGTATGAACCTCCGATGCCGGATTACAATTTCTGGAGGATGCATTTCGATGGCTCAAAGGCTAAGATCGGGTTGGGTGCCGGAGTGGTCCTCACTTCCCCAAAGCAAGATGTATTGAAGTATGTGCTGCAAATTCATTTTCGGGCATCCAACAATGTCGCGGAATATGAGGCTTTGGTTCATGGACTAAACGTTGCCAAAGAAATCAGCATCCGCCGGATAGAGTGTTTCGGTGACTCCGACCTCGTGGTGCAACAGGTGTCGGGGAATTGGGATGCTCTCGATGCAAACATGGCCTTATACAGGTTCCATGTGCAGAAAATATCCGGATTTTTTGAAGGATGCGAGTTCAAGCATATACCCAGAGGAGAAAACGAGGCAGCGGATGTCTTGTCCAAGCTAGGGTCATCCCGGGATGCCATCCCACCCGGGATAGCCCTGGAGCATTTGAGGAAGCCATCTATTCAACCATCACCCGAATCAGATTCTATCTTCATCCCAAAGGAGCCTGGTTCAGATGCCGTACCCATGGAAGTAGATGTCGGGAGCATAACATCGAACCCGGGGACTACGTCCCAGTGCTCAGAGAGGCAAAGAAAGATGATGATAGAGGTGATGTCGGCAGAGCCAATGGACATAGACGCTCCCATGTTCCCGGATAGACCTGTCCCGAGATGGGCACAGCCCATTATGGCTTATATCTTGGAAGGGACCCTCCCGGAGAATGGAGTGGAAGCCCGGCAGATAGTGCGAAGATCAAAAGCATACACTGTCATCAATCAAGAACTGTACAAGAGAAGTGTCACTGAGGTACTCCAGAGATGTGTGGAACCAGCAGAAGGACAAGAGATGCTGGTGGAAATACATCAAGGGGAGTGTGGACATCATGCATCATCCCGGGCCCTGGTGGCAAAGGTGTTCCGACATGGGTTCTACTGGCCCACTGCATTGCAGCAAGCAGAAGATATTGTCCGGAAGTGCGGAGGATGCCAGAGATTTGCTCACCGGATACATATGCCGGCATCGGCACTGAAAACAATCCCCATCACTTGGCCATTCGCAGTGTGGTGTTTGGATATGGTCGGTCAGTTCAAGCCGGCGAGAGGCAATATGACACACATACTGGTTATGGTGGACAAGTTCACTAAGTGGATAGAGGTCAAGCCAATCCGGAAGTGCGATGGACACACCGCTGTGCAATTCCTGAAAGACATCATCTTGAGATACGGATACCCACACAGCATTATCTCAGATAATGGAACCAACTTTGCTGTGGGGGAATTCGCTCGATTTTGTGCTGAGAAGGGAATCCGGCTGGATGTAGCATCAGTTGCACACCCGGAAGCAAATGGGCAAGTCGAAAGAGCAAATGCCTTGATCTTGGCCGGCATCAAAGCTCGTTTGATCGAACCACTATTGAGAACTCCGGGATGATGGATAGAGGAGTTACCGGCAGTGCTATGGGGTCTCCGGACTACACCAAATAGATCTACCGGGTACACGCCATTTTTCATGGTATACGGTGCTGAGGCAGTACTCCCGACCGACATACAGTATGACTCCCCGAGAGTGAAAATGTTCACCGAGACCGAGGCAAAAGAGGCCCGAGAAGATGATGTTGATTTACTCGAAGAGGCAAGGGAGTTGGCACTTTCTCGGTCTGCAATTTACCAGCAAAATCTTCGCCGATATCATAGCCGGAAAGTACACCCGAGGGTGTTCCGAGAAGGGGATCTGGTGCTGAGGCTCATCCAACGCACGGCTGGAATGCATAAATTGTCACCTCCATGGGAGGGACCTTTTGTGATAAGTAGGGCATTGCACAATGATTCTTATTACCTTGTAGATGCACAGGAGGCTAGGAAAGGTGTAATGGACAAATCCGGTGAGGAAACCAAGCGTCCATGGAATGTAGCTCTACTTCGCCCCTTTTACACGTAAAGGGCTCAGTGTATGTTATATCTCAGTTTTCAGTATTAATGAAAGTAAGGTACCCCGGGAGGAACCCGGGGACTGCCTGGTTATGTGCGTGTCTTGTTGTTATTTTTGTCAAATTCATTTACTGTTTTTCACCGGCATCTCGGGAAGGAACCCGGGGACTGCCGGATAACTGTTCTCTACTTTTCTTTTGTATGCCGGGAAAGTTCCGAGTTCGACTCTCAAAGTCAAAGTAATGTATGTCATGTGAAATCATCTTGTGACTCGACTGACGCACGCCGAAATGGTAGTCAAGAGCAAAGAGAGGGAAGGTGAGAAACACGAAAATGCTCTCGGGGACTCGGAGCAGGAACTTATCCGGCATACCTGTTTTTTATTAACTTAGTTGCTTTTTATGTCAGAAATTCGGTTAGTAGGAACTCGGATTGTTTTAAGTAATGTATGCCGTGTGAGGAGTTTTGTGACTCGACTGTCGAACGCCGAAATGGTAGACAAGAGCAGAAATTACCTAAGTACGGTAAACATGAAAGGCAATTTGGGAACTCAAAGCAGAATAAATTGACATAAGTGGTTTGAATAAATAGTTCAGTACGAAACGGAAATAGTATAAGTGTATATTACATCTTGCACCCGGCATCCCGGGGATTTAACGAATCTACTCTTAAGTTTTTCAAGCGGTAGGGGAAGTCGGCTTCTCGACGGAGACCTCGGGAGCAGCAGCAGCAGCAGGAGGAGCAGCAGCGGGAGCGACTTCGGCTTCAGTTCCGGCAGCACTACTCGGGGCCTCAGGACGCACCTCGGTCTCGGGGGCCTCGGGTCTTGGCGAAGTCGCTGCGTCCCGGGGAACCACGTTCTCGGGCGCGGCACCGGAAGCAGCGTCATCTTCTTCCGGGACCTCGTCTTCCACGTCGCCGGTCGCGCCGCTTTCTTCGTCGTCCTCGTAATCGGATTCCAAGTCGGAAGGAAGGGCGCTGGCGGTGAAGGCGCGGATGCTTGTCCACGTAGCGATGCGGTGCGCCACCTCTTGTCGGCGCTGGACCTTTTCTGGATCGGTGACCCACGGAGAAACCGTCCGCAGGCGCTGGATCGCCCCTAGATCAAGACCTTCGTACCAGCTAAGTACTTGGGTCAAGACCTGGTCGGCGCCAGCCTGCGCACCGGAACGCTTCCAGGCGTGGATGTGCCTCCCGGCACCCCGGAGTGCGTTCGCGAGCTTGGGAATCGAGAGCGTCCCGCGGATGCTCGGCCACAGTGCGCCGTGGACGTGGATCGCGGCGCTGAGCAGCTCCGTCCCGATAGACCGGAGAGGTACTATCCGGGCCTTCAGGGCGGTGAGGTGATCCTCGATGTCCCAGGCATCCGAAATGGGACCCTTCCCGACGCGCTTCTCTCGGGCGGCGGCAACAGCAAGGGCGGCAGCCTCGCGGGAGTGCTCGAACTCTCCTTTAAAAAGAAGAGCTTTCAAGCGACTAAATCATAAGAGTAGCAACAAGAAAGCAAAGAGAAGACAAGAGGGATGTCGGTCCACTTACTGTTCAGATCCCGGTTCAATACACTGAGCTCCGAGAGCCAAGTATTAGACCGGGACCGGAGAAGAGCAAGTTCGGTCTCGGCAGTATGCGCGCGCTCCTCGGACTGGTCCAAGGTCTCTTTCTGCTTCTTGGTCGCCTCGATGAAGCGTGTCTTCATGTCGGTCGTAGCAGCCTTGACCTTTTCGAGCTCGCCGTTGAGCCGCGTGATCTCGGCTTGCGCGGTGGCAAGTGCGGTCTTCTGGTCAACCGAGACCTTGCGCGCGGCGTCGCGCTCCTCCCGGAGGCGTCCTTCGGATTTCTTGGACTGACCGAGGTCAGCAAGAACCCGGTTGAAGATGTTGCGGCGTTTCTGGCTGCACTCCTGAAATCAAGACAAAAAAGGAGTTAGTCTGGAAAAGATGTAAGGAACCTGGTTGGGAGGATCTCGGGGACTCGGTGTCCGAGCCCTGTAATTTTCTCTAAGATTGGAGCCTAGTGATCTGCTATTCGGTGGAATCTAGAGCACTAAGCACCAATCTCGGGGACTAGTGGTGATGGAGCAAATTTTGAAGCAACCTGCCCGGTTGGGAGGATCTCGGGGACTCGGTGTCCGAGCCCTGTAATTTTCTCAAAGATTGGAGCCTAGTGATCTGCTATTCGGTGGAATCTAGAGCACTAAGCACCAATCTCGGGGACTAGTGGTGATGGAGCAAATTTTGAAGCAACCTACCCGGTTGGGAGGATCTCGGGGACTCGGTGTCCGAGCCCTGTAATTTTCTCTAAGACTGGAGCCTAGTGATCTGCTATTCGGTGGAATCTAGAGCACTAAGCACCAATCTCGGGGACTAGTGGTGATGGAGCAAATTTTGAAGCAACCTACCCGGTTGGGAGGATCTCGGGGACTCGGTGTCCGAGTCCTGGATTTTTCTCTAAGATTGGAACCTAGTGATCTGCTATTCGGTGGAATCTAGAGCACTAAGCACCAATCCCGGGGACTAGTGGTGGTGGAAGGAACAAGTATTTTTTTATAAAAGAAAGAGAACAAGCTTACCTCGGTCACCCGAGTAACATCCAACGCGGCCACCTGGAGAGCATGCAGGGCTTGAGCGTTGCGGCTTGGGCCTGCAGCGTGCAAGTCTCCGGCAGTCTCGGAGGCGTCGGCGGCAAGCCAGGCCTGGTTGTATTCGTCAACAACCTGCATGCCGGAGCCGCCGGCAGCACGAGTAGCAGCAGCGTCCCGGGATCCTGAAGGTACAAAGGAACTGACGGTTGCTCGCAACATCCGCAAGGCAGCTGTAGGGATCTCGGCGGGAGGCGGTGGTAACGATGAAAACGTACCCGTGCGCAGCACCAAGTCGCGGGCCGAGGATGTCGGGGCAGCTGCAGGCGGGGCAGAAGGTATCTTCTGTCCAGCAACCTTGGCGCGAGACTTCACGGGAGGTTGATCAGCTGGCCGGGAGGAGGCTGTGGGCTGCTTCTCCGAGATGGTCTTGGTCGCGGCTGGCCGAGAGGGGCCGCTGGCCGCGGGTTGCCGACGAGGGCTAAGGATCTCTGCCTCAAGCCCGGGCACCCGGCGCGGACTCTCCGGAAGAAGAACTTCTCCCGAGGTGGTCGTGGCCTGCACCGGGGTCTCGTCGATCACCGGATGTGCATCCGGGGTCACAACGGTAGCCGGTGCGGCACCGGAGGCGGCAGGCTCACTTCCTCGAGTAGAAGGGCGAGAGGTGAAGGAGAAGCCCGAGCCGGGCTGGGAGTCCGAGTCCCGGGAGGAGGAGGAACAGCAGGTGACGGGAGCTCGAGCGCATCCCTGAAAGGAAGTGTCTTAGTAATAGTTGTGGAGAAAACAAAGTCAGATAACATAAGGCAAGGAAAACGTACCCGGAATCCACAATGGGAGGACCCCTTTTCCGGTGCCGAGCAGGCTTCTCGGTCGTTTGCTTACTCGGCTTGCTCCTCTTGAGGGGTTGCCGGAGTTATCGGCCCCCTCGGTGTCAGGAGCCGCGCGCTTCCGGCTCTCGGCACGTTTGGTCCCGGTTGTCGGTTTCGGAACCACTGCTGAGGCCCAATTCAGAGGGAGAGCGTCAATAACATCGAGAATCTGGCAGTCAATCTCATCCTCATCATCCGAAGAAATGGAAACTGCCTCTGAGGTTGAAGGATTACCCGGGGCAGCAGCCTTGACGAAAGGAATGGCGAGATGGTCCTCGCCGTCGGGGTCCTCCCTCGGCATCTCGTCCGGTTTTGGGAAGTTCGGCGCGTAAGTCCCGTTGGCGTGGACAGCGTCTTCTTCGAGTTGACGCTCGAACAACTGCGCAAACAAATCAGGCCGTGTCGGTGTCCAGGTGAACGCATGTACGAAGGCGAATGCACGAAAGACAGATATGAGCACCTGGTCGCATGGTTTTTTCCGGGATCCCCCAATGACACCCCAAGAGTAGTCATCCGTCATCTCCGTCCGGGCAATAGCTCGAACGCGACGGACGACCCCTGCGTGATCTAGCCCAAAGATACTGGTTCTAGTGGGGTCATAATTCCCAGCCATATGGCACATCTTGTGCACTCGGTTTTGAAGGGGGCAGACCCGGCGAATGATGAAGCAACGCAGGAGATCATCGCCGGTCATCTTCTCGTTTAGCACGTTCAGAACGTCGTGCATGCAATTGACCTCGTCGTTATCGGGAAGCTGCTTCCAGAGACGGAATTCGCGCGGAGGACCAATAACGAACTCCGGCAGATTGATGAAGTCCGGATTCGAGGATCCCGGACAGTCTCCCGAGTGCTCCCGGTTCTTCACGTAGAAGAAGCTGCGCTGCCACTTCCGGCAGGACTCTAGTCCCTTGACTATAGGGAATCCGGAGTCCGCGCGAGGGATGATGGTGGCCGCTCCGCAATCGACTAAGTCTTTTATCTTCTTATCCGGATTGGGGATGGCTTGGCGGCGAAGAATGAAATACTTGGCCCAGAGATCCAAAAATGGCCATATGCCGAGGTATGCCTCCGCGTAGGTGGTGAAGACCGAGAGCATCATAATGGCGTTGGCGGGAAGATGGTGAGGTTGGAGGTCGTAGGTGTCAAGGAAGTCGCGGAAGAAGGGGCTAGCCGGAAGCCCAAACCCACGCTCGAAGTGCGCGAGGAATACCACGTATTCCCCGGGTTGGGGTTCCGGTGCAACCTCCCCCTCCGGGAGACGGCTCTCGACTTCCGGGGGAATCCGGTGAGTCCGATACAGCCAGTCCAGATCTGACTGCTTGGTCTCGGACCCATCCCAGCACCCCCGGGTACGTTCTTCGCCCATGTCGGAGAAGTATGCAGGGGTATTCGGGCTACTCTGCAGGCGCAGCGGCGATTAGTCGGAGTTAGTCTAACGGAAGCTAGGATGCCGGATCACAAACTGCTAAACACTACCGGGTTCCTGGGAAACAAGATCTACCGTGTGCTAAATAATCAAGACAAAAGGGAGGAAAAAAGGCTCGCGCTAGGCTCGGGCGAGGCGCAATGCGAGTGAATGATCTACAACCTACCGCCACGGTACATCACCGCCGTGCGCCTCGTGCGCGCCGCCCAGGTTGTGCTCACCGGCGGCGGCTCAACCGCACTTGTGCTATGGCACGGTCGGAGTCGGGCAATTGTTCTACCGAAGAAAATCATCGGAGCGGAGAAGAGGAACTCACCGGAGAAGAGAAGGTCGGCGAGGGCGACGGTGTCCGGGCTCCGGCGAACGGCGAGGGCGACGGTGTCCGGGCTCCGGCGAACGGCGACAAATGCAGCGGCAGCGGGGCGCTCGAGACAGCGAGGGAGGAAAATGCGAAGGAGAGGAAGAAGGAGGGGAAACCGTTTCGGTCCCCTATTTATGGGGGGGATTCCGGAGCGGTTTCCAATTTTCCCGCCCACGATCCCCACGATCGTGGGTGGGATCTAGTTTGTGCAGCAAGCCACGTGGCGCTATCCGGAGCGTCCGATCCGGCCACACCGAGGGCCACACGGCCCCAACGGTTAGATTCCGGATCGGCTGCGGCTCCCGGCGCGGGAACCCAAGCGACAGCGTGCTCGCGCAGGAGCACTCGAGTGCATCTCTGCTCATACGGGACGTCGGGTGGGCCCTGGCTCACAGTCTCGAATTCATCAGGAGGCCAACGGTCGAGATTCACTGAGGATTTGTTATCCGGTTGCAGGCTTCGCCTCCCGGTAAACATAGTCTCGGTAAGAAGGTCTCGGGAGAACCGACTTCGGCAGATAGGGAAAGGCTGGTGTCATGTGTTCTCGGAAGATAGTTGTTGTTTAAAGCTGATCCCGCACATCATCCGAGGTCGTTGTGCAGCACCAGCTTCGGGGACTAGTGTCGGGGGGCTGCCCCCCGGGTAGGGGCAGATCCCGGTATAATCCAATAAGGTGCCAACAGTACCTGACCTTTGGCGAGAGCAAGGGACACCTCCTGCTGTACTGAAAGGGCAGCTTGACCCTTGAGCGCTGGTAGAGGACAAAGTGCCTCCTGGCAGGCGCAAGGGTCAGGTCTCGCAGCTATAAATAGACACCCCCGGCCCTCACAATCGCAGCACAAGCATGAGCGGGTGGTTCCTCTAAGAACTAGCTTCTCGAAGATGTCTTTGCTGATAAGCTAAGACATCTTCGGGAGGCTAGGCCTAGAGATACTCATCCTAAGACGAGCTCGGACGTATCCGGAAAGGGTCCCGAGTCTCGGAGTCCGAGGAGACTTCCGGAAGGAGCTGTACTCGGTTTTACCGGATAGGTTGTCCGGGCGGATACTAACCGGAAGGTATGTCTCAGTCTTGATCTTATGCAGAAGAGGCTCACGGTGGCAAGCGAAGAGGTAGCCGGCGTGACGGCTTCCGGTAGGCCGTCAACGGTCCGTAGCAGGCTTTCCCGTCTATAGCGGGGGGAAGTACCATTCCGCCTGACACGGAAGCATGGTCACCTCCCGCCTGACACGGAAGCATGGTCACCTCCCGCCTGACACGGGAGCGCGTCAGCCGGTACGATCGTGGTACGACAAGACCTGACATGCCTAGCCCGGCAATCCGAAAAAGGCTATCCGGGATGGGCAAAGACATGTCTTGTCTCTGACAGGGGGACAATGATGATGCAGGACGGCGCCTGCCGTCCTTATCGAGATGATGACGGAGGGGCTACGCCGGATAGCCCGGCGACTAGGTCGCACTAGCCGGTGACGACATGCCGGCTAGGCCTGTCCGGTGGGGCCAAGCCGATTTAGGGTTTCCGGCCCTCCTGGCCGGAACTCTATAAAAGGCGCCATAACTGCTCCTGAGAAGGAGAGACCAACTTCAGAGCCAGAGCTATAGTCACATTTACTCTTAGAGCATTTACTCCTTCTCACCTTGAGTTCATCTAGTTGTTTGTACTCCTCCCTTTGAGAGATCTTATAGCAAGTTGTAGTTCTTGTACCACCAATATATAGAGAGGAAAGGCAGGAGTAGTGGTGTTACCTCCTCACGAGGGCCCTGAACCTGGGTATATCGTGTGTGTGCTGCGTGCCTTCGTGCATTTGTTTGTGTTTGTTAGATCTTCCCCTTTGTACTTTGATCTCATTTCTTGTTCTTGGGAGATCTCGGTTTTACCGGGATCCTCCCCGTGTGAGCTCTTCAGCTCGCTATCCCTCCCCGGATCCACCAACGTCCATCGGCCCCACAAATTAGCCATCCTATGGCATCTGCCGTGACACCACCACGACAGACAGTGATGGTGAATTAGTGAAGAAGAAGAGCAAGTATCCGAGGTATAACAATACCACAGAAATACCTCACTTTTCTCTCAGCATGGTCTTTAGAAGCAAAAATCAGTTGGTTAAAGCATTGAAGAGGTATGGTTTGGTTACTAAAAGGAGCATAAGGTTCAAGAAATCAGAGGCTGACAGAGTTAGGGCAATTTGTGATTGGGATGGGTGTCCATGGCTTATATATGCAGCCAAGAGGTCAAAGACATCTAGGTTTCAAGTAATTACATTGAATGATGAACACAATTGTGCCCAGAATTGAGTTAACAAACTTGTGACTGCAAAGCTAATTGCACAGAGGTATGAGCATTTCATTCTTGCAAACCCTATGTGGAAGATAGAAAGCATGAAAGTAACAATTCTGAAGGATATGTTTGCTGATGTTTCCACATCAAAGTGCAAGCATGACAAGGGCATTGTTATGAAAAAATTGATGTGTGGGCTGAAGAATGAGTATACTAGGGTTTTTGATTATCAGTTAGAGCTGCTTAGGAGCAACCCAGGAAGCACAGTGGCAGTGTTTTTAGATCCAAAAATAAGGGTTCAAAATATATTCCAAAGCTTGTATGTGTGTTTCAATGCACTGAAGGAGGGATTCAAGGCAGGTTGTAGAAAAGTTATTGGACTGGATGGATGCTTCTTCAAAGGAGCTATAAAAGGTGAACTTCTAAGTGCAATTGCAAGAGATGCAAATAACCAAATGTACCCTGTGGCTTGGGCTGTTGTTGAGCAAGAAACCAATGCAACATGGGCATGGTTTGTTGGATTGTTGATTAAAGACCTGAACATCAACAACAATGGAGATGGCTAGGAATTTATCTCTGATCAACAAAAAGGTCTAATTAAGGCAATGAAAGACTACCTTCCAGCTGCTGAACACAGGATGTGTGCCAGGCGCATTTATGCCGATTGGAGAAAGAAGCATAGGGCTCATGACTGGCAGAAGAAGTTCTAGGCTGTACCTAAGGCTTCTAACCAGCAAGACTTCAACTACTATAGAGCCAAGCTTGCCCAGGAGACACCTGATGGTGCTAAAGACATGATGAGGACAACTCCTGAGCACTGGGCCAGAGCATATTTCCCTACTAGTTCCAAATGTGAGTCTGTTGACAACAACCTGTGTGCATCATTTAACCATGCCATTGTTGATGCAAGGTTCTATCCCATCATCTCTATGATGGAGAAGATCAGAAAGAAAATATTAGTGAGAATTCAAGAACAGAGAGCAAAAGGGGAAAAATGACATAAGTGATATGTCCTGGCATATTTAAGAAGCTGAAGAAAAGTATTGCAAGAACCCAATATCTAGAAGTACTGTGGAATGGAGAAGATGGATTTGAGGTGAAGCAAATCAATGGTAGAGGGAGGCAATATACTGTAAATTTGCAGAACAAGACATGCTCATGTGGATACTTCCAACTGGCAGGCCTACCTTGCCACCATGCCATAAGTGCTATATACAAATGTAAGAAAAAGATTGACGACTATGTGGATCCTTGTTACTCTGTTGATGTGTTCAAAAAAATATATGCACAAGGGGGAAGAGATGTGGCCAGTGTCTCAAAATCCAAGGCCTCAAGCTCCTGTATATGTGAGAATGTCAGGAAGGCCTAAGAAAAATGACAGAAAAAGAGAAGAAACATAGCAGCCTAAAGGTAAGAAGATGAGCAAGCATGGAACTATAATTAAATGTTCTTTGTGTGGAAATTCTGGTCACAACAAGTCAGGTTGTGCTTCAAATCCTAAGAGAGGCATCAGGAAAAATGCACATCTCAAGAAAACAAAGAAGACAACTGAGGTTTCCATTTATCTAGTTGTCTTTGTGTCCATTTAAATTATCTATATGCAATCTTACTATATTTCTTTGTGTCCATTTCACAGCAAGGACAAACAAGCACTGCTGGTGCTGGATCATCTGCTGGTGCTGGATCGTCTACTCCAGCAAGTGCTCCTCCAGCTAGACCTGCAATAGCTCCTAGCGGTAGAACTGCAAATGCTGCAGCTGCTACTTTTAAACCAACAAGGAAGAGAGCACCATCTGCTGCACCTGGATCATCTTCTGGTGCTGGATCATCTACTGCTAGAGGAGGTAGAACTGGAGCAAAAAGAGGAAGAAGTGCATCTTCACTGCCAAGCTACAAATACTTCAACTGTAGTGGAAACAACTAGTTAGCAGTGCAACTACTGAGCACATCTTTTGTTAAAGATCCAATGTTGCTGTAATATTGGAAACATGGTTCAGTTAGATGCTTTTATTTTGCTGAATAGTGGAAACAAGTAGTTAGCAGTGCAACTACTTAGCCCAGCTTTTGGTAATGATCCAATGTTGCAAACAATGTTGCTGTAATATTGGAAACATGGTTCAGTTAGATGCTTTTATTTTGCTGAATATTGGAAACATGGCCAGTTATGGAACAAAGTTATTCCAGTCAGTTTGTTTATCTGTCTATGCAGTATGTGTGTTTCTAATTATTTTGTCAACTATATGTGTATTGAACAAAGAAAATGAACACATTTACTCCACCATATTGCATTGCATAATCATGTTCACTCATAACCTCAATGCATTACACAAACTGGTTCACTGCATCAGTACGTAAGTGTAGATACATTGCACTGCATCATTACAACAGTTCTGCATAACATCCACTAGACATAAACCTAAACCTACAGATAATCTGACAAGTACTTGCGAGCAACTACAACTAAAACGAACAGAGCTGCAGCAAACACAAATCCCTGAAATTTTCCCTTCTGGGCATGGCGCCGGTCGGCAATGGAAGTCATATCGTTAGGTGTAACGATGTGATGGACATACCCAGTATTTATAGGACATAGTCATTACGCCTTAAGACCGTGAGACCAACTCTTATTGTTATCCCTGGAAGATACTTTGATCGCACCAAACGTCATATCTTATATAGTGTGACAATGATAGGTGATACTTTTGGGTATCGGAAGGGGGTAGTTGAGACGAGGGGTCAACAGCGCGATTTGTCAGTCCACATAGCCGGATAGATACTCTAGGGCCCACTCGGTGAATTTATGTCAAAAGAGTTTGCAAACATGTGACTAATTCTGCATTCTTCATCCTCAGTTCAGCTTTGAGAAACATAACCCTTTCATCTCCGGTTCCTTCTTCAGCACACCGTGGTCTATTCTCCAGCGCCCGAAGCCTCCAAACCTCATCCCGCAGATCTCCAAGTAAATCAGAGAAGAACTTGGGCAATGTTGCATCATGCCACTCCACATAACCACATCCACGACCATTCTAGTGCAATGCACAACACAAAATCAATCAGAAAAGGGGAGAACAGAAGGAAACAGAACAAAACGAAGTCAAGGCGCAGAGAACTCACCATTACGTCGACGCACGCGTAATACCTCCTGCATGGGTTCAGAACACTCCACGAGATCCATCTGGGCGCTTTTCGTCGCGGATTGCAGTTGCACATCTTCTCCGGCTCGTAGTCCATCGGGTTCTCCCGATACACCACCGGCGCCGCCCTCGAATCATTCCGGCCGCATCTTCTTCCGCTGGCTACACAAAAACCTGGCGCGGACCAAGCACCTGACGACATCTCCGCCGCGGCTTCTTACGATTTCTCCTCTCCGCCGCCTCCGTGCTCCACCGGCGACGAACCCTAATTTTTTTCCCCACTCCTCTGTTTTGTTCGTGTTGTGCGGTTCGCTCCCGCTGCCTACGGACATAACCACAACTGCTCCTAGGCCCACATCTGACATGAATCCCGGCTCATATTTGCCACGTCACCATATTTAGCTCTAATCCGAGTCTAGGGTACTATTTAGACCGAGATTGGATAGTTTAGGGTACAGACGACAGGGATTTGCAGTTCGGGGTCTATCTCGGCGAACCTCTACCAGTTCAGTGTTTAAAATAGACTTTTTCCTTTTAGTGCGGAACGAGTGGAGATGCTCAGCTCTAACTCCCTCGGGGTCAAATTCGGAGTCCATGGGTTTAGATTAGTGCTAAACGTGTCAAGTCTGGATAACCTAACTGAAGAAAATAATTCTCAAAAAATAAACCTAACTAAAGAAAATGGCCCATAACGGCCGCTGATGACATGGTTCTGCATGCACGTAGGCCCACGACCGATCTATAAGTACTACACGACTCGATGATCGGCGTCGTCCATTAATTTGCTAGGGCCTAGGGCACACCCGAGCAGCAAGCCGCCGGCCGCCGCCCTCTTGGATGCTTCGCCGAGCGTCACGGCCGGACCGGCGACACGGCGGATGCCTAGCTACCACGAGCAGTGCAGATCTTTCGAAGGCTGCCTCACAAGCTTGTCGGCACGCATATATCGCTCACATATGCCTATTCCGTAAATGAGGTACTCCTATATGTCGATTTGGTTTTAGATCGATTGCAAATTAAATATGTAGTACATATTCGTATATCGATGAAAAACAATTGGGACAATAGGTCAACTGAGAGTCTGATTTACTAATGTACTCCCTCCATACACAAATAAGTGTCTCAAGTTTGTCAAAAAGAAGATGTATCTAGACATGATTTTATCTAGATACATCTTCTTTTTGATAAAGTTGAGACACTTATTTTAGGACGGAGGGAGTATTTAATTTTGTTGTGAATCAGTAATGAAGGGAAAAACATCACCAGTAAGTAGTATCAAGTTTGTGTCTAAAAAAAAACTAGCATCAAAGTTACGTTTTTGCTTTAAACTCTAAACTTAATGCTTAATTGCAAATTAATACATGCGGCTGCTGAACCAAATTCGAACTTCGATCTCTTTGCACTGAACTAAAAGTAATTTCATTGTGCTGGGTAAAGAAGAATAAAGAGAGCATAAGTAATTATTGCAAGCCAGTAGCTACGCACGGAGTAGCCCATAGAAATATAGGTTGTTCCTTAATTCTAAAACATAAATTGTTAGCTTTGATGTCATTACTAAATATTATTCCCTCCGATCCTAAAAAATGCCGTGACTTGTATTGTTGTTTTGTACGCTGAGTAGTTTATTCCTTCCGACACTTATACGGGATAAGAGGAAGTAGTATATGCTTGTGTAATATTAACTAGTTGAATGCTCGTGCGTTGCTACGGATGTATGTGGGCTGTGTTTTACCCATCGTTGCTATCTTCCATTTCCATTTCCATTTGCCTTCATTCTCCTCTCTAATTGCTCCACTATATTGTGATGCCACTCTGTTATCCTTCATTCTTAGAGAAAATATTTTAGTCATTCAAACTAATAATCATGTATTAGTATAAACGTGGGCTCTCGTAAGATGTGCCACAAAACAATGAGCATGGAGACACATCCGTGTACTTTTCATGCTTAAGCACTTTATGAAAATTTTAAACATACATGAATCAAAGCATAAATCTCCGAATCGGTTCTACCAATACAAACACTTGAGAACTAAATAGAACATTCACACAAACCAACACTAATTTATCAAGTGTCCTTTTGATAACAATATGGACATTCAAAAGTGAGTATGATGCATCTGCACAATTGGCCAAATCGTCTTAAATATCATGCATCTTGTTTCGGGTCATAAAAAGCTTACAAGTCCACAACCTTGTAGTCCTTTAGTGCTTTCAATGTAAGGACTTTTACATTTCACGGGATACACAATATGAGTCCAGCTCTTCACCGTGCTCATGAATGTCACGGAGAAGTGCTAGCAGAGAAGGGGCGAGGTCCTGACAAATATCAAATGATAATAGTTTACCGCCCAAATGAAATCAGGCATTGCAAGCTGCATTCGATTTGTCAAAAAGAAAGAACGTAAGGATCATGATTCTATTAGCATATTCGTAGTTACAATAGTAGGGCAACAAAATGAATAATGCAGTACCCCAGATCCCAATTTTCATCCACTGCCAACTTGTGGACTTGATGAAGGTAAAGAGAACAATTTCCTCATAACACTCTACCGCCAATCAAATCAATAGAACTCATGAAAACTGGATGAATAGTTACCTAGGTGGATGCTGTAATTTACAAAAGTCAAAGGATGGCGATGATTGATTCTCACAAACTCTTCCTGCAGCTCATTGCTCATCTTGGAAACGATTTTTTTTTTGTAAATACAAATTTGATGACAAGCACTTGTTCAGAGACCACCAATGGAAAAACAGAGAAACAACATGAACGTAGATTCTATTGCATACAAATAATTTCAAATATACATAATTATGAGTATGATACTTTACAATGAGTATCTTGAAGAGCATTATAGAAATGTATCTATATTAAAAAGATAAAAACAAGACCCTTTACACATAAATAATATTACACAAATATTATTATGTACATGAACATTTACACCAGAGTATCATGAAGCAATGGTATTACATAGGACATATCACACATTTACTTTTTACTTTGTCATAGTACTATCGTCAATATGTAAATTTTCTCCTAGCATATATCACACAAATTTCCATTTTACTCTAATTACAAAAGTGTTTTGATATTAAGAGGACATACTTTGTGACATTTGCTCCGTAAATCTGGCATGAAATTATGTCCTCATTGCGGATGACCTGGTGGCCACCTACTGACATGCTTGGCTCGTCGACTGGTGGCACACAACGAGACAAGCCTTACATTTAAAGTAGTGCACAAGGGGCCCTCATTGACTTCGCTTCTGTGGATGATCTAGAAACACCACAATGGTACTATAAGAAACTAATTAACCATCCGTAGCACTTCAGGAATCTTTATATATATTCTGATGGGTGAGGAAACTGAACCAGCTATAGATCGATGTGGTATCCACGGCAGCAACTGCAACACACATCAGTTTCTAAATCGATTGACCCGAATGTTTTTTTAGATAAAAGACATGAAGGCCCGATCTTAACTTAATAAGGCCAAAAGCCACGGTTCACAAGATACATGTTGCGGCAATCAGCTTTTTGGCAAACGGGAAAGGACCTACAAGCAGGAAGTAAACGACAAAGATACAAAGCCCGACCGTGAAGGACAGAAGGGGCAAAGCCACCCCACACTAAGGAAAAACACGACTAAGAAGAAAGACGGGCTGGCAACCACCGCGCCTAGACACCACCACGTGCCGAAGCCGCCTAACTCCCTCCAGACCCATCACAGCGGGAAGGACGAAATTGTGTATACAACGCCTTCAGCTTTACTGCTAGGCTTCTTAGCCTTGGTTTGTCAACCTCCTTGGAGTTTAGGGACCAAAACAACAAAAACATGGCGAATTTGAAAATTAGATCAGTGGGATGCTTGGTGAGTTTCCCCTCAATAGCACGCTTGTTACGAATGCACCACAAGGCCCAGCTCTGCGCCACGAACAAAGCCCACACCACCCTACGGTGTTGCCCCGATAGTGACGCGAGAATCGCAAAGAATTGCGCAAAGTTAGCTGGGCACCACCGACAACCTAAGACCGACCGTAGAACACTCCACACCAACTTGGCGAGAGAGCAGCTAAAGAACATGTGTGTAGCGTCCTCTGAGGCCCCGCAGAACGCACAAGACCCATCCGAAGGGCCGTGACGAGTGGCCAACTGAACCCCCGAGGGCAATCTGTCCAAAATTAGTTGCCAGGAAAAAATCTTGACTTTTAGCGGGAGTTTGGCCCTCCAAACATCCTCGAAGTGAGACACCATAACCCCCTGCACGAGTTTGTGATACATGGAGGAGACCGAGAAGCATCCCGACTCCTCTAAGGACCAGGAAACAAGGTCGAGGCCCTCTGCCAGGGTAATCTGATTGATTAGGTGCTCGAGTTCTACCCATTCCGCCCGCGCCGGCGGATCCAACGAACGTGTAAGGGACAAATGGGAGTGAACAACCTCCGCCACCAGGACCTGCTGGTTATCGCAAATGGCGAAAATTAGCGGGAACCGCTCCCGAAGGGGCCTCCCTGCCCAGCTATCTAACCAAAACCGCGTCCTCTGACCATTGTGAATGGAATGCTTTGCCCCCACTTTAAAGAGATGTTTGATTTTATTCAAACTTCTCCAAAACGGCGACCCTACCCTTGTAGGAGCCGTGAAAATGTCATTGGTGGGTAAGTATTTGGCCCTAATCAGTTGGGCCCAGATCGAGGAGTCTTGTTGATAGAGCTTCCAAATCCACTTTAGCATGAGTGCCAAGTTCATATGCTTTGAGTTGAGGAGACCCAACCCCCCAAACTCCTTTGGTCTACACACTGCCGGCCAGCTCACCAGGTGATATTTGCGTTTAATGCCCGCCCCTTCCCAATAAAACCTCGCCCTATGGGAGTCAAACTTTCGGTGCACTCCATCTTGGAGGAGGAATAAGCCCATCGCAAACATGATGAGATTAGCCAGACAAGAGTTGGACAGGATCAACCGACCACCCGAGGACAAGAACCTGCCCACCCGCGGTTCCACCCTACCAGCCAACCGAAGGACCAAGAAGTTCCATTGCTCAATAGTCAGCTTCCTATCCGCGACCGGCATCCCGAGGTAAATAAACGGGAACGACCCTAGTTTGCAGTTTAGCATGTTCGCCACCCTTTCTCGGTGCGCTCTCGGCTTCCCCGTCACTATCACCTCGCTCTTATGGTAATTGATTTTCAAACCGGACATGTCTTCGAAGCACAGCAACAGAAATTTCAGATTTGCGATAGCTCTCTCATCATCTTGAATCAGAATTAACGTGTCATCTGCGTACTGCAAGTGCGTAACCCCTTCGGGCACCAGGTGCGGCACAACCCCCTGGATGTGCCCCGCCGCGGCAGCTGCCAAAAGCATTGCTGGCAGCCCCTCTGCCACAAAGTTGAACAACAGAGGAGACAAAGGATCACCCTGCCTCACACCCCTCTTGTTAGCGAAATAAGGCCCGACTTCGCCATTGATAGAGTTCGCGGTTTGGCCACCCCTGACCAACTGCGCAACCATATGCACAAAGCCTGCGTCAAAACCCTTTTTGTGCAGGACTTCGGCCAGAAAATCCCAACTAACCCTATTGTACGCCTTCTCAAAATCCAGTTTTAGGAGAAATCCCCCCTGTTTCTTCTGTTTTAGCTCATGCACGATTTCCTGCAACGCCACCGCCCCATCGAGAATAAACCGACCCTTAATAAACGTTGTTTGGTTGGGACTGATCACCGTGTTGGCAATTGGATCCAACCTAACCGCAAAGGCTTCAGACACAATCTTAAGATGACGTTGATCAGAGCAATAGGCCGGAATTGTGAGTTTAAGTCTGCCCCTTGCAGCTTAGGAATCGGAGAGAGGATCCCAAAATTAAGTCTAGCCACATCAATCCTACCAAGAATAAAGTCATTGACAATATGGAGCACTCTGTGCTTCACCAATGGCCAAAACCGTTTGAAAAACAAGACCGAAAACCCATCCGGCCCCGACGCCGAGTCAGACTTCATGTCCATGACCAACGCTTCCAGCTCTTCTTCGGAATACTTAATAGCAAGGGAGAGATTTTCAGCCTGTGAAACTCACCGACTACCCACCCATGTGTCCGGAGCTAGGCCACAAATCTGCGGTTCCGAGGCCCCCATAAGTGCCCGATAGAAGTCATAAACGTGTTCCTGAATCTGAGCCTTGCCTGTAATCGGTCCGTCCGGCGTCATAAGTGAGGCAATGTGTGTTCTTCTGCGCTTCCCATTTGCAACCGCATGGAAGTACGCAGTATTTGCATCACCTTGCAACGCCCACCTGACTCGACCTCTCTGCCACCAATACTCTTCTCCAATCTTGATTAAATGTAGCAGTTGCTCCTCTAGGTGATAACGAGTTGCCCAGTCTTCCTCACTCAAACCGTCTGAGTCAGCTAGTAAGTCCAGGCCTTTGATCTGGCCAAGCAGCAAAGCTTTCTGCGCCTTAGAGTCCCTATTGATATTCCTGCTCCAACCCCTAAGGAATTGTCGGAGGTTAACACTCATAAAGGACCACCAATCCACCGCCCACTCGCGCTAGGAGACATACCCACTTTTCTCGCAGCAAAGATTGGAAACCCTCAATTTTGAACTAACCTGATTCAAAAAAGAAGCGGTTTCTACGCACCATTGTGCCCTCCCCAGAGTCAAAGATCAAAGGGGTGTGGTCCGAGCCTAAACTAGTTTCTGCCGACAAGGAGCACAACGGGAAGCTCTGTTCTATCACCGGAGAAATGAACACTCTGTCCAGCACACACCTAACCGGGTTCAGATGTTTATTAGTCCAGGTGTACCTCGCCCCAATGCGGGGTATCTCCTGCAGCGCCCATCTAGCAATGTGCTCGTTGAACAGATCGATCCTAGCCCAGTTGATCCTATCATTATTCTTGTCATCCTGCAACCTCAGAAGATTAAAATCGCCCCCTAAGATAAAAGGGCGCGAGGAGGCCGCTACTTTGGCCGAGATTTCTCCTAGGAACTCGGGCGAGTGCACGTGATCCGCTGGCACATAGATCCCCATGATCTCGAGCAAAATCCCCGAAGGCCGGTGCTGCACCGACGCACAGATAAAGAATTGCCCTAACGCAATCTGGCCCACTTCAAACATACTGTCCCGGAGACCAAGGAGCATTCCTCCAGAATGCCCATTGGCCGGGAGCCAGCTCTAGAAGAACTTTTCCCCGGTTTCCAAGCTTTGCAGCTCCGCATCAGTGAACTCTTGTTTAATAGTTTCTTGTAAGATTACTACGTCTATGTTGTGCTTCCTGAGGTACTCCTTAAGAAGGGTTTGGCGCCCCCGCACGCCAAACCCTCTGATGTTCCAGAAGAGAATACGCATTAGGAAACCCCTCCTTTAGCCCGTGCTTGGCGGGTCAGAGGTCGCCTTCCCGACGGCGCCGCAGTTCTAGGTTTTCTCTTGGCGATTTTCTTGGCCGCCCGAACCCCACCGGAGGTCGGTGAACCCCTACGCGCTGATGGCCTTTGGGTCCCTGAGCTGGTCGTCCCCACCTCCCCTTGAGGTGAGGTCGCCGTCCCCTTGGCCGCTTGAGCTGTTTTAGCCGCGCTCTCCTTTACCGCCTCTGCCGCTGCCAATCTTGCTTTGGTGCAAGCAATATCTTCGTGCGCCAATTCCCTAGCTTGGACCACATAGACCATCTCCGCTGCCAATCCACCCGCCGGATCAAACAGCACCGCACAATCCCTAGCCACCTTCACGAGACTGTCCACCTCGATATCTTGCAAAATTAGAAAGAGAGTAAGTACCTGGGTTGTTCTTCTCCGCCGTCCGCTTGATCGCCCGATCCAGCATTGGCGCCTCAGTTCCGCCTTTCCCCAGTTGGCTCTTCTTCTTGGTCTCCGCCGGGATTGCGGCGCTCCGCGGAGCCTGGGCGACCGGAGCAGACATCGCCCTTACCGACTCGAACAGGGCCCCGCCCTCACTAGAGCCAGCTACGACGAATGACTGCCCCGACAACTCCCCAGCCACCTCCTCCAACCGCTGCGCCAGCGAGGGGCGGCCACGGTTTGCCTTGCTTATCCCCTCCGACTCTCTGTTCTTGATGCGTTGTTCCTCTGCCGTGATCACCTCCTGCTCCGCAAACTTTTCCCTGAGGGACGGACGGTCAAAGTTGCTCTTGCTCCTGCGCTCCCTCTCGCGATTTCTAGCAAACTCCGTGGCTTTCTCCGGCGAGATGAGAAGAGTGGGAGTCTCAGGAATCTTCTCAACAGACGAAACCTCCAGCGTGGGTACAGGAGACATAGGTGGTTGATCACTGATCCGAGTGGACTCCCCCGGTTGAAACGAGAGCTCCGTGACACTGAGATGGTCTGTCCCCTCCCCTGACTTGTTCTCCTCCTCTTCCGCTACCTGGCAATCATCACGCTGTGATGAGTTACCCGAGGTTCTGCCCTTCCCTTCACCAGATTTCTGACCGTTATCTGATTTGTTCTTTTTCCAGCATCGCTCTTCCTTGTCTTCCCCATCTGACGAGAGTTGTTCCTGTTCCTTCTCACGGTGATTGTATCTATGGTCACTAGGAGGTGGTGGTGGAGGAGGAAGTCCACCCTCCGTATTGCCCATGCACTTCTCTAGAGAAATCTTGTAGCCCTTCAGATTGATAAACACCACAATGTGAGGTGGAATTTCCACCGGCTTACGGCCCCCGAACCGCATGCGAATGGGAGCCTCTTTGTTCTATAACTGGTCTTCTTCCACACTAAGAGGGAGTCCCACCTCCTGTGTGCAACCGAGCAGCGTACGAGCGTCTCGTAGAGGTTTAGGGACCCCGTGCAGCAGGGCCCCCACTTCCTCCAGCGTCTCCTCGACCTCTGGTAGGTCCGACAACTCTGTCACGACCACCTTGCATCCCGAAGATGGAAGACACAGCCCTCCCCCGCGGATGGCTAGTCTCAGGCTCTCCTTGATTGGGAAGACCAAGGAGTACCTATTCTTGCCCAGTTGCTTCACCTGCCAGTCCCACTTCTCCTGCACCAAATCTTTAAACTCAAAGTCCACCAAATCGCAAGGGAGGTTGCCCGAATCGAGCTTCACCAAAGCAGCGTTAGAGGGGTTCTGCTCTGGAGCCTCTTCGGCAGCTGTCACCACAAAGAAGCCTCGATCTTTTACCCCGAACCCCGCCCAGATCGGGGTTGGTGCCTTGGCCGTGCACATAGCCGTCTGATGCCCCTTGATTTTGCACTTCATGCAGAAGGGCTGCCCCGGGCACCCCGCTGAAGGGGATCGTGGGCAGAAAACAATAATTTTCCTAGCAACGATATCCTTAAACTAGCCAAGATCTATTCTATGCAGATATAGTAGTACGAACGGAGATCGGAATACATACCCTTGTAGACCGAAAGCGGGGATTACGTTCCCGCACAAACGTTGTCGATGAAGACCGACGAAGCCGACCTCAAGGTCGTGTAGAGGAAGCAGGCCTCCGAGTACCGCTAGCGCAGCACCTCGCAGGGAGTCGCACACGTACGGTGGAGACGACGCCTCCGAAGCTCCAGTCCAGGACGAGCAGCGGAAGACTTGGACCGGAACACCAGCAGCGCGGCAGCGGGCTATGGTGGAGGAGATCCCCGACTCCTCTTGCTCGGCACGGCTCCAACTTGGGAACCACGAGATCGAGAGAGAAATCAGGAATTAATTGGTGAATTAAAAGGCTGGGGGTGCCCCTTCTTATATAGGCTCCGAGGGGGAGCCAACCTTGCCAGCCAGGCAATGTGGGACTATCCCACAGCCTGGTTCGGCTAGGCTTGGTGCGCCGGCCCCTTGGTGGGCCCCTTGGCCCATCCAGGCCGGCCACCAAGGCTCCCCACAGAATCCCCTAGGGATTTTTCCCCTCTTGGGCCTTCTTTCGCCCGGAAGGCCCATTTAGGGAAATCTGCCTTAATAAATTCGAAAATAAATATATAAAATCATATTTGCATATTAATAACACTAATTAATATCAAACATAATATATAAAATATTTCCTAGCTCCGAAAACTCTTTCGGCGCTGCCCGATCTCCATCGGACCTCTCCCGGGACTGTCCCGGTGATCTCCTTCCTTTCCGGTTGTCTTGTCGAAACCCCTTAAGTGTGTTACCCTAGCGGTTCGATATAATATCAGGTATGATCAAGACTCCTCAATGATCAAAGACTAACTCGTAGGCCTGGACCCCCTGAATTAATCCCTGAGATATAACGAATGACTTTCATCTATCAAACCTGAACGTGAAGTCTTAGACCTTTTGCCATAGCGATACTTAGCACGTCCGAGTGTCGTTCCATAGATATCCCCATACCTAATCACGACCTCGTTACCTACGATGCCATCTTCTACTTGTTCATGATCTCATGTCTCCGTGACCTAGTCACATGCTTGCAAGCTCATTAGACAAGATCTCACCGAGTGGGCCCGAGAGTATCTATCCTGCTACGCGGACTGGCAAATCCCGCTCTTGACCCCTCGTCTCAATACTCCTTTCCAATACCCAAAAGTATCACCGTTATTGTCATACTAAATAAGATACGACGTTTGGTGCAATCAAAGTATCTTCGGGGAATATCAATAAGAGTTGATCTCACGGTCAAAGGTGTAATGACTATGTTCTCCAAAACTGGGTATGTCCATCACATCACTCTCCAGCGATATGACTCTCATTGCCGACCGGCGCCATGCCCCATGACCGGGAAACCTCGATCATCAATCGCGCAATGAAACTAGTCTTAGTAGAGGCTACTAGGGACCTGGTTGTTTACGTATCACACCCGCATTAATATTTCCGCTTAATACGGTTCTAGCATGACACAAAAACATATTATGAACAAACGAGATATGATAAAGAATACACTTTATTAATTGCCTCTAGGGCATATCTCCTTCAGTCTCCCACTTGCACTAGAGTACAAATTAATCTAGATTACAACTTGGTAAAATCCTAACACCCATAGCTAACTGGTGTTGTTCATGCTTATCAAGCGGAAGAGGCTTCGTCAGCGGATCTGCCACATTCAGATCCGTATGCACTTTGCAAATCTTCACATCGCCTTCTTGTACGTACTGACGTATCACGTGGAAGCGTCGGAGAATGTGTTTGGCGGTGGAGTGAGTCCTTGGCTCCTTGGCGTTCGCAATGGCACCCGTATTGTCGCAGAAGAGGACCACAGGGTCTTGCACGCTCGGGAACACTCCAAGTTCGATGACGAACTTCCTCAGCCACACAGCTTCATTCGTGGCCTCGCAGGCAGCAATGTACTCCGACTCCATTGTAGATTGTGCGACTATGGGTTGCTTCCCACTTCTCCAGCACACGGCGCCTCCATTCACCTTGAACACGTAACCTGTCTGTGACTTACAGTCATCGGGGTCTGAGCAGAAACTTGCATCTACGTAACCCGTTACGCCAAGTTCCTCATCGCAGCCACCATACACAAGGAACATTTACTTTGTCTTATTGAGATACTTAAGAATGCTCTTAACAGCTATCCAATGCGGCATTCCAGGATTACTCTGGAACCGGCTTGTCAAACTTAGAGCTAATGCCACATCTGGTCTAGTACTCAACATTGCATACATGATCGATCCTATGGCTGAAGCATAAGGATGTTTCGTCATTTCGGCCTTACCCAGTTCCGTTACCGGACACTGTGCCTTACGCAATACCTTATTCTTGATAACCGGCAGAGAACCCTTCTTTGCCTTCTCCATATGAAAACGCTTCAATATTTTATCAAGATAAGTACTCTGACTTAGTGCTAATAGGCGCCTTGATCTATCACGATAGATTTTTATGCCTAAAACATACGCAGCTTCTCCTAAGTCCTTCATGGAAAACTTACTGTTTAAATATTCCTTCACGCTATTCAGAAGTTCCACATCATTCCCTATTAGCAATATGTCGTCAACATACAGACTTAAGCATCGCTACCGGTGAAAAGGTTTCATCGTAGTCAATTCCATGAACTTGTCGGAAACCCTTTGCGACAAGCCGAGCTTTATAGACGGTCACATTACCATCAGCATCAGTCTTCTACTTAAAGATCCACTTATTCTCGACGGCCTTGCGCCCTTCGGGAATATCCACCAAGGTCCACACTTGGTTATCATACATGGATCCTATTTCGGATTTCATGGCTTCAAGCCATTTCTCGGACTCTAGACTCTCCATCGCCTCCTTGTAGTTCGTAGGTTCGTCTTGCTCGACTAGCATGACGGTGCAAACCATAATGCCATACCATTCTGGTGGGATCCGAGATCTACCAGACCTACGAGGTAGAACATCTTCCTCGACAGTTTCTCCCACTCCTTCCACGGAGGACGTTTCCGGAATTGCTTCCGTTGCGCCACTCGGAATCTCGAGTTCAGGATCAACGATTTCATCGAGGTCTACCTTCCTTCCACTTACTCCTTTCGCGAGAAATTCCTTCTCTAGAAAGGCACCGGTCTTCGCGACAAAAGTTTTGCCCTCAGCTTGGTTGTAGAAGGTGTACCCAACGGTTTCCCGCGGATATCCTACAAAGATAACTTTCTCCGACTTCGGTTCGAGTTTGTCGGGCTGTAGTTTCTTAACGTACGCCTCACAACCCCAAACCTTCAGAAACGATAACTTAGGCTTATGGCCATACCATAATTCATACGGCGTCGTTTCAACGGACTTGGACGGAGCCCTATTTAAAATGAATGCGGCTGTTTCTAACGCATAACCCCAGAAGGACACTGGCAGATCGGTAAGAGACATCATAGATCGGACACTATCCAGTAGAGTACGATTACGTCGCTCGGACACACCGTTACGCTGCGGCGTTCCGGCGGGCGTAAGTTGGGGCACTATGCCACAACTCTTCAGATGTGTGCCAAACTCAAAACTCAAGTACTCTCCACCGCGATCGGACCGGAGATGCTTGATTTTCCTATTAAGCTGATTCTCAACTTCACTCTGGAATTCTTTGAACTTTTCAAACGTTTCAGACTTGTGTTTCATCAAATAGATATAACCGTATCTACTCAAGTCATCAGTGAAGGTGACGAAGTAACGATAACCATTGCGTGTCGAAACGCTCATTGGTCCACATACGTCTGTATGTATGATCCCCAACAAATCCGACGCCCGTTCAACGAAACCTTTGAACGGTGTCCTGGTCATTTTGCCCATGAGGCATGGTTCACATGTATCGAGGGATCCGAAATCCAACGAGTCCAAGAGTCCATCGGAGTGGAGTCGCTTCATGCGCTTTATACCAATATGACCAAGACGGCAATGCCACAAAAACATGGCGGTATCGTCACTACACTTAATTCGTTTGGCCTCTATGTTATGGATGTGAGTACTACGATCGAGATTCAACAAGAATAAACCGTTATTCTCGGGAGCATCAACATAAAAGATATCATTCATATAAATAGCACAATTGCTTGACACTGATTTAAATGAATAACCGTCTTGTAACAGGCAAGACCCACTTATAATGTTTACACTCAAGGATGGCACAAAATAACATTTATTTAAAACCAAAACTAATCCCGATGGTAGATGCAGAGGGAGCGTGCCGACAGCCACCACGTCGACTCTCGATCCGTTGCCGACGCGCATCGTCACCTCATCCTTCGCCAGCCGCCTTCTATTCCGTAACTCCTCCTGAGAGTTACATATATGAGCAACAGAACCAGTATCAAATACCCACGTATTGCTCCGGGCGGATGTAAGGTACACATCTATAACATGTATATCAAATATACCTTTCTCTTTGTCGACCGTCTTGCCAGACTTCCTATCCTCCAGATACTTGGGGCAGTTGCGCTTCCAGTGGCCCTTCCCCTTGCAGTAGAAACACTCCACGCTAGCTCTGGGACCAGACCTGTTAGTCCTGGGCTTGGCAGCCAACTTTGCCTCCCTCCGGGACTTCCAGCTCTGCTTTCCCTTGCCACCGGACTTCTTGAAATCAACGGTCTTGTTGACCATCAACAGCGTGTGCTCCTTCTTAATCTCTACCTCAGCAGTCTTGAGCATCACGAACACTTCACCCAGGGACTTAGCCATGCACTGCATGTTGTAGTTCATGACGAAGCCTTTGTAGCTCGGTGGCAACGATTGCAACACCCTGTCAATCGCCAGCTCATCGGGAATCTTGCACTCCAGAGCATTCAGGCGTTGAACGTAGCCAGACATCTTGACTACATGCTCGCTCACACTTCTATGCTCTTCCATCTTGGCTGAGAAGAAAAGCTCAGAAGCCTCATATCTCTCAGCCTTAGCCTGCGGCGCAAAGACAGCCTTAAGATCCGAGATGATCTCGAAGGCGCTCATCTTCTCAAAGCGCTTCTGCAGGTCGGCTTCCATGGCGTAGAGCATGCCACTCTGGACAAAGGCAGAATCCTCCGATCGGGTCTGGAAGACCTTCTTCTCATCCTCAGAGGCTTCATCTGCAGGAGGGTCACCTATGGCGGCCTCAATGACGTAGGCCACCCTATGGGGAGTGAGGAGGATCCTCAGGTTGCGGAACCAGGCCATGAAGTTTGACCCATTGGTCTTAAGCTTTTCTTTCTCAAGGAACAGACCTAGGTTAAACGAGGGGCGAGATATCTACAATGGAATTTGCAACAACATAAGACTTTGTTCATAATAATTTTGAGTTATAGTATTTTAGAAAATAACTGACATAACTCCCACTCAAACGAACATCCCTCCTGGTCGTTTAAGCGATTACACGACCCCCGTCCATTGCACCACCCCTCATCATCAAAGCCGGCGGCACAACTTCAGGAGTAGACAAAATCGTCCGTCACACCAATTTTGTGACTCGTGCTCGGCCTTTCGGCCTTCCTGTTCCGAGGCCATACTTCTGAGTATGCTAGGCTCGCCACCAAAGACCTCCACGCTGACGCTTGTGCAACATGCCTTACACCCACCGTATGCGAACGAAGATATGTCTGACACGATCATCACGGCCTGCCTCATAACGTAGAACTTTATTGGTGGTGCGCGTTGGAGGGAGAACACTAGTGGTATTTTGAAGGGATCATCTTATTCAACTACCGCCGTGTAACACACAATCACACACAAAATAAGATGCACACAAAACATCAAATGTAATGCAATGTGATATAGTCCATCGCGCCATGGTCTTCTTGGCGCTCGCAGTTTATAAACAATTTAATAAACCTACCTTGACCATATCACATAGCCCCTGCAAAATAAAGTTAGACGCTTCTACTTTATCTTTTGCATATTTTACGTGGCTTGGGGCTTTCGTAAATAGAACCGCTTCATACCTACGAATCTTATGACCACAACAACGATCCAATAATTGCATGTTTAAGCATCCCTTTCGGGCCCTCCATTGAAAATGCGAAGACCAACTAAAGAGAGAGAAACTGTCACCCGCTAGCCACAGATACGGTACAAGCCGTATGTCAGTAGTGGAACCAGTCTCGCGTAAGCGTACGCGTAAAGTCGGTCCGGGCCGCTTCATCAACTCAATGCCGCTGGAATACACAAGTGCACGCTAGAGGGTAGCAAATAACAGGAACGGTGCCCCCGTGCAGAGCACGGGTTCTAACAGCGTACAGCTATATCTTACGATAGATCGGCTCTGATACCACTGAAGGGGATCGTGGGCAGAAAACAATAATTTTCCTAGCAACGATATCCTTAAACTAGCCAAGATCTATTCTATGCAGATATAGTAGTACGAACGGAGATCGGAATACATACCCTTGTAGACCGAAAGCGGGGATTACGTTCCCGCACAAACGTTGTCGATGAAGACCGACGAAGCCGACCTCAAGGTCGTGTAGAGGAAGCAGGCCTCCGAGTACCGCTAGCGCAGCACCTCGCAGGGAGTCGCACACGTACGGTGGAGACGACGCCTCCGAAGCTCCAGTCCAGGACGAGCAGCGGAAGACTTGGACCGGAACACCAGCAGCGCGGCAGCGGGCTATGGTGGAGGAGATCCCCGACTCCTCTTGCTCGGCGCGGCTCCAACTTGGGAACCACGAGATCGAGAGAGAAATCAGGAATTAATTGGTGAATTAAAAGGCTGGGGGTGCCCCTTCTTATATAGGCTCCGAGGGGGAGCCAACCTTGCCAGCCAGGCAATGTGGGACTATCCCACAGCCTGGTTCGGCTAGGCTTGGTGCGCCGGCCCCTTGGTAGGCCCCTTGGCCCATCCAGGCCGGCCACCAAGGCTCCCCACAGAATCCCCTAGGGATTTTTCCCCTCTTGGGCCTTCTTTCGCCCGGAAGGCCCATTTAGGGAAATCTGCCTTAATAAATTCGAAAATAAATATATAAAATCATATTTGCATATTAATAACACTAATTAATATCAAACATAATATATAAAATATTTCCTAGCTCCGAAAACTCTTTCGGCGCTGCCCGATCTCCATCGGACCTCTCCCGGGACTGTCCCGGTGATCTCCTTCCTTTCCGGTTGTCTTGTCGAAACCCCTTAAGTGTTTTACCCTAGCGGTTCGATATAATATCAGGTATGATCAAGACTCCTCAATGATCAACGACTAAATCGTAGGCCTGGACCCCCTGAATTAATCCCTGAGATATAACGAATGACTTTCATCTATCAAACCTGAACGTGAAGTCTTAGACCTTTTGTCATAGCGATACTTAGCACGTCCGAGTGTCGTTCCATAGATATCCCCATACCTAATCACGACCTCGTTACCGACGATGCCATCTTCTACTTGTTCATGATCTCATGTCTCCGTGACCTAGTCACATGCTTGCAAGCTCATTAGACAAGATCTCACCGAGTGGGCCCGAGAGTATCTATCCTGCTACGCGGACTGGCAAATCCCGCTCTTGACCCCTCGTCTCAATACTCCTTTCCAATACCCAAAAGTATCACCGTTATTGTCATACTAAATAAGATACGACGTTTGGTGCAATCAAAGTATCTTCGGGGAATATCAATAAGAGTTGATCTCACGGTCAAAGGTGTAATGACTATGTTCTCCAAAACTGGGTATGTCCATCACATCACTCTCCAGTGATATGACTCTCATTGCCGACCGGCGCCATGCCCCATGACCGGGAAAGCTCAATCATCAATCGCGCAATGAAACTAGTCTTAGTAGAGGCTACTAGAGACCTGGTTGTTTACGTATCACACCCGCATTAATGTTTCCGCTTAATACGGTTCTAGCATGACACAAAAACATATTATGAACAAACGAGATATGATAAAGAATACACTTTATTAATTGCCTCTAGGGCATATCTCCTTCACCCGCCGCTAGCCATGAAGGGCGCACGCCAGATCTGGGCGGGGAGGCCCCGTCGCCTCCCTTGACGCCAGAGCACGCGTACCGCTTCGCCATTGCGCGTATGGTCGAGCCGAATGTCAGTTTTGTTCTCCAAAAATCTTTAGGAATCAAGGACATATACTTTTTTCATTTGGGTCTGGATGAATGAGTGCTTAATCAGTATTTACCCTACTCTTCCAGGCAACGATGTACGTGCTAACCCCTCGACATCAGCCTGCACGTAGATCAGAGCAGATCGTATCGGACGAACTCAATAGAAAGAAGAAGATTAGCAAGAAGTATATGTATGCGGAGTTCTTATGTCTCAAGCGTCTCTCAAGCGACTCAAAAAAGTGCAACTGCAGTTTTAAAAAAGTGCAACTGAAACGAGTTGCAATTGCATTTTTCTACCAGAAAAGTGCAACGGGTGCATATTTTTGTGGATGACTGAGACTAAAATCTCAGGCACCTGCGAATTAGCAAAACCGATATGTATCTATGCATACACTATGTTGATTCTCCGCCCTGCTCGTGGCCGCCGCTCATTCGACCGCATGGTCGCCGCCACTGCTCAGGACCTGCACTTCTCTCTTTCTTTCTCTCCACGGTTTGTCCGGTGACCGGTGTAGGGGTGATGGGACGACGAGCTGCCGAAGATGCCATGCGTGCGGCGATCTCCCCTCTCCTGCTGGCGGCTCTCCCCTTCCTCCATGTGCACGACCCTGACGAGCACGACGTCCGGATCCAACGCACGGCCGACGACGAGAAGTGGCGTGTAGAAGGTCAGGGTGTGTGGATTCCCGCCAGCGATCGCTGCGCCTACACCCCCGTCGGTCGGGACGAACAACATGGTCGAGGCTTGGGGGTTCAAGATTCGGCTCCATTCCTCTTACCGGAGGATGGAGGCGGCGCCATAGTAGCTAGGTCATTCGGTGGCGGTAGAGAAGAACGAACCCCAGGCATGGCTTCCGTTCAGGGTGGGGATGTATTCGCTCTAGGAGCGGCATCTATCGGAGAACGGATCGTGGATGAGCTTGGCCCATACATGCGCTAGCGATACGGAGAGCAGACAGACGATCGCTCGCTCGTGAGGCAGGACGTGGTCTGCCAGGACATACCAACCAATACCATCACGACTGCAGACTCCCATTTAATATAATAGTAAAGAAAAGATTATATTGTCATCATGTTCTTCGCCCCCTCCCTGCTTAAATCCGGGATCCGTGCATGCAACTGACGAGCTGCAAAATATGTACTATTCTATAAATGGGTTGTATTGCCTCTGTTTTCTTGCTATTTGAAGCATTGGGCCATAACCCACAACCACAAGTCACCCTACCTTAGCGTAACATTGGTTTAGGATACCACGGATCGATTGATCAGGCTGAACTGCAATCACGAGTCACGCGACGACCGTGGCGCGACTTACCTAGCTTAGGGCATCTCCAGTCGCCTTGCCCCCGCAGGGCCCAAAACGCCGCTGTTTTGCTTCCGCCGCGGCGCCAAACGGCGCTAATATGAAACTTGGAGGGACGTGGTTTCCAGTCGTTCCCCAGCCCAAGTTTCGGCATATGCAATTCAAAAATAGCGTGAACTTAAATTTGGCGCAAACAGAGGCGATTTCATTAATATTCGGCGCAAACAGAAACGATTTCATTAAATTAGGGGCAAATAGAGACGATTACAAAGTAGGGATTTAAACTAAAAACATAAAACTAGTGGAGAAGGACGAGGCTCGCCGCGATCGCCTGGCTGTAGTCGCCGGTGCCGCCGTCGTCCGAGCCGTCGTCATCCTTGCGCCGGTTGCTCCGCCGTCGTCGTTCGCGCCACGCCATTACTCCGTCAGACTTTGACTGGGGGAGCTCACTGGCTGCCTGCCACGCCATTACTCCGGCAGCCTTTGACCGACGCGCGAGCCGAGAAGACGAGCACGGCAGTTCCTGTTCCGCGCCATTTTCTCTCGTGTCGCTGACAGCGCTGGCCCGCGTCGCCTTTCCCGTCATTTCGCCTCCATGCCGAACCCAGTGGGCTGGGTTTGCCTGGGGGCGCCGGCGCTATGTTCCGCCGAAACGGCGCTAACTGGGCTTCTGGGGCCGACTGGTGGAAAAACGGGGTTTTTGCTTCCGCCGGCGCCAAAAAGGCCTCCTGGGGGGACGACTGGAGATGCCCTTCGAGAGACGTTTAGATCATGCACAACTGTGGCTCTCATCAGGCTGCGAATCCGATGCGAGGCAGCGAGTGTACGGTTAAACGTAGATTTAACATACTGCAAACTCTTCATTTTCAAAAGTTTGGTTTGTGCCATTGTCGGGGGGCTACCCCCCGGGTAGGGCAGATCCCGGCGCAATTTGACAGTGTGGCAACAGTGCTTGACCTTTGGCGAGAGCAAGGGCCACCCCCCGGTGCGCTGAAGGGGCAACTTGACCTTTTGGAGCTGGTAGAGTGCAAGGTGCCTCCTGGCAGGCGCAAGGGTCATCCCTAGCGGTTAAAATAGCCACCTTGAGCCCTCATAACAACACAAGCATCAGCGGGTGGTAGAACTAGCTTCTCGAAGATGTCTTTGCTGGTAGGCTAAGACATCTTCGAGAGGCTAGGCCTAGAGATACTCATCCTAAGAGGAACTCGGGTGCATCCGGGAGAGACCTCGGACCTTGTGGCTCCGAGTAGACTCCCGGAAGGAGAAGTACTCGGAGGTACCGGATAGGCAATCCGGGTAAGGGCTAACCGGAACGTTTATCTCGGTCCTAGCAGGTTACTAGGTATGTGCAGGAAGGACTCGCAAGGTCGAGCAAGGAGGTGACCGGCATGAGGGATACCGGTAGGCCGTCAACGGTCTGGAGCAGGCTTTTCAGCCTGATGCGGGGGGAAGTACCATTCCCCCTGACACGGAGGCATGGTCACCTCCCCTTGACATGGAAGCATGGTCACCTCCCGCCTGACACGGGAGCGCGTCAGCCGGTACGACAACGGTACGACAAGACCGGACATGCCTAGCCCGGCAATCCGGAAAAGGCTACCCGGGATGGGCAAAGACATGTCTTGTCTCTGACAGGGGGACAATGATGTTCCAGGACGGCGCCTGCCGTCCTTGCCGGAATGATGACGAATGGGCTACGCCAGATAGCACGGCGCTAGGTCGCACTAGCCGGTGTCAACATAACCGTTAGGCCTGTCCGGTGGGGCCAACCCGGATTAGGGTTTCCGGCCCTCCTGGCCGGACCTCTATAAAAGGCGCCATAACTGCCCCTGCGAAAGAGAGACCAACTTGGGAGCCAAAACTCTAGTCTCATTTACTCCTAGAGCATTTACTTCCTCCTCCCTCTAGTTCATCTAGTTCTTCGTGTTCTTCACCTCAAGAGCTCTAAGAGCAAGTTGTAGCCCTTGTTCCACACTTAAAAGGCAGGAGTAGGGGTGTTACCTCCCCACGAGGGCCCCGAACCTGGGTACATCGTGTGTGTTGTGTGCCTTCGTCCATTTGTTCGTGTTTGCTAGATCTTTCCCCTTACGCTTTGTTCTTGTTTCTTGTTCTTGGGAGATCTCGGTTACACCGGGATCCTCCCCGTGTGAGCTCTTCAGCTCGCTATCCCTCCCCGGATCCACCAACGTCCATCGGCCCCACACATTAGCCATCCTATGGCATCTGCCGTGACACCACCACGACAGTCATTTGTCCGGATAGTACTTAGAAGAATATTTGTTAACATAATTCTTGTTTTTTAAATATATGATTTACGCAACACTAGGAATTATATTTACATGATATTTATATGAATGTGTGATATTTGTGGTTCTTGGTAGAAAAAGTAAATCTTTTAGCTTGGCGTGTGCCCATGCTTTGACAAATTGCTAGATTCAAATTTTCGTATGCTCTTTCACTCATTCTCTGCGCCAACCGGGGTCCTCCCATGCTCTGCGCCAACCGGGGTCCGTGTGCCTGGAAGCTGAGGATCCTCACATGCTCTGCGCCAACCGGGGTCCGTGTGCCAGTCGCACTACCAACTCTATCGCGGTCATGATGGTCGGGGCAACCGAGGAGGAGTACCAGGACGCCGACGGTGATGCCGGTAGCGGCCATGTTCGCTTGGCCAAACCTCCTCAGGAGAGAGGTACGGCCTGAGACGGCGATCCACAGCCATCCCAGCCCCGTCGTCGCCCGGATCCCCTCTCGGGTCTGGTTGCCAAGTTGGTTGTCCCCTTGACAGATGAGGCAGATACCCAAGCCACTTCGGCTGACTTGGATGAGCAACGTAGGTTGCTGCTCGCCGAAGCGCAAGAGATCGCCGAGATCCGGCGTGAGCTCAGTGCTAGCCTCCGGGAGTACAATGCAGCTCACGGGTTCCTTAAGATAGACTCCCGGGACAAGCGCATCGCGGATCTGCGCAAGAAAGGCAGAATGGTGAATGATGAGCTGGCCGGTGGGGCCGCAACCAGTCATGCGGGTAGCATGATCTCGGCTGGGAAACCGGTATACAGCTCGCCGGCAAAAACTCTTAGGGCTGCCAAAGCCGCCATGGCGGAGCTGGCTGGGCTATCCGGTGAGGCTCTGTGCAAGCAGCAGGAGCGGGTGAATGAGTTGGTCGTCGAGGCCAACCGACAGAACCAGGCCTTCAAGAAAAAGAACCCCGGAGCGGGATCACAAGTGCATTCAGCTAGGGCTGACAGCCAGAGATCGGGCAGAGAGGCCTCCTCCCCGCATCCGAGCAAAAGCAAGAGCAAGAGCCGGAGCCGAAGTCGGGGCTCCGGGAAAAACAAGCAGTTGCAGACTTATGACCCGGCCTTTGCCGGTATCCAGCAAGTCGGGCAGCATAATTCGGGGCAGGCAGAGAGTAATCCTGGTGATGGCAACCGGGGTGTAGGAAACAATAACCCGGATAGCCGTGGTAATCCACCCCGGAATCCGCCACAGGTTCAGGGAAACCAACGAAGGGAGGCCACCTCTGTCCCGCAGCAAGCTGTGATCCCGGTACAAGACATGCACAACGATGGCAACTCAAGGTTGCAGCAGCTTGGGTACCAACCCAATGAGAATCCTTTGGGATCTCGGATAGAAACCAGACAACTGGATCCGGCCGATGCCAGAATCCGGCTCGACCGGATTCACCAATCCGAGCTAGTGGAAGAGCAAGGGCCTCCGGGACCTGCCTGCTTTGGACCCCAGATCATGCGGGAGCCGCCTGTCCGGAACTTCCAGCTCAACCGGGGTGCTAAAACCTATGACGGCAGCAAGAAGCCGGAGGACTGGTTGACCGACTATGTAACTGCAGTAAGCATAGCCGGTGGAAACAGACGCTGGGCTGTACGTTATGTGCCACAGATGTTGGAAGGACCTGCCAGAATCTGGCTGAACAACTTGAGAACCGGCAGCATAGACAGCTGGTTAGATTTCAAGGAGACGTTCATCAGCAACTTCACCAGCACGTACAAAAGGCCCAACAGACCTCAACAGCTCGCCATCTGTAAGCAAAGGAGCAACGAAACAGACCGGGAGTACCTTACCCGGTGGAGCAACATTCGCAATTCTTGCGAAGGGGTGGTAGAGGCACAGGCCATCTCCTGGTTTGCGCAAGGATGTCGGCATGGCTCAATGCTTTGGCAGAAATTGCAGAGGAAGATGTCGGCAACCTTGGCAGAGACCATGCGCATCGCCGATACCTACACGCTTGGAGATCCCATGCAACCCCTGGTGGATGTCGGTGACTCCAACAGGAGGAATGCGGGACCTCAGTGTTCGGGATCGAGCAGAAGCCATGATCGCCAAGATTTTGGCCAGAAGAGAAATCAGCCCAAGTCCACCATGCCGCACAGCATGTCGCAGCTGTGACCCGAGATCAAGAACATGCCGGCAACAGTCAGCGTTAGAAAACAAGTGGCCCGGCTTGGGGTCAGAGCCAGGAAGTACAGAAAACTTGGGTGGACCAGAAGAAGCCCTTGACGTATGAAGAGATGCTGAACAAGCCATGTTGTTACCATACCCTGGAGGCCAACAAGCCGGAAAACCACTCCACTCGGCAGTGCAGCTAGTATCAGCGCACATTGCAGGAGGGCAGCACGGGGGCTACTCGGCCGAGTGCTCCGGCATCTCGACCCAACATTCCGAGACCTCCCACTCCGGCTTCCGGAGCAACCGCGATCCGGATTAATCAACCTCACCGAGGACCCCCGCCCCGGCCGGTAAACGTGGTGCACACCCGGAAAGACAATGGTGCAGGCCCCAGTAATCAACCCGGACATCAGGAAGGCAGCTACCGGGAGGCACATCAGAGCTATGTGGTCTTCGTGACCGAGCCCACTGACCGGAAGAGTGTGCGGCAGCGCGCCCTGGAAGTGAACGCTGTGATTCCGTCTGTGCCCAAGTTCTTGCACTGGTCCGAGATGGAGATCACGTGGAGCCGGAAGGATCATCCCAGAGTTATGCCTAAGCCGGGGGCGTATGCCTTAGTGGTAGACCCGACCTTTGTCGGACCAAGCATAAACGTCCGCTTCAGTCGGGTTCTGATTGACAATGGCAGCGCCATTAACATCATGTACAAGGATACGATGCTGAAGCTGGGGGTGTCCATGAACACCTTGCTACCTACCGAGACGACCTTTCATGGCATTGTGCCCGGAGTCTCTTGCTCACCCTTGGGTAAAACCTGGGTTGAGGTGTTATTCGGAACCCGGGAAAATTGCCTAACCGAGAGCTTGGAATTCGAGGTCGTGGACCTCGAAAGCCCGTACCACGCACTGATCGGCAGGTTAGCCTTGGCCAAGTTCATGATCTCAACTCACATGGGCTACCTGAAGATGAAGATGCCGGGTCCTAACGGCATAATCACCATCTCGGGGGACCACAAGCGCTCCATGGAGTGTGCTTTGGCCGGCTCCTGTTTAGCTGAGTCCCTGGTGATAGCTGAGGAAAAGAAGAGGATCCAGCAAGTGGTGGCGTTGGCCAAGACCTCCCAACTCGGAATGCCCGGGATGGTGAACCCGGAGCAGAACGCGTCGTTCCAGCCACCTAAGGAGACGAAGAAGGTGGGAGTGGACCCCAGCAACCCGGAGCGCCAGGTCATCATTGGCAACAACCTGGACAGCAAATAGGAAGGCGAGCTCGTCGACTTCCTCCGTGAGAATCGGGATGCTTTTGCATGGTCGAGTGACGATCTGCAAGGTGTTCCGAGAGAGTTGGCTGAGCACTCTATGTTTGTTAGGCCGGATGCGAAGCCGGTGAAGCAACCGACTAGGCGCCTCTCGGATGAAAGAAGAGCTGCCATCATGGAGCATCTCGCTATACTGCTGGCTGTCGGATTCGTGATGGAAGTGCTGCACCCTGATTGGATATCGAATCCGGTCCTGGTAGAGAAGAAGAAAGATGATCCCCTCCTGCTTAAGGTGTGGCGCATGTGCATCGACTTCACCAACCTCAACAAGGCATGTCCAAAGGACCCATTTCCACTTCCCCGGATAGATCAAGTGATCGATTCCACTGCCGGGAGTGAACTCTTAACCTTTTTAGATGCCTACTCCGGTTTTCACCAGATACCTTTGAATCCGGATGATCAATTGAAAACTGCTTTTATTACCCCATACGGGGCTTATTGCTATCGTGTCATGACTTTCGGTTTGAGAAATGCTGGTGCTACGTACCAGAGGTGCATGCAGAAATGTTTGCATGACCAGATAGGCCGGAATGCCGAGGTCTATGTCGATGACATAGTCATAAAAACAAAGGAAAAAGCCTCATTGATCGATGATCTGAGGGAAACATTTAAAAACTTAAGAAGATTACGGATGAAGTTGAATCCGGATAAATGCACATTCGGCGTTCCAGCAGGAAAACTACTCGGTTTCCTCATCTCAAGCCGGGGAATTGAAGTCAACCCGGGTAAAATACGTGCTATCGAGAGCATGAAATTGTCGGCACGTCTCAAAGATGTGCAGAAGTTCACGGGTTGTCTAGCATCCCTAAGTCGATTTGTGAGTCGACTAGGTGAGAAGGCTTTGCCCCTGTACCAGTTGATGAAAAAGAGTAAAACATTCGTTTGGACCCCGCAAGCCGACGCGGCGTTCAACGATTTGAAGAGAATGCTCTCAACAGCACCCGTGTTGGCATCCCCGTTGCCCAAGAACCTATGCTGTTGTATATTGATGCCACTAACCGGGTAGTCAGTGTAGCCATTGTGGTAGAGAGGGAAGAAGGGGACAAGCTGATACAGAGACCGATGTACTACCTCAGCGAGGTGATCTCGGAATCCAAGCAGAACTACCCGCACTACCAGAAGATGGCATATGGAGTGTACATGGCAGTGACCAAGCTCAAGCACTACTTCCAAGAGCACCCAATCACAGTGGTGTGCGAGGCTCCCCTCGCCGAGATCATCGGTTGCAAGGATGCTAGCGGCCGGGTTGCCAAATGGGTCATCCAGTTGTCTCCGTACGCTCCGGCATACGAGAGACGAGATGCCATCAAGTCGCTGGCGCTGCCGGACTTTTTGGTAGACTGGGCCGAGATGCAGTACGAACCTCCGATGTCGGATTACAATTTCTGAAGGATGCATTTCGATGGCTCCAAGGCCAAGATCGGGTTGGGTGCCGGAGTGGTTCTCACCTCACCAAAACAAGATGTGCTGAAGTATGTCCTGCAAATTCATTTCCGGGCATCTAACAATGTTGCTGAGTACGAGGCCTTGGTTCATGGACTGAATGTCGCCAAGGAGATCGGCATCCGCCGGATAGAATGTTTTGGCGATTCCGACCTCGTGGTGCAGCAGGTGTCGGGAACTGGGATGCACTAGATGCCAACATGGCCTTGTATCGGTTTCATGTGCAGAAAATATCCGGATTTTTCGAGGGATGCGAGTTCAAGCACATACCCAGAGGAGAAAACGAGGCAGCAGATGTGTTGTCCAAGCTAGGATCATCTCGAGATGCCATCCCACCCGGGATCGCTCTCGAACACTTGAGGAAGTCATCTATTCAGCCCTCACCCGGGTCGGATTCTATCTTTATCCCCAAGGAGCCTGGTTCGGAAGCTGTACCCATGGAAGTAGAAGTCGGGAGCATCGCATCAAACCCGGGGACTGCACCACAATGCTCAGAGAGGCAAAGGAAGATGATGGTGGAGGTGATGTCGGCAGAACCAATGGACATAGATATTCCCGTGTTCCCGGTTCGACCTGTCCCGGGATGGGCACAACCCATTATGGTTTACATCTTGGAAGGAACCCTCCCGGAGAGCGAAGTGGAAGCCCGGCAGATAGTGCGGAGGTCAAAAGCATACACCGTCATCAGTCAAGAGCTATACGAGAGGAGTGTCACCGAGGTACTCCAGAGGTGTGTGGAACCGGAAGAAGGCCAAGAGATGCTGCTGGAAATACACCAGGGGGAATGTGGACATCATGCATCATCCCGGGCCCTGGTGGCAAAAGTATTCCGACATGGGTTCTACTGGCCTACTGCGTTACTGCAGGCAGAAGACATTGTCCGTAAGTGTGGAGGATGCCAGAGGTTTGCTCACCGAATACATATGCCGGCGTCGGCACTGAAGACAATCCCTATCACTTGGCCATTTGCGGTATGGTGTTTGGACATGGTCGGGCAGTTCAAGCCGGCAAGAGGCAATATGACACACATACTGGTCATGGTGGATAAGTTCACCAAATGGATAGAGGTCAAACCAATCCGGAAATGTGACGGGCACACCGCCGTGCAATTCCTGAAAGACATCATCTTGAGGTACGGATACCCACACAACATCATCACGGATAATGGCACCAATTTTGCCGTGGGGGAATTCGCTCGATTTTGTGCTGAGAAGGGAATCCGGTTGGATGTGGCGTCAGTGGCACACCCAGAAGCAAACGGGCAAGTTGAGAGGGCAAATGCATTGGTCTTGGACGGCATCAAAGCCCGCTTGATCGAACCACTATTGAGAACTCCGGGATGCTGGATAGAGGAGATACCGGCAGTATTATGGGGTCTCCGGACCAGACCGAATAGATCCACCGGGTATACGCCATTCTTCATGGTATATGGTGCCGAGGCAGTACTCCCGACCGCCATACAATATGATTCCCCGAGAGTGACAATGTTCACCGAGACCGAGGCAAAAGAGGCCCGAGAAGATGATGTTGACTTACTTGAAGAGGCAAGAGAATTGGCATTGTCTCGGTCTGCAATTTATCAGCAAAATCTCCGTCGTTATCATAGCCGGAAAGTGCACCCGAGAGTGTTCCGAGAAGGAGATCTTGTGCTGAGTCTCATCCAACGCACGGCCGGAATGCATAAGCTGTCGCCTCCATGGGAGGGGCCTTTTGTGATAAGCAGGGCATTGCACAATGATTCTTATTACCTTGTAGATGCACAGGAGGCTAGGAAAGGTGTAATGGACAAATCCGGTGAGGAAACCAAGCGGCCATGGAATGTAGCCCTGCTGCGACCCTTTTACACGTAAAGGGTACAGTGTATGTTGTATTTCGATTGTATCTATCAATGAAAGTTCGGCACCCCGGGAGGAACCCGGGGACTGCCTAGTTGTGTGCCCCTTTACTTTGTTCCATTTATTTATTATTTCATGTCGGCAGCCCGGGAAGGAACCCGGGGACTGCCTGGTACCTATTTTATATGTTCTCTATATGCCGGGAAAGTTCTGAGATCGATTCTCAAGTCAAAATAATGTATGTCATGAGAAATAATCTTGTGACTCGACTGACGAACGCTGAAATGGTAGTCAAAAGCAAAGAGCATCAAATGTGGGGAACACGAAAATGGTCTCGGGGACTCGGAGCAGGAACTTATCCGGCATATCTGTTTTACTAACCCGGTTATTTTTATGTCGGGAATTCGGCTAACTAGAACTCGGATGTTCATAAGTAATGTATGTTGTGCATGGAATTTTGTGACTCGACTGTCGAACGCTGAAATGGTAGACAAGAGCAGAGATTGCCTAAGTACGGTAGACATGGAAATGAACTCGGGGACTCGTTGCAGAGTAAACCAACATAGCTCGTTTTTATATATAACATAGTGCGAAGTACGAATTTAAAGAGTATATATTAAAAGTTGCACCCGGCATCCCGGGGATTTAACGATTCTACATAAGTTTTTCTAGGCAATAGGGGAAGCCGTCTTTTCGGAGGCAGCAGCAGCAGGAACGGCGGTGACGGTCTCCTCCGCGCCAGCAGCGGTACTCGGGGCATCCGGATGCGCCTCGGCCTGAGAAGCCTCGGGTGGCGATGGAGTGGCAGCACCCCGGGAGTCCACGATCTCGGTGGCGGCACCGGAAGAGGCATCGTCTTCCTCCAGGATCTCGACGTCCGCGTCACCAGTTGCACCAGTTTCACCATCGTCCTCGTAATCTGACTCGGAGTCAGAAGTGATGAGGCTGGTGGTGAAGATGCCGATGTCGGACCAGGACGCGATGCGATGCGCCACCTCTTGGCGCCGCTGGATCTTGGCTGGATCGGTGCACCACGGCAAGATGGTGCGCAGGCGCTGGATCACATCAAGATCGAGACCCTCGTACCAGCTAAGCACATGGGTCAAGACTTGGTCAGCACCAGCCCACGCACCGGAGCTCTTCCAAGCGTAAAGTCGCTTGCCGGCATCTCGGAGCGCAGTCGCCAATTCGCTGACCGAGAGGGTAGCGCTGATGTCTGGCCATAGTGCTCCGTGGACATGGACGGCCGCGCTGATCAGCTCGGTCCCGATCGACCGGAGAGGCACTATCCGGGCCTTCAGGGCGGTGAGGTGGTCCTCGATGTCCCAGGAGTCCGAGACAGGACCCTTCCCGGCACGCTTCTCCCGGGCGGCAGCGACTGCAAGGTTGGCGGCGTCGCGGGAGTGCTCAAATTGTCCTTTAAAAAGAAGAGATGTCAAGCGGCCAGGTCATGAGGATGGTAGCAGTAAAGAAAGAGAGCAGGAGAAAAAGATCTCGGTAAACTTACTATTCAGTTCCCGATTCAACCCGGTTAGCTTGGAGAGCCAGGTATCTGCCTGTGACCGGAGAAGCGTCAGCCCGGTCTCGGCGTGGTGCGCGCGCGCCTCGGATTGATCCAAGGTCTCCTTCTGTTTCTTCGACGCCTCCACGAAGCGCGCCTTCATGTCAGTCGCGGCAGATTTGGCCTTCTCGACCTCGGCACTTAGCCGCGTGATCTCGGACTGGGTCGCGGCAAGCGCAGACTTTTGCTCCACCGAGACTTTTCGCGCGGCATCCCACTCCTCCCGGAGGCGCCCCTCACACTTCTTGGACTGACCAAAGTCAGCAAGAAGCCGGTGGAAGATGTTGCCGCGTTTCTTGCCGCAATCCTGGATCCAAACAGGGAGAGCAATGTCAATCTCAGGAAGGATCCCGGGGACTCAGGGTGTTCCGGGATCTATGTCAATTAAACTACTCGGTAGGGAGAATCTCGGGGACTTGTGTTCAAAGTCTTGTTGTTATTTCTAAAGATTGGAGCCTAGTGGTCTGCTATTCGGTGGAATCTAGAGCACTACGCACCAATCTCGGGGACTCGTGTTCAAAGTCTTGTTATTGTTTCTAAAGATTGGAGCCTAGAGGTCTGCTATTCGGTGGAATCTAGAGCACTAAGCACCAATCTCGGGGACTAGTGGGGATGGAACAATTAAATTTTGGAAAAGGTAAAGGGAACAAACTTACTTCGACCACCCGAGTGACGTCCAGCGTGGCCACCTGGAGAGCGTGTAGAGCTTGGGCGCTGCGGCTAGGGCCGGCAGCGTGCAAGTCCTCCACGATCTCGGAGGCATCGGCGGCGATCCAGGCTTTGTTGTATTCTTCGACAACACGCACGCCGGAACCGCCAGGCGCGCTAGCAGCAACGACCTCCCGGGATCCTGAAGGCATAAAGGAGCTTACGGTTGCTCGCAGCGTCTGCAGGGCGGCAGTGGGGATCTCAGTAGGAGGTGGCGGTAATCGCGAAAACTTACCCGTGCTTAGGGCCAAGTCATGGGCCGAAGATGTCGGAGGAGCAGTAGGTTTGGCGGAGGCTGTTTTCTGCCCGGCGGCCTTGCTGCGTGATTTCCCGGGAGGATGGTCAGATTGCCGGGAAGGGGCCGTGGGCTGTTTCGGCGGAGGAATCTTGCCCGGGGCCTGCCGGGAGGAGGCTCCCGGCACGACCTGCCGAGGAGGACTTGCGATGTCCGTCTCAAGTTCGGACACCCTGCGCGGGCTGTCCGGGAGGAGGATGTCTTCGGAGGCGGCGGTAGCCTGGGCCGGAATCTCGTCCACCACGGGACGAGCATCCGGAGTCGCAGCGGCAGTCTGCGCGGCACCAGGAGCAGGGTGCTCGCTGTCTTGTGCGGAAGGGCGAGATGGAGAAGGAGCAGCCCGAGGCGGGCTAGGAGTGCGGGATCCCGGAGGTTGGGAACCCGCGGATGCCGGGACGTCAAGTGCATCTCTGAAAGAAGTATATCAGAAAAGACATCAGGAGAAGACAAAACCATGTAACTCAAAGCAAAAAGATCTTACCCGGAATCGACGGTGGGAGGACCTCTCCTTCGGCGTGGAGGCTTCTCGCTCGTTTGCTTGTTCGGCCTGCTCTTCTTGGTGGTGGTGCCGGGTGCACCGGCAGGGGTAGTGTCGGAAGCCGCACGCTTGCGGGTCTCGGCGCACTTCGTCACGGCCGTGGGTCTCGGAGCCACTGGCGAAGCCCAGTTGAGGGGAAGAGCGTCAATCACATCGAGTATTTGACAATCAATCTCATCCTCATCATCTCATGAAATGGAAATAGCCTCTGAGGTTGAAGGATTACCCGGAGCAGCAGCACGAGCTAGAGGAATGGCAAGGTGGTCCTCGCCGTCGGGATCCTCTCTCGGCATCTTATCCGGTACCGGGACGTTCGGCGTGAACTGCCCACCGGCATGCATCACGTCCTCTTCGGTCTGCAGCTCAAATAACTGCACGAACGAGTCATTGCATGACAACCATGTCGGTTTCCAGCAGAATCCAGGTGCAAATGTAAGTTGGCGAAAGACACACACAAGCACCTGCCGCAGTGGTTTTTTCCGGGAACCCCCGACAAGACCCCAGGTATAGTCGTCCGGCATCTTCGTTCGGGCAATAGCTCGAACGCGTCGGGCGACTGCGGCGTGGTCCAACCCGAAAATGCTGGTCCTGGTGGGATCTAACAGCCTGTCCATATGGCACATCTTGTGCACTCGGGTCTGTAGGGGGCAGACGCGGCGGATGATAAAGCAGCGCAGGAGGTCGTCGGACGTCATTTTATCCGTCAGCACATTGAGGACGTCGTGCATGCATCTGACCTCCTCGGTATCCGGGAGCCGGTTCCAGAGGTCGAATTCGCGGGGAGGACCAATGACGAACTCCGGAAGGTTGATGAAATCCGGGTTCGAGGGTCCCGGACCATCTCCCAAGACCTCGCGGTTCTTCACGTAGAATAAGCTCCGCTGCCACTTCCGGCAGGATTCTAGCCCCTGGACTTTGGGGAATCCGGAGTCAGCGCGAGGAATTATAGTGTCCGCCCCGCAGTTGACTAAATCTTTGACCTTCTTATCCGGGTTGGGGATGACTTGGCGGCGGAGGATGAAGTACTTGGCCCAGAGGTCCAAGAAAGGCCACACGCCCAGATACGCTTCCGCGTAGGTGGTGAAGACCGAGAGCATCATAATAGCGTTGGCTGGGAGATGATGAGGTTGGAGGCCGTAGGTGTCGAGGAAGTCGCGGAAGAAGGGGCTAGCCGGAAGCCCGAACCCACGCTCAAAATGCGTGAGGAATACAACGTATTCCCCGGGTTAGGGTTCCGGTTGGACCTCGCCCTCCGGGAGTCGACTCTCGACTTCTGGCGGAATCCGGTGCGTCCGGTACAGCCAGTCGAGATCCTTCTAGATGGTCTCGGACCCATCCCAGCACCCCCGGACACTCTCATCACCCATGTCGGAGGGACCTGAGGATGTATCCGGGCTATTCTGCAGGCGGAACGGCGGTTAGTCGAGTTAGTCTACCGGGAGCTAAGACTCCGGATCACAAACTCCTAAAAGCAACCGGGTTCCTAGCAAGTGAGATCTACCGCGCGCAAGTAAAATGAAACTTAATCGACGCAAAAATACTCGGGCGAGATACGAAGATGGCCTAATGCGAGTGAAGAATAAAGTGTGGAAGGCACCGTCGTCAACACCGCACGGCTAGCGCTCGCCGGCGGCGGCGCAACTCACGGATGCGTGGTTTCACGGCCGAGCGCGTAGCATCGTCGTCGTGGTAAAGCTCGCCGTGGCGGGTGGAAGAACTCACCGGAGGGAATGAGGCCGATGACGAGCGAGAGTAGCGCGGCCCGATGGTGGAGGCGAAGCGCTCCGGCGACGAACAAGCAACGACAGTGCTTGAGCTCCGGGCGCGGCGACGGCGAGGTGCTCGAGACGGTTGCGGGAAAGATGAGGAGTTGGGGAAGAAGAAGAAGAAGAAGAAGAGACCGTTCCGGTCCCCTATTTTTGGGGGGGATCCAGAGCGGTTTCCGAGTTTCCCGCCCACGATCTCTCCGATCGTGGGTGGGATCAGTTTTGTGCCGCGCGGCACGTGGCGTCCCAAGGAGCGCCCGATCCGGCCACACCGCGGGCCACAGAGCCCCAACGGTTGGACTTCGGATCGGCTGCGGCTCCCGGCGCGCGAACCCGAGCAGCGGCGTGCTCGGTCAGAAGCACTCGAGTGCGTTTCTGAGTCGACAAGACCTCGGGGGGGACCCAGCCCATGATTTGGAATTCAATCCGGCGAGAACGATAATATTCACTGACGGGGCACTATCCGGTTAGGAGCATGGCCTTCCGGTCGAAAGGATCTCGGTGTGGGGATCACGGTAAAAATCGTCTCGGCATCAAATCAAAGGATCGTCTCGTGTTTCCTTGGGTGATTGTTGTTATTAAAGCTGATCCCGCAAATCATCCGGGGTCGCTGCGCAGCACCAGCTTCGGGGACTAGTGTTGGGGGGCTACCCCCCGGGTAGGGCAGATCCCGGCGCAATTTGACAGTGTGGCAACAGTGCTTGACCTTTGGCGAGAGCAAGGGCCACCCCCCGGTGCGCTGAAGGGGCAACTTGACCTTTCGGAGCTGGTAGAGTGCAAGGTGCCTCCTGGCAGGCGCAAGGGTCATCCCTAGCGGCTTAAATAGCCACCCCGAGCCCTCATAACAACACAAGCATCAGCGGGTGGTTCCTCTAAGAACTAGCTTCTCGAAGATGTCTTTGCTGGTAGGCTAAGACATCTTCGAGAGGCTAGGCCTAGAGATACTCATCCTAAAAGGAACTCGGGTGCATCCGGGAGAGACCTCGGACCTTGTGGCTCCGAGTAGACTCCCGGAAGGAGAAGTACTCGGAGGTACCGGATAGGCAATCCGGGTAAGTGCTAACCGAAACGTTTATCTCGGTCCTAGCAGGTTACTAGGTATGTGCAGGAAGGACTCGCAAGGTTGAGCAAGGAGGTGACCGGCATGAGGGATGCCGGTAGGCCGTCAACGGTCTGGAGCAGGCTTTTCCGCCTGATGCGGGGGGAAGTACCATTCCCCCTGACACGGAGGCATGGTCACCTCCCCTTGACATGGAAGCATGGTCACCTCCCGCCTGACACGGGAGCGCGTCAGCCGGTACGACAACGGTACGACAAGACCGGACATGCCTAGCCCGGCAATCCGGAAAAGGCTACCCGGGATGGGCAAAGACATGTCTTGTCTCTGACAGGGGGACAATGATGTTCCAGGACGGCGCCTGCCGTCCTTGCCGGAATGATGACGAATGGGCTACGCCAGATAGCACGGCGCTAGGTCGCACTAGCCGGTGTCAACATAACCGTTAGGCCTGTCCGGTGGGGCCAAGCCGGATTAGGGTTTCCGGCCCTCCTGGCCGGACCTCTATAAAAGGCGCCATAACTGCCCCTGTGAAAGAGAGACCAACTTGGGAGCCAAAACTCTAGTCTCATTTACTCCTAGAGCATTTACTTCCTCCTCCCTCTAGTTCATCTAGTTCTTCGTGTTCTTCACCTCAAGAGCTCTAAGAGCAAGTTGTAGCCCTTGTTCCACACTTATATTGAGAGGAAAGGCAGGAGTAGGGGTGTTACCTCCCCACGAGGGCCCCAAACCTGGGTACATCGTGTGTGTGTTGTGTGCCTTCGTCCATTTGTTCGTGTTTGCTAGATCTTTCCCCTTACGCTTTGTTCTTGTTTCTTGTTCTTGGGAGATCTCGGTTACACCGAGATCCTCCCCGTGTGAGCTCTTCAGCTCGCTATCCCTCCCCGGATCCACCAACATCCATCGGCCCCACACATTAGCCATCCTATGGCATCTGCCGTGACACCACCACGACAGCCATTTGTCCGGATAGTACTTAGAAGAATATTTGTTAACATAATTCTTGTTTTTTAAATATATGATTTACGCAACACTAGGAATTATATTTACATGATATTTATATGAATGTGTGATATTTGTGGTTCTTGGTAGAAAAAGTAAATCTTTTAGCTTGGCGTGTGCCCATGCTTTGACAAATTGCTAGATTCAAATTTTTGTATGCTCTTTCACCCAATCAGCTTCTTTGCGTTGAGTTCCTCTCCATCCCTATCCTACTCCTACTCGTACGTTGCGACTATATTTGTTCTCTGCTGACCGATTATCCATCTCGAATTGTTATTGATGGAGTTTAGTTTGCTAGTTGACATATGGTGTTAGCTTTTGAGGGTTTATTGGGTTCTATTGCGCATGCACTGGTCGTCGACCTTCTGCTGATGGAGGAGATGGATTTGGTTGGCATGGCGGTGGTGTTGAGACTGGCCTTCGTCAACGCCAAGCCGTTCCGCCACATCGCTTGGTGCGGTAATATGCCAGACACTCCGACGGGAGAAGCCCAAGCAGTCCACCGACCGGCCTAAGAAAAATAGGGGCGCGGTGACGTACGTCGCGGTGTAGGAGCACTGTGAAGATGGAGTCAAAGGAGAGGAAGTGGATGTCGCTGATGATTTCGTCGACTGATTTTGATGCCAAGGTGCAGGTGAAGGAAACCGTGTGGGTGTACAACATCTACTATCTCCATTCCCTCGAAGTTGCCTCATGTTCTTTTTTGTTTGTTAATTATTAATGTTTTTTCCAACTCTGAATGTGTGCTTAGATGAGCTGGATGCAGAAGGACCGGGAGACAACACATGTTGTGAAACAGGATATCGTCGCGACTGAAGCTGTCAAATAGAAGGGCAGCTTGAGCCGCGGTCTCCCGTTACATAGCCTGTGCTCTCTCCTGCTCTTTCTGTATCCAGCTCCGATAAGCACATAAGCACAGAAGGAAAAAAATACAGTAATAAACAAAAAAAAAACACAAAGGCAACCTAGATAGAGTGGAGATAGCGATTGTTGTACACCCATAGGGTTCCTTCACCCACATCTTGGCATCAAAATCAGTTGTAGAAATAATCACATGTTCTTTTCTATTTATTAATTAATAATGTTTTTTTCCAACTCTGAATGTGTGCTTAGATGAGCTGGATGCAGAAAGACCGGGAGAAATCACATGTTGTGAAACAGGAGATCGCGACTGAAGTTGCCAAACAGAAGGGCAGCTTGAGCCGCGGTCTCCCGTTTCATACCTTCTGCTCTCTCCCGCTCTTTCTTTATCCAGCTCCGATAAGCACACAAGGAAAAAATACAGTAATAAACAAAAAAAAACACGAAGGCAACCTAGACAGAGTGGAGATAGCGATTGTTGTACACCCACAGGGTTCCTTCACCCATATTTTCGGCATCAAAATCGGTTGTAGAAACCATCACATATTCTTTTATGTTTATTAATTATTAATGTTTTTTTCCAACTCTGAATGTGTGTTTAGATGAGCTCGATGCAGGATGACCGGGAGAAAGCACATGTTGTGAAACAGGAGATCGCGACTGAAGCTGCGTAACACAAGGGCAGCTTGAGCCGCGGTCTCCCGTTTCATAGCATGTGCTCTCTCCCGCTCTTTCTGTATCCAGCTCCGATAAGCACACAAGGAAAATATACAGTAATAAACAAGAAAACACGAAGGCAACCTAGACAGAATGGAGATAGCGATTGTTGTACACCCATAGGGTTCCTTCACCCACATTTTCGGCATCCAAATCAGTTATAGAAATCATCACATGTTCTTTTATGTTTATTAATTATTAATGTTTTTTTCCAACTCTGAATGTGTGCTTATATGAGCTGGATGCAGGAAGACCGGGAGAAACCACATGTTTTGAAACAGGAGATCACGACTGAAGCTGCCAAACACAAGGGCAGCTTTAGCCGCGGTCTCCCGTTTCATATCATGTGTTCTCTCCCGCTTTTTCTGTATCCAGCTCCGATAAGCACACAAGGAAAAAATACAGTAATAAACAAACAAAAACACAAAGGCAACCTAGATAGAGTGGAGATAGCGATTGTTGTACACCCATAGGGTTCCTTCACCCACATCTTGGCATCAAAATCAGTTGTAGAAATAATCACATGTTCTTTTCTATTTATTAATTAATAATGTTTTTTTCCAACTCTGAATGTGTGCTTAGATGAGCTGGATGCAGAAAGACCGAGAGAAATCACATGTTGTGAAACAGGAGATCGCGACTGAAGTTGCCAAACAGAAGGGCAGCTTGAGCCGCGGTCTCCCGTTTCATACCTTCTGCTCTCTCCCGCTCTTTCTGTATCCAGCTCCGATAAGCACACAAGGAAAAAATACAGTAATAAACAAAAAAAAAACACGAAGGCAACCTAGACAGAGTGGAGATAGCGATTGTTGTACACCCACAGGGTTCCTTCACCCACATTTTCGGCATCAAAATCAGTTGTAGAAACCACCACATATTCTTTTATGTTTATTAATTATTAATTTTTTTTCCAACTCTGAATGTGTGCTTAGATGAGCTCGATGCAGGATGACCGGGAGAAAGCACATGTTGTGAAACAGGAGATCGCGACTGAAGTTGCATAACACAAGGGCAGCTTGAGCCGCGGTCTCCCGTTTCATAGCATGTGCTCTCTCCCGCTCTTTCTGTATCCAGCTCTGATAAGCACACAAGGAAAATATACAGTAATAAACAAAAAAATACGAAGGCAACCTAGACAGAATGGAGATAGCGATTGTTGTACACCCATAGGGTTCCTTCACCCACATTTTCGGCATCCAAATCAGTTATAGAAATCATCACATGTTCTTTTATGTTTATTAATTATTAATGTTTTTTTCCAACTCTGGATGTGTGCTTATATGAGCTGGATGCAGGAAGACCGGGAGAAACCACATGTTTTGAAACAGGAGATCACGACTGAAGCTGCCAAACACAAGGGCAGCTTTAGCCGCGGTCTCCCGTTTCATATCATGTGTTCTCTCCCGCTTTTTCTGTATCCAGCTCCGATAAGCACACAAGGAAAAAATACAGTAATAAACAAACAAAAACACAAAGGCAACCTAGATAGAGTGGAGATAGCGATTGTTGTACACCCATAGGGTTCCTTCACCCACATCTTGGCATCAAAATTAGTTGTAGAAATAATCACATGTTCTTTTCTATTTATTAATTAATAATGTTTTTTTCCAACTCTGAATGTGTGCTTAGATGAGCTGGATGCAGAAAGACCGGGAGAAATCACATGTTGTGAAACAGGAGATCGCGACTGAAGTTGCCAAACAGAAGGGCAGCTTGAGCCGCGGTCTCCCGTTTCATACCTTCTGCTCTCTCCCGCTCTTTCTGTATCCAGCTCCGATAAGCACACAAGGAAAAAATACAGTAATAAACAAAAAAAAAACACAAAGGCAACCTAGACAGAATAGAGATAGCGATTGTTGTACACCCATAGGGTTCCTTCACCCACATTTTCGACATCCAAATCAGTTATAGAAATCATCACATGTTCTTTTATGTTTATTAATTATTAATGTTTTTTTCCAACTCTGAATGTGTGCTTATATGAGCTGGATGCAGGAAGACCGGGAGAAACCACATGTTTTGAAACAGGAGATCACGACTGAAGCTGCCAAACACAAGGGCAGCTTTAGCCGCGGTCTCCCGTTTCATATCATGTGTTCTCTCCCGCTTTTTCTGTATCCAGCTCCGATAAGCACACAAGGAAAATATACAGTAATAAACAAACAAAAACACGAAGGCAACCTAAAAAAAGTGGAGATAGCAATTGTTGTACACCCACAGGGTTCCTTCACCCACATCTTGGCATCAAAATCAGTTACAGAAATCATCACGCTATGGGCTTCCTCTACTTTGACTCCGCCTTCACAGTCTTTCTTCACCACGGCCTACGTCTTCGCGTTCCTCTTTTCTTACAGCGGCTGGTGAACTGCTTAGGACTCCTCCCGCCCTATGTAGGTCGGGGGTGTGGTCTGGATTGAGCGGCTTGGCACTGACGAAGACCGGGTCCGGCACCGCCACCACGCCAACCGAATCCATCGTCTACATCATCAGATGTCGGCGAGCACTGCATGCGCAACCGGACCCCAATAAACCCTCAAAATATGAAACTAGGCGGCCACTATCGAACGAAACCTTATCAATAACAATCTGAGATGGGTAATCGGTCAGCAGGAGACAAATAGTACCCAACGTACGAGTAGGATAGGAATGGAAAGAAACTTACCGCAAAAGAGCTGATTGAGTGGAAGGGCAGGCAGAAGCGGACGATAAAGGGAAGGCCGGGAGCAGAGCAGTATATATAGCCAGAAACAGATGGGTGCGTGTGCCAGCTTGCTCATACTACTACATGGAGTGGACATGGCAGAAAGGCTGAAAGCTGGAGGATCATCATTCGAACACGCCGCGTTTTACTGGCCATTGAGTTAGAAAAGCCCCCTCCCACGCCTTCTGCTTTTTTTGATTTAGGTAGCAATGGGGAAGCAATACAACATTTATATTTTTAAAAAAAGAACGCGAAATTTCATCAAAAAAATTATGTGCACATATAATTGGTGATTTCAAAGCTAAGAATAACCGAAGTGCTTTAGCTAGTTATTGACCGTACTTAGTTGCTTTTTGGTCATTATATGCGTTCTTTATTTTGGAGTATCAAAAAAATCTTCGTACACAATTCTCAGGAATATTCAAACCAGTTTTATCTGTTGTATTTGCGTGAAGAAGATAACTATATATCATACGACATTCCATCTAAAAATATCTTATATTTGTTCAAAGACTTGTCCCATTTTTATGCTTATTTGCTATTTTCTATGGAATTAGCCCACTCTTGTATTTCGCTCATGCTCCGCCACTGACGACAATATTCTTTTGTTGCAGCGCCGGCGAGGTCCTCTTCCTTCGCCGGACACCGGTAGCTTGCGGGAGGCGACCCGGGCTCAGGTGAGCATCGATAGGCTTGTGTGGGTACATTTTTTTTTCTCCTTTCACATGTTGTTTATGTCAGGTAGCAAAAACTCTTTGGGCCAGCCATTAGAGAAGATGAACATGAGCAACATGAGCAGGATGAGTCCCTGTCACGGCTTTATTAGTTAATAATATCATGGGTATATGCCGTTCTTGTAATCTTTCTCCAGGCATGTGATTTTACCTGCACATACTCCCTGTGAAGTTAGGTGTTATTGTTATCAATGCTGTGTATCTGTTAAATTTACAAAATGGTATTGTTTTCATAGTATCCTGTTTAAGAATAGAATGTGAACTTGTGCAGAGCCGAGATATTTACTTTGTAGTAACAGAATCAAACAAACCTATTCGGCCATGCATCTGAACAATCAAATTCTAAGATGACCTTTACATGGAATCTATCTCATAATTTCTTGGTAACGATCTTTCCTACCTATCTGCCGATGATCTTACAAACCGATACCACATCATTTTTCTTATGATTCAGCAAGTACTTGAATTCGAAAGACATCAATGTTTCTTCCCCTTTTTTGTGATTATGTACAGCTAAAACTCCATTCAAACGAAACTTCATGAATGGAACTTAATTTTTTGTTGGCATGGCCTGCTTCCTATGTCAAGGCCATCTCCGTTGATTTCTGAATTTATTTGTCTTCTCGCAGAAAAAGCTGCAAACTAGAAGAAAAGATGGGGCAACCGATCACTTTGTGCTCCTGTGACCTGATGAAGCCATGAGTGTTGCTACAGCGGCAATGAACATGAGCAGCATGAACACAAGCAGTGTGTATGTTTTCTTCGACGACTTCCTGTACTCCCCAAATAGCAGGATGCCCCAGAACGTGCTCACAAGTGGCAGTGCCTGATGAACATCAATGCTTAAGCAGTTAGAATCATAAGTGCTGGAATTTTTTCTATATTGTTGAGCTTCTCTTCCGATGTGAATAGATAAAAATTGGTACTGATAAGACAAACCTGAACAGCATCAGCAGCAGCATAGCCAGCAGCCTGACCACCCATGAACTGGAAGCCATTACCAAAACCGCAAAGGAAGCCGGCAAGAAGAGCCCATTGCCTGCCTTCCCAGTCATTCAGATACGCCTTGAAGGATGACTTTGGCACACCAGCCATTGGACGGTAGAGGAATAAGATGTTCAACCCGATACCGATGACAAAACACGAGATGGAGAAGTAGAAGAAGGCAGTGTAGACCACCAGATGCGGGACACCGTCTTTTAGAGTGTGCCACTGGTCATTGGTGGCTAGGTTGATGGCCGGGGAGAAGAGAGAGAAGCAGATGCCAGAAAAAAAAACAATCCCAAGCCCTATGTAGGTACTTGATCCAAATACCTGGAAAAGTATAGTTTTGCCAGATCAGTTCAGTGGTGTTGGAAAAAAATTATGCTTCTCTGTTTGGTTCCGAACAAAGGTAAAATACTATCTGAATTATCCTACAATGATGATTATATGACAGAATCACAACTTGACCTTAATGGAACGCCGCTCTTCAAGCTCAATTAGGTATTCTGCAGTTCCTGCTTCAGCTTTGGTGACATAGTCGGCAGAAGCTCCATTCTCCATGTCCTTAGGAGCATCTGAAATAGGCATAGTAAAGAATTAGAACCTGCAGCTGCAAATGGCACGAATAGTGTCAGTAGTTTATAAAATAATTCACCACGTATACGGTACCTTTGTCTATAACTTGTTCGGCTGTCGCCGTACCTCCATATGTCCTGTAAAATTATGCATTAAAATGTTTATTACACACTTAAACACCTAACAGAGGTAGTTATAAAGTGGGTGAGGTGATTTGGTTACTCAGCATGGCCAGAGTGGGAACAATTTACCCAAGTTTGTAGCTATTTGTGGAACCACTTAGTTTCTTTTCATTATCAGCTGCATTGGAAGCGTGGACAGCAGAACCAAGGATGACTGCAACAAGGAAGCATGCTACTCCAGTGAAAAGAATCTCTGCTTTGTTGATGCGATCGTCAAGGAAGTAATTTAGTGTTGTGCCTGAAAATATAACATGCGACTTGGCGAAATAAATATCTAAGGAATAAAGAGGCGTCCCATAATTTTTCAGATTCTTCAAGGATATATGATAACAGTAGAGCGAACACTTAATTTTCTGTAGCTAGTCAATTATTTGGAGATGTTCTTTCAGAGATCATTTATATTGTCCTTCTATTATTGTCTTTCTAGAATACTATCAATGGTTTTATTGATATCAGTGGATGATATGTTTTCTGCTGTCTACATCTATAAAGTGTATCTTGATAATGAACTGACTAGGATCAGCAAACCAATTCTGTGAAGCAACTTGAACTATTATCTGGAAACAAGCAACTTGAGGTGTCAGATAATGAGTGCTAAATAATTGCTTCACTCCTGTAACTCCCAGTAGGTATAGATTGTGATCAAGAATCATGTGCCTCAAATGTATAATCATAATCATACCCCCAAACAGAAATATAATCAGCATAGCCAGAAAGATAAGTCAATATCCATATGACTTTAACTAGTACGGTATAAGTGATCGATTTTACCTATTACAACAACCATGCTTGAGCTGATGACCTCAGTAACCGAGAGACCCACATATGCCCAAGCATACTGTGTAGAAAGGTTCCCAATACTGAGAACAACACCCCCTGCCATAGCGAACAACACTGAAGGAAAGTTGTCCTTAATCACAAAATTCAATTCAGAGTTAGCAAACCGCCGTCCGTGGAACAAATCAATCTTTTCATTAGAGTTTCTTGCATATGAAGCTACCAAGATAGCTAACCTGACTGAGCTGAGTGAAGAAATTGGGCATGCTGTGCTTGGTTCCGCCAAGCTGGCCGAAGGTAAGCGCGATGAGGACCGCAGCGAGGAGGTTCGTTATCGAGTAGTCGAGGTAGGTGTGCTGAGGCAGCCGTCCCCGGCGCTCCAATAGGGTGAGCACCGCTGGCCATGTCCCCAAAAATAGGAGGGAGGCACACATGATAGCAATGGCACCCCCTCTGTCCTCTATGATGAACATTTTGAGGCCTTGTTTGATGGACAACAAGGAGTTCAGTAGGGGGCCTTCAATCACCTGCAGGCATCATGTGAGAGATTTATTTGGATGCTCATGGTAAATAAAACCATGGGTTCTTTCTCTCTGCAAAGCTTGGATAATTTGGATCTCTTGTTATAAGGAGCAACAACATCATTAGAGAAAATACTAGAGAGAGAAAACACAAAGAAACAATTACAACCTCTACAAGAAATATTTCAATTGTTGAGAATTTAGCATCAACAAGGAAGTTTATAAGAACTCAATTACCACAGATCAGCTCTTCCAGAGAATTAAAAAAGAAAGAAAGATCATCCTCAACATAGGAGATAACAGGAGGAAGAGCATGAAGATACCTCTTGGCACGGAACCAAAGAAGAAGCACATGCCAGAGCATGGTCCATTATGGGGGTTTTATATTGAAAAGCACTAGACCACAAAAGCTGGAGATCCAATGGGATCTTTTTCACTCAAAGTCCAACCTCATCTGCAAAGGTTTGACTTCCACAACGAACACAAGCTTGCAGGCGTCTGGTGCTGAGTGCTGACATGGAGATCACCAATGGAGATGGGGCTTTATGGGGCGGGACAAGGGAGATAAATGGAGCCAAGAAGGAGACAAATGATGCACTCATCAAGAGTTGAAATAATTGAACGTGTGACAATTACCTCTAGCCTCTGTCTGTTTTTCTCCACGGAAATAAAATCATTACAAATTATATTTAGGCTGGCTTGTTTTTGTAGAACACTGAATTTGTCCAACAACGCATTTGCCCAAATCTGTGGAATTATGGAATTAGAGTATCACACTCATTGGTAAGGTGTAAACAACCCAAACTATCTGTTTCAACTAAGCTGTCAACAAAAAGAACTGCAAGAAGTGTGGTGATTTTCAACAAGAAATCGGTACTGAATCTTGCCCTCTTGCCCCGCGAGTAACAAGACAGAGACAAAAATAATGAAGAACCGTCGAGCTCACGTGGATCCAAGAAATTCAGCCGCGAATGTTGTTGAATCTTGAATATGTCCAAGATAGTAAAGGCAACAAATAACGGAAGTAGAGTATCGCACTCATCGTCCAGAGATAAAAGAATCCAACCTATCTCTTTCAACTGTGCTATTCAAGAACAGGAGCATTAATTAAGAAAGGCAATGAAGAGGAGTGACGATTCAACAAATGGATACTACTGAATCTTGCCCTTTCTCCCAGAAGTAAGAGGACTTTTGTCTCCCGTTTTTTCTCTCTCAGAGAACAAGATGGAGAGAAGTGTGACCCGATCGAGCTCACATGGATCCAAGAATTCAGCAAAAGAGTATCTTGCGGAAAACAAAAGGGAGAAAAACACACAATAGTTCTCCATCGGCGTAATTCAATGTGGATAACAACAAATTTGCAGTCCAAAACAACCATCATAGATACATGTAAATGGAGCAGGAAAAGAACAGATACCTCGGCGAGCAGAGGAAGAACGATCCTTGTCTTCCTTCAAAGAACTCGAGAACTTGTATATGTCCTCCGTACCTTGCTGATATATATGTTCAGATCAGCAGTGGTTGTTGTGGCTCTGCAACTAGTTCACCATGATACACACGAGGAACTTTAATTAATAAACTAGTCCTGGTTCTTTTTTTTTTGAAATTAAACTAGTCCTGGTTCTATTCTATCTATGGTTTAAGTACAGTTGTGATGAGTTGTGAAAGTAGTGTGTTTCTGGGGTGCCTAACAATAATCTCCTTTGATCCCGGATTCGGAGCGCGGTTGGACAGATTCTGACGGATTCTCCAGATCAGTACTCGGTTGGGCTGGCGACAACTCCACCGCGTGAATGTGTCTCTCGATCCTGACCGTTAATTTATCCTAGTGGAGTGGATCAAGCCACGTCACTCATGGCACCTGTCTTCATCTAATCGCTCACGCATCGCAAGCATGGATGAATGCAGGCTCTACTTCGTAGACTCGTCATAAATGAAAAGAACAAAACTAATACTAGTAGCAGGTGTCAAGGCAAACTGAAACCAGTCCAACTTCAATCAAAATAATGCCTTAATTTCACCCAGGAACTAGAGGGAGCGGATTATAACTAAGGAGGAATGCCCTTCAATTAAAAAAAAAGATAACTATGGAGGAATGTGCTGAAATTGAATGAAATGGAGGCCTAGCGTGTTCTCGACAGAGGAGGTGGCTCTGGCGGGAGATGCAATGCCACGCTACTGGAGGACTGCTCGATTTGTGTTGTTACTAGAGAAATCCACGCTTTGCATTGAGTTGTCCAAATATTCTGAGATAACTAGAACCCTAACACCCCTATGAACGCACGGACGCACATCCTACCGTTATGAGCACCTCCGAGACACTGAGCCGACGTGTCAGGTCTTGAGATTGATGAAGTCACCACAGGCGCCTCGCTATCGATGGGAACGTCACCTCCCACTGAAAAAATATTCCAGCTAAATGATAAACATCAGCGTCAAACTTGACGTTTAAACTATGTTGGACTGGGGATATAACCATCCTCCTAACCATCTTGCCATAGGCAAGTTCTCTTAAGATTCCCATGTTACACGGTTCAGTTTGTTGTTACTCTTATGGCCACCTTGACGTGAACGTGTGGGTGGGTTTGCGTGCCACAAAGGTTCAACCCCTGCCTTCGGAAGATAATTTCAGCAGATCTTTTTCAGCCACTCTTTTTTAGCACATCTTTTCGACCAGATTTTACTATAACTCTATTAGCACTTTGAATCTACATGCCCCAAAGAAGCCTGTAAACTGATGTTCATACTAGAGAAGCTTCATCGAGCTACACACTGTACTTAGCTTGCGAGATCAGTGTCCAAGTTACAAACCCTCCATGCCATATGACATCATTGCACAATGCACTTCTCCAAATTACAGAATACACATTGCCCCAAGTTCCAGGCGGTGATCGTTAGAGCGGCTTCCTGTGCGCGGAGGAGGCCATGAGCACGGCCATGGCGACGACGAACATGAAGAGCATGCTGCCCAGCAGCGTGTACGTCCTCCTGGACGACCTCCGGTACTCCCCGAACAGCACCACGCCCCAGAACGTGCTCACCAGCGGCAGCGCCTGCACGGAGTCAGCCGCCGCGTACCCGGCCGCCTGCCCGGCCATGAACGTGAACGCGTTGCCCAGCCCGGACACCATCCCGGCCAGCAGCGCGAGCCCCCTCCCTTCCCGGTCGCCGACGTATGCCCGGAGCGAGGAGCGCGGCACGCCGGCCATGGGGAGGTACAGGAACCAGACGTTGAGCGCCACGCCGACGACGAAGGAGGAGAGGGAGAAGTAGAAGAATGCCGTGTACACCACCAGGTGTGGCACGCCGTCGCGCAGCGTGTGCCACTGGTCGTTCGTCGCAAGGTTGAACGCCGGCGTGAATAGCGAGTAGCACACGCCCGCGAAGGTGACGATCCCCAGGCCCAACAGCGTGTTTGATCCAAGAACCTGAACATGCCAAGATAAGGATTGTTCCGAAACTTGTGATCCAGTAAACGATGTTCCTCAGATGTACATGAGATTTGATCGCTTTCGCAGTAAAACTCTGCATTTTAAACATTATGAATTAACTAGTTTTGTATTTCTACATGTTCTTACTTTGATTGATCTTTTGTCCTCGAGATCAATAAGGAAATCAGCTGTTCCTGCCTCAATTTTCTCCACGGCCTTTGGTTCATCAGGCTTTGATTCTTCACAGTCATTTTGTTCCTCTGTCAATTGAAAGATTATTAAGATCACTAGCTCTAAACTGAATCTCGAATTAATGACAGAGATGGTTCATTGATCTGAGCATCTGACTAGTAGTAAGTACCATCTTCGAGGAGGTGTCTGGTGAGATCTTCCTTTGCAGTGTTCCTGTGGAGAATTCAGAAAGTGTTCTTCAGATGCAGTGCACTGCAATGGCATAATACTGACACTGCAGGTATATAAACGGATACTACTTGTGTCGGTACTAGCAAATTTCATGTGGAATTCCAGTTAGAATCAGATCAGCTAACATACATGTTCCTCGAAATATTCAGATATCTATAAGAAAATTTTAGGTGTTAAGACAGAAACCAATTATTCGCACCACATGACTGCTGGGGAGTATCAGAGAACTGTACCCAGTAAAGTTTCTGGAGCTTGATAACTTCTCCTGGTTGTCAGCAGCATTGGAAGAGTGAACAAGAGATCCTAGGCAGGCAGCAATCAGAAAGCATCCGACGCCGGGGAAGAGAACCTCGGCCTTGTTGATCCGGCCGTCGAGAAAATAGTTCAGCGTTGTTCCTGGAGGATACTTCAGTCAAATATCTTAGGATTTTGAAAATGCATGCTGAAACAGCTGCAGCATGAAAACATCCATGTTTGGAGAGTATAGAGCCTGTCAGTGTATGTACTACCTATGACAACCTTCAGACTTGAGGCCATGACCTCGGTGACGGAAAGCCCGACATAAGCCCAGCCGTACTGCGTGGCCAGGGTTCCGAGGGTGATGGTGACGCCGCCGGCAATCGCGAACATGATCGATGGCCAGTTATCCTACATTTTCAATGGATAGTTAGAACATTTGGACTTCAAGAACAAGCCGAATGCACCAACTGAAGTTGCTGCTTCACACATGTTAAACTTCAGGCTGACAGAATGAAAACGAACATAGTTCTGGAATTTGAGTCCTATAGATTTACATTTTTTGTGAGGAATATTGACATTTTTAACTGGGATAGTTTACCTGTGTGAGCTGGGTGATGAAATTAGGCGTCTCCGGCGTGTCGCCGCCGATCTGGCCAAATGTAAGAGCGATCAGCACTGCCGCCAGGAAGTTGGTGATGGAGTAGTCGAGGTAAGTGTGCTGCGGCAGCCGCCCCCGGCGCTCCAGCACGGCGAGGACGACCGGCCATGTACCCAGGAGCACCAAGGCCGCCGCCATCAGGCCGATGGCTCCGCCGATGTCTTTCACCAGATACATCTTCCGTGGTCGGCGGCGAATCGAGGACGTTGCAAGCGGCAGAGCTACCTGGTTCAGGAAACTGGATCGTCAGGCACGACAGACTCTGCAACTTCTTAAACAGAAATTAATCAAAGAAAGACGCAGAATTCAGTTCCATTCAGCAACGCACATTCATACTTGCAAGGTTACAGATCAAAATCATTTCAATAAATTGAAACAAGCAGAACGAACTTTTTCACTAAAAATCCAAGAATCAAACATCTACAACATCTTAGCTTCAACTCTGTAAGATGAAGCCTAATACCTACGAAAAGCTCTGGGTGGAACAGTTCAAGGAGTCAGCATGCAAGATATTCGCCATAGCCCGTAAAAGTTCAGAAACAAAAAGGCAGTGTTACAAAAGGCATAATCAAAGGATCTTGGACCAAGATCCATAGATCTGCACTCTCCAAAGTCCAAACGACAACCTTGTTAAATAACTGTCAACATGCAAGATATTCGCCAAGATAAATTTTTTTGCAAGCGAAGTCAAAATACAAACTCAGCTCTCGAACCTGCTCATTAGACAAGATATGCGTCAGAACAACATAGAAAATGAAGTTAAATGCCTTTTTTATATTTGAAGCAGTAGGATTGCTCATCAGCTCATGAAACCAAAAGAACTTGTGAGCCTAACAAGGAGGCTTCAACAGTTAATCAGTTTAGACTTCAACAACTGGTCAAGAAACATCGGTCAGAAATAGCAACAGAAACCTATGAAAAGCCAAGAAAGCATTCCAAAAAAAAAACTGAGAATTGGTCGACAAAGAGTAGAATTGGTGATAGAAATCAAGATTTCAGATGCGACATACCGGTTGAGCGATCAGAAGTGAAGTTAGTCTTGCGGGCTATTGAGCCCTCTGTTTGGGTATATATGCAGTTTTTTAATGAATGTTTCGCGGTTTTCTGGAAGCTCCACCGGTGAGCTGTGGATATGCGATGAGGAGAATAGAGAATGCGCAGACTGGAAGGACGCACATGCAGTTCACCGCGTGTCCCTGGCGCAAACTTCTGTCGTGTCCATGAAAGCTTTTTTTTTTGTAATGGAGTGTCCATGATAGCTCTAAACTTCTACTCCCTTTCCCCCTTTTTCCACGAGGTAATAAAACGAGTAGAGATTTCTTCTGTCACAAACCCTATCACATGTTTGAGCGTTCTAGGGCACGATTTTTTTTTTCTAGATGTCCTATTTTAGAGCACTACTTCTCAATTTTCTGCTTTCTAGATGCCCTATTTTAGGGCACTACTTTTTCAACACATGCCCTATCACATGCCCTATTTTAGACAAATTCCATGAATATTTGAACACAATTTAAACTACGAACCATGATTTAAACATATTTTAAACTATGAACCACATTTTGAACATCACAATCTACTCGATGTAATCCTACAAACTCCGATACTACTCGAAATCTGACCAGTCGAAGGAGGAGGAATCGTCATCCAACTAGTCGAAGGAGGAGGAGCTCAACTCCATCACGTTCGAGTTCACTGTTGATGGTCCAGCCTCCTCGTTGTGCTTCCTCTTCTGCTCCTGCTTGCGCTTTCAGAAGAACTCTCGCTCGTGTTGCACGTACTCGGGATGCTCCCGTGCTAACTGAGATATCGCCTCATCGTCGGTCTCGAGCACCCTCGCCAGCTCCTCCTCCTTCTTCGCCAAGTGGGTCTTCACGTTCTTCTTCATCGGAAGCCCAACGAGAAGATGGCATCCTGTAGGCTCATGATGCTCGTGAAGTTGAGATGCTCCCGTGGAACGCCGAGGCGCCACCCGGCGACATCGTACGCTCGAGCCGCCCAATCCGCGTTGTCGAAGGTGTGCCGAGGTAGTACCTCATGCCCTCGTGTTGCAACTCTGCGCTCCAGCGGCCGCTCGGCCTCGCCTGCACGCATTTGAAAACGGAGAAGGCCTTTGTCTTCTTCTTTGGCACCATGGCGCGTGCCGGCTGCTCGACTTGGAGGTGAGAGCGATGGCGACGGACAGAGGCGCGACAGAGCGGCGAAAACGGACGAAGCACAACGGAGAAGAGGTGGTGCGAGATTTGGGGGCGGCGGAACGTCGGATTTGGGGCGGCGTGGCGGGTTCAATTCGGGGCGGCGACATGATTTGGGGGTGGCGTGGGCAGAGGATGGCCGGAGGCACGCGGCGGCGGATTCGCTCGCGCCGGGTCGGTGGCGACGGGGGGAAAGGCGGGGAGGAAGTGGCGGTTGGTCGCGCACGTGGTGATTTGGAAAGGATAGGGCAGCTCACGTGATAGAGCACCTGTTGGAGAGTCTTTTTTGCCCTTTCGTGCCCTAAAAACACGGTTTATAGGGCATATAGGCTAAAATATGGCATCTATAAGAGACGCTCTTAGATAATTTCTAGATGATGCCCTATCATACATGCACTTTTTGAACTTATAGGACATTTGTTTAGTGTTATAGGGCTCCAAACTTTTTTTGCTTTCCAGATATGCCCTATTCTAGGGCACTACTTCTCCAACATATGCCTCATTTTAGACAAATTTGATGAACATTCAAAGATAATTTGAACACAATTTGAACTACAAACCATCATCCGAGACGCCACCCCGCGATGTCGTACGCCCGAACCGCTCAACCCTCTGTATCGAACATGCCCAGGTAGTAGCGGACACCATCGTGCTGCACCTCCACGCTCTAGCGGCCCGACGGCCTTACCCGCACACCCTTTTAGCCGGAGGCCACCTTCAACTTCTTCGACAGCTAGGGTTTGCACAAGGGGCTCGGGAGCTTGCGGTGGACGAGCGGAGAATGGGAGCACGCGCGCGACAGATTGGGACGACGGGAGGGGCGACGGAGCGGCGGCGGCGGGCGCGATTTGGGAGCGGTGGCTAGGGTTTGGCAGCGGCGGTGGAGCGATTTCGGGCGGCAGCGGGTGCGAAGGGCGACGGGGTCGGAGGATGATTGAATGTGAGCGGGGTCGGCATATTCCGTCGCGTGGGATCGGTGCCTGATGTCTACGCACGCTTCTATTCTCGTAGACAGTGTTGGGCCTCCAAGAGCAGAGCTTTGTAAAACAGCAGCAAATTTCCTTTAAGTGAATCACTCAAGGTTTATCGAACTCAAGGATGTAGAGGTCAAAGATATCCCTCTCAACCAACCCTGCAATTAAGATACAAGAAGTCTCTTGTGTCCACAACACACCCAATACACTTGTCAGATGTATAGGTGCAGTAGTTCGGCGAAGTGATAGTGAAATACAAGTAATATGGATGATTATAAGTAGTAATTTGCAATGTGAAATAAAAATGGCTGCAAGCAAACATGTAGCAGAACTGGTTGTAAACGGTTTTTCAATGCTTGGAAAGAATGCCTTGGATCATACTTTCACTAGTGGACACTCCCAACAATGACATCATAATTAAATAAATAAACACTACTCTCAAACACTCTCTTGTTGGATAACAAACACCATTCATTGGGTAGGGCTATAAAAGCACACCCCAAAGTCTGAGTAAACAAACACCACAACGTCATAAAGGAGTCACACACAATGCGCACATTGTCACCTTCACACCATGGAGAGTAACTCCGGAGTTCATATTAAAGTAACCTATAGAGTGCATAATAGATAAAGAGTAACATCTACTATTCAACTAGATTATAAAGCTCATGATCACATAAAGATCACACCATGGGAGAGAGATAAACTACATAGCTCCCGGTAGAGCCCTCAGACTCCTGGGAGAACTACTTGTAACAACCCGTCTGTGACTTTCCAATTTCTGTGTGCAATAAAATGGATAGTCATGTCATCTTTCCTTATGTAGTTCCATTCTTTTAATTATGTGCTTCAAATTCAAATTACAAATTTAAATTCTTATTTTTGAATTCAAATGCTTTCAAAAATAAATTCATTTGAAGTTTCAAATTATTTATAAATAATCAAATAAGATATTAATATGACTAATTGGAAACTTTCAAAAATTATTCAAAAGTTCTTTTATGCCTTTTCTCTTATTTGTTTTAAAAATACAAAAATCAGAATGTCTAAAAAGGGAAAAATAAGCAGAGAAGAAAAAATAAAAGTTCCTGGCCGAGCTGGGCCACCACGGCCCAACTCAGCCCACGGCCCACTCCCCTCTCCTTCGTCCTCGTACGGACGCGCAGAGCGGACCTCACTTTCCAGCGCGGCATGGCGGCTCCCTCTCTGCAGCTCGCCCCCACGCCAGAGCCCCACTGCCACCTCCTCCTCCTTCTCTCTTTAAATCGCAGCGCCCCCGCAACCCTAACCCTAAATTCCTCCCTCTCCCCGCCGCCGCATGCTCCCCACGCGCACGCCAACGTCATGGAGACCGAGGCGCCAAGTTCGGCCCCCGCGTGAACCCTGCCTCCTCCTTCCTCGATTTCTCGCTAGCAGCTACGCCACGAGCTACTCCGCCTTCGTCGACCAGGAGCTGGACCCGGGAGCAGCGAGCACGTCCGCGCAGGCCTCGTCTTCCCCAACGCCGGTCCGAGCACCACCGCTTCCTCTCCACACCGTTCGCTCGCCTCCGGCCGCCGCAACCGCCCTCACCTTGCCACGAGCCTCCTCTCGGTGAGCAGCACCCGTTCCCCCTCCTTTCCCCTCGCTTTACTGCTCGGACGGCTCGTTCCGGTCGAGGCCGTCACCGGCATCGCCACGACCGTGGCGCGCTTCCGCACTCCGAGCACGCACACGACGCCTCGGTCTTTTCTTCTCGACCCTAGGCACCAACACGCACGCGCCGCGCAAAAAACCGCACACCCGAAGCACCCGCACGAGCCCAGCGCCGCCAGGACGTGGCCGCCGGCGTCGATCTCTCCGCCGCCGCGCCTCGTTTCTGCTCTCGGTCAGTTTCGTCAGAAACCGATCCAGCAAACGTTTAACTAGTTAAAACAAATTTGAATCTAAGTGTTTCACTAACCTTTTCACTAACCTACTGGCTAAGCGAGCGATCCGTCCGCAGCACGCGTCCCGCGTTCGAATCCCTCCGGCGCGAGTGGAAAAAGGGCGCATTTTTTTGCGCTGCACCGCTGACAGCGCGGCCCCACCTGTCAGCGACAGTGGGAGCCCGCGCAGCGATTTCCTGCCCGGTCAGCGCCACCGTGGCATTGGCCCCGCTCGCCAGCCGCTCTGGCTAGAGCACGGCTGGGTGAAAAAGAGTTCCACGCGCGACAGTTTTTGCACCGAAGTCCATGTTTCCCAGTTTTTGCACCAGGGACCTCCCCTGCTAGTTTTTCTATCACGGATAAGTCCTAGAAACTTGCAGAAACACCCCTATACTTCATTTTGCAATAACTTTTAATATATAAATCCAAATGAAATAAACTTCATATGTTTTTATATCAGAAAAATGCAATAAACATTAAGATCACTATCTATGTCATTTTGCATCATTTATTTTAAATGCTTAGTTTAATTTAAAAAATGCACTTAAATAAATAAATATGGAATATGTGGGGTAATAAATATAGAATGCCCTAATTCCATTTAAGTTGCTCTTATCATCTGTATCATGTCTTGTCATGCTAATAACATTTAATCTGTTGCGTAGATAAATATTTTGCACTTAAGTAATAAATATGTAATGTGTTGGGCAATTAAACAATTAATGTCTATTCCATTTAAATTAATTAAATCACCATACCTGCTATATATATTAAGTAACATTTAAATTGTTGGCTACACAAATAACTTGCACCCTAATCTTTTGCCGGGATTTCATCCCCGCTTTAAATATGACCTAATCATCTCATACCATAATGCACCATCATTTGTTTGCGCATTCACTGTATTGATTATTGTTTCCTATTGTCTGTGTTTGGCTCTCTTTGGGTAGACGACGACGTGTCTGCTGCAAGTACCTACGATACTGAGGTTTCAGCTTTTGTGCCAGGCCACGAGCTGCCAGGCAAGCTTCTGCTAACCGGTTACACGATTGTCGGGTTTTCATTCTTGCCTTCTGATCTATGCTATCCTAGTTATCGATCCTTGAATTGCGATCCCATCATATGTTTATCCTGTAGCCTATACAGCTATATCCCCACAACCTATAACCCCTTGCATGTTTATCTGTTGGCCTTTGCGAGTCGTAGTGCATGCTTAGAATTAGTTGAGCGAGTCGTTCCTTTGTCTTTTATCTCATATGCTTAGTATGATAGATGGTTCTACTATAATAAACTGTTGTCTTATTGTGGGGTTCTATAATTAAAAGATAAGGCACCAGGCGGAAGGCCTTGCGAGGTGCTTTGTTCTGCTCAATGTTGACCTAGGAACTGAGATTTTGTCCTCGGATCCAATTTTGAGCGCACTAACCACTTGTGGGTGGCCCAATGGAGCCCCCCTGGATTTTGACTGGAACTTCGACTTGTCCGGGAGCCACACCTAGTTTGGGTTTTCCATTTGCCTCATATGCATTGATGATACTAGTGTAGTATTTTACTTTGGCGGTGTGCCTTGTTACATGCATATAGGGCACGTCCTGTTGGTGCGGAGGGGTGTGTCCTGCGGGAGTCCGCACCCTTTTGGCCGGGACCAGCATAGCTCCCGTGGCTCCTGGACTTGTTGCGGTGAAGGAAAAGAGTTGGGTTGAGAGGCCCTAATGTTTTTGACTGGGTTGATCATGCGAGTATGGGTCCAGTAGTGCACCCCTGCAGGGTATAATCTTATCGATGAGCCGTGTCCACGGTTATGGACGACTTGGTGATGATGCTGGCTAACAAGATCTAGACAACTTACACCTAATCATTGTTAATTAATTTGACTAGTAACTATAGAATTACTTACACCCTAAATGGTAACTAAAATTGTTAACGTGTGAGTTTCCCGGATTGCTTCCTCATACTTGGTTGAGGGGGTTAATTCGAGAATGGGTTATGTCTGGTGTTAGTTGTAGATGGCTACTCAAACGCTCTCTTATCTCTCTCTTATTAGACGGAAGTTTTAGCGCGTCTCTTTAGGTTGCTAGTGCCGCTGCCGCTAAGTACACTTACCCCATATTTTGGGAATCTTACAGTTTTGTAACCTGTTAGCTTAAGCTTGTTCGATACGCTTCGGTGTATTGACCCGTTCGCGGGCTGTGGTTTTTCTGCAGTTGAGAACTCTTCGCTCGACCAGGTGGGTGGATTCTACGTGGAGTTCGACGACGAGATCTACGACGAGTAGTTAGAGTTCCCCCGGGCTTCTTCCTGGTGGGCCGCGTGGATGGGCCTTCTTTTTCCGTTTCGGCTTTGAGCCCTTTGCTTCTTGTCTGTACTCAGACCGGTTTGTTTCCGCTGCATGATGTAATGTTGGGACATGTGTCCTCTGATTGGTGCCATTCGCTATATTTTGCTCAGTGAGAGCTTTTGGATATTATTTCCTTTCTTTGTGTCATAGGTTTATTCTGTGGTTTCAACTTGTTAAAAATCTGACTCGTATACCATGTGTGTATGTTTGAAGTATACGAGTTGGAAGACTTTTTGGGTTCTTGCGTGCACAATCTGGAAACATATGTGACGTTGGAATCGCCAAGAGCTGTCGGCCGATGATCCATTCCGAGCCTGGCCTGCTTGTTTCCTGGGATTGGTAACCCCAGTATGTTCTTGGTTGTGTGGCCCAACCGATACGTTTCGTTTGTGTAGCTTGAATTCAGGGTCTGACAGTTGGTATCAGAGCTTAAGCGCCCTCAGGTTCCCTTCTTCTGGTCGTTTTTTGAGTCTAGAAAAATATTGTGTAGCTATCAGGAAATTCTTAAACGTGAGAGTAGAATTATGTTCTTTTACTTCTTTCCCCACCCACCCTCCCTGTTATTCTGGTAAGGAAGTGTTACGATATTTCCCTTCTCACCTAAATTTTAAAAATTAGGACATCACGTGTTCTGGGTTTCTGTAGTACCATAGTTGCAGGTGTCTTCAAGGTGGTGCTCTTCGTTTCAGCAGTTTCAACCTCTCCGGCTACGTTCAGTTTCATTCTGGAATCAATCAGTTGTTTCTCCTATTTTGGTGAAGTTACATCAAGCTCAATTGGTGTTTCCTAGTTCTAGTGCTAGTCTTCGTTCTTACCTCTCTTTAAACCTTTCTGGAAGTAAACAAAGTGGCGTACCATGATGGATGGCCATGTCTCGTTCCTTGTTGTCTTTTCTAAGCAATCTGGAGTTTTTCCTTTAAGCACTTACATGGGATTTTGTTTATCCGATTATGGTGTTAACGTTGTATCCTCCTCAGGATGGAGAGTGGCGAAGAAGATACTCCAATGCCTTCCCAAATGGGGCAAGTTTTGTCTCAGATGACGCAAGTTTTGAGTCAAATTCAGCAAAACCAGAATCAGAGCAACAAATGTGTGTCTATCGTGCAGTTTCTCCAGCTCAATCCCCGCACGTTTGATGTTCCCTCTGAGCCACTCGATGCTGATGACTGGTTGCGTGAGATGAACAATGCTCTGGCTGTTTCTCATGTGTCCGATGAGAACCGTGTTCCTTATGTCACCTACCTGCTCCGCGGTGAATCGATGTCTTGGTGGGAGAACTTCCTAGAGTTACGAGCATCAGGTGTTGTGACTACTTGGGATGAGTTCAAGGAGGCTTTCAAATGCCACCATATTCCAGAAGGGGTCATGGAAAGAAAGCGGGAAGAATTTTATGACTTGACTCAGGAAAGCATGTCAGTGCTGTGAAGGGGTTACGGTGCAGAAAACAATAATTTTCTAGCGAACGAAACCCTAACTAGCCAGGATCTATCTATCTAGTACATGCGATAACGGTGGCGGAACGGGTTACATTACCTCCATGTAGACCGATAGCGGGGATTACGCTCCCGCACAAGCGTTGACGATGAAGTCGTACGTAGCCGACCTCGAGGTCGTGGAGAACTTGCCGCGATGTCGGAGTCGATGACGCCGGGGTGTCGACGATGATCTGCGTCGACGGGCGTCGGGCGGAAGAAGGCAGAGCGCCAGCACCGGGGCTGGTGCGCCGGCAGCAATGGGGGGAAGGCGCGGCGGCTGCAGGGGGGCGAGACGACGTCGCCCAAGCTCCTCAATAGAGTAGCCTCCGAGCACTCGCAAACATACGGAGCCTAGCGACAACTCCCAGTCCTTCAGATCCAGCTGAAATCGCAGGAGTAGATCTTATCTGGAATCCCGCAGAGCAACGGCGCTCTGCGGTATGGCTTAGGTGGAGAGAGACCCCCTTCCTCAGCTCGGCGCGGCTCCAACTTGGGAACCACGGGATCGAGAGAGAAATTGGGAATTAATTGAATTTCCTGTGAATTAAATCAATTAATATGCCTTGCTATATAAAGGGGGAAGGGGGTGTGCAAACCCCTTGGCTCCCCCATGTGGGACTAAACAATGGACATGGGAGGGGGGGTTCGGCCCCCACATGGGCTGGCCGAACCAGCCAATGGGGCCCACCCCCCTTTGAGGTGCGGCTCCCCCTCTTGGGCCCTCTTAGGGCCCATATAGGTGGGAGCCCCCTTTTTCCTTTATTTAATTAATATTAAATTAATATAAAAATCCCATTAATTCATAATTAATATATTTATATATAATTCAATATCCCGTGACTCCGAAAACTCTTTCGGACCACCCGAACAACTTTCGGACATTCCTGGAACCATTCCAGACCTCTCCGGAACTCCTTCCGGACCACCGGAGCTCTTTCCGGATCATTTCTCTCTCTCCAACAAAAACCTATAAAATTCCAGAACCTATCTCCTAGCTTCGCAAAGACCTTAAGTTTGTTACGCTACAGTTCGGGAACACTCCAGACATGGTCGAGACACTCCGCTCAACAATGATCGTCAGGGATACCTGGAAATATATGACGACCCCTGTGCATTCCACGAATATCGTCGTTGAACCATAAGTATGATATTCATTCCCTTTGTCTCTGCGATACTACCTTGTCCGAGATATGATCGTAGACACACCGATGCCTTTGCTGTATCTCGTTACCGACGAAGGTTATTAACTCGTCTGCGATATTACATCTCCATGACCTAGTCATAAGCTGCAGCTATATAGATGCAATATCACCGAGTGGGCCCAAAGTATCTTTCCATTACAAGAATGAACAAATCCCGCTCTTGGTCCTTACGTCTCGATGCTCTTTCGGAATACCCAAGATGGACACCGTTATTGTCATGCTATATAAGACACAACGTTTGATGCTCTCAAAGCACTCCTACGAAGCAACAATAAGTACGGTCTCACGGTCTAAGGAATAAGCTATCATACTCTTATCTATTGCAAATGACAAACATCGTAATACGATCTTATTGCAATACTTTGCGTATGTCCACCACCTTATTCAATTAACAAGATGACCCCATTGTCAACCGACGTCATTGTCCTTGATCGGGAATCTCGATCAACTGTTGCCCAATGGACTAGCTCATATAGAGGCTTGCTAGGGACCTGGTTGTCTATGTATCACACGTGTATTAATAATTCCGATTAATACAGTTATAGCATAATACATAAACCTATTAGAAACTTATGAGATAACGCAATAAATACTACTTATTTATTTGCCTCTAGGGCATATCTCCTTCAGTCTCCCACTTGCACTAGAGTACAAATAAACTAGCTGCATTTTACTTTATCAGAATCCCTTATCAAATAAGAATCATTTGATAATGCTTGCTCGTGGAAAAGTGTTACTGCACAATCCATGATTGTACATGCTTTTGCGATTCACTGGCATCAACTTGTTTGATATCACCATGTTGTCTAACAACATATATGCAAATACCGTAACTAAGTGAGACTTCTGCTTCACAGCGCTTACTCTGATTATACTAACCAGATAACTGCCCTGAAAAACACACTCAGCCATGCAGAGCCCCTTGTAACAATTACAAACTCGCGATATCTACATACTTTCACACCAATGTAGAAAACTTGACATTCAAATGTCAATCCCTTAACTAATGCACTTCTACTTCCAGTAAATTCCAAATTTACTTTCATAACTGTTCTTTACTCCAAGAACATCGGTTATATTTTATCGAGCAGATAATATGGTTTCTGTATGATGTCTAATATATACATAATAGACCAACATGTCATACAACCATTACCTTCATGCATCATTACTCTTAATGACCAATTGGATTCCAAAGGACCATCCTTTTGATTCTATTCTGACTCCTCAGATATAATCCAACACAACTCGACTAACTATTTAAAAATTCCCGTTCTATTTCAAAATAGACACTAACTTTTAAATAGTTTTACAACTTCATCCTATTCTATTGGTACAGTTTCACAATGTGTTAACTACACAAGATGAATTCGACTCCCACTCAAATTATGTCTCCACATATTTGATAACACGAGCTCCCACTCAAAAACATGTTATCCACATATTTGAGTTCCCAAGCTCCCACTCAAAAATATGTTCTTCACATATTTCTCATGAGTGAACTAACTATGACTCCCACTTAAATCGACATCTTGGTTAAACCAAAATCATTGATCTACTATCAATTCGAATTTAATACAAACTACAGTATTACATTAATACAAATCCCTCAGACTTCAAGCATGTCTACATAAATGTAGTCAACAAATTTGATCTTGTCCAAAGACACATTTCTCGACAAGACATGCTACCGCGTCTTTCTTATAGTCACATTTCTCATATAACACCTTATATGACGATTAAACAATCTTATTCCTCTAATAAGAATTGCAGCAACAATTACTCTCTTAATCCTTTCAAATGCAACTTCGGATTTCCAGGCTCAAAAAGCCTTTGTTCGTATTCCGATATTTTCTCAACTTTCTTTGTATTCATAAAGTGCACCTTGATCTGTCAACAAGATCTGAAATACTCAATACAGTGCTGTGACCTGACAGCAATATTAAATATAACAACACTTTATTTAGAAGTTTCTTTCATGAAAATATTATGATCTTTATGAAGAGGATTGCAAGCAGAAAACAATTTTCTAGTCTCCCTCACTCTTAATCACTAAACTTTCATTAGCAGACATTTACTCTTTGGAACATCTTCCAACATAAGTCTGACACTTTATTCCAAACTTCTAATTTCAATCCATAAACCATAATTCGAAAAGTCATCTTTTCTCGGAATTACATAGACAACAAACTGAACTTTGTTTCTAATTGATTCTGGAATACACTCTCGTCCAATGCGAGCAATCTACAAAGAACTACTCATGTATATTCCAAATTATCGCAGAATCATATACACGTCGACATTACTGTCGATCCTATGAATTCTTGTTGAGAAAAATATCTATTTTCTAAAGTGGACATCGACTATAATGTTTCGAACATATTAGGAAATTCTAAGACTGATTCTGACAGACCACACTTTATTTAAAATAGAGCATAATTATAATTCCCCACATATCACCATATATGAAATTATAATATTGTGAAACGAATTTCCACAAGTCTTTTGCGTTGAAACCATAATTCAAAAATATTGTCCTTTGATCGAATCTTGTGAATACAATATTCATTAATCTTTCTTCTGAAAAACCCCATTTGATCTATTATCAAATTAATTTCAGACTCCATAATTTATCGGGCAAATACTCCTATTTACCAAAATCATGGAACAATTCGGATCATGCAATAACACCATTGATTTATCATTTAAAAATGACTCTCAATCAATTCCTCTAGTATTGCAACTTCAATACTGCATTTCAAACTTAATCAATTTTGGCACTCGAAATACTTAAATGGACCAAAATTATCCATTACTTCTTTCATTGCCTTTGTGACTAAATTCGATGGTGTTTGCTCTTTGGATACATAATTTTATCATTCCCGCTATTATAAATGTATATCATACGCATAATGTAATTGAGATGTGATGCAAATTACTCATACATGAAACAACTGCTTTGTTTCATAACATAAAACAACTGATGTGTTCTATATGAATAATTATGTCTTGTAACATTCAAGACACCAAACTAGATCACATTCTCACTATTACAAAATGTCTCATAAAAAACTATTGATGATAACTAATATGATATCTCGAGGGCGTGAGCACTACTGGCCATAAACTTGCCATCACTTGTGCACTGTCACGTCACCCTCCGCCACATACTTGTGATAATCAGGGACTGTTTCACAAACAGAACAATTATCAAAAACTTTTCATCAAGTATGAGAAGAATACATTTATATCTTCGTATATCAAATATACCCATAGCGTCGAAGAACTCTTCTTCGATGAATCAACTTTTAGAGATTTGAACTTGTTCACGAACGTGAAGAAGCTCACCGTGTCTCTATAGCATATTTACGCACATGCTATTCACAGCTAGGAGGTAAAGCACAATCTCTATTGCACTGGAGTTCGCTATCTAGAAATCGTAGATATTCGTAATCCTGAAGTAGATGTCACACAACTTCTTCAACTGAGTCTCCAGACAGGTATGCTCCCCATGTGAATGGTCCGGAACTTTCTAAGCTGTCTGAACCGCTCAAGACTCATTCATCTTTGAAGTGACCTCTGATCGCATCAATCACGACATATGGCTCCATGTGTTGAAACAACTTTCAACTCAGGTGCTAGGCATACGCTCATGACGATCGTCACTTCCATGAACATGTCATGATGCTTACGGAACTCATCATCTTGCTCCTTGCTATCAGAATCATCTGGTCTAACTCCTAACTAATGTTCTAGCACATATAGTATGTTTGTTGTGTTTGGAGAATGTTTCTAAAACCAATGCACTAGCTGATGAAGTTGGACCCGTCGGCTTCCAAGGTAGAATCCGAGCTCTTGAAGAAGTAACCGAAGCGTAGTTCCGTAGTCTCCAGATGTGATCGCAAAAGAGGTAAGATAAGTTTATAATATATAGGTGAGTTTTAGTTCTATAATCTCATTATCAAAAACACACCACACCAAGATTATTATCCCTAAAAATAATAATGGCGATTACACGACCCTCATCCACCACACTACCCCCGATCATCACGGCCGACATCACAGCTTCAAAGGTGGACATAACATGTCGATCACAACAACTCTGTGACTCGTGCTCGATCTTTCGATCTTCCCGTGTTCCGAGGCCATACCTCTGAGTATGCTAGGCTCGCCAATCAAACCTCGAAGACCTGCGCGTGCAACATGGCTTACACCCACTGTATGCGAACGACGAGATGTGTGACACCCGATCATCACGGCCTGCCTCATAACGTAGAACTTTCTTGGTGGTGCGCAACGAGGGAGAACACAATTTCGGTATTTGTTAGGGATCATCCTATTTATGATGCTACCGTTGTATATCTAGCATATAAGCAATCAATAGGATGCACACACAACAGCACACAATAATGATGCAATGAAGTGCGATGTGACATGGTCGATGCGCCTGGACCTTCATGGCGCCATGTGCCTGGCCCCCCGGCGCCCCGGCATGGCTTCGAGTCTACAGAGCCCTCCATTGCCTCTGACAGTACGAGTAATATCAAAACTTACCGTAACCATGTCACATAAAATAACGCCTCTGCAAAACAAAGTTAGACGCCTCTAGCTTTATTTAGTTTTGCAAGTTTTACGTGGCATATAGGCTTATTCGTAAGAGAATCGCTTCCCTACCTACGAACTTTGTACCACAACGTCGATCGTATAATTGCATGTTTAAACATCCCTTTCGGGCCCTCCATTGAAAATGCTTTGCCGACTAGAGAGGGAGAAACAGACACCCGCCAGCCACAGATACGGTGCAAGCCGTATGTCAGTAGTGGAACCAGTCTCGCATAAGCGTACGCGTAAAGTCGGTCCGGGCCGCTTCATCAACTCAATACCGAAGGCATCGCAAGTGCACGCTAGAGGGTAGCAAATATAAGAAAGACGCCCTCATTCAACATGAGTTCTAACCGTACCAGCAGTACTACGCATAGATCGGCTCTGATACCACTGAAGGGGTTACGGTGCAGAAAACAATAATTTTCTAGCGAACGAAACCCTAACTAGCCAGGATCTATCTATCTAGTACATGCGATAACGGTGGCGGAACGGGTTACATTACCTCCATGTAGACCGATAGCGGGGATTACGCTCCCACACAAGCGTTGACGATGAAGTCGTACGTAGCCGACCTCGAGGTCGCGGAGAACTTGCCGCGATGTCGGAGTCGATGACGCCGGGGTGTCGACGATGATCTGCGTCGACGGGCGTCGGGCGGAAGAAGGCAGAGCGCCAGCACCGAGGCTGGTGCGCCGGCAGCAAGGGGGGGAAGGCGCGGCGGCTGCAGGGGGGCGAGACGACGTCGCCCAAGCTCCTCAATAGAGTGGCCTACGAGCACTCGCAAACATACGGAGCCTAGCGACAACTCCCGGTCATTCAGATCCAGCTGAAATCGCAGGAGTAGATCTTATCTGGAATCCCGCAGAGCAACGGCGCTCTGCGGTATGGCTTAGGTGGAGAGAGACCCCCTTCCTCAGCTCGGCGCGGCTCCAACTTGGGAACCACGGGATCGAGAGAGAAATTGGGAATTAATTGAATTTCCTGTGAATTAAATCAATTAATATGCCTTGCTATATAAAGGGGGAAGGGGGTGTGCAAACCCCTTGGCTCCCCCATGTGGGACTAAACAAAGAACATGGGAGGGGGGGTTCGGCCCCCACATGGGCTGGCCGAACCAGCCAATGGGGCCCACCCCCCTTTGAGGTGCGGCTCCCCCTCTTGGGCCCTCTTAGGGCCCATATAGGTGGGAGCCCCCTTTTTCCTTTATTTAATTAATATTAAATTAATATAAAAATCTCATTAATTCATAATTAATATATTTATATATAATTCAATATCCCGTGACTCCGAAAACTCTTTCGGACCACCCGAACAACTTTCGGACATTCCTGGAACCATTCCAGACCTCTCCGGAACTCCTTCCGGACCACCGGAACTCTTTCCGGATCATTTCTCTCTCTCCAACAAAAACCTATAAAATTCCAGAACCTATCTCCTAGCGTCGCTAAGACCTTAAGTTTGTTACGCTATGGTTCGGGAACACTCCAGACATGGTCGAGACACTCCGCTCACCAATGATCGTCAGGGATACCTGGAAATATATGACGACCCCTCTGCATTCCACGAATATCGTCGTTGAACCATAAGTATGATATTCATTCCCTTTGTCTCTGCGATACTACCTTGTCCGAGATATGATCGTAGACACACCGATGCCTTTGCTGTATCTCGTTACCGACGAAGGTTATTAACTCGTCTGCGATATTACATCTCCATGACCTAGTCATAAGCTGCAGCTATATAGATGCAATATCACCGAGTGGGCCCAGAGTATCTTTCCATTACAAGAATGAACAAATCCCGCTCTTGATCCTTACGTCTCGATGCTCTTTCGGAATACCCAAGATGGACACCGTTATTGTCATGCTATATAAGACACAACGTTTGATGCTCTCAAAGCACTCCTACGAAGCAACAATAAGTACGGTCTCACGGTCTAAGGAATAAGCTATCATACACTTATCTATTGCAAATGACAAACATCGTAATACGATCTTATTGCAATACTTTGCGTATGTCCACCACCTTATTCAATTAACAAGATGACCCCATTGTCAACCGACGTCATTGTCCTTGATCGGGAATCTCGATCAACTGTTGCCCAATGGACTAGCTCATATAGAGGCTTGCTAGGGACCTGGTTGTCTATGTATCACACGTGTATTAATAATTCCGATTAATACAGTTATAGCATAATACATAAACCTATTATAAACTTATGAGATAACGCAATAAATACTACTTATTTATTTGCCTCTAGGGCATATCTCCTTCATGCTGGACTATCAAGCTGAGTTCAATCGTTTGACCCGCTATGCTCAGGATGAGGTATCAACTGATGCCAAAAAGCAAGCCAAATTCCGTAGAGGTCTAAACCCAGATCTTAAGTACGCACTCACTCTTATCAAGTGCGATACCTTTGAAGACCTTGTCAACACAGCTCTCCGAGAGGAATTTGGACGTGAGAAGTTCGAAGAATCTCGTAAACACTCTCTCGAAACAACTTCTTCTCCATCAGATTCTACACCTCCGCAGAAACATAGGGTTTGGATACCCTATGCAACTCAAACTCAACTCATCCACAGTCCAATCTCTCCGAGGTTTTCTTCCGGTCTAACCAACCCAGCTTCAGCTACAAGGAGTTTCGCCAAGCAGACAACGCCTTTGGTTCCAAACTCTTCGGTCACCTGCTTCAAGTGCGGTGAGCCGGGCCACTTCTCTTACAAGTGTCCGCAAAACACACTTCCTTCTCCACCTTGTCGCCCTAAGAGTTGTGCTGTTACTCCTCAGGCTCCCAACATCGACAAAAGGTCTATTGGTAGACGCGCAAGGGTGAATCATGTTACAGCAAAAGAAGCAGAGGAAGCTACTGATGTGGTTCTTGGAAGTCTATTCGTGAACTCCGTCCTCGCTGAAGTGTTGTTTGATTCTGGTGCGTCCCATTCGTTCATTTCGCAAAGTTTTGCTTCCAGCAATGGTGTTACTTTCGAAAAGATGGACAGCCCTGTCTTAGTGCAGCAACCAGGATCCAAATGGCTTACAAAAGAAGTTAGCCTGAACAACGAGATCTTAATCGGAAATCTTCCATTCCAAGCATCTCTTATTGCTCTTCGTTCTTCAGACATTGATGCCATCCTAGGGATGGATTGGCTTGTGGCAAATAAAGCGGTCATTGATTGTACTGCTAAATCTGTTAAGCTTACCCATTCTTCTGGCCAGATAGTCTACTTCTATTCAAAAACTCCATCTGTTCAGCTATATGCGCTCAATGCTCATCCTCTACCTGCTATGGAAGATATACCGGTGGTCCGAGACTTTCCTGACGTCTTTCCTGAAGAATTGCCAGGCATGCCGCCTGACAGAGCCGTGGAGTTTGTTATTGAACTAGAACCAGACACTGCTCCTATCTCCAAACGTCCTTACAAGATGGGCCCCAAAGAACTGGCTGAACTTAAGAGACAGCTAGAGGAGTTGGAAAGTAAAGGTCACATCCAACCTAGTACTTCTCCTTGGGGTTGTCCTACTCTGTTTGTCAAAAAGAGGGACACGACTGAGCGACTGGTTGTTGACTACCGTCCTCTGAACAAGAAAACCATCAAGAACAAGTATCCTCTCCCTCGCATCAATGACCTGTTTGATCAACTCGCTGGTGCTAAGGTTTTCTCCAAGTTGGACTTGAGATCAGGTTATCACCAGATCAAGATCCGCAAAGAAGACATTCCAAAGACAGCTTTCACCACTCGTTATGGTCTCTACGAATACACTGTCATGTCTTTCGGTCTCACAAATGCTCCGGCGACTTTCTCACGTCTCATGAACTTCGTTTTCATGGAATACCTTGATAAGTTCGTGGTAGTCTATCTCGATGACATTCTTATCTATTCCAAAACCGAGGAAGAACACGGAGAACATCTACGTCTTATCTTGTTGAAACTCCGAGAACATCGTCTCTACGCCAAGTTCTCCAAGTGTGAATTCTGGCTTCCTAAAGTATCCTACCTTGGTCATGTCATCTCTTCTGAAGGCATTTCTGTTGATCCAGAAAAAGTGAAGGCCATTGTTGAATGGTTTCCTCCTACATCGGTGAAACAAGTCAGGAGTTTCCTTGGCATGGCTAGTTATTGCCGTCGATTTGTTGAGAACTTCTCCAAAATCGCTAAGCCTCTCACCGATCTTACTAGGAAGGATAGAAAATTTCTTTGGACTCCAAAGTGTGATGAGAGCTGCAATCTCTTGAAAGCTAAACTCACTTCTACTCCTGTTCTAGTTGGCCCAGACACTTCCAAACCTTTCCAAATATTCTGCGATGCATCCCTTCAAGGACTAGGCGCAGTCCTCATGCAAGAACGCAAAGTTGTGGCTTATGCATCTCGTCAGTTGCAGCCTCATGAGCTCAACTATCCTACACACGATCTTGAACTTGTAGCAATCATGTATGCCCTAAAGGCTTGGAGACCTTATTTGTTGGTGCACAGCTGTGAGATCTTCACTGATCACAAAAGTCTCAAATATCTCTTCACTCAACCAGATTTGAACCTCAGGCAAACAAGGGGGCTTGAGAAGCTCTCAGATTACGATCTTACCATCTCTTACACTCCAGGCAAAGCTAATGTAATGGCTGATGCTCTCAGTCACAAGTCCTATTGCAACAACCTCATGGTTGAGGACATCCAACCTCCTCTTCACGAAGAATTCAAGAAGCTCAATCTTCAAGTGGTTCATTCTGGTTATCTTGCAAATTTGATTGCCACTCCTACACTTGAGGATAAGATCCGTGCCGCACAGTTGCGTGATTCTAGTGTCAGGAATATCAAAGCAAACATCGGCAAGGATAAGTACAAGAGTTTCTCTCTCGATGACAAGGGTACCTTGCTGTTTGAAGAACGCATTGTAGTGCCCAAACTTGACAGCTTAAGAGAGCTCATTCTCAAGGAGGCTCATGATACTCCATTTTCTATCCACCCTGGCAGCACAAAGATGTACCAGGATCTCAAGTCAATCTATTGGTGGACCAGGATGAAGCGTGAAATTGCTCGCTATGTGTCTCATTGTGATGTTTGCTGTCGTGTCAAGGCAGTTCATCCGAGACCACCTGGACTTCTTCAACCACTGCAAATTCCTGAGTGGAAATGGGACAAGATCGAAATGGACTTTGTTACTGGGTTTCCAAAGTCCAAGAAAGGCAACGATGCAATCTTTGTTGTCATTGATCGTCTCTCCAAAGTGGCTCACTTCTTCCCTGTCAAAGAGACAGTATCAGCTAGTCATTTGGCAGAACTCTATATGACAAGATTGGTTCCGTTGCATGGTGTTCCTTTGGCAATAAGCTCAGATCGTGGAAGTATCTTCACTTCTCGATTTTGGGATAGCTTTCAGAAAGCCTTGGGTACCAAACTTCTGTTCAGCATAGCTTACCATCCGCAGACAAGTGGACAGGTTGAAAGAGTGAACCAGATTCTGGAAGATATGCTCAGAGCTTGTGTTATCTCGTTTGGCATGAAATGGGAGGATTGCCTTCCGTATGCTGAGTTTTCCTACAACAACAGCTTCCAAGCAAGTCTAGGCATGGCTCCCTTTGAAGCTCTCTATGTCCGCAAATGCAGAACTCCTCTCAATTGGTCTCAAGCTGGTGAACGTCAATTCTTTGGTCCTGACATTATCCAGGAGGCTGAGGAAAAGGTTCGCATCATTCATGACAATCTGAAGATTGCCCAGTCTCGGCAGAAAAGTTGTTATGATAGCAAGCACAGGGACATGGTCTATACACCTGGTGATCAAGCTTACCTTCGTGTCACTCCTCTGAGAGGCATGCAACGCTTTGGCATCAAAGTCAAGCTCGCTCCGCGTTATGTTGGGCCTTTCAACGTTCTTTCAAGGCGTGGTGATTTGGCTTATCGTCTGGAACTTCCTCCAAACCTCTCCAAAGTGCACGATGTCTTCCACGTGTCACAACTCAAGAAGTGCTTCCAAGATCCAGGTCGTGCAGTTGATCATGGGTCAATTGAACTTCGAGAAGATCTCTCTTATGTGGAACAACCGATTCGCATTCTTGACGAAGCTGAACGTCGCACCCGTAACAACACTGTCAAGTTCTTCAAGGTTCAATGGTCTCATCATTCTGACAAGGAAGCTACATGGGAACGTGAAGACCATCTCCGTGCCGAGTACCCCAACCACTTTGTTGCTCCATGAAGAATCTCGGGGCGTGATTCCTTTGAGGGGGGGAGTGTTGTAACAGCCCGTCTGTAACTTTCCAATTTCTGTGTGCAATAAAATGGATAGTCATGTCATCTTTCCTTATGTAGTTGCATTCTTTTAATTATGTGCTTCAAATTCAAATTACAAATTTAAATTCTTATTTTTGAATTCAAATGCTTTCAAAAATAAATTCATTTGAAGTTTCAAATTATTTATAAATAATCAAATAAGATATTAATATGACTAATTGGAAACTTTTAAAAATTATTCAAAAGTTCTTTTATGCCTTTTCTCTTATTTGTTTTAAAAATAAAAAAATCAGAATGTCTAAAAAGGGAAAAATAAGCAGAGAAGAAAAAATAAAAGTTCCTGGCCGAGCTGGGCCACCACGGCCCAACTCAGCCCACGGCCCACTCCCCTCTCCTTCATCCTCGTACGGACGCGCAGAGCGGACCTCGCTTTCCAGCGCGGCATGGCGCCTCCCTCTCTGCAGCTCGCCCCCACGCCGGAGCCCCACTGCCACCTCCTCCTCCCTCTCTCTTTAAATCGCAGTGCCCCCGCAACCCTAACCCTAAATTCCTCCCTCTCCCCGCCACCGCACGCTCCCCACGCGCACGCCAACGTCATGGAGACCGAGGCGCCAAGCTCGGCCCCCGCGTGAACCCTGCCTCCTCCTTCCTCGATTTCTCGCCAGCAGCTACGCCACGAGCTACTCCGCCTTCGTCGACCAGGAGCTGGACCCGGGAGCAGCGAGCACGTCCGCGCAGGCCTCGTCTTCCCCAACGTCGGTCCGAGCACCACCGCTTCCTCCCCGCACCGTTCGCTCGCCTCCGGCCGCCGCAACCGCCCTCACCTCGCCACGAGCCTCCTCTCGGTGAGCAGCACCCGTTCCCCCTCCTTTCCCCTCGCTTTACTGCTCAGACGGCTCGTTCCAGTCGAGGCCGTCACCGGCATCGCCACGGCCGTGGCGCGCTTCCGCATGCCGAGCACGCACACGACGCCCCGGTCTTTTCTTCTCGACCCTGGGCACCCACACGCACGCGCCGCGCAAAAAACCACACACCCGAGGCACCCGCACGAGCCCAGCGCCGCCAGGACGTGGCCGCCGGCGTCGATCTCTTCGCCGCCGCGCCTCGTTTCTGCTCTCGGTCAGTTTTGTCAGAAACCGAGCCAGCAAACGTTTAACTAGTTAGAACAAATTTGAATCTAAGTGTTTCACTAACCTTTTCACTAACCTACTGGCTAAGCGAGCGATCCGTTCGCAGCACGCGTCCCGCGTTCGAATCCCTCCGGCGCGAGTGGAAAAAGGGCGCATTTTTTTGCGCTGCGCCGCTGACAGCGCGGCCCCACCTGTCAGCGACAGTGGGAGCCCGCGCAGCGATTCTGTAACGTACCTGCACTTAAAATTATGGCAGGTACCTTTGTATAGTGCAAACCCCTGGATCGATTCGTTTGCACACACAGTTTACGATGTAATATCACAACAAAGTATCAATTTTATTACATCGATGATCAAGACTTACAAAAATAAATAGTTCGATACATCTTTGCATAGCTTAAAGCTAGCTCAAAACAATAAAGCGACGGAAATAAATCTTCAATGAGCCTCCAACTTCATGATACACCACAGGCGAAAACATGTTGGTGCAGACTCGAAATCCCTTAACGAAAACCTCACTCGTCATCTGAACAACCTGTATCAAATAAAATTTTGCAACAGAGTGGGTCAGATTCCATTAAAAATAGAGTCTGGCAAGTGACACTATGGTGGACACTTAATGGAATAACTCTATAGCCTATATGCATATTTGGCTGGTGGAGTTCAAGGCTAATTTGCATAAAGCCAAGTTTTCCTACTCTTTTGAAATCACTTTTCTTAAAATCAGGACAAGTATGGCATGAAAACCATAATCTCATCTTCCCTTGTTCACCCATCAACTTTTAACTTAGAAATTGGAATGTTGGGATCCTCCGTTGACGTCCTTGATCAGCTGCTCAAAATTGTCCGTAACCGAGGACACGGCTAAGTATTTAGATTTACACTCTGTAGAGGTTGTGCACTTTCACCACGAGACTCAAACAACCCTTCTGTCCTTGACCCTCATGTAGTGAAAAGGAAAGGAGAAGCCTGAGACGAGACCTTTGGGGAAAAGTCAAGGCAGAGCCATTATACCACGTGGCTGCACTGGAAACATCTTCACTTGGAGAAAACTTTGGTCCCTTTGTTCCTGGGTGGCCATCCTCAAGTGTACGTACTCAGGTTCACTCATCTAAATGAGCCTGGGTCTTAGCCAGGTGCACCCACCTAAATGAGCCTAAGCAGCCACTCAACTCTAACCTCCATCCTCTTGCCACATCCACCCAGAAGTATCTTTAACTTAGTAGAAATTAACTTTTCACAAAACAACTTTTGCATAGCATCAATATTTCTACCAAGTTACCCATAGGATTCTAGACACAACTTGTGTAAGGGATATAGTAGTTTCAGCATAGCAATACTATCCAACACATGCATATAAGAAACACACTAAGTAATGCATAGAAGATACTTAGGAAGTTTATGAGGGTGTGCCACTTGCCTTGGCAACAAGAAGAATAGCAACAGCAGCTGCAACAGTTGTCGTTTCCCTCCGAAATTTCTAACACATCAAACAAGACGCAAATAAACATACAAACAAGGTAACCATACAAAAATATGTTATGCATGATGTGCAAAATATTTCTACTATAGATGCATGCCATGTCAAGAAATTATTCTAAGTTAATGCAAGGCAAGTGTGTTAGTCGAATATGACTAAGGACCAAGGTTGTAAGACTGCTCCTAGTCTTCATCATGTTTGATCTTGAATTCTTCAATTCCTTTGTAGTTTCCTTCATCTTCAGTTAGCAGTCTAAGGACTTGGTCAACATCACTAAGGATTTGGTTTATGTCCAAAGTGGAAGAAGAATAGGAAGGCAGAAAAGATACAGAGAAGATAGAGTTGATTTCCCAGGCTTCATCTCCAGACTTGTAATTTCTCCTTGGTGATGTCTTCATTGAATCATGTAGACTTGATGGTTCAGACTTGATGATTTGTATATCACCAGGGATGGTCTTGAATATAAATTAGCCACCACGAGGTCTAAGAGAGAAGAAAAGACGAGAGAGAAAGACTTAGAGAAATAAAAGGGAATAGTCTTCTTGCACCTCTTGATTTTCTTCTAAGTGCTTCTACTTTTTGGAGCTGCTTCCAGAGTATGTTTTCTTCTAAGTCTTTGTTGGCCTTCTAGTCTTTATATTGTAGCACTTTACCAAAACACTATGCTCAAAATAATCCTAACTTAGGGAAAAACAATAACTATACAATTGACAGATTAAAACTAAATAGAAAAACAATAACTATACAATAACTATAAAAGTTATAATGAATCTAATTTCCGGGGTCTTTTCTGCAAAATTGACAGATTAACTAAATAGAAAAATTAATTTCCACGCGGCGCTGACTGTACGCTAACGAGGCGCTGACTGTACATCCGCGTGGCTGCCTCTGATTGGACGGTACCGGTTCGGAAGGAACAATAAAACGAGGGCGTTAGATTTCGATCTAACGGTCCAGATCAACCGGTCTAAACCTAGCGGCACCACCGGTCGGAAACACTCCGGCGACTTCCTCCCGCGGCGGCGACACGCCGACGATGCGCGTTCCATGCGACCTAGTGGGTTTTGCGAGGGAGGGCTTGTACCAGAGGGAGAGGGCGATGAGGCGAGGTTGTTGGCGAAGCGGCAGTGCTCGGCGCGTCCGGCTCCTCCTCCAATAGCTCGTCGGAGTTGATGCTGGCGGCGGCGTGCTTCAGTCGAGGATGGCAAAGGCGTTCCAGTGCGTGTAAAAATACACGAGCAAGTCGCAAAGATGCACAAGGACCTCAGAAGGAGAAAGAGAGAGATGAGAGGGTTCGGTTTTGCCGGTGCTCACCGGAGTTGAAGAAAAGGGACAGCGGCGATGGCAGACGGCGACGGGATAATACGGGCAGCCTGGGGGCGCTCGGCTAGGGTTCTTTTGGGGAAAAAGAGGGCGGTGTCTCTGGGGTATTTATGGGGTGCACGGAGGAGAGTTATCCCGCAAGAAACGGATCGGATTTGATCCGTGTTCGGAATGAACTCTCCCGGATAGAGAAACGCGTCGGGAGGTTGAAGATACGGTGGAGGAAGGGGATGACGTGTGGGACCGGGCTGTCAGCGACTCAGGGGAGGTGATGGGCTGCTGTTGGGCTCTGTTTGCTGCATGCGCGAGAGGAGGGAAGTGGGCCTCGGCCCAGATTGGGTCGGTTGTTCTTCTCTTCTTCTTTTTTTTGACAAATCATTTTTTGTTTTCAAACTTTTAATTCAAATTTGATTTTTAAACTTAACCAAAACTTTTCAGAAAAAATCATAAAAATATGTTTTGGAAAGCTTGTTTAATTTAGAACTTTTTGGTACTATTCTTGCCCAAAATAAAAATTAATAAATTGGAATATTATAAAAGATACAAATACAAAGTTTATGGAATAATTTCCAAAACAAACATATAAATAAATATTAAATTTCAATTTTTTTTTAATTTAAGCAACCAGATGAAATGATGTTGATGCATGAATGCATGAGTGCATGAATGCAATGCTTGAATACTCTTTCAAAAGTAACATACAAAGTAATTTTTAAAAGTTTTAAATTTTTCTGATTTTTCAAATCCCAGGATGTTACAGACTACCACCCTTAAAAGGAATCTCGTCCTCGAGATTCGAGAAGGCTAGCAAAAGGTTGTGACTAGTTTAACTGGGTGGGCTACCACCCTTAAAAGAAATCTTTGCTGGTATTGAAACTTCAATATAACAACTTGATTTTAGAAAGTACCGTTCACTTCTTCCACGGTGATGTGATTCACATATCCTTTATCAAAAGGATTTGGCTAGACAGCGGCTCCGGCCCCTTTCTTTTCTGGGCAGTCAGTGGAGTAGTGTCCTTGCTTCTTGCAGTTGTAGCATGTGATATGATTGATGTTTTGTTGGGTTCCACATTTGGACGGTGATTGTGGTTAGGAGCATCGTGTCCGTTTCCCTTGAATCCACCATTGTGTTCATGATGCTTGTGGTTGCTTCCTCCACTATGGTGGTTTCCAAGTTTGTGACCATGGTTCCCATCATGAACAAAATGCTTTTTGAATGAGGGTTCAGAGGAGTGCTTGTTCATCTTTCTCTTCCTGTTTTCAGCTTTCTTCATGCTATCTTCAAGGGTGATTGCTTGATCAAGAAGTATCTGATAGTTTGGAGCATAAGCAATAGTCAGAGGTATCTTCAGCTCATCACATAGTCCCTTGAGAAATTTTGCCTTCCTCTTTGCATCTGTATCAATGTCCTCAGGAGCATATCGAGACAAGGCATGAAAGTCATCCATGTACTCCTTAAGACTTCTGTTACCCTAACGCAGATTGTGAAACTCCTCCTGTTTCAGATTCATAATCCCCGTGGAGACATGAGCATTACGAAATCCTTCCTTGAATTCCTCCCAGGTCAAGGTGTCCAATGGGTGAGTAATCTGATAAGTTTCCCACCATTGGGCAGCAGGTCCTTCGAGAAGATGTGCGGTGAACCTGACTTTCTCAGCATCATCACATTCAGTTGTCACCAGATCCTTTTGCACAGAACGCAGCCAGTCATCAGCTACCATTGGCTCAGTTGAGGTGGAGAACTTGTTTGGCCTAAGCCTCTGAAATCTGGTAAGCCTGTCCACTTGGGGAGGTGGTGGTGGTGGATGATTGTTGTTGTTGTTATTATTGTTGTTGTGGTTTGCTGCAATAAACTGAGTCATCATAGTCATCAACTGGGCTTGGGCGGCCATCAACTGCTGCATAGCATCATTGTTGTTGTTGTTGTTGTTGTTCCCAGGTGCACGTCGGGGAGGCATCTGTGGGTTTTAGCATAGATGAGTAAAAGATAGACAGGTCTAGGAGAAAAAATCCTACCCATACAAGCAATTGCACAATCAACCACAATCATTAAATTTCCAAACTTGTTTTTGAAAAGCCTAACTAATCGTTTTCGAACGAAGTACACCAATATTATGGAGAACACATACGATGATACTTCCATACCACAATTTGATAGGTCAATACATCATTAGGATCTCATTACTCTAATGGATAGGTGGTCTAGTCTATCTCCTTCCTGAGTGCATCAAGTTCCTCTTCTATTTCCTTGAGTTCATCAAGATACTTTTGGGTGTTATGAAGCCTAAATCGAAGTCTTCTTCCAAGGTTCTCGATGGCTTCGCATGCTGCACTTCTTGCTGAGTCAAAGAATGATGTGTAAAGTATTGGGTTGGTGAACATGCAGTAGTCTTTGGTCTTGTGATTATCTTCTTTGCTTTTATATAGATGGAGTTGCACCCACCAGTACTCTTGACCTTCACCCATGAAAGGAAATCCTTTGTATACTGCTTCTCCTTCAATGCCCAAGCTCTTCATGTTATCCTTAAGTGCTCTTGGAAATTCAGTCTCACATTGTAGAGTCATGGTCATCACTGGTCCCTTCTTGAGTGATTCAAAGAGGTTGGTCATCTAAAAAGAAGATATAGTATTTTTAGAAAGCAAATAGATAAGATAGTTACAAGAAGGAAAATTAGTATAGTTTTGTTTTAGCAAACTGAATAAAATAGATTTTCAATCCTATGGCCAAATCCTATTTCTATCCAAACCTAGGGTTTCGAACCTACAGGCAACACAGGGCTCTGATACCATCTGTAACGTACCTGCACTTAAAATTATGGCAGGTACATGTGTATAGTGCAAACCCCTGGATCGATTCGTTTGCACACACAGTTTACGATGTAATATCACAACAAAGTATCAATTTTATTACATCGATGATCCAGACTTACAAAAATAAATAGTTCGATACATCTTTGGATAGCATAAAGCTAGCTCAAAACAATAAAGCAACGGAAATAAATCTTCAATGAGCCTCCAACTTCATGATACGCCACAGGCGAAAACATGTTGGTGCAGACTCGAAATCCCTTAACGAAAACCTCACTCGTCATCTGAACAACCTGTATCAAATAAAATTTTGCAACAGAGTGGGTCAGATTCCATTAAAAATGGAGTCTGGCAAGTGACACTATGGTGGACACTTAATGGAATAACTCTATAGCCTATATGCATATTTGGCTGGTGGAGTTCAAGGCTAATTTGCATAAAGCCAATTTTTCCTACTCTTTTGAAATCACTTTTCTTGAAATCAGGACAAGTATGGAATGAAAACCATAATCTCATCTTCCCTTGTTCACCCATCAACTTTTAACTTAGAAATTGGAATGTTGGGATCCTCCGTTGACGTCCTTGATCAGCTGCTCAAAATTGTCCGTAACCGAGGACACGGCTAAGTACTTAGTTTTACACTCTGCAGAGGTTGTGCACTTTTACCACGAGACTCAAACAACCCTTCTGTCCTTGACCCTCATGTAGTGAAAAGGAAAGGAGAAGCCTGAGACGAGACCTTTGGGGAAAAGTCAAGGCAGAGCCATTATACCACGTGGCTGCACTGGAAACATCTTCACTTGGAGAAAACTTTGGTCCCTTTGTTCCTGGGTGGCCATCCTCAAGTGTACGTACTCAGATTCACTCATCTAAATGAGCCTGGGTCTTAGCCAGGTGCACCCACCTAAATGAGCCTAAGCAGCCACTCAACTCTAACCTCCATCCTCTTGCCACATCGACCCAGAAGTATCTTTAACTTAGTAGAAATTAACTTTTCACAAAACAACTTTTGCATAGCATCAATATTTCTACCAAGTTACCCATAGGATTCTAGACACAACTAGTGTAAGGGATATAGTAGTTTCAGCATAGCAATACTATCCAACACATGCATATAAGAAACACACTAAGTAATGCATAGAAGATACTTAGGAAGTTTATGAGGGTGTGCCACTTGCCTTGGCAACAAGAAGAATAGCAACAGCAGCTGCAACAGTTGTCGTTTCCCTCCGAAATTTCTAACACATCAAACAAGACGCAAATAAACATACAAACAAGGTAATCATACAAAAATATGTTATGCATGATGTGCAAAATATTTCTACTATAGATGCATGCCATGTCAAGAAATTATTCTAAGTTAATGCAAGGCAAGTGTGTTAGTCGAATATGACTAAGGACCAAGGTTGTAAGACTGCTCCTAGTCTTCATCATGTTTGATCTTGAATTCTTCAATTCCTTTGTAGTTTCCTTCATCTTCAGTTAGCAGTCTAAGGACTTGGTCAACATCACTAAGGATTTGGTTTATGTCCAAAGTGGAAGAAGAATAGGAAGGCAGAAAAGATACATAGAAGATATAGTTGATTTCCCAGGCTTCATCTCCAGACTTGTAATTTCTCCTTGGTGATGTCTTCATTGAATCATGTAGACTTGATGGTTCAGACTTGATGATTTGTATATCACCAGGGATGGTCTTGGATATAACTTAGCCACCACGAGGTCTAAGAGAGAAGAAAAGACGAGAGAGAAAGACTTAGAGAAATAAAAGGGAATAGTCTTCTTGCACCTCTTGATTTTCTTCTAAGTGCTTCTACTTTTTGGAGCTGCTTCCAGAGTCTGTTTTCTTCTAAGTCTTTGTTGACCTTCTAGTCTTTATATTATAGCACTTTACCAAAACACTATGCTCAAAATAATCCTAACTTAGGGAAAAACAATAACTATACAATACAATATGCTATGCATGCAATGCAATTTATTTCTAGGGACAACACTTATCAAAATAAAAATAACTAAGTTTGTAGATGCTAAATTTCTGTAAGGAAAAGATTTAGCATTTCTACGTGTTGAAATTTTTCTAAGGAAGGTATTGTCGAATATTTATCAAATATTTTCTAAGAGAGAATTTACTTTGTTTAAGAAGGCAAAATATTTCTAAGTACTTTTTTGTGACCAAAGTGGTCAAAATATGACTAAGTTATTTTATTATTTCGAAAAGATGATGAAATTACTTTTAATATATTTTTAATTATTTTTATTCATTAAAATATCATTTAAAGTATTAAATCAATTTTATTTACAAAATAAACAGAAAATTATTCTGCAAAAATTAGTAGAAAATTCCTACTGCAATTACTTAGTCATTCAAATTTATAGTAATTGGATTTACTCAAAAATAATATTTCTATCAAAAGTTATGTCAAAATTACTCAAACTTTATTCAATTTTAAAATTATGATTTTGAAATAATTCAAATAATAATGAAAATATTTTCTAACAGTGAAATCATATAACACAAACTCTAAGGTTGTTAAAATAATTTTATTTAAATTTTTGGACTTATGGATTTACATCTAAGTCAAATTTACTCAAACTCTAAATTTGAAATTTGAATAATTTTAAACAACTCAAAACAGAAAAAATAACAGTGCTAAAATATTCTACATGTCGAGAGCTTTTCAAAAATATAAAGTTTGTTAAATTTGGCCAAACCAAATAAAAGTTATAATGAATCTAATTTCTGGGGTCTTTTCTCCAAAATTGACAGATTAAAACTAAATAGAAAAATTAATTTCCACGCGGCGCTGACTGTACGCTGACGAGGCGCTGACTGTACATCCGCGTGGCTGCCTCTGATTGGACGGTACCGGTTCGGAAGGAACAATAAAACGAGGGCGTTAGATTTCGATCTAACGGTCCAGATCAACCGGTCTAAACCTAGCGGCGCCACCGGTCGGAAACACTCCGGCGACTTCCTCCCGCGGCGGCGACACGCCGGCGATGCGCGTTCCATGCGACCTAGTGGGTTTTGCGAGGGAGGGCTCGTACCAGAGGGAGAGGGCGATGATGCGAGGTTGTTGGCGAAGCGGCAGTGCTCGGCGCGTCCGGCTCCTCCTCCAATAGCTCGTCGGAGTTGATGCTGGCGGCGGCGTGCTTCAGTCGAGGATGGCAAAGGCGTTCTAGTGCGTGTAAAAATACACGAGCAAGTCACAAAGATGCACAAGGACCTCAGAAGGAGAAAGAGAGAGATGAGAGGGTTCGGTTTTGCCGGTGCTCACCGGAGTTGAAGAAAAGGGACAACGGCGATGGCGGACGGCGACGGGATAATAAGGGCAGCCTGGGGGCGCTCGGCTAGGGTTCTTTTGGGGAAAAAGAGGGCGGCGTCTCTGGGGTATTTATGGGGTGCACGGAGGAGAGTTATCCCGCAAGAAACGGATCGGATTTGATCCGTGTTCGGAACGAACTCTCCCGGATAGAGAAACGCGTCGGGAGGTTGAAGATACGGTGGAGGAAGGGGATGACGTGTGGGATCGGGCTGTCAGCGACTCAGGGGAGGTGATGGGCTGCTGTTGGGCTCTGTTTGCTGCATGCGCGAGAGGAGGGAAGTGGGCCTCGGCCCAGATTGGGTCGGCTGTTCTTCTCTTCTTCTTTTTTTGAGAAATCATTTTCTGTTTTCAAACTTTTAATTGAAATTTGATTTTTAAACTTAACCAAAACTTTTCAGAAAAAATCATAAAAATATGTTTTGGAAAGCTTGTTTAATTTAGAACTTTTTGGTAGTATTCTTGCCCAAAATAAAAATTAATAAATTGGAATATTATAAAAGATCTTTACTATTAAAGCAGAATGCGTGGTATGGTGTCACAATCCAAATGGTGTCACACGCCAAATGCCATCCCATTATATGGCTAATTACGGAGCTATGCCACCTATAAGTGGAATACCGGTTCAAAAGGAGAGGAAAATAACTTACAGGATAACCCACAAACAGTTTCAAAAAAAAATAACCCGGATAACAACCATCGTGATTATCTCAACAAACAAAACAAAACCTGTTAAAATCCTCCGCACTCTCTCTATCTCATGCACCTCCACCCCGTTCCCTATTTTCTCTATCTAAATCTAATCGCAACGGAGGCAACCAGGAAGGATTTAGGAGCGGTGACGACGACCATGCAGGCCATGCTTCTCCCTCGCTGTAGAACTTCCCTCTCGTGCGCCTCCACCCCGGCCGTGGTCCCTTTCTCTCCTTCTTGATCTAATCGCGGCGGGAATAGCGGAAGAGACCATGCAGTAGGAAGGAGCAATGATGGCGGCACATCATCATCGGCCTCACCTGGATTTTCACGGTATATATACCATTTCTCGATTCTTCCCTATGCGCCTTCACTGTAGGTCACCCCGTCTCTGGCCCCAGACGTCCTGCATGCGTCACCTGAAGTTAGGCTGCGTATGTATTCCCCTATTATCTTTTCGTGTACCTCAGTTTGGAGTTCTACTTCAGCGACATCGACTTACCCCATGACGTACAGGTTTATGTGGAAGAATGTCGAGACGAGCGAGAATGTATGTACTAATTCCTCTCTGTCTTTGATGACAGTTCCATGATTATGTTGCTTAATTTGATTTTTATGGTCAGCTTGGCTCTCATATGATCATTCACCACGATGACGTCGCACCTTCGCCTAGATGCCACCATGAAGGAGGAGAGCATGCCCGAGACGATGGTGCTCACGGTTGCGAAGGTGATTCAGTGTTTACCACTTCAGCGGCCCGTAGTGTATTTGAGGACGGTAAGCAAGTGGTTTCCCATTGACCTGCCAGTTCTGTGACATTGTATTCCTGTTTATAAGCTTAAATTCTAGGTGAAATGACAATAATCATTGTTTAGTACTATGTAGAGACCAAAGACTGACATGGCGAACTTTATAGTTTATAGTAAAGTAGATGATTTAAATCATGACTCTTTCTTATTGTTAGATCAAGTCCTCAATATAAACTAGCTAAATCATCTGGTAAAATGGAAGCATTATTTTTATTTTGTGTTTGTACAGGGAAGAAAGTTGAGCTGATGAGTTGTTGAAGCTAGAAAAGATTACAGAGGAAATTGACCGTAGGCCAATCACATTGTTAGCACTTCCTTACAATGTAAAGTTGGAAGTCTATCTTTCTTTGCTCAGCATGGCAAGGTATGTAATCTGCATAGCCTTGAATACGAGACTTGACATGATATGCTAGACCACATAGTGGTTGTTGCTTTAAGGTTCAGTAAAAGGTAGCAACTACTTTGAACTGGAAATGTTCTATTAGATCCACGATACATGTGAGATTGAATGGATATACTAATTCGGCAAACTAGCAAGTTAAAGTAACAACACTATGCACACACGAATGTAATATCGATTCTGTTTGTGATATGTTGTTTCTGACGTGTGTGCATCACATGTGAACATTGTAAGGCTACCAAATCATTTTTCTGATTGTGCTTCGTTAATGAAGTTGATGGCAAGCCCCTTTGTTTTAAAAAAGAGACAATTATGCAGCACAGCTTTGGTCAAATTTTCAGAAGAAGAGGAAGCAAACGATGTTAAGGAGAAGAAACTTAGTTCTCCAAGAGAGGATCTGGAAATAAAACCGAAGTAAGCTAACAACATATTTAAGCTTCTTTTTCCCGCTTACCATTTACCGGTTGGAGTTTGTTTTCATTCTTCGGGCTTATTCTCAGTTTTCTCGTTTCCATGCTCTTTAATTATCACTCGACGATTGAAGTTTGCTCATATGCGGTTTAAGACTGTTTATGCACAGTGCATGCTGCTTTAAATCTGTTTCCCTTAATTTTAGAATCAGTAGTCGAGCGAATCATACTTTTCACATTCATAACTCAATGTCAAATAGTGATACGTAATCAAATTTTGACATAACACATGGAGGAATTTGATGCTGTAAGGGATTCTCCATGCTCGGCGAGTCCCTTGTCGGCAAGCTAGACGGCGCTGTCGTTTCCCCTCTTCATCGGTCTGGAAAGCAGCAGTGCTCCAAGAGTTTTGTCCGTGAAGAACCTCCTGGACGGCAAGACAAGTTTGATGCTTTTACCTCACGAGCTCCTGTGGTGAACTCCATCGGTGATCCTTTCCTGCTGATGTTGTTCCATCTTTTGATTTACAACTAGGATTGAGAAGGCTTCTACCATGAAGCTCAAGTCAGGTTTGTGATTTGTCAGTGACCAGTTGTGTGCACATCTTTTTAATGGATTGGGTTGTGTGATTGCTGGTGCTCAACGGAATGCAACATATTATATTTGGTTGTTTATGCTATAGCAATTCAACCATAGAAAAAGTGATATGATTCTTGCACTAATGTAGGCTACCTGGTGCATATATACATACAATTAAGCCATCACTTTCCCCTTTGTGTCAGTTTTGAGGAGGCGTTCTTGTAGCAAATGTTCTATTATTCATTATTTTTGTAGAATCTGTGTGTTCATTGAACTCTTAGTACTAAACTCTTGTATTAATGTAGTACAAGTACTAATTCGTTTGTGTCCTGACGGCTCTGTATGTGCATTACATGGGATGCGCCGACCGAGTCGATAACCCTGCCGCCCCTGCAGCTCAAGGTCACCACCCAAAGCTGTGCCAAGCCGCAATTCTGTCTCATGGAGCTACCATTGCATCGCTGCCCGAGGTCGCCGCCTCGACACACATCCACCAGCATAGTTTGTCTTGGAGTAAGAAGTTTGTCTTGAAAAATGCCATACAGAGCCGTCCGTGCATTGCAACGAGACAATGAAGTTTGTCTTGGAGTAAGAAGTCCTATGGGGTAATAAACTCTATGTCTAATATTAATCAAAAGTATGCTAATATATTAAGATTTCTGCTAAGTGCATGATATTTATAAAGTGTTATTATGGTAGAGCAGTGTAAAACTTAGTCAACCGAGAATTGAAAAAATATATCAGTGGCAACTCATGTACGACTTGGAGACTGCGGGAGGATGTTAATTGTTAGGCATGCAAAGCTCACATTATTAGGTAAAAACTCGCTTGATGTGACTATGTGTACATTTTCTTGGCGGTTGATTTTTTCTTATATTTCTCACCTCTTATAATCGCTCTATATATCGTTCTATGGTTATTTTGTTTATGTTAGACGATAGTAATGAATAAAAGGTATGCTACTTAGAGTGTGCATGATGCCAGTTTCGTTGTGGATTAGAGACACGTATGGCTACGTCCATTTCGATCTGAATTAGATATTTTTGTTTCATTAAAAAAATGTTTCTATCATGGTCTCAAGATAATGTTTCAATCTCCTTATGAATATTTTGAATACTTATTTTCAAACGGAGAGAGAACACACTCCATCAATTAGATAAAAATCATATGAAAATTATGACTTCATAGTTCAAGTTTTTTTGTTGAGCTGCATACAAATCATGCTGGTTTGATAAATGGACGTGAGGTGAGATGTGCAGTTAATTAAGAGGAATGGAGTGAAATTACGAGAAAAATTGATACATGTAGACATAAGGTGAGAGAGTAGTTAAGAGGAAGAAGAGAAATTAGAATCTCATTTTACATGCAGAATTAATCAATAAGCGGTTTTCTCTGTGAGTTTTCACGGTATTAAATTTTGTGAAATTGTATAAATGGGAGGTTGCACAAAAACAAGATGAAACACAGAATCTTACATATTTCATAGGAGGAGTTGCAATCTTACATATTTCATAGGAGATGGAGTTAGGTTTGTTTGTAGCACCAAATCACATTTTCTACACATGTAATTTATTTTTTATTTGTATTATGTTACAAGCAACTTAAACCCCGTAGCAACGCGCGGGCATTCAGCTAGTACAAATAACATGTTTATGGAATAATTTCCAAAACAAACATATAAATAAATATTAAATTCAAACTTTTTTTTTAATTTAAGCAACCAGATGAAATGATGTTGATGCATGAATGCATGAGTGCATGAATGCAATGCTTGAATACTCTTTCAAAAGTAACATACAAAGTAATTTTTAAAAGTTTTAAATTTTTCTGATTTTTCAAATCCCAGGATGTTACAGATTCCCTGCCCGGTCAGCGCCACCGTGGCATTGGCCCCACTCGCCAGCCGCTCTGGCTAGAGCACGGCTGGGTGAAAAAGAGTTCCACGCGCGGCAGTTTTTGCACCGAAGCCCCTGTTTCCCAGTTTTTGCACCAAGGACCTCCCCTGCTAGTTTTTCTATCACGGATAAGTCCTAGAAACTTGCAGAAACACCCCTATACTTCATTTTGCAATAACTTTTAATATATAAACATTAATATCACATTCTTATGTCATTTTGCCTCATTTATTTTAAATGCTTAGTTTAATTTAACAAATGCACTTAAATAAATAAATATGGAATATGTGGGGTAATAAATATAGAATGCCCTAATTCCATTTAAGTTGCTACACAAATAACTTGCACCCCAATCTTTTGCCGGGATTTCATCCCCGCTTTAAATATGACCTAATCATCTCATACCATAATGCACCATCATTTATTTGCGCATTCACTGTATTGATTATTGTTTCCTATTGTCTGTGTTTGGCTCTCTTTGGGTTGACGACGTGTCTGCTGCGAGTACCTACGATACTGAGGTTTCAGCTTTTGTGCCAGGCAAGCTTCTGCTAACCGGTTACATGATTGTCGGGTTTTCATTCTTGCCTTTTGATCTATGCTATCCTAGTTATCGATTCTTGAATTGTGATCCCATCATATGTTTATCCTGCAGCCTATACAGCTATATCCCCACAACCTATAACCCCTTGCATGTTTATCTGTTGGCCTTTACGAGTCGTAGTGCATGCTTAGAATTGGTTGAGCGAGTCGTTCCTTTGTCTTTTATATCATATGCTTGGTATGATAGATGGTTCTACTATAATAAACTGCTGTCTTATTGTGGGGTTCTATAATTAAAAGATAAGGCACCAGGCGGAAGGCCTTGCGAGGTGCTTTGTTCTGCTCAATGTCGACCTAGGAACTGAGATTTTGTCCTCGGATCCAATTTTGAGCGCACTAACCACTTGTGGGTGGTCCAATGGAGCCCCCCTCGACTTTGACTGGAACTTCGACTTGTCCGGGAGCCACACCTAGTTCGGGTTTTCCATTTGCCTCATATGCATTGATGATACTAGTGTAGTATTTTACTTTGGCGGTGTGCCTTGTTACATGCATATAGGGTGCGGCCTGTTGGTGCGGAGGGGTGTGTCCTGCGGGAGTCCGCACCCTTTTGGCCGGGACCAGCATAGCTCCCGTGGCTCCTGGACTTGTTGCGGTGACGGAAAAGAGTTGGGTTGAGAGGCCCTAATGTTTTTGACTGGGTTGATCATGCGAGTATGGGTCCAGTAGTGCACCCCTGCAGGGTATAATCTTATCGATGAGCCGTGTCCACGGTTATGGACGACTTGGTGATGATGCTGGCTAACAAGATCTAGACAACTTACACCTAATCATTGTTAATTAATTTGACTAGTAACTATAGAATTACTTACACCCTAAATGGTAACTAAAATTGTTAACGTGTGAGTTTCCCGGATTGCTTCCTCATACTTGGTTGAGGGGGTTAATTCGAGAATGGGTTATGTCTGGTGTTAGTTGTAGATGGCTACTCAAACGCTCTCTTATCTCTCTCTTATTAGACGGAAGTTTTAGCGCGTCTCTTTAGGTTGCTAGTGCTGCTGCCGCTAAGTACACTTACCCCATATTTTGGGAATCTTACAGTTTTGTAACCTGTTAGCTTAATCTTGTTCGATACGCTTCGGTGTATTGACCCGTTCGCGGGCTGTGGTTTTTCTGCAGTTGAGAACTCTTCGCTCGACCAGGTGGGTGGATACTACGTGGAGTTCGACGACGAGATCTACGACGAGTAGTTAGAGTTCCCCTGGGCTTCTTCCTGGTGGGCCGCGTGGATGGGCCTTCTTTTTCCGTTTCGGCTTTGAGCCCTTTGCTTCTTGTCTGTACTCAGACCGGTTTGTTTCCGCTGCATGATGTAATGTTGGGACATGTGTCCTCTGATTGGTGCCATTCGCTATATTTTGCTCAGTGAGAGCTTTTGGATATTATTTCCTTTCTTTGTGTCATAGGTTATTCTGTGGTTTCAAATTGTTAAAAATCCGACTCGTATACCATGTGTGTATGTTTGAAGTATACGAGTTGGAAGACTTTTTGGGTTCTTGCGTGCACAATCTGGAAACATATGTGACGTTGGGGTCGCCAAGAGCTGTCGGCCGATGATCCATTCCGAGCCTGGCCTGCTTGTTTCCTGGGATTGGTAACCCCAGTATGTTCTTGGTTGTGTGGCCCAACCGATACGTTTCGTTTGTGTAGCTTGAATTCATGGTCTGACACTACTCCCTCCTCATCATGGGAGTCAGCAACGGTGATGAAGATGGCGGTGGAGTCGATGGAGATGGCTCCGGGGGCAATTCCCGTCCCGACAGGGTGCCGGAATAGAGAATTTTGTTCCCCGAAACTTGTCTTCATGGCGGCGGAGCTACGGATCTTTTCGTGGATTTCTGATCAGATTATTTTAGGGTTTTCACGTCGGGGGCAATATATAGGCGAAAGGACGATGTCGGTGGGCGCGAGGGCCCTACACCACACGGTGGCGTGGCTAGAGGGGGAGCCGCGCCACCACATGGCGTGGCCCCCCTCTGTCTCCTCTTCGGTGCTCTGGATCCTTTCGGAAAAAAATAGGGACTTTGACTTTTGTTTCGTGTAATTACGAGAATATTTCTTTAAATTTTCTGAAATAAAAAACAACAGAAAACGATGAACTGACACTGTGTCATCTTGTTAATCAGTTAGTCTCAGAAAAATGCATAAAGATAATATAAAGTGTAAAATAAAACATATAGCAATTGATATAAGCATGAAACTTAAAAAATTATCGGTTTGAGACGTCGCAGTGACGACACGAGAAAGCAACACGATAAAGCAGGGGAAGAACAGCGGTTGAGGCCGCGCGCGTGAAAAGGGAAAGGATAGTCCCGCACGGTCATCCCTACCCCAAATAAAGGCAGAGAGAAGCAGAATATAGAATTGTGGCACCACATAGGACACATGTTGAATTTCTTTTTTCAATAAAAAACGATTTTACGGAGGTTAAATTAGCGAATCTGTTAAAAGATGCTCATGTGGTACAACTCGTTGGGTCGAAGGAGTATTTAAAAAAAACCGAAGGAGTAAACTTGACGAAGGAGAAGGACCGATGCAGCTTGCGACACTCCACACGAGCCAGGTCAGGACTCAGGCGCCTCAACCAAGCTTCGCACACAAGACAAAGCCTCGCATCTTCCAAAAAAACCCAAAACCCCAAACCGCCATGGAGTTCCAGTTCCGCGCCGGCGACGAGCGCAGCGGGCGCCCTCCGCCGTCGTCGAAGGACGCTGCGACGACGTCGGCGTATTCCAAGCCTGCAGGTGAGAGCGCATTTGTCCATGCTCTCTCCCGCCTGTTCATATTTACTAATTTCGTGTCTCCTCGATCTGAAGGCACGCATGTGCAAGATAGTCACGAAGGTCACAGCACGGGGTACCAAAGGGATAATGCCGAGCCTGTTCCGCCGCCGGCGTCTGATCCGGATGAGCTGTGGCGACAGGCGGCGAAGGCGATGATAAGGGAGCGCATCCTGCGGGAGGAGGCCGAGAAACTGGCGGAGCTCGAGGCGGAGGTCCGGCGTGAGCTCATTGAGGAGCGAATCCCTCTGTTCCGATCTTGGATGGAGCGACCGGTGCGCGCCTGCGCCCTTGGATCGGTCACTACGCCGCCGCCGTCCGGGACGCAGATGCAGACGCAGATCGAGCTCCAGGTTTGCCCTCGCTTGCATTTGATTTGTTCCATATAGATTTTTGTAATCCCTGTTTTCGTTGGAAATTTCTCTAGTGGTGTATATCGATTTGACGAGATGGAATTAGCGACGTGGCCATTAATTAACAGCTGTCTGCAGTTTTGTTTAGGAAATGAAGTAGAGGTGCCATATGCGTTATTTCAACGACAGATATAACTCGAGAAGGAACTCGTTCCATGAATTTTTAGAGAAAGGATAAGCTGTCATTTTTTTGAATGTGTCACCCGCCTGAATATATTTCATTCATGGTTGCCTTGAGGTTTTGCAGCCTCTACAATTAGGTTCAAATCAACCGGATAACACAGGGATTACAATAGGGAGAGATCAAAAGAAAAACACACACACAAACCCGAAACTCTGAGAATCTCAGACCAAATTATGCTGTGAGGAGTACTCCAACACAACCGTTTCGCCGAGATAACGCAACACCACCATTGAAGGGTAAAACATAGCCCAGACTTGCACGAAGGTGTCATGTTGCATGCGTATCCTCCATTTCCTCATTTTTATAGCTGAACAATGCAAATCTGACCACTACTTGAGCTAATTTTCAACTCTGTATATACCTTATTTCTGTTTAACCACTTATTCTGTAACATAAACACAAGATCTGAAGCTCTCCTAACTTAACTCTGAATATCAAGCAATTCTATTACGAAGGATGTATCTGATAATGATACATTTTTTAAGTTGAACTTTATAAGACAAATATTTGTGTTCAGAAATAACTATAATGTGTCTTAACTCTTTCTTTCTAACAGTAACATATTTACTGGCCGCACAGTTTCTTCTTCTTCTTTCCACAAACCGATGGATGATTTTTTTCATGTCAATGCAGGCACGATCGAAAGCAAATATGTCGGTAGCCTTGCCGTTCAAGCGGAAGAACCCTGATGTCGCTGTGGCGTCCGCTGCCATGATTTTGACAAGCAGCAACAAGCAGAAACTGAACTTGACCTGCACGGTATGCGGCATCCCAGCAACCAGTGAAAAGGCCTTGCAAGATCACCTCAAAGGGAAGGTGCACATGAAGAAGACAGCTTGGCTTGCGCAGCCAACAGCTGGAGCTGGAAATGAGGATGATGATGAGGTAAGAAACATGATCTGAACTTGTGATAGTTTAACTGCTATTTTGCGTGATGCATCATACAACTTTCATTGCATCATTCGTTCCAATTTACTTGGATCATTTCTGATTTATTGTTCCTTAGATGAAGCAAATTAAATGGAACAACAGTTGGGCTAGTGTGATGGTAAAGTATTATCATATCTTTCCATTACATAAGGTTTACGATAACTAATTTAGTTGGTATTCAATTAGAAATTTAGCATGCGCTGTAGTGTTTGCTTCATATATATTAATATTTTATTATATTAGATAATACATGTGCCATCCCGCATCTGACTACGTACTAATCAATTAATACCCTATCCGTTGTTACTAGACTATAACGTGATTACTCAATTACTGTGAATAAAACTTGTGAAAGTATGAAGTATGTACTGGACATGCAGTCATACAATTAACAGTCAAGTAATTTGTCCTTGTGTTGTAACAATTTCGGACCACGTCAGGATATGACCCAGTAGTTATTCTCTGATCCTCTGCACATATGTGCCAAAACTATAAATGTACTAGTTGAATTAGGCGCGGCGACACGCCGCGCCTTGGTGAGAAATTGAAGTGTTGTTAAGTTTTAAACCCAAATAATATTTTGCAAGACATAAAGCCTGGAAGAATATACCTAAAACCTTATGCAGAATTGATGTGCTGAATTGTGACTTCTATAGGCTTACTTACCCTATCACTTCCACTGATGCGGATTCATAGTTTTCTTGAGCAATGAGTTGCAGTTGACAGCCGATATAAACAGAACCCAAAATCTCTTGTGTTGTTTACACATAGGAGTTTGAGCCTACATAACTTGTTCATATTAATGTCAAATGAAATACTTCTTGAGGAGAACGGAAGAACACCACACTGGAACAAAGCTTCAACCTGAAGATACTCTCAACAAAGCTAGCAAGAGAACAAAGTCGTTCTATTCTATATTTCTGCTAACATCATCATCAAAAACTTAATGATGCTCACGGAAGAAGTATAGTTTGCCAAATTTGCCTTCACAAACAAAAACAGCTACAGTAAGTTCATTTTGCCTGTCATTAAAAAGGTGTTCAGCACATCTATTTATACAATAGTTACCTACTGTGCATATGTCTTCATAGCCCATATGAACTGGTATTTCTTTTGACCAATAAAAATGATACTATAATACACTAATTTTACACTGAGAGAGAGGTGGCGCTACATAATTGATTTTACCTTCGTAACTACAAAACAAAATCTTAGTACCAACCAAATGACTCACAATTCAGTCCAAAATCACTAATGAATTGCTACCCATATGGCTTGACTTTGCTTTCTGTGTCTTCATATTCCCTCCACGTCATTGCATGCCTCGGGTTGATCCTAGAGTCCGCTACAATCTAAGGCATAGATATGAACATAAATGGAGTGACTAAATAAATTCGATATCTAGGAGCAAGTGACACTTGTAGATCTATACCATTGAATACAAATAAAATCTGTGCAAGTAAAGTACTCACTCCGTTCTGGTTTATAAGTCATCTACGTATCCCTAGGTCCTGAATTAACTAATATAATATAAACTGTACAATAGAAAAATTATATCATTAGAAAATATGAAGTCTAAATTTTCTAATAATATAGTTTCTATAATATATAAATCATGTTATGTTGCTCAAATTTACGACCTAGGGATACGTAAGTGACTTATAAACCAAGATGGAGAGAGTGTATAAAGTTGGTATCGGTTAAATGCAAATGTATGGGGAAAACAAAAAAAGTTTAGTCATCGTACCTTTGTTGTGTCTCGTCGATGGACCACTGGCACCAACCTGGTTTTTCTGTGGTTGATACAAATCTGAGGACTGGTTTCCCTACACTAATACTTAGATAAACTTGCATGACAAAGAACTGTAGAAATCATCTACGTATACCTAGGTCGTAAATTAATGTATCAGAATATGATTAATGTATATGTGATCACAACAATCCTTCTAGTAGCAGAATAATGTAAGATCCTCACTCTATTTACAAATATGAAAGCCTGAAACCATGCATGTGCAGTACCTTTAAGGTATAGTGGAGCTGAAGCGAATGGGCTCCCTATTATTGACCACTGCAACAACTGTTGTGACAGCACCAACGCTTATGTTATTGTGCCCTCACGTGCCATCTCTTGAAGCCAGTGCACTTGAAATGAGCAGCGCGTATCCTCAAGTTGGTGTCCTCGCTAGTCTCTTCGGGAAATCTGCACACAGTTCACAATACATTGGAAACTCAAGATTCTCAAACGGAAGACACAACTCAGGTACTTGTTCGTACATAAAATATATATAGCTAAAACATGTAAGCATCATGAACTATATACAGCCTGCAGTCAGATTGGTGTAAATTTAAGAAATTACATAAGGTTCTGCAACCTCCATTCAATTATGCAACAAAAAATCCAATTTCTTCTGTTCAGATGTGAAAAAAGGGTATCTCATGGAGGGTGCTGACCTAGCATAAGCTATGAAAGCATATAAACCTAGGAAATTATTTCTTGCCCCTATCAGCAAACGAAACAAAAAGAGTAAAAAGAACGGAAAACTGAAAAGTGAGCAACAATTTTACGTACCAGCATTCTCGCTTTTAACTACAAATAAATCCGAAAATACCTTGCGCCTAAGAAATTTTGAGATGCATGGAAGGTAGACTAACATCCAATAATCTGTAGATAAATCAGTATGGACCATGGAGGTTTCCCAAGATGGTTTGATGAACTGAAGCAAATTATCTGCAGGGAATAGACAACGTATATTTAGTAGACAATCCACAGAGCAGAAAGGGAAATGATCATATAATTTCTGAAAGGAAACACCATCATTTGTAGATCATCTATCACTGGTTTCCTTATATCCAGCAACAATTCATAATATATCATACACCAAAAAATTCAGACTACTTGAAAGGTGAACTGAGCTTGTACAGTCTCGCTGGTGTTTCTACTTAGCCCAACAGCTGCAGCATCATTCAAACAACCATCAAATAAATGCACAGTTCATGAAATAAATGCAAGATTTTGGGTCGCCTATTATGCAGTAGTTTGCTCAATTGATGAACTCAATATTTTTATTTGGCATCTCATACAGAATAAGAACTTCCTGATGCTTACTAATGCAGCTGGAAAAGGGATATCTTAAAAGCTGAACAAATTTGAAACTTTACCTGCTTTATAGCGGAGTGCATGATAGGAAGAAAACCATACTAAATCTCAATTTTCAGCCATAAGAAATAATTGTGCACTCACCCTACATTATGGGTGACAGCACAACGATAGTCAACAGGAAACCAATCATGGAGCTACTTTGAATATAAATGAAAATATATTCTAGGATTACACTACTAATTATGAAGCTGATGTTTAGCTACTGATATTCATTTAATTGAGCTCTAATAGGAGTACTAACCTGCGTGAGAATAAGCCCGCCATTCAGTGTAGAATTTCCCTATAGATACAGATGATTAGTTCATTTCGTTGCAAGGAGTTATACTGCAAATAAATTCTAATTAGCAGTTATAGTTACACAGATATATGAATATGATTAGGAATAAGAATAGGGTGTTGCCATATAGATCAAACATTAGTAGTTTAACTTTGGTGCTTCGACAAATGAAAGACGAATGAAACAATAGTAAAGGGTGTCCGGTGTAAATCTTTTCTGGTTCCTTACGCATAGGACTGAAAGACTGAGGTGTGAGTGAAAAATAAATCCTCTCCAATCTGCCATGAAATCCGATTCCTCCTAATGAAAGGAGCTCTTAATGGTGGTCGTTGAAAGCAAATTTATCCAGCCGCTGATCGATCAGGTATAAATGACCCCGGAGGAAAGCGCCATGAGGAGGATCCGGCAGCTTGGCGTCGCCGCCGGCAGCCGCCGCCCAATTCTTCCCAGTTTTGAGGTGGGCACGATCGAGCTGGGATGGAAGGGGAGCAGGAGCGAGCTGGGATACGGAACCTGGGAGCTGTGGTGGTCGCGGCGAGGTTGAGCTACTGCAGGACGACCGGCACGGTGGCGCGCATAGGTTCGTCCGGCGTACAGCTTGGTTGGAGCTGATGCAGCCACCGGATGCGGCCGGATGCGCTCATCGAAAATCTTGAGGACGACGCCTGTGAGAGTTCCCAGGACTGCGAGGCCGCACCGGATCCGCACGGTCCTCTGGAAGGTCGCCTTGCAGCGGCACAACCATCCGCCCCGCCGCCGCCATGGACGCCCCAATCTAGGGTTCGTGATGGGGCTGCGCGTGCGGCTAACGCTAGCCAGCGCGGGTGGAATGATGAACACTTTTGCAGAACAGCATGTGCAGTTTATGATAATTGCAGCTAGGTCCTCGGCGGGGGAAATCGCAAAAACGTCTGGGCACTGTTCATTACTGTTCACCGGCTGAATTGGGCAAATTCGGCCGTCCGATCTCGATCGGACGGCCCAGGACACGAGCGCTGTGAGAGCTCCAAAGTCTCCCCCCTTAATATATAGTATAGTACTACTATATATATCACATTTTCTTGAACATAAATTTGGTCAAAACTGTTGTTGTTTTAATTGTTTTAATTGGTCAAAACTGTTGCTGTTTTACATGAATAAATCAACTTCATCCCCAAAGAAATATCTGGTGCGAAAACTTGTGTCTATCTAAGATAAATCACGTGTTGTGCCAAAATCAGGGGAGCTTACTAGGTGTCCGTGCATGTTTTATTGAATATGTTTTGTTCTCTCCAAAGACTTGCAAGTTATTTTCTTTCATGCAGGTTCATTTGAAAGCAAATCCGCTTGCAGTCTTGCCAGAAGAGCAGGAAAACCCTAACATTGTCACGGTGACAAGCAGCAAGACGCAGAAGCTGGACTTGACCTGCAAGGTCTGCGGAGTTACTTCAACAAGCCAGAAACATATGCAGGCTCACCTTGAAGGAAAGATCCACAAGAGGAAGGTCACTACATTTCCGCAGCCAACGCCTGAGGAGGTGATAGCGAATATGGTTTGGATTTTTCCCATCCTAAATCTTAATCCTTTTAAGTCTGTTCCCAATTATAATACAATTTACATACTTAATTGATGCAAGCTAAACTATAATTAGCCATCTGCTACAACTTCGTTCAGTTATCATTTAAACACATATATGGGCTGACCAACAGTTTACTTCATTTTCTAACAAGAATTGCCCATGTGCATATTGTTAGAGTCAAGACTCAGTCCGATGGAGCACCGCCTTCCTATCCTCTTAGCCATGCAAAGACATGCACACGTGCGTGAGCTGAACGCCCTCGTAGGTAGGATCTGTAACAGCTTCATTTAGTGTACTGAGTTTGTCTGTGTTTGTCTCTCTATCCCCTTGTGCTTCTACATAAGGCATGGTATGAGGGGATAGCGAGAGAGATATGGACGCACTCAGTCCACTAACTGAACCTGTTATAAATCCTAGCTACGAGGGCGTTGAGCTCATGCACGTCTGCACGTCTTTACATGAATAAGAGGATAGGGAGGCAATGCTCCATCAGACCGAGTCTTACTCTAACACACACACACACACACACACCCCCCCCCCCCCCCCCCCGGCAATATCAGCGGGAGGCTCAGTAAAGGCAACCGAAGGCAACCCCTTCATGAAGATGTCCGCGTACTGTGGGATGATGTACGAACGTGAAAAACCCGAACATCTCCATGTCACGAAGGACACAACTCCTGCATAAGATTACGGATCCAGCAGCTTTCAACGACCACATGTGCAACCACACGGTACTAAGCTTTAGCACTCGACCTGGACACGGTTAATTGGTGTTTGGAAGACCACGAGATGAGGTTGTCACCGAGAAAAACATAGAAACCAGACGTGGAGCGACGGGTGTCGGGGCAACCGACTGAATCAACGTCGGAGTAGGCAACAAGGTTTGTAGTGGAAGAGGGAATGATGTGAGTGCCAAAATCGAGTGTACCTTTGACATAACAAATGATCCGTTTGACAATGTTAAGATGAGAGGAGCGTGGCGTGCATGAAAAGTCACGCTTCTTGGACATCATATGATGTGGTTATACCCAACGAGTATACCCACCGACTACAATGAAGCCTAATCTACAGGAAGGCCCACTAGGTGGCCCATAAACTGGATACGACAACGAAGGCGCAAGGTGGCCCAATAGAGATGAAGTGCGGCTCAAGAAAGATGCAATTGTACCAACTTAGAACTTACCTTATCTATTCAAACTCATGAGACCTGGCCTCCTATATAAAGGCCAGGAGGGACGCTAGACATATTACACAATCTTATAGCCAGAAACCCTAGCGAGCTTTCGACTCGTTGGGACGCCATTGTAACCATCCTGTAACACAGCGATCAATAATCAGACAAGCAGGAGTAGGGTATTATCCTCTGGGAGCCTGAACCTGGGTAAATCCTTACTTGTTAGCAGTATGAAATCACCAACGACCATATACTCTTCCACCCGATACAACCCCGGGTAACTTAACATGGGATTTGCCGAGTTCACATATCGTCAGTGTAAGAGATTTCAGGCCGTGTGAGAGGTTGTGAGGACAATGTCATCAATATAGAGGAGAAGATAAGCGACATCGGTGGATGAGTGAAAAATGAATTGTCGGATTTAGAAGAAGAAAAATCGAGAGAGGAGATGAAAGTGGCGAAACAAGTGAACCATGCTCGTGGAGCCTGCTTCAATCCGTAAAGGGATTTACGAAGTACACAGTCATGGTTAGGGCGAGAAGGTTCCTCGAAACCTTTCAGTTGCTGACAGTAGACAATTTCCGAAAGATGGCCATGGAGGAAAGCGTTTTTAACATGAAGTTAGTGAATTGGCCGGTTGGATGACACGGCGAGAGAGAGAACTATCCTAATGGTGCTAGGTTTAACAATGAGAGAGAGTGTTTCGTATGTGCTCTTGGGAGAAGCCGCGGACTATCCATCGGGCTTTGTATTGCGCGAGGGATCCGTCCGATCGAGTGAAACTTGTACCGATAAACCACTTGACTGACACAACGTTAGCACCAGATGGCCGGGGAACGAGATCCACAGTGGAGTTGGCGACAAGGGTTGCGTATTCTTCGCGCATGGCCTGAGACCAATGGGGATAGAGAGAGCAGAAAAGTAGGTTTTGGAAACTGGAGAAAGGGGTGTGACGACAGTGAGATTGAGCACGCGTTTTGGCTTAAAATTGCCATCTTGGGCTCGTGTGCGCATAGTGTGTGTCGCCGTGTCGGCAAGAAGACAGGCCGTTGGTGATGAGGCATATCTTTGTTGTGAGCTAGCGGTGGTGAGCTAAAGGAGTGCGGGATGGAGGGTGGTGTGCTAGCAGGTGTTGTAGGGCCGACACCAAGTTGTGCGGCCACTGTAGAGGGAGGTGTAGTACAAATGATTGGGGCGGCAGGGTATTGGAGTGGCTAATCACTATATTCATGGGAAACCATATAATCAGCAGGATCTGGGCTAGTGTTTTGTGAAAAGGGGAAGACACCTTTATCAAAAGTGATGTGTCGACTCGTGTAAACGCGTCCAAAGGCACGATTCAAGCATCGATAGCCTTTGTGCTCGGTTGCATAACCCATAAACACACAAGGGATGGATCGTGGGGTGACTTTATGTGGGGAAGTGGCTGAGGTGTTGGGGAAGCAGAGGCACCCGTAAACCTCGAAACAGGCTTTCGCCCCGCTTTATAAATAAAGCATCACCCACAGTTTACAACCACCACATCACAGGTTCGAAATGCAAGAAAATAAGATTTTTTGTTGGGGCCACATCACAGACATGCCCAAAGCTAGCACTACTAAGTCTGATACAAGCTCTACAAAGTAGAGCTCAACGGCTGTCGGCGAAGACAGTAGGCAAGCCACCTTCAGAAGATCCTCAAGTATATCGTCCAGCCGCTGCCTGTCCCGCTATCTAGCCAACGAGTGCCACTCCTACAGGAAAGCCAAGAGTTTGAAAACTGAGTCAGCGTCCCGTCGTGGGAAGACATGCTTGATGACCATCTTATTATGAATCGTCCAAAGGGTCTAGGTCATTGCTGCGAACACCAGTCAGAAGAGGGACTTCCTCCTCCCGGTATAGTTCTGCACTCCCAGGAACTCTTCGAAGTCATGGGCCTGCCACTCAAGACCAAGCGCCTCAGCAAGGAAGCTCCATAGGAAACGAGCTGCAGGACAGGAGAACATGATATGGGTCCCCTCGTCACAAAGGGGGCAGGTGCCATCACCTGGGACCAACCGCTTCGCCACCTCGACTCCTGAAGGAAGGCGGTCTCTAAGAAGTTGCCACGTAAAGATCTTAATCTTAAGAGGCAACGGTGCCTTCCACAGGTGGGTCGTCCAAGTAATCACGGGCCCTCTAAATAGGGCCCGGTGCGTAGAGCCGATGGAGAATTTCCTCGCAGGCATAAGGCCCCACGTGACACTATTCGGGGTTTCTGACAGGGCCAGGGGGAGCGAGTCGAGTAGGGACCTCCAGCTCGCCGCTTCCCCTAGCCTGAAAGCCCGGCGGAACCCAATGTTCCACCACCCTGTTGGAAGGCCGTGGAGACCAACAACATGGGTTCTATACAAATAGCAAAGAGATCCAGGAACTCAAACCGTAGCGGCCTTCCACCAATCCACAAGTTGAGCCAGAGTCTGTTCTCCTCCTTAATGGTCTGGATAGAGCGCCAGAACTGTGACCCCTCTTTGTGCTCACTAGCCAGAAGAGGGCAGCCCCGATGATACTTGGATCTCACCTAGTCCAGCCAGAGGCCCCCATTTCCACGTAGAATCTGCCACACCCATCTCAGCATCAAGGCCTTGTTCATGTGGCGTGACGCTAGGATACCTATGCCCCCATGGTCCTTGGGGCGCAAATATCCGCCCACTTCACCATGTGGTACTTCTGTTTCCCATTCCTCGCCTGCTAGAAGAATCTAGCCATCTCTTTGTCAAAGCTAGCATGGGTCCCTTCTGGAAGGATATACATCCCCATCATAAACATGGGGAGGCTAGACATACACGAATCGATCCGAATGGTCTTGCTGCCCTTGGAGGTGAACCTTCTATGCCAGGGGTCTGATTTGGACTTGACTCGTGCAACAAGGGGTGCAAGATCCTTAATAAGGATCCGTGTGTCCCGGACCAGCATTCCCAAATAAGTAATTGGGAATGACGCCAACCTGCAATTCAGGTTGTCCACGATCCGTTGCTGGTCTTCCTCCGAGTACCCTAAGACCACCACCTCGCTCTTGTCGAAGTTGATCTTGAGGCCAGACATTGCCTCAAAGCAGAGGAGAAGGAACTTAAGATTGATGATATCAAGTTTTGACCCCTCTACCATGATCATGGTTTCGTCGGCGTACTGTAGATGAGTCACGCCACCCCCGGGACAAGATGTCCAACCACACCCGAGATGTGGCCGGTGGTCTTAGCACGCTCCAAGACCTCCGCAAGGGCATCAACCGCGGAGTTAAAAAGCAGGAGGGAGATGGGATCCCCCTGCCTTACTCCACAGGTCGACCAAAAATAGGGACCTACTTCCCCATTCACGTTAATGGCGGTGTTGCCACTCATAACTAGCTGCATGATCCAACCAGTCATCCTATCGTCAACCCCCCTCCGCTCGAGAACCAAGCGGAGGAAGGCCCAGTCCAGACAGTCATAGGCCTTCTGGAAACCCGCAAGTGATCATAGCTAGGGGTTTTAGAAAGGAGAGCTTCGTGTGGGGTTCAAATATCTAAGGATTTGGTAGATCTAAGGTTTAGCAGATGAGTGGCAGTGTGCAATGCCTCAGCCCAATACTGGGGTGGCATTGATGCTTCAAGAAGTAGGGTGCGGAGAATGTCAATAGTTGTGCGGATGGCGCGTTCTGCCTTCCCGTTTTGTGCCGATGTGTAAGGGCTAGGGCAGGAGAAGCGCATGATAGTGCCAAAAGAAGAGAAGAGATTTTGATTTGTGGTGTTGTCAAATTCTTTTCCTATCGCATTGAACCATGCCAATGCTAGCGTGAAAATGAGTGCGGTCAAATGCATGCAAATTGAGAAACGTGGTGTGGACATCGGATTTTAGGCATAGAGGATAAGTCCACATAAAATGTGAAAAATCGTCAACAATAATCAAATAATATTTGAAACCGGATACACTTGAAGAAGGAGCAGTCCACAAATCGTAGTGTATCATCGAGAAAGCAACGAAAGATTTACTATTGGAAGAAAGAAAAGCAAGTCTAACATGTTTTCCTAATTGGCAAGTGTTGCACATCTCATCATGTTTATTACAGTGAGGGATTTTATTAAATCTAGTGGAGAGGCCGGGATGTCCAAGTCAACGATGCGAGAGGTAGGAGGTGGTGGCGGTGTAGACGACAGGAGCAGTGAGGGAAGTCGTCAGGGAATTAGTGGATAGAGATCGCCATCACCGTTGCATCACAGAAGAAGAGACTTCGTGTGTAGATCCTTCACAGAGATTCGGTGCAAGCAGAACATTATTCAGATAAAGGGGGCGACTAGAGGACTGAATGGTAGAATGCCCGATGCCAGAGATGAGAAGTGTGCTTCCATTGCCAACCATAACAGGTGCCATGTTGAGAACAAGTCGAGGTTGAGCATGATTACCTTGGTTGGCTGAGTGGTGCGTGGGAGCGTTGGAGTCCGCAACTGAGCCGGAGTTGCCGTGCAGCCACAGGTTTAACAGGGCTCTGATCAATGCAGACTGCTCGAACGAGTTGACGTGCCTTGGCTGATGCACGGCGTAGCCCTGGTTCTGCTCGAAAAAAGAGTTGTGGCCATGCTAGTGCGGAGGTGCCGTACTGAAAAGGCGCCATGGTCGATGAAGACGGTTGCAACATGTGCGGCGACGGCATGGGCGGTGGCATGCCGTATATGGGCTAGTTGTAGACGGATGGTGGGGTGTTGAAGTAGGAGCCTCTGTACTGGAGGGGGCGAGGGCTGTGTAGGCGTGCTGACCAGGTGCAGTGCCGAGGAGGGAGGCCGGGCGCGGCGTCTGCCATGCTTGGACGTAGCCAGTCCATGGGCGCGGCACGGGCGAGCCGTTGTTGACGTAATGCGCTTCCTCTTGGTTTTGCCTTGGTTTGCGGACGGGGACGTCACACCGAAGGTCAGCCCGTAGGTGTCGATGCCGCCATGGAGCGGTGGAGGGCGGGCGTAGCTGGGCGGTGTCTCTGTTAGAAGTAATCTTGTCATATGTATGTGTGCAGTTTCTAGCTTAGTCAGGAAGTATCTAGAGTTTGTAGGTTTTGTGGAATGTTCTAGAGTAAGATATTTAGGAGTAGTATGAAATATCTAGGGTTTGTAGAGTATTCTAGAAGTATGGTGTAGGGTTTGGATTGTGCCACATGGCAACAATCTTAAGGGTCATGTACAAGTATCAATAGGGGTACCACCCCTCCCATGTAACGAAGTGGGAAAGCTTGTAAGCCAAGATGTAGCTTCAAGCATATTTGTGAAATATGGAGCTTATATGTGTCTATCATATATGCACATGTGTTAGTGTGTGTGAAGCACAACCGTATGAGAAGGGAGCTAAGTGATTTATCTTCCAACAGCCCCACCACCACCAGGGCCGCCAGGGCCACCATTGCCGCGACCGAGGGTGAGGAGCGCACACTGAGAGGCGAAGCGCTCGGAGGCGCGGGACTGCATCTCGTCAATAAGAAGCAGGTTACATGCCTCGTCGAAGGAGACCTTACCGATGTTGTTGACGAGCAGCTTGGCCGTCACGTGATGCCGCTCTATGAGGCCGCTCCGTGAGGCCGCGCGTGAGGATGGTGACCAGCATTTCGTCGGTGGCGGGCTGGTTCACATGATGGAGGGCGTCCGTGATGGTTTTGATTCGGGCGCAGAATTGCGCCACGGTGCTGTCGTCTTGACGCGGGTCATGAAGATCGCCCGTGAGTTGAACAGCGCGCGAGCGCTTGTTGTTAAGAAAGATGTTCTCTAGGGCGGCATAGAGTTGGCTCGCCGTCCTGTTCGGGTTGAGGATCATGCCACCAATCTCGGTGGAGATGGACCCGTAGATCTAGCACTTGATGATGACGTCGATCTGGCGCCACTCGACCTCGGGGTTGGCGGGTGCTGCGTCAGGCAGCAGGTGATCAAGGGCGTAGTAGGACTCGACGGTGAGCTCCATCATATTGCGCCATTGCGTGTACGAACCGGTGGTCAGCTCGAGCGGCTTGCGGATGACGTTGCCGATCTGGACGCCGTTCATCTGGTAGGCGTAGGAGATGCCGGTTGGAGTAGCGACGGGATTGACCTGAAGATTGGGCGGCGCTATGATGAGAGGAAGAAGAGGAGGCAGTGATAGACGAGGAGTAGAGAGAACCGATGGTAGAGACATATATATAGAACACAAGGAGATATGTTCGCCTTTCTTTTTTAGGCAATGTTCATTATGCGAAATCTTGAATTGTTTTTTTAGCCATTTTGCATCGATAAAGTTGGCATTTAATTGTTCTTAGTCTATCTTGGATATACTTAGTGTCATAAATTGGAACGTATACACCTTTACTGTTCAAAGTTGTGAGATACATATGACCTTTACTGTTTCGACGTGGCAAATGTCAAAATTTACCTCTCCCTTCCCAACTTACCAAATTCTAAACGATGGTTTGCTTTCATGCAATGATTTATGAATGCAGGCCCCTTCAAATGCAAATGATAAATCACTTGTTGTGTTAAAAGCAGGGGAGCTTTTACTAGTCGTGCCTGCATGTTTTATTGATCTGCTTTCTTCGCTCCAAAGTCTGACAAGTTTTTTTTCTTTCATGCAGGTTCATTTGAAAGCAAATCCGCTTGCAGTCTTGGCAGAAGAGCAGGAAAACCCTAACATTGTCACGGTGACAAGCAGCAAGACGCAGAAGCTGGACTTGACCTGCAAGGTCTGCGGAGTTACTTCAGCAAGCCAGAAACAGATGCAGGCTCACCTTGAAGGAAAGATCCACAAGAGGAAGGTCACTACGTTTCTGCAGCCAATGCCTGAGGAGGTGATAACGAATATGGTTTGGATCTTTCCCACCCTAATTTTTAACCCTTTTCAGTCTGTTCCCAAATAGAATACAATTTACATATTTAACTGATGCAATGTAAACTATAAGTTGCCATCTGCTACAACTTCGTTCAGTTATCACTGAAACACATTTATGGGCTGACCAAGAGTTGACTTCATTTTCTAAACAGAAATGTGTAAGGGTTCCTCTAGGTTCGAATGGATTAACAGCAGAATGATCCAGATACAATGATTTCAGCAAGGGTTGGGGAAGAACAGAGAAGCAAGGAGAGGATCAGAGAAGCAGGGGACAGGGAGGGTAGAGCCGTTTCCGCCGTGATCCGTCTGGATCGTCTCCTCGTTGTTGTAGTCAAGGTTGTCGATGGGAGGGCCCAAGCCCATGATGCCTGCAGCGCCGCCCAAGCCCAGGCCCATGCCGAGGTATAGGAAGGTACCCTGACACCCCTCCCTCCTTGAAACACGGCTTGACCCCAAGCCGTAGCCGTAGAACAGAGAAGCTTTGAGTCGGCCGGGGTCCCAAGGAATGTGAAGTGGAACTTCTCGGTGTGCAACATAAAGTGCCACATTACACACACTGGGGTCCCCTGGAACTTGAAGTACCTTGAGGCCATCGGAGTCCAAGTAGTCAAGGTTGTCAACGTAACAGTCATAGGTGAGGTAGCGAATAATGGAGACTATTGCAGACCTCCCTCCTTGAAAGACAACTTGTCTATCAAATGCCAAGAACAGAAACACTGTCACTTGACAGGTTTCACTTGTAAATAAGTTGCTTGTTGACCTCTGCAGCTCAAGCATTGCTACTGGACGAATTTCGGGCGCCTGATAGTAATTCAGTAGGTTTGGTTGCTGAAGCTCAGTGATTGAAGGTTTAGATAGGAATGTGTTGTAGACACTAAAGACTGAAATGCTAAACCACCTTAGCTGCTGCATGTGTAGCACCTCCATTCCTATGACCGCATGATAGTAACACCCCAGTTCAGATTTGAGAGTTATATTGGATCGCTCACCACTAGTCAGGTCAAGTGACATGACACTAGACGGAATGTGCCATAGCTGGAAAACATCCGTGCCTCTGCCACTCATTGTAGCTTCTTTAGATTCCGCACATGGTTCCTTCAGAAAATTGTACGAAACATTCAGGCTCACACCAACAGAACTAAACTGCGCCTCTCGGTCAACAGAGTGCCAAAAATTGGTAACATTCTCCTCTTGAAGTGGTGGTCTTCGTTTGGTCAGGTGCACACTTCCAGGCGTACCAGAGAACGCCAACCAATATATTGGTGGTGACTTGCTCCGCATTGTATTCAGGTCCACTAATTCATGTAGTTGAGAACTACACAAATAATGATTGTCAAGCACACATGCTGGTACAACTGATCTGTAGGGGGAATCCAACAGGTGTCGTTCCATGGTAGGAAGTTGCCCAGCAACAATTTCTATAGCCCTGTAGCAATCAATTGTAGATTGTACTGAAGACTCCGGGCATATAGCGGCAGTTAACCCAACAAATAACCATGAACCAACACAATCAATAGTGTCAACACCTAAGTACTCACAACTCAATGCTGCACAATTGCCGCTGTCCAGGGAAACTGTGAATAAGGTGATGGATGTAGAGCCATTTGATGATAGTTTCAGTTCAAGACTTCTGACCATGCCATAGGCGCCGAACATTGGGAATTCAATAGCAGCACAAACCCTGAAGGATGGCCATGGCATAGGACGATGTACTGGAACCTTACTTGGCAAGGACTCACTGTCATTGTAGAGTTGTTGTACCTGAACTGTAGGTGTGAAAACCGTCGGCGTGAGAACTTCCGGGCACTCGAATGTCATGGCCAGGGGCACCACTGCCACATGGATCCTGTTGATGTCGAGAACATACCCAGTCGGAGTCGCTGGCGAGGGCTCAAACAACACTGGTGCGGCCGCTGACTCTTCAGGCGAGCAATCTGTCGAACAGGTGAAGGGCATTGTGGTGATGACGTTGGTCAAAACAGAGTGGATGTCCTCGGGGCCCTCCGCGACGATGGCAGGCAACGCTGCGTCAACAGAGACGCCGTGGCTGTCGTCGAGATGGTCGAAGGAAACCGAAGTCGACGCTCCCAAGCTGCGTAGCGCCGCCAGGATTTCCTCATGCCTCTGCGCCCTCTGCGCCGCCGGGGTATCCACTAGGATTTGCTCGATACAGGCCAGTCGTTCCCAATCTGGCCTGTAGTACATCTCCCAAACATCCTTCTCCCAACTGGACATGGCAGCCCACTCCTGGTCGGTCAGGAGCGCCCGTCGCAGCTCGGCCAATGGCGGGTAGACGTCGTCCGTGGCCCAGCCAGGGCCGAGCTCCTCCTTAGCAGGTGAGACGGTAGTGGTGGAGAAACCGGTGGACGGTGTGTCGACACCGGAGAACACAGTGATGGTGATCGCCATGGCGGATGGGAAAATTCGTGGCAAATTTTGGGGGTAAATCGGTGGGACGAATTTGGGAAATTTTGGGGGAAAGGGTGGTGGATTGGCTCTGATACCAGGTGTAAGGGTTCCTCTAGGTTCGAATGGATTAACAGCAGAATGATCCAGATACAATGATTTCAGCAAGGGTTGGGGAAGAACAGAGAAGCAAGGAGAGGATCAGAGAAGCAGGGGACAGGGAGGGTAGAGCCGTTTCCGCCGTGATCCGTCTGGATCGTCTCCTCGTTGTTGTACGTCTGGTACTTGTAGTTCCTGTCGTCGTTGCCAATGGGAGGGCCCAAGCCCATGATGCCTGCAGCGCCGCCCAAGCCCAGGCTCATGCCGAGGTATAGGAAGGTACCCTGACAAAATGCCTATATGCATATGCATATATATTAAAAAACAAGGAGACAGGCCCGCCTTTCTTTTTTAGGCAATGTTCATTATGCGAAACTTCTTGAATTGTTTTTCAGTCATTTTTGCTTCAATAAAGTTGGCATTTAATTTTTCTTAGCCTATCTTAGATATACTTAGGCCTCGCTTGGATTGTTGGAAACTAACCCACCTCCGTATTTTCCCACCCGCCCGCATCAATATTTTTAACGGGACCTCCGGTGCTCCGTTGAAAAATCCGATCGTTTTGCCTAAATTACGCTGATCCAAGCGGGGCCTTAGTGTCATAAATTGGAACGTATACACCTTTACTGTTCAAAGTTGTAAGATACATATGACCTGCACTGCACTGAATTATTTTGGCCAAACTAATATATGATCACTCAGGAGTTTCAACGTGGCAAATGTCAAAATTTACCTCTCCCTTCCCAGCTTACCAAATTCTAAACGACGGTTTGTTTTCGTGCAACGATTTATGAATGCAGGCTCCTTCAAATGCAAATGTGCCAACAGATGCATCCATACTTTTGGCTGCAGCAAGTGGCAAGAAGCAGAAGTTAGACTTGACCTGTACGGTGTGCGGCATTTCAGTGACGAGTGAGAAGGGGATGGAAGATCACCTCACAGGGAAAGCACACATGAAGAAAGTTGCCGCTGTGGTTTCGAAGGAAGCAGTGGATGTGCAGGAAGAGAAAGAGGAGGAAGGTAGCTATATTCCCAATAAATTTCATTTGGGAACCAACGATGGGGCGAGCCACGAGGTGATCCAGATGAATGGGTCTGTTTTCTGTGGGGTGTGCAACGTGAGTACCCCCGACCGCGTCACTATGGTTTGCCACCTCCAAGGAAGCAAACACATCTCCAAGGCCCGGCAGAAAGCTACCACTGCGGCCACTTCTACCATTGCTGCCACTGTTGCTGACGATGATTCACAAACACATCTCCAAGATCCACAAACAGCTACCATTGATGCCACTGTTGCTGACGATGATCCACAAACCGTGGCTATGAGGATCAACGGTGTGCTGCACACTGTGCGCCGGGTGGGCGGCTCACTGGTGTGTGAGTTGTGTGATGTGAAGGTGCCATCCGTGTCTGAGGGCGTCATGCGGTCTCATTTGTCCGGCAAGATGCACACCAAAAGACTTAAGGCTGTGGCCGCTGTCGACACGGAAGCAGCAGGGAAAGCTGGAATAATAAGCAAGGATGTGGCTCTTGCAACCAACGTAGACATCAAGGAGACTCGAGTTGTGGAGGCGCTGAAGGATGATAGCGCTGGAACTATGGGTGGCTCTGAACTGGTAGAAGCCAAGTCCAAGGAACCTTCTCTTGTCGGTGGCACGGAGACTCATACCGAAGGCAATGCCTGCCTGGAGAAACCAGCAGCGGGAGCTTGTGCCCCGGAGTTCATGGCATCCGATGAAGCAACGGTCGGGTATCCTACTGCCATGGTTGTACAACAGAAAGCAGATGCCGATGGAAATAGCTCGCAGATGCAAGAAATGGAGTCTGTCGAGACCGATGGTGTCGCCGTAGTGGCTGCTGATGAGGAGGTCAAGTACCAGGTGGAGGGCAAGGAGTTCATTGTGCCCAAGGGCGTTCTCCGGAGCGGAGATCATTGACTATTAGAATCACTAGTCTTCCATCGACGCATGGATCGATCAACTTTTAATCTCTCTGTGGTCTTGCTCACCCCCTCCTCCTACATCGGCTTTTCTACAAAGATTCGGAGTTTTGGACATCACAATCATTCTACATCGCAAATGTACCCACGGCCGGTTCCTCTTCTATATGTACCCATGGCATGTTCACGCAAACCTTCATGTCCAGGCATCAAGTACACTTACACGCACCTTACACTGTTGAAGAACAGCTAACACATACTCACCTAGCTAGGAAAAAATTACAAAAAACCACCACATTTCAAGCCTGACATCAAGTACACACACACACCTTATACCGTACAAGAACAACTAACATTTACCCAACCATTCTTGTAAAAATTGCAAAAAACAAGGTTTAAAAAAACCACCCTGTTGCGTATTTTTTTCAAAAGACAACAAGTATTGACTAACAGCGGCGCAGTAAGCACTGATAGCCTAAACTGGCCATCCCATTTAATCTTTTTCATAATTCTTGAAAATCCAAGAGCCCCATGTGGCCCATACATGGCAAGAGGTGGAACAAATATTTAGTGACATATTTCTAGTTTAGAGAGTGCTATACCACTTTATAAGGTGAGCCCCTCTAGCACTAGTACGAGCATGAGAATAGGAAAGTTCCCCGCGCGCTCCTCCTCTTACATCGGCTTTTCTACAAAAATTCAGAGTTTCGGAGTTCACAATCATTCTACATCGCCAGTTTACCCCCCGAGAACCCTGAAATTGAGGAAGGAACCTGGCAACTAGTGACCGAGCAAGCTTTTTATCTCTCGAATACTCCAGAAATCTAGGAAACCCCTCCATATACATGCTACTTATGGGCACGCGATCCCCTTGGGAGTGACAACGTGAGGTAATTCGATGTGGGTCTTGTAGGCGGCCAAGCGGCATGGGTCACTTCAATTGGCCAATGGATGATTCTGCATTAGGAGGTGGGGGAGGGAGGGACTCGAGTAAATAACAAGGGAGCAAATTTGGGAATTTGCACCCTTGTTGTGGGCAAAGCCGAAAGGGCCATGTCAGCCACGACCAAGCTGACAAGATCTGGCAGCTTCGCCAAAGCCAACCAGGCAGTTACATGTTTCTTTTCCTTTCAATTCTTGTATTAAAACGAAAGTTACTCAACTGTCTCATGATTTGATATGAAATATCTGTGCGTCAACGAGTATGTTTCATTCCCGTGATCTTGGACAAATATTTGTATATTTTTTGATGAATTTTGTCAAATTCATCACACTCAATCGAACCGTTTCAAATTTCCTTTCACGTGTAGTTATATCTCACCCTTACCTACTTTCAGGTTGTAATTTTTTGTTTCAACTGACATTGGGATTTTCTTTGTTAAAAATTTCCTTTCACGCGTACCAGGGTGAGAGATAACTGACGTCAGGTGTAGAAGCATAGGGGAGGGGTGGATTGGTAGGGATTGGAGCTGGGCAGCGGAGGTGGAGACTAACCAAGAGGAGTTCGGCAATTTGGTACTACAGTTTTGAGTACTCCCTCCGATCCATATTAATGGACTTAACGTTGTCTAGATACAAATGCATCTAGTCTAAACACTAAACTTTTAGACTAGATGCATTTGTATCTAGTTAAGTCCATTAATATGAATCGGAGGGAGTAGTACTATTTGTTATCTTCTGCGACTGCGAGAAGTAAAACTGGATCAGAAGCCCAAGGGTACTTGCATCTCCCGTGTAACATGGATAAACAAAAAAACGCACTCTAACATACTATTATTAATTTTCATAACATAGTGGATTGGTATATTTTATACTTATAGATAATATTTTTCGAGAATACACCCTGCAAAGCAGCAAGTGATGTTGTCAATAAGAGGTGACAACTCCTCTCAACGCTTAAGGACTAATCTCCTACAAACACTGACAGGAGCCCGGCTCCGGAAAGCCAAACTCCGCACTATGGAACAACCTAGCTAGCCGCCAATAAGAGTATTCCTCCTTGATATTGGCCTTGATGGTGTTTGCCGCAGGCACCGCTCCGTTGAAAACCACATCATTATTGTGACGCCAAATGCACCAGAAGACGAGGATGATTTGAAGGGGATCGTGTGCAGAAAACAATAATTTTCCTAGCAACGATATCCTTAAACTAGCCAAGATCTATTCTATGCAGATATAGTAGTACGAACGGAGATCGGAATACATACCCTTGTAGACCGAAAGCGGAGATTACGTTCCCGCACAAACGTTGTCGATGAAGACCGACGAAGCCGACCTCAAGGTCGTGTAGAGGAAGCAGGCCTCCGAGTACCGCTAGCGCAGCACCTCGCAGGGAGTCGCACACTTACGGTGGAGACGACGCCTCCGAAGCTCCAGTCCAGGACGAGCAGCGGAAGACTTGGACCGGAACACCAGCAGCACGGCAGCGGGCTATGGTGGAGGAGATCCCCGACTCCTCTTGCTCGGCGCGGCTCCAACTTGGGAACCACGAGATCGAGAGAGAAATCAGGAATTAATTGGTGAATTAAAAGGCTGGGGGTGCCCTTTCTTATATAGGCTCCCAAGGGGAGCCAACCTTGCCAGCCAGGCAATGTGGGACCAACCCCCCACAGCCTGGTTCGGCTAGAGAGGTGCGCCGGCCCCCTGGTGGGCCCCTTGTGGCCCACCTAGGCCGGCCCTCTTGGCCCCCACCGAATTCCCCTAGGGAATTTTCCCCTCTTGGGCCTTCTTTCGTCCGGAAGGCCCATTTAGGGAAATCTGCCTTAATAAATTCGAAAATAAATATATAAAATCATATTTGCATATTAATAACACTAATTAATATCAAACATAATATATAAAATATTTCCTAGCTCCGAAAACTCTTTCGGCGCTGCCCGATCTCCATCGGACCTCTCCTGGGACGCTCCCGGTGATCTCCTTCCTTTCCGGTTGTCTTGTCGAAACCCCTTAAGTGTGTTACCCTAGCGGTTCGATATAATATCAGGTATGATCAAGACTCCTCAATGATCAACGACTAACTCGTAGGCCTGGACCCCCTGAATTAATCCCTGAGATATAACGAATGACTTTCATCTATCAAACCTGAACGTGAAGTCTTAGACCTTTTGCCATAGCGATACTTAGCACGTCCGAGTGTCGTTCCATAGATATCTCCATACCTAATCCCGACCTCGTTACCGACGATGCCATCTTCTACTCGTTCATGATCTCATGTCTCCGTGACCTAGTCACATGCTTGCAAGCTCATTAGACAAGATCTCACCGAGTGGGCCCGAGAGTATCTATCCTGCTACGCGGACTGGCAAATCCCGCTCTTGACCCCTCGTCTCAATACTCCTTTCCAATACCGAAAAGTATCACCGTTATTGTCATACTAAATAAGATACGACGTTTGGTGCAATCAAAGTATCTTCGGGGAATATCAATAAGAGTTGATCTCACGGTCAAAGGTGTAATGACTATGTTCTCCAAATCTGGGTATGTCCATCACATCACTCTCCAGCGATATGACTCTCATTGCCGACCGGCGCCATGCCCCATGACCGGGAAACCTCGATCATCAATCGCGCAACGAAACTAGTCTTAGTAGAGGCTACTAGGGACCTGGTTGTTTACGTATCACACCCGCATTAATGTTTCCGCTTAATACGGTTCTAGCATGACACAAAAACATATTATGAACAAACGAGATATGATAAAGAATACACTTTATTAATTGCCTCTAGGGCATAACTCCTTGAGTCTCCCACTTGCACTAGAGTACAATTTAATCTAGATTACAACTTGGTAAAAGCCTAACACCCATAGCTAACTGGTGTTGTTCATGCTTATCAAGTGGGAGAGGCTTCGTCAGCGGATCTGCCACATTCAGATCCGTATGCACTTTACAAATCTTCACATCGCCTTCTTGTACGTACTGACGTATCACGTGGAAGCGTCGGAGAATGTGTTTGGCGGTGGAGTGAGTCCTTGGCTCCTTGGCGTTCGCAATGCCACCCGTATTGTCGCAGAAGAGGACCACGGGGTCTTGCACGCTCGGGAACACTCCAAGTTCGATGACGAACTTCCTCAGCCACACAGCTTCATTCACGGCCTCGCAGGCAGCAATGTACTCCGACTCCATTGTAGATTGTGCGACTATGGGTTGCTTCCCACTTCTCCAGCACACGGCGCCTCCATTCACCTTGAACACGTAACCTGTCTGTGACTTACAGTCATCGGGGTCTGAGCAGAAACTTGAATCTACGTAACCCGTTACGGCAAGTTCCTCATCGCAGCCACCATACACAAGGAACATTTCCTTTGTCTTATTGAGATACTTAAGAATGCTCTTAACAGCTATCCAATGCGGCATTCCAGGATTACTCTGGAACCGGCTTGTCAAACTTAGAGCTAATGCCACATCTGGTCTAGTACTCAACATTGCATACATGATCGATCCTATGGCTGAAGCATAAGGATGTTTCATCATTTCGGCCTTACCCAGTTCCGTTACCGGACACTGCGCCTTACGCAATATCTTATTCTTGATACCCGGCAGAGAACCCTTCTTTGCCTTCTCCATATGAAAACGCTTCAATATTTTATCAAGATAAGTACTCTGACTTAGTGCTAATAGGCGCCTTGATCTATCACGGTAGATTTTTATGCCTAAAACATACGCAGCTTCTCCTAAGTCCTTCATGGAAAACTTACTGTTTAAATATTCCTTCACGCTATTCAGAAGTTCCACATCATTCCCTATTAGCAATATGTCGTCAACATACAGTGCTAAGAACACAACTGAGCTCCCACTCATTTTCTTGTAAATACAGGTCTCTTCCACATTCTGGATAAATCCAAAACCTTTGATTACCTCATCAAAGCGAAGATTCCAGCTCCGAGATGCCTGCTTCAATCCATAGATGGATCGCTGAAGCTTGCACACCTTGTTAGCACTTCCTGGATCGACAAAACCTTCCGGCTGTACCATGTACAACTCTTCCTCAATGTTTCCATTCAGGAAGGCCGTTTTGACATCCATCTGCCAGATTTCATAATCATAGTAGGCAGCTACCGCTAACAAAATCCGAATAGACTTAAGCATCGCTACCGGTGAAAAAGTTTCATCGTAGTCAATTCCATGAACTTGTCGGAAACCCTTTGCGACAAGCCGAGCTTTATAGACGGTCACATTACCATCAGCATCAGTCTTCTTCTTAAAGATCCACTTATTCTCGACGGCCTTGCGCCCTTCGGGAATATCCACCAAGGTCCACACTTGGTTATCATACATGGATCCTATTTCGGATTTCATGGCTTCAAGCCATTTCTCGGACTCTAGACTCTCCATCGCCTCCTTGTAGTTCGTAGGTTCGTCTTGCTCGACTAGCATGACGGTGCAAACCATATTGCCATACCATTCTGGTGGGATCCGAGATCTACCAGACCTACGAGGTAGAACATCTTCCTCGACAGTTTCTCCCACTCCTTCCACGGAGGACGTTTCCGGAATTGCTTCCGTTGCGCCACTCGGAATCTCGAGTTCAGGATCAATGATTTCATCGAGGTCTACCTTCCTCCCACTTACTCCTTTCGCGAGAAATTCCTTCTCTAGAAAGGCACCGGTCTTCGCGACAAAAGTTTTGCCCTCAGCTTGGTTGTAGAAGGTGTACCCAACGGTTTCCCGCGGATATCCTACAAAGACGACTTTCTCCGACTTCGGTTCGAGTTTGTCGGGCTGTAGTTTCTTAACGTACGCCTCACAACCCCAAACCTTCAGAAACGATAACTAAGGCTTATGGCCATACCATAATTCATACGGCGTCGTTTCAACGGACTTGGACGGAGCCCTATTTAAAATGAATGCGGCTGTTTCTAACGCATAACCCCAGAAGGACACTGGCAGATCAGTAAGAGACATCATAGATCGGACACTATCCAGTAGAGTACGATTACGTCGCTCGGACACACCGTTACGCTGCGGCGTTCCGGCGGGCGTAAGTTGGGGCACTATGCCACAACTCTTCAGATGTGTGCCAAACTCAAAACTCAAGTACTCTCCACCGCGATCGGACCGGAGATGCTTGATTTTCCTATTAAGCTGATTCTCAACTTCACTCTGGAATTCTTTGAACTTTTCAAACGTTTCAGACTTGTGTTTCATCAAATAGATATAACCGTATCTACTCAAGTCATCAGTGAAGGTGACGAAGTAACGATAACCATTGCGTGTCGAAACGCTCATTGGTCCACATACGTCTGTATGTATGATCCCCAACAAATCCGACGCCCGTTCAACGAAACCTTTGAACGGTGTCCTGGTCATTTTGCCCATGAGGCATGGTTCACATGTATCGAGGGATCCGAAATCCAACGAGTCCAAGAGTCCATCGGAGTGGAGTCGCTTCATGCGCTTTATACCAATATGACCAAGACGGCAATGCCACAAAAACATGGCGGTATCGTCACTACACTTAATTCGTTTGGCCTCTATGTTATGGATGTGAGTACTATGATCGAGATTCAACAAGAATAAACCGTTATTCTCGGGAGCATCAACATAAAAGATATCATTCATATAAATAGCACAATTGCTTGACACTGATTTAAATGAATAACCGTCTTGTAACAGGCAAGACCCACTTATAATGTTTACACTCAAGGATGGCACAAAATAACATTTATTTAAAACCAAAACTAATCCCGATGGTAGATGCAGAGGGAGCGTGCCGACAGCCACCACGTCGACTCTCGATCCGTTGCCGACGCGCATCGTCACCTCATCCTTCGCCAGCCGCCTTCTATTCCGTAACTCCTCCTAAGAGTTACATATATGAGCAACAGAACCAGTATCAAATACCCACGTATTGCTCCGGGCGGATGTAAGGTACACATCTATAACATGTATATCAAATATACCTTTCTCTTTGTCGACCGTCTTGCCAGACTTCCTATCCTCCAGATACTTGGGGCAGTTGCGCTCAGGTGATCCGATGGTTACCTCCATCTTCTTCAGCTTGATTTCTAATTCGGCCACTTCGAGCATCTTCAGGATTTCCGACAGAGGTTTTGACGTCCCTTTCATGCCGTAGTCCACTATTGCGTTCTTGTAGCTAGGGGGCAGAGAAATCAGCGCCCTATCAATCACCAATTCCTCTGGGATCACACTTCCCAGATCACTCAGAAGTCGAGCGCAGCCAAACAACTTGGCCAAGTGCTCACTGATATTGCCGTGCTCTTCCATCTGGGCTGAGAAGAGAAGCACAGTTGCCTCGTACGTCTCAGCCTTGACTTGTCATGCAAAAACAACCATGAGTTCAGTGATTATTTCATAAGCACCCTTGTTCATGAAGCGGTTTTGCAGGTCAGCCTCCATGGCAAAGAGCATGCCACTCTGGACATAAGAAGAAATCTCCGCTTTCACCCCATGGACAATCCTTTTGATTTCCGGGGCAGAGCTGGGAAGATCACCTAAGGGGGAATCAAGGATGTAGGCCACCTTGTGGGTTTCAAGGATGGACTTCAGATCGCGGAACCAGGACACGAAGTTAGACCCATCGGTCTTAAGATTCTCTTTCTCAATGAACAGGTTCAGGTTAAAGGAGGGGTGAGACATCTACAATGGAATTTGCAACAACATAAGACTTTGTTCATAATAATTTTGAGTTATAGTATTTTAGAAAATAACTAACATAACTCCCACTCAAACGAACATCCCTCCTGGTCGTTTAAGCGATTACACGACCCCCATCCATTGCACCACCCCTCATCATCAAAGCCGGCGGCACAACTTCAAGAGTAGACAAAATCGTCCGTCACACCAATTTTGTGACTCGTGCTCGACCTTTCGGTCTTCCTGTTCCGAGGCCATACTTCTGAGTATGCTAGGCTCGCCACCAAAGACCTCCACGCTGACGCTTGTGCAACATGGCTTACACCCACCGTATGCGAACGAATATATGTCTGACACCCGATCATCACGGCCTGCCTCATAACGTAGAACTTTATTGGTGGTGCGCGTTGGAGGGAGAACACTAGTGGTATTTTGAAGGGATCATCTTATTCAGCTACCGCCGTGTAACACACACAATCACACAAAATAAGATGCACACAAAACAACAAATGTAATGCAATGTGATATAGTCCATCGCGCCATGGTCTTCTTGGCGCCCGCAGTTTATAAACAATTTAATAAACCTACCTTGACCATATCACATAGCCCCTGCAAAATAAAGTTAGACGCTTCTACTTTATCTTTTGCATATTTTTCGTGGCTTGGGGCTTTCGTAAATAGAATCGCTTCATACCTACGAATCTTATGACCACAACAACGATCCAATAATTGCATGTTTAAGCATCCCTTTCGGGCCCTCCATTGAAAATGCGAAGACCAACTAAAGAGAGAGAAACTGTCACCCGCCAGCCACAGATACGGTACAAGCCGTATGTCAGTAGTGGAACCAGTCTCGCGTAAGCGTACGCGTAAAGTCGGTCCGGGCCGCTTCATCAACTCAATGCCGCTGGAATACACAAGTGCACGCTAGAGGGTAGCAAATAACAGGAACGGTGCCCCCGTGCAGAGCACGGGTTCTAACAGCGTACAGCTATATCTTACGATAGATCGGCTCTGATACCACTGAAGGGGATCGTGTGCAGAAAACAATAATTTTCCTAGCAACGATATCCTTAAACTAGCCAAGATCTATTCTATGCAGATATAGTAGTACGAACGGAGATCGGAATACATACCCTTGTAGACCGAAAGCGGGGACTACGTTCCCGCACAAACGTTGTCGATGAAGACCGACGAAGCCGACCTCAAGGTCGTGTAGAGGAAGCAGGCCTCCGAGTACCGCTAGCGCAGCACCTCGCAGGGAGTCGCACACGTACGGTGGAGACGACGCCTCCGAAGCTCCAGTCCAGGACGAGCAGCGGAAGACTTGGACCGGAACACCAGCAGCGCGGCAGCGGGCTATGGTGGAGGAGATCCCCGACTCCTCTTGCTCGGCGCGGCTCCAACTTGGGAACCACGAGATCGAGAGAGAAATCAGGAATTAATTGGTGAATTAAAAGGCTGGGGGTGCCCTTTCTTATATAGGCTCCCAGGGGGAGCCAACCTTGCCAGCCAGGCAATGTGGGACTATCCCACAGCCTGGTTCGGCTAGGCTTGGTGCGTCGGCCCCCTGGTGGGCCCCTTGGCCCATCCAGGCCGGCCACCAAGGCTCCCCACCGAATCCCCTAGGGATTTTTCCCCTCTTGGGCCTTCTTTCGTCCGGAAGGCCCGTTTAGGGAAATCTGCCTTAATAAATTCGAAAATAAATATATAAAATCATATTTGCATATTAATAACACTAATTAATATCAAACATAATATATATAATATTTCCTAGCTCCTAAAACTCTTTCGGCGCTGCCCGATCTCCATCGGACCTCTCCCGGGACGCTCCCGGTGATCTCCTTCCTTTCCGGTTGTCTTGTCGAAACCCCTTAAGTGTGTTACCCTAGCGGTTCGATATAATATCAGGTATGATCAAGACTCCTCAATGATCAACGACTAACTCGTAGGCCTGGACCCCCTGAATTAATCCCTGAGATATAACGAATGACTTTCATCTATCAAACCTGAACGTGAAGTCTTAGACCTTTTGCCATAGCGATACTTAGCACGTCCGAGTGTCGTTCCATAGATATCTCCATACCTAATCCCGACCTCGTTACCGACGATGCCATCTTCTACTCGTTCATGATCTCATGTCTCCGTGACCTAGTCACATGCTTGCAAGCTCATTAGACAAGATCTCACCGAGTGGGCCCGAGAGTATCTATCCTGCTACGCGGACTGGCAAATCCCGCTCTTGACCCCTCGTCTCAATACTCCTTTCCAATACCCAAAACTATCACCGTTATTGTCATACTAAATAAGATACGACGTTTGGTGCAATCAAAGTATCTTCGGGGAATATCAATAAGAGTTGATCTCACGGTCAAAGGTGTAATGACTATGTTCTCCAAATCTGGGTATGTCCATCACATCACTCTCCAGCGATATGACTCTCATTGCCGACCGGCGCCATGCCCCATGACCGAGAAACCTCGATCATCAATCGCGCAACGAAACTAGTCTTAGTAGAGGCTACTAGGGACCTGGTTGTTTACGTATCACACCCGCATTAATGTTTCCGCTTAATACGGTTCTAGCATGACACAAAAACATATTATGAACAAACGAGATATGATAAAGAATACACTTTATTAATTCCCTTTGTCGGAGTTGCGCCGAGTTGAGAGGTTGTCTCTCCACCATAGCCCGCTGTCGCGCTGCTGGTGTTCCGGTCTAAGTCTTCCACTGCTCGTCCTGGACTGGTGCTTCGGAGGCTGTCTCTCCATCGTATGTGTGTGACATCCTGCGAGGTGCTGCGCTAGCCGTGCTGGGAGGTCTACTTCCACTACACGACCTTGGGGTTGGCTTCGTCGGTCTTCATCGTCAACGTTTGTGTGGAAACATAATCCCGCTTTCGGTCTACAAGGGTATGTATTCTGATCTCCGTTTGTACTTCTATATCTGCATAGAATAGATCTTGGCTAGTTTAGGGATATCGTTGCTAGGAATTTTTTTGTTTTCAGCACACGATCCCCTTCAGTGGTATCAGAGCCGATCTATCTTAGATATAGCTGTACATTGTTAGAACCCGTGTTCTGCACGGGGCACCGTTCCTGTTATTTGCTACCTTCTAGCGTGCACTTGTGATTCTAGCGGCATCGAGTTGATGAAGCGGCCCGGATCGACTTTACGTGTACGCTTACGCGAGACTGGTTCCACTACTGACATACGGCTTGTACCGTATCTGTGGCTGACGGGTGTCTGTTTCTCTCTCTTTAGTTGGTCTTGCATTTTCAATGGAGGGCCCGAAAGGGATGCTTAAACATGCAATTATTGGATCGTTGTTGTGGTCATAAGTTCATAGGTAAGAAGCATTCTTTTTACGAAAGCACCAGCCACGTAAAATATGCAGAAGATAAAGTAGAAACATCTAACTTTATTTTGCAGGGGCAATGTGATATGGTCAAGGTAGGTTTATTAAATTGTTTATGAACTGCTGGCGCCAAGAAGACCATGGCGCAATGGACTATATCACATCACATTACATTTGATGTTTTGAGTGCATCTTATATTGTGTGATTATATATTAGTTACACGGCGGCAATTATATATAAGATGATCCCTTCAAAAATACCACTAGTGTTCTTCCTTCAACGAGCACCACCAAGAAAGTTCTACGTTATGAGGCAGGGCGTGACGATCGGGTGTCAGACATATCGTCGTTCGCATACAGTGGATGTAAGCCATGTTGCACAAGCGTTACGTGGAGGTTATTGTGGCGAGCCAAGCATATGCAGATATGGCCTCGGAACACGGAGACCGAAAGGTCGAGCATGAGTCACAAAGTTGTTGTAATCGACAATTCGTTGTCTATCCTTAAAGTTGTGTTCCCTCTCTGACGATGAGGGGTTGTGCAATGGATGGGGGTCGTGTGATCGCTTAAACGATCAGGAGGGATGTTCGTTTGAGTAGGAGTTATGATAGTTATTTTCTAAAATACTATAACTCAAATTATTATGAACAAAGTCTTATGTTGTTGCAAATTCCATTGTAGATGTCTCACCCCTCCTTTAACCTAGCCATGTTCCTTGAGAAAGAGAAGCTAAAGACCAATGGGTCTAACTTCATGTCCTGGTTCCGCATCTGAAGTCCCTTCTTAAAACCCACAAGGTGGCTTACATCCTTGAAGCCCCCTTAGGTGATCTGCCAAACACCGCCTCGGAAACTGATAGGATTGTCCATGAGGTTAAGGCGGAGATTTCTTCTTATGTCCAGAGTGGCATGCTCTTTGCCATGGAGGCTGACCTGCAAAACCATTTTGAGAACAAGAGTGCTTATGAGATAATCACTGAACTCATGGTTGTTTTTGCACGACAAGTCATGGCTGAAAGGTTTGAAGCTACCTAGATTTTCTTCTCAGCCCAGATGGAAGAGCACGGCAATATAAGTGAGCACTTAGCCAAGATATTTGGTAGCGTTCAGCTCCTGAGTGATCTGGGAAATGTGATCCCCGAAGAGCTGGTTATTGATAGGGTGCTGATTTCTCTTCCCCCTAGCTATAAGAACGCCATCGTGGACTACGACATGAAAGGGACGTCAAAATCCTTGTAGAAATCTTGAAGATGCTCGAAGTGGCCAAATTAGAAATCCAGATGGAGAATATGGTAGTGACCATCGGATCACCTGAGCGCAACTGCCCCAAGTACCTGGAGGACAAGAAAGGTGGCAAGATAGTCGCCAAAGAGCAAGGTATATTCGATATACATGTTATAGATGTGTACCTTACATCTGCCTGTAGCAACACTTGGGTATTTGATATTGGTTCTGTTGCTCATATTTGTAACTCTCAGGAGGAGTTGCGGAATAAGAGGCGGTTAGCTAAGGATGAGGTGACGATGCGCGTCGGCAACGGATCGAGAGTCGATGTGGTGGTTGTCGGCACACTCCCTCTACATCTACCATCGGGATTTGTTTTGGTTTTAAATAAGTGTTATTTTGTACCATCCTTGAGTGTAAACATTATCAGTGGGTCTTGCTTGTTACAAGACGGTTATTCATTTAAATCAGTATCAAGTGGTTGTGCTATTTCAATGAATGATATCTTTTATGTTGATACTCCCGAGAGTAATGGTCTATTCTTGTTGAATGTCGATCGTAGTACTCACATACATAACATAGATGCCAAAAGGATTAAGTGTAGTGATGATACCGCCATGTATATGTGGCATTGTCGTCTCGGTCATATTGGTGTAAAGCGCATGAAGAAACTCCATGCATATCGACTTTTAGACTCGTTGGATTTTGGATCTCTCGATACTTGCGAACCATGCCTTATGGGCAAAATGACCAAGACACCGTTCAAAGGTTTCGTTGAACGGGCGTCGTACTTATTGGGAGTCATACATACAGATGAGTGTGGACCAATGAGCGTATCGACACGCAATGGTTATCGTTACTTCATCACCTTCACCAATGACTTGCGTAGATACGGTTATATCTATTTGATGAAACACAAGTCTGAAACATTTGAAAAGTTCAAAGAATTTCAAAGTGAAGTTGAAAATCAACTTAACCAGAAAATCAAGCACCTTCAATCCGATCGTGGTGGCGAGTATTTGAGTTTTGAGTTTGGCACACATCTGAAGGGTTGTGGCATCGTGCCGCAACTTACGCCTGCCGGAACACTGCATCGTAACGGCGTGTCCGAGCGACGCAATCATACTCTATTGGATAGCATACGGTCTATGATGTCTCTTACCGATTTGCCCGTATCCTTCTGCGGTTATGCGTTAGAAACAGCCACATTCATTTTAAATAGGGTTCCGTCCAAATCCGTTGAAACGACACCATATGAGTTATGGTATTGCAAGAAGTCTAAGTTATCGTTTTTGAAGGTTTGGGGTTATGAGGCGTATGTTAAGAAACTGCAGCCCGACTAACTCGAACCAAAGTCGGAGAAAGTCGTCTTTGTAGGATATCCGCGGGAAACCGTAGGATACACCTTCTACAACCAAGTTGAGGGCAAAACGTTTGTCGCGAAGACCGGTACCTTTCTTGAGAAGGAGTTTCTCGCGAAAGGAGTAAGTGGGAGGAACGTAGACCTCGACGAGATCATTGATCCTGAACTCGAAATTCCGAGTGACGCAACGGAAGCTGTTCCGGAAACGTCCTCCACTGATGGAGTGGGAGAAACTGTCGAGGAAATTATTCTACCTCGTAGGTCTGGTAGATCTCCTATCGCACCAGAATGGTATGGCAACCTGGTTTGCGCCGTCATGTTAATTGAACATGACGAACCTACGAACTACAATGAGGCAATGATGAGTCTAGAGTCCGAGAAATGGCTAGAAGCCATGAAATCCGAAATAGGATCCATGTATGATAACAAAGTGTGGACTTTGATGGAGATTCCCGAAGGGCGCAAGGCCATCGAGAATAAATGGATCTTTAAGAAGAAGGCTGATGTTGATGGTAATGTGACCGTCTATAAAGCTCGGCTTGTCGTAAAAGGTTTCCGACAAGTTCATGGGATTGACTATGATGAAACTCTTTTCACCGGTAGCGATGCTCAAGTCTATTCAGATTTTGTTAGCAGTTGCTGTATATTATGATTATGAAATATGGCAGATGGATGTCAAAACAGCCTTCCTAAATGGAAACATTGAGAAAGAGTTGTACATGGTACAACCGGAAGGTTTTGTCGATCCAGAAAATGCTAACACGGTATGCAAGCTTCAGCGCTCCATCTATGGATTGAAGCAAGCATCTTGGAGCTGGAATCTTCGTTTTGATGAGGTAATCAAAGGTTTTGGATTTGTCCAAAATTTAGAAGAGACCTGCATTTACAAGAAAATGAGTGGGAGCTCGGTTGTGTTCTTAGCACTATATGTTGATGATATATTGCTGATTGGGAATGATGTGGAACTTCTGAATAGCGTGAAGAATTTTTTAAACAGTAAATTTTCCATGAAGGACTTAGGAGAAGTTGCATACGTCTTAGGCATTAAAATCTATCGTGATAGATCAAGACGCCTATTAGCGTTGAGTCAGAGTACATATCTTGATAAGATACTGAAGCGTTTCGGTATAGAAACAACAAAGAAGGGTTCTCTGCCTGTTATCAGGAATAAAATATTGCGAAAGGCACAATGTCCGGTAACGGAACAGGCTAAGGCCGAAATGACTAAACATCCTTATGCTTCAGCCATAGGATCGATTATGTATGCAATGTTGAGTACTCAACCTGATGTTGCATTGGCTCTTAGTTTGACGAGCCGTTTCCAGAGTAATCCTGGAATGTAACATTGGATTGATGTTAAGAGCATTCTTAAGTATCTCAAGAAGACAAAGGAAACATTCCTTGTCCATGGAGGTTGTGATGAAGAACTTGGCATAACGGGTTACGTTGATGCAAGTTTCTGCTCAGACCTCGATGACTCTAAGTCACAGACAGGTTATGTGTTAAAGGTGAATGGAGGCGCCGTGTGCTGGAGAAGTGGGAAGCAACCCATCGTCGCGCAATCTACAATGGAGGAGGAGTACATTGTTGCTTGCGAAACCGTGAATGAAGCAGTGCGGCTAAGGAAGTTCATCATTGAACTTGGAGTGTTCCCAGGCGCGCAAGACCCCGTGATTCTCTTCTGTGACAATACGGGTGCCATTGCTAACGCAAAGGAACCAAGGTCTCACTCCACCGCAAAACATATACTCCGACGCTTCCATGTGATACGACAATACGTACAAGGAGGTGATGTGAAGATTTGCAAAGTGCATACGGATCTGAATGTGGCAGATCCTCTGACGAAACCTCTTCCGCTTGACAAGCATGAGAACACCAAGAAGCTATGGGTGTTAAGCTTTTACCAAGTTATAAACTAGATTAATTTGTACTCTAGTGCAAGTGGGATACTAAAGGAGATATGCCCTAGAGGCAATTCATAAAGTGTATTTCTTTATCATATCTCGATTGTTCATAATACGTTTTGTGTCATGCTATAACTGTATTAAGCGAAAACATTAATACAGGTGCGATACGTAAACAACCAGGTCCCTAGTAGCCTCTACTAAGACTAGTTTCGTTGCGCGATTGATGATCGAGGTTTTCCGATCATAGGGCATGGCGCCGGTCGGCAATGAAAGTCATATCGTTGGTGGAACGATGTGATGGACATACCCATATTTGTAGGACGTAGTCATTACGCCTTAAGACCGTGAGATCAACTCTTGGTTTTAATGACTTTCTCTTGGTTTTATGGAAAACACATTCAAGTTGGTCTTCTTGAGAGCTTATTGCATTTTTGCAATTTGAGTGTGAAGTACCATGATCAGTTTGGACTTCTCACCTAAGCTTTCCCCCCTTTAACCTTGCTATTACATCACTCATGTCCATTTTGATTCACTTTCCAGAAAATTTGGTTCGGTTTTCCTTAAGTCCGGAAATTCCGGGTCTCAGACCGGAACTTCCGGTGCTCAGGAAACTCCAGCACTTCATTCTGTGGCTAAGTCCAGATTTCTCGATTTCCTGGAGAAACCGGAACTTTGCCCGGAAGAAGTGCCGGAAGTTTCCGGTGCACCGGAACTTCTGTCCAGCATGTCGAAACTTTCGGTGCCAGGAAATTTCTAGCTATTCCTCCAGCGGCTAAGTCCGAAATTCTCCACCCCCTGGAGAAACCGGAACTTTGCCCGGAAGAAAGGCCGGAAGTTTCCGGGGCACCGGAACTTCCGTCCCAGAGGACCGTAACTTCCGGCTTAAGTGGCTCGGGTCTATAAATAGGGCCGCGCGGGCTGAACTGTTTCATTTCGAACGGTTCTTCCACCCCCATGCAGCCCAGATCTTCTCTCTCCTCTCCCGAGCCCTAGAACTCCACCAAATCGCTCCGAGGCCTTCCGACCTCGGATTCCTTCGGTTCAAAGCCGGATCTGCATCTCCTCGACGAGGGGATCTGTTTTCTCCGATCGGTTTTCTCCATGGACTTCGGTAATGTCTTTTATTTTCAAATCTAGGACGAATCTCACTTCGTTTAACCTAGTGGATTTAGAACATATTAATTCGATTCCTTTGGTAGAAACCCCCCCTTAGGATTGCCCTACAATATCCTAGCAGCTAGTTGAATTTTTGTTGAAATTTCTTGAAGTTACATGGAATTTTCGTTTTCAGTCTGAAACCCGGAACTTCCGGCCTACAGGCCGGAACTTCAGGTGCCTGGAAAATTCCAGCAGTTCCTCCTGCGGCTAAGTTCAGAATTCTCCAACCCCTGGAGAAACCGGAACTTTGCCCGGAAGAATTGCCGAAAGTTTCCGGGGCACCCAAACTTCCGGTCCCATTGACCGGAACTTTCAGACTAAAACCGGAACTTCCGGACTAAAATCAGAAATTTCCGGACTAATTCCATTTGCTGCTGGATCTTGTTTCCTTGGACATGAGTGCTTATCCCCGTGCTTCCTTCTATCTCTATGTTGTGTTCATGCAGGTGCAGGTAGTCATGCAGGGAGTCGCCGTGGTCGGGCTAAGAAGCAGGTTGTCAAGAGGAGTGACAGTCGTGGACCAGCACCCGAAGAAGAAGAGGAGATCCTGTCTGAGGAAGATCATCAGCCAGATCCAGCTTGGGTTCAGTCATCTGCAGCTCCTTCCAGCAAGAAAAGAACCTGGAGGTGCACGTTTGACTTTGCCAATCCTTTGGAGCACCGGATGTTTCACAACTTGGACATGAAGCTACATCATGATGAGCTCTACTGCGGCTTCTCTGAGAAGAAGCACGTGTGTCCCATGCAGACTATTGACTTTGAGTATCTTGAGAAGAAGCGCAGCTATTATGGGGGTGATGTCACTATTGTGGATGCTCTTGGTATTAGGTCTCTCATGACCCATCAGTGCAACTACAACATTCCCTTGATCCATCAGTTCTTCTCCACTGTCGTGTTTGATGACTCCTCCAACATTGGGATGACATGGATGTCCAGGAAATTCAGACTTCAGGCTTCCTTCAAGGACTTGGCTGTGCTACTTGGTTACCCCTTCAATGGGTTGGATGAGCCTGCTGATATGAGGTTACACAATGATGATGACCGCTATGACAAGAACGACATGGTAGAGTGCTATGAGACTAATGGCACCATTGGTGGCACCCATGGCTTGAAGCCCGTCTATGATATTGTCCTTCAGATGTTCCGCCAATCCATTGCTCCAAGTGGTGGGAACAATGATGCTATTCGTCGAGGACTGGTTCATCTCATGGCATTGGCGAGGCAAGCATACCTCTCAGACTCCGTGCCCGAGCCCAGCTCATTCTCCTTTGATGTCATGGACTTCATTTTCCGTGAGATGCACTATGCTATCTTCCATAGGAAGGTGCCCCCCTATGCACCCTACATCATGTTGCTCATCAAGGACCGGTTTCCTTTCACCTCTAAGGAGAAGTTAGATGTGGACGCTGCCCTTGAGTGCACCCTCCACAAGCATGTCCGTCTGCACATGAAGAAATCCCATGTGGCTGCCCCAACTCGCCCCATGGGTACCTATAATGATGAGGAAGCCACAACTGGATGAAACCGTGCTCCCTCTGACCCCAACGTCAAGAAGGCAGCCGAGAAGAAGCGTCCAAGGTTCGTGAGGGCTCTAGAGAAGATCATGCTCATGGGCTCGTGTCTGCACAGGGAGGACTATGCTATGTATGAGCAGAACCATGCCATCCTCACCAACCAGTCCGCCATCATGACTCACCTGAAGATACCCAACCCACTGTCTGCTCCTCCTCTCGTTGAATACAAGCATTGGAACGCAAGAGGGATTGGATGGAACATTGATGTGCCAGAAGATCTCACAGATGACGAAGATGCAATGGAGGAAGATGTGGATGGCTTGGACCACGCGTCCGACTGACTCTTGGGGCGTTAGCATCGATCTTCTCCCTTTTTGGTGTTGCAAGATGCCAAAGGGGGAGAAGTTTATCTATTAGGACTTCTCGGGGATTTGCAAGGGTGGAAGCACAAGCCTTTATTTCTCATACGGTCTTAACTTGTGCTTCTTGAACTTTTTAGTCGTGTTATTTGGAACTCTATCTTTTAGCATGTGGTAAGACGTGTGAAACCTTGTGATGTAATCAGTTTAGTCGTGTCTTACCTTATTTTTTATTTCAGCAAGTTATGCTATCTATTCCTCGTATGATGAACTTGCTAGGATTGTAAAAGATAGGGGGAGCTGTGATCCTAAATAGATGCGCACTTGTATTCAAACACAAGATTTAATAGTGCACATATTTAGGTGGAGCCCGTCTATTTTTTTGCAAATCATTTGTCCCGCTTGTGTTGTCATCTCTAACAAAAAAGGGGGAGATTGAAAGAGCATTTTCCGTCTCCTGAGTTTTGGATAGTAAAGAAAACACGAAAAGGATGTTTAACGGTGTGACTAAGTATTTCAGATACTACATAGCCTTAAAGAACAAAAAGGATGAAGATCAACAGGATTAAAGAGAGAGTTGGCCGGAAGTTTTTCTTGTCCTATCAGGCCGGAAGTTCCGGTGCTCTGACCGGAAGTTCTGGCCTACGGGACGGAATTTCCGGGCCTGCACCGGACATTTCTGTTTGGCCAGAAAACGGCTTAGTCATTTAGGATTTAAGCTCTGGCAAAGGCGGAACTTTGGCCGGATCTTTCCGGGCGACCGAAAGTTCCGTCCTAGACAAACGAGACAATTGGCTAAGTCAAAACTTGCCTGCACACAGGCAAAGCCAGAACTTTGTCCGGAGATTTAATCGGATCATTCCGGGAGACCGGAAGTTCCGGTCTACTCACCGGAAGTTCCGGTGCTGAATAGCAGAGAAATCTGCTAAGTCGGGAATTGCTCGCGCACGGGCAAAGCCGGAACTTTGGCCGGATCTTTGCGGGCGACCGGAAGTTACGGCCAGACGACCGGAAGTTCCGGTGCTGAACATGCCAGGTTTTTCTCTAAGTCTGGGATTGCCTGCGCCCTGACCAAGCCGGAAGTTCCACCGGAACTTTGGCCGGAACTTTCTGGGCGAACGGAAGTTCCGGCCTTAGTGACCGGAAGTTTCGGCCCGCGCGCAGTGAAAAACGGCTAGTTCTTGGAGGGGCTATAAATACCCCTCCACCTACCTCCAGCCATTCGAGCTCTTACACTCTCTCTCATCATAAATGTGCTGAAGCTCAAATCTTCAAGATCTCCCAACTCCTCCACCCAAACTCGTTGATCTTTGGAGGAGCGAAGGAGAAGGCCCCGATCTACTACTTCATCGAAGCGATTTGCATTTCTTCCCCATTCACTTGGGGATTTCATGGCTAGGGTTTCCAGTGGGAAAACCTAGTTCACCATTGTTGTAAACTTGGTGTTGCCTTGACCTTTTGTGGTCCTTGACCTTTTGTGGTCATCTTGAGAGCCCCCAATTAAGTTGTGGGTGAGTGCCTCAAGCGTTTGTAATGGATTCGATATCCGCCCTAAAAGGGGATCAATAGTGGAAGGTGAACTCGCAACCTTTGTGGTTGAGTTCATCGGAGAAGAAGGTGAGCCTTTGTGGCGGTGCGGCTAACCTGTTGTGGTAGCGCACACCTCTCCAACAAGACGAACACCCTTGGGTGGAACTCGGGATTACATCTTCGTCTCCGCGTGCTTCACTTGGTTCCTCTTATCCTTACTCACTTACTTGCTTGTCTTGTACTCTAGTTTATCTTGTTATTGCTTAGATTGTCATTTTGGTAAATTCACCATAGTTGCATATCTAGAGAATTTTCCTTTGGGTTGAGCCTAAATTTGAAAAGACCTAAAATTTGTAATAGCACCTATTCACCCCCCCTCTAGGTGCCGGATTCCCGTTCAGTAACACACTTAAGGGGTTTCGACAAGACAACCGGAAAGGAAAGAGATCACCGGAAACGTCCCGGGAAGGGTCCGATGGAGATCGGGCAGCGACGAAATAGTTTTCGGAGCTGGAATAAGTTATATATAATATGTTTGATATTACTTAGTGTAATTAATGTTTAAATATGATTTATATATTTATTTTCGAATTTATTTAGTCTGATTTCCCTAAATGGGCCTTCCGGTGGAAAGAAGGCCCATGGGGGAAATATCCCCAAGGGAATTCGGTGGGGGGCTGGATGGCCGGCCTAGGTGGGCCACGGGGCCCACCATGGGGCCGGCGCACCCAGCCATGCCGCACCAGGCATGTGGGAATTGTCCCACATTGGTTGGCTGGCAAGTTGGCTCCCTCCTGGGAGCCTATATAAGAAGGGGCACCCCTGGCCTTTTAATTTACCAATTAATTCTCTAATTCTCTCTCGATTTCGTGATTCCTTTTGTCGGAGTTGCGCCGAGTTGAGAGGGGATCTCTCCACCATAGTCTGCTGCTGCACTGCTGGTGTTCCGGTCCAAGTCTACCGCTGCTCGTCCTGGACTGGAGCTTCGGAGGCCGTCGTCTCCACCGTACGTGTGTGACATCCTGCGAGGTGTTGCGCTAGCGGTGCTGGAAGGTCTCGGCTTCGTCGGTCTTCATCGTCAGCGTTTGTGCGGGAACGTAATCCCGCTTTCGGTCTACAAGGGTATGTATTCCGATCTCTGTTTGTACTTCTATACCTACATAGTATAGATCTTGGCTAGTTTAGGGATATCGTTGCTAGATTTTTTTTTTCTGCACACGATCCCCTTCATTCCTGGGTTCGGGACCAAGACTACTCGTGCATCCACACTGGAATAATGGGAGCCCTCTACCCCAACTTGTCTACCTACTAGGTGAAGCCACTAGTTCGAGTTTTCCACTTGCGTGTGTGGAAAAATGAGTTGAGGAAATTAGGACTCGGGTCAGGAGAGTGTGACGCTCTAATCTTGATCCTAGCAACCCGCACTAGGGATCGCTGAGATGTCGGTCTGACCTACTTCTGTGGCTCATGGACATAGGCGAAGCTTGGGAAAGGTCGTGGCCAACCCTTCTACCTGCACTCCTCGGAAGAGTGCTAATGTCTGGCGCAAGGATTGGTTGGCGTGTGTGGACAGTTACACCCCATGCAGGGTAAATCTTTTCGAAAAGCCGTGTCCACGGTTATGGACAACTTGGTACCTTATTTCGGTGATCATAGACAACTGTAATCTAAGTATAAAACTTACCAACTAAGTGAGGATTGCTTCCTCGGGTTGAGCGAGGGGGTGATTTTGGTGGGTGGTACAACTCATGATGATCTGGTGGAGACTGAAGATGTGGATGAAGCTAGTATTTCACTCTCTTATCCCTTTTTAAAAGTCTACTGCTGCGATATTCTATCCTCCCTCGATTTAAAAATAAAGATGGGTTTATGCAAAGGACATTCATGAATACTTTCTGAACGAGCAGATATATAATAGGTTAGGTTAACTAAGTCTTGTTGAGTACCTCCTGTACTCAGCCTTGCGTAATTATTTGGACATGTGTGTTTTATGGACATCGACATCGACAAGTAGGTTGGGGTTCCCAGGCGGCAGCCTGGAATCTATGGACTAGGACGTCGCCGTTATGGTTTGGCCTCTTAGGCCTTTTGCTAGTTTTGCTATGTCTAATAGCATAATTTGCCTTCCAGTGTATTGGTGATTGATGGGTCAGTGACCTTATTTTCGTGATATTTGCTTCTTCGCTCGTTTAAGAGCTTAATATATTGCTTCTTGTGTTGTAGGATCTCTGTTGTGCTACCGATTTCAATTGTTGGCTTCCGAGATCTATGTTAGGCTTATCTCAGATTAAGGTCTCAGATTTGTCTAGCGTGGCTCTTGGGGGTGCTACGTCCAGGGACATCATCGCGTGCACCGTGATGGCGGAGAGAGTGGTTTCGACGAGGATCGCCCTCGGCCCACGCCGGAGCAACTTTGCTACCCACAGGTGCAGTCGGGTCGTTGCGCTGTTGACCACGGGCTGCAATTGGGCCGTGGTTACCTTCCGCAAACTCAGGGGGAGCCCCAGATACTTGCAAGGCCATGTTGCCACCTCGCAGCCCAAGACCATGTGGGCTAGGTCCACTTCCGCCGGGGAGCAGCGGATAGGAAGAATGGAGCATTTGGCCGGGTTTGGGACCAGGCCCGAAGCCACACCGAAGTCGTGCACAATGGCCACACACGCATGCAAATTGAGCCAAGTCGGTCAAACGAAGGGGACCACATCATCAGCGTACATCGAAGTGGGATGTCACAGCCCGTGAGAGTATCCCAACCTCTGCGGCTTTGTCAAACAAGTGTTGAAGGACCTCCATCACCGTGTCGGAAAAGAAGGGGGGAGAGGGGGCATACTAATAGATAATACAGTTTTATTAGAACAAACTATTAAAATATATGAGTGGGCACGATCAGCTTTAAACTGGAAGACTGTGAGAGGCTATGTTTTAAACCACCGTATGTGTATATATATATATATATATATATATATATATATATATATATATATATATATATATATAGGTAAAATGGTTTCTACCCTCAAAGGTAACTACCCACGTCTCATATACCAACTTACGGAAGTACTTTGTCATAATTTATCGGTTTGAGTATGTTCGTATACTATATCTAAAATACCCAAAAACAACTTTAATGAAAAAATTGCAAATGGCCTAATATTTTACACTATATACTCGAAATATCGTTATATATGCATATAAAAGAGAAGTATGCTAGAAAAAGTATCTATAGTACTGAAATAGCATTATATACTCCATACTACATGATACATACCTCATGTTATGATAGATACTCCACACATTGTGTGAAACACACGTGGGGTAGTTACCTTCGAGGGTAGTATGAATATGTCCTATATATATATATATATATATATATATATATATATATATATATAAAGAAAATACTGTGTATGTTGCAACATTGTGGAGGTGGTAATCGGTGCCGCACATGCTGCTTTGAGATATGTGCTTCAGGGCTGACAAAAATTTTCATCTTTTCATTTTGCTATTCTGGCACAGATTTCAAAGCAATGAACGGTGCCGATTGCAAACACCTTAGTTATGCAACATACAAAAACCTCGTACTATATATACATATATATATATATATAGGACATATTCATACTACACCCGGGTGTAACTACACCCACGTGTGTTTCACACGAGTATGGAGTATCTATCATACCGAGAGGTATGTAACATGTAGTATGAAGTATATAATGTTATTTTAGTACTAAAGATACTTCTTTTTAGGCAGTATGTAAAAAAATTCTTCATACTTCTCTTTTATATGCATATATGATGGTATTTTGAGTATATAGTGTAAAATATTAGCACAGTTGCAAATTTTTCATGAAACTTATTTTAGTGTATCTTAGATATAGTATATGAACATACTCGAACCGATAAAGTATGACAAATACTTCCATAAGGTGGCATATGAGACGTGAGGTGTAGTTAAATCCGGGAGTAGAAAGCATTTAACCTATATATATATATATATATATATATATATATATATATATATATATATATATATATATATATATATAGGACATATTCATACTACACCCGGGTGTAACTACACCCATGTGTGTTTCACGCGAGTATGGAGTATCTATCATACCGGGAGGTATGTAACATGTAGTATGGAGTATATAATGTTATTTTAGTACTAAAGATAGTTCTTTTTAGGCAGTATGTAAAAAAATTCTACATACTTCTCTTTTATATGCATATATATGCATATATGACGGTATTTTGAGTATATAGTGTAAAATATTAGGACAATTGCAATTTTTTGACAAAACTTATTTTAGGGTATCTTAGATATAGTATATGAACATACTCAAACCAATAAAGTATGACAAATACTTCCGTAAGGTGGTATACGAGACATGGTGTAGTTACACCCGGGAGTAGAAAGCATTTAACCTATATATGTAACTACACCCATGTGTGTTTCAAACACGTATGGAGTATCTATCATACCGGGAGGTATGTAACACGTAGTATGAAGTATATAATGCTATTTTAGTATTATAAATACTTATTTTTTGTAGTATGTAATTTTTTTGTACATACTTCTCTTTTATATGCATATATGACGATATTTCGAGTATATAGTGTAGAATATTAGTACAATTGTAATTTTTTCGTAAAACTTGTTTTGGCTATCTTAGATATAGTATATGAACATACTCAAACCAATAAAGTATGACAAATACTTCCGTCAGATGTAATACGAGATGTGGGTGTAGTTACACCCGGGAGTAGAAAGCATTTAACCTATATATATATATATATATATATATATATATATATATAGGAAAATGGTTCTGTACTCCTGAGCGTACATACTCCCACGTTCAATATACCACATATCTGAAGTATGTATACCTCTTTATCATTTTTAATATACTTCATTATACAATAGTAGATACCCCAAAGTGAATTATGTGAAAATTTTCATTTGAAACTATATATTTTGAATTATTTGCACATATACTGCCTTTTTTACACTTAAAATGGTATATTCAAATTATCAAGAACTCCGATGATATTTTTTCATACTTCTTTTTTTGAGGTATCTTAGAATAATTAATGAGGTATATAAAAAATTATAAAGAGGTATTATACCTATGTATGTGAGGTATATTGAATATGGGAGTATGTACACCTGGGAGTATATAATAGGAGTTCTATATATATATATATATATATATATATATATATATATATATATATATGCAACAAAATTTAGACAAACTGCTAAAAGTACTCTTAGTTTAGAAATCGTACGACATAAAATATTATGTTATTCATTGTGGAAGAGAATACATACTCCCTCGATGCATAAATAAGTGTTTCAACTCAAGATATCTGCATTTGACTTAGATATCTGCGGGCTACGATTTTTTTAAAATTGAAAGAAGCGTCTACAACTCACTCGAGTGCGGTGAGTGCTATGTCTCACTGAGCTTACGCCATTCTTTTTTATCAGGCTTCTTTTTCTTATCTTGTTGATTTCTTTTATTGTTTTGTTTTTGTACACAAAAAAGGCTTCGACTAAATCAGAACAAATAGGCCTAAAAATAAATGGGCCCAAATTTCTTTTGGAGTTGCGCATGCAACTGTCGCCAAAATCACTAAGTGGAGAAAAATTAAATTGCATGTATAACTAGGGAGTGAGTAAGTTGCTCATACAACTCGTACTCCCCGTCCCCAACATCTCAACGCACAAAAAATGTTTAATTGCATATGCAACTAACTATGATCTAAATTTGCACATCCTCGCCAAAAACAACTAGGGTTAAATCAATTATTATATGTACAACTCTGTATGAGTAAGTTTCACATGCAACTCGTCTAAACTTATGCATGCAACTTACTGTCCCCTACTAGTGCAACAACAAGATAAATCAGATATAGTGGGACGGGAGAGTTGTGCATGCAACTGTCGTCAAAACAATTAAGTGGGAGAATTCAATTACATGTGCAACTCTGTGTTAGTAAGTTGCACAACTCGTCTAAATTTACGTAAAATAAACAAAGCATGAAATTTGAAATAGAAAATATAGCACTGTTCTAAAAAAGGACAGGACGGACAAAAATATGGCTTAAAAAATGGCCAAACAAAACTGGACTAAAAAAAAGTCTAACCGGCCTCACACAACAAAAAAGAAGCAGATCGGACAAAATACGAATCTACACGTAAGCAGCAAATAAATAACGGATGATGTGGGTGAGACATAAGCTAAATCTTACTAGAGTGGTATTTAGCAAATTCGTTGAAAAAAGGGACAAATTTGGATTCCACTACCGGTCAGTTCATAGCCCATTGAATCGAAAGACCTAATCGACCATGCATGGGTTAGAGCATCTCTAACAGAGCACTTATAATACGAAATCTCAAACACGTTTTAAAGTTTGTGTTTTTCGCATTTTATCTTAAAAATACGCACGGCAAATAGCAGAATACTTAAAGTGAAACCGAATATTTCACGTAATATTCCATCGTCTTATCTTTCTATGCTCATGCGTGAAGTTGATAGCCCCGGAGAATCCCGACCACCTAGGCGAGCGGAGAAGGACGAGCTGCGGCGGCGAATGAAGGCGTGCGAGCTGCGGGGACGAGAGCGGCGGGCGGCGGAGCAGCCAACTAGCCAGCGAGCAGAGCTAGCTTGCAGCTAAGCGTGAGAGCAGCCAGCTAGCTAGCCAGGAAGCTAGCAAGCGTGCAGCTAGCCAGCCAAAGAGCATCCACCCCGCAGCGAGTCGTCGGCGGCGAGATGAGTCGCCGGACGGGACGGAGAGATGACCGCGGTTGCTCCTCAGCTGCTGCCTCAGTTTCGGCTGATTCTGGTGATACTCCGGCGGATTCCGACGGGTTTCGTGATCGAAGTTTACCGGCTCGTACTGAATATTCCTTCCAATTGTATCTCTAGTATATGGGGCCCTTCAGTTTGGAAAGCCGTAAAAACCACAGTTTCACGGACCGATTTGTCGGGCGCACTCAAAAAAGTTTAAACATCCACGAGTTTTAAGGACACTGCTATTTTTGTTTTTAAGATTTTCAAACCGTATTTAACAGTTATTGTACAGTTCCCCACGGCTTGAGACTCTCTGTTAGAGATACTCTTAGGGCATGTAGCTTTTTCTTAGCCATCCACGTCATTTAGCAAAGATAAAATGTACAATGCATTATCTTTTATTGACCTCCCTATCCATTAATGAGAATTAATTATACTTTCATAGAAAATTAAAAATTTAAAGAAAGACAAGTTGTACATGGTGAAATTAGTCTTCGCTTATTTCGTAAGAGATCATCACTTAACTAAGAGAAGACAACCTTCACTTTCTTCATTCTCTCTCCGCCACCTAGACAATTATCCTACGTGTCAACGCTAAGAGAAGACTGATGTCACCCCATTGTACATGCTCTTAGAGACGAGAGAGTCGACTTGACTTGCTTGTCACGGTTCCTACTTGGGCCCCCAGCTTGTTAAATACCCAGGCGCGTGAGCTTATATCCCTCTTCGTCCCGAGCGATCCTCTCGCCGTCGTCCACCGCCGCCCCGATCTTCCACGCCCGCCTAGGGTTTACGCCGGCGCCAACGCTCGTGTTTTTCGCCGTTGTATGATCTTTCCCCTCGCCAACCAAGACTGCCAGCACCCTACCCGATCTCGTCCCCATGTCGTCCAGGAGGCCCACGGGCTCCCGCGCCGGCGGCGCGGCCGCCGGTGGCGTAGGCCGGAAGAAGGTGGCTAGTGGCGCAGCGGGCATGAGACTTCGGGCGCTACGTGAGGAACTTGCTCGTCAGAAGGAGGAGGAGGAGGAGCGGAAGGCTCGTGAGGAGGAGATGAAGGCGCAAGCGGCGGAGAAGGCGAGGAGGGAGGAAGAGGAGAGGAAACCGACGGAGGAGGAGGAGAAGCAGAGGGAGGAGGAGAGGCAGCGGAGGAGGCGCGAGGAGAGGAAGAGGGAGGAGAACCTCCGTCTGGAGGCTGCACGGAGGCGGCTCGGTGTCACCGTCGTCGCCGAGGGTGGAGCAGCTGCAGCTGGCGACGGTGACCGGAAGCGGCCGGTTTATGACTCCAGGAGACCTAAATTTCAGCCCAAGCCTCGCGAGAACGTCCAGTCTGAAGTTGGCGCGGCAGGAATTCAGAGCTCGAAGCTGCAGTTTGAAGAGGAGAAGATCAATTCATCAGACCATGAAGGGGACGCCATCACCGTCGATAATGTTCTCATGCTGAGAGGGGGGTCAAGCACTGGATCATCCGAACAGGACAGAACAATCAATGATGATGATGATGATGATGATGATGATGATGATGATGATGATGATGATGATGATGATGATGATGATGATGATGATGATGCTTGGGAGAACAAGAGCCTGGATGAATTTGATGTCATGTCTGCTGGTAATTATCGCTTGCATGGAGGAGGAGAAATAGAGGAGAACCAAGTGATTTACTCTGCTCCGGTTGGTAATCCTGACAATATCAATATGGCTCATGAAATCGTGGAAGATATCTTCCTTGCTCAGGATGTAGCTTCAAGTAACGGATCTGGAGATGAAAGGGAGCTTCGCGCTCCAATATGTTGCATCCTTGGACACGTGGATGCTGGAAAGACAATGCTCCTTGATCGTGTCCGGGGTACCAAAGTGCAGGAAAAGGAGGCCGGAGGTATCACACAACAGATTGGTACCACCTACTTACCGATTGAAAACCTCAGGGACAGGACGACCTTAAAATCTGAAGTCACCATCAGAGTTCCTGGTCTGCTCGTTATTGACACCCCTGGTCACGCGTCCTTCAGTAAAATGCGTTCAAGGGGATTGAGTTTGTGTGACATTGATGTGGTCGTAGTTGATATTACACATGGGCTTGAGAAGCAGACAATTGAATCCCTTCATCTTTTGAAACACCGTAATGTGAGGTTCATTGTCGCCTTGAACAAGGTTGACCGCCTCTATGGGTGGAAAATTTGCCCCAATGCACCAATACAGGAGGCCCTCAAGAATCAATCTGATGATGTCCAAAGCGAATACAAATGGAGGTTAAATGAGGTATTTTCCGGAAGATTGCATTGATTTACATATATAGTTTTCATTGAAGTTTTCTGACAAATCAATTTCTGTAAGCAGGTCGTCACACAGTTTAAGGAAAATGGTTTCAATACTGCACCATATTTTGAAAATAAGAAGAAGAAGCTAGTGTTTAATATTGTCCCGGCCAGTGCCAAAAGGTGTGACAGCTATATATTGCATTGCTTATGTTTAGTTAAGTTTCAGTTTCTATGTTATGTGTAATTTTTGCCTTTGACGAGCTTGTACTGTTATATCCTCTAGTGGTGAAGGTGTTCCAGATCTTCTACGGTTACTGGTGCGATGGGTTCCCGAGATAATGTAAGAGAAGCTAACCTATGACAATTCAGTAGAGGTGTTTGTTCATTAAACTATAATTCCATCACTCTCTACTGAAGTTATCCATTAAATTACTACAGTGTTGCTAATGTGATATTCTTTCCATGTTTGTTCAGTGTACTGTATTAGAAGTCAATGGAGATAAAGATCTAGGAACTACTATTGACGTAGTACTGATTAATGGTGAGCTGCACCAAGGGGATCAAGTAATTATTTGCACCAAACAGGTACATCTTTCTCAAATTTCAGATCAGATGCCACCTTGAATGTCGCTTCAACCATTCATTTCAAACGTCACAACATTTTCATCTTTAGGCACTACGGGAAACACAGCTGAGCCCGACGGCCATTTCAACGCCGACGGGGGCCGTCGGCGTCACAACGTGTAACCGACGAAACGAAAAAACCGTCGGGGTCGTTTTGCCGTCGGCGTCCTAGTTGTAAGGCCGACGGCCACCGTCGGGCTCACAGTACCGTCGGCGTTTATCTAATCACATTGTAATCCCGACGGCATTACCGTCGGGCTCACTATACAGTTTTTCAATTTTTTTCAACAAATTAGATTACATTAAAAAAATATGAAAAAATACTAAAAAAAAGAAACCCTTTAGCATGAAGTCTTTTGACGTGTACTAGTTTTTAGAAAAATGATAAACTTGAGTTTTGGCAACTTTTTAAAATAAAACTTTACAAAAAATATCAATCATATACAAATATGCAATAGTTTTAATACATATGTGTGACCATTATCATGTCATAGTTTGTGATAAAGTGCTCATAATCAGCACATATGTGTGCCATGGTATTTAAAACAACGTCGCCGAAGCGATTTTCAAAATTCCTTTTAGAAATATCATTTTCCATTTTTTAAGTGTGAAAAATGACTTTTTTGTGAAGCAAGTACATATCCAAAATGACACCCACTTAATTTTCACAAAGAGTAGAACATATTTTATGGATAATATCAGAATATGAGGATTTTACTTACTTTCTATCTAAATTCGCCTCTTTAATTGACTTTATGTCAATTTTCCGGAAGTAATTCAAATTTGAACTACAACTGTGTGATAGTTTGCTCTGAAGTTCTTACAAAAATAATTTTAAGGTACACAAGTAGTGGTTACAACATAGAACCGTCAATAGTTTTGAAAAATTCGACCACTTTTGATAAATAGTCATGCCCTCCATTTTGACCGTTTTTTGAAAGAAATGGAAAAATATGAAAAGGTACTCAAAAAAAGAAACCCTTTGGCATGGAGTCCTTTTACGTGTACTAGTTAATAGGAAAAATGATAAACTTGATTTTTGGCAAACTTTTCAAAACAAAACTTCACAAAAATATCAAACATCTATAAACATGCATAGGAAACAAGACAAATGACCAATGTATGACCATTATCATGTCATAGTTTGTGATAAAGTGATCATATTCAGCACATATGTGTGTCATGGTATGGGAAACAACGTCACGAAGCGATTTTCAAAATTCTTTTTAGAAATATCATTTTCCATTTTTTAAGTGTGAAAAATGACTTTTTTTGTGAAGCAAGTACATAAAATATGGTCCAAAATGACACCCACTTAATTTTCACAAAGAGTAGAAAATATTTTATGGATAATATCTGAATATGAGGATTTTCCTTACTTTCTATCTAAATTCGCCTCTTTAATTAACTTTATGTCAATTTTCTGGAAGTAATTCAAATTTGAACTACAACTGTGTGATAGTTTGCTCTGAAGTTCTTACAAAAATAATTTTAAGGTACACAAGTAGTGGTTACAACATAAAACCGTCAATAGTTTTGAAAAATTCGACCACTTTTGATGAATAGCCATGCTCTCCATTTTGACCGTTTTTTGAAAGAAATGAAAAAATATGAAAAAGTACTCAAAAAAGAAACCCTTTGGCATGGAGTCCTTTTACGTATACTAGTTAATAGGAAAAATGATAAACTTGATTTTGGCAAACTTTTCAAAACGAAACTTCACAAAAATGTCAAACATCTATAAACATGCATAGGTTTCAAGACAAATGACCAGTGTATGATCATTATCATGTCATAGTTTGTGATAAAGTGACCATATTCAGAACATATGTGTGTCATGGTATGGGAAACAACGTCACCGAAGCGATTTTCAAAATTCTTTTTAGAAATATCATTTTCCATTTTTTAAGTGTGAAAAGTGACTTTGTTTGTGAAGCAAGTACATAAAATATGGTCCAAAATGACACCCACTTAATTTTCACAAAGAGTAGAACATATTTTATGGATATTATCTGAATATGAGGATTTTCCTTACTTTCTATCTAAATTCGCCTCTTTAATTGACTTTATGTCAATTTTCCGGAAGTAATTCAAATTTGAACTACAACTGTGTGATAGTTTGCTCTGAAGTTCTTACAAAAATAATTTTAAGGTACACAAGTAGTGGTTACAACATAAAACCGTCAATAGTTTTGAAAAATTCGACCACTTTTGATGAATAGCCATGCTCTCCATTTTGACCGTTTTTTGAAAGAAATGAAAAAATATGAAAAAGTACTCAAAAAAAGAAACCCTTTGGCATGGAGTCCTTTTACGTGTACTAGTTAATAGGAAAAATGATAAACTTGATTTTTGACAAACTTTTCAAAACGAAACTTCACAAAAATGTCAAACATCTTTAAACATGCATAGGTTTCAAGACAAATGACCAATGTATGACCATTATCATGTCATAGTTTGTGATAAAGTGACCATATTCAGCACATATGTGTGTCATGGTATGGGAAACAACGTCACCGAAGCGATTTTCAAAATTCTATTTAGAAATATCATTTTCTATTTTTTAAGTGTCATAAATGACTTTTTTTGTGAAGCAAGTACATAAAATATGGTGCAAAATGACACCCATTTAATTTTCACAAAGAGTAGAACATATTTTATGGATAATAACTTAATATGAGGATTTTCCTTACTTTCTATCTAAATTCGCCTCTTTAATTTACTTTATGCTGATTTATGTTGCTTTTTTTTGTTTTAAAAGACATCATTCATTATGAAAATGATGACATGAATGTCATATTTGGATTCCTCTCATTTTTATGATCGACATAGACATTTTATTTATTAAATTCTGATATATCAATATGAAGATATGAATTATTTCTTATTAAATGGAAAAGACAAGACAAAAATAAAATAATTCATTATTATTATTATTATTATTCAAGTATTATTAAACATAGTTATTTTGTTCATTCAAATCTTATTTTTGAAATTTTAAAGATTAAAAAGTATAATATCTCAGATGAGGGTTAATATGATTGCTATCATACTAATAGCAACAAGGTCTGACATCTCAACTGGAATCTCATTTGAATAGAACTCAATAGTTAAGCGTGCTTGACCTGGAGCACTCTAAAGATGGGTGACCGTCTGGGAAGTTTGACTGAGTGTGAATAGTTTGAGCTAAGATTATGATTAAGTGTGTGATATGAGATTAAATATATGACTAAATTAGAGTTAAAATAATAATTAAAAAAGTTGAAAAAAAATAATTTTTAAAAAAAATGGCAGAGCCATTTATGAGCCCGACGGTATTGCTGTCGGCGTTCTAGTTGTAAGCCCGACGGTTATACCCTCGGGCTCACTACTAGCCCGACGGCATTTGCGAGCCCGACGGCCACAGCATGAGCCCGATGGATCACAGCCCGACGGCCTTAGGCCGACGGTGGCCGTCGGGCTCACTTAGGCCGAGGGTTTCTGTGATGAGCCCGACGGCAAATGCCGTCGGGCTGGGCTGTTACTCCTGTAGTGAGGGTCCTGTCACAACCATCATTAGATATTTGTTGACCCCTCATCCAATGAAATAACTCAAATCTAAGGTGAGACTGAGCCCACAGCTATTTTCTTTTGTGCATCCATATTTTTCTTGTTAATGTTTTTGCATGACAATATGTAGGCAGATTTGCTCAATGCTTTGAACTTTTTAGCTTGAATGGAAGGATTTGGTATTTATGGAAGATTGTGATTTGCTAGGGAAGTGTGTTCAATTGTTAACGAGTATAACATTTAGAACTCTGCTCCCCTCCATGTATAGTTGTATGTTAAATTTATGTCCAAACACGCATCTAGATGCAGAAACAACTTAGTGTATTGGTAACGTCTACGGGACTAAAGGAAAATGTAGATTGTTGCTACTAGACATCTAGGAATAAGGATTCAGATACAAATCTGCTTGAACATGAAAAGCGCCAACGGTAACAGATTCACATGTTTTTTATCAGATGTATTTGATTGTTAGAACAATATGCGAACTGTAAAATATAAAATAGTGCTTTTCTTCTGTCTTTGGCATATCTTTTGAAGATTTGATTTGATGTTTTTGTCTGGTAATAGAAATAATATATATTCTTATAAACTCAAAGAAGCCTATTCAATTGCTTGTCAGTGTCTTGTTTTTTTATTCATTTTCTCATCAATAGTGTTCATAGTGTACTATATAGAAAAGTGCTTGGTTCCATAGCATTTTTTTCAGAGATTGGCTTCCATGTTCAGTTGTCTGAAACCCTTTGATGTCCATCCTTCATGTAAGTGTGTATGCACATAATGAATGTGGATTTGTTTGTAAATGTTTACGACCAATTCATTCAGCTAGTTTAAGTGCCTCTTTGGTTCAGAGCAATCTATCATATCATCTACTTTGCATACAAGTCTGAGTCCATCGTAGTAGATGTTTTCCTTGTTTCAGTGAAAACTATGGCAGCATAATGATTCAGAAAATTTACTGTGTTAATTGGGTGGTGCAACCAAACAACTTTTATTAGACATCGTTGTGTATTTGTTGCTCATCAGTGGTGCCTTTAATATGCTTCTTTTTAGAAATCCAGGAGTAGTTTGCAGCTGCACCTTTTTTGTAGTGGTTGAATATTCGGTGCTATGCTGGTGAGACCATAAATTTTACATTTCATGTGAGGCATAGCTTGTCCAGACCTCTGTCTTGGACCATGAACAATTGCACTACTATTCCCTTAGGCTGAATTTGGATTGAACTTACTAAGTCGTGCTTGCTGCCATATTTAACATAGTTCTTAAAGTTATTGAAGCTTGTGTACTCTGTCCATTGTAGGTGTTGAATTTTGATTGGGATGTGGCAACTCAATGTTAAAAAGCTTTAAGACCATGTTCATAATATTTTGTTGGCACCTAATGTATCATTATTTGTGCTCCTTTCCAGGGCGTATATAAGCATCACAAGGAGCTTAGAGCTGCACAGGGGGTAAAAATTGTTGCACCGGTGAGTTTCATTTCCATTTTTATGTCTTCTCAAATCCAGTATCAAACAAATCATTGCTTATTTTTGTCTCTTTAGGGAATTCAACATGCAATTGCTGGCACTTCTCTCATTGTAGTCAAGTCCGGAGATGATTTGCGACAATCTAAAGCAGCTGTAATGCAAGAGATGAATATAGCCATAAGCATAATGGATGAGAAAGAAAACGGGACGACAGCGCAGATGAAGTAAGTAGGGTCAAGACTTGCAAGGAGGGTCTCTACGTGCAAGCTTCTACTATTGGAACCCTGGAAGCTATCATTGAGCACTTGAAGAGCAGTGGTGTGGACATTCCTGTCAGTGACTGGAACTTAGGCCTTGTCCACAAACATGATGTCATGAAAGCAACTGCCATGCTGAACCGGAAAGAAGAGTATGCAGCCATCCTTGCCTTTGACGTCAAAGTGATGCCCGAGGCTAGTGTCTTTGCAGCTGAATCAGGATTGAGGATTTTTATGGCTGATACAGTATATAAGTTGGTAGACAGCTATTCTGAGCACATTAACAAAATGAAGGAGGCCAAGAAAATGCAATGTGCAGGGGAGGCAGTTTTCCCATGCACCCTGAAGATATTGCCAAACCGTGTCTACCATAACAAGGATCCAATTTTTTGTGACGTCGAAGTTCTGGAAGGTGTCGTGAAGGTACCTTCTTTTAGGCATCATTTGTCAATTGTAGTAGATATACTGTGATTTTATCTTGTTACTTACTAGTATGTTACCTATTGATTTCTTGATTGCATATTAGGTTGGAACCCCGATTTGTGTCTCTGTTCTGAGTAAGGATAGAAGTGAAAACATAGTTCACGGCCTAGGAAGGATCTCCTCTATGAAAACATCCAATGGCAATCTGATTTTGTCAGCTAGGAATGGAGTGGTGTCCATAAAGGTATGAGTTAGTGAATCCGCAATAGATGATTGTACTTATGCAATTGCAAATTTGATGTTCAAAAATGTAATAAATGTCATCATCTGGACCAGATAATCAGTGACAACGCTCAGGAGAAATCCCGATCTTATGCACGCTATTTTGATGCTAGTAATGAGTTGCTGAGCCAAATTTTGAGGAAATCCATTGATGTTCTCAAAGAGTACTATCGGGTAAATACACTCATAATGCTGAAACATGGAGCAATTTCCAGCCTTATTCATATGATATTCTAACATCTCTGGAGGGTCTTGTTACAGGATGAAATGAGTGATGAAAATTGGCAGCTTATCCGCAGGCTAAAAAACAATTCAAGATAGCCTGAAGCGTTGGGATATTTATTTTTACCATGTTTCCTTATCTCCCTTTCTCCCGTTTTTTTGTTTTCCAAAGACTTGAACACATATTTACCTATATTTGTAATCATGCTCATAATGATGAAAACTTCGAGACATGTGGACTGGTACCTTTGCTGTTAATTGTGCTATTGATGAAGATCTCTTTCATGTGCTGGTCTTAATCGACTAGTAGAAAACATCAGGCCTATCCTCCAGATGGAACCAATTATCTGCATAACAGTTCACCAGCCGGGTTGCATCTATGATGCAGCTTCACTGCTTCTTTCACTGCTTCTGCATGAGTATAAGCTTCACAAGAATCAGATCGAGGCCTTGATCGATGATCTAACTTGTCTATGGCAAACTCTTTCATTGCAGTGCAATATCCATACCTGACCAATTAGTTTATCTGTCAGATTAGCGGATGCTATCTTCGTGCTGTATGTAGTCATGCACATGGATTTGACGTCCTGATGTTGTGGCACCAGAAATTTAAAATCTGTAGATCCGAACATAGATGAAAGCGTTAAACTGCACCTTGAATGATTTTTTTCAAAAACTTAGGAGCAAACAATCTCACACTTGCAATTCCAATTTGAACTCCTTCAGAAAAATTAACATAAAGTCATTTAAATAGGGGAAATTATGTACAAAGCGAGAATATTCCTGATATTTGCGTATTACACATTAATTCTGACCTACTTTGTGTGAATATTAGATGGGTTCCACTTGGCAACATATTTTTTGTACTTGCTTCACACAAAACTCTATTTTCACAATCGAAAAATTATTTTTCTGTAAGAAAAATGAAAACTTTCTTCGGCAACATTTTTCATAGTTCGAACATGCATGTTTGGATCCAATATGAGCACATTTGAACAAACTATGTCATGATTGTGACCATAACCTTCGTCATTTTTGCTCGAAAGACATCACTTTTCAAATGAAATAGGAGTAGCTCATTTGTGAGAATACTTTTCCCAAATAGTTTCCTAATTCCAAGTTTCTTATTTTTTATGGATACTGGGAGACATATAATGACACAACACGAATGATTTACATTTTTCAGTTTTTTGTTTTTGAATTTCGTACGACGATTTCAAAATAAGATCAAAATGGCAGACATTACCGTTCGTATCTAGGGACTACATATTATGAAACTCCTAGTGTATATATGATGAAATAGTTACTTGTCTATCAAAAAAAGATTTTAACAATAATTATGAGCCGACTATGAAGCGGATATAGTTCAAATTTGACCCATTTCACGAGAGGTGGATGGAAATCTTTACACATTCAAGAATTTGATTATTTTTACATACAATACGGTCTAATATTTTATACAAAAATCTGTGGTAAAAGTTAGCAACACATTTTGGTAGGTGCTACTCAAAAAAATGAAAAATGACTTTTTTCTGCAAAGAAAATAAAAAAATTCTTCGGCAACATTGTTCATGGTTGCAATATGCATGTTTGTGTCCAATATGGGCACACAACATATGTCATGATTATAGCCATAACATTCGTCGTATGTCCTGAAAGCCATCAATGTTAGTACGATATAGCTCATTTATGAGAACACTTTTCCAAGATAGTTTTTGAATTCTAAGTTTATATTTTTTTATGGATACTAGGAGACATATAATGTCACAAAGTTAAGGATTTTCATTTTTTATTTGTTTTGTATTTCTTTCGGTGATTTGAAAATACGGTCAAAACGGCGGACACGACCGTTCGTACCTAGGGGTTGCATATTATGAAACTCCTAGTGTATCCATGATAAAATATCTACTTGTATGAAAAAAAAGGATTTTTAACAAAAATCATGAGCAGACTGAAGTGGGTTGTCCCCATCAATACTCATGGTTGCTAGCCTAGGGTAAGAGTTATGAGGTAGAGAACGTGTAGTGTTGGTAGATTAATCGGCTAACAAGCGGGATTTACCTAGGTTCGGTGCCCTCGAGTGAGGTAACACCATTACGTCCTGTTTGTCTGTTATTGATTGTGAATATGCGGCGAGTACAGGGTTCTAGCAAGATGTGGATCTTGCTAGGGTTTGGTGATTCTGATCGGTGTGTCCTTGATCGGCCACCCTCTTGTCCTTTATATAGTGGTAGAGGTTTTGGGTCGTAACCGATTAGGACAACATTTATGGAAAGTACTACCGACTATGCTATCTATGGTAGAAATCTTCGATTTGGGCTTCGCTTGTTGGGCTTCTTCAGCCTACTGACAATTGAGCTTTAGTCATTACGTGCATCAGGTACCCACACGAGGGGATACCCGTTTGGTATAACCTCGTCATTAGCCCCTGAGTGCTTGGCTAATTCAGAGAATCAGTCATGGACTCGCTACATAGTGCACGTCTCATGTTTTATGCTTTTGATATGATATTTTTGCTTTTCTGACTATCAATTATGCCGAAAGATTTCAACTGAGTAGGCCTGGAATTATTCGATGAGTCGAAACCAGTTAACTGCACTTGGGCAAAACCTTACTAGCTTTCAATCAGGTTTCGATTCCTTGGGCTCGAGCCTGGAACATACTGGATAGACTCATCTCAGGCCAGTCGATGGACTTAATGATATTGTTCTGCAGTTTCAATGTGCTACACAACGTGTCCGCCGGGGTTTCCATCGCATCTGTTGATACAGAAATATCTAGGATTAAAACACTGCTGGAGTGATCCTCGGCCCACTCGATTGATCGATGGGTCTTACCTTAGTATTTTTCGTATACAACATCCGAGGTATCATCGACTGATTTTCACTCGGGAATTCTTATGTTCTTAATGCTTTTGATTCTATCGGGTGCACGAAAGTGCTCCCGATGGGAGTAGCCCCGAGATTGTGTTTTATTGCTTGCAGTAGAGGATAATCTCAATTTGCGTTTTGTCAGTCGAGTACTTTTTGTTTTCTCCCGATAGGAGTTTCCCACTCAATTATATTTATGCATTTGCTTTATAATTATTCTTTCGAGTTGCAAGCAGCTTTCCTATTTGTCCGTCGTAGTGTGACGCCCTTTGTTTTTTGTGTTTTTTGCCTGTCAGACGAATGATGTCATTCATGACATCCCTGACGTGCGAATAGCACTTTGATGGGATGTGGCGTAATGGGTCCCACCTTTTGACCGTTGTGGACGACGGTTCAGTTCTGATTTGACCTGACATGGCGGGATTGTCGTAGACGTGATGATGATTTCCTCGTTCTGTGCGCGTAGTGGGCTATGTGGGCCATGACGAGCGCCCTCCGATTACGTCACGCGTTGTGGTAATTTTTTTCTGGACGGCTGGGATGACTGGTTGTCCTCACCGTAAATACGAGATCTTCCGCTGCGTTTAATTTTACTTTGCCATTTATGCTTCATCGTCTTCCTCGCGCTCATCTTTGCATCTCTGCTCGTCCTTGCACCTGTTTTGTCCCCGGCGTCCCAGAACAATATCTCCTCTTCCACTGGTCTAACCTCTTTCGTCACCACTCAGTCGAAGAAGGATAAACCTATCTCCGGTGATTCCGACGTCATCCCTGCTGCTGTGGCGAAGAAGGTCACCGGGGATTTGGTAAAATCTATTGTTACGGAAGAGAAGCTGACAGATTTCCGTCATGCGGGGATTCCGTCCCTAGTAGAGGTTGTTGCCGCTCGGGCTCCTATGCACAAAGAGGTACTTCCACTGCCTCTTCCTGGAGAGCGAGTTTGTTTTGCAGATATTCTTCTCTGAGGATTTGGCTTTCCTTTGCATGATTTCCTTCGAGGCCTTTTGTTCTTTTACGGGATTCAGATGCGTGACCTCGACCGTCATGGCGTTTTGCATATCGCCTGTTTTATGGTTTTGTGCGAGTGCTTTCTTGGTGTTCACCCCAGCTGGGCTCTCTGGAAGTGTATTTTCAAAGTGCGTCTGCTCCACTGTGATGGCCGCCCTTTTTCGACTGATGGTTTCTGCATTGAAGTGCGCGACGGTTGTCGGTATTTTGATTTGACGCCGGCAGAACCTACTCAAAAATGGAGGAAAAAGTGGTTTTATGTTCCAGTTGCCCAAAGTATGCTACCTGCTTTTTTGACTGCGCCCCCTGTAGAATTAGCGTCTTGGGAGCATAGCTTGTCGACTGAGGAAGAGGAGGAAGCCTCCTCTCTTATGCTTAGAATCCAAGAACTGCGAAAATCCGTCCCAGGGATCCAATTAGTCAGCACTTATGTGAAGCGTCGAGTTTGGCCCTTGCGACAACGGGTGCATTCTTTATGGCGATATGAGGGTTTGTCTTGATGCCACTCGTATGAGTGAAGTTGAGCTGGTAGATTGTGTATTTCATGGATACATTACCGGCATCTCTCCTACCGATAGTGCATCTTTCGACTTCTCTGTAGTCCCTTACGGCCTTCGGACTCCTATTCCCAAGGTACTTTTGAACTTTTCTTGCGGATCCTTGTTTACTGGCCACAAGTATCTTTTTTGTGTATTTGTGTTCCTGACTGACTTGTTTTTATTTTGCTGCGCTCAGGGATTATCAATTGTTACTTCCTTGCCGCCTCTTCCTGAACATGGTATGCCCGAGAGGCAATAATAAAGTGGTTATTATCTTATTCCATGTTTATAATAAATGTTTATTTCTCATGCTAGAATTGTGTTAATTGGAAACGTTAATACTTGTGTGACTAATGAACAAATAAGAGTTCCTAGTAACGCCTCTCGTTTAACTAGCTCGTTGATTAACTGATGATTAAGGTTTCCTGATCATGAACATTGGATGTTGTTAATAACGCGATCACGTCATTAGGAGAATGATGTGATGAACACACACCAAAATTAAGTATAGCAATGCGATCAAGTCATTAAGTTTACATTGTTGTACTAAGCATACCAAGTAATCCTAATCCTTAAACCATGAGATCATGTCAATCACTAACACCGGAAGAATGCTTTCATAACATCAAACGTCACACCGTTACAGGGTGACTATAAAGGTGGCGTTAGGTATTCCGAAAGTATTAGTTGAGGCTCATGCATCAAGAAGTGGGATTTTTCCATCCAGATGACGGAGAGATATACTCTGGTCCCTCTCGGTGATATCACATCGACACCGCTTGTAAGCACGTGACTAGGTCACAAGGATGTCATATCACATAACGAGTAAAGAGTACTTGTCGGGAACGAGATCGAACTAGGTATAGATGATACCAATGATCGGATCTAGGACAAGTAAAATATCGAGAGACAAAAGGAATTGGTTATGACGTTTTTGGTTCACACGATCACAAGATTCATCGTCGAATATGTAGGAGTCATTACGGATCTCCAGATCATGTTGTTGACTATTGATCGGAGAGGTGTCTCGATCATGTCTACATTATTGACGAACCATAGGGTGACACACTTAAGGTTTGTCGACGCTTTTGGGTAGACACGGAATTTCGGAGAAAAGTTTGGATAGCACCGAAATTGTTTCAGGTAATATTGAAATAGTTCAAGGAGTTAATTATCAACGGTTGCCAATGGTTGTTAATAGAATTAACAAATGAACCAAGAATTAAAAAATATTAAAAAGAAATGAAATTGTTTTATTTAATAAAGAAAACCCCTTGGAATTTTGAGTGGGAATTGATGAGAGAATGAGTGGGTTGAGTGGAGACTCCACTCAAATGATGAGGGGAGAGGTGGGGGCACTCCAGATTCATGGCTCCCTAACCCTCCTATTATAAAGAGGGGTGTAAGCTCCCTCTCTCCCACACACTTGCCTCTCTCTCCCTCCTCCCGCTGCTCCACCTTCCAGCCATCCGCTTGGCGAAGCCATGGCCGATTAGTTTCTCCACCACTGCACGCCGTCGTGTTGCTGGAGTTTCCGGTGGTTCTACTACTTCTGCTGCCCCGCTGGATCGAGGGAACGGAGGTCGTCATCAAGCCGTACGTGTGACCGAGTACGGAGGCTCGGCCCATTGCAGCGCACATCTTCGTGATCTTGAGATCGGCGAGTGAACGACTACATGATCCATGAGAATTATTCTTGAAACGCTTACGATCTTCGAGGGTTAGTTCTCTTGGAATTTGTTCCACTCGTTACGAGCATCTCCTAGACTAGATCTTGGCTTGTTGGTTTGTTCACACCGTAGGAAAAAATTTGTTTTATATGCTACGAACCCATCACATCTATGGAGGCGACTCCTGTCGATGAGGTTGGCACAGTCGCGACCTCCCATCCCTTGGGCAGTGATGTTGCATCTGAGGTGGAGGCTACTGAAGAGGCTCCTTTCTGCTCGACAGTAGTTGACCCTGCGACTAAGCCTTCGGTCAAGCGTCGTCGTCTGGCCGGACCGGCGATGCTTGTCCTATTATTGTTGGCCAGTCGCTGGCGGTCACGGCTTCATCCGCTGACGATGACCGGGAGAAGTAAGTTTTTGAACTGACTTTACTTTATGCGTTTTTACCGTTCTTTGTTTTGATTCTTCAAACAGTTTCTTTGTCAGGCAAGATCATCCCTCTCCTCCTGCTAGTGTCGTTAGGCCGCCGCCCTCCGCCTCTTCGTCTTGGGTTGATCATGTAAGCTTCTTGCTTTTTGTTTCGCTTGTCTTTCTTGTATTACTGCTTTCCTTTGACTCAACTATATGTCGTCTGCTCCTTTTGTAGCCTTCTGTGAGCGGCTTTGTCGTTGTCGGCCAGGCCTTTGTTCAAGCTGAGGAGGAGCGAGTCCGCCTGCTTTCTGATTTAGAGAGAATCAGTCGTAAGACTCTCTCTTGTCGCCTGGTATGCTGAACATTTGTATCAACTTCCTGTGTTATGTTCATTGTAGAGGAAAAAGCTTCTCTTGAAGATCGGATGGCCCTGCTGGAAAAGCAACTTTATGGTCAGCAAGTACGTACTCGCGAAGCATCGGACAGCGCCCGGCCTTCATTGGATGTGTCTATCCAGACATTGGTGTCGTCTTTGCCGAGGCCTTGCCTGGGGCTGTTGTGCCATCGACTGTGGAGGAGTTTGCCAAGGTGTTGGGTCCTGACTCGACGACCATTAACACGTGGGCACGCGACTTGACAGTCTCTGGCTCAGAAGTTACTTTGAAGCTACTGCTAGCGAATGGCGTCGAAGCTAACTATGAAGTTGCTTTGTGGGATTACCCGAAGAAGCCAAACGGGAAACCTTTGTCTCTCCGGGGAGTTTCTGATGCCGCCGCCTGCCTCGCAAAGGCTAGTATTTGCACTGGAGAATGTCGCCAGGCTGCCATAGCTGCTGAGCGCCAATCTCGTGATGGCAAGGCTAAGATAGCACTTCGCGGGTAACTGCTTCTTTTGTAATTTACGCGGAATTCTGTCATAAGACGATATTTTTTGGATATAAGTTTTTTATAATTGTTCTCTGCTTCATGTGCTTTTTGAATGAGATTTGCTATCCTTCTTGGCTTCAGTAGGACCCAACCCTCGATCCTACCGAGTGGGTTTGTATGATTTTGCACTCTCAGCGAGACTCCGCCCCGAGTATATCGGGCGGCTTTATGTGAATGTGTAATCTCAACAAGACCCAACCCCCGAGTCTATCGAGTGGGTTTATATGAATGTGAATTCTCAACAAGACTCAGCCCCCGAGTCTATCCAGTGGGTTTATATGAATGTGTAATCTCAACAAGACCCAACCCCCTAGTCTATCGAGTGGGTTTATATGAATGTGTAATCTCAACAAGACCCAGCCCCCGAGTCTATCGAGTGGGTTTATATGAATGTGTAATGTCAACAAGACCCAGCCCCCGAGTCTATCGAGTGGGTTTATATGAATGTGTAATCTCAACAAGACCCAGCCCCTGAGTCTATCGAGTGGGTTTATATGAATGTGTAATCTCAACAAGACCCAGCCCCCGAGTCTCTCGAGTGGGTTTATATGAATGTGTAATCTCAATAAGACCCAACCCCCGAGTCCATAGAGTGGGTTTATATGATCGTGACATAAGATGTAGAATAATCAGGTATGTGATAAATCTCTTTTATCGCAGATATATGTCCAGTAGACCGCCTCATTAAAAACATTCCAGCTCCCTTAAGTACCCTGGTAAGGAAAAGAGCGCGTCTACCGGTCTCACTGATTTGTTGAGAGACCTATGCGTAAAACAACACATGTGTGCTACGTTCCATGGGTTGTGTGATAATTCTCCTGTCTGTGCGTGCTTCAGTCGATAGGCGCCTCCTTCGATAACTTCAGTAACGATGAATGGGCCCTCCCACGGTGACGCAAGCTTGTGGACTTCTGTTTTAATCGCAGCACCAAGTCGCCCACCATGAATGCCCTGGGTCAGAGACGTTGACTGTGATAATTCCTCAGGCCTTGCTCGTAGACAGTTGTGCAAGCTAAAGCCGTGTCTCGTGCTTCGTCGAGTACATCCAAAACGTTTTCTTGTGATACATTTGCTTCTTCTTCTTCGTATGCTTCTACTCTTGGCGCATTGAATTTGATCTCGGATGGCAATACTGCCTCTGCTCCATAAACCATAAAAAATGGAGTGAATTGAGTCGAAGAGTTTGGAGTTGTACGGAGACTCCAAAGTACTGCTGATAGTTCTTCGACCCAGGCGCCTGCAGCTCTCTTGAGTGGAGCTAGCAGCCTTTTCTTGATACCTACACATACGAGGCCATTTGCATTTTCGACTTGTCCATTTGACTGCGGGTGGGCTACCGATGCGTAGTTGAGCGTAATATCCCACTCTTTGCAAAAAGTTTGGAACTCTTCTGCTGTGAAGTTTGTGCATTTATCTGTGATGTTGTTGTTTGGAACACCAAAACGATAGACTATGGATTTTATGAACTTGACTGTTGTTGTTGCTATTGAGCTTGTGATCGGGATCGCTTCGATCCATTTTGTGAATATGTCGACTGCTACCAGTAGGTGTGTATGCCCTCCAGGCGACGAATTTTTTAGTGGTCCCACCATGTCGAGCCCCCATTGGGTGAATGGCCATGTTAATGGTATGGTTTTGAGTGTTGATGCTGTCGCGTGGGGTTTGGTTGCAAATTTCTGGCACCCGATGCATCTTTTGACGATATCTTCTGCGTCTTTGAGTGCGATGGGCCAATAGAACCCTGCTCTGAAGGCCTTCGCTACCAGTGATCGACTGCCGGTGTGATGCCCACAAGTTCCTGCATGAATGTCACGAAGTATAGTTTTGCCGTCTTTGAATTCAACGCACCTTTGAAAAACGCCTGAGGGGCTTCGTTTATAGAGTTCACCGTTGATAATGGTGTATGCTTTGGCACGTCGGGTTATTCTCCTAGATTCTGTTGTGTCATCTGTTAGTTCTTCCCGTAGCATGAAAGCTAGAATTGGCTCGGTCCAGGCCGGAGCCACGCGATCACCCTGACATAAAAGGACTTCGACTAGCGGGTTCATTGTGTTAGGCGTATTACCTGTTGTAGCTTCCTTTGAGCTTGCTGTTGGTCGCTTCTTATGGATGGATCTGTGTGTGATGCGCTCTAGAAAGACGTCTGGCGGGACTTGTGCCTTAGTCGACCCAATGTTAGCTAGTATATCTGCTTCTTCATTGCTTTCTCGCCCGATGTGCCGCAATTCGCATCCGTCGAAATCTCCTTCTAATGTGTTATATAAGTCACGATATGCGATCATGTTATCTACTAATGCGTTGCAAGCCTTCATTGTCTGTTGTACCACCAGATTTGAGTCGCCGAATATCATCAGTCGAGTGCATCCCAATGCCTTGGCCATCCGTATGTCGTGTATTAAACCTTCATATTCGGCCACGTTATTGGATGGTGTTGGGAAGTCCATTTGGAGTACGTACTTCAGTTCGTCCCCTTTTGGGGATATGAGTACTACTCTTGCTCCTGCCCCTTCATTTTTCTTGGATCCATCGAAGTACATTGTCCATGAATTGGATATGTCCGGTACCCCCGGCAACTGGGATTTGATCCACTCGGTGGTGAAATCAGGTAACACTTGAGTTTTGATAGCTTTTGGGTGATCATATGTGATCCCGAGCGGCCCCATCTCAATGAGTCGCTTTGCGACTCGTCCTGTTGCATCTGGATTGGTGAGTATGTCTCTGATTGCCGATTTGCTGATCACCGTTATTGGGTGCTCTGTGAAGTAGTTTTATATTATTCTTGTTATTATGAACACTGCATAAGCTAGTTTCTGAAAATGTGGATATCTTTGCTTTGATAGGGATAACACCTCGCTGATGTAGTAGACTGGTCTTTACATGCTTTCAGCTTTCCCTCTTCCATGCGCTCGACTACAAGCACTGTGCTGACCACCCTGTTTGTTGCCGCCACATAGAGGTATAGCGGCTCCTTTTCTTTCGGTGCAGCTAGAACGGGGGGTTAGTGAGTGTTCGCTTGAGGTCGATGAAAGTTGCTTCTGCTTCTTCTGTCCATTCAAATTTATCTGCTTTCTTGATTAATCGATAAAGTGGTAGTGCATGCTTGCCTAACTTGCTAATGAACCGACTGAGGGCTGCCACTCTTCCTGTCAATTGTTGTACCTCGTAAAGCTTTGTAGGTCTTTGCATAGTTAGTATAGCTTGTATCTTTTATGGATTTGCTTCGATTCCTCTGGACGATACCAGGTAGCCCAACAATTCTCCAGCTGGTACTCTGAAGGTACATTTTTCTGAATTCAATTTTATGTTGTAACTTCTGAGGATGTCGAATGTCTCTTTTATCTCTGATAACAATGTGTCCTCTTTCTTCGACTTGATCACTATGTCATCGATGTAAACTTCTACATTTTTCCCAATCTATGTTTTTAGACAATTCTGCATCATGCGCTGATAGGTGGCTCCTGCGTTTTTGAGGCCGAAAGGCATTGTGGTGTAGCAATATACTCCGAGTGGAGTTCTGAAAGCTGTCTTTTCTTGATCCTATGCTTTCACCCTTATCTGGTAATATCCAGAATATGCGTCGAGGAATGATGTAACAGCCTGTTTGTAACTTTCCAAAAATATGTGCTTGCTTGTGCAATGAATTAGTTAATCATGTCATCATTCCATATGTGGCTGCAATTAATTAAATGTGTTGCTTCAAAAAAAAATCAAAACTAAGTTTCATATTTGAATTCAAATGTTTTTCAAATAAATTCAAATGAAGATTCAAATTATTTTAAAATAATCAAACCAGACAATTAAAATAACTAATATGAAAATACTAAAAATTGTTTAAAAGTTTTATTGTGTTTTTTTCTGTTTGTATTTAAAATACAAAAAAACAGGAAGTTTTGTTTTTTTTAAATGGGAAAAATAAGAAAAGGAGAAGAGCCTGGCCGAGCTGGGCCACCACGGCCAACTCAGCCAGCACACCAGCCCGGCCCACCCCCATCTCCTTCCCCGTACGGAGACAGAGACGAGGGGGGAACTTTCCAGCGCACGCCATGGCGATGTGCCTCTGCAGCTCGCCCCTACGCCCCGCCCCACTGCCCTCGCTCTTCTCTCTCTCTCCTTAAGACGACCAGCATGCCCCCCAAACACTAAACCTAGCCACTCCTAGCGCCGCCGCCCCTCTCCTTTTCCCTCTCTGCTCCTCCACCGCAAGCTACCGCACGGCCACGGCCACGGCACCCCGCGCAACGGCACCCCGCGCCACGGCGAGCAACCACCCGAGTGCCTCGCGTCCTCCCCTTCGCCTCTGTCCACTCCCCGCACTCGCACCCACACGGACGCAGCGGCGCCGCCCCTGTGTGATTGCCGACGATGGACTTCTGCCACGTCGTCGCTGCTCCGGGCGTTTTCAGAAAGTTCAGTTTCGTCCGGGGCTCACTCTTCGTTTTCAGTACAAAAATAGTACGTCGTGTAGTGTATCAACAACACGATTCCACCTCTTCTGGCCAGCGCGTCCGATCCATCCGCGCGTGCGAGATCCCAAGTTCGAACCCCCGTGGCTGTTGAATAAAAGCCACATTTTTGTTCACGCCACTAACAGTGCGGGCCCACTGGTCAGCTACCGTGGAGTGCGCAGCGTGCGCAGTCAACGCCACGCGGGCGTCGGCCCCGCGCGTCAGTGACCCGGGATGAGTTCCCCGCGGTGAGAAAATTCCTGGGCGTAGTATTGTTTTGCAACGGAGCCCCTGGATCCCTGTTTTTGTACAGAAGTCCTTCCAGTTGTTTTTCCCACCACGGATACGTCCCTGGGAATTGCAGGAACACCCCTAGACTTTAATATGCAATAACTTTTAATTTATAAACTCAAATAAATAAACTTTATATGTTTTTATATCAGAAAAATGCAATGAACATTAATATAACATTCTTATGTCATTTTGCATCATTCATTTTAAATGCTTAGTTTAATTTAACAAATGCAACTAAATAATTAAATATGAAATGTGTGGGGTAATAAATATATAATGCCCTAATTCCATTTAATATGCTAATATCTTTATACCATGTCTTGCCATGTTAATGAGCATTTAATTTGAGTGAAGTTAACAAAATTGCATTCAAATACTAAATATGGAATGTGTGGGCAAAATAATTAATTAATGTCTATTCCATTTAAATTAATTAGATCACCATACCTGCTATATAAGTTAAACAACATTTAATTTGTAGGTTACATAAATAACTTGCAACCTAATCTTTCTGCCGGGATTTCATCCCTGCTTTAAAATGACCTAATCACCTCATACCATAACGCACCATCATTTGACTGCGCATTTCTCGGTATTGATTATTGTTTCCTTTTGTCTGTGTTTGGCTTTCTGGGTAGACGATGACGTGTCTGCTGCGAGTACCTACGATACTGAGGTTCCAGCTTTTGTGCCGGGCCACGAGCTGCCAGGCAAGCTTCTGCTAACCGGTTAGACGGATGTTTGGTTTTCATTCCTGCCTTTTGATCTATGCTATCCTAATTATCGATTCCTGAACTGCGATCCCATCACATGTTTATCTTGCAGCCTATACAGCTATATCCCCACTACCTATAACCCCTTGCATGTTTATCTATTGGCCTTTGCTAGTCCTAGTGCATGCTTAGAATTGATTGTGCGAGTCGTTCCTTTGTCTTTTATCTCATATGCTTAGTATGATAGATTATTCTACTTTATTAAACTGTTGTCTTATTTTGGGGTATTATAATTAAAATATAAGGCACCAGGCGGAAGGCCTTGCGAGGTGCTTTGTTCTGCTCAGTGTCGACCTAGGAACTGAGATTTTGTCCTCGGATCCAATTTGGAGCGCACTAACCACTTGTGGGTGGCCCAATGGAGCCCCCCTCGACTTTGACTGGAACTTCAACTTGTCCGGGAGCTGCACCTAGTTTGGGTTTTCCATTTGTCTCATATGCATCAATTCTAGTGTAGTATTTTACTTTGGCGGTGTGCCTTGTTACATGCATATAGGGCGCGGCCTGTTGGTGCAGAGGGGTGTGTCCTGCGGGAGTCCGCACCCTTTTGGCCGGGACCAGCATAGCTCCCGTGGCTCCTTGGACTTGTTGCGGTGAAGAGAAGAGTTGTGTTGAGAGGCCCTAATGTTTTTGACTGGGTTGATCATGCGAGTATGGGTACTGTAGTGCACCCCTGCAGGGTATAATCTTATCGATGAGTCGTGTCCACGGTTATGGACGACTTGGTGATGATGCTGGCTAACAAAATCTAGACAACTTACACCTAATCATTGTTAATTAATTTGACTAGTAATATAGAATTACTTCCACCCTAAATGGTAACTAAAATCGTTAACGTGTGAGTATTCGCGGATTGCTTCCTCATACTTGGTTGAGGGGGTTAATTCAAGAATGGGTTATGTGTGGTATCAGTTGTAGATGGCTACTTAAACGCTCTCTTATCCCTCTCTAATTAGACGGAAGTTTTAGCGCATCTCTTTAGGTTGCTAGTGCTGCTGCCGCTAAGTACACCTACCACCATACTTTGGGAATCTTACTGTTTTGTAACCTGTTAGCTTAAGCTTGTTCGATACGCTCCGGTGTATTGACCCGTTCGCGGGCTGTGGTTTTTCTGCAGTTGAAGATTCTCCGTACAACCAGGTTGGTGGATATTACGTGGAGTTCGACGACGAGATCTACGGCGAGTAGTTAGAGTTTCCCTGGGCTTCTTCCCGGTGGACCGCGTGGATGGGCCTTCTTTTTCCGTTTCGGCCTTGAGCCCTTTGCTTCTTGTTTGTACTGAGACCGGTTTGTTTCCGTGCATGATGTAATGTTGGGACATGCGTCCTCTGATTGGTGCCATCGCTATATTTTGCTCAGTGAGAGCTTTTGGATAATTATTTCCTTTCTTTGTGTCTTAGGTTTATTCTGTGGTTCCAACTTGTTAAAAATCCGACTCGTATACCATGTGTGTATGGTTGAAGTATACTAGTTGGAAGACTTTTTGGGTTCTTGCGTGCACAATCTAGAAACGTATTTGACGTTGGGATCGCCAAGAGCTGTCGGCCGATGATCCATTCCGAGCCTGGCCTGCATGTTTCCTGGGATTGGAATTCCCCAGTATGCTCTTAGTTGTGTGGCCCAACCGATACGCTTTGTTTGTGTAGCCTGAATTCAGGGTCTGACAGTTGGTATCAGAGCCTAAACGCCCTCAGGTTCCCTTCTACTGGTCGTTGTTTGAGTCTAGAAAAATATTTTGTAGCTATCAGGAAATTCTAAAACGTGAGAGTAGGAATTATGTTCTTTTACTTCTTTCCCCACCCACCCTTCCTGTTCTTCTGGTAAGGAAGTGTTACGATATTTTCCCTTCTCACCTAAATTTTAAAATTAGGACATCACGTGTTCTGGGTTTCTATAGTACCATAGTTGCAGGTGTCTTCAAGGTGGTGCTCTTCGTTTCAGCAGTTTCAACCTCTTCGGTTACGTTCAGTTTCATTCTTGAATCAATCAGTTGTTTCTCCTCTTTTGGTGAAGTTACGTCAAGCTCAATTGGTGTTTCCTAGTTCTAGTGCTAGTCTTCGTTCTTACCTCTCTTTAAACCTTTCTGGAAGTGAACAAGTGGCGTACCGTGATGGATGGCCATGTCTCGTTCCTTGTTGTCTTTTCTAAGCAATCTGAAGTTTTCCTTTAAGCACTTACGTTGGATTTTGTTTATCCGATTATGGTGTTAACGTTGTATCCTCCTCAGGATGGAGAGTGGCGTAGAAGATACTCCAATGCCTTCCCAAATGAGGCAAGTTTTGTCTCAGATGACGCAAGTTTTGAGTCAAATTCACCAAAACCAGAACCAGAGCAACAACTGTGTGTCTATCGTGCAGTTTCTCCAGCTCAATCCCCGCACGTTTGATGTTCCCTCTGAGCCACTCGATGCTTATGACTGGCTGCGTGAGATGAACAATGCTCTGGCTGTTTCTCATGTGTCCGATGAGGACCGTGTTCCTTATGTCACCTACCCGCTCCGCGATGAATCCATGTCTTGGTGGGAGAACTTCCTAGAGTTACGAGCACCAGGTGTTGTGACTACTTGGGATGAGTTCAAGGAGGCTTTCAAATGCCACCATATTCCAGATGGGGTCATGGAAAGAAAGCGGGAAGAATTCTATGACTTGAATCAGTGTAGCATGTCTGTGTTGGACTGTCAAGCTGAGTTCAATCGTTTGGCCCGCTATGCTCAGGATGAGGTATCAACTGATGTCAAAAAGCAAGCCAAATTCCACAGAGGTCTAAACCCAGATCTTAAGTACGCACTCACTCGTATCAAGTGCGATACCTTTGAAGACCTTGTCAACACAGCTCTCCGAGAGGAATTTGGACGTGAGAAGTTCAAAGAATCTCGTAAACACTCTCTTGAAACAACTTCTCCTCCATCAGATCTACACATCCACAGAAACGTAGGGTTTGGGTACCCAATGCAGCTCAAACTCAACTCATCCATAGTCCAATCTCTCCGAGGTTTTCTTCCGGTCTAACCAACCCAAATTCAGCAACAAGGAGTTCCGTCAAGCAGATAACGCCTATAGTCCCGAACTCTTCGGTCACCTGTTTCAAGTGCGGCGAGCCGGGCCACTACTCTTACAAGTGTCCGCAAAACCAAATTCCTCCACCACCTTGTCGCCCTAAGAGTTGTGGTGTTACTCCTCAGGCCCCCAACATCGACAAAAGGTTTGTTGGTAGACGCGCAAGGGTGAATCATGCTACAGCAAAGGAAGCAGAGGAAGCTACTGATGTGGTTCTTGGAAATCTATTTGTGAACTCTATCCTTGCTAAAGTGTTGTTTGATTCTGGTGTGTCCCATTCTTTCATCTCGCAAAGTTTTGCTTCCAGCAATGGTGTTCCTTTTGAAAAGATGGACAGCCCTGTCTTAGTGCAGCAACCAGGATCCAAATGGCTTACAAAGGAAGTTAGCGTGAACAACAAGATCTTAATCGGAAATCTTCCATTCCAAGCGTCTCTTATTGCTCTTCGTTCTTCAGACATTGATGTCATCCTAGGGATGGATTGGCTTGTGGCTAATAAAGCGGTCATTGACTGTACTACTAAATTTGTTAAGCTTACCCATTCTTCTGGCCAGATAGTCTATTTCTATTCAAAAACTCCATCTGTTCAGATGTATGCTCTCAATGTTCATCCTCTACCTGCTATGGAAGATATACCGGTGGTCCGAGACTTTCCTGACGTCTTTCCTGAAGAATTGCCAGGCATGCCGCCTGACAGAGCCGTGGAGTTTGTTATTGAACAAGAACCAGGCACTGCTCCTATCTCCAAACGTCCTTACAAGATGGGCCCCAAAGAACTGGCTGAGCTTAAGAGATAGCTAGAGGAGTTGGAAAGTAAAGGTCATATCCAACCTAGTACTTCTCCTTGGGGTTGTCCTACTCTGTTTGTCAAAAAGAGGGACACGACTGAGCGACTGGTTGTTGACTACCGTCCTCTGAACAATAAAATCATCAAGAACAAGTATCCTCTCCCTCGCATCAATGACCTGTTTGATCAACTCGCGGGTGCTAAGGTTTTCTCCAAGTTGGACTTGAGGTCAGGTTATCACCAGATCAAGATCCGCAAAGAAGACATTCCAAAGACAGCTTTCACCACTCGTTATGGTCTCTACGAATACACTGTCATGTCTTTCGGTCTCACAAATGCTCCGGCGACTTTCTTACGTCTGATGAACTTCTTTTTCATGGAATACCTCGATAAGTTCTTGGTAGTCTATCTCGATGACATTCTTATCTATTCCAAAACCGAAGAAGAACACGGAGAACATCTACGCCTTATCTTATTGAAGCTCCAAGAAAACCGTCTCTACGCCAAGTACTCCAAGTGTGAATTTTGGCTTCCTAAAGTATCCTACCTTGGTCATGTCATTTCTTCTAAAGGCATTTCTGTTGATCCAGAAAAAGTGAAGGCCATTGTTGAATGGTTGCCTCCTACATCGGTGAAACAAGTCAGGAGTTTCCTTGGCATGGCTAGCTATTGCCGTCGATTTGGTGAGAACTTCTCCAAAATCGCTAAGCCTCTCACCGATCTTACTAGGAAGGATAGAAAGTTTCTTTGGACTCCAAAGTGTGATGAGAGCTTCAATCTTTTGAAAGCTAAACTCACTTCTACTCCTGTTCTAGTTGGCCCAGACACTTCCAAATCTTTCCAAATCTTCTGCGATACATCTCTTCAAGGACTAGGCGCAGTCCTCATGCAAGAATGCAAAGTTGTGCCTTATGCATCTCGTTAGTTGCAGCCTCATGAGCTCAACTATCCTACACATGATCTTGAACTTGCAGCAATCATGTATGCCCTAAAGGCTTGGAGACCTTATTTGTTGGGGCACAGCTGTGAGATCTTCACCAACCACAAGAGTCTCAAATATCTCTTCACTCAACCAAATTTGAACCTCAGGCAAACAAGATGGCTTGAGAAGCTCTCAGATTACGATCTTACCATCTCTTACACTCCAGGCAAAGCTAATGTAATGGCTGATGCTCTTAGTCGCAAGTCCTATTGCAACAACCTCATGGTTGAGGACATCCAACCTCCTCTTCATGAAGAGTTCAAGAAGCTCAATCTCCTAGTCGTTCCTTCTGGTTATCTTGCAAACTTGATTTCCACTCCTACACTTGAGGATAAGATCCGTGCCGCATAGTTGCGTGATTCTGGTGTCAAGAATATCAAAGCAAATATCGGCAAGGATAAGTACAAGAGTTTCTCTCTCGATGACAAGGGTACCTTGCTATTTGAAGAACGCATTGTAGTGCCCAAGCTTGACAGCTTAAGAGAGCTCATTCTCAAGGAGGCTCATGATACTCCGTTTTCTATCCACCCTGGCAGCACAAAGATGTACCAGGATCTCAAGACAATCTATTGGTGGACCAGGATGAAGCGTGAAATTGCTCGCTATGTGTCTCATTGTCATGTTTGCCGTCGTGTCAAGGCAGTTCATCAGAGACCACCTGGACTTCTTCAACCACTGCAAATTCCTGAGTGGAAATGGGACAAGATCGAGATGGACTTCGTTACTGGGTTTCCAAAGTCCAAGAAAGGCAACGATGCAATCTTTGTTGCCATTGATCGTCTATCCAAAGTGGCTCACTTCTTCCCAGTCAAAGAGACAGTATCAGCTAGTCAGTTGGCAGAGCTCTATATGACAAGACTGGTTCCTTTACATGGTGTTCCTTTGGCTATAAGCTCAGATCGTGGAAGTATCTTCACTTCTAGATTTTGGGATAGCTTTCAGAAAGCCTTGGGTACCAAAATTCTGTTCAGCACAACTTACCATCCACAGACAAGTGGACAGGTTGAAAGAGTTAACCAAATTCTGGAGGATATGCTCAGAGCTTGTGTTATCTCCTTTGGCATGAAATGGGAGGATTGCCTTCCATATGCTGAGTTTTCCTACAACAACAGCTTCCAAGCAAGTCTAGGCATGGCTCCCTTTGAAGCTCTCTATGGCCGCAAATGCACAACTCCTCTGAATTGGTCTCAAGCTGGTGAACGTCAATTCTTTGGCCCTGACATTATTCAGGAGGCTGAAGAAAAGGTTCGCATCATTCGTGACAATCTGAAGATTGCCCAGTCTCGGCAGAAAAGCTATTATGATAGCAAGCACAGGGACATGGTCTATTCACCTGGTGATCAAGCTTATCTTCGTGTCACTCCTCTGAGAGGCACGCAACGCTTTGGCATCAAAGGCAAGCTCGCTCCGCGTTATGTTGGGCCTTTCAACGTCCTTTCAAGGCGTGGTGAATTGGCTTACCGTTTGGAACTTCCTCCAAACCTCTCCAAAGTGCACGATGTCTTCCACGTGTCACAACTCAAGAAGTGCTTCCAAGATCCATGACGTGCAGTTGATCATCGATCAATTGAACTTCGAGAAGATCTCTCCTATGTGGAACAACCGATTCGCATTCTCGACGAAGCTGAACGTCGCACCCGTAACAACACTGTCAAGTTCTACAAGGTTCAATGGTCTCATCATTCTGACAAGGAAGCTACATGGGAACGTGAAGACCACCTCCGTGCCGAGTATCCCGACCTCTTCGTTACTCCATGAAGAATCTCGGGGCGTGATTCCTTTGGGGGGCGAGTGTTGTAACAGCCCGTTTGTAACTTTCCAAAAATATGTGCTTGCTTGTGCAATGAATTAGTTAATCATGTCATCATTCCATATGTGGCTGCAATTAATTAAATGTGTTGCTTCAAATTCTTTTTTTTCCAAAATTAAGTTTCATATTTGAATTCAAATGTTTTCCAAATAAATTCAAATGAAGAATCAAATTATTTTAAAATAATCAAACCACACAATTAAAATAACTAATATGAAACTACTAAAAATTGTTTAAAAGTTTTTATTATGTTTTTTTCTGTTTGTGTTTAAATACAAAAAATCAGAAAGTTTTGTTTTTTTTAATGGGAAAAATAAGAAAAGGAGAAGAGCCTGGCCGAGCTGGGCCACCACGGCCCAACTCAGCCAGCACACCAGCCCGGCCCACCCCCATCTCCTTCCCCGTACGGAGACAGAGACGAGGGGGGAACTTTCCAGTGCACGCCATGGCGATGTGCCTCTGCAGCTCGCCCCCACGCCCTGCCCCACTGCCCTCGCTCTTTTCTCACTCTCCTTAAGACGACCAGCGCGCCCCCCAAATCCTAAACCTAGCCACTCCTAGCGCCGCCGCCCCTCTCCTTTTCCCTCTCTGCTCCTCCACCGCAAGCCACCGCACGGCCACGGCCACGGCACCCTGCGCCACGGCGAGCAACCACCCGAGTGCCTCGCGTCCTCCCCTTCGCCCCTATCCTCTCCCCGCACTCGCACCCACACGGACGCAGCGGCGCCGCCCGTGTGTGGTCGCCGGCGATGGACTTCTGCCCCGTCGTCGCTGCCCCGGGCGTTTTCAGAAAGTTCAGTTTCGTCCGGGGCTCACTCTTCGTTTTCAGTACAAAATAGTACGTCGTGTAGTGTATCAACAACACGATTCCACCTCTTCTGGCTAGCGCGTCCGATCCATCTGCGCGTGCGAGATCCCAAGTTCCAACCCCCGTGGCTGTTGAATAAAAGCCACATTTTTGTTCACGCCACTGACAGCACGGGCCCACTGGTCAGCGACCGTGGACTGCGCAGCGTGCGCAGTCAGCGCCACGCGGGCGTCGGCTCCGCGCGTCAGTGACCCGGGGTGAGTTCCCCGCGGTGAGAAAATTCCTAGGCGCAGTATTTTTTTGCAACGGAGCCCCTGGATCTCTGTTTTTGTACAGAAGTCCTTCCAGTTGTTTTTCCCATCACGGATACGTCCCTGGGAATTGCAGAAACACCCCTAGACTTTAATATGCAATACTTTTAATTTATAAACTCAAATAAATAAACTTTATATGTTTTTATATCAGAAAAATGCAATGAACATTAATATAACATTCTTATGTCATTTTGCATCATTCATTTTAAATGCTTAGTTTAATTTAACAAATGCAACTAAATAATTAAATATGAAATGTGTGGGGTAATAAATATATAATGCCCTAATTCCATTTAATATGCTAATATCTTTATACTATGTCTTGCCATGTTAATAAACATTTAATTTGAGTGAAGTTAACAAAATTGCATTTAAATACTAAATATGGAATGTGTGGGCAAAATAATTAATTAATGTCTATTCCATTTAAATTAATTAGATCACCATACCTGCTATATAAGTTAAACAACATTTAATTTGTAGGTTACATAAATAACTTGCAACCTAATCTTTCTGTCGGGATTTCATCCCTGCTTTAAAATGACCTAATCACCTCATACCATAACGCACCATCATTTGACTGCGCATTTCTCTGTATTGATTATTGTTTCCTTTTGTCTGTGTTTGGCTTTCTTTGGGTAGACGACGACGTGTCTGCTGCGAGTACCTACGATACTGAGGTTCCAGCTTTTGTGCCGGGCCACGAGCTGCCAGGCAAGCTTCTGCTAACCGGTTAGACGGATGTTTGGTTTTCATTCCTGCCTTTTAATCTATGCTATTCTAGTTATCGATTCCTGAACTGCGATCCCATCACATGTTTATCTTGCAGCCTATACAGCTATATCCCCACTACCTATAACCCCTTGCATGTTTATCTGTTGGCCTTTGCTAGTCGTAGTGCATGCTTAGAATTGGTTGTGCGAGTCGTTCCTTTGTCTTTTATCTCATATGCTTAGTATGATAGATTATTCTACTTTATTAAACTGATGTCTTATTTTGAGGTATTATAATTAAAAGATAAGGCACCAGGCGGAAGGCCTTGCGAGGTGCTTTGTTCTGCTCAATGTCGACCTAGGAACTGAGATTTTGTCCTCGGATCCAATTTGGAGCGCACTAACCACTTGTGGGTGGCCCAATGGACCCCCCTCCCCCTCGACTTTGACTGGAACTTCAACTTGTCTGGGAGCTGCACCTAGTTCGGGTTTTCCATTTGTCTCATATGCATCGATACTAGTGTAGTATTTTACTTTGGCGGTGTGCCTTTTTACATGCATATAGGGTGCGGCCTGTTGGTGCGGAGGGGTGTGTCCTGCGGGAGTCCGCACCCTTTTGGCCGGGACCAGCATAGCTCCCGTGGCTCCTTGGACTTGTTGCGGTGAAGAGAAGAGTTGTGTTGAGAGGCCCTAATGTTTTTGACTGGGTTGATCATGCGAGAATGGGTACTGTAGTGCACCCCTGCAGGGTATAATCTTATCGATGAGCCGTGTCCACAGTTATGGACGACTTGGTCATGATATTGGCTAACAAGATCTAGACAACTTACACCTAATCATTGTTAATTAATTTGACTAGTAATATAAAATTACTTCCACCCTAAATGGTAACTAAAATCGTTAAGTGTGAGTATTCCCGGATTGCTTCCTCATACTTGGTTGAGTGGGTTAATTCGAGAATGGGTTATGTGTGGTGTCAGTTGTAGATGGCTACTTAAACGCTCTCTTATCCCTCTCTAATTAGACGGAAGTTTTAGCGCGTCTCTTTAGGTTGCTAGTGCTGCTGGCGCTAAGTACACCTACCCCCATACTTTGGGAATCTTACTGTTTTGTAATATGTTAGCTTAATCTTGTTCGATACGCTTCGGTGTATTGACCCGTTCGTGGGCTGTGGTTTTTCTGCAGTTGAGGATTCTTCATACAACCAGGTTGGTGGATATTACGTGGAGTTCTACGACGAGTAGTTAGAGTTCCCCTGGGCTTCTTCCTGGTGGACCGCGTGGATGGGCCTTCTTTTTCCGTTTCGGCCTTGAGCCCTTTGCTTCTTGACTGTACTCAGACCGGTTTGTTTTCCGCTGCATGATGTAATGTTGGGACATGCGTCCTCTGATTGGTGCCATTCGTTATATTTTGCTCAGTGAGAGCTTTTGGATAATTATTTCCTTTCTTTGTGTCTTAGGTTTATTCTGTGGTTCCAACTTGTAAAAAATCCGACTCGTATACCATGTGTGTATGGTTGAAGTATACGAGTTGGAAGACTTTTTGGGTTCTTGCGTGCACAATCTTGAAACGTATGTGACGTTGGGATCGCCAAGAGCTGTCGGCCGATGATCCATTCCGAGCCTGACCTGCATGTTTCCTAGGATTGGTATTCCCCAGTATGCTCTTGGTTGTGTGGCCCAACCGATACGCTTTGTTTGTGTAGCCTGAATTCAGGGTCTGACAAATGACAGTCTAGCACATCCTGCAGTGGAGTCGGCAATCTGATCGATGCAAGGTAGCGCTAAATGATCCTTCGGGCAACACTTGTTTAGTCCTGTAAAATCGATGCACATCCTGGTTTCGGTTGTCTTCTTCTTCTCGACTATCACAGGGTTGGCTACTCATTCTAATTTTTTGATTTCGCTAATGAAGTTTGCATTGAGTAGCTTGTTCACATGCTTCTCTATGGCTTCTCTTTTAGGGCCTGAGACGCGTCGTACTATTTGTTTGACAGGCCTAGTTCCTGGACTGAGTTGGAAAGAGTGCTCGGCGAATTCCCTGGGTATGCCTGGCATGTCAGCTGCTGACCATGCAAACATATCCCAATTCTCACGGAGGAATTCGACAAGCGCGCCTTCCTATGCGGGAGGCAAGCTTGTTGATATCTTGATTGTTTTCGCCGGGTCAGTCGGATGGACCTGGTGTGTGCGTGTGTCATCTGCAATGTTAAATGCTTTGTCAGTGGCTTGTTTTTATGCTCTCGCATGTATGTTGTATCACTGAGAAGTGAGAGTTCCTTCAGTGTCTGTTCTGCTCCGAATGTCTCAGAAATCTTATTGAAGTCGCGGTCGCAAGCATCTGACCTTTGAAAATTTACACCGACCGTGATCACTCCCTTTGGGCCTGGCATCTTTAATTGGAGGTATGCGTAATCTGGTATTGCCATGAATGGGGCGAACGCTGGTCGCCCTAGTATGGCATGGTATTGTGATCTCCAGTCGACGACTTCAAATTCCATTGTCTCGGTGCGGAAGTGTGTTGCATCTCCAAATGTGACATCGAGTTGTATCGTGCCTTTTGGCACAATGGCTTTGCCTGGAACTATGCCATAAAAAGTATTTGGCGATGAAAGTAAATTGTCGACTGACATGTTCATTCGACGCAGTGTGTCGCTGAAGATGATATTGATTACACTTCCTCCATCCATGAAGACCTTGGTCATGTTGTAGCTGCCTATTTGAGCTTCTAGCACTAGGGCGGAATGACCTGGCCTATATACAGATGGTGGGTGGTCTTCTCGACTGAATGTGATTGATGTCTCAGATCCCTGGAGGTATTCTGGTATAGCTGGTGGTGCCATGACTGCCATGTTGACATGCCTGGTGTGCAGCTTTTGTTGTCTGTTGGACGGTCGCCCCTTCTGGATCATGTATGTTTGCCTCTGATGATTAGAGTATTGATCTGTCGAGTTTTGGTGCGTGTAATGTATCACTCCCGTGGTTTGACTGTTTGGGTCATATGATGGGGGTGGTGGTAGTGATGTGCCTTGTGGTGTAGGTACTATATGCTCGAATGACTTGCTTCTGCGCCTTTTTGCATACTCGATTGCCAACTGCTCGAATTCACGACAATTTTCAATGGTATGACTTGATATTAATCTTCCAGTCTCTGGGTATTTGAATAAGTGCAATCTGCATTGATTTTCTATCTTTGGATCAAAGCGTTTCTCCCTGTCTTGTTTCCTGTAACCTCCGTTCTGGTCCACGCTTCTGTCGTCACATATTTCGACTGGTCTGTCACGTCCGATATTACTACCTCGTGCGTCGCGACGATCGTCCTATTGGTTGTTTCGCCGGTCATCTTGTTTTTTGTTGTCTTGATTTCGATCATCATGCAAGAATCCAGATGCTACGAATTTCACCATGTCTTTGCTGCCGTGATCGTAGTCGCGTCTTCTTCGTTTGTCATCTCTATCACAGCGATCTCGGCTATCGCGGTGGTCTTGATTGTCTTGTCGTTCGCGGTGTCGTTGCGGCGAGTGGGGAGTTTTGCTTTGAACTGTGTCTTCGCCGTCCGCCCATTCAGTTGCTAGCTCCATGAGTTCTGCCATATTTTTTGGCTTCTGTCGTCCGAGTGCTTCCCTGAACTCTTTTTTGTAGACTCCATTTGTGAAAGCGTCCATAGCTCTGTCCTCTGATATTGCATCCACAGAGTTTTGGATGGAGGTCCATCTTCTGATGTATGTCCTGAGTGTCTCGTCCGTCTTTTGTCGACATGCTCTTAGTTCCTCGAATGTTTTTGACCTTTCGCAGAGGGGTCGAAATATTTTATGAAATCCTCCTTGAAGTGGTCCCAGGAGTCGTAGGTTCCCTCAGGTAACGATTTGAGCCAGTCGCGGCATGTGCCTTCAAGCATTAGTTGTAGATATTGCAGTGTCGTTGTTGTTGTGCCTCGTTGGCATATAACTGCCAGTTTGTAGTCCTCTAGCCAGCCTGAGGGCTCTTGCTTTGAGTTGAATTTTGGCATGGCTGGCAGGCCAAACTTCTTTGGCAACTTTGCCTCTTGGATCCGTCGAGTGAAGCATTGTGCTCCGCATGGACATGCGTTGTGGTTGTCAGGTGATTCGCGACTGCCTGATCTCCTGGACCTGCTGCTTGAGCGACTTCTTGACCTGCGACGGCTGGAGCTCTTTCTAGCGCTGCTTCGCTGAGGACTACGACTATGGCGTCCTCGCGAGTGACTTCTGCTTCGTCCTCGCCTTCCTCCATCTACCAGTTCTTTTGTTGCGATTTGCAGAGCCTTCATTTGCTGGAGGTACATAGCCTCGGCCGGGTCACCTGCCGGTGGTTTTCCTGCTTGAAGGTATGCTCCTATGGATATGAGGGCTCCTCTGCTGTTTTGGGTAGGATTATGCCACTAGAGTCGACTATTAGGAATGAGTTGTCCAGGTTTCGAGTGACTTCTTCCCTTTCGTTCTCAGGGATTCTTTGGAACCTAGATCTGTCTCGTCTTTCTGTTGCTCCTGTAGAGCTGATAGATAGCTGTCGTCTGTGAGCACTTGATATGCTTGCCTGCCTTTTTCGTTCCTCGAGTGTTGCCCTGTATTTGTTTAGGCGCTATGATTTCTGCCAGTTGAAGTAATTGTATGTTGCTAATTCATATGGGGTTGCGTCTGCTGGCATCATTTTGCCCTCTTCTATGAATTTTGTCACCTTTGCAGCTGTTTCCGCCGAGATATCCAGTGTGGTTGTACCATCTGGTAGAGTGCCCGTGCAGGGGTACTCGACTGGTCGGCGATTGGCTGCGTTTTCTGATGTCTCTGCAGTGATTGCAACGCAAACTTGTCGGGGTATGTGAAAGAGCATTTTCCCTCATGTGTGGTTTTGGTAATTGAATGACAATCTCTATGGACTAATGTTTGCTTTTGAGATATCATTATAGATCATGTCCATGGAATTGTGGAGTTCATGTGTTGGACTCTTGAAGCTTATTGCAAGTATGTCTTGAAGATTCAAGACATCATCTTAGTGAAGAAAAGATGAGTTGTGCAAGACCAAGAGAAGCTTTCTCGAAAAGATCCCATGCTTGGTGCTTGCAATGGATACATGAAGACGAAGCTTAGCGAGACTCTCCCATTGTGAGCATGGGGGAGTATTTGGAGAAGTCTTCATCAAGCAAGTGTTTGGACGCGCAATTAAGAAAGATGATCCACTTGAAGAGATCAAGATAGTCATCATCCAACTCAAGTGGAATGCTCAAGGCAAAGGTATGATCTTGATAGGGGTATAGGATAGATAGGCGTACTATCAAGAGGGGCTCTCAAGTTGGTAACTTGATCGCATTTCCCTCAAGTATGTTCTTCCTCTCTTCTCCCCCCATAAGCATTAGTTGCTTTTGGTGGGATTTGGGAGTGAAGGATTTGACTCCTTTGTGGTTTCCTTTGTTCTTCCTCTCTTATTCCCCCGTAAACATTTGTTGTTGTGTTGGAATTTGAGAGTGAAGGACTTGAGCACTTCGTGTGCTCTTGCCATTGCATTTGCATCGGTTTGAGCCCTCCACGAGGATTCGTGGTGGTATTACTTGTGAGCTTGTTACTCTTGGGTCTTTGGACCCTAGACGCCTTTTGTGGCCGGCCTTTTGTGGCCAAGACCTTTTGTGGTCACTTGAGAGCCCCCAATTAAGTTGTGGGTGTGTGCCTCAAGACTTGGGAGCCCCCAATTAAGTTGTGGGTGTGTGCCTCAAGAGTTGTACGGGATTCGATCTCCGCCCCAAAGGAGATCAATAGTGGAAGGTGAACTCGAACCTTTTGTGGTTGAGTTCATCAGGAGAAGAAGGTGAGCCTTTGTGGCGTTGCGGCTAACCTGTTGTGGTTGCGCACACCTCTCCAAACGAGACGTACACCTTTGGGTGGAACTCGGGAATACATCCTCGTCTCCGCGTGCCTCGGTTATCTCTATACCCGAGCTCTTTACTTATGCACTTTACATTGTGATAGCCTTCATGCTTGAAGTCATATATCTTGCTATCATCTTGTTACTTGTATTGCTTAGCTTAAGTTGTTGGTGCACATAGGTGAGCCTAGTTTAGATATCTAGGTTGTATGCTTGTTAAAGTAAACCTCTAGTTTTATTCCGCCTTTATCAAGCATACCGGAATTTCCGGGTCATTTGTGTACCGGATATTCCGGCACCTCGGAATTTCCGGTCACTCTTGGACCGGATATTCCGGCTCCTCGAAAAAGTTTTAAATCGCCTATTCACCCCCCCCCCCTCTAGGCGACGTCTATCCGTTCAGTATGTGATAATGATATATGTAGTCTACGTGGTCTTCATATGCTACCTCGGTGTCGCTATCTCACTCCGTAGTCGACGGAAGCGTGATGTGGAGATTGGATCTCTGGGTTGGCAAAGTCGGTCAGACGTATGCTATCTTCTGTAGGTTCATAATACTCAGAGAGGTGGAAGCTTTCTTCTGGAGTGTCGATCTGCATATGATCTTCGACTGGATTAGTCTGGAGAGTTGATTGTACTTCTTCTTCTATCTCGTTCTGCATCATGAACTCGCTGAATTCTCGTGTAGACATAGATCCTGCTATGGATGAGATCGGATCGATCTGTGTTGTTGCCGCTCATGTGCTTCCAGCCGAAGCCATTGATATGATCATGTCGTCGGCTGAAGTAGTCGATGGTCCTTCAACTTCAGGGAACTCATCTGCCATGAATTTGTTGAATTCCGCCGATAACATTGAATCTGTGGGGGGATTTTGGCGGCGGGATCAGATCGAGCTGCGATGAGGTATCCTCCTTGTCTGCCGAAGATGCGATCTCAGTCGATCTTTCTTGGAGTGACTTAGTTGCGATCTGTTTGGCTAGATCCTGCACACCAAACTGATCAACAAAAAATTTATGTTCCCCAATGGTTAGATAAAAACCTGAATCAAGATTGGAGTAAATCTCCTGAGTTTCGGGTGAGTATGGCTTGATCCTGGCTGGTGACGCTGCTTTTGGCGACTGGTCGCATGTGAGCTGGATGTGATCTGTCGTTGCTGATGTGCATCCCTTTAAAAAAGTCGGCGAGTTGCCGTTTGAAATTTGGACCGAAAAATCCGCAGATCCAACACTACCTATTCCCACAAACGGCGCCAATTGACGAGTGATGTCCCCATCAATACCCATGGTTGTTAGCCTAGGGTAAGAGTTATGAGGTAGAGAACACGTACTGTAGGTAGATTCATCGGATGACAAGCGGGATTTACCCAGGTTCGGGGCCCTCGAGTTTGTGAATATGCGGCGAGTACAGGGTTCTAGCACGACATGGATCTTGATAGGGTTAGGTGATTCTGATTGGGCGTGTCCTTGATCGGCCACCCTCCTCTCCTTTATATAGTGGTACATGTCTCGGGTCGTAATCGATTAGGACTACATTTATGGAAAGTACTACCGACTATGCTATCTATGGTAGAAGTTTTCAACTTGGGTTTCGCTTGTTGGGCTTCTTCAGCCTACTGACAATTGGGATTTAGTCATTACGTGCACCAGGTACCCACACGAGCGGTACCCGTTTGGTATAACCTCGTCACAGACTATGAAGCAACAGTAGTTCAAACTTACCCCAACGCGAAGTTTGTGATTGTTTGCGATGAATTTATATGGATACTAGGAGACATATAATGACACAACGCAAATAATTTTCTTTTTTTAATTTTCTTTTGAATTTCATATGACAATTTCAAAATACGGTTAAACGGCGGATATGAATGTACCTATCTAGGGGCTGCATATTATGAAACTCCTAGTGTATCTCTGATTATATAGTTACTTGTCTATCCAAAATGGATTTTAACAAAAATATGAGCAAACTATGAAGCAAATGTAGCTCAAATTTGACCCATTTTTAACTGAATCGGTAGAAATTTCTCGTTATTTGTACATACGATACTGTCTAATTTTACCAAAATATCATGGTCAAATTTTGCTACATATTTTCATAGGTACTTCACAAATAAATTCATTTTTCACATTCAAAAAATGACAAATGACTTTTTCTACAAGGGAAGTGATTTTTTTCAATAACATTTTTATGGTTACAAGATGCATATTTGTGTCCAATGTGCGCACATTTTAACACATGTCATAATTTTGGCCATAACATTCGTTCGTTTGCCTGAAAACCATCAATGTACATACGAGATAGCTCATTTTTGGGAATACTTTTCCAAACAGTTTCTGAATTCCAAGCTTATTATTATGGATACTAGGAGATATATAATGACACAACATGAAGGATTTCCATTTTTTGATTTGTTTTGAATTTCTTATGGCGAGTTCAAACTAAGATCAAAACGGCGGACATAACAGTTTGTATTCAGGAGCTTCATATTATGAAACTACTAGTGTATCTATGATCAAATATCTACTTGTCTGTCTAGAAGTTTGACCCATTTTCAACCGTCTTCTATGAATTTGTTGGAACATGGCCGTGGTGATTATCCTCTTTGATCCTGGTTGAGACCTGCCTCGACTTGATCTTTTGTCTCATTATCTTTTTTTTGTTTTTGGGTTCGCTCTGCATTTCTATGAATTTGGCATCGCTGCTGCCAACATTAAAAAAAATCCTCTAACTGCAGTTGCACTGCATACGACGACGGTAACTGCAGCTCAAATCGTTGTGATCACGCAAAGGCCTTGTTTATCTTAGGGGTATTTTTAGGGTTCGGAGAGGAATTTTTCGGATCCCGAAAATCACCACTAATCTCTTTACCTTAGGGGATTTTTGGAGTTCGAACGGGATAATCCCCAAATAGCCCCCACCAACCACCTTATTTTTGTTTAAGTGTATCGGTATATTTTAGCGGAAAAGTATTTATGGGGAGATTGGACCCATCCATACTCTTCCCCTTCCCGATAAAACACTAGATGTTCGCGACGGCCAGAAGCGCCGCCAATTGAGTTGATACTCACGATGCCCCGGCCGCTACCCATCGTCGCGTCTGGTTGCCGTCACCAAGACTATGGGAGATCTGCGGTTCGTGACATCAGCTCACATTCACGAGTCGCAGCGTTGCAGGATAGGCACTGACTCAGAGAGGGTGTTGTCGATGTCCATGCATGCTTGATCCGCCCAAGACGGCTGTATGGGTACTCAAAATGACTACAAGGGATTACTAGTACTCAAAAATTTTAGCCGCACGACTCGCACCAAAGCTCGACAGCCTTGTTGACCCATGCCAGAGCGCTTTTGTTAAGAAACGCTGCATTCAAGAGAATTTTTTGTATGTGCAGAACACAGCCAGATTCTTCCACAAAACCAAAAAGCCGACTGTTCTTCTTAAGCTCGACCTGGCCAAAGCCTTTGATTCCGTTTCCTGGACATATCTCCTGAATATGCTGCACGCGAGAGGCTTTGGGGCGCGCTGGATCAAATGGATTGCCATGATCCTCGCTTCCTCCTCCTCACAAATTCTGGTGAATGGCGCCACATCTGATTTTGTTCACCACCGCCGAGGCCTACGGCAAGGGGATCCGCTGTCCCCTTTCCTCTTTATCTTGGCGATGGATCCCCTACAACGCATCCTTGATCGAGCCACAGCGGAGGGGGCTCTCTCTAAGCTCCCAGGTCGGCGCACAGCAATCCGGGCTTCGGTCTATGCCGATGATGTTGCTCTTTTCATAAATCCTACGCCTCGGGATGCAACGATGATCAAGCTGATCCTTAAGGTGTTCGAAGGGGTTACAGGACTTGCAGCAAACCTCACAAAAAGCACCGCCATGCCTATCCAGTGTGATGGGATTAACTTGGAGGAGGCACTACGCCCCCTGAACATTCCCATTAAGCAGTTGCCGTGTATTTACCTTGGCATGCCGCTATCGCTCCACCAGCTGAGACGCGTGAACTATCAGGCCCTGCTAGACAAGATCGACGCCATGTTGGCCAATTGGAAGGGGGTGCTGATCTCAAGAGAGGGTCGTCTGGTCCTGCTCAAAAGTGTGTTGCCCTCGGTTATGATCTACATGATGACCACACACCGAATTCCGGCTGCAGTGATTGAAAAAATTGAAAAACGTTGCCGGGCTTGGTTATGGAGAGGGGAAGGCTCCTGCAATGGCGGACATTGCCGTGTTAAGTGGGCAGTGGTTTGCCGCCCGAAGGAATTGGGAGGGCTTGGGGTTCACAATCTGGCGAAATTTGGACGTGCTCTCAGGCTACGTTGGCTGTGGGCGGCTTGGCAGACGCCGACACGGCCTTGGGTTGGATCGCCGCTTCCCTGCGACCGCATCGACAAGAAGCTTTTTGCGGCAGCCACGCTGATCACCCTCGGCGACGGTGAGCGTGCAACCTTCTGGACTGATCAATGGTTACAGGGGGCTGCACCTTGCGACATTGCGCCTTCCTTATTCGCCATTGCTATCCGCAAGCAAAGAACGGTCAAGCAAGCGCTGACCGCTGAGCGTTGGATGTTGGATCTACGGCATGGGCTGACTCCGGATATGCTTCCGGAATTGCTGAACCTCTACCGACGCTTGGAAACGGTGCAGTTAGATGAAAATGTTGCTGATGAGATTCGATGGCGCCTTGAAGAGTCGGGGACATACACGGCAAAATCTGCTTACCTTGTGCAGTTTGCTGGAGCTACTAAATCTGAATTCCCTGCACTAATATGGAAATGTTGGGCACCGGGTAAGTGCAAATTCTTCATGTGGACTGTGGCGCTGGAACGCATTTTAACGGCGGACGCACTCCAACGGCGGCACTGGGAGAATGACTACTTCTGCCCTTTATGTCGCCGAAGCCTCGAAACCCCGTTGCACTTGTTGGTGGAATGCCCTTGGTCACAACAGATTTGGTCCTCACTCGCCACTGCCACCAATGTCCAAGCTATCTCGCCTGTAACTTGGGCACATGTGTCTTCCATCACAGAGTGGCTGAGGCACTGCAGGTTCGGTGCTCCGATGGCAAAGCGCAAAGGCACCCAATCCCTCATCCTCTTAGCAGCCTGGGAGCTTTGGCGGGAGCGGAACCGAAGGACTTTTGAACATCGCGAATTAGGTGTCGATGCGCTGATTGCTCGTATACGAGATGAGGCCCTTCTCTGGAATGTAGCTGGGGCGTCCATCCCCTTCGACCCCGGCTGATTTTGGCCTTGTAATTTTTTCTTTGGTTCCTTGGGTGACCGGAGCTTCTTGCTCTGGTTTTTCCACCCATTTTCTGTAAAACTCTTCTTCTAATCAATGGATTTAGCAGTAAATCTGCTAACATTCAAAAAAAAAAAAATAAGCAGGTGTGAACATAACAACTGATCATGCACAGCTTCATACGAGATTCCATTGGCTTCCAAAAGTAAACAGGGGAGGATGGAGCCGTTGGAGCCGTTGGAGGCGATTCCAACGGAGACCACGGCAAGGCCTAGGTCGCTGGCCGGAACATTGTCGGAGTGCCTCGCCCGAGCACCGCCCGCAACGCAGGTCTCGAGTGGGCGCTTCTGGGCGTTGTCGGAGGAGCCATCTAGTGACGAGGAGGAGAGGGATAGCGAAAGGACAACGTCGTTAGATGCAACATATCGCTGGCAATCCATGGAGGACGAGTGCAGAACGCCTTCACCATGCTCAACTCGGACGGCATCGATGTCGTCGGCAAGGATTCGACGTCGGATGGAGAAGCGACGCATGCAAAGGTTAGCCGCAACTCAGCTTTCATCCCCTTTATTTTGTTTGGAGTTTCTACCACGGAATGAAAAGAAAATGAGAGCTCCAAAGATCCCTGTGTTGATGCCATCGGTTTTTACTGAATTTGGCACGGACGAGAAGTGGATCGAGGTTCGTCGCCGACGTCATTCGTCGTCGTCCGGTGATCTACGATCCGCAGTTTCCGGTCAGTCTGGAAATTCAAAACATTGTAGGCAAACTGGTTTCGGGCCGGCTAAGCCCACGCGTGATGGGCCTCAGTGGCCTCAATCACGAAGGAAAAATACCATCGATCCGAACCCTAATACGGCTGGAGTTGGTCTTCGACGTGTATTCGGGTTCCTCTGGAGATCGTATAGCGGCTGCTCCTCCCGTGCGAGCACCATGGCGAACTACGGCGGTGGGCGTGGCCCAGGAGACTATGGCAGGGGTGGAGGTGCTCCGCCCGGTCGTGGTCATCTCGGCTATGGCCGGTCCACGAACGAGGTCGGAGGTTCGAGCGGCACAGCTGGAGGGCAAGCAGCTCCGCACGGAACGATCACGCTGCAGCGGCGGCGCGTGGCGGATTCCAGGCGGGGACCGGTGTCAATGGAGCTAGAGGAGGCGGCCGAGGAGGGTTCTACGCCTCGGGCGGGAGAGCTCACCGTCCCTATGGGAATTATGGCCGGCATGGCGGCTATGGCTAAGGTCGGGAGAACTATGGTCGCGGTGCGACAACCGGGTACCAGAACCGCGGCGTTCGTGGCCGCTATGGTGAAGGTACATGGAACGCAAGGAACATGGCGCCCACACAGCCTCCTGTCGTGGCACCGAGGGTAGTGGCACCGACCCCGGTGGCGGTCGCTAGCGAAGCTGCTCCTCAACAAGTCGTCCATCCTGCTGTCTCGGTGCCTGCACAAGGTCCGGCTACTGTTGCTGGGATCAGGCAAGCGCCTACGGCACTGGTGGTTTCTACGGATCAGTTGTCCGCTGCGTTAGCCACGGCTGTTCCCAAAAAGGGCAAGAAATGCTATCGGTGTGGCTTGAGTGGTCATCGCTCCAACGATTGCACTGTTGAGATTTGTGAAATTTGTGAAGGTCCAGCACATGGTACGGGGTCATGTCATTTGTTGGCTGCCCCAAAGCCCAGAGTTTTGGTTTACGGATATGCAAACGAGGAGCTGATTTTCTTTCAGATGCCTTGTTCAGATACATACAAACCGAAGATGGAGAATGTTAGTCTAGCTTCTTTGGTTGTGTCCGGTGGAGTGATGACTATTCCGCAAATTGTCACACAGCTGCAGCGTTTGGTATCCTCTGATCATGTGTGGGATGTTCAGCATTTTCCGACAAAGACTGATCTCGAGAGGTTGAAGGTGTTTGGGTTGTTCAGGGTTCCTAATTCTTCTTGTGAGCTTACTTTTGATAATTGGTCTAGCATTCCAGAGCCAATGGACACTTTACTTGAGGTGTGGTTGCGTATCTCTGGAATCCCGAGATCACATGTTGGTGATTATCTTGCTGTTTGGTCCATAGGAGATATGTTTGGTATAACGTTGGAAATTGACATGGCTTTCACGAGGAAGAACGGAGTAGTTCGCATGAGAATTGGATGTCTAGATCACAGCAAGATACCTTCTCATTTTCCTTTATATATCAAGGAAGGTTTCTATGATCTCACCTTTGTGGTGGAAGGAGAGGGTGTCCAACCTATTGTGGATGCGGAGATGGATAACTCAGATGGTGACTATGATGATGAGAATGATGTGGGAGATGATTTCGAGGAGGCGGTGGCTAAGTACAAGGTTGGAAATCAAAATGTTTCTAAAACCGTTGACACGGAGGTTATAGCGGATGCGCCTGGGGTGAACTCGGAGGGACATACTCATACTTCTTCTGTGGGAGTGGTTTTCTCACCTTTGGTTCGTCGTAATTTTGATCTTGCTCGTAAGGAGTTTGCTATGATTCGTGAAGGAAAAGTGAACTCGAGTTTGGTGAATGGTTTTCATGGCAAGGAAGTGGAGGATCCTCACGTTGGGACTAATACTCAAGAGGTGATGAGCTCCGGGAAGGCGCATGTGGAACAGGTGCAGCCGCTGACTGCTCTCACCGAGGTGGCGATCATGGCGGAGAATTCTTCTGCACCGTCTAAGGAGGTGAGGGCGGAGAGGGGGGTCAGTCCTCCCCTTTGCTTTCCGTTTTGCAGCGGGACTGGGGGCGACTCCCCTGTGGTTTCTTCTTGCTCTCCGGGCACCCTAGGTGAGGGTGCTGGATCGAGCCAGGAGAGGATGGCGCGCGATGAAGTCGTGGCGTCTCCGTTGCCGATGACTCCCCTTACGTCGCGTATTTGGGAGGCAAAGGTGACTACTCAGGACGTCGTGGATTTTGGTGGTATCCCCGACATGGAGGCGCTCGGATTCCGTTCAAGTGACAGGATTCGGGCGCAATTCAATGCTGATGATACCCAGCTTGACAGGGCCGTCGCATTGGCGGAAAGCCGCAACTACATGCAAGGTTCGACATCCACCACCTCACTCTCTATTTTGTCTTTTTCGGATAAGAAAATTATTGATAGGGCTGCTAGTTTGGGGGTTTCTTTGGGTATGAATGAGAGAGAAAATATTATGTCCGCTAAGCTTATTAAGGAATCTGAATTGCAAAGAACAGTACGTAAGCTTCATAATAATTTAAATGATGACGATCAGCCTTGTAGTCTAATTCTCAATAGAGCCTCGAGTTTAACCGAGGATCTGGTTGATGATGATCTTGAGAGAGCTTTGGCGGATCAAATGGATTCTCCAGTTCTCCCCGAAAAGATAAAGAAAACAAGGAACAGAAAAGTTTATTCGAGTTCAGCTAAGCGTAGAAGCGCTAGGATAAAATTTCAGACCAAAAATAGAGATGCATGAATTAAAAGGTGTCTTTTGGAATAGCGAGGGTTTTCGTGACCCTGGAAAGCATTTATTTGTGCAAGAATCAATTCGTGAGAGAAAGTTAGATTTTATCGCGTTATCAGAGACAGACATGGAGGTCTAATTTTGCTACTCCTTTCTTAAATCATCTTGCGGGAGGTTTTGATTTTAGCTGGTTTTGTTTACCACCGAGAGGTCGTTCTGGGGGTATGTTAATAGGTGTTAATGTTGCATCACTACAAGTTAAAAACGTCGAGGTTGGAGATTATTGTGTCAAACTTTTTATCAAATCAAAATGTGATGGATTTGAGTGGGTGTTGGTGTCTGTGTATGGTGCTGCACAAGACGAACATAAACCACAATTCTTATCGGAGTTAGTTCGAATATGTGAAAATGAACCATTACCGATGATGGTGGGTGGGGATTTTAACATTATTTGAAAACCCGAAGACAAGAATAATGATAATTATAATCCAAGATGACCAGTCATGTTTAATGCGATTATTCATAGTTTGGATTTGAAAGAAATTGAACTAACGGGAAGACAATATACCTGGGCTAGTAGAAGGGCTACTCCAACATATGAGAAATTAGATAGATTTTTAGCCTCGGTCGAATGGGAACAAAAATTTCCACTTGTCACGGTGCAAGCTTTAACCAGAACGGGATCTGATCATACCCCTTTGTTCATTGATTCCGGGTTTCAGGCTCACCTAGGAAATAAGGCACGCTTCTCGTTCGAACTTTCATGGTTTAGATTGGAAGATTTTTACGAGATCGTCGCGGCTGAATGGGCCGCTTTCGTCAAAGGTGGGACTCCCATTGAGATTTGGCAGAACAAAATCCGACACTTGCGTCGGTTTATGAAAGGTTGGGCAAAATATCAAAGTGGGAAATATAAACAAGAGAAAGATAGATTAATTAAAATTATAGATGAGTTAGATATTAAAGCCGAATCATTGCCACTCTCTGAAGCAGAAAGGGCTTCTTTGAAGTCGGCCAATGATCGGTTAGTTGGGTTAAGACGAGATGAGGAAACGAAGTGGGCACAAAGGGAAAAAGTGAAATATATACAGGAGGGAGGAAATAATACGAAATATTTTCATCTCATTGCAAATGGTAAGCACGGAAAAAATAAAAAAATTCAGTTAGAACAGGACGAAGGGACTATTCTTGGAGAGGAAAATTTAAAGTTATTTATTTCGGAGTACTACAAAAAGCTATTTGGAGCTCCAGACCCGAATAACATTATGTTAGATGAGAATTTGATTCATGATATTCCGCAACTGAACCAAGAAGAGAATAAGATTCTTACATCCGACTTCTTAGTGAAAGAGGTGTATGAAGCTATTGCTCAGATGGAATTAAATAAGGCCCCAGGACCTGATGGTTTTCCTGCTGAGTTCTATAAAACCTTTTGGGATGTTATTAGGGATGATTTAATAGCCATGTTTTTCAACTACAACAAGGTAATTTGCCCGTGTTTAAGTTGAATTTTGGTGTAATCACTCTACTTCCCAAAAAGGAAAACGCGGTTCAGATTCAACAATATAGACCCATATGCCTTCTTAATGTCAGCTTTAAAATATTCACGAAAGTAGGTACTAATCGTATTACCGAAATCGCGCAAAAGATAATTCGTCCAACGCAATCGGCGTTTATGCCAGGGAGACACATATTGGAGGGTGTGGTCATCCTGCATGAAACTATCCATGAGCTTCAACGGAAGAAAATGGATGGTGTTATTTTTAAAATTGATTTTGAGAAAGCATATGACAAGGTCAAGCGGCCTTTTCTCCTACAAGCGTTGCGTATGAAAGGGTTTGCACCAAAGTGGTGTGAATGGATTATGCAATTTGTTAAAGGGGGAAGTGTGGGTGTGAAGGTTAATGATGGTCATTATTTTCACTAAAAAGGGCCTAAGGCAGGGAGATCCGTTGTCTCCTTTGCTTTTTAATATTGTTGCATACATGTTAGCCATTCTTATTGCTAGGGCAGTGGAGGATGGTCAGGTGGGTGGTCTTATTCCTCATCTAGTGGAGGGAGGACTATCCATTTTACAATATGCGGATGATACAGTTTTGTTTATGGAACATGACTTGGACAAAACGGTAAACTTAAAACTTATTTTGTGTATTTTCGAGCAATTGTCTGGCTTAAAAATAAATTTCCATAAGAGTGAGATATTCTGTTTCGGGAATGCGAAGGAGGTGGAGGACCAATAGAAACACATCTTTGGATGCGAATCCGGTTCTTTACCTTTTAAGTATCTTGGGGTTCCAAATCCTTATAGGAAGTTGTGGAACTCTGAATGGCATCCAGTTGAAAGCCGTTTTGATGGTAAACTTGGGTGTTGGAAAGGCAAAATGCTCTCTTATGGGGACAGGTTGGTTCTGGTTAATTCAGTGTTAACCAGCTTACCTATGTTCATGCTCTCCTTTTTCGAAATACCTAAAGGGGTCAGAAAAAGGTTAGATTTCTACAGATCCCGCTTTTTCTGGCAAAGTGATGAGAATAAAAGAAAGTACAGATTGACACAATGGAATATTATTTGTAGACCTAAAGACCAAGGCGGTTTAGGGGTAGAAGTGTTGGATTTAAAAAATAAATGTCTACTTAGCAAATGGCTATATAAACTTTTAAATGAGGAGGGAGTATGGCAAGAATTGTTGCGGAATAAGTACCTCCATAGTAAAACTTTAGCTCAGGTGGAAATTCAACCAAGTGATTCACCCTTTTGGAAAGGTATCATGAAGGTTAAAGAGGAGTTCTTTAATAGAGGCTTGTTCAAAATTGGCAACGGCCAAACAACTCGGTTTTGGGAGGACACTTGGTTAGGATCGACCCCGTTAATGGACCAATATCCTTTGTTGTATAACATTGTGTAACATAAACATGTGACTGTTCACGATGTTTTAGGCACCGCGCCGCCGCTGAATATGAGTTTCATGCGGACTCTCTTAGGAGATAAATGGGTAGTGTGGTCTCATTTATGCTTAAGACTTATGGATATATCACTTACTGATGGTCCTGATAAATTTCATTGGAAATTGACTCAAAATGAGGTATTTACAGTTAAATCTATGTATGAGGATTTAATGAATGGACATACTAGATTTCTTTGTAATAAATACCTTTGGAAAATAAAAATACCGCTAAAAATTAAGGTCTTTATGTGGTTTCTTAACAGAAAGGTCTTGCTCACCAAGCATAATCTTGCTAAAAGAAATTGAATAGGAAGTATGATATGTAGCTTTTGTAATTGTAATGAAACTATTAATCACCTGTTTTTCTCTTGCCCTTTTGCCCAATTTATTTGGCGTGTTGTTTACTGTACCTACAATATTCCACCCCTACCAATGTTACTAATATGTTTGGGAACTGGTTGAATGGGGTTGATAATAAGACCAAGGCTCGGATTCGGATTGGTGTCTCGGCTATTTGTTGGTCTATTTGAAATAGTAGGAACAATTTAGTTTTTAACAGGAAAGAAAATTTCCAAGTCTTATAGGTTATCACATTGGATCCAGTTGTGCGCCCTTTTGCTTCCGCCGGACAAGAAGGAGCTTATGGACATTGGGTGTAAAAGACTCCTTATGGTGGCACATAATTTTTTTCTCCCGGTCTACGTGGCAGCATACTAGTCGGTCTTTGTAGTGACTAGTCATTTTCTATTCTTTGGAAGTTAGTTTGCAATTTTGATTTGCTTTTTATAAGCAATGTAATAACTATGATACTCTGAACCATAAATTCTGTAATAAAAACAGCTGTGTGCATCACTCGATGCAGAGGCTGGGGTTTTCTCCCCTTCTCTAAAAAACAAAAAAAACTAGTACTGTTAAAAAAGTCCGTTCCCCTGATAGGAGTATAAACAAACAGAGTCCACTACGGAGTAGTACAGACTGCTTTTACGTGTCCGACTCTAGTCGCTGAATCTCGCACGGCTTCTCTCTGGCGCCGCACTCATCCCCGGGACCTAGGTCAAGCACGTCAAGCCTCGCATCTTCCTAAACCCCCAAAACCCCCAGAGGGCCATGGAGTTCCAGTTCCGCGCCGGCGACGAGCGCAGCGGGCGCCCTCCGCCGTCGACAGACGCTGCCGCTACGTCGGCAGATTCCAAGCCTGCAGGTGCAGGTGAGAGCGCGTTGTTTGTCCATGTCTCCCACACTGATTTTTGACGAACGTTTCCCAATATCTTCTCTCCTGGGTATGAAGCCACGCATCTGCAAGATAATCGCGGCGGTCACAGCACGGGATACCACGGGGAGAACGCCGAGCCTCTTCCGCCGCCGGCGTCTGATCCGGATGAGCTGTGGCGACAGGCGGCGAAGGCGGAGATAAGGGAGCGCCTCCTGCGTGAGGAGGCGGAGAAACTGGCGGAGCTCGAGGCGGAGGTCCGGCGCGAGCTCATGGAGGAGCGCATCTCATTGCTCCGATCGGGGCAGGGGCGCTCGGCGGGCGCCCGTGGGTCGGTTACTACGCCGTCGTCGTCGTCCGGGACGAAGCAGACACCGATCGAGTTCGAGGTTTGCCTGTAACGCTGTGATATTTTGTTATCTGAGTTGTATGAGTCCCTGCATTTGATTTGTTCCATACATTATCTTTTAATCTGTGCATGATTTGAATATTCTTCTACTGTGTAATTCGATTTTACGAGACATGGGATTGGCGTTGTGGCCATCTCAACACAATTTTTTTTGGAAAAGGGGGAAAACCTCGCCAAGATTACTTGACTCGGTCTCCTGTTCGCATCCCTTAAATACAAATCGCCTCACCTAAGGTCTCTACGTGGATTAACAGCTGTTCTGCACTTTTTCTTCAGGAAACGGAGTAGTGCGAATGTAAAAATATTTGTCATGTGCGTTTAATTCAAATGCTGCATGCCTTTCCTATAAATACTCTATTTTCCTCTCGATTCTACAGACGAACAATGCTAAGTCTGACCTACTGAGCTAATTTCAAAAGGTGAACATTTCTTCTGTTTAACCGTCATAAGTTCTATAACATTAACACATTGTCTAATTTTTTTTAGGTAACTTGAAATATCCAACATTCTATTCCGTAGGATGTATCTGATAATGATGCATTTTATAATTAAGTTTCAGCTGCTCCCACGCACGCAGACCGGAAGATCTCAGTGGTCTCTCAGATGCAGACTAACCCATTTCAGTACTTTTAAGACAAATACTTGTGTACAAAAATAACTACAATTTGCCCGACTTTCTACCTTAGACTTTTACTTTCTAACAGTAACATATTTACTGACCAAGTAGTTTTTTCCTACTTTCTATAAGCTGATCGATGGTTGTATCATTCATTCCTATTTAGTTGGTATCGATTAGCATTATCTATAGTGTTTCGGTTCATATATGTTCGTATTTGATTATTTGATTATATTAGAAATCATGTCAGCCTATAATGCATGAACACATGTGCCATCCCTCGTCTGTCGTCTGAATATTAATCAACTCACACTCAATTCGTTGTGTTACCACACTATAACGTCATCACTCAATTTCTTTGAATAAAACTGTTGAAGTATGTTACATAGACATGTAGTCATACAACTAAAACAGTTGAGTATTTTATCCTTGTGTTGCAACAGCTTTGGAACAGGAGTGGATGATCTGGTAGTTCTTCTCTGATTCTTTACAAACATATGTGGCAAAACTTTGATGTACATCACATTTTCTTGAGCATAAATTTGCCAAAACTATTGCTGTATAAAAGAATTAACCAACTCTACCCCCAAACATATATCTGGTGCTAAAACTTGTGTCCATCTAAGATAAATCACTTGTTGTGTTAAAAGCAGGGGAGCTTTTACTAGTCGTGCCTGCATGTTTTATTGAATCTGCTTTCTTCTCTCCAAAGTCTGCAAGTTTTTTTTCTTTCATGCAGGTTCATTTGAAAGCAAATCCGCTTGCAGTCTTGGCAGAAGATCAGGAAAACCCTAAGATTGTCACGGTGACAAGCAGCAAGACGCAGAAGCTGGACTTGACCTGCAAGGTCTGCGGAGTTACTTCAACAAGCCAGAAACAGATGCAGGCTCACCTTGAAGGAAAGATCCACAAGAGGAAGGTCACTACGTTTCTGCAGCCAATGCCTGAGGAGGTGATAACGAATATGGTTTGGATCTTTCCCACCCTAAATCTTAACCATTTTCAGTCTGTTCCCAAATAGAATACAATTTTAGGCAATGTTCGTTATGCGAAACTTCTTGAATTGTTTTTCAGTCATTTTTGCTTCAATAAAGTTGGCATTTAATTTTTCTTAGCCTATCTTAGATATACTTAGTGTCATAAAATGGAACATATACACCTTTACTGTTCAAAGTTGTGAGATACATATGACCTGCACTGCACTGAATTATTTTGGCCAAACTAATATATGATCACTCAGGAGTTTCAACGTGGCAAATGTCAAAATTTACCTCTCCCTTCCCAGCTTACCAAATTCTAAACGACGGTTTGTTTTCGTGCAATGATTTATGAATGCAGGCTCCTTCAAATGCAAATGTGCCAACAGATGCATCCATACTTTTGGCTGCAGCAAGTGGCAAGAAGCAGAAGTTAGACTTGACCTGTACGGTGTGCGGCATTTCAGTGACGAGTGAGAAGGGGATGGAAGATCACCTCACAGGGAAAGCACACATGAAGAAAGTTGCCGCTGTGGTTTCGAAGGAAGCAGTGGATGTGCAGGAAGAGAAAGAGGAGGAAGGTAGCTACACTCCCAATAAATTTCATTTGGGAACCAACGATGGGGCGAGCCACGAGGTGATCCAGATGAATGGGTCTGTTTTCTGTGGGGTGTGCAACGTGAGTACCCCCGACCGCGTCACTATGGTTTGCCACCTCCAAGGAAGCAAACACATCTCCAAGGCCCGGCAGAAAGCTACCACTGCGGCCACTTCTACCATTGCTGCCACTGTTGCTGACGATGATTCACAAACACATCTCCAAGATCCACAAACAGCTACCATTGCTGCCACTGTTGCTGACGATGATCCACAAACCGTGGCTATGAGGATCAACGGTGTGCTGCACACTGTGCGCCGGGTGGGCGGCTCACTGGTGTGTGAGTTGTGTGATGTGAAGGTGCCATCCGTGTCTGAGGGCGTCATGCGGTCTCATTTGTCCGGCAAGATGCACACCAAAAGACTTAAGGCTGTGGCCGCTGTCGACACGGAAGCAGCAGGGAAAGCTGGAATAATAAGCAAGGATGTGGCTCTTGCAACCAACGTAGACATCAAGGAGACTCGAGTTGAGGAGGCGCTGAAGGATGATAGCGCTGGAACTATGGGTGGCTCTGAACTGGTAGAAGCCAAGTCCAAGGAACCTTCTCTTGTCGGTGGCACGGAGAGTCATACCGAAGGCATTGCCTGCCTGGAGAAACCAGCAGCGGGAGCTTGTGCCCCGGAGTCCATGGCATCCGATGAAGCAACGGTCGGGTATCCTACTGCCATGGTTGTACAACAGAAAGCAGATACCGATGAAAATAGCTCGCAGATGCAAGAAATGGAGTCTGTCGAGACCGATGGTGTCGCCGTAGTGGCTGCTGATGAGGAGGTCAAGTACCAGGTGGAGGGCAAGGAGTTCATTGTGCTGCGTCAGCTGGATGGCAGGCTCTCATGCAGACTGTGCGGCGCGCATGGCTGCGAGAAGCGGGACATGATCAATCACATCTACGCCCACTTGGACAAATAACACCAGCTGCTAGTGCACAAGGAGAGGGGAAGGTAGCGGCGGCATCGCCAGCGATAGTGCCCAAGGGGCAAGGCCGTTTGCTGGCTCGGCGAATATTGACTACTCCGTATTAGAATCACTAACCTTGCTACTCTCCGTTGTTTTTTAATATATGCACACGTTATTTAGCTACACAACTACACATTGACACTAAAACATGTCTAGAAAAAGGTTAAAACATCTTATATTAAAAAACAGAGTTAGTATAATGGCTATGCACTATTTACAATGAACATGGTATGACCCATTACAGAGATCTGGACAACACGTACATCTGACTTCCCATGTTTTCTTAGCGGGAAAGTTGGGATTGAGCTCCCATGCTAAACGGGTTGAGCTCGTTCCTAGTGATTTCATGCATTTGTTTTTGTGATAGGGACGATCTGTGGAAAGTGAACTCATCTGGGCATATGTCAGATTTTTTCGCCAAAAGAATCTTTGTTAGCTAAAAAGTTTTAAACATTACACTCGAACTTTGTATAAATATGATGCACATCAGCTCACAAGTCTTCGAACAGAAAAAAGACGAATTACATATCAAAATGAGACATTGTAGAAACGCCCAAGGTGATAGAGGACAAATGCAAATATTATGTTGTCATCGGAAAAATAACTCTCGTGCCGCAACCTCCGGTCGTGAAGCTACTTTTAAAAACAGTCACGGGATACTATTTTCTGGTTTAGTAGGCACTGACATGTATGGCTTTTTACTTTTTTACCTCGGCTATATCATGCTTCTCTTATATCAATATAAAAGGTAATTTTTTGTCTCGTTTTAAAAAAAAAAAAGGTCAAAGTGTTGTACACTATGTAGGGACGACCATAAACATAATGTAGCAGTGCACCGGTCTATAACCTACAAAATATAAACAATTTATCGTTAAAAACCTTATCATTTCTACATAACCAAAGCGACCAAATAACACCAAACAATCGCTTCCAGCCTAATAATATTCGGAACACAGAACCTATCTGGATGGCTGACCAATAGACCTAGCAAATTTAAATGCTTAATAGTCTCGTCATGTTGAAAAAACACACACTTTTTACTCTTGTCACAATTGTGTTTTGCAAGCTTATCTTTCATAAGAATTACCCCTCAACAAAGATACCACACAAACACCTTTGTTGTTGTTAGCGGTGTCTTTATCATCAATTTTCCTATTATTATCAACTGGTACATCAGGATTGATTAACATTTTGCACATGAAACCAACCGAGAATCTACCATTCTTATTAAGATTCTGTTAAATTTTTATCTAAACCTTGTGTCGGCTGGACATGGTCCAACATCAATAGCAAAGCATTTCAAGAAACTTGCCTAGCGCCAAATAAATATCTTTCGAAAGAAACATTCGGTGGAGAAGTTCCCGTCACCTTAACGAGTGTATCGCCTTTATGTTGCACAATATTGTACAAGGTAGGATATTGTTCGCACTTCGTAGAGCGTGGCTTGACCTAGCTATTTATCCTCCCATAAATAAATTTCCGAATTGTCCTTAATAGAGAAAGATCCATGTGGAAAATACTTTTTTGGAGCCATGAGGCAGCCCAAAAGTGTGAATCGCCAGGTTTCCTTAGGAGGGTTTTGAAGGGGATCGTGTGCAGAAAACAAAAAAATTCCTAGCAACGATATCCTTAAACTAGCCAAGATCTACACTATGCAGATATAGAAGTACGGCGGAGATCGGAATACATACCCTCGTAGACCGAATAGCGGGGATTACGCTTCCGCACAAGCGTTGACGATGAAGACGCCGTAGTCGACCTCTAGGTCGCGGAGAACTCGGCGCGACGAAGACGACGAAGATGACCCCGAGGTCGGGTGGAGGAAGTAGGCCTCCGAGTACCGCTAGCGCAGCAACTCGCAGGGCGTCACACACATACGGTGGAGACGACGGACTCCGAAGCTCCAGTCCAGGACGAGCAGCGGAAGACTTGGACCGGAACACCAGCAGCGCGTCAGCGGGCTATGGTGGAAGAGATCACCCTCCTCTACTCGGCGCGGATCCGACAAGTGAACCACGAGATCGAGAGAGAAATTGGGAATTAATTGGTGAATTAAAAGGCCAGGGGTGCCTCTTCTTATATAGGCTCCCAGGGGGAGCCAACCTTGCCAGCCAGGCAATGTGGGACTATCCCACAGCCTGGTTCGGCCAAGGAGGGTGCGCCGGCCCCCTGGTGGGCCCCATCTGGCCCACCTAGGCCGGCCTCCATGCCCCCACCGAATCCCCTTGAGGATTTTCCCCCTCTTGGGCCTTCTTTCGACCAGAAGGCCCATTTAGGGAAATCAGCCTAAATAAATTCGAAAATAAATATATAAAATCATATTTGCATATTAATTACACTAATTAATATCAAACAAAATATATATAATTTTTCTAGCTCCGAAAACTCTTTCGGCGCTGCCCGATCTCCATCGGACCCCTCCCGGGACATTCCCGGTGATCTCTTTTTCTTTCCGGTTGTCTTGTCGAAACCCCTTAAGTGTGTTACCCTAGCGGTTCGATATAATAACAGGTACGATCAAGACTCCTCTATGATCGACGACTAACTCGTAGGCCTGGACCCCATGAATCAATCCCTGTGATATAACGAATGACTTTCATCTATCAAACCTGGACGTATAGTCTTAAACCCTTTGTCATGGCGATACTTAGCGTGTCCGAGCATCATTCTCAGATATCTCCATACCTAGCATGATCTCGTTACCGACATCGCTATCTTCTACTCGTCTATGATATTATGTCAGCTGGTGACCTAGTCACATGTTTGCAAACTCATTTGACATAATCTCACCGAGTGGGCCCTAGAGTATCTATCCGGCTATGCTGACTGACAAATCCCGCTGTTGACCCCTCGTCTCAACTACTCCTTTCCGATACCCAAAAGTATCACCGTTATTGTCATACTAAATAAGATACGACGTTTGGTGCGATCAAAGCATCTTCCAGGAATAACAATAAGAGTTGGTCTCACGGTCTTAAGGCGTAATGACTATGTCCTATAAATACTGGGTACGTCCATCACATCGTTACTCCTAACGATATGACTTCCATTGCTGACCGGCGCCATGCCCTATGATCGGAAAACCTCGATCATCAATCGCGCAACGAAACTAGTCTTAGTAGAGGCTACTAGGCACCTGGTTGTTTATCTACCACACCTGTATTAATGTTTTCGCTTAATACAGTTATAGCATGGTATAAAACATATAATGAATGATTGGGATATTCCCAATAAACTATGTTTATTAAGTGCCTATAGGGCATATTCCCTTCAGGTTTGCCCGTACCCCTTTTTCAGAAAGAAGTTTGTAGATCCATTTACCAAGTAGGGGATGTATTCTTGAACTCAAGATCATGGATTCCAAGTCCTCATTGATCTATGGGTGGCTAACCACACTTCACGTAGATAGTCGATCTTTATCTTGACACCCGATAATTGTTCGAACGTTGTGAGTATTAACTTTCGTTTCGAGCTTTTTTTGATTTCATGTTCCATAAATAGAATTATATCATCGACGTATTGAAGAATGAATAACCTATCATCCATAAGATGTGGGATCACATCTTTAATTTGACCATCATACTTTGAGTGTTCAATCATGATCCAAGCATATCAGTAACTATATTAAATAGTATAATCGATAAGGGGTCACTCTGTCTAAGTCCCCCCTTTTGTTCTGAAAGTATTTACCAGTTACTTGAATGATAACACTTTCACCCAAAATGAAGTTGTAGATTAAAGCACGACACTCGACACTTGTTAAAAAAAGTATTTCAATCTAAGAGTCAAGGAAAGAAGATTTGACCTGTCGTAAGCTTTCTCAAAATAAATTTTAAATATTATCCCATTCAACTTTTTCCTATGTAAACCGTGAACAATTTCATGCAAAATTACAACTCCATCAAGGATATTGCGTCCTTGCATAAACGCGATCTGAGAAGGATGAACCGCATGGTCTGCCACATTGTTCAACCGAATCGTAGCGACCTTAGTGAATATTTTAAAAGTACATTAAGAAGATATATTGGTCTGTATTTTTAAATCCTCTATGCTTCATTATCCTTAGGTTTCGGCGGGCGCGGCGGAGGCTACAGAGGCCGTGAGCCCTCGGAAGACGACGCGACGCAGAGAGCTCGCGTCCGTGCGCAAGCGGGCTCCTACCACGGTCGCCGGCAGGAGCAGCTCGTCTTGGCAAGGGTGGCGCATGACGCGGAGGTGGGCAGCTCCTCCGGTGGCCGGAGGAGGAAAGCGTCGGAGCTAGAACCGGATGACGAGTATGAGGACGACTACCGCCTACCGCCACTGTCGACGAGCGAGGTCGTCGTCAGCTGCCCGACATGTGGCAACAAGATGCAGAGTATGGCGACGCTCTTCGACGACCTCGTTCTGGTGTTCAAGCACACGAAGGACTTCGACGATGAGCTCGTGCTCGCCATAGATGCACATGATGCCAGAGCTCCCGCTTCGGAGGAACGCCCCCAAAAGGTGGTGGACGAGTATGAGCTCGCTTGGATGGTCTACCTTATCTACGAGCAGAGCAACTCAGGTTCAAGATACACAAGGAGGAGCTCGACACCGGAGGAAACCGCCGCGAAAGATCTAGACCACGTGTGTCGGTAGTTTTTTTCTATTTTGTTTAGCTCTAATAGATTACTATTGGTATGGGTGCTAGATCACCCCTATCACCATCGTCATGAATTATCCGGTACCAGAATATACTTCCTCTGTTTCTAAAACCCAAAAACCGTACGCATCATCATGATGCAGAGGCTGGGCCGTGATACTTTTTTTTAAATCCTTCATTTCATAATACAAGATGTTGTAGCATTTTTCCACATGTAAATGTCCTATCTTAACGGTATATACTTATTTTCGTATTGATTTTCGTATTAAGTATCTACACAATGTGTAACACGATGCATTGTGGAACGGAGTGAGTACACCATTATTTTTTTCGCTTGCGAAGAAAGCCTACAGCTCCTCTGTCGAGCCATTCTTTTTCTCTTTTGTTCCGTCTAAAGTCGTGAGACCTTCAGTCTGCGGCGCCTTCCGATTGAACCCTCGAATCCATCTCCCTTCCCATCTCCGGCGACGACCACGCCATTGAAACCGGCCGGACTGGTTCTGGGCACCTAGCCACGTAACCGTCTGGACCGGTTGATTTGAGTGCAGAGGCAGGAGCCGAACAGAGGGGCGGACGGAGGTCCTTTATTTGTAAGAATCGCCCTGATTCTGTGCTGCGGCCATGTCTGTGGAACTCATCCTCTGGCTCTTCTCCTTCGCCTCCGTGATGGCCCTTGTCGGCCTCACCGCCTACCAGGCAAGCTCGGCTCCTTGCTCCTAATTTGTTTTGCCTTTAGCCGTGAGTTTGGTCAAGATCTGGTGCGAATTTGGCCAAATTTCTCGCCAGATTGGGCCTGAGCTGATCTCTTTTGTGGGAACGTGAAGAGAATATAGGCAGAGTTTTTGTCAACGGTGTAGTCCATGTCATGATTCCTTGCGTATTAGTTGGTTAACTGGAGGTGGGAAGATAGCCAGTAGTTGGTCAGCTGGGCTGAAACTAGGCTCTGTTGAACTTGCACCCACAAATTATGTTAGTATAGAAAAGGCCCGGCTACATTTGGTTAAACTCGTTCAAAGTTTCTTCTTGTCTAATTATGTTAGATGATTCAAAGTATTTCCAGTCATTGTTCCAGTTCTAATGTTAGCACAAGCACAACTGGGTAGCATTGATCATATATGCCACAATCTACTTCTTAAGTTGTTGCAAAACGACCACTCCAGCATGGTGTACAGTTATTATTCTAGTATGTAACTGTAGCACCTGAAGCCCAAACCGTTCATGCATAATATTTATGCTTTAACTAAGAAATTTGTATAACATTTAAAATATTACTGTCATTGTGCATTGTGTGGTGGCATTGGTTGTTAGAATTATGCATTCATGCAACAAAGACTCTTCTTGTTTCCTCTATAGAGGAAGATTCGGTCTAGTTCTTTTATTGTATGGCAATAAGGATGGTCAAAATTGCTTGAGAGGTGCAAATTTGTTTAAGTGAAATTTACAAAGAAACCAACGTTTGGTTTAGCTTACTACATATAAGTTATTTTGTCTTCTTGTTGATATATTCCACTGATTTATCTTTGTCTTCTTGTACCAGCTTATCTGTTTATCCGATTTGGAGTTTGACTATATCAATCCATATGATTCTTCATCTCGCGTCAACGCAGTGGTCATAATAGAATACACACTTCAAGGGGTTCTGTGCGCTTCTTTTCTCTTGACGCTGAATTGGTTTCCTTTTCTAGTTATGGCTCCGGTAACATACTACCATGTGAAGCTGTATGTACTTCTTTCTTTAAGCCCTCAAGTTTATGCTGTCAAACCATACATGCTTATTTGGTCATTTCCCTTTTGTATTGCTATTACTTATGTGGATTAGTTGATATCTTACATTAGTTGTTCTTTTGTGGAGGAATCTGCATCGCCACTATATGATTGTGGAGTTCCAGTATACATTATTAATTTTGCGAAATTTTCAACAGTTATTATTTACATACAATTATTTATCATCTTCATGATATAATGAATGACAGAAAATTATTATGAAAATGCTCTCTAAAAGGATTATTCTTAATGATATGGAAGCCTCCAAAGGGCATATAAGTTAAAAACATGTCAGTCCACTGTGGTGATATTGTACTTATGGGCTGAGACTGAGCATTTGTACTTGCTCGCTTGTTTTGGGCTATTCATGTTTTCTTGTTCTTCATTATACCTGCCATGCTTAAAATAATAGTCTTGGTATTAAGTATGCAGACAAGAATGGTGTGCATATGTGCCCTAATAACAATGTTCATACTTCATGGCTTTATGAGCCTCGACTATAAAATTTGCAAAATAGTTATCTTCATTTGTTGTCACAGTATGATAGCATGTACTCTTAACCTGCTAAACACTCTTTATTTGTTGACATTAGTCGTTTCCTTTGACCATTCTGCATTCAAAAGAACCATCAGACATTGTTTGTCTTGCAGTAACCTTCACTTACACTCAGAGTATGGTTGTCCTAAACTATGATTAATGCAAACACCTCCTAATCGTGATCAAGTTTATGTTACTAATCTGATCCATAGAGCCTTTTTTGTAATTACCACACCGAAATAATCTTTCCATGTTCTTGGTCTGGTTAATTGATATTGTTGGACATTTACAAGTTGCAACAATAGCATGGTATGCATAAAAAACAAAGAGTTTCATAACACTTAAGTCTAGGGTTACAACCAATTTGAGCATAGTTTGTAATAGAAATGGAGTCCAATACAAGCAAGACAGAAGGGAAGAGCTACTAACTAAGCGAGGCTCTTATTAAATAATCTATCAAGAGTCTATACCTCAGTCATGCAAAGAGATCCCAAATTTGGAAATTATAGAAGTTACATCACACATATTTCGCGTAATTGTAGAAACATAGGCCCCAATCAGCTTGCGCCTTTTGTCTCTATGATCATATCTAGCCTACCCCAACTTGCTTGGGAGTTGGGACAAAAGGTTGATGATATTCATTCTTCCCTCAAAGTCTGGTTTTGTCAGCCATTTTGGATCTGTTTTTTCTCAGTAGATTAGTTGAGAGTTGGGACTTCAAATGAAGTGCTTCTTTGGCATATCTATGAACTAGGTGTAATTTATAAGAGCAAATGCGCTTTTATAAGATATCCAACATATATTGTTAATCTGTTGAAAATCGAGCATAACTTCTGGTCTTGTATATTAAAATGATTAATCCATCTTTGTGTAGTGACCACTAAATGACATGTTTTGTTACGAAAATAAAATAGATGTTTGCACCCTTCAATGCACCATATAGGTACAGTTGCCTATGCTAGGCATTTAACTTGTCTATTTGTCACGTGCTACGATTGGTATTGATCCTAGGACCGATGAACGTTCACGGTTGGGGGTACAGCTCTGAGGAGCAAAGGTTGACCGGCCATGGTGCCAGGGATGAGAGGAAAGAAGGTTGGAACAGGGATTAGATCTTTACGACTTTATTCTTATTCATTGGATAATCCGCATGGAGTACATGGAGGCTCTTTTATAGCGAAGACTCGACTTGATGCCCAAGAACATAATCCTAACTTCCTAAGACCATGTACAATGGAGTGTGCTTATAAAAATAAACCCAGTGTTTCTTTAAGCATCAGTGCCTATTTCATTTGTATACGAGAGGTGCCTGGGTAAGCGTTTGGCTAGTACAAATAAGCACCAGTGCTTAAACGAAAACCGGTATATTTCGGTAAGCACCCCTCTAAGCACTTTGCATTGTATATGCCCTAACAAATCATATCTCTACCTTCCTAATTAAACCGATTTATTCCCTAACCAAATGGATATGTCCATGCCTCTGTCATTACACCGCACTGTTTGAACAGCTCATCCTCGAGCTGCAGTGGTGGCCATAGTTGAAGCCCATGGAGGCCCTAGTTTGCTGATATGTTGTGCCCTCGTCTTGGTGTACCGTATCGAACATCTGAGCTGCATCCCTGTATTGACGTGGCACAGTTTGGAGGCATGCTTTCTGCTGTCCATCGGTTTGGTTTGCATACCAGTGTTATGATCTGGCCCTTTTCCTAGGTAGAAGCCCAATCCCAACAAGGAATTCCCGTGAGTCCTACGGTTGGGAGGGAGGGATAGTTTCACTCCTGCTACTCCCTGTAGGTGCTTGTTTTCTGTTCCTCGTAGGCTCGGGTGTGGTCCATGTCTTCCTCCAAGGTGAATGCCATTCGCCCGTACGGGGTGGCTTGCGCAGTCCAGCCACAAACAGGTCCACCTGGTGCCGCAGAGAGCCCTTGGCACTTGCGTACTAGACTGAGAAATTTCTCTGTTTAATCGTTCACCGACTCACCGTACTAGTTTGCAGCATGTTCCTGATGGCGCCAATCAGTTGCGACAGCGCTCTTGTTCCCACTTCAGGTCTTCCCATCTTCATCCCCGCCTGCCCCTCCATGAGGTTGGAGCAGTCTGTTGGTGATGCTGTCCTTCACATCTTCCTTCGCGTGTGCTTAGCCTGCTACCCAAGATCGGCTACTCTGATACCAAGTTTATTCTTATTCATTGGATATCCACGAAACAGGCTTTCGCCCCGCTTTATAAATAAAGCCAAACCGTTTGAGACCGCTGCTGGGCCAGACAGCACAACGCCCAAGAACCGGCCGAACGATACAAAGTAGTGAGGTAGCCCTCTTACAAAGAAGATCCTAAGAAAACCGAGCTACAGAAGTCACAGCGAACCACAACTACGCAGCCGGACAAGCACACCAGCTCCACGCTACGCCCTAACTCCCCTAAGCTCCACGACCACGCCCCCAAGAGGGTAACGGCGCAAAGCGTCGCCGCCGCCGAGCCCTAAAGGACTTGGGTTTTCACCCGGAACCCTGACACAAGGGAGATCACCTAGACGGCGTCCTCAAGAGGAGAGCGACACCCGCGGGCGTCGCCGTCGTCAGTGCCAAAGCACAGGGCTTTCGCCCGATCACTCCCCCGTGACACAAAGAGGGTCGCAGGACATAAGCATAAGGCACTCCAGATCCAGGCACCGCCGGAACGCGCCCGAGCCACCCACCGCTGCCCCCTTTGCTGTCCACACAGCCAAACAAAGGAGCCACCACCATCACCATGGTGCTCGCCGGAGAGCCGCCCATGTGACCCGCCACCCAGGGCCGCCGCCCCGGCATCCGCACACTCCACCCTAAGACAGGGGCAAACACACCGTAGGAGCAACGGATCTGAGAAGAAAACCTAGAGCGCGTTAGCCCACTGGAGGAACCTCCCTCCACCAGAGCCGACCGGACACGGTAGCTGGATCAGCTCAGACCCGCCTGGCCCGTACCAATCCCACCGCCATGCTGCAGCTCGTAGGCCGTCGCCGCCGCAGAGTCTCCACCACGCCACCAGTACTCACCACGTGAGCACGCTACTGGCCGCGGAGAGAAGCACACCAGACCCGGATCGATGAAGAGGCTACGAGGGGAGGACGCCCGAAGGGTCGCGGTCCCAGCCGTAGCCACACACCATCCACCACCACCGGCCAAAGGTAGCAGCGTTGCACCACGCAGGCCACCACCCCGGCGTCCCCGAGCTCGAACCCGTTGAGCAGAAGACCACACGAGACCATTAACGGGCATGGTGGGTCGGTGCCCGGCTGCTGGTGGTTAGCGAGGTGCAGTTGATAGGTGGAGACGGCACCTTCGTACCACCCTCGGTCGCACCCCAAGAACGGTGACCGGCAGACCCAGGAGGTACCCCTCCACCACCGGAGTGGTTGCCGACCAGATGCAGAACTCGTAGCCCTAGGTCCAGATCAAGCCCACCTGGCCCAGATCGGGCCCGGGGCTCCAAGCCCGCACTGCAGCATACAGCCGCCGTCGCCGCCGTCCACCTGCGCGCCGAGACCTCCCCCACTGCTCGCCGCCGGCCCTCAGGTCCACCGCCGCCAGGTCGCGCCCGCTGGAGCCCACCGGCGACCACAAGGCAGGGCCCCGCCGCCGCCGCGTTCTCCGCCTCTCGGCCCCCGCAGCCTCCACGCCGTCGCGCCGTCGCCGGCCAACACCGCCTCCGTGCCCCACGTTCAGCACCGCGCCCCCAGCAACCGCCGCAGCCCGCGCCGCCTTGGCCCGCGCGAGGGGGAAGAAAGGCCCCGCCGCCGCCGACGCCGCCGGGCTTTGCCCGACGACGCCCTCCGGCGGCGGCGAGGAGAGGGGGCGGAGGGGAGAGGCGGGAGTGGGTGGCGGCGCGAGGGAGCCCCCGGTCGCTCGCGGGAGCGACGCGGGGGGCCGAGGGGAGGAAGGTGGAGGGGGGGAGAGGGTGGCGCGGCGGCCGGCGCCGGCGGCGCTAGGGTTAGGGTTGGGGAGGAGGAGAGGAGGAGAGGCGGTAAGAGGTGGTTTCTGGCACGCCGTGTCATGCAAGGAGCTATTCATTGGATATCCACACGGAGTACATGGTGTCCCTTTTATTCCCTAACTAATTAAACCAATTTACATCATGTACTTTATTTCTCATGTGCCTTCATGTTCTTTGTCATGATAGTTAAATGAACATAATGATTTAATGTTTAATCAGGTATATGAAGCGGAAACATCTTATCGACGTTACTGAGATATTCCGACAGTTACATGCGGAGAAGAAGTACCGGATGATCAAGCTTGCCTTCTACTTCGGCTTATTTATTATAACTATTTACAGGTTTGAAGCTGATTATTTTGGTTCCTTTATCTTTTGTATGATTGTATAAATTATTTCTGCAAAGGCATTATACGCTTGTTCTACATGGTTTTATCCAATTAGTCATAGACATCCGAGGACATGAAAAAACACTTCTAAATTGTCTTCCCGTTCTACCCTCCCAGTAATTCAACTGAATTTATTGAGTGTGATATAAATTAGACATAAGCATCCTAGGCCATTCTCCTGCAGGCTGAGTAAGCAAAGGGAATTCAAAAACATAATTTTGGTAGCGCGTATTTGTAGCTCATTTTGGGCATCTCCAGTATTTTGAAATTCACAATCAGTTCGTGGCACAAAGGAATGCCTATATTACTTCAATAATCTTCTTAGTAAGCATCAGATTTGGGTGTAGCGTCACTCCATATCTATTGTTTCTTTTACGCCATGTTTTTAGCTCAGCAATCATGATAAATTGTTGAAATATGTGAACTTATTTAGTACTATAGGGTGTTTCCCTTGTCATTGTTATTTCCTTGTTTCTTATTGTGCACTGGATATAATCCTGGGTTTGTGGTAGATTTATCACATGTAGGATGCAGCTCTACATATGATTACTTAATTCAGCATGTGTTCAGGTATAGGTTATGTTCCACTTTCTTGCTAAGGATGCTTGTTTCCCAATATAACTATTCATATATTCGATATATCTTTCAGGCTTGTCATGACGGCTGTGCTATTATTTATTGATGAGGAGAATCTGGCAGAAACTAGAACTATATAGAGTTTGTCATCAGAATTTCATATATGGCCAGGTAATTTACTAGCACATCTTCCCATGCAAATTTTTTCCCATTGCTCAAATCTCTTGGTATATACTCCAACTTGTACTTAAGTCTAAAATTGGTGCTTGACACTACTTTTCTTTTTCAAGGAAATTCCAAGGATGCAGTTGGCCAACTTGCAGTACACATCTTTCTGACATCTGGCTCCAAATGAGCACTAAAATGAGGAAGCGGTGAGAGTTGATTCCATGGTCTTTCAGGAACTCTGAAACAAGACGACCTATTGCTCGGTGGGAGCTTATCTGGTGCCTCGGTGTTCATTGTAACCATCAGACAGAGTTTGACGATTTTGCTCATCTGCTGTAAAATGTAACTTCATGAGTTTTGGTTTGCATTGCCAACTTTCTATTTGGTTCGCAGCGATGCGGTGATGTGTGATAAACACCGCGTATTTGACTCGAAGTTCAAATTCTGACCTTTTGTACATGTATTGTATTGCTGTCGTATTTTGATTCATCTCTGCTCAGTATGTACAGCTGGACAGGGTGTAGTGTTTTCAACAGAAGATGTTCTTGTGACAAAGTTAGTAGCGTTTAGCAACGCAGCATTGAACTGACAAGCATTCACTTTTTTCCTTCTTGACATGGATTAAACAATTAAACTATGAAACTGGAGATGAAATTGGGCCTTAAGTTACGTTTGGAACATGCTGACGGTCAACTGCTTCTATATGATCATCGGATATAATAATAATGTCTTGTAAGATTAGAGGAAATCAAGTAAAAACATTGATTTTGCTTCTGATACAATTACATGTCTTAAACAGGATCAATGCATTGCTCCATCAGCAATGCATCACAAAAGTATGGCTGATTTAACAAGCAGAAACAGAAAAATATTCAGAACAGCGTTGATGTCTTCACTCTGGAGTTTGGACTGGACTGGATTTCCAGTACAGTAGTATCAATGCATTCGGATTCCAAAAATCAACAATTCCATCAAGACTATAACAACCGTCCAGTACAGGGACAGAAAAGAAGAAGGAAAGTTGATGCGAACTCTGAACCCTACTTCCCAATCTTGGAGATGAGTGTTTCGAAAGCCCCAACCAAGGACTTAACTCTGCTCTTCTTGCTCTTGGCGATCTTGCTCGCCGTCTCCTCGATCAAGTTGTTGTAAAGCCTCCGGCTCTTCTTTTTCTCCAACGTCTTCTGGTGCCTTAGCGTCACCTGCGGCACCACGAAACCGGTGCCCGCTGGGCCACTCGAGACGCCGCTCCCTCGCCGCCGGAGGCTCCTGATCCTGAGCTGGAAGACACTGCCGGATTCCTCGCCAGCTGCTCTGCCCTTTCTGAACCTGAGCCGTGTTGGCTTTTCTTCTTCTTCAGATGGAAGGATCGGCCCTTTGCTGCTCTTGGAGCGCAGCTTGAAGGTGGCCGAGTTCTTGCTCGCTTGTCGGATGAACGGGAAGCGCACGGATCGGCTGCTGATGCTCATGCTCTTGGCCCTTCGGTGCGCCGGGATAGGCCTGCTTGATTCAGCAATGGCAGCAGCAGCATGCACTTCTTGGTCAGGAGGGTAGAATGGTTTCCCTTGTTTAACACTAGCAGCTGCATCCCCCAGAGCCATTTCTTGAGGAACCACGACCTTCTTTTCGACTGGCAATGTCGTAGTTTTCTTCACTTTCGGAGGCTTTACAATCTGTGTGCTCTTTCCGGTCATGTTCTTGTCGACTGGTGAAGTCTTTGTTGCTCCTTTAGCGGCCTGAGGGTTCGTCGAGGCCTTCCTTGTCAGGGTCGACCTGACAGTCTTAGCTAGCTTCTTGTTCAATGATTCAGTTTGCTTCTTGACACCAACCTCCTGTTCAGTGGTCCTGGCAAATGGCTTTTCCCCCTTAATCGCATCGCTCTTCTTTTTTCCATCTGCTGGAACCGGAGCTGCATCATAGGCCACAATGACCTTCCACGCCACGGTCTCGCCGCCGGCCTCCACGATGTCCTCGGCAGGTTTTCTGAGATCTCCGACGCGCCTCCGTGACACTGACCGCATCTTGACCAGCCTCCTCGTGGTCTGTTCGTCAGGAGCCGATGGCTGCTTCCGAGGCTTTGGTTTGGCCTTTGCAGCCTCTTTCTGCTCGAACTCGTGGTGCCCGCCGTGCTTGCAGGCATCGTGGCACGACCCGGTTGATGGCCTGAGGTAGTTGGGGATGGACTTGGGGCCTTTTCCAGTCATGGCCGCCATTGGTGAGAGCCTGAAGCTTTTGATGTCGTCAAAACCGGCGTGCCAGCTGCTGAGTATAAATCTGCAAGAAAAGAGACAGCCATTTATATATACATACTCCAGTCAGTTACTCTACTCGGTGTGCCCAATTGAACTCTGATTCGGTAGAATCTCTAACAGAGCACTAGTACGTACTTGGTAGGTCAGCAACTAACTAGTATGCACGGCATGAATGATCAGAAAATAGATACAAGTTCATCTGCTTGGTTATAGCCCAAAAATACATGTCTGTGAACCTAGAAATCAAGCAAAGGCAGCAGGAGATCAGAGAGACCAGGGACAGCAAGAGCTCACCGGCACCGAAACCGACACCGACACCTTCTTCACTGGCAGCGCGCCATCCCTCTAGCATAGAGCCAAAAATAATCAGCAGAACCTAAGCTCAATCCTTCGAGGAAGAAGGTAGGGGCTGTTTCTTTTGATTTCTCGGTTGATAATCAATCAAGCCTTGTGCTAGAGTTGGTCAGATAAGACGAGTGGGGCGTATATGTAGGTCTACCACGTGGTAGCAGGCGATCGACCAGGTCAAGCAAGGGGGCTGACGGTGGTAGCTGAGTAGCTGAGGGTTGAGACTTGAAGAAGGCTTTGAAGAAGAAGAAGCTTCTTCGACGAGAGGAGGAGTCGGTCAAACACGGCGGGAGAAAGTGGTGGGTTTGATTTCAGTATGACGTGGGAAACGGGTTGGTGTGCTCGCGCCATCTCTGACTCTTGTTGTCGGGACCCCACAAGCAGTGTCAGCGGCACTCCACGTTTGAAAATCCTGCTGAGCCGTACTACATGCCAGGGTTTAATATGACTGTGGGCCCCGCTTACAGTGAGTGAACCGTCGGCGTCTGTATAGTTTTGACTCTCGGTTCCAGCAGAATTAAGAATCGTCTTCCTGATCTGAATCGCCGGTTATTTCGGAAAATTGGAAGTTGGAAAGTATTACTAATCGGATTTTGTCCTTAGTTGCCGGATCTAGTGTCAGTGATGCTCCGCCAAGTAGGATTCATGAGCGGTGTTGCTGAATCAGCGAAATCGGAGCGGCCATGGACGACTGTACGAGTTTTGAGATTTTGCGAATTTTCTCAAAAGATATTTGTTGTGAAAGCACACGCGGGATGTTGCAATGTTTTCAAACACTTTGATATGTGTTTACCTCAGATTTTTTGAGGGTTGCACTATGATTCCACAATGTAACGAATTTGTATGATTTTTGTTGAGAACCCACACGTGAGATGTTGCAATGCTTTCTGGACGTTTGATACAAGTTGAGTTTTCCTCGTAATTTCGATGTTACACTAGTGGTTCCAAATTGTAATGAATTTGTATGACTTTTGTTATGAAAGTAGACACACGATGCTGAATGGTTTTCTAGACGATGGCAATAAATTTTGTTTCTCTTAGTGTTTCGATGTTTGACAACCTATTAGCATTACTTTTATCAAAATGTTGCAAAATATTTTGCACGGTTACTATATCTTCTTAAAAAAATATGTTGTGAAAATTTGTTGCACATTAACCGTGACTTGTTGCACTATGTTTGTTAATGCATTTTTGCAATATCTTCTAAAAGAATATGAAGAGCATTTGTTACATTTTTTTTGTTATGGTAGCAGATAAGAAAAGCCACCAAATTGGTTAGGCAGCAGCGCGCTACGCACCCAACATAAAATGGCCCACTTTCTAGCCCATAATAACTGACCAACATTTGAGAACTGCTCTTAACTAAACTTGCTTTTGTGATATGGGTCATGGGTGGCAGATTAGCAAAAGGAAATGAAATGTTCTTCAGACTCACGAGAGTGTCATGTAAAATCATTTTTTGCAATAATTTTACTTGGAGGTTGGATGCAGTGTGTGGTGTTGTCCAAGATGGATGAAAACGTTAATCTTGTTATCTTTATAGGCATGGTATTTAATATCCAAGTTTTTAACAACAGAAATAATGTCACTTCGGCTTTTCTTATGATATTTGTTTGTTTTGTAGGGAACCTTTCTTATTCAATGACGTCATCATAGTTTAGATGTTAGAGATGTTTCTATTTTTGAGCAATAGTCTGTATGGGATAATAACAGCAGGGACATATGAAAGTTTGATAGCGTAGCACCAATTGTGAATCCAAATTCCCTTCGGTCGCGGAATGCACCAATTCCCTTCGGATTGTGCTTGCATCCTCCTTGACCTTGAGGGTAACAAGTTTGAATGGAACACTTCGCCCATTGAAGTTCTATCTGGGTTAGTAGCATCACGAGGGTTTTATGAATCTAGTTAACGATGTGGGCACAAACTTTTTCCTTAGGTTTGGTCGTTTCCTCTATAGGACTAGTCTCTACATAGTGTTTTTTTTTGTTTTACTAATTCTCATCCATCCAGAATTAAGCTAGATGTCAGTTGACTTTTCAACCGTAGGGTTGCCGACGTGTTGCAACTTGTATTTTTATAGTTAGAAGTCGTTTGTAACTAAATTTTCTAGTTACAATTGGGTAGCTTTTGAGGAAAAAAATTCCAGACCGTTAGATTTACGTTGTTATTCATACTAGCTAGTTGCGACTAAGATTTGCTGATGTGTGATCTGATTGAGACTTGAGCTATTTATCAGTACGATGAGAATTTGTGGCACCCTAATATTTTGTACACTGATTGCATACTACCTCCGTCCGATTTATATGCATAGTTTCGGAAAAGTACAAACCAAAGATAAAAAATATGTACCAGAACAGAATAGATTAAGAGATGTTCAGTACTACAGTCCGTTAGATCCAAACACAACACTTGGCCCTCTCTACAGATATTATTGCAGTGCAGAAAAAAGGCCTGCATAGTAGCTTCTGAGCGGGGAATGTTTCCTCTACTAGTAATCTTCTTGTTCTTCACCTTACAGCAGCGTTGTACCTTATTATCCATCAACACCTGGTACAGTACTTACCAGGCAATGGGAATGCGTAGCACTACACCCAGAGCGCCCCTGCATTGCGGAGCAGCGGGACGAGGTTGCCGCTGAGGTGCAGGGACATGACCTTGTCGGTGGAACCCACGAGCCTGCCGCCGACGAACACCGCCGGCACGGCGGGGTTGCGGCCCAGGAGCCTCGCCAGCGCCTTCTCCATCTCCTTCCCACTCGGGTCCTCGTCCAGCTCCACCACCGTCGGGTTCACCCCGAGCTCGCGGAAGAGGCGCATCACACTGTGGCACATGCAGCAAGAGCTCATGCTGAAGATAACCACCGCTCGCTGCCCTGCCAGCTTCGTTACCCGCTCCATCGAAAAGATTACTAGGGCTTGAGAAGAGGACTTTGTCTAGTGCCAAAAGACTGCTGCTTGTGTGTACAAGATGCTGTGATCGAGTTAGTGAGCTGTGCTTGCTTACTTGCAGTTGGCCATTGGGGGCTTGCTTATATAGGCTTGGAAGCCTGCATTGGCAAGATGAGATGACGCAGCAATGCGACCTGAAAAAGGCGATACGAAGAGGCGTTCGGATAACGGCCAAAGTCTCTTTCTTGCGACAACACATATTGGCTAGTGTCGAATATTTGGATGGCAATGGCGATGCAGCAACCTGATGCCGGAAGGGTCATTGTGTTGTAGATAAGGCTTGGAGATCTTACTTTTAGTGGTTCTCTTCTATCCTATTTCACAAGTCAGAAGAGAGAGATGCTGATGAGCCACGGTCTTATAGTAGGCAATGTTGTTTTATGGTGATCCAAATTCATATGATAAAGTGAAGTGAGCGACTAACTTCGGAGCGAAGCGGAGGCCCGTCGCCGGGAGGCTTGGGCCGTAACGAGAAAGTTAGCCCACCGGCCCATCCTGTGCTCGCGGGGTGCGGGGGCGGCAACCCCCGCGGTACGGTACAGATCGGTACAGATCGTATCCGAGTCGGATCACAACCGACTTAGCGTTTCTGCCCTCTATAAATACATCTTGTAAGTCACCTGTTGAGGTAAGCCACACATTGTAAACCCACGGCGTTTGTAACCTCATCCCGATATAGTGAAGTATTGCTGGCTGGCGCCCGTGGTTTTTTCCTCTCCTTTGTTTGGAGGGGTTTTCCACGTTAAAATCTCGTGTCCCCGTTGGTTTGGTCGTTTCGCTGTTCATCGTTTCTTGCTATCTTTTATAACAAGTAAGACTTTGCCATTCTATAGAAGAAACGGGGAAGTACTAGTAGCTTTTTGGTACGGATTTGGCATTCTTTACAAGATACGAAAAAGTACAAGTAGCAGCCTTCTATCCATGTTTGTAAGACTAGTCATAGTGGGAGTATCATAGGTAGTAACATAAGTGTCACATAGGTAAAAATAATGATGTGGCAAGTAATTAATGAGGAGAGAAGTGGTGGTGGTATCATAGGTAGATACCGTAACATAGCGGATTTCGAGATAAGATGAGTCTATAGCCTAATAAATGCATGGTTATATGATACTACATCTATGTTATCACCCAGTATTGACATAGTAACATAGAGTAGTATCATATGCATGATACCACTATATGATACTCCCCACTAGAACTAGTCTAAGTAAATCAAGTAATCCAACATGCAACAGTAGTCAGAGCCGGAGATGACATGTGTCGGGTTCTCCAAAGATCGGAAACTGGGAAAAAACATCTGCCATGTACTTCCGGCCGCGAAGAAAATTATTAGATTTATGTCTATAATAGAAATTAGACTAGGCCTGCATTAATTTCCTTTCTAAAAAAATTCATTTCTAATCATGACTCAAGTTGGCTATTTGACTGACTTAAAGGCTAAATCCTTTGTTATTTTGGAGCCGCCTCTACACATTTGTGTTTGTCTCATTTCAAATGAATTGACTTTTATTCCTTAGACTAATTATAATGGGTAGTAACATCGTAGTAACATAAGTGTCATATAGGCAAAAAAATGACGTGGCATGTAATTAATGAGGAGAGAGGCAAATGGAGTAACATATCTAGTTACCATCACATCACAGTTTTCAAGACAAAATGTGTGTATAGAGTAATAAATGAGACTACATATGACACTATCTTTATGTTACTTTGCATAGTGAGGGTAATAACATAGTCTAGAAACACGTGTATGTTACTAGTTCAAATTACTCCCCATTATGGCTAGACTAGAAACACGTGTATGATCCAATTCTCCAAGATCTATAACATCGTCCATCGAGGAAGGCACTAGTTTCAGCGTGTTATGCACGTACCCTAGCCACGTAGACTGACACCTTCTCCTCGATCAGCTCCACTGGGGAAAAACAGGATATGATATTTATAGGAGAAATGGGGCGGGGGTGGTGGGATTACAAAGCTTCAAAAAATTACAAAGCATACCTGGTTCTCTCTCTATCAAACCTACATCATCATGTGTGGCTCGGCGTTGTACTAACCTATGAACTGACACAACACCTCCTCATCCCTCGACAAGGTAGTCCTGAGGCAAGAAGGTAAATGGTAAGCTCGACGGTTACTCAAGGTTGTTTTGAATCATCAGAGGCAAGAAGACAAGAAAGGACGAAGTGCACTACCCCTCGAAGGATAGAGTTCTTATCTTTTGAACCAGTGAGGAATGAGCCTCATTGTATTAATTTAAGAAGAAGGTGTGGGGCACGAGGGTCGAACCCTGGCCGGCTAGGGAAGGCCACCGCCTCCTAACTGTTAGGAATATGCAACTTGTATTACCAGGAGGCCAAAGCCCATAATATATAGTACATCTGACTTGGGGGACACGAAAGTAAATCTAGTCTAATACGGACTCCTAGACCAATACTAATACTCCTTAACACCCCCCCTCAAATGCAAAGCGTATGCAATAGCATTGCATTTGAAGAAGTGTAAACTAGAAAACAAAAGATAATCCAAAATCCGCGTCTTGAGAGTATCGTCATCGCATGAAGAGTCTTTAATAACCTGTGAAAGTCAAGCCAAAGTGGATAGCGTCGATCGAAGAAGAAGACCGACAGAGACCAAAAATCGATCAAGAGAAGAGCATGTCACAAACGATCATAGCACAAGCAAACGATGGCGAAAGAAGCTCGCGACAAAAGAATGTGCGTAGATCAATGACAATGCGAAACGAGGCCACAAAAATCCTAGAGGACCAGGACCGAGAAAATGAGGCCACAAAAATCCTATAAAAAGGACCAGGACCGAGGAGTGGAGGCCACAAACAGGACCGAAAAGAGGAGGCCACAAAAATCTAATAGTAGGATCAGGACCAAGAGGAAGATGAGGCCACAAAAATCCTATAGAAGGACCAGGACCAAGAGGAAGGAGGCTGACATAAAAAGGTGTGGTGGACTCTCATGAAACAGAACACGAAAAGAAATAATGGATTTGGTGGACGCATCAGAAAAACAGAAAAGACACACGACACCATCGAAAATCACATTAGTTTGGAAGAGAGACGGTGCTGGACGATTACACGACAAAGCTGTAAACTAAGATAGAACAAACTACTGGTAAAGCACGTAGCAGACACGCTGGATCAAATTGAGCAGCTGCAGGAGACAGCGCAGACCTAGAGCTGCCGGCCGGCCGGAAAACAGCTAGGGCACTAGCAACAAATCTGAGAGGGAAAGAATACGATCTAGATTGTATCGGAAGCAGAAGAGGGTAGAGGTGGATCAGGGGCAGGACAAAAACAGGAGAGGAAGAATCCGAAACCGGAGAACGAGGAGAACTAGGGGAACTAGACGGAGGAGTACTAGGAGAGGACGGCGCCGAGGTAGAAGGTGGCGCCGAGGTCGAAGGTGGCGCCGAAGTCAAAGGGGGCGCCGCGGTTGAAGAAGACGCCGAGGACGAGGGGATAGTGGCGGCCGGAGGGCGGCGGGGCGGCCGGGGCGCGGCGGTGGCGGCCGGAGGGCGGCGGCGACCGGGGCGCAGCGGCGGCGACGTCGGAGAAAAACAGATTACGATGGCGGCAAGATCTAAAACCGCTGACAAAAAAGAGTTTATTAGAAGGAGCTAGTCAACCACCGATCAGATCCAATGGATGCTAGCAGATCCGATCCAATCAATGATAGCAGAAACCACACGTGCGAGAAGAACTACACGAGCACAGAACCATAAGCAGCGACTAGGAGCAATCGAAGATGTATTTTGGTGGCTAAAAAGAAATTGATCTAATTGCAAAACGAAATTGGCTAAACCTATAAACTAATTTATTGGAATTGGAAGAAAAACTAGTTACGAGATGCGACGCCCCCGGCGATCATGGAGATCGATTTCGCCGGGGGCGGCGCGGCGGAAGCGGTGGTGGCTAACCCCTAGATAGCGGAGCGAACCGCTCTAATACCATGTTAGGAATATGCAACTTGTATTACCAGGGGGCCAAAGGCCACAATATATAGTACATCTGACTTGGGGGACACGAAAGTAAATCTAGTCTAATACGGACTCCTAGACCAATACTAATACTCCTTAACACTAACCACCGGGACAAAATCCCATCCGCGCTAGAGTTCTTGATATGCGCCAACGCAGTGATTGCACAACTATGTGCGAACCCACCAACCATCGTCACCGTTGGTTGTACTTTATGATTCGCGCTAGTCAGAAGACTTTCGACGGTGCATACCCACCAACCATCATCACTGTTGGTCCAACAACTTTTGACGATGACGATGGTTGGTAGGTTCGCATGTAGTTGTGGAGTTGAATTTCCTGATATGCGCCCCATGTATCTTCTAAGCTATCAGGTTTCTCCAATACCACATGGAGCGGAGATACTCCTAGGAGAGTGTGTTCTTTGGAAAGTTCACGAAACTAAGGAACACATGCCCCACAAGGAAGGCCCCCGGACTATAGGGGCATGCACCAATGGGAGGGACGACGCGCATCGGAGAGTCGGAGTAAGGTTTCCTTGCTTCTCCTCATCTCGTTTAATCGGTGGTTACGTGGAACACGTGTCTTGGTCCTCTTAAGATCTGGTGAGATTGGTTTCTTGGTGTGTCACTGACGTGTGATTATTCGCTCTTAAGATCTGGTTTCTTGGCACTGGTCTCTCTTTTAGTTTACACGTGTGATTTTAATGTAACTTGGTTTTTTATAAGAACTTTTGTGTACACTGGTTTCACAATATTTCTGACATTAATGGCGCCTATGTAGTCTCGAAATAATACTAAAGACATGATGATGATGCTCCCCTAGCGCCGCCGCCGCCAGGCCTCTCCCGCCGGAGTTCCCCTCACCTTCCTCCCTCCCTCGCTCCAACTCCCTCCCGGGTCGCTCCCTCCCGAGCGGCTCCGGAGGGCCCTCCACCCTCCAAGACCTAGGCGGCACTCACCTCCCGCCCCTGGCCGCCGCCGCTGTCCTCGCTGGCAGTGGTAGCGGCAACCTCCGCGTCAAGGGCGTCGGTTGGGATGGCGAGGTGCGGCTCACTAGTGATCCTTGGGAGATGGTGGATCGCCGGTGGCAGCACAGGGCGGCACGGCTGTTTCAGGCCGGTGCTTGAGGCCCTCCTACGGCGTGGCATTGAGGAGGAGCCGGTGTGCCCTCAGCGCGTCTTTGGCGCGCCTGGTGGCAATTCTGGGTCGTCTGGTCGAGATCTCGCCTGTGAGGCCCGATTTGATCAAATGGATTCAGCCACGGCCAGGGCGGCGTCGTCCGGCGGCTCCTCGGATCGTCGACACCTGCAGCCTTGCGCTTGGACTGCTTCCTTCCTCTCAGTCCACTCCGACATGGAGGCGACTGGCGGCGTGGGGGTCTGCCGGTCTCGCGAATAATGGTGGCGGTCCTAGGCTTCCTCCTTGCATCAAGATGAAGACTTGCCGAATGTTGTCTCCGTCGATCTGGCTACCATGGCGTGTTCCGGAAGGCTCCGCCGGCGAACTCCACTGGGCGATTCATGCCTGGAGATTGCTGGATCGGGTGGGATTCGGTCGTGCGCTCCTATGTTTTACTCTGGCCATTTGGTTTCAGAGGGAGCGTTTCGAAACTCCGCTGGCTGTGAATATCATGGGACATGTTCTCGTTCCATGGTGTTGGCGGAGAAGGTCATGTAAGTCGAGATCTGAGGACTAGCAATGGTGGTTCGAATCTTTCTGCCGATGAGGAATTGGCTTGGTGTCTCGTGACTTGGAGCAGCGGTATGTAAATGGGGGCGACAACATACGTGAAGTTCAAAGTCCTACCTTTCAGGGTGAAAATCCAAGGTCTGACCTTAATTGGTTGTGCCTGACAGTGGTCTTGCTGAAGACATTGTTTTGAGAGCGAGGACTATCTTTAGGGTGAAAGCCCAAGGTCTGACCTTAATTGGTTGTGCCTGGCACTGTTCTTGTTGAAGGCAGTGCTTTTGAAGCATTGGACGTCAGGTGTTGTTTTGGTGGTGGTTGTGCGGCTGCTGCAAGGATTGTGACTCTGTAGCGGGACTTTTCTTTTTATTTCTTCTTCTTTTTGTCTTTCGGCTGTGTGCATCCGTAACAGTTTTGGTTGTTGCGTTGTTGCAGAGGCTGGATGTAATTGTATTTTCTCGATATTAATATACACTCTTTATCTAAAAAAACTAAAGACATGATATATAGGCACCAATGGAGATGTTTAGCATTACAGTTCATTATATCCAGAGTCCAGACACGACACTTGCCGCCTCTCTACACATATTATTGCAGTGCAATTAATACAAAATGACTGCATACTCCCTTCTTAACGGGTACGTTACTGCTACTAGTTCATCTCCATGAACGGTCATCTTACAACAGCACGTACACATGCATGTATACATTATTCTGCATCATCACCCTGGTAGCAGGCGTAGCACTACACCCAGAGCGCCCCTGCATTGCGGAGCATCGGGACGAGGTTGCCGCTGAGGTGTAGGGACATGACCTTGTCAGTGGATCCCACGAGCCTGCCGCCGATGAACACCGCCGGCACGGCGGGGTTGCGGCCCAGGAGCCTCGCCAGCGCCTTCTCCATCTCTTTCCCCCTCGGGTCCTCGTCCAGCTCCACCACCGTCGGGTTCACTCCAAGCTCTCGGAAGAGACGCATCACACTGTGACACATGCAGCAGGAGCTCAAGCTGAAGATAACCACCGCTCGCTGCCCTGCCAGCTTCGTTACCCGCTCCATCGAAGGATCTACTTGCACTGAAAAATGTAGCCGAGCTACTGCTAGTGCTTGCTTGCTAGGAAAGCTTAGTAGCGTCTAGGAGAGCTGCTTGCGTATAAGGCTTGGAGTTAGCTAGTGAGCTGTGCTTGCTTGCAGTTGGGCATTGGTGGCTTGCTTATATAGGCATGGAAATGTGCATTGGCAAGATGAGATCACGCAGCAATCCGACCTGAAAAAGGCTATACGGAGGGGTTCTGATAACGGCCAACGCTCGCTTCTTGCGACAACAAATACGGCCGGTCTAGTGTGTAGTATCGAATATTTGGATGGCAATGGCGATGCAGCAACCTGATGCCGAAAGTGGTCAATGTATTGTAGATAAGGCTCGGAGATCTTACTTTTAGTAGTTCTCTTCTATCCCTATTTCACAAGTCAGAAGGAAGAGAGAGAGAGAGAGAGAGAGAGAGAGAGAGAGAGAGAGAGATGCTGATGAGATCACGGTCTTATAGTAGGCAAGGCTTTGGAATTCTGTAGAAGATACGTGGAAGTACTAGTAGCAGTCTATAGGGATTCAGATCAAAATTCTTGTCACAGTTCAGTGATAATTTATTTCATTTCAGAAGTAACTCAACAACAACGGTTATGGTAATAGACGTCCAAGGTTCTAATTTATAGTCGTCCAAGGTTCTAACAAAATCATGTCGAAATCAAAAAAAAAAAATTCAAGTTACAAACAGGTAACAGTAGTCAGAGTCTGAGATGACATGCGTTGGGGTTATCCAAAGATTGGACCATGGGGAACGCAATTAACATCTGCCATAAACTTCCGGGGAAGATATTGGGCCGAATTGGAATTATTCTAGCAGGTTTAGTCACGATTCACGAATCTCTATGCCTTTGCAAGTAAGTAGCGAAGTTGAACAGGCAATGCATGGCTGTGGAATGCCAAAAACATAGCTGATATCAGGATTTTTTTTAGATAAAGGGAACTTTATTATTTTTTCGATAAAGAGGAGCTTTATTATTTAAAAGTTTAAGTATTATACCCAACCACTGCATATCAGGATCGATGTTATTTTCTTTTCGAACCCTGTGTTGGTATAAATTCTCCCGAGTGCAGTTCATTTGACTCCTGAAATCTAGTGAGCTCCGGTTTTTTTTTTTAAATGGCACTTAGATGTTTCAGCCAATTCCATTTTTTTGAGGATTAATTAAATGTGCTCTGAAGATCTTCACGGTTTAGTTACACAATATGTTATATTTTTGGATACACAAAAATCACAAAATTTTAACTGTGAGAAGGGCAAACAAATTGCTCCCTATATTCTTATTTTTCTTATAGATTTTTTGGTGTATATTTCAGATGAGATGATATCCCCTAAGATATCTAACCGGGCTGGGATTTAGCTTGTGGAGGTATGCACGTGTTCAAACGCGGTTGGTGCCTAAAGTCGGTTGTCCTCTCAAACATGATTGGCTGAGGCACAATCGGTTCGGTTTGACCACGCCCATCACCCCTCCCGGATGTCATCCGTCGGCCTGGATCCAATCGATCCCGAGATCCAGGGCGTGTGGTCCGCATCGGCCCTCCGCCAGCGTCCAACGCCCCACCTCGACCGGCCTCTAGCGCCCCGCCTCCATCCACTTGCGGCCACTTGATCTCCGCGAGTGCATGTGCCTGCCTGTTGCCTGCTGGGAGGTGGTTGCGTGAAGTGGATGGAGGCGCCTGGGAGGGAGAAGGATGCGGCGAGGCCGCCGTGGGCGCCAAGCAAGTCCACGGTGTTCTGGTACTATGCTGCGACAGTGGGGGACTGGGCGGAGGCGCCGTCCGCCCGGGGCAATGGGGTTACCACCCGTTCAAGCAACCTCCGCGCCGTCAGGAAGAAGTCTGTACGTTTCCTAGACCTTCCCTTCTCACGGGGCTACCAAAAGATGCTTTTCTTTCTGAATCTGGCTCCCCATGCTCAATTTGCAATTGGACTAAGCAATTCACTGCGGGCATCTGACGAGGGTGTAACTCGACAAATCCCAGGGTTGCCCACCCCGGGTTGATTGAGAGGGAGAGATGAACGTTGGTGATCACGACGGCTGACAAGTGGGGCGATTTACCCAGGTTCAGGCTCCCGTAGGATAATACCCTACTTCCTGCTTGTCTGGTATTGATTGCGAGTTTGAGGTTACAATGGCGAGATGTCGATCTCGCTAGGGTTTGTGGTGGCGCCTATGAGCATGTCCTTGGACGAGCAACCCTCCTAGCCTTTATAGGTAGGCCATGTCTCAGGTGAACGGTGCCGATGGCATTTACAAATATGGTAAGCCACATGACCTAACCGGTTAGAACTAGGTCACACGATACCCCTAGTGGGCCTTCTATGGGCCTCCGTAACCTTGACGTGTCCCAGGTAGCCTCATCGTGGGGTAGTCTAAGAGTAGCCCCACGTTAGTAGCCCCCGAGTGCTTGGTCGAATCATAGAGTCGGGCAAAGGACTCCTTCCTTCTGGGCACGCCACCAAGTTGCTTGTGCTTGAGTTTGGACTCGCTTTCTTCAGTCGAAGAGCACGCTCCCGATGGGAGTAAATTATGCAGTCGAAGTACTTTGCCTTGGCTTGTAAGGTACTCGTTTCTATTCGGCCTGCTGGCTTACTGCCTGTTGATTCAGCCGGCTGGGCTTACTGTTTTTTCTTTATCACTCGGATGAATGCTTCGAGTTCTCTGATCAGCATCATGTCTGGTTTACTTTCAGCTGTAAAGCTTACTACTCGAATCATGCGCTCGAGTTCTTCCTCAGCAAAGTCTGAGTCGTCAGCAGAGCAGTTGCCTTGCTGACGTCATTGATGACGCTTCGTAGCACGCCTCTTCTCTCGATGGGACGTGACGAAGCGGGCCCCACTGTTAGTGTTGACTCTAGCCAGCAGTTGCCGCTTATCTCTGATTTTGGGCGCGAAATTTTCGCGGCGTGATGATGGCGCCTTGATCCCCGTGCGTAGTGGACCGAGTGGGAGGCGACGGTTAGTCTCTCCGTATGACACGTGGACGGCTGGATGCTTTCGCTGGGAACGGTTTCTTCGCGAACGGCTGTGATGGACTGCCCTGAACGGCATAAGTACTGCGTCGTGGTGCAACAACAAGTCATCTTCCCCAATCGTCCTTGCCTCCATTCCTTTCGCTATTCTTACCCTCCTCCGAGCTCTTTGCCATTTGTCCTCTCACCTTCTGTGAGCGCCCAATCTCGATGGGGAAGTCGAAGGCTACCGCCAGCGCCGCCGCCGCCACCGAAGCAGGGGTGATGAAGAAGCCTGACGGCGACTGGCAGAAGTCGTCGGTGAAGAAGACCGATCTCGAGTTGCTGCGAACGCAGGGCTTGCTGCCCCCGACGGACCAGGCCACGGTACGTGTTCCTGGCAAAGAGGACTACCCCTTTCCTCGCGAGGGGGAGCGCGTTTGCTTCGTGGATTTCCTTCCACGGGGCTTCGGTTTCCCTCTCCACGATTTTGTTCGTGGTCTTCTATACGCCTGTGGGGTTCAGATTCACGATCTCTGCGAGTGCATCGCGAGCTTTATCGTGCTCTGCGAGTGCTTTATGGGGATCGCTCCCCACTGGGCCCTGTGGAAGTCGCTCTTCCTTGTTCGGAAGAACGTGGGGAAGAGCGGGTTGACATACCCGGTGGGCGGCTTCGGCATCCAGGTGCGCGGCGACACCGCGTATTTTCAGATGAAGAAGTCGGATTCCGTCCAGGGGTGGCGGAAGCGGTGGTTCTACATCAGGTGCGACCAGGAGGGTCTCGCCGGATTCAACGGCGATCGCGAGTTGCGGAAGACGCACGCCTGGGCGCACCCGCTCGCTTAGGAGGAGAAGGAGGCCATGAGACCGTTGCCAGGCCTTTTGCGCAATCTGCTCAAGTCCCTGAGACGCGAGTCGGGCGGCGTCCACCTTATGGCAACTTTCTTCAGGCTGCGAGTCCAGCCGCTCCACGCTCGTCCCCACCCGATGTGGGCAGTCGAGGGCGCCGGCGACCCGCCACTTGACGACGAGGAGGTGGAGACCAAGGTGAGGGGCATCACTAGCCTCCGAGCCGCAGACCCCTGCAACGTCAAGTGTCATGTCGCCGTGTACGGAGCGGCGAACCCTCCTGAGGTGAGCTTTTGCGTTTCTCTTTCCTTGCTTGACTTCTTGATCTTTTGTTTCTTGATTTGACTTGACTTTGTTTGTTGCAGGGTCGATCTCTTCTGGTCAGCCTTCCTCCACTCCCAGAAAACAGACCTCACAACGAGGCGACTTATGTGGAGGAGGAGGGTGACGATGAAGACATTCCACCCGCCGTCTCTCCGAGTGACGAGGCGGATGAAGAAGAGGAAGAGGAGCCCGCGCGGAAGAAGCAGAAGATGCGGAGTGGCGGCGACTCTGCGACTGCTTCGTCGCCGCGAAGGATGCAGCTGCTGACTTGGAGGAGGCTGGCATGTCTTTTTCGGGTGTGCGGTCCCAGGACAGTTGGGACGAGCCCTTGGCTGCTCCTCCTGTCAGCTCTGCGCCACCACGCGCGTTTGCTCGGATGCCGTCCGTCTCCCTGGGGAGCGACGATAAACTCGAGACCACCAGGTAAGTTGTTCTTTCATTTTTGTTGCGTCGAGTTGCCTTCGTGAGATTCAGGCTTCGAGTTGATTTTCTTTGAATCTTGTGCCAGCTACCGCTCTGGCGGCGTCAGCTCCCCTCCACGCGAAGTGGAGCGTGGAGCACCTCCCTCGACTGAGCTAGTTATGCGGGTGGCGGTCGAGGAGCGTGCGCAGGCTGGTGGCTCCGTGGCGCCGAGTGGTGCTGCCCCGTCGACTTCGGCGGATGTCGACCTCCTGGACCACGTAAGTCCTTGTTCTTGTTCTTGTTTTCCTGAAGTTTCATCGGGTGCGAGAACAACGCTCCTGATGTGAGTAGCTCCCGAAGGTGTGGGTGACTAGGATAGTCGCCCGCAACTTTATAATTTTTTGCTTGTTTTGTAGCCATATTAGCGCCAACAGCTTGAGGCAGCCGTTGCCTATGTTCGCCTGGAGAAGGAGAGGGACCAGCTGCGCACCTCTCTGGACCAGGCTACTAAGCGGACTGCAGAATTGGAGCTGAAGCTTCAGGCTCCGTCGGAGCTTGAGAAAGCGCTGCACGAGTCTCAGGAGCGTGAGCGTGTGCGGGTCGTCCAGGAGAAGACCCAGGTCGACCGCCTGCTCGCACTCGCTGGTGCCCTTGGGGGTGAGTTGTTCGGCTTAACGCCTACTTTTGTCTTTGCTTGATATGCTTTTTAGGTACTTTTGACCCTTTGTCCAGAGAAATGCGGTGGCGCTCCTGTGGAAGGCTCGTCCAGTGACGACGTCGACTTGGCCACTGCGATCGGGTTTCTTGATCGCGTCTGCGCGTATGACTCCGCTGCGCTGCAGAAGTCGACGGCGGCGCTGCAGAAGTCGACAGGAGCGCTGGCGACTGTGTATCGGAGCATCTTTCCCAGCGCGCCGCCACCGACTGCCGTCGACGCCCTCACGGCGCCGTTTGAAGACAACGCGACCACCCTCGCGGACTTCACTCGGGCGTAGACGGTACGTGGCTCCGAGCTCACCTTCCAGCTTCTGCTTGGTCACCAGGTCGCTGGCGACTTCGAGAAAGTTGTTAGCGGCTTCCCTCGGATGCCTAATGGCAAGACCACGTCCCTTAGCGGGGTGAAGGCTCAGGCTACACAGTTGGCTGTGAAGCTTGTGACCACCTTCGAGAGGGGGATCGCCAAGGAAACCGAGGCGGCTGCTGCTCGGAGGAGTCGCTCCCAGTCGGAGTCAGTAACATAGGAACCTTGTAGTTTAGGATTTGGTACTCGTAGTAGTCTGTGCTTGTAATGACTTATATTTTGTCTGGTCTTCTGGCCTTGGACTATCTTTTGTGCTGAAATATACCTTCCTTCACTTCAACTTTGCTTTGGTTGAGAAGTCTTCTTTTCTGTATTGACACTGCATATTCGTGACAGACTGACCTACACGAGGCCAGTTCCGTTGCTCCGACGACTGGCGCGAGCGGCGAGGGAGGTTTTCGCTCGACTACGATTGTGCGCAGTCGTCGATCAACACCAGTTCTTCAGCGTAGCACGAACGACCAACGGTTGATCACCTACATGAGGAACAAGGTGGTTGACCTCGAGGCGAGTCTGAAACGTGCCGAGTTGGAGCTGGAACGCTCTAAGTCGTGCCCTGTCGCGGAGTTCTCTGAAGGCGAAGACTTCTTGCTTGGAGAGATTGATCTCATCAGTCGACAGCTGCAGGGTGGGTAGCATGTTCTCTTTGACTTCTTTCCTTGCGATTGGTGGGTCGTAACATTCACAGTTTCTTGATGCAGATGTTAACCCTTATTGGCAAGCTGAGCAGGCTCAGGTCAAAGAGCGTGTCACCCGGGAGGCAACAGGCGATTCTCGTCAGGCGCGCCATTTCTGGTCGAACAGATCGAGAGGGCGTATCATGGCGTGTATGCTTGATCGTACCTGGCGGGCTGCTTTTCTCCTGGAAAGTTGCAGGAAGACCCTCTGGCACATCCATCGCGTGTACTTCCCACATAATGGTCAGCCCCACGAGTTGGCCACATTGCTGGAGAGGTTCCGCGATGGTGACACATTGAAGGAGGTTGTCGATGCCCAACTCGTCGCCGGGGCGAACGTGGCGCTGGCGTATGTCCGACTGCACCGGCCAAATCTTCCTCTGGAGAGGCTGTTAGGTGGCCTGCCTGGGGATGTTGATTACGCCGATACCTTGCAAGCTGCGGGCCAAATGATTCAACAGGTCCAAAAGCTGAGTGCGCGCCTCGTAGGGCCACTCGATGCGCCAAAGGATGAGCCTGCAGATTAGGGGTAGAAATCTTCTGTTGTACAGTCTTAGTTATAGGAGGCGAATTTGCCAAATGTAAATATCAATGTATGAGGTTGAGGGAGCCCCCGAGTAAGCAAGTTGAAACTGTTTGCCTTGCTGTGCGCATATCTGTTGTGCACCTTCGAGTGGATTTAGTGTGTGTTATGCCTAGTTCTTGTGCGACGTGGCCCGAGTGCATCGGGCGCGAGTCGTGGACCTGTATGGCGCAGCCCCCGAGTATGTCGAGTGATGGCCTAGGATTTTAAGTGATATTTGTGAAGCGCAGCCCCCGAGTGCATCCGGCGGCGGCCAAGGATTCTCTGACTTGACCTGTGCGGCGCAGTCCCCGAGTGGTGCGGGCGATAGCCTAGGATTTTGCTAGTAGGGCCTGTATGGCGCAGCCCCCGAGTAATTCGAGTGGCGACCTAGGACTTCAAGTGATACCTGTAAGGCGCAGCCCTCGAGTGTGTCGGGTGGCGGCCTAGGATTTTTGTACTTGACCTGTGCGGCGCAACCTCCGAGTGGCTCGGGTGGTGGCCTAGGATTTCTCTAGTATGACATGTATGGCGCAGCCCCCGAGTAGTTCGAGTGGCGGCCTAGGACTTCAAGTGATACCTGTAAGGCGCAGCCCCCGAGTGTGTCGGGCGGCGGCCTAGGATTTTTGACTTGACCTCTATGGCGCGGCTCCCGAGCGGATCGGGCAGCGGCCTAGGATTTTGCGAGTGAGGCATGTATGGCGCAGCCCCCGAGTGGTTCGAGTGGCGGCCTAGGGTTTTGACTTGACCTGTTGGCGCTGCCACCGAGTGGTTCGAGTGGCGGCCTAGGCTTTTGACTTGACATGTTGGCGCTGCCCCCGAGTAGTTCGAGTGGCGGCCTAGGTTAGGAATCACCTTGATTGACAAAGTAAGGGGGAGAACTTGTTCCGTAAATCACTTTATTGATTCTTGCGAGCAGTCCGCCTCGTTAAAACCCTTCCAGTCCCCTTAGGTACCCTGCTAAGGGAAAGAGTGCGTCTGAAAACCTGCCGCCTTGACATGCTTTCTTTGGTACAATGATTTGGTCGACTATGCGTAGAAATGACGAAGCTGGGCGACATTCCACGGGTTGCTGCATGCTGCTCCCGTCTTCGTGTCCTTCAGGCGGTAGGCTCCGTTGCCGATTGCTTTTGTCACAATGTATGGGCCCTCCCTTGGGGAAGCAAGCTTGTGCACCTTCTTCTGCTTGAGTCGGAGGACTAGGTCGCCTGCTACGAATGCTCTTGGCCGCAGCCTTCGTCCATGGTAGTTGCGGAGGTCTTGCTGATACACGGCTGATCGTGCCAGAGCGATGTCGCGGGCTTCATCCAGGATATCCATGCTGTCTTCGAGTGCTTCTTCTGCATCTGACTCGTCGTAGGCGACCACCCGTGGAGCGTCGAATTTGATGTCGCACGGCAGTCCCGCCTCTGCTCCATACACCATGAAGAATGGGGTGTATTGAGTGGATCTGTTCGGCGTGGTTCGCAGGCTCCAGAGGACTGATGGCAGTTCTTCGACCCATGCGCCCGCGGCGCGTCTTAGCGATACGCGCAGGCGCTTCTTGATGCCGTTGCAGACTAGACCGTTGGCCTTCTCGACTTGCCCATTGGACTACGGGTGTGAAACGGATGCATAGTTGAGCTTGATGCCTTGGTCAGAGCAGAAGTCCTTGAATTCTTCGGCTGTAAAGTTCGAATCGTTGTCCGTGATGATGTCGTTTGGTACTCCGAATCTGAAGATGATGGATCTGATGAAGTTGACTGCCGACGATGCAGTCGAACTTGTGATAGGCACGGCTTCGATCCACTTGGAAAATTTGTCGACTGCAACCAGGAGGTGGGTGTGTCCTCCGGGTGAGGATTTCTTCAGCGGGCCTACCATGTCCAGCCCCCATTGGGCGAAGGGCCAGACTAGTGGTATTGTCTTTAGCGCAGACGCGGGTGCGTGTGGCTTGTTGGCAAATTCCTGGCATCCGGGACACTTCCTTACTAGATCTTCTGCGTCTTGCATAGCTGTTGGCCAGTAGAACCCGGCTCGTAGCACTTTGGCCACCAAGGCCCGACTGCTGGCATGATCCCCGCAGACGCCGACGTGAATGTCGAGTAGGATAGCTTGGCCATCGACTGGATCCACACATCTTTGTAGGATTCCTGAGATGCTTCTCTTGTAGAGTTCACCATTGATGACGGTGAAACTTTTGGAGCGCCGAATGATGCGCTTGGCTTCGACTGGGTCGATTGGCAGCCTTTGGTGCAGCATGTACGCCAGATATGGCCCCGTCCATGTGGCTTCGACCCGCATGACTTCCATGGGTTCCTTTTCCTTGCTCGGCGGGTTGGCGTTGCTCGTTGCCGGTGTGGATGGGATTGTTGCGGGTCGAGTCTTGATGGACCTCTGCGTGATGCGCTCAAGGAACACGGCGGGTGGAACTGGTACCTTATCTGATCCCATGTTGACGAGAGCGTCGGCTTCCTCGTTGCTGTCGCAGGCAATGTGCCGCAACTCACAGCCGTCGAATGTACCCTCCAGCTGGTTGTACAGGTCCCTATAGGCGATCATGTTGTCGGCGATGGCATCGCAAGACTTCATGGTTTGCTGTACGACAAGGTAAGAGTCCCCGTTGATCATGGGGCGAGTGGCGCCGCATTTCTTGGCCATCCGTATGCCGTGGATCAGGGCCTCGTACTCTGCTTCCTTGTTGGAGGGTGTTGGGAAGTCCATCTGCAGAACGTATTTGAGTTTGTCGCCTTTGGGGGAAATGAGGACGACTCCTGCGCCCGCTGCTGTGAACTTCTTGGAGCCATCAAAGTACATCGTCCACGCGTTGGACAAGTCGGGGACATCTGGTAGCTGGGCTTCTATCCACTCGGTGGTGAATTCTGGGAGGACCTGGGCCTTGATTGACTTCGGGTGAGCATACTTCAGCCCCCAGGGTCCTAGCTCGACAACCCACTTTGCGAATCGCTCTGCCGCGTGCTGGTTTGTGAGGATGTCTGCTAGCCCAGAGGAGCTTACCACCGTGATCGGGTGCTCGGAGAAGTAGTGGACGACCTTTCTGGAAGTCATGAAGACCCCGTAGGCCAGCTTCTGGTAGTGCCGGTAGTTTTGCTTGGACAATGTCAATACTTCGCTGAGGTAATAGACTGGTCTTTCTACAAGGTGACTGTGACCCTCTTCTTCTCGCTCCACTACGAGTACAGTGCTCACCACCCTGTTAGTTGCTGAGACGTATAGGTATAGCGGCTCGTTCTCCAGTGGTGCTAGCAGGACCGGGGAAGTCGTCAGGGTCTTCTTGAGCTGGTCGAATGCGTCTTGCGCTTCTTCTGTCCACTCGAACTTGTCGGTCTTCTTCATCAGTTGGTAGAAGGGCAGGGCCTTCTCACCCAACTTACTTATGAACCTGCTGAGAGCTGCGACTCGGCCGGCCAGTCGTTGTACCTCGCGGAGTTTGGTTGGTGCTGGCATTGTGAGTATGTTCTGCACCTTCTCTGGGTTTGCTTCAATTCCTCTCGCAGAGACGAGGTACCCTAGCAATTCTCCGGCTGGCACGCCGAAGACGCACTTCTCTGGGTTCAGCTTGATCTGATATGCATCGAGCGCCGCGAAGACCTTGCAGAGGTCGGCGACTAGGGTGTCTTCCTTTCGGGTCGTGACTACGATGTCATCGATGTAGACCTGGACAATTTGCCCGATGAGCCCCTTTAGGCATGCTTGCATTGTACGCTGGTATGTAGCGCCGGCGTTCTTTAAACCGAAGGGCATTGTCTGGTAACAAAATACGCCGTCGGGTGTGATGAATGCAGTTTTTTCTTCGTCGTCGACGTTCAGTCTGATCTGCTGGTAGCCTGAGTAGGCGTCCAGGAAGGACAGGCGCTCGCAACCTGCTGTCGAGTCGATGATCTGGTCTATCCGTGGGAGCAGGAAATGATCCTTGGGGCAGCATTTGTTGACGGCGGTGAAGTTGACGCACATGCGTAGTTTCTTCGTCTTCTTCTTCTCTACTAGGACAGGGTTGGCGACCCAGTCCGAGTCTTTGATTTCTCGGATGAACTTGGCGTGTACCAGTCGGTCGATTTCCCTGGTGATCACGTCCCGCTTGGGTCCGGAGAAGCGTCTCATGGTTTGTTTGACGGGTCTAGCGTCCTTGTGAACTTTTAAGGAGTGATCGGCGAGATTCCTGGGTATTCCTGGCATGTCAGAGGGTTGCTATGCGAAGATTTTCCAGTTCTCACGTAGGAACTCGATGAGCGTGCCTTCCTATGCGGGGTCAAGCTTGAGGACACTTTGACCGTTTTGCTGCTGTCACTCGGATGAACCTGGTGAGTTGTTGTGTCGTCGTTCGTGTTGAAGGCGACATCCTTGGCTGGCTTCTTTCGGGGTGGAAAGACGGTCTTGTCATTGTCGGCTGATATGGCCTTGAAGTGCTCTTCGACCCTGAAGAACTCAGAGATCCTGCTGAACTCGCGGTCGCAGCTGTTAGAGCGGTCGAAGTCGCCGCGCACCGTGATTACTCCTTTGGGCCCAGGCAACTTGATCATCAGGTAGGCGTAGTGTGGCACTGCCATGAACCTGGCGAAGGTTGGCGCCCAAGTATGGCATGGTATTGTGATTTCCAGTCGAAGACCTCAAAGTCAATCACTCCTTCCTGAAGTGCTCGGGTGTGCCGAGTATGACGTCGAGTGTGATCGTTCCCATGGGTGTGATTGCTTGCCCTCGTACTATGCCGTGGAAGGTGGTCTCAGACTCTGGCAGCTTCTCTATCGACTTGTTCATCCTTCTCAGGGTGTCGACGAATATGATATTAATACCACTGCCTCCATCCATAAATACCTTCTTCAGGTTGTAATCTTCGATCAGGGCTTCAACGACTAGGGCGGCGTGCCCGGGTCGAGGTACATCTGACGGGTGGTCTGCCCTAGAGAATGTGATTGGTGTCTCTGACCCTCTCAGGTAGTTTGGCACTGCACGTGGGCAGGTGGTAGCCTGAAGGATTTGGCGGGTGATGAGCTTATGCGTCCTGTTTGAAGGGCGTCCTTTCTGTATCATGTTGAGCTGTCCCCGCGCGGCTGGGTATGCGTCGTGTGCCATTGGCTGGGCTTCTTGCTGCTGCTGCTGTTGGGGGAAGGCTCCTGCTGCCTGTGTCGGGTTGTTGCTCGCTGGTGCTGCCTGAATAGCAAGCTGTGGGGCTGGCTGCAGCGCCGGCACAGGAGTGATGATATGCTGCATGGCCTCGTAGATCTTGCGTGCTTTGCGGCAGTCCTTCAACAGGTGGTTGGCGCCCCACTTGCCCGTCTCCGGGTTGCGGAACATGTGATGCTTGCAGGGTTGCGCCAACTCCTCGGCTGGTGTCAACGCGCGTCTCCAGTCGCGTTTCTGGCCTCCATCGTTGCGGTTGATGCTACCACTGCTGCGGTTGTACTGCCCTGGGTCGGACTGTCGACCGTGATCGCTGCTGCGACTGTACTGGCGACCCTGATCATATTGGCGATTGTTATCGCGCGCGTCATCACGGGGGGTTTGATATCCCGCCGCTACTAGCTCGATCGAGTCGAGGTTGGTGAAACGTGGTTTCTTCTTCTGGCGTCCTTCCCGCCAGTTACTTGTTCCGGCTTCGTTCTTCGGAGAGGTGTCACGGACGTAGTCTTCTCCTTCGGCCCACTGGTTGGCTATCTTCATGAGCTCGATCGTGGTCTTCGGCTGGAGTCTACCGAACTCTTCGCGGAGGTCGCGGCGAGCGACGCCATGCATGAACGCATCCATCACCCGGTCTTCTGAGACGACTTCCATGGTATTGCGGAGAAGTGTCCAACGCTGGATGTACGATCGGAGCGACTCGTCTCTTCCTTGCTTACAGGCCTGCAACTCGATGTAGGTCGTCGGCCTCGCGTATGTTCAAAGGAAACTTTTGATAAATGTATCTTGGAACTCTTCCCAGGTCTTGAAGGAGTCCTTGGGTTGGCTGGTGAGGCACCCGCGTGCTGAATCCGTGAGCACGAGCTGGATGTACTGCATCGCCGTGGTCGATGTTCCTCCTTGACAGGTGCAGGTGATGAGGTAGTCTTCGAGCCAGAGGCGCGGGTCTTGTTTCCCTTCGTACTTGGGTGTTCCTACTGCCATCTTGAAGCCTTTGGGCATGCGGGTGTCGCGGATGTTGAAGCTGAAGCATGCGGCACCGCACGGCTAGAAGTCGCGATCGGCCTGGTCGTCCGGGTTCGTCATGTAAGTCGATCGCTGGGCGCAGTTGCGGTCCACCGTCCTTTGCACGATGACATTGAGAAGGTCTTCGCCTGGTTGTGGCTGTCGTAGTGGCCTTGCTGCAGGGCCATCTAGAGCTTCCGGCTCTCGTGCTTGATGTTCTTGCTGCTCACGTGCCCGGCTGCTTGGCGCCTTGTTCGACAAGGCATCCTCGATTGCCTTCATGGACATGATCTGCTGTTTGTGGAGAAGGGCGCGCGCGTCTCCCTCCGGTGGCTGAGTGAGCCGAAGGTATGTTTCGGCTGCCATGAAAGCAGCATTCGCTGTTTTGGGGACGGGTATCCCGTTCTCTTCCTCGGTTATGAAGGAAGAGTCGAGATTGCGGGTGACCCTGGCTCGATCTGCTTCCGTCATAAGGGGAACACGAGCTCTGTGTCGCCGTCCTCCTTGGTTAACTTCCGTGGAGGAAGTAAACGAGTAGGCAGCCCGTCTGGCGCTTGATGTGTCGGCATCTCTCTTACGCCGGAGTAGCTCGGCTTTCTCGGCGCGAAGTCGCTCGCCTTCCTTACGTAGCAAGTACTGGACTGCCAGCTGGTCGTCCCGAGGTGCGTCGGGTGGTGGAAACGTACCGTCATCGACGTGCTTCATAGCTCTGATCGCCATGTCGCGCGTGATGGTGAGCCGCGTCACCTAATCAGTCATGACCACCTCCAATGGATATGCGGGTTCATCGTTGCCTTCTGGAGGCGTTGTACCAGCCATGTAGACTTGCGCGGGGTAAACTTGGGTGGGGGTGTTTACGCTGCCGCTGCTGCTTCCGTCATCTGAGCCTTGCTCGGGATCGAAAATTGCTGCCACGTGATAGGCTACATAGCCGTCATTGCGCCTTCTCGCGATCTTTATCGCGGTCATGGAGGGTGATTTCGCAGTCGCCGGAGCGAGCGCGATTGGCTCGGGGAAGACTTGATCGGTCCATGAAGATGTGCACGAAGTGGCTGTCGGCAACGCGATCTCGGTCGCACGCGGGGGTGCGGTTGCCGCAGTCGAAGTCGGAGCAGATCTTGGCTTCATCAGCCGTGCGATCGAGATGGTCGAAGTAGACTCGATCTGCATGGCCGTTGTCGAAGTGGTTGACGTATTTGAGGTAGAAGCGTGTCGATCGGCCGGGGGCGCGATCTTCACACTCGTGGCGAATGCGACCTCCGTTGCGGGCGATGGCGGGTGCATCGCGATGGTAGCCGATGCGGGTGTCGCCGCGACGCCTGGCGCGGTCGTCACGGACCTGAATATTCCGCGACTGTCCACGAAGCAATGTATGGAACCAAAGGTGATGTGTATACCTTCGTACAGATCGGCGTACACCGAGCGGTGGGCCGGCGGGTGGAAGGCATACTCGAAGGAGCCGAAACAGATCGGATCCCGGGTGATGCAGTCGTCGGTCTTCTTCATGGATGGAGCCGGTGCGACCATGATTCCAACGCTCGTTGATTCCCACAGACGGCGCCAATTGACGAGTGTGTAACTCGACAAACCCCAGGGTTGTCTACCCCGGGTTGATTGAGAGGGAGAGAGAAAACGTTGGTGATCACGACGGCTGACAAGCGGGGCGATTTACCCAGGTTCAGGCTCCCGGAGGATAATACCCTACTTCCTGCTTGTCTGGTATTGATTGCGAGTTTGAGGTTACAATGGCGAGATGTCGATCTAGTAGGGTTTGTGGTGGCGGCTATGAGCGTGTCCTTGGACGAGCAACCCTCCTGGCCTTTATAGGTAGGCCAGATTTCGGGTGAACGGTACCGATGGCATTTACAGATATGGTAAGCCGCATGACCTAACCGGATAGAACTAGGTCACACGATACCCCTAGTGGGCCTCCTACGGGTCTCCGTAACCTTGACGTGGCCCAGGTAGTCTTATTGTGGGGTAGTCGAAGAGTAGCCCCACGTCAGCGTCGTAGATGATGTTTCTATTGGAATGAAATAATCGTGCCAGACCAATACAAGACACATATTCGAATCAACACTCGGCTGCTGCTGCCGCCTTTAGGCAAACTATAGTTTGACTAGCTGGAGAAGTGTGGTTTGCTCAAATTATCATTTTATTCTGTAGATGCAAACTTTGTTTCTAACTGCGATCAGCTTGTCCAGCCATCCATTGCACCTACGTTCCTGCAAAATTTATTCACAATCTTGAATTTGATGTATACTAGCGCACTTTGATTGACTTGCTACTCCTATCCATCGTTACTGCAAAGGATCCTAATTACTTCTATAAGCACAAGTGCAAATCAGGATCTTTGTTGACTTGGATCTTGGGAGCATCCAATGCTATATGGACATTCTTCAACACTATTGTTGCTCTTCATGTATGTTATTAGCCAAAATATAAGGGGGCATATATAATTCAATTTTTACCATTGTTCTTTTTTATGGTATATGCACCACATGCTCATACATACCTTGGATGTTCCACTCTGAATTTCCTTTTTTAATTCCTGCAGCTTGATGCAAGATTAACCAAAGACATCCTCCAAACCTTTATAAATGCAGTCCTGAGTTTATTTACTCAGATTCGCTAATTCCAAAGCGCTTTCTCACCAATCATGCAATTGCAGTTTACAATAATGGCCATGATAATGCAAATTCCGAACTCATCGTGTATGCTAACTTGGAGTCCGCTCCAGCAACCTTCATCCGCCTGCACCCGACCATCATCCAACGCCCAGCTGCCTCCATCGCCTTCCACCGCCCTGCAGCTGCCGCAGCTCCTCAGCCTCCACCGTTCCACCGTTGCAGCAAGGTACTGCATCCAGCGGCCGGCTGTGGCATGTTTGGCGAGGATGATGGACCGTGGTAGTTCTCCATGAAGCACCCTCACGACGTCACATCGCCACTGCCACATGGATTGATGGATAGGAGCCCCTCCCCAAAGCGAAGGATAATCGAACGTGACCCTCTCCCATCCCCTCCCCTAAGTATTCAGAACTTCTGTATTGTTTATAGGGTCATTTAATGGATTGCCCCTAGCAGCCTTCTCAGACTCAGTTTTGCCCCTAGTCGCGAATCGTCCTCAGTTTTGCCCCTAGTTCGTTCGCACGTACTATGGTTTGCCCTCGACGGCAAGTTTGAAGTCTATTCCGTCTGATGGCATTACTGACAGTGGGTCCGCAACTTAGAGGTGAGACCAACTTGGTGCAGTTCTTACAGGAGGGCCCGCCCAACGCAGAGGTGAGACCTAATTTTAAAAACAAAAAAACGTAGAGGTGGGGCCGACTGGGTGCAGTTCTTACAGGTGGGCCTCGCCCAACGTCCTGATCCCCAATCTGTGATTCGCCGGCGTTCTATGCTTCCCTGCCACGACCAATCCACCATTTGCGCCGCCCAATCAACCACCTGCGCCGCCGCGGCCGTCCTCGCCACCAGATCGAGCACCACCAGCAGATTCGCCGCAACCGTCCCGCGACTACTCGTTCCGCCACTAGGACCGCTCGTTCCGCCACTGCGGCCGCCACCTGCTCGACCTGTGGCGGGGCTCCTTCCGTGCGCCCGGCCGGAGCGCTGATAGGTGAAGGGTTGTTGTATCCAACAAGGATGTTGTTGGCGAAATGGATTGCGGCAGCGACCCTGGAGTAGCTGGCGATTCTGGCGTCGGGCGGGAGACCCGCCGCGTCCATGACTAGGCTCCCGAGGGGTAAGGTTTCCAATTTTTGCTTGTTTGTGCATTTGAACAGTCGATATACATAGGACGCGGTCTATTTCTGCAATTGGACATAGCCTTCTTCTGTAATAGCTTCCCATTTTTGCTTGTGCTGATTGCGTCTCTGTTTTTTCGTGTGTTAGGATGGAGTTGCGGTTTGCTTTCTTGGTGAACGTTAGCAGAGACCGCTACATCATGAATGAAGACAACACCCATAAGAAATTCCAGGGAGGTTTCGATTATGACCTGCCAATGGATTGCAATTGGAATTTTAGGCAATTTGGGGGCGTTCTTTGCTTCCCATATCCTTGGGCTTTGCATGAAGAAGTGGAACTCAAATACTACGATGGGGGATGGATTGGGTCAAGATTAGCAATGATGCAGAACTCGCTACCATGTTTGCTAAGCATAAGGAGCAAGATCAATTCAAGGTGAGGCTGCAAGTAAATGTGGTTGTGCCGGCATTAAGGAGTAATGCAAGGGTGTCAGGTTCATCTTCTCGGACAGAACCATCTCGTCGTAAAGCAATTTCTAGCAAGAATAGTTCAGTTCATCCAAAGCGACGTGGCGGCTCGACAAGCGTGGGCAACAACAGAAGGGTACCTACTGAAGTGGAGTTTGATGCTGACATATCTGGGGATGATGAAGAGAGGCTATACTCTGATGTCATTCAGAATTTACGACGGGCATCTCGTGCTGTTGAAATCCCAGATGATGGTGACTATGAGCAAGAAGATGAAGATGAAAATGAGGAGGAAGACCTTCCACCTGTTCAGTGGGACCCTAAAAACCCTCAGTTGCTGGAAGGTAAAATTTTTGCATCCATGAGTGAGTGTAGAAATGCAGTTGTATCTTACTGCATCAAGGCAGAACGTGCTTTTATTGTTGACAAGAGCGATAAACGACGTTACACAGTGCATTGTGTGACTGCGGGTTGTAAATGGAGGATGCACGCATCTAAAATGCGGAAAAGCTTGACTATACAGGTAAAAGTGAATCCTTTTACCCACACATGCGAAGAATCAACTCTCAGAAAGGAAACAATCAGTAGAGCCAAGTCAAAATGGGTGGCAGAAGCAGTAAAAAAGTGGGTGGCAGAAAACCATCAAGTGGGTACAAAGGAATTGCAGGGAAACATCAAAGCCAAGTTCAAGATGGATTTACCATACATGAGGGTCTTCAATGGCAAACAAAAAGCTATGGAATCTATCTATGGTAACTGGCACGAAATTTTTGAATTGTTGTATTCATTCAAAGCTGAAGTGGAGAGGACAAGCCCAGGTAGTATTGTTGAAATTGATCACCACTCAGTGGAGTACACATTGAAGGGAGTGACAAGGACCAAGGAATGCTTTAGAAGGGTTTTTGTGTGCTTTGAGGCTTGTAAACTGGGTTTTTTGGCAGGCTGCAGGCCATATTTGGCTATTGATGCTACTTTCCTCACAGGCAGGTTTAAAGGACAATTAGTAGTAGCTTGTGCAGTAGATGCGCACAATTTTGTAATTCCACTTGCATACGGTGTGCTGGAGACAGAGTCCGAGGAGAGCTGGACTTGGTTTTTGCAGAATCTACGCCGGGCTATTGCACATCCCAATGGCTTGGTAATTCATACAGATGCCTGTAAAGGTTTAGAAGTGGCTGTGGACAGTGTGTTCCCTAGAGTAGAGCATAGGGAGTGCTTTCGTCACCTTGCTACAAATTTTATGAAGAAATAAAGGAAAGACATATACAGACAATTTATGGCCAGCATCTTTGACTTGCAGTGTGAGGAGGCACAACTTCCACATGAGGCACTTATACACCAATGCCAAAATAAAGGAATACTTGGAAACACACCACTCCAAGTTATGGGCCAGAAGCCAATTTAGTGAACTGAGCAAAGTTGATTATGTGCACAATAATATTGCAGACTCTTTCAACGCAGCCATCCGGAAATTTAAAGATCTTTATTTGGTGGATTTGCTTGACAAGATAAGGATAGAATACGCGCAAAAGTTTCATTTTCGTGATGGAATAGCTGAGGCTAAATTCATGGGCCACTTTCGTATCCCTTCGGTGATGACTGAACTGAAGCAGAAAATAGTAGGCCTGGTAATGAGCATGATTCTATTGTCAGATAGCACAGCAGAGGTATCAGTAATGGATAGAGAGAAGAGAAACTGGAGATATCCAGTGGATATAGAAGCTAGAACTTGCAGTTGTAGGCAATGGCAGATAACTGGGTTGCCATGCATTCATGCGTTGTTTTTCATCACTTCTCTATTGGATAACTGGATGGTAGGCAATGGCAGATAACTGGAGATATCCAGTGGATATACAACAGTATGTTCATGAGTACTACTCTATTGCAAGGTTCATAGCCACATATGCACATGCCTTGCCTGCTTTGGAGGGAAAACAACAGTGGGACAAAGTGGACCTTGGATTCAGACTTTGCGCTCCAGTTCTGAAGAGAGCAGCAGGTAGACCGAGGAAGAGTCGGTACAGACGTCGCAGCGAAGGAGCTGGACTTGGAGCAAGGCAGCGTAAGTGCAAAAGGTGTGGTGGGTCTGGTCATTTCGGTAAGTACTGTGATAATGTTGTAGATCCAGTGTTCGGAGAGAGTTCTGATGAAAATCATGATCAGCAGCCGGATGCAACAGAAAATGAAAATGTTGCTCCAAATGATGATTCAGATGATGATGCTCCAAATGATGAGTTTGATTATCATGCTGCAAATAATAATTATTTTGATGATAATGCTCAAAATAATTAATTTGATGATGCTGCAAATGTTGAGCCAAAAGATGCTGAAATGATGCTCCAACTGATGTTGACCAATCATATGTGCTTCTGAGTACTCCTATGTATGTAAATCTTCTTCTCACTTTGAAAAATATGGTATTTTCGAATTTTTTGTACATATATCACTTCATGTAAACCTTGTGCTCACTTTTTGTTCAGCTCTGTGATCTGTTCGAAGAAGACACACAAGAGGCGAAGAGAAGAAGCAGTGAGCACAGTGATAACAAGGAGCACAAAGAGCAAAATGATAGCAAGTAACACAAGAATCACAAGGAGCAAAGTAGTGCCAAAAATTCTATGAAACATTATGAATCATGTTGTATTTCTATGAAACAACCCTTACTATTGTGTTGAATGATGTGGGATTTATGTTTTCATGAAATTTGAAGAGCTGGTTGTAACATCCTGGAAATTTTCAAAATTTGAAAAATCAGAAAAATTTAAAACTTTTGAAAACCTATTAAGTATTTTACTTTGAAAAGAAAATTCAAGCATCTCATTCATGCACTCATGCATTCATGCATCAACCTCATTTCTTCATGTTGCTTAAATTAAATAAGGGTTTGAATTTTAATATTTATTTTTATGCTTGTTTTGGAAATTATTCCATAAACATGTTATTTGTACCTGTTATAATATTCCATTTTTATTAATTTAGGTTTGTTCAATAATACTACTAAAAAGCTCTAAATTAAACAAGCTTTCCAAAACATATTTTTGTGAATATTTCTGAAAAGATTTGGTTATGTTTAAAAATCATTTCTGATTCAAAAGTTTTAAAACAGAAAAATCGTTTAGTTAAAAAAAATATGAAACGAACCAAACTGGGCCGAAGCCCATCTTCTTTCTACCGCGCGCGCAGCGCAGAAGCCCAGCAGCAGCCCACTCACTCTCCTCTCTCGCTGACGCCTGGGTCCCACTTGTCATCCCCGTCGTCGCGTCTTCAACCTCTCACAGGAGATTTTCCCGGTAGGGTTCGTTTCCGATACGCGCCGTGCGAGACACGAAGTCCGTCCCTGAGCCCCTTTATAAACCCCACCTCCGCCGTTTTTCCCCGCACCCAAAAACCCTAGCTTCGTCGCCCCAAGGCTGCTCAGATCGAATCGCCTCCGCCCGCCATTGCCGCCGGCAAGATCTTCCGATTCCGGTGAGTCTGCAGCTCCTCGAGCGTTCCCTCTCTCCCCTCTAGCTTCGTATCCAACGTGCGCAACTCATGGACGTATTTTCCCCTCTGTTGGCGCCCCAGAACGACGTATCCGTCCGTGACCGAAGCTCCCCGCCGCCGTACGCAACTCCGACGAGGAACTGCCGACGAACGCGGAAGCGCCGGGGATCACAAGCACGCCATCGACTCCGCCTCGTCTCTCCCGATCCTCTGGTACACCCGTCCTTCTCCCCGGCACTGTAGTACGTTAGGGCGCGCAACGCCGGTGATGTCGCCGCCGCTGTTTTCGTTCACCGGAGTAGCTCCGGTGAAAACCCGCCGCCCGTTTTTGGTCATTAGATGTTGGCCGTTAGATCTTGATCCTACGGCTCCGTTTTAATCACTTATTCGAAACGGTATTGTCCAACCAGAGGAAGCCACGTGGACGCTCCGTCAGCAGCACAGTCAGCGCCAGATCAACGCCACGTCAGATTTGATTTTCTGCGATTTTCTTAAATAGATTAAAACTGGTAGTTTTGCAGAAAAGCCCCTGCATCTTAACTCTATTATAACTTTTTATTGGTTTGGCCAAATTTAACAAACTATATATTTTTGAAAAGCTCTCGACATGTAGAATATTTTAGCATGGTTATTTTTCTGTTTTGAATTTGTTTAAATTATTTAAATTTCAAATTAAGAGTTTGAGTAAATTTGACTTAGATGTAAATCCATAAGTCCAAAAATTTTAAATAAAAATATTTTAAAACCTTAGAGTATGTGTTATATTATTCCACTGGTAGAAAATATTGTTCAGTATTATTTGGACTATTTCAAAAAATCATAATTTTAAATTGAATAAAGTTTCAGTAATTTTGACATAACTTTTGATAGAAATATTATTTTTGAGTAAATCCAATTACTATAAATTAGTATGTCTAAGTATTGGCAGTAGTATTTTTCTACTAATTTTTGTAGAATATTTTTTATAGATTTTGTAAATAATAATTATTTAATACTTTTAAATGATATTTTAATGCATAAAAATTGATTAAAAATATATTAAAATTAATTTCTTCATCTATTCGAAATTATAAAGTACCAGTCATATTATGACCACTTTGGTCACAAAAGTATTTAGAAATATTTTGCCTCCTCAAACAAATTAATTTCTTCCTTAGAAAATATTCGATAATAATTTGACAACTCTTTCCTTAGAGAATTTAGCACACAGAAAACTTTATCAAGTTTGATGTTTTCTTGTGATTAAACATTGCAATGCATGCATAGCATATTTATTGCATAGTTATTGTTATTCTCTAAGTTAAGTTTATTTTCGACATAGTTGTTTTGGTAAAGTGATTATTCACTTAGACACTTGGGAATTGCAATATGAAGACTAGAAGGCCAACGAAGACTTAGAAGAAAACAGACTCCGAAGGCATCTCCAAGAAGCAAAATACACTTAGAAGAAAATCAAGAGGAACTTCAAGAAGACAAACCCCTTTATTTCTCTAAGTCTTTCTCTCTTTTCTTTTCTAAGTTATATCCAAGACCAGCCCTAGTGATATACAAATCATCAAGTCTGAAGAACCATCAAGTCTACATGATTCAATGAAGACATCACCAAGGAGAAAGTTTCAAGTCTAGAGATGAAGTCTGGGAGATCAACTATATCTTCTACGTATCTTTTTCTGCCTTTCCTATTCTTCTTCCACTTTGGACATAAACCAAGTCCTTAGAATGCTAATTGAAGATGAAGGAAACTACAAGGGAGTTGAAGAATTCAAGATCAAACATGATGAAGACTAGGAGCAGTCTTACATCTTAGTCAAGTGGACTTATAGCAATGGATTTTATGACCTTGGTCCTTAGTCATATTTGGCTAACACACTTGCCTTGCATTCACTTAGAATAATTTCTTGGTATGGCATGCATCTCTAGTTCTTAAATATTTTGCACATCATGCATAACATATTTTTGTATGGTTATTTTTTTTGTATGTTTATTTGTGTCTTGTTTGATGTGTTAGAAATTTCGGAGGGAAACGACAACTGTTGCAGCTGATGTTGCTATTCTTCTTGTTGCCAAGGCAAGTGGCACACCTTCATAAATTTCCTAAGTATCTTCTATGCATTACTTAGTGTGTTTCTTATATGCATGTGTTGGATAGTATTGCTATGCTGAAAGTACTATATCCCTTACACTAGTTGTGTCTAGTATCCTATGGGTAACTTGGTAGAAATATTGACGCTATGCTGAAGTTGTTTTATGGAAAGTAAATTTCTACTAAGTTAAAGAAATTTCTGGGTGGATGTGGCAAGAGGATGGAGGTTAGAGTTGAGTGGCTGCTTAGGCTCATTTAGGTGGGTGCACCTGGCTAAGACCCAGACTCATTTAGATGAGTGAACCTGAGTACGTACACTTGAGGATGGCCACCCAGGAACAAAGGGACCAAAGTTTTCTCCAAGTGAAGATGTTTCCAGTGCAGCCACGTGGTATAATGACTCTGCCTTGACTTTTCCCCAAAGGTCTCGTCTCAGGCTTCTCCTTTCTTTTTCACTACATGAGGGTCAAGGACAGAAGGGTTGTTTGAGTCTCGTGGTGAAAGTGCACAACCTCTGCATAGTGTAAAACTAAGTATTTAGCCGTGTCCTCGGTTACGGACAATCTGAGCAGCTGATCAAGGATTCAACGGAGGCTCCCAACATTCCAATTTCTAAGTTAAAAGTTGATGGGTGAACAAGGGAAGATGAGATTATGGTTTTCATGCCATACTCGTCTTGATTCCAAGAAAAGTGTTTTCAAAAGAGTAGGAAAAATTGGCTTTATGCAAATTAGCCTTGAACTCCACCAGCCAAATATGCATATAGGCTATAGAGTTATTCCATTAAGTGTCCACCATAGTGTCACTTGCCAGACTCCATTTTTAATGGAATCTGACCCACTATGTTGCAAATTATTATTTGTTGCAGAAATTTCTGACGAAGAGTAAGGACTACGTTTGGGTTTCGGGTCTGCACCAACATGTTTTCGCGTGTGGCGTGTCATGAAGTTGGAGACTCATTGAAGATTTATTTCCGCTGCTTTATTATTTTGAGCTAGCTTTAAGCTATGCAAAGATGTATCGAACTATTTATTTTACCAAGTCTGGATTATTCGTGTAATATTGATACAATGTTGTGATATTCATCGTAAACTGTGTGTGCAAATGAATCGATTCAGGGGTTTGCACTATACACAGGTACCTGCCATATTTATAAGTGCAGGTACGCTACATAAGCGATGTGAGATCCTGGCTCAGATGTGAGATCCTGGCTCAGGGCTTAATAGGATTGATAGAATACTCATATCAACAAGTTGCAACTTCTTTTCCGGAAGCTCATCTGGAAAGAACTCCGAGGTTAAGCGTGCTTGGCCTGGAGTACTCCAAGGATGGGTGACCGACCGGGAAGTCCTTCCCGGGTGCGCACGAGTGAGGACAAAGTGTGCAGAAAATACCAGTGTTGATCTGCGGGGCCAGTCTAGAGATCCTAGAGAGCTGCCAGGCGTGACAGGCTCGGTCCGGGGGGTTGGCCGGGGTGTTACAATTGGTATCAGAGCCGACCCTCGCGGTAACTTGGGCGTGTGCGGGTCAGTGGGCGGACATGTGATATGTGCCGGCACTGGACGCATGGACAGGTGCCAAGGGGGGAAGTTCCTAGACTGGGGGCTGACCGATGAGGGCGTCGGTCTTCTAAGGGGGTGCGGGGCCAGTCTAGAGATCCTAGAGAGCTGCCAGGCGTGACAGGCTCGGTCCGGGGGGTTGGCCGGGGTGTTACAATTGGTATCAGAGCCGACCCTCGCGGTAACTTGGGCGTGTGCGGGTCAGTGGGCGGACATGTGATATGTGCCGGCACTGGACGCATGGACAGGTGCCAAGGGGGGAAGTTCCTAGACTGGGGGCTGACCAATGAGGGCGTCGGTCTTCTAAGGGGGGCTCAGATGTGAGATCCTGGCTCAGGGCTTAATAGGATTGATAGAATACTCATATCAACAAGTTGCAACTTCTTTTCCGGAAGCTCATCTGGAAAGAACTCCGAGGTTAAGCGTGCTTGGCCCGGAGTACTCCAAGGATGAGTGACCAACCGGAAAGTCCTTCCCGGGTGCGCACGAGTGAGGACAAAGTGTGCAGAAAAGACCAGTGTTGATTTGCGGGGCCAGTCTAGAGATCCTAGAGAGCTGCCAGGCGTGACAGGCTCGGTCCGGGGGGTTGGCCGGGGTGTTACACTGGTTTCATGTCATTTTGATTTTTTTGAATTAATTATGCTCATTTGAAACCATCACTCTATTCTCATGAGAAAAGTGCTTCAAATGAGGTCCGAACCTAGGGTAAACACTCCCATTTGTAATTTCATGAAAAAATCGACCTTGTCTAAATGATCCAAATAAATTTGAGGAGCAACTATATCACATATAACAACATTCGGCGTAGGTCTCATGTCATTTTGATTTTTTTAATTAATTATGCTCATTTGAAACCATCACTCTATTTTCATGAGAAAAGTGCTTCAAATGAGGTCCGAACCTAGGGTAAACACTCCCATTTGTAATTTCATGAAAAAATCGACCTTGTCTAAATGACCCAAATAAATTTGAGGAGCAACTATATCACATATAAGAACATTCGGCGTAGGTCTCATGTCATTTTGATTTTTTTTGAATTAATTATGCTCATTTGAACCCATCGCTCTATTATTGAACTCTAAACAAGTCTATACAAGATAACTCTTTTGTGGAAAGCATTTTCGATCAATTATCCATAAACCAAGTTTATTATTTTTTATAGCAACTATATCACATATAACAACATTCGGCGTTGGTCTAATGTCATTTTGATTTTTTATGAATTAATTATGCTCATTTGAACCCATCGCTCTATTATTGAACTCTAAACAAGTCTATACAAGATAGCTCTTTTGTGGAAAGCATTTTCTATCAATTATCAATAAACCAAGTTTATTATTTTTTATAGCAACTATATCACATATAACAACGTTCGGCGTTGGTCTCATGTCATTTTGATTTTTTTTGAATTAATTATGCTCATTTGAACTCATCGCTCTATTATTGAACACTAAACAAGTCTATACAAGATAGCTCTTTTGTGGAAACCATTTTCGATCAATTATCCATATATCATGTTTATTATTTTTTATAGCAACTATATCACATATAACAACATTCGGCGCTGGTCTCATGTCATTTTGATTTTTTCTGAATTAATTATGCTCATTTAAATCCTAGCGCAGCATCTGATCAAACCCTACCGTCGCACCCTAACCGTCCGATTAAACCCTACTGCCAAACGACATCCCTCAGATACGATCTTCTAGAAGGATTTCCGATAGCGATCCGCGAGAGGTTGGTTCCGGCCACCTGATTGGCCGCTGAAAACAGTCGGGCCACGATATTTCATTGGATATTTTCAGATTGTGACGAAATGATTTTGCTCTGATTTCTTTTTCTCTTTGCTCAGAATTATTTTTTCTTGGATATGAGATTTAGGGTTCATCGTTTCGTTCAGATTGTGACGAAATGATTTTGGTCTGATTTCTTTTTCTCTTTGCTATGAATTATTTTTCCTTGGATATGAGATTTAGGGTTGATCGTTTCGTTCAGATTGTGACGACATTATTTTTCTCATTGCTTTAGGATTTGCTTACTTGCTAGCTAGTCGCCAGTCGTTAGAGATGTTATTAGTGTCGATCTACTGCTCTTGTGTTGCTTAAACTGGGTCTGCAGGTTGTCGCCACCGTAGTTTGCATGCATACGTGCTCGCCATGCAGCTACGATTTTTTTTAACATGTCTACTGCTCTATTATTGAACTCTAAACAAGTCTACTGCTCTTGTGTTGCTTAAACTGGGTTTGCAGGCTGTCGCCACCGTAGTTTGCATGCATACGTGCTCGCCATGCAGCTACGGAAGAAATTTTAACATGTTACATGCCCCTAGTGTAGAATTAATGCAAAGAGAGGCAGACTATTGTCCATTGTCCCTCTTGCTTCCTCGGTCGGTCTCCGTTATGCTGGACAGGTAGTTAACGCAGGCGTGAGCATGAGACTTTGGACTTGCGTTAATGCACGCATGCAGGGTCACGTCGCATCCTAGCCCAGCTATTTTTTGTAGCCACAGCATTGACCGCAACGCTGCGGCTGCCTTGCACGTACTACTCTTACGCTTTCACACCATTTGCGCCTCTTCCTTCGTCATCTACCCCATTTATTTCACACTCATTGGGTCTTTAAGTACTGCCCCAGCCATCTTCCCTTCTTCTCATCCTTCTCCAGCCCCTTTGCCTCATCCTCCCTCCACCATGTCGACCTACTCTCTCCCGTCGAGCCCCGAGCCCCTCAGCGACGAGGACAACCACCCAGCCCCTCGCCGGTGGTGGGAGGCGACGGAGGAGACAGTGAGTGAGGACGACAAACCTCCAAAGAGGTCACGAGGTCGCGACGGCCACTTCGTCCACAACCCCGACCCCGACGAGATCGCGAGGATCACCTAGCACTCCAACAAGGAGACCGAGGACCTCCTCGCCGCCTTGGAGAAGAAGGAGAAGAGGGAGTAGAAGAGGGAGAAGAAGATGAAGGAGAAGATGGAGGAGAAGAGGGTGCGGCGCCGCATAAGGAAGTCCCGGGAAAGGGAGCAATCCGAGATGTGGGAGGCCAATGCCCGGGCCCTTGACGAACGCGAGAGGGCGGACAGGGCGGCGGAGTGGACGGCAAGGAGGCCGGCGGAGTGAAGGAGTAGGCAACCACCGGCGGTTGGCTGGCAGACGGAAGGGCGCCCTCCGATGAAGGGGCGCCAGCAGTTAGGGTTTAGGGTTCTCTTTTTTTTTAATATATGTAATGTGGGAATATATGCCCCTCTGTGCTAACATATGTAATGTGGGTATATATATGCCCCTACGTGCTAATATATGTAATGGTAACCCTATATGTAATGTGTGTTTATATTTTTGAACCAAGTCATGCACAAGTGGTTCAGGAACGTAAAAAAAATCAGTGCAAAAAAACGTCGTCAAATTTATGTGTGCCCAAAGATATAACTACATAACTGGTTAAGCAACGTCACAAACAAAATCAGTACAAAAATGCATTTTCAAATTTATAAACAAAGTCATGCAGTAACTATAGTTATCTTCTTTCCCTCCATGTACCAACATCTCCTCATTCTCCTCCCGGTTACCAGCGCGACCATATTGACAACAATACACCGCGGTCCTGGGTTCGAGTCCCAGCCGCACCATTTTTTGTTCATTTTGGACCCTTCTGATATTTTTTTAAAGAGAATCCCATTTGGCCACTACGAATGGGCCTAATTGGTGTAGTTGGCCCATTAGTGCATTCACACATTTTTAACGGAATCCGATTTTGTCTTTTAAGGATTATCAGTATGTTTCAGAGCTAAATTGCATTCATAAATGTTCTGAATTTCAAACTTCTCATACTATTTCAAACTTACAAATTCCCCCCAAATTCATGCCTTTCCATACAATTTTAATATTTCACCTAGTGCGATTAGCACACCTACAAATGCCCAAATGTAATGGTAAAGCGGAATCTGTGTTTGTTCTTCGAGCTTCTTAATCTTCTGGTTCAACCTGCTAAGCTCAACAACATCAATGCGTGCTCCACCCTCCGTATCTTCTCCCGGAGCTCTCTCTACGGCCGCTGCCCTCTGTGGCATGATGGGCAACCATTCTTCATGCTCGCCTAGCAGTTCATCCGTCAGCTTCTTGGCAAAAGCATCGACCAAAAGAAAGAAACAAGTTATCTATAATAATGTCAAACAGATCAATTTAGTAAATTGCTCCGATCCACCCCATTCTGGATGCACTAAATTTGTGAAATTGCTCCGATTCTTACCCCATTAGCCTTGCACACGTAGAACGGCCGATTACTGTTATTCCTTGTCTACGAAATCCTCCGAACGACGTCCGCGTGACACCGCGGACAGAGGAAGATCGACATCTCCATGCGCGCCGGAATCTCGATCCGCGACGTCGCGCGAGAGCTAGAGGTAGACATCGACCTCGATTCTCGACCGGACGGAACCGTAGGGGATCTCAGATCCTACGCGCACGTCCCCTTTAATTGTAGCAGACGGCCGCGCCGTCCACGTCGATCTTCCCATCGGCGGCGCTCCCCGTCGACACCGCCCAATCGGTTGCCCGCGCCCAACTGCTTACTACCAAGAGGAGTCGCCGACAACCTCAGTGCGTGCCCGCCTCCAATTCCAAACCCCCTGGCTGATTCGTGCTCACCGCTGCGAGCTCCGGGGACGCGCTCCGCCGCTTTTACAGCACACGCGGCCGCCAGCGAACGGTCAATGACTGGGTCCCACAAGACGCGCCAACGGTACTCTTCTGGGTCCCACAACCAACGGTTGTCTTCTGGGTCCCACATGTAAGAAAGGCTAACGGAGACGGCTGGAGTGATGGAATGAATCCTTGTGCACGAAGTAGGGGCAAAACTGAGCACAATTTGCGACTAGGGGCAAAACTGAGGTCTATGCCACAACTGAGTGCAGCCTGATAAATAACCCTTATTTATATTGCGATATCGTTTGACCACCTAAAAAGCGAGGTATCATCTTTTCCTTTGCTTGAGCATTATTATTTTGGTGGCTGACAGGTTAAAAGGTTGTTGGGGTTTGTCAGGTGATTTTCCAGCGTAGCTCAGGATGGGAATGGGTCGGGTTGGCCCGGCGGATCAGCCGACCCGACCCAAAATTTCAAGGCCAATGGGCCATGTGGGCTGGCCTCAAGTGAGATTTGAGTTAACAGGGCCAGCACTGTGTGACCCGCTGGGTCAGCCAGGTCGACCCATATATCAGAGTAGATACGATCTATATCGATCGATATGTTTATATCACTTCAAATGTTGTCATAGACCAATCTAATGACATACTATATTAACCAGATCAAACTATAGTTAATTTGTTTTAGACTTTTGGTCATACGCGCAGCTTGCATTCAGACCCACGACAACCTATTTTGCTTGTGCTAAGTCGCCTATGAACACAAGATTTTTTTCCAGGGAAGCACACACGCATGCATGAGTAGACACTGATAATGTTAAATGCACAAACGAGACTTTGCTACTTTGATTATGCTCGTTTACATGCATAAATAGCACCTAATGTTGCTATCTAGTAGGAATACTAATCTTAATTCTTATACTAGTACGATTGTATCAAACTGTATCTAATTTGAATATCTTGTTTGTTTTCCGAAGAAATGATATCTCAAATTTGGGTCAGCCGAAAATACCCATCGGGTCAACGAGGCCACTTACATTTTTTACGGGTCCACCCGTGGCTCCGCAAATTGGCCTTAGGGCCATAGGGGCCGGGTCCAAGGTCAGGTCCGGGTCGACCCATTCCCATCCTGAAGCGTAGCGTAGCTTGGTGGCCGCGTCTGTCAGTCCATGTTTGGATTGATATCTCAACCCAGGCCGGTGAGATAGCACCGTCCTCTTCTTTACCTTCTCTTTAGCATGTCTCTCAACATTGTGCTAGACAAAACGAATGTGCTTCTGTGATTAGTGTTGACAATATATGGTGTCCACTTTCAGTTACCTGGCACATACAAGAAGTTGTATATTTTTGCATTTATGTGATTTACAACGGCAATGACTTAATGATAATGCTTCAGTTGGTATTTCAGCTTATGGATTTCTACTATGTAAAATTTCTACTTTGTCTATATGCCTACAACAACCTGCGGTTGGCCGAAAGTTAGATTATTCATTTATGGCTTTACAACAAACTTCTCTATTTATGTCTTCCTTCTTATGTCTTCATGTTTTGGCTTGGTACTTCAAACTCTTGTGCGCTACACTTTCCAATTGGTGTTGAGGCTAATGTTTAGAGATATTCCATTCTACTAGATGTGTGGGTTTGTGTTATCTTGCACATTGCATGTCATATTCGTCAAAGTTAAAGGCATTGCCCCTTGGATGTGTTCTACTGGTTAAATACTTAGATTTAGATTTCTCGAACATGTCGAGTGTTCAGTATAGAGTGAGGCCAATTCTTAAGAAAATGACCAGCTACAGTACCTCCAGCCTCTTCGGCTTTTTTTCAAGTGGTCAAGGTATTTTCTCTTTCTTATGTTAAAAGGAAGAGCAGACTTTATTGTATACATTATATGATGTGCCTTTGGTTCTGCTTTCAGTTTTGACACCTAGTCATTCAGAAGCAGCTATGGATAACCTTACATAGATAAAGAACTGTGATAAACGCTTGAGGCCAATTCTTAATTAAATGACCAGCTCTACTTTTCATAATTTTCCGGCTTCAAATGAAATTTTTATATAATATGTTCTCTCTGTGTTTTATGTTTATTGTTACGTAGCATCTCCTTTTTTAGTGTTGTTCTTACAAAAAAATACTTTATGGCGTATCTACCTGGTACTTTGTGTGTGCACTTGATACACGAGTCTTCTCACAGGATATAACATTCTTGAGTAATAGTTTTGAGAGGTTCATTACAGTGGTATGATTAGCCTCGTTTAAGAACATGAGAACATTTACACTGTTGTAATTTATTCAAGTGCTCGCTTACTTTTTCTTCCAAATATATTTATTTTACTGATTGTTTAAATGCTTGATTTCAGGTACTTTAAAAAGTTTCCAAGAGGACTCATCTGTAATATTTTTTTTGAGGTTCATTTTAAATTACAGTGATAAGATGAGCCTCCTTTAAGAAGTTGAGAACCTTTACACCACTGTAGTTTATTCAAGCACTCACTTAACTTTGTTCCAAATATATTCAGTAATTGCAATTGTTTAAATGCTTGATTTCAGATTCTTAAAGAAAATCCAAGAGTTTATCGTATATATGGAACAATATGTGAGAAATGATTTGATTTGTACTTGGATGCATTTGCAGTTTGACAATCTCATGTTCATTTTTTAGGAAATGACACTTGATTTTCTCATAGTAGTAGTTCCTTGCTGAATCTCTTGGTAGATGAATGGTTGCTTCATACAAATAATGAAGCTTTGCTATTGATTGTATTTTCATTTTATTGAGCTATTGTATTTTATAAGACAAAATATAGTCTTATAGAAATGAATGGAGAAATAATAGACATGTAATCCCAATATCATGCGGCGCAGCAAAGCGCGCCTTATCCTTCTAGTTTTATTGAAAATCCAGTCATACATACTAGGCATATATATCTGCTCGTATATTGGTATCAGATTCAGATTTGAAAATGAAGTTCCACATTTTTTGAGAAAAAAAAACTACCTAGAGCTCAGGAGCTAAAAGAACTATCCAGTATTTAGCCCCTCTTTTGTCGTCTTCCATTTATGCTAATGTTCAGTGAAGCTAGTTTGAGTCTACTTCCTTCTTCAGAGCATATCTAATAGCTGCCCTATCCTATATGGTGTTTTAACACATATAGGGCACCTGTTTTAGCACATATAGGGCACGGAGCAGTTTTCCACTTTTCCAGCTGCCCTATTTTAGGGCACTACCTCTCCAACAAATGTCCTATCACATGCCCTATTTTGGACAAATTTCATGAACATTTGAACACATTTTATACTACGAACTCGAATTCAAAGATTGATTCGACTGATTTGAGCTTGAATCCTGAAATGAGACTACCACAAGTTAGAGCATACGAAGATGAAACTATTGCTGGCAGCGTTGAGACCAAATGGTCACCGGAACAAACTCGGAGTTGATGAACACAGCGAGTTTCTGTGGAGTTGACAAACCCGGGAAAATTCCCCACCTCTTGGGGGCGCAGAAGGAGCACACTGGCAGCAGGTCGTCGTTGCCCCCGTCCGCGATATCGGCCGCATCATCCCCAAATCCCCAAATCAAGCAGAGCGGCAGCGGCGTGCCGGGGAAGCCCGTGGCATTGGCTTAGGCATGGACGGGCTCGTTGGTGAGAGGAGGAGAGACGAGGAGGACGGAGGTGAGCGACGCGTGTTGGAGAAGGTGACGAGGAGGAAGAAGCTCCCCGACCTGCTCCGCTCCAAGGGGACGAGGAAGAAGAAGCTCCCCGACCTGCTCCGCTCCAAGGCTACCTCCACCACGGTCGGCTCGTCCTCGCCACGCTTCTCCGCGTCCGCCTCCCCGCTACCGCCTCCTCGTCTACAGAGAAGCGACGCTTCCGGTCGCACCGCCGGGCCTCCAGTCCAGGTAGGAACCTCTGGGCATCCCCACCACGAGCAGGTGGCGGAACCGGCCCTGGGACGGGGGAGGAGGCGGAGGCGGGCCACGGCGGTGAGGTAGACGAGGGGCTGCGGCGGTGAGGAGGAGAGCTGATGCGGGGAGGTGGAGCGCGCGCGGTAGTTGGCGCCTTCCTCTGCTCTTCCAGATGCAGCAGTCTCCATTTGCGCCGCTTGGGATTTCTCCAATCAGCGGCGGCCGGAATCGGGGCCAAAATCAGCAGCGACGAGTAGTCCGGCCTTCATTGCGGAAGCGCGGCCGGAATCGGGGCAGGAATCGGCGCCGGGGAAGGAGTGGCGGCGGCGGTCGAATTTGTGGCGGCGGCGGTCGGGGTGAAAAGGATTTCAGCGTGGCGGTTGGTGGTGCGTGGGCTGAAAAAGAAAGGATAGGGCACGTCTCTGCGCGGCCCTCCGTGCCCCAAATATAGGGCAGAGAGGACCAAAATATAGGACTGCCCCAAAATAGGGCACATGATAGGGCAGCTGTTGGAGGTCGATTTTTGCCCTCTCGTGACCTAAAAGCGGTTTTTAGGGCACGGAGGATAAAATAGGGCAGCGGTTAGAGATGCTCTCAGTAATTATCACTATAAATTGACCAGTATATTTTGGTGGTTCCCAACATATCTGTGGAGATTCACTTTGCATAAAGATTATCCTTCACGATATATTTTTTTACGGCATATTCAGATAACATAGCCGTCGCGGTTCAGAAGCTACAAAATCAAAGTGTTGTCAGCACTCATGGTGGCCACTGGCCACGCTGGGAATCACCGAATCACATCGTCGTCAGTCCAAGTCAGCGTTGAGAAGCAACTTGATTCCATACTGAGGGCACCTATGAGCAGGAATGACCTATCGTGCTTTTCTGGAATCTTAAAAAAGCAAGATCCTCACACCTCATCAGATATTGAGAGGTATGGGATGCTGCGCTCCGAAATCGCCTTTTTAAATTTCAATTTGTACTCATCTTTCCATACGGGCCAGAAAGGCCGCATTCTGTAAGGATAAGAGGCATATGAAAACAGGTATGGATTCCACGCAAAGTGGGTATCAAGAGATCTTATATGTGGCAGCATGTAACTTGTTTTTGAAATATTACATGCCAAGTATATCTACTGCAAATGGCAGGTGTCGATTGTATATCAGACATTTTAGGAATCTTTGATGGAAAAAAGGTTACCTGCTTTTGGTCAAATCACTTGTATGCGGCATGCTAAGTAGGCATTCAGATCATCCACTAGGTAAAATATTATTCAATTAGTATAGTAGTTGTATGGTCGTACTGACTATGAAAAGAAGGTATTTCGGAGCCATCTTTGTACTGAGTGCGACGACACGTCAGTAGTATGTTTGTGGCAAAGTACTACATGGTTCAAATTTCTAAAACAGTGACAACATTTGATCTCAACAGCAATATCAGCAGAATCTCTACTCATATAAAACCACAATTGGTATGATGGTGTGCCTGCCACCTTTCATTGAGGATCGTTCGATTTATATCTTAACGGATATGAACACCCACATTACACTTTTGTAGATTTCATGAGAAAAAAACAAGAACTCGATTAAATCCAAACTGTCTCTCATAAAATTATTGATAAATGTGATAAATAATGATACATTTGCTTTATTAATATCTGTTGTAAGGGTTAAAATAAATAATGACCGTGGAAACGCATGAGCATTTAACTAGTAACTGAAAACATGACAGTTGCAGAATTTACAACAGCATCATGGTCATGTTCAGACTTTCAAGAAGACAACAACACAAAATAAACCAAACTTTGCTTTCACTGATATGCCATTCATTGAAGTAATTTTCCCGCTAAATTACCAATCTATTATGTGCCTTCAAAAAAATGTTTAGTCCTGTATATGATGTCAAATACATATTCTCTACATACTTTTTAAAAGATGGCATCCTTTTCCAATCCAAGCAACGCGATAGCATGGTCCGTCTATATCATCATCGTCTATATTATCAACGACCTCTGAGAAATCCAATGCCGATTCTCTTAGCAGATTCGTAGAAATCCAACCTCTCGAATGCCAATTGAAGAAATGCTCACACAGTTGCTGAATTACTACTGGTAGAAGTCACTGTAAAGCGGGTATGGCAACATGTTGCTGTACAAGAATATGCTTGGAATTGACCTATAAGAAGGTCAAACACTAAGATAATGATGTAATTTGTTCTATTTTATTTGGAGTGCTTTTGCATCCCTCACGTATATATGTGGCTCTGGAATTAAGTGTCCTTTGGGCGAGTGAAGAGCTAAAAGGACACTTGGGTGGCCGGTGCTTCAAAGACAGAAAATTTGGAAAGCACATATCCACATATCTCATCAAGAATAATTCCAAATACCATATAAAAAAGAGAGAATAGGAGCTTTGCAGTTCTGTGATACCACTGTGAAAGTCTATACGGCTTCCTGGGATTATCTCAAGACCAGCAATAAAAGTCATATGCATCATCCTGATGCGAGACTGGGGTGCCCTTTTTCTTAAAAAATTCTCAAGACCACCCTTCCTAAATGAACTTGTCAATGACCAACGGGGTAATCCACATCCAATGCCGATCGCTGGGTCTTTAAAATCCTAAGATCGATACATGCATGTGAAGAACAATGACATGTTTGATAACTGCTAATATTTCATGTCAACCGTGAATGATGAGATTGAATGGAAGTCAAAGGCACTCTCTTTTTTAAGCGAGGGCCATCATGGCTAGCTTTATTAATACCAAAAGACAAGTACATCGTTTAGTAGTTTGTGCACCACAAGTCAGGTGGAACATCTAGCCCAATCACAATCACTATTTATTGTAAAACTATTGACCGACACCATTGGCGTCATGCAAACAGTTTATAAAATCAACCTTCCCTATCATAGCTGCTTCATCGATTGAAGAAGTGAAAATAGCTGCAGCCGGATCCAAGCATCGTTCTTGGTCAACACAAAATCTGATCACTTATAGGGAGTAAGATTGTTCTAGAACACCATGTTGCTTACTAGCTGCCGATCGACCTTCCAGCATTGCCAATGCCTCCAAAGTGGCAGCATGACATCATTCTGAATATATCTACACTTGGCAGCTACAAAATAGTCTGAACCATCTCTCATAACTACTGCCACAGCGCCTGCACCTATATCTGCGAAGGCACTCTCGATATGAACAACCAGGCGATATGGAAGGCCAAGGATGAGAAGTCTCAACCAGCCTAACTTCTCTCTCCGACGCATCTAATAGCTGTTGAATAACTCTATAAGGAGAAAAAATTCTTTGCCTGAGAGGCAGAAACCAGATCGCGACGACGAGACAGGGGCCCACACGGGCGTAGTGTGGAGCCCTGGTACGGATTTAGCCTTTCCAGATCAGCTCCAACAAGACCACACTGGAAAAATTGCTCAAGAAACTTCACAAGGACGTTAAGACCATTCTTCTCTTGGAAATAATCCAATCCTTGTCAAGTTGAGGGGACAGGGATTCAGTGCTTCTCTTGGAATTAATCCAATCCTTGTCAAGTTGAGGGGACTGGGATTCAGTGACTGGCACGCTGTACCTAACCCCCTCTTTCCACCGTTCATCATTCATCCAACAAATTAGATTGATCAAAAAATTGAACTTAAAATTTAAATATTTCAAAAAAAATGGTCCGTTGTGTAGTCTTTGTAAGTTTCGCTTCATTTGGATAAGTGGTTTATCATGAAATAGCGTTTTAAGTTTTAATCTTAAAAATCTATTAACTCATAAACGAGTGATCCAAATGACATGAAATTTTCTCATTACTACTATAAAGGTTGAGAGCCCACCCCCCTCCTCACACCCTTTGCCCCTTCTGGCCATCCTGGACCGTCCGATCTTCTTGTGAACAGTGAATTTCGAGTCCCACTTTTGCCCACAGCCATTGGATGCGGTAGAGCTTTCTTTACTCCGGGCTCACTAATATGTGCATGACAGTGTGGGGCATGCTGCGCGCTGGCCCCGCAAATCAGTGGGCGAGGATTGCTTGACTGCGTCGCTCTGTTTGCCCCGCTCGGTGGGTGGCTCGCGTGGCACGAAACCAGGCTCGGGTGAAACCCTAGCCAATCCACGATCCAGTCTCCCTCCCCAATCCCCTTTCTACTCCTTCTATCCCATCACACGAGGAGATGGCGGGGACATCAAATCCGCGGCCAGGCTAGGAGAGACGGCCGGGACAGGCATGGCGGGAACGGCCGCCTAGCAGGGCGGCGCTAGCCGTTCAGGTCAGCGGTGGTCGGGCGTCACCAAGCTTGACGAGATCGATGGGCCGTCGTGAGCGCGTCGTCGCTTGGAGCCGCCATGGAGCAGCTGGGCGCGCGGAGCGGCGTGTGAATCGGGGGAGAAGATGTCTGAGCCTCCTCTTCTGGCCTCGGTTTGGTTTTCTCTTCCTCCCACCAACTGCTAATCCTCGCCGCTCTCCCCTCAGTGCCTCTGACTCCTATCAAGCCGGGCGGCGGTGGCCGGGGTGGGAGAGCGCACGAAGGCGAAGATGGACGGTCGGGGTGAGAGAGCGCACAGAGACGACCACGAGATCTCCAGGACGACCCTCATCGAGGTGTGCCTTTATCTCCTCCACCTCTGCTCCCTTCCTCTCCTGTCTCACCTCACTTTTTCCCCTCTCTCTCCCAGCCGGTGGCGATGATGCAGAGGCAGCGCACGGTAGGAACGCCTCCGCGCACCGCCGTCTTCATGTGCTCCGCATTCTTATACTGATTACTGTTATTCCTTGATAAATATGTGGCTTTGTAAATTAAATTGAGTCAGATCAAGGGATGTTAAAATGGAGGTACGATCGTCATTAGCTTCCATTTCTATGGTGTTCTTAAAATTGTACCATTTATCTTGAGATGTCATAGCTTTTGGAGTAGAAGAATATGTGAAGTGGCAATGACCTCATTCTTCTGAAATTTCAGTTCAAGTACGCATGCTCAAATTATTAACATACCTGGGAGCTGATATTTTAGCAGCAATAAAGCTATAGGAGAATTATGGTCAAAAGCTTTTCTTACTTTGCTTCTTTCTCTTTTTTTCATACAATGGTGAGGATTTTTTTTAACATGTTTAATTTCTTATGGTTAACATGTACAAAGCAGACCAAGACCAATGATGGTTGAAGTGCTAGGGATATTTCCATATGTCCAACATGTAAAACAAATATTGCTTATGCTGCAAAGGGTTTAGTTGACACATAATCAGGTATATTATTGCTTGTCATTTTAGCTAATTGGTCATGTATTTTCTCTTTTGTACCTATATTGCACATATGAGGTTTAGCATTAGGTATATTTCCATATGTTTATATGGTTTTTATTCAGTTTTGATGTAGCATATTGTCCTGTTTTACAAAATTCATGGCTGCAAGATTTTTTGTCTTGCTCCCCGTTAATAAAGGGCCTTTTGATCGATTATGTATGAATGTTAAGCATTTTAACTCTAATTATGGATTTATTCTGCTTGGAAGTTTTCCCCTACTCATCTCACAATTTCAGTTGCTTTAATCAATGCATCCATTTATTTTTCGCAAGTATGGGCCTACTCGCTTTGCCCTTTATATATAGAGTGCATCTCCATTGCAAAAAATACCTCATATGCTTTTTACGCGTAAAGCTGGTTTTGCCAGATTGATCCAGAAGTAACAATAACTGGAGCTAGCTGGTGAATAACCTGATTTATGAGTTATTATTAATGTGCTATGTACAGTTAACTCTATGGATGAATTAATGTGATGTTTACTTATATTTGCGCCATTTCTGTGTATGGTTTGAAAAACAATGGATGAATCAATTTTTTTTCCAGTATGTATTCTATTAGTATCTTCTTATCGCTTTAATGTGAGAACTGTGTGCCAGATGCTACATATGGCAATCCCTATCAGAAAGTTGGCGGTTGTTTTATACCTAATAATAATGCTCGGTGGCTAATGCTCGGTTTTAGGATCAATACTGTATGTCAAGATAATTCTGATGGGTCTTCCAGAGACTACAAAGAATTTGGTTCAGTAACTAATCGTGGGAAGAAATGTTGTTGATAGATTAATGTGGTCGTAATAACTCTATTTTGTAATGGGGTTATTAGTACTGGTCCAGTAACTAATCGTGGGAACAAATGTTGTCGATAGATTGAATGGGATGATAGTTGGTCTGATATGGTCAGTATGCTTCTTTATATGGGAACGATAAGTATATGGCATTTGGTTCAGCTATCTGATTCTTGCAGGTTCGTGGAGACTGGAGAGCATCTGATGGATGTGTCGATAGTTCTTCAAATGGACATCATCTTTCTCATCTGTAAGGTAACGATTTAACATGATGGCTGATGTGCCCATAGTTCTTGCTGATGTTTAGCTTTCTATGAACTGAAGCATTATTTAGCTAGCTACAAATGCTTATTCTGAATTGATGTTTACCCGTGTGTACAAAAGATAATTATTTTTTGTCTCCCTTGAGTGATATGACATGCTAGCTCCAGTTAGAATATCATTTATTTGTACAAAAATCTGATATACGCTGCATCATATAGGTATCACATGAAAATTCTTTCCTTTCGTCTGATCATTTCGGCTTCTTCATAGGTGACATCCTCCGGTTTTGGCTTGCATCCTCATGCTGCAGAGAACAATTGTGGGATGATGGCCATCGTTACAGGTTTGTGCTCTGCATAAATCAATTTTTATAGTATGCTTCTTTGTAGTTCTGAATTTATTTGGACTTACAACTGTCATGTTAATGATAATTAGTTGTTATGATTTGCAGCCTTGACAATTTAAGAAGGTAAAGAGTAGCAGGAAGATGATTTTTGTTGCAGCTTTCACATGGACAACACGGTGATTTTTGTTGCAGCTTTCACATGGATTTGACCATTACTCTAAAACTATTGTGTTGTAGGAGGTTGAATTTGACATCTATAATTTTGTATTTAGTTCCGCGCTTGAAATGGTAGCTAACTATTATGCTGATGGAGTGCTTGATTAATTGTTTGCAGGAAGTTGTGATGGTAGAAATATTTATGCATAGTTTGCTGATTCTATGAGTATATTTATCTCAAGCTCTAATGTTGATAGCAACTGAAAGCAGGGAATGGTATGAGTCGCATCTCCTTCAACTTTTGTTTTAGAACTATCTCAACCCTCATTTGGTTACACCATTTTTTTTGATTGACCCACTTCCACTTTAGATAATTCTTGGTGCCTTGTGTAGCCTTTTTAATTCTAGGTCTCTTCTTTCCCTAGAAGATAAGCTGCACAGAGCTTTGACTGTTCAATGTCTTCACGCTGCTATTGAGCATTGTACACTTTGTCCCTGAATTTCTTCAGGTTCAAGTAATGTTGTCCCGTGACATTTGTAGGTGCCCAAAATTATTCTTCAATACAGATTTTCCTCTTAAAATTGCTTCATAGTGATATTATTGATATTCACACATTTCACATAATTAAATTAAGTAGTATGAGGCTCCTCTAGCGTCCTACAACAAGACCATGTCATTTTTCCTTATTGTAGACACCGTAATGTAAATCATCTAACATAAATTAGCTAAACTGTCTACACTGCTAATTTGAAGAATACTACTACTCGCAAGAATACTACTACCTGCAAGAACAGCAGTCCTGATGGTTGCACTTACTGCAGCTGAGAGGGTTGGTATTGGACTTTCCTTTTAAAATTCGTAGAATATAGGATTTGCATCTGAAAGATAGGTATTTTTTTAAACAAATTTGTTGGTTTCATCAGTTGTTATAGGTGCTTATTCTCAACATCCATTTATTTTATTTTGTTTGCTTCATTCTGTCTCACCTTCTCAGCCTGCTCACAGCCCCCCATTTGCATGGTGCTCGATCTATATTCAGGCATTCAGTTGTGAATGCTTGTGTGTTCGTGGAAAAGCTTGTGTATGTATTTTGTATATACAATTTGTACCGGAAATATTGCAGGGTGTTGGACGTGTGGCATAGATTTAGAGTTTCAGCTGGGTGTGTTCTAATTGGTATTCGATTTTCTTTGATTCAAGTTTCTGATTGATGTTTATTGACGTATATATAGATGCATTGCAGGTATAGTATATGATATGTGCAGCCGAGAAAGTTGGGGCAGTCATTCCCAGTAGTGGAACATGAACCATGCTTGAGCGTTAAGGTAATCAACCTTACCCTTCATACTAAAATATAAGAAGTTCTGAATGTAGATATCTTTGCTAAAACGATGCCAGAACTGTTTTACACTGAATGGGTTCATATAATCAAAGCTAGAACAAAGCTGTACCATGTAGTTGTCTGCTACCAATCTTTACCTAGCAAGATCAACAAAATTTCTTATTCCCTGTTTGTTGCTAAAAACGAAATAAAATGTAGCATTAGTGTCTAGCAAAATTCTTTGATGTATATATGATGATTTAGAAGTGCTTACAATGTATTTGGAGGCACCACTTTCCAGAGGAAATTTACAATTTGCCGCACTTTAGTTTTCACTTTTATTATTTTGCCACACCACTGACATATGGTGGTCAATATGGCAAATAATAAAGGTTTTCAGAAAAGTGTGGCCAAATAGTAGATTATTCCCACTTTCCGTTAATTATATTTTGCATCGATATCAAACAAAACAACTCTGCTTTCATATAATAAGATTTTCTCTCTTAATTAAATTGTGCTAGCTTCATACTAATGAAGATGGGCCTTTGCATTGCAGTTTGTTGTCTTATAGACGGTAGCAGTAGTACATAATGCATGTGCCTTTGAAGAAGAACAACATGGGCATTTTCTAATCATATTTTGTCCACTTAGGTTCTCAATTGATTGAACTGTGTGAATTGATATTTTTCGTAACACACTTGTGCAGGTTTGTGTAATAAAATAAGTAAGAAGAATTTGGGCAGTGTTCTGAAGATGGCCAAGGTAGTTTTTATGAGTCATATTTTGTTGGGTTAATTTCTCATGTGTTTAATCTACATGTATAAAAGAGTCATGTTTGGTCAAGTTTAATTGTATCAGTTCTTGCTGCAATTTGTTGTGTTCTTTCCAAAAGAGCATGAGAAAACTTACAGGTTTCAAGCATATATTTGTTTATGATTGCAGAGAGAGGACAAGTTTTAGTTGTCATTTACGCCAATCAGTGTGGTTATTTGATTTGTAGATCTCCTTGTACATTGTTTTCTAGACGCATGAAATAGGGATAAAGGAGTGTCCATGTTGTTATCCCACTATAATTTTCCTTTTCTAGCTCACATAATCCAACAAATAAAATTAGTAGGCTTCAAACAAGTATATTTCTGAATATTTGTTGGAATGCTACCCTTATCAGTAGCCAGATGGGAATACTTATAGCAATGTACCTAAATTGCTTTCAAACATTCCACTATAACCACAACTGCTTGATATGATAGCATATGGAGGTCGAGCCACTATTATAGGTGGTCGACAGGCATGAGGCAAAGGAGACATATAAATTTTGCATGTGTGCTTGATTTTAATGATTTATGAAGCCTAAGCTTAATTTCAAACTAATATCATTTTCTTTCGATAAAGCTCACCACTATGAAACCAATGATGGTGTATGAGCTTGGGCTAGACATTCGCAGCATGTACCACAAGTTTTTTTTTTATAATAATATGGAAGAAACACAATTAGGTTGTTGCATCTGGTTTCAGTTCAAGCATTGATTTTCTCTTACAGTGAGTAAATTGTTGATATAAGTTAATAGTTTGAGTATAAGGGTTTTGTATCTTCTGGTGGAATTCCAGTTTCTACATGAAGTAAATCATCTGTACAAACAATAATACAACCCTACAGATCATGAATGCATGATTGAAATGATTTTACTGAATAGTTGCATTTCCATCTGAAATAATACAGCCTACAGACATTTCCTTTAATTGGCCGCTGCAAGTTCTCAGCCGTCATTCAAATTTTTGCTCATTGGTTTTCTTGCAGTTCAAATCAGAAGACGTCCAGGGAGGATTTAGATCCATGTGGTCACTGTGGAGTGGCAGTCGTGGACCCTCGATAGTGTGCTGAATTCGTGAAATGTCCAAGTTGATAATTTGAAGAACACTACTGCATGTAAGAAGTGTGTTGATTCTTCCGTGATCTACGCTCATGTAATTGCTTACGTTTCTACTATCTCGCAGCAACAATGCTTAATCGAGTTGTGCACTAGCTCATGTTCATATTACCTTGAACAAAATTGAATCAGGAGATACTGGGTGGGATGCCTTTTGTTTCTTTGATAAATAAGCCCTTTATCATTGATCCATGCCTGTTGAAGCTTCTTTGTAGGTAAAGGAGTATGTTTCTCAACGCCCTCACGTTGTAGTTTTCTCTGCTTTTAGTTCTACTTCCTCATATGATTTGCCTAACACTCTGGCAGCTTGCATTATGGGTTATTGGTTTGTCGTCACAACAAGACACCTACTTTAGGTTCATGCTAACAACTATTATGGTTTTGTTGCAGAAAGAGTTCTGTCCTGATTGATACCAAGGTTCGTAGGCCTTTGTTCCAAGATGATGAAGATAAAAGGAAGATAACTGAGTAGGAAATGAAGAGTCACATAAACCTAGAGGCTTTTTATGAATTTATGAGGTAATATGCCTGATTGACCAGTCATTCCAGTGGTATATATGAACAGATTGTCAGTTCTCTGAACTGATGTGTCCAAGCTTACATCTATCTTCTCAGGTTATTACCATATTTTCCAAGAAAGCCATGCCTTAGACAATAAGACTTCAGGTTTGCACCAGGTATAAATGACGTGTTCCGCTTTCGACAATTGATATTGTCTCCAATTTAAATTATCAATCAAACATGATTTTAGTGATCGGGATAGTGCACTTAACTACATGCATTGTCTTGCAGGGTTCCAATGGTGATTATCTGTTTACTTTTGGATTTTCATATTGCTTGAAGTGGGTCATGTCTACCTCTTTGTATTCGTGTTTACGAGCCCCCATCCACTCGCCCGAACCTTAAGATGCAACTTTTCAAGACTTCGTTCTTTTGAGTCTAAGCCGTAGTAAAATGTCGATGTGGATTCTACTAACTATATTTTGTAATGAACGTATGATAGTACTTATCGCTACATGAACCAATTAATCCTTTTATCTGTCCATGTTAAGCCAGCACAAAGGCATTAATTTTACTTGCCTTCATTCCATCATTTATATGCAACTATTTCTTACTTCTGATTGATGTTGGATTCCTTATTAATTAGTCGGTTTCACGTGATAAAAAAGAACATGATAGTAGGGTGCCCATTTGAAACATGCACTTTGTTTTGTTGTCTATTTTCACTCTTTCAAAATACACTTCCAGTTGATATTTCAAGCGTATCCATATATGTATCCAAGCTTAAATAGTGCCAAAAACAAAAACTCACATTATTACTTTCTATTTTTTCGTAATCATCGAATTCCTAACTCACGTTAATATTCTATGAAAGACACTTCGTGGTGCCATCCGTTATAAGGATGAATATGCCTGGCCATTACTTGCCACGGTGGATTAATTTTGAAATAATTATGGGTATTGAAACAATGAGATGCTATGGCAAAAAAATATACTGCTTTCGGCAGTTGCGCAACGGGTCATCTAGTAATACTTATAAATACATACACAACTTACTCGAATTTTTTCATTTTTTATGAAAATTTTAAATTTCGAGCTTAATTTTTTGGTCAATATCATCCGTTGGATAGATGATAAACGGTGGATAGAGCAGGCCAGGTACGGCGTGACATGGGCCAGTCACTGAATCCAGTCCAAGTTGAGGACATACATGCAGACGTGTATAGCTAGGATGAGGTTTCTAAAGGAGATATGCCCTGGAGGTAATTAATAAAGTGTTTTATTTATCATATCTCATTTGTTCATAATATGTTTTTGTGTCATGCTATAAGTATATTAAGCGAAAACATTAATACACGTGTAATACGTAAAACAACCAGGTCCCTAGTAGCCTCTACGTGACTAGTTCATTGTGCAATTGATGATCGAGGTTTCCCGATCATGTGACATGGCGTCAGTTGACAATGGAGTCATATCGTTGGTAGAACGATGTGATGGACATGCCCAATATATGTAGGACGTAGTCATTACGCCTTTGACCATGAGATCAACTCTTATTGCTATTCCTGAAAGATATTTTGATTGCATCAAACGTCATATCTTAATAGTGTGACTAAAAAGGTGTTCCTCTCGGGTATCGGAAGGGAGTATGTTGAGACGAGGGATCAAGAGAGGGATTTGCTAGTCCGCATAACAGGATAGATACTCTAGGGCCTACTCGGTAAGATTATCTCAAATGAGTTTGCAACCATGTGACTAGGTCACCCGGACATAATATCATGAACGAGTAGAAGATAGTGTTGTCGATAACGAGATCAAGCTAGGTATGGAGATATCTATGAACGAGTCTTGGACACGCTAAGTATCGCCATGGCAAAAGGTTTAAGACTTGACGTCCAGGTTCGAACGACAAAGTTATTCGTTATATCACATGGATTAATTCTGGGGATCTAGGCCCATGAATTAGTCATTGATCGGAGAGGTGTCTCAATCATTTCTGTTATTATATCGAACCGCTAGGGTAAAACACTTAAGGGGAGTCGACATATTTACCGGAAGTGAAATTAAGTAAAGAGAACATCGAGAACATCCCGGGAATGGTCCGATGGAGATCGGGCAGCGACGAAATAGTTTTCGGAGCTAGAATAAATTATATAATATGTATTTAATTGATGTAAATAATAATTAGATATATTTTTATTTAATTGTTTCTGAATTTTTAAAGGCAAAATACCCTAAATGGGCCCTCTCATGCAAAGAGGGCCCATGAAGGGGAAAGGTTCCCTCCCCCCCAAGGGAAGAAGAGGAGTTCGGCCGGCCCTAGGTGGGCCACATGGGGCCCACCTAGGCCGGCGCACCATGCATGGCCGGCCGGGGCTGGTGTGGGTTTAGTCCCACACCGCAAGCTTGGCAAGGTTGGCGCCCATCCTTCTCCTTTATATATTGGTGCACCCCTGGCCTTTTAATTCATCCAATTATTTCTCTGATTTCTTCTCGATTAACGTGATTCCCTTATTGGAGTTGCGCCGAGGAGAAAATTCTCTCCACCATACGAACGCTGTCGTGATGCTGGTGATCTGGTCCCGGTCTTCCGCTGCTCGTCCTGGATTAGAGTTTTGGAGGTCGTCGGCTTCACCGTGCGTGTGTGAAACTCTGCGAGGTGCCACACTAGTGGTGCTGGTAGGTCTACGTCCTCTACACGACCTTGAGGTCGGCTACGTCATCTTCATCGTCAATGCTTGGCCGGGAGCGTAATCCCCTCTTTTCGGTCTACAAGGGTATGTATACCGATCTCCTTTGTATTACTGTATCGCATAGTATAGATCTTGGCTAGTTTATGGTTATCGTTTTTCGAAAAATTATTGTTTTCTAGCATGCGATCCCCTTCAGTTTCCTAGTTTGGTTAGTTTGCATGTATGTACATGTGAGATAGGAAAGTACTAGGTGGCAGGGGTGGAGCTGGAACTGAAATCACCCCGATGCACGACTAGCACCCTGATGCACAACAATCAGCACAACATGGTGCACAATCATACTAAAGAAGCAAATTGCTACTGAGAATAAAAACCACCCTGATGCATGTGCATCAGGGAGCCTCCATGCAGCTCCGCCCCTGCTAGGTGGAGTTGAAGAATATGATGACTGAGTTAGTAGGTTGAGTCCGATCAGTTGATGATGTTGATGTGGCATAGCTACATGTTTAGTGAAATAAGCTAGTGGGGATGAACTATTTATTTATACTAAAATAATACCTTGCGTGTTGCAGCAGTTATATCTAAAGAAACTAATAAAATTATAAATTTCGTCTAGTTAAGTAAGTTTTTGGTGAGCTGGCAAGTTGCTGATGTGGCATAGCTGCAGGTTTAGAGAAATACGCTAGGAGGGATGAACTATTTAGTTATACTAGAATGAGAATGATACCCCGCGCGTTGCAACATGTATCTCAAAAAAACTAATAAAAGCATAAATTTGAAGCATGTTATAGAAACATGCAAGTAAATAATTTCACCTGACTGACTATGACGCCCCAAAATCGGTACTATGTAGATTTAAGCGATCCCGCTGAAATCCGCATAATAACAATTTTAGGTCGCCCACCAGACATAATGTGCACGCCGAAACATGCGCATTATGTGGGTCGAATTGTAATAACAATACAACAGTTCCGATACATCCACATAACAAAGAACATATAAATACAACAACGACTTGAACAAGTCAAGATACAAATGATACAATACAAGATTCAAATGACAGCAGAAGGAAAAATAGTATCCGACTACGGATAAGATGCAAGTTGGACTAAGAGTCCTGAAGATAAGCAATGGCGCCATATCCCTGCCCAACCAATCCGGAGGGATTCCCAAGCTAACATCGTCGTACTTCAAACCTTTTAACTGCACGTGAATACAGCCCATATACATGGGTCAATATTATCGGTAATGATAGCAAGGCAAGCATTAAGGGGAGGTCAAACGAATGCGTAATATGCATTCCGAACAGGTGAACGCATCTCCTTAGTAAGGTTTAGCGGCAGCGCGTAAGCTCTAGGCCACTACAGAGACACGCTACAACTTCCGTCTAATTAGAGAGGGATAAGAAAGCGCATAAGTAACCAACTACAACTAACACCAATCATAACCCATTCCCGGATTAGCCCCCTCAACAAAGTATGAGTAAGCAATTCGAGAAACTCACACATTGAAGAGTTTTAGTTACCAGTTATTGTGAAAGTAATTTTATATTAATAGTCATATTAATTAACATTAATTAGGTGCAAGTTGTCTAGATCTCATTAGTCGGCAACGCACCAAGTTGTCCATAACCGCGGACGCGGCTTATCGATAAGATTATACCCTGCAGGGGTGCACAACTGTACCCATACTCGTTCGATCAACCCAATCAAAAACATTAGGGCCCCTCAACACAACCCTTTCCTTCACTGCAACAAGTCCAAGGAGCCGCGGAAGCTATGCTGGTCCTGGCCAAAAGGGTGCGGATTCCCGCAGGACACACCCCTCCGCACCAACAGGCCGCGCCCTATATGCATGTAACGAGGCACACCGCCAAAGTAAAATACTACACTAGTATCAATGTATATGAGACAAATGGAAAACCCGAACTAGGTGTGGCTCCTGGACAAGTTGAAATTCCAGTCAAAGTCGAGGGGGGCTCCATAGGGCCTCCCACAAGTGGTTAGTGCGCTCAGACTTGGATTAGGAGCAAGATCTCAGTTCCTAGGTCGACACTTAGCAGAACAAAGCACCTCGCAAGGCATTCCGCCGGTGCCTTATCATTTAGTTATAATACCCAACACAAGATAGCATTTTATTAAAGTACTAACCATGTGAAACATAAGACAGACAGACGACTCACACAACCAACTCTAAGCATGCGCTACGACTCGCAGGCCAACAAGTAAACAAACAACAATTAATACGATGTGGAGGTGGGGGGCATATCATGGCTGCAAGGTAAACATGGAATAGGATCGAGACACAAGCATCGTATCACAAGGCTAGCAATAGAGGTAAAAGGCATGCATAGGTGATCAAAGGGGAACACTTGCCTGAAATTCCGAATGGAAGAAGATCTTGTCGTTGCTCACACATCTCAACGTCTTATCCGCGAAGAAGTAACAAACACTGGAAAGAGTAAAAGATGCATCTTATAACTACGACAAAAGATCCAGCATGATCATGAGAATGATGCATGCCATGGCATGGCAAGATGCAATACGAGATGCACTTAATCCAAATTAAGCGGAACCGGGATTCCGACAATTAATATTTAGATTCGAGTTATTTATCTAACCATCAATGTTAAATGTTCATTAGCATGGCAAAACATGACATATGTGATCTAGTCAAATTAAATGGAATAGGGCATTACATAAATTAGTTACCCCACATATTCCATATTTAATTATTTAGGTGCAACTAACAAATTACACTAAGCAATTAAAATAAAGATGCAACACGACATAAGAATGACATATTAATGTTCATTACATTTTTCTAATAAATAAAAATATAAAGATTATTTAATTTAGAGTTATAAAATAAAAATTATTAGCATTTTAAGTTTCTGGACTAAACTGCAAAGTGTAGGGACCTGTTGGTGATGGAAAACATGTCAGCGAGGGCTTAGGTGTGAAACCAGAGAGCAGGGGGGCTCGGAGCAATATTACAGCGCATACTCTGTCTTCTAGGCTTTTTTCACCGTGACGATGAAAGAACATTTCTTAATCCCTAGTGTTTTGTGTGTTAGTTAACAATACCAATGATATACTAATCCTATTGCTAAGTATTTCAGTTTGGGTGAAATTCATATCACAAATCTTAAAGCCAAATTGTAGAGAAAAAGAGTTTCTGGAATTCTTCAGGGACTCGGATATTCCGGTCCCCCCACCGGATATTCCGAGTCAGCCCCAGATTTTGGCTAAGTCAAGTTCAGAAGTGGCACTGACTTCAATCAGAAAATCAGCCCGGAAATTTGAAGGACCCGGATATTTCGGTTCCCCAACCGGATATTCCGGTTCATCCACCGGATATTCCGAAGCAACCTCAGGAAAATTACTAAGTCAAGATTCAGAAGTGGCACTGACTTCAATCGGAAAATCAGCCCGGAGATTTCAAGGACCGGATATTCCGGTTCACCAACCGGATATTCCGGGTCAACCTCAGGAAAATTGGCTAAGTCAAGAATCAGAAGTGGCACTGACTCCAACCGGAAATTCAGCTCGGACATTTCAAGGACTCGGATATTCCGAGTCAACCGAAGAAAATCGACTAAGTCAAGTTCAGAATTGGTTCTGATCTCAACCGGAAATTCAGCCCGGATATTTTCAGAGGCCCGGATATTCCGGGGCACCGGAATTTCCGGTGCAACTTATACCGGAATTTCCGGGTGACCAAGACAGCCAACGGCCAGATTTTGAGGGGGGGTATAAATACCCCCTCACTCACTCAAGAACACTTGAGCTCTCAAACTTTCTCTCTCCTACTATTCTTGAAAGCTCAATTCATCAAGATCTCCCAATCCCCCCACCCAAACTCATAGATCTTTGGAGGATTGGAGGAGAAGGCCCAGATCTACATCGTCACCGAAGGGATCTTCATTTCTCCCCCATTCATTTGGGGATTTCGTGGCTAGGGTTTCCTGTGGGAAAACCTAGTTCACCATTGTTGTACTCTTGGTGTTACCTTGACCTCTTGTGGTCCTTGACCTGTTGTGGTCCTTCTTGGGAGCCCCCAATTCAGTTGTGGGTGTGTGCCTCAAGCCTTTGTAAGGGATTCGATCTCCGCCCTAAAAGGGGATCAATAGTGGAAGGTGGACTCGAAACCTTTGTGGTTGAGTTCATCGGAGAAGAAGATGAGCCTTTGTGGCGTTGCGGCTAACCTGTTGTGGTAGCGCACACCTCTCCAAACGAGACGTACACCCTTGGGTGGAACTCGGGAATAAATCTTCGTCTCCGCGTGCTTCACTTGGTTCCCCTTACCCTTTACTCCCTTACTTGCTTCTTGCTATTGCTTAGATTCTCATTTAGGTAAATTCGCCGTAGTTGCATATCTATCTAGAGAATTTACCTTTGAGTTGAGCCTAAAATTAAAAAGACCTAAAATTTGTAATAGCACCTATTCACCCCCCCCCCCCTCTAGGTGCCGGATTCCCGTTCAATTGGTATCAGAGCCTTGTTCACTTTTAAGGGCTTAACCGCCTAAGTGCAACGATGACGGAATCCGATGCCGAGAGGGCCGCCCGTGAAAAATTAGAGGCGGAGAAGGAGGCGTTAGCCAAAGGGGCAACCATGGCCGATCTTATTGATATGAGATCGTCCTTGGAGGCCCAACTCCTCAAGATGAATGAGATGCTCATGGCACTCTTGAAGTCTAAGGAGCCCGAGGCTACCTCTCCCTCTCCTCCTCCTAAGGAACACGCGGGGAACTCTAAGGAGTCATCTTCGGATGGGTCCAAAGATGTTACCTCAAGTGTTCCCGGGATGGCGGAAAAGGATGAACCACCTAGCTCCTCTAACACCCCCAAAGGAGAGGAATTTCATAATGTCAACCATAATTACTCTCCTAACCCTCCTATCCCTCACCCTCATGTAAACTTTAGATGTGACCCTCCTAAGCTTAAACCTACTCATTTCTCACAATGGGTGTTTCTAATGAAGTCTCATCTATGTAGTGCCTCCATTGAGCTTTGGCGCATCATTGAGGAAGGATACAAGCCCCATGATCCAACCAACTTGACAAGAAGAGAAGTGGTTGATAGCCAACTCAACGCCACCGCTCTTCATCAACTCCAAATGGCCGTTGGAGAGAAGGACATGGCGCTCATTCAACAATTCTCCACCGCCAAGGAAGTTTGGAATGCTCTTTCCGACATCTTTGTTGGGAATGAGAGCATGAAGAAGAACCGGTATGATGCCTTATGCAATGAGGTGGAAGGGTTCTACAAGTTGGATGGAGAAAGCCACGAGGACATGTACCGGAGGTTGGTGTTGGTTGCCAACTCCTTCAAGAACCTCGGGGCGGAGTACATCAATGATGCTTGGATCAAGAGGAAGTATGTGACCGCTCTCATGCCCTTTGAGGACACGGATTTGAAGACACTCCAAGGGAGACATGACTTTGCAAAGATGACATCCAATGAAGTTATGCAAGAGATGACCGCATACAAGGTGGCCTCCAAGATTGCACAAGATGCAAGAGCTAGAGCCATAGGGATGCACAAGCATGCCTCAATTGCTTTGAAGGCCACCGTTGAAGAAGAGGATGAAGAGGAGTGTGATGATCCAGACGAGCTATCTAGTGAAGCTCTCTCAAGCACTCTCACTCAACACATGGGTCTTGCGGCAAGAACCTTTTGGAAGAACCCCGGTAGGGCCAAAGCAAAGATTGACAAGAAGTTTCCCCCCAACGGAGGAAAGCCATTCAACAAAGTGAGACTTTGCTATAATTGCGATTACAAGAGCCACTTTGTTGCCGATTGCCCATGGGAGAGAAGAGAGGATCATGGTGGGAGGCTCGTGGCCAAGACGAAGGGCAAGGGGCCCATGCCCATGAAGAAGCCTTTCTTCAAGAAGAACCAAAAGATTGTCTTGGTGACTCAAGAGCAATATCCCACCGATGATGAAGATAGTGACAAGGAGGATACTCCAACGCAAGTGGCCGCACTAGGCATGTCTTCCACTACTCCATCACTCTTCTCCTCGTCAAACGAGAGCGTCATCGTCAAGAATGGAAGATGTCTTATGGCTAAGACATCCGAGGTACAACTATCCCCCAACTCCATATCACATGACATTGATGATGCTATGAGTCTAGAAGTCAAGGAAGAAATCATTGCTTTCGATAAATTCATGACTAACTTGCAAGGAGAAGGAAAGAAACACTTTGGCTCAAACATGAGTCGTATAGGTGAGCTTGAGGATGAGCTTGAACTAAAAGGTGAGATTGAGAGAGAGGATGCACATGCTAAGGTGTCTCTCCAATCCTCTCTCGAAGATGAACAAGAAGCTCATGCTCACCTCGAGGAGCAACTTGCTAAGATCACTAAGGATCGTGATCTCTACTTTGCTAAATGTAAAATTGTGCAAAAGGAAAAGTCCGAGCTTGTGGTTGCTCATGCTAGACTTTGCGAAGACCTCGAGTCACTTGACAATGCTCACAAGGTGTTGACAAGTGATCACGAACGTCTTCTCAAGTCTCGTGATCAACTCCAATCTCGGATATCTAATCTTGAGAAACCTAGCACCTCTACTCCTTTGAATGCTAATGCAAATGTTGTGAAGGATATTGCTAGGGTTTTGTTTGTTCCTTATATGGCAACCAAGCCCAAGACACCTCTTGATAAAGGTAAGGGGACACTCACTACTCCTCTTCATGAGCGAGTGCCCCACAAGGGTAAGGAAGGTCTAGGCTATGTTGCTAAGGAGAAGAAGGAGATCAAGAAGAAGACCAAGACCGCGCAAGCCAAGAAGGTTGAAATTGCGAGTGGAAATGCCACAAGGGGCACTCCCACTCGTAATGACTTTGCGGGCATATCTAACCCCAACTATGCTTTATATGTTGATTATTATGGGGATGTCTATGCTAGATACATTGGTCCCTTTGATGGATATATTGAATATGCTATTTGGGTTCCAAAGACCCTTGTTGCTAACCAAAAGGCACCCATTGCAAAATGGGTACCTAAATCCAAGAATTGATTGTGTGTAGGGCCTTGCTTCCGGAGGATCGAAATGGATAATTGATAGTGGGTGCACTAGTCATATGACCGGAAGCAAGGATATTGTAACGGAGTTGAAGCCTAATGATGATCAAATGACCGTTACATATGGTGATAATATGAAGTCTAAGGTAATAGGGCTCGGCAAGGTGGTAGTGGCACCGGACATCACACTTGTGAATGTCTTGCTTGTCGAGTCCCTAGGTTTCAACTTGATCTCCGTCCATTCCTTAACTTGTTTGGGCTATACCGTTGTCTTTGAAAAGGAAATGGTCATTCTCTTGCGGAGCAAGTCTCTCAATGTGTCTTTCCTTGGGTACATTGAGAATGGGCTCTATGTGGTTGACTTCTCCGGAGTCACCACTTCCCATACAATGTGCCTATTCGCAAAGGCGGACTTGGGTTGGCTATGGCATCGCCGACTAGCCCATGTCAACATGAGGACTTTGCAAAGTCTCCAAAAGGGTGGCCATATCCTAGGACTAAAAGACCATGTTTCTTTCTCGAAGGATCGAATGTGCAGGGCGTGTGTTGAAGGAAAAATGCATGACATCTACCATCCAAGCAAGACCATCATTTCATCAAAGAGGGTTTTGGAGCTTCTCCATGTTGACCTCTTTGGTCCCATTCCGGAAGCTAGTCTTGGTGGCAAGAAATATTGTTTGGTGATTGTTGATGACTATTCAAGATACACATGGGTTTTCTTCTTCAAGACGAAGATGGAGACTCAACAAACTATCATCGACTTCTCCAATGAAGCTCAACGTCAACACAATGTCCCTATCTTGGTGATACGAAGTGACAATGGGTCCGAGTTCAAGAACTACACCTTAAACGAGTTCCTTAGTGAAGAAGGGATTCGTCATCAGTATTCCGCTGCTTATACTCCCCAACAAAATGGTGTAGCCGAAAGGAAGAACCGCACTCTCATTGAGATGGCAAGATCTATGATGGCCGAGTTCAAGTCCCCTCACAACTTTTGGGCCGAAGCCGTCAACACCGCTTGCCATTCATCCAACCGGCTCTTCTTTCGCAAAGGACTCATGAAGACACCTTATGAAGTGCTCACCGGGAACAAGCCCAATATCTCCTACTTCCGTGTATTTGGTTGTAAGTGCTTCTACCTCATCAAAGGTGTTCGTTTGGGCAAGTTTGATTCTAAGTCTCTTGAAGGGACATTTGTGGGCTACGGATCCGAATCCCACACTTATAGAGTCTATGATAAGGCCTCGCGCATAATCATAGAAACTTGTAGTGTGGTGTTCGAGGAGAATGACGGCTCCCTCGTGGAGCAAAGTGGTGTTTCCGGTGTAGGTGATGATGAACCTCAAGATGCTATCCGAAGAATGGGGTTGGGAGTCCACCGCCCCGTTGAACTCTATTATGAGGATGATCATCAAGGACCAAGTTCTTCACAAGTGGTGACCACCCCAACACAAGAAACACCCATCGACAACACCGTGCCCAATGTCCCTTTCCAAGAAGAAGAACAAGACTCTACAGCTGCTCCAGGAATTTCCGGAGGACCGGAATATCCGGGTCAAGATGGACTCGGCAATTCCGGTGGTACGGAATTTCCGGTTCCTGAACCCGGAATATCCGGTCCTGCTGACATTCCCGGTGGCAGTTCGCAAGGCCAAGATCAACCCTCTCCCTCACCAATGAACACCACTCCAATGGTTGATCAAGGCCATCAAATCAGTCAAGGCGGAGACATGAATGATCAAGATGATCAAGCGATTCCTCCCACCACTCGGAGGGAAATCGAGATCCGCCGCTTGAATAGGGTTGGCACCTCACAAGAATTAAGAGCCCTATCTCTTGACAAGGTGCTTGGTGATGTGAGAAGCAAGGTCTCTACCCGAAGACAACTTGCAAGCTTTAGTGAACATCAAGCTCACATCTCCATGGTGGAACCCAAGAAGGTCTTTGAAGCTCTTGAAGATAAAGATTGGCTTGATGCCATGCATGAAGAGCTCAACAACTTCGAGCGCAACAAAGTGTGGAAGTTGGTGGAAAGACCCAAAGATTGCCGCAATGTTATCGGCACCAAGTGGATATTCAAGAACAAGCAAGATGAACATGGCATGGTGATAAGGAACAAGGCAAGATTGGTGGCTCAAGGTTACTCCCAAATTGAAGGCATTGACTTTGGAGAAACCTACGCGCCCGTGGCTCGACTTGAGTCAATCTGTATTCTTCTTGCCTATGCCTCTCACCATAACTTTAAGTTGCAACAAATGGATGTTAAATCCGCTTTTCTAAATGGTCCACTAAATGAACTTGTTTATGTTAAGCAACCACCAGGGTTCGAGGACCTCAAGTATCCGAACCATGTCTACAAGTTGGATAAGGCACTCTATGGCCTTAAACAAGCCCCACGAGTGTGGTACGAGCACCTTAGAGAACTACTTGTAGACCGTGGATTCGAAGTTGGGGAAATCGACCCCACACTTTTCACTAAGAAAGTTAATGGGGAGCTTTTCATTTGTCAATTATATGTGGATGACATTATATTTGGATCGACTAACAAAGCATTTAACGAAGAATTCTCTAAGCTTATGACTGACAGGTTTGAGATGTCTATGATGGGTGAGATGAAGTTCTTCCTCGGATTTGAGATCAAACAATTGAGGGAAGGAACGTTCATCAACCAAGCGAAGTACATTCAAGACATGCTCAAGAAGTACGAGTTGCTTGATCTCAAGGGTGCCTCTACTCCAATGCAAACCAAATGCCACCTTGAGCTCAATCCGAAGGGTAAGTATGTGGATCAAAAGTTATATCGCTCCATGATTGGATCTCTCCTTTACCTTTGTGCATCTAGACCGGATATAGTGCTAGCCGTGGGAGTATGTGCAAGATATCAAGCGGCTCCTAAAGAAAGCCACGATGTGGCGGTCAAGAGAATCTTTCGATATTTGGCTTATACCCCAACTTATGGATTGTGGTATCCCAAGGATGCAAATTTCTCATTATGTGGATTCACGGATTCCGATTGGGAGGGAGATCATGATGATAGGAAGTCCACCTCCGGTGCTTGTCAATTTATTGGGAGGTCCTTGGTGAGTTGGTCTTCTAAGAAGCAAAATTGCATATCTCTCTCCACCGCCGAAGCCAAATATGTTGCAGCCGCTAGTTGTTGCACTCAGTTGCTATGGATGAGGCAAACTTTAAAGGAGTACGGTGTCAATTGTGACAAAGTGCCTCTTCTATGTGACAACGAAAGTGCCATCAAGATTGCCTACAACCCGGTGCAACATTCAAGAACCAAGCATATTGAGATCCGCCATCATTTCATAAGAGATCATGTGGCCCGTGGAGACATTGACTTATCTTATGTGGCACAAGGGATCAATTGGCGGATATCTTCACGAAGCCCCTTGAGGAAGGAAGGTTTTGCTTTTTGAGGAATGAGCTTAATATCATTGATTCGAGGTCCTTGGCTTGATCGCTTGCACACTCACCTAGGGCGTAATTGCATGTTATCTAGTTTAGATGTAGGCATGGAAATAGGGGGAGTGCGGTCCTAATACATTGGACCATCCCTCCCCCCATTATGCCGATAGCAAGTGTTCTTTTATCTCTATATTCATTCTTGTGACTAATGAGCTAAAACGACGAGTATTGGTTATGTACCCAAGATACATCTTCGCGGTAACATGCCATACACTCCTACACGGTGGCCTCGGCCACCAACCTCTTCTCCTTGAAGAGTTGATGTTATTTGGAGCTTTATGTTGCTATTTGCTCTCCTTTTCATGCATGTGGGAAACCTACTCAACTTGGCTCTTTTGATTCGATTTGGTTGTTGTGAGATGAGTATGGTGTACCAATATCAGTTTGGAAATCTATCCCAAGCCTACTTTCCCCTGAAAACATTTCTCTCTATTGCACACAAGTCATCCATTTGAAAACTGGGATTTTGGTTCAGCAGGTCGGAATATCCGGTTCATTTTGAACCGGAATATCCGGTGTAACTTATACCGGAATATCCGGTCGGGCAGTTTGTCCAGAAATATAAGGGCAGGCTCGGGGTGAAGGGCTCATTAGTGCCTTTCTTCCACCCCCGACCTCCCTCTCCTCCACCCGCCGCCCCTGCTGTGCCCAACTCCCTCCGGAGCACTCCGTCCGCCGGGGAACCTCTTTCTCGGCCGGATCTGCTCCTCCTCCGCCCAAGGAACTCACTCCTCCAAGCAATGGCCTCAATGGATGAGGGTAACTTCACTTTTCTTCTTCCTCTTTTGGATCTTGATGTGGAGTTATTTGTTCCAATGTTGCTTGGTAGAGATTGTTCCTAGGTCTATTCCCTGCCTTCTACATACATTAGATTTGCATTACATTGGATCGATCTAGTTTTAGACCGAGTCAAATCTCAGATCTGTAGTTTCTGTCTGACTCGGAATATCCGGTCCATCGTGACTCGGAATTTCCGGTCCCCCGGAATTTCCGGTCATGAATGACCCGGATATTCCGAGCCAAACAGAGCAGTTTTAAGATTAACTCATGTTTAACTACATGTGATCCATCGAATGCCTATCTAATGTGTGTATTACCTCCTGACTTGTGTGCACTTACCTTATGCTACCATCTATGATCAAATTCACAGGTTCAGGTGGAAGTGAGTCCGCAGGGGGGATCAAGGCATTCTGCTAGAGCACCTGTTTCCAAGCAAGCAGTCAACAAAGGAAAGGGCCTTGCACCTCCGAGAAAGAAGAAAGCTGTGGCCAGCAAGCCCTCAGCTAAGAAGAGAAAGAGTAGCTCTAGTTCCGAGCGTCTGAACTATTCCAAGATGCATGCTGTTGACTACGCTCAGCTGAGGCAGGGGGACTGGTACCTCAGGGCAAGGGACACATCTCTTGATGATCGCAGTTTTTGGTGCCAAGAACAGGAGCATATACTTGTGGATCTATACCTCTCTCTGTCGAAGCCAATTCGACCCATGCACCCATTTGACTTTGCAACACTGCAGAAGAAGACTGCTTTTTCTGAGGCCATCCATATTGTGAAGACCATGGGGTTGGAGAGATTGGCACTCATCCGTTGTGCCTACAACGCGCAGCTCGTTATGCAGTTCTTCGCCACCCTAGTGATCAAGGGTGACTCGCAGAAGACAATGAAATGGATGACTGGGGAAGCTTACTGTGAGTCGAACTTCGAGGAGTTTGGCAAGGTGCTGGGCTACAGGTTTGATGGGGACAATCCCCAAGGCACTCGCATGCACCACCCCCACAAGCTCAATAAGAAGGAGACAACTCATCTATATGGTGTGGGAGCCACCCCTGGACTCTCTCGGAACTTGCTGCCTTTGTATGATGTTCTTGTGCGCATCCTGCGTGAGAACATTGCACCGAGTGGTGGCAACAATGATAATGTGGTAACCCCTCTATGCAACCTGCTCCTTCACGCCAACCGCATTGTGGAGGACTCGGGCTCTGACACTGACTGGACAGTAGATGTGATGGACTACATCTACAATGAGATGTTTGAGGCTATGACCACCAAGGTCTCCATTCCATATGCTCCATACATCATGAAGCTTCTCCTGTTTAAGTTCCCCAACCTCAACGTCAGCAACAGAGATATGACGCCTCATGACTTCAAGAAGCTATATGAGAAGAAGACTGTGGTCAAGCCCCCTCCTAGGCCTTCGACTTCATCAGCTCCAGGTGGATCTTTCATGGGTGATGCTAGGAGGGCTGCTGCTACCTCTACTCATGTTCCCACCACTCATACACATGTCAAGAAGCTAAACTGGTTCCAGCGCAACATCCTCTGCATGAATGTGGACATCCGTAAGGAGCAATACAAGGCCTACAAGGATCGCCGTCAGCAGGATCACAAGCTTGACTTGATCCTTCACCATGCTTCTGGCTCCCCTGCTCCTGATGATCTGTCTGAGCCCCTGTCCTTTTCTCAGTGGAACGAGGGTTCCTTGGCTCCTTGGACCCTGATTGACCAGGACCTTGGTGGCAGCTCATACACCACAGGTTATGACTATGATGAGGAGGATGAGGATGAGGATGAGGAGGCAGCTGATGATGAGGATGAGGACGAGGATGATGATGATGAGGACGCTGATGATGATGAGGAGGAGTACACCTCGGACTGAAGACTTCCATGGGACGTAGCATCGCTCTTCTTCCTTTTTGGCGTTTCGATGCCAAAGGGGGAGAAGTTGCTCTACTAGGACTTCTTCGGGGATTTGCAAGGGTCGGGCACAAGCTTATGCGTTTACCATTCATTTGCGCTTGTGTCCATTTAACGTGTTTTTTTTGTTACTTGTGAAACTCTCTTTTCTGTCAGTTGTGTTAACTGTGTATTGAGACAATGGTTGATGATATCTCTATATTATGCTTGAGACTTGGAATTGATTGTGTTGGTATTCTCTTCATATTCTATATGCACAAGGTATGAAAATCTATCGAGTCTCAAGTGCTTCCATAATCTTTCATCTTGTCTCTTTTCTCATTTGTGATATCTTGTGGTTATTGTTATAAAATTGCTCCTTTCCTCTGTTATCTTGTGTTGCATACTTGCATATATTTAGGGGGAGCCATTTTCTGCCAAAAACATGATATTGCTGTTTGTTTCTTTGCAAATCTTGGTATTGTCATCTAACACCAAAAACGGGGAGATTGAAAGAACATTTCTTAATCCCTAGTGTTTTGTGTGTTAGTTAACAATACCAATGATATACTAATCCTATTGCTAAGTATTTCAGTTTGGGTGAAATTCATATCACAAATCTTAAAGCCAAATTGTAGAGAAAAAGAGTTTCTGGAATTCTTCAGGGACTCGGATATTCCGGTCCCCCCACCGGATATTCCGAGTCAGCCCCAGATTTTGGCTAAGTCAAGTTCAGAAGTGGCACTGACTTCAATCGGAAAATCAGCCCGGAAATTTGAAGGACCCGGATATTTCGGTTCCCCAACCGGATATTCCGGTTCATCCACCGGATATTCCGAAGCAACCTCAGGAAAATTACTAAGTCAAGATTCAGAAGTGGCACTGACTTCAATCGGAAAATCAGCCCGGAGATTTCAAGGACCGGATATTCCGGTTCACCAACCGGATATTCCGGGTCAACCTCAGGAAAATTGGCTAAGTCAAGAATCAGAAGTGGCACTGACTCCAACCGGAAATTCAGCTCGGACATTTCAAGGACTCGGATATTCCGAGTCAACCGAAGAAAATCGACTAAGTCAAGTTCAGAATTGGTTCTGATCTCAACCGGAAATTCAGCCCGGATATTTTCAGAGGCCCGGATATTCCGGGGCACCGGAATTTCCGGTGCAACTTATACCGGAATTTCCGGGTGACCAAGACAGCCAACGGCCAGATTTTGAGGGGGGGTATAAATACCCCCTCACTCACTCAAGAACACTTGAGCTCTCAGACTTTCTCTCTCCTACTATTCTTGAAAGCTCAATTCATCAAGATCTCCCAATCCCCCCACCCAAACTCATAGATCTTTGGAGGATTGGAGGAGAAGGCCCAGATCTACATCGTCACCGAAGGGATCTTCATTTCTCCCCCATTCATTTGGGGATTTCGTGGCTAGGGTTTCCTGTGGGAAAACCTAGTTCACCATTGTTGTACTCTTGGTGTTACCTTGACCTCTTGTGGTCCTTGACCTGTTGTGGTCCTTCTTGGGAGCCCCCAATTCAGTTGTGGGTGTGTGCCTCAAGCGTTTGTAAGGGATTCGATATCCGCCCTAAAAGGGGATCAATAGTGGAAGGTGGACTCGAAACCTTTGTGGTTGAGTTCATCGGAGAAGAAGGTGAGCCTTTGTGGCGTTGCGTCTAACCTGTTGTGGTAGCGCACACCTCTCCAAACGAGACGTACACCCTTGGGTGGAACTCGAAATAAATCTTCGTCTCCGCGTGCTTCACTTGGTTCCCCTTACCCTTTACTCCCTTACTTGCTTCTTGCTATTGCTTAGATTCTCATTTAGGTAAATTCACCGTAGTTGCATATCTATCTAGAGAATTTACCTTTGAGTTGAGCCTAAAATTAAAAAGACCTCAAATTTGTAATAGCACCTATTCACCCCCCCCCCCCCCTCTAGGTGCCGGATTCCCGTTCAGAAGGGCTCTAGCCCGAGAGGCTGTCATGCGGGCCCGTGCGCCACGCTGGCGGGTGGACGCTGCACTGGCCTCCGCGGTCGCTGACCGGCGGGGCCCGCGTGTCAGTGGGCGCTGCAAAGAAAAGGTGGCTTTTTTAAGCAACGCGCCCGGGGATCAAACTCACGACGCGCGCGTTGAGGAACGAACGGATATGTGGTATTAAACAGTGGATCTGGTGCGTGCTGGTGATAGGTAAGGCGATATTTTTTAGTTTTGAACCAAACACGCCTTCAGTTTTACTGTCGAAACTGAAAACGCCAGATACAGACGCAGCGCCGGTGAACGGGAAGAGGAGGCCGGCGACGAACAGAAGCGGGAGGCGCTTGTGCGTGTACGTGAGCTCGAGCGTGCGTGTGGAAGTGCACCGTGGGTGCATGATGATGTTGGGAGGTGCGAAGGAAACATCAGCAGCTTGTGCACAGCTTGCGGCCATGGTGGGCGGAAGGAGGAAGAACAAGATGACGGGCTGCGTCGCCTACAGCTTGAATTCGAGACCGGAGAGAGAGGGAATGGGACGGGGAGCTCACAGCGGTTGTGTGGGTGTAGTCGTTCGGGGTCGAGGAGGTTCGAAGGCAACGAATTTCGCCGAAGAAGAGAACCCGCCGTCGGGGAAGAAGATGAGGTCGGCGGCGTTCTACGTGTCCCTGGCTTGATTCCTTGCGCGTGCACGAATTGGATAACGAGGCGCAGCTACAGGGGTTCTCCATGGCGCTTCGTCGACACCCAATTAGCGGTCCAACGACGAGGTTCTCCGGTAGGTTTCTGTGGGGGAGAAAACAGGAAGAAAAGAGGGAGAGGAAGGGGATTTGGCTGCGCAGCGAGGGGGAAGAGGAGGAGTGGCGACTAGGGTTAGGAATTGGGGAGAGGGGAGGCAAATTAGACCAATTTGACCTTTTTTAATTCATTTCATAAAATGGACCAAAATTTCAAAAAATTGCGGATCTAACCCGTTTGAACGACACCCGCCCCCCGGGCGTCGTATTCTACGGTACAACACCTTGGTCAAAGGCATCGTTGAATATGCCAGCGTGGCAAGGACGGCCCCGCCAGAAGCAAGTACGGCGCCCCGGACTTAGGTGCCGTGCTATTGACCAGAACGCCCTAGGCTAAGGCGTTGTGCTCATTTCTGCTTTTGGCTGGGTGACAGTGACTTGATAAAAAAAACTAGTCCATGTGTTACATGTAGCATGCTCTATCCTAGTGGTTTGTGGTGTGCTCTTTATTCCATTAGGAACTAAGTTCAATTCCTAGACTTGCAATACTGTTTGCCCCGATTTTGTTGTTATGTTTTTGTTTTTCTCTCAACAACATATGCAATATCTAATACAAAACTTAAATTTTCTTTCCTTTTCTTTTCTTTGTTTTCTCTATGCAGACATTTCCAGCGTTGGCTATGACAACTAGTTCTGCAAATGACACATCTTTAGACACCGCTGTAACTCAGGGCCACATTGGTATTGTTAATCTTCTACTTCATAGACGCAAGCCTTGCCAGGATTGCAAGAAGTAATGGGAAGACAGCTTTGCATTCAGCAGCTAGAATGGGCCATGTGGAGGTCGTAGCATCGTTGTTGAATAAAGACCCGGGGATTGGTTTCAGAACAGACAGAAAGGAACAAACAACACTACACATGGCTTCAAAAGGCCAGAATGCTGAAATTCTTCTCGAGTTACTAAGCCTGATGTCTCAGTCCTCCATTTGGAAGATAACAAAGGGAACAGGCCACTGCATGTTGCAACTCAGAAGGGCAACATCGTTGTAAGTTATCATATCCCGGAAATTGCAAGAGATTCCTTGCTTAAACCATCAGTGTTATAATTCTAAAGCAATTTACAGTCTAACATGTGTAAAAATAGTGGAAGGACTTTTTTTTTTAGGATAGTGGAAGGACTTATTGCCACCATTGCCTTTGCATCCATATTCACTATTCCTGGTAATTTTCTGGAGAAGATGGATCAAGCTCCTGAGCAGGGCATGACCTTAGGGCAAGCACTGGCAGCAAGCAAGCCAGCCTTTATAATCTTCTTGGTCTTTGATTCCCTGGCTCTAACCACTATCGGTTCTATGTGCTACTGCATTATCACCCACCGGATGGAAGAGAAGAGCATGAGGACCAGCTTCGCGCGCTGCGGCCTGGCACTGTCGTGACACAGCTGTGTTGACCAGCCCAGCTGCCACTGCCGTACCCGTACTGACATACTGCATACTAGATCATGTAATCGCGTATTGCCCCACCAATCTATTAGGATGATTTAATGTCACCAAATAATAAAAACCTATTTTAAAATTATAACACACTAGTGAAAAACGAGTCTTTAGTTCACCCTTTACCCCGGATTTAGAACTGAACCGATACTAAAGGGGTGCAACCCCGCGGGGCGATTTTGCGAGGGACCTTTGGTCCCGATTCGTGTTAGGAACCGGGACTAAAGGTCCACCGCATGCGGCAGCATAGGCGGGTCCCAGCGCCAGAACCTTTTAGTACCGGTTCCTAACACGAACCGGGACTAAAGATTCTCACCTTTATCAGATTCTTCCACCCCGACTCCTCCATTTTCCAAACCAAGCTTGAGCTCACCATTTTCCCTCTCCATTTCTCCTCTCATTTTCTCTCTCCAAACCTAATTAATCCACAATAGTTTACACCATTTGGCAAGATTGAAGGCACCCCACGGTTAGCCGCTTCATCCTCTTTCCGGCATTGCTTATTTAGCTCATTTCAAATTTTTTGTGCAAACAAGGTGTTTGATGAAATTTCTAAGTTAGGATTTCATTTGTTTCATATGTGCAATTTGTGCTCAAACTAAATAATGATTTATGTGTATTAGTGTCGTGAGGAGCCTTATGGACGTCGATCGTCCGTGCCGTCCCGTCACCGGCACCACCTCGGTGAGTCTCTATCTTTTATTTTATTTAATTTTTAAAAACATAGCTTTTATGATTTAGATGCATGGTTATTACTTGTATAACTTTCTAACTTGTATTATATGTATAGTGTCATGGTTCTGATATCCGTCCCCGTCGTACCTCGTCCAATCTATGATTCGGATGTGGTATTTTTTCGAAACTATTTATTTTATTTTGTGTTTCTGGCAATTATGGCGACCAACTTGACATAAATTTATTTTTATCTAGGAGCTAGTTGAACCGGAAATTGAACCTGACCCTATTGTCGAGTTTTTGGATAAAGAAAACAATGATTTGAAAACAAAATTGAAAAGAAGTGAAGATCTTTATCTTCAATGCTTAGAAGATAAGATGAAATTAGAACTCAAACTTGTCGACGTGGTCGATGGTAACGAGATCAAGATGGATGCAATGTGCTTGAAGATAAAAAGGATTCGAAAATATGTCATTAATAGGGAGGCTTGGTATCATTATGTCGTGGGTTCAGTATTTACCTTAGTTGCGATTTTGATCGCATTTGTTGTTGGGTTTAAATTCTTTAGATAATTTTTATATTTGTTTCAGTTAATGTATGTTTTATGAGAACTATGTATTACCAATTGTCACTACTCTACTCTTATTTTAATGGACCTTGTATTAATTAATTTGCTCTTACATATTATTCATGACATTAGTGTAATAATGGGGTTCGATATACTTTTATGTAATACAGATGAACCGACAATGGATGTACGGTGACCGATGTTGTCCTGAGTTTATTGATGGCATGCATAATTTTCTCCATGTGTCTGAGAAAAACAAGCCGAAGAATGGTTATATTCGTTGTCCATATAGTGCCTGCAATAATATGAGTGATCACTCTACCTCAAAAGTCATTCACTCCCACCTCTTGCATAATGGTTTTATGTCTGGTTATTATTGTTGGACCAAGCACGGAGAAACAGAGGTTATCATGGAAGAAAATGAAGAAGAGGAGGATAATGACAAGTATCTTTGGTTCAGTGATACTACAATGGGAGAAGACGAAACTGAAGAAGATCTTATTATTGATGAGCTCGACGATGATCTTCATCGGGCCATTCGTGATGCACAAATGGACTGTGGAAGTGAAAACGAAAGGTTGAAGTTGGAGCGTATGTTAGATGATCACGCCAAACTGTTGTACCCAACTTGTCAAAATAACCAGAAAAAGTTGGGTACCACACTTGAATTGCTGCAATGGAAGACAGAGAATGGTACTTCTGACAAGGGATTTGAAAATTTGTTGAAAATAGTTAAGAAGATGCTTTCAAATGATAAAGAATTGCCCTCTAGTACGTACGAAGCAAAGAAGGTGGTATGCCCTCTAGGATTAGAGGTGCATAAGATACACGCATGCATTAATGACTGCATCCTCTACCGCAGTGAGCACGAAAAATTGAATGCATGTCCTGTATGCGGTGCTTTGCAGTATAAGATCGGGCGAGATGACCCTGCTGATGTTGAGGGCGAGTCGTGCCCCAGGAAGAGGATTCCTGCAAAGGTGATGTGGTATGCTCCTATAATACCACGGTTGAAACGTTTGTTCAGCAACAAAGAGCATGCCAATTGTTGCGATGGCACAAAGAAAATCGTAAAAAAGACTTGATGTTGAGACACCCCGCGGATGGGTCGCAGTGGAGAAAAATTGACAGAGAGTTCTCGACATTTTCAGATGACGCAAGGAACTTAAGATTTGGTCTAAGTACAGATGGATTTAATCCTTTTGGAGAGCAGAGCTCCAGTCACAGCACTTGGCCCGTGACTCTATGTATCTATAACCTTCCTCCTTGGTTGTGCATGAAGCGGAAGTATATTATGATGCCAGTGCTCATTCAAGGCCCGAAGCAACCTGGCAACGACATTGATGTGTACCTCAGGCCATTAGTTGAGTAACTTTTGCAGTTGTGGCGTGAAGAAGGTGTACATGTGTGGATGAGCACAAACTTGAGGAATTTGATCTACGAGCTTTGCTTTTTGTAACCATCAATGATTGGCCTGCTCTTGGCAACATTTCAGGACAGTCAAACAAGGGATACAATGCATGCACGCACTATTTAACCGAGACTGATAGTATACATTTAGGTAACAAGAATGTGTAACTGGGTCATCGTCGGTTTCTTGTACCCAAGCATCCGTTAAGGAAGAAAGGCAAGCATTACAAATGTGAGGCAGATCATCGGCCGAGGCCTACCCGCCCTTCTAGTTCTGTTATACATGATATGGTCAAGGATTTAAATGTAATCTTTGGAAAGGGTCATGGCGGACTCACTGTTCCGAATGACGCAAACAACCACGTACCCATGTGGAAGAAGAAATCCATATTTTGGGAGCTGCCCTATTGGATAATGCTAGAGATTCACTCTGCAATCAACGTGATGCACGTGACAAAGAACATTTGCTGCAACCTGCTAAACTTCTTGGGCGTGTATGGGAAGTCAAGAGATGGGGAGTCAAAAAAAAGGGAAGTCCAAAAAAGGTACACCGAAAGGAAGGCAAGCCCATCAACGTATGAGCAAAGAGATGCATCGAGACGATACTCATTCAGAGAATCAGCCAGGTCCTGCAAGCTACGCTCTTACTAAAGAAGAGAAGAAAATATTTTTTGAGTGCCTTCGCAGTATGAAGGTTCCATCTGGCTTCTCATCAAATATAAAGGGAATAATAAACATGGCAGAGCAAAAATTTCAGAACCTAAAGTCTCATGACTGTCACGTGATTATGACACAATTACTTCTGGTTGCATTGAGAGGGCTTCTACCGGAAAATGTTCGAGAACCCATTGTGAAGCTATGTGCATTTCTCAATGCAATTACTCATAAGGTCATCAATCCACTAACTCTAAAAAAATTAGAGAAGGATGTGGTCCAATGTCTTGTCAGTTTCGAGTTGGTGTTCCCACCAACCTTCTTCAATATTATGACGCACCTTGTAATCCACCTAGTCGAAGAGATTTCTGTTCTCGGTCCTCTATTTCTACACGACATGTTCCCCTTTGAGAGGTTCATGGGAGTCTTAAAAAAATATGTGCATAACTGGGCTAGACCAGAAGGAAGCATCGTCAAGGGTTATGGAACAGAGGAGGTCATTGAGTTTTGTGTAGATTTTATTCCTGATCTGAAACTGATCGGTGTTCCTGAATCACATCCTGAGGGGAGACTGCATGGAAAAGGCACCCTAGAAAAGAAAGCAACAATATGTCAAGACGGGGATTGTTTCACTCAATCACACGACACCGTTCTACATAATTCCAGTTTGGTGGGTCCGTATGTCGCGGAACACAAGAATGTTTTACGCTCCAAATCCCCGGAGTAATCTGAAGATTGTATTGATGGAGAACACATGAAGACTTTCAGCAGTTGGTTAAAAAGACGTCTCATTAATGACACCAATGTTGAAGAACAGCTATACTTGTTGGCCACATTACCAGCTTCAACTATATTGATTTTTTAAGGGTACGAGATAAATGGAAATATAATTTACACAGCCAACCAAGATAAAAAGAGCACCAACCAAAACAGTGGGGTCCGCTTTGATGCAACAAACTGCAACAGGACAAAGGACACATATTATGGTTACATAGAGGAGATATGGGAACTTGACTATGGACCTACTTTTAAGGTCCCTTTGTTTAAGTGCAAATGGTTAAACCTACAAGGCGGGGTAGAGGTAGACCCACGATACGGAATGACTACAGTGGATCTCAAGAATCTTTCGTACGAGAACGACCATTCTTCCTAGCCAGTGAAGTTGCTCAAGTTTTCTATGTGAAGGACATGTCTACCCTACCGAAAAAAGAAAAGATAAGCAAGCGAGTACATCACACGATGAGCCAAAGCGCCACATAGTTCTTTCAGGGAAAAGAGTCATTGTGGGAGTGGAGGACAAGACAGACATGTCAGAAGATTACGATAAGTTTCATGACATTCCGCCCTTCAAAGTCAACACTTATCCAAGTATCAAGTTAAATTAAGAAGATTGTTCGTGGTTACGGCGCAATCAGAAGAACAAGTAAACACTATATAGGGATATTATTGTTGATGTGTAATATCCGAATGCTTTGTATCAGAAGAACAAGTGAACTGAAGTATTTTGTAGATGCATGGAACAAAACACACGATTTCACCTGCATACAGTCCAACGGTGGCTCATGAGTGCCTGCATATCAAATGCACCATTGGGCGTATGCAGGGAATCTGAATGCTTTGTATTCTGTCGATGAAGTAGAATGAGGAGACAATGACTGCCGAACATGTTCAAGAGGGGGATATATATAGGGTCATGTGACTCACGAACTGGTCATGATAGTGCCCATCCAACAGCTCAGAATCCCTCAAAAGAAACACATCTTCATCCAACGGCTCACAAGTGCTTTAAAGAAACACACAATCCATGTGCTTCTTTAGTACCGGTTGGTGTTACCAACCGAGACTAAAAATATAGGGTCATGTGACTAACAAAGTGGTCATGATAGTGCTGATCCAGCTCTGAAGCCCTCAAAAGAAACACATCTTGATCCAACGGCTCACAAGTGCTTTAAAGAAACACACGATCCATGTGCTTCTTTAGTCCCGGTTGGTGTTACCAACCGAGACTATAAATATGAGATCCATATTTTCTGTACTTCCTTCACTTAAAAGCACTTGTGAACCGTTGGATCAGGGTGGATCCCACCAACCGGGACTAAAGAAGCACACGGATCGTGTGTTTCTTTCTAGCGCTTGTGAGACATTGGATCAGAGGTGTGTTTCTTTTGAGGGATTGTGAGATATTGGATCAGCAGTATCACGACCACTTCGTGACCCACATGACCCGGTTGTTGTTACCAACCGGGACTAAAGAAGCACACGTACCCTATATATAGCCCCCCTCCCGGACATGTTCAGCACTCAGTGTCTACTCATTGTAGTTCATTTTGGTAGCACACGGGTAGCAGAGAGCACCCAGTGAAGGCTGAAGGTGAACCCTCCCCTCAGCGGAGGCAACTTTGGGCAACCAGCCGCAAGACGTCTTTGATGATCTGCGACCATTCCAAACGGTTGCAGATCATCAGAGATGTCTTGTCGGACGGTTGTAGATCATCAGAGATGTCTTGCCGCCGTTGGGTTGTATGCAGGGGAAACCGTGTGTTCTGTTTTATATATCTACATAATCCTTCAATTCATCGACCGAACAAATCATTGGGTTCCGGGAACCCTCCTCTCGGTCGGATCCAAGTAGCTGCAAGGTTCCCCAAGTATTAGGTTTTTCCTTGATTTCTAGATGTTCATACATGATAGACCTTTTTGTGAAGACTTTTTTTGCAAATGTTTTCAAAAATCAAGTTTATCATTTTTCATATCAACTAGTACACATATAAGGAGCCCATTCCAAATGATTTGATTTTTTGAGGTGTTTATCACTTTATTACATTTTTTCTTAAAATGATCAAAACGGTCGCTATGACGTATCATCGAAAGAGGTGATATCTTCTAGAAATATCAATGTTTCTGTGATATAACCACTAGTTGTGTACCTTAAAATGATTTTTCCAAAAGTTTCAGACCAAACTATCAAACAGTTTTAGATCAAATTTGAATTACTTTTGAAAAATCAACATAAACTCAATTACCTAGGGGAAATTAGTTAGAATTCAAAGAAAAAACTCATACTTGGGGATCATCCATCATATGTGCACCACTCTTAGTGCAAATTAATTGGGTGCCATTTGGAATCATATTTTCCGTACTTCCTTCACAAAAATCTCATTTTTTACACTTTAAAAAAGGAAAATGATATTTATGAAAATAATTTTAAGAATCCCTTTGGCAAGATTGTTTAATATACCAATATGCACCTATGTGTGTAGTATGAGATCTTTATCACAAACTATGTCGGCGAAATAACCATAACTTGGTCATTTGGCTTGAAACTTCTTGATGTTCATACATGATATACCTTTTTGTGAAGACTTTTTTTGCAAATGTTGTCAAAAATTAAGTTTATTATTTTTCATAGCAACTAGTACACATATAAGGAGCTCATTTCAAAGGATTCGATTTTTTGAGGTGTTTATCACTTTATTATATTTTTTCTTAAAAACTATCAAAACGGTCGCTATGACATATCGTCGGAAGAGGTGATATCTTCTAGAACTATCAATGTTTCTGTGATATAACCACTAGTTGTGTACCTTAAAATGATTTTTCCAAAAATTTCAGACCAAACTATCAAACAGTTGTAGTTCAAATTTGAATTACTTTCGAAAAATTAACATAAACTCAATTAACTGGGGGAAATTAGTTAGAATTCAAAGAAAAACTCATACTTGGGGATCACACATCATATGTGCACCACTCTTAGTGAAAATTAGTTGGGTGCCATTTGGAATCATATTTTCCGTACTTCCTTCACAAAAAATCTCATTTTTCCACTTTAAAAAAGGAAAATGATATTTATGAAAATAATTTGAAGAATCCCTTCGGCAAGATTGTTTAATATACCAATATGCACCTATGTGTGGAGTATGAGATCTTTATCACAAACTATGTCGTCGAAATGACCATAACTTGGTCATTTGGCTTGAAACTTCTAGATGTTCATTCATGATAGACCTTTTTGTGAAGACTTTTTTTGCAAATGTTGTCAAAAATCAAGTTTATCATTTTTCATAGCAACTAGTACACATATAAGGAGCCCATTTCAAAGGATTTGATTTTTTGAGGTGTTTATCACTTTATTACATTTTTCTTAAAAACGATCAAAATGGTCGCTATGACTAATCATCGGAAGAGGTGATATCTTCTAGAACTATCAATGTTTATGTGATATAACCATTAGTTGTGTACCTTAAAATGATTTTTCCAAAAGTTTCAGACCAAACAATCAAACAGTTGTAGTTCAAATTTAAATTACTTTCGAAAAATCAACATGAACTAAATTAACTTGGGGAAATTAGTTAGAATTCAAAGAACTAAAACTGATATTTTCCATCAAACAGTTGTAGTTCAAATTTAAATTAGTTGGGTGCCACTCTTAGTGAAAATTCATACTTAAATTGTGTACCACTCTTATATCAAGAAAAAACTCATACTTAAGGATTATCCATCATATGTGTACCACTCTTAGTGAAAATTAGTTGGGTGCCATTTGGAATCATATTTTCCGTACTTCCTTCACAAAAAAACTCATTTTTCCATTTTTAAAAAAGGAAAATGATATTTATGAAAATAATTTGAAGAATCCCTTTGGCAAGATTGTTTAATATACCAATATGCACCTATGTGTGGAGTATGAGATCTTTATCACAAACTATGTCGTCGAAATGACCATAACTTGGTCATTTGGCTTGAAACTTCTAGATGTTCATACATGATAGACTTTTTTGTGAAGACTTTTTTTGCAAATGTTGTCAAAAATCAAATTTATCATTTTTCATAGCAACTAGTACACATATAATGAGCCCATTCCAAAGGATTTGATTTTTTTGAGGTGTTTATCACTTTATTACATTTTTCTTAAAAACGATCAAAACGGTCGCTAAGACTGTCGGGTTATGACTCCCAAGAATCGGGGGTAGTCACTTCCTGAAGAGTAGTTCGTGAAGGGGACTGAACGTGGAGGTCTAGACCCTCGAGTGGCTCCGCGACGTTGCTCGCCGAACCCGAAGAAGACACGCACACGACAGAGGAAGACACCGGCCCTTACCCAGGTTCACGGCCCTCGTGAGGAGGTAAGACCGCTACTCCCGCTTGTCTGTATTAGATGATGGGTTACAGTACAATGGAGCTTGCCGGAGATCTACTTGAGGCAGTTCTTGCCTGGGGAGGGAAGCGATCGTCTTCTTCCTCCTCCAGTCAGAGGCTATCCTACCAAGTGTTGCTAGGGTTTACAAGGGTTGTAGCATGCCCCGAGTCGACCCGTGCTACGATGGATGTCTTCCTCCTTTTATAGGCGCCTCTGGCGCTCTCCTATGTCTTGGCCTTCAAGGTGGCTCCCACATTGCAGAGGCAGGGTGGAGTTGGAGTCCACCGCGGCGTGTTCCTCCATGGACGCGGTCCATTGTTGATAAAGGTGGGCGCGGTGGCCGACCGGGGGCCGACCGCGCTGTACAGCCTGCAGAGAGAGCAGTCTCTGAGGTGGAGCCCACGATGACGTTCTCCTTTGGAGGGTTGCGCCATGCACACGCTTTATCGTCAGAGTAGAAGGTCCTGGCAGCGGCGCAGCAGGCAGAGCCGCTTTATTGACCCCTTTATCACCAAAACGGCAACGGGGGTGCTTGCGTCACCACGTGGGTGTGGCAGAGGCCATGTGCGTCTTGGCGTACTTCCTTGGCCGTAACGTTTCCCTTCAGGCGCGGGGAGGCCTGAGGGGAGATTCCTGCGGGACTCCCCCGAGGCAAGCTGTCGCCTCGGGAGGGTCCCCTGAGGCGAGGGATCCCTTGAGGCCCTCGTTTCCTCTTCAGGCCCTCGAGCGGAATTGCCTCACGAGGGTCCCGGCAGGCGGTGATGCCTGGTTCTTAGTCGTTTCGTCTGTCTGGCCAGCGTGCGAGGCCTGGGGGAAATGGGCTCTCCATACCCCAGTTCTCACTGGGCCGACAATGACTAATCATCGGAAAATGTGATATCTTCTAGAACTATCAATATTTCAAAATGATTTTTCCAAAAGTTTCAGACCAAACTATCAAACAGTTGTAGTTCAAATTTAAATTACTTTTAAAAAATCAACATAAACTAAATTAACTAGGGGAAATTAGTTAGAACTCAAAGAAAAAACTCATACTTGGGGATCATCCATCATATGTGCACCACTCTTAGTGAAAATTAGTTGGGTGCCATTTGGAACCATATTTTCCGTACTTCCTTCACAAAAAAACTTAAAACATAGAAAATGATATTTATGAAATAATTTGAAGAAATCACCTTGGCATCTTAAAATGAAAGAATATAAAACAAAACATAAAAATAAACTAGAAACCAAAACAATTCAAAAAATAAGTAAACCAAAAAAAGAAACAAAAAAGTAAACAATTCAAACAATTTAAAAGAAAACAGAAACAAAAACCAGTAAATAGAAACAAGGAAAAAAAAGTCATTTGTCTCGGTTGGTAACACCAACCGAGACTAAAGGGTCGTTGGGATTCACGCACAATTTTTCGCGGCCTAGGCAGACCTTTAGTCTCGGTTGGTGTTACCAACCGCAACTAAAGACCATTTAGTCCTGGTTCATGGCTGGAACCAAGACTAAAGGTCTGTATGCCGCCGTTTTGTGTGGTCCTGGCCGGAAAATTTCGTAACTTCTCCCCCCAATCTTCCAAACCCGCCGCCGCCCTGTCGCTACACCTCGAGGTCGCCGCGAAGCCCTACCGTTCCACCACGCCGTCTGCCTCTCCGACGCGCCGCTCTGCTCCGCCTCGCCATCGGCCGCTCTGACGCGTCGCCCGCTCATCTTCGACGTGGATCAAGCGGAGCCACACCTTAGGCCTCGAGCACCTCGACCTCGAGCCACCAAGAGGTTGTCCCCCTGCCTCTCCGCAACGACGAGGAGGCCGACCCTGCCTCTCTGCACCAACGAGGAGCCGCCGTCACCTCTATCCTCGAGCACATCGACCTCAAGCCGCCATGAGGCAAACCCCTGCCTCTCCGCACGGACGAGGAGGCCACGCCGCCCACGACCCCTACAGCTCCGCCCACCACGCCGCCGTCCACTGCCTCTTCGCACCAGCGCTGGTAAGCCTCATCCCCTCCCTCCCTCGGCCTCCTTCCCTCCCTCGGCCTCCCTAGCTAGTTTATTAGGGTTAGTTCATGTGCTGATTTTGCACTGTATTTTGCTAAGGGCTAGGTGTTTGCAAGAAATTATGTACTGTTTTTTGCTAGTGCTAGGTGTTTGCAAGAACATAAAAAATTCTTGTAGTGTCAATGCAAATTCTTGTAATGTCAATGCAAAAATTTGTTTCTGCCACCTACTTCATTCTATGGAAATTGATTAGGTTTTAGCTCAATTTTAGCTACTGTTTTCAATGTGTTGTGTAGGTTTAAGTGTTCAAACTAGTATTGTTTAGGTTTAGGTGTTTAGATAATGTGAAAATTTAATAACTTAGGTTTCGTGAAAATGTAGTAACTTAGATGCTTAATGTAGATGCAAATTGAAGATGAAATTTATAGATACAATTTATAGAATTGTACTTGTATGTTTTTAGATGAATAAATGCAAACTTTTGATTGAAAAAACAGGAGCATTTGACAATGTAATTTAAATTCTGGTTGTAATTGCACAAAGGGAAACGAGTAACTTTTAACAAGTAAGCATATCAATACATTATTGTATACAATAATCTAGTTTACTGGATCTCTTAACATTTATTCGCATATTCATCTTCTCCAACAAATAAAACAAAATAGCACGTCGCAAGTGGAAAGACAAAAACATAATCTAGTTACATTTCTTGCATGCCATCATTCTTTATCTCATGGGGTTAGTTATGCAAGAATTCTTGTCTGTATTCATCTACACGCAACTCTAATCATCCTAGTTTTAGTTTTAGTTGTGCATCTATCCTATGACTTATAAGTGCTTGAGGGTGATATGTTAGTTCACTCCTTCATTTTAGCAATGTATTATGCATGTGTATGCAAAGTAAGAACAGATACACTAAATAATTATGTATGCTTTCCTTAGGTGCTAATAGTTCCTGGCTGCTGCTAGTGAGCAACATGATCTGGTGGTGCTAATATTGCTGAAATGATTTTAGCAATGTATCCTTGGACAGATTTGGCTAGATCTCTTACCATGTTTAAATAGTGCAAAACATTTTCTCTACTGATTTTGTATGTCAAGGGCTAGGTGTTTGCAAGACATTCTCTATTGTTTTTTGCTAGAGCTGATATACAATTTATTATACAGTTTTTTGATTGATATACAATTCATTATACAACTTGCAGGAGGTCCTTGCTGCTCGGGCGTGTCCACGGCTTGTAGGAGGTCTTGCTTCTCGCTGCCAAGACGAACCTAGCTTGTATGATGAATTTGCCATTTGTTCTCACTCTTGGCTAGATTGATCCATATATTATGTTGTGTTAGATATGCAAATTGAGATGATTGTAAATGTGTACGAAAAAAGATGATTTTGTGTTAGATATGCAAAATTCTAAAATATGATCCATCTATATAGTTTTATGTTAGATATGCAAGATGAGCACACACTGTTTTTCTTCGCTGCCACCTTGTTGTGCTATATGATCCATACTTGTTGCAATGATTGTACTTGTATATGTTTTTCAGATAAATAAATATAAACTTGATTATAATGCCCGAGCTATGGATTGCAGGTATATTTAAGCTATGGAGCACTTGCGAGACGAGCAGATAGAAGAAGCACAATTTCAACGAGACGAGGAGATAGAAGACCAAATGGAACAACTTATTTTTAACGATGCCCGAGCTGGAGGAGATGTAGATGATTATGATTTCGAACAATTTGTGAACGACTTTGGTGATGGAATGGAGTTACGGGATGTGGTGATAACAAACTCCGGCGGAGAGGTGTATATGTGTTTATAATAAATATGGCGATATGTTGTTGTTAACTACATGCATTAATTGATTTGTGTTGCATTTATTAACGACTCATGTTTCTTTTAGCCATCCGGATCGAGCAAATCTGCCAAAAAGCAGCCACCATGTGCTCCTCGAGGCAAGGCAAAAAGAATGACGAGCGAGGATCCAAAGTTACCGATTGAGGAAATTGCTGATTCAGGTGAACCGCTCGAACCAAAACAGAACCGCAGCAAATTTATAAGTCAAGCTGGAGTTATTGTTAGGGACATGATCCCAATCAGCATACGTGAATGGAATAAGCCGGCGGCCGCAGATGTGGAGGACCCATGCTATGTACACCAAGTTCTTAAGGATTTGGTGTATAACACGCTGTTGTCACATTTCACCCTCCCGCCAGATCTCTCTAAAGTGAAGAAGGACAACCTCAAGAAGTGGACTCTTATTAAGATGGCGGAACAATTCCGAAACTGGAAGAAAAAGTTATGGAATCAATATGAAGAAACAAAAGAAGAGACAGATTTCAACGGAGCACAAGGGAAGAAGTTAGAATCTGAATGGGCGGCGTTTAAGGCGTATAGGGAATCACCTATGGTTGTGGCCCGATCGGAGATAAATAAATTGAATGTCGGGCTGAAGGTACACCACCATACATTGGGGACAGGTGGCTACAAGAGCGCCATTCCTAAGTGGTTAGCCTTTGAAGAAAAACTGGTTCGATCGGGGGTCCGTCCAAAGACACTTGACTGGCCCGAGAGGTCAAAATTCTGGTTTTTCGCGCATGGGGCAGGGTTGGACCCAGTAACCGGAGATATTGTTGGAAAAGGAAAATGGAAGGATCTCGTTGACATAATCAAAGAGAAGCTTGAAGATGCAATTAATGATGTTCGCAATGGTGTGTTTAAACCCGATAGAGAGGATAACGAGCTGACACGGGCCCTGGGGAATCCTGAACATGTTGGACGAGCTCGAGGCTATCCTGGCGGTGCTACGTTTAAGACTGCATGGCCGGAATCCGCTCACACTTATAGAAGCCGTAGCAGAGGTAAGAAGAAGAAGGCCGACCGGATATCAGAATTGGAACGTGGTCTGAAGGAGACACGGGCGGAAATAAAATCATTGAAGGAGCAAAGAATTGAACCTCAGGAGCGGGACCAATTAGATCATGAAGCAGATGCCGCCCCATCTCAGCGTAGAAGCAGCATTGGTTCCATGCATCAAGTCGATGGTCCCTACCCAGTGGATGACATCACAGAGCCTACAGGTTGTGAGCTACATATAGCAATGAGAAACATAACTTTGAAGGTAGTTGTGGGGCAAGCTTTAGTAATTCAACCTGGAGAACTCTACCATTGTGGTCAAATTCCAGATGGCTACGCTCGTGTCGGGGTGGACGAAATTATGGCGGGATTTGAAACCTTGGAACTTGAGTTCCTGGAGGTGACGAGGAGAAGACGTTGGCAGACGTCAAATATGGCTTCGCCCTATGGCCCAGGAAATACATCGTCCTTTCAGAACAAGCAAAGTCCACTCCTCGTTCTAGGAGTCCAGCTCACCATCAAAGTTCACTCTTCCTCGGGAGGGATCAAAGACACAGTCCATCTCCACCTCATCACCAAAGCCCACACCTCCCCGACAGTGACCCCAGCCCGAGTCCATCTCCAGCTCATCAGCAAAGCCATCCGGCCCCAGAGAGGGTCCCCAGCGCGAGGTCATCGCAGTCTGTGCCAGTCCGCCAGAATGTTAAGTCGCTCTCGAGTAGGCGCCAGTCTGGTTCTCCTGTTAGGAAGAAACCTAGAAAGCAGAAAACACCGTCGCCTACTCCAAAGTTACCTTGGGAGAGAACTGTCGAGGAAAACGATATCGCCTGCAAAGAACATACGGATGCCTGGCTTGCTGGCGTGAAACAGAAAGCGTTAGCAAAACAATTGCCTCCTCAAAAATTTACTGCCGGAATTCCTCAGGAGAAAATTGACCGTTGCATTGATGCCCTATACAACCCCCCACCATCGCCGCCAACAGACTATGATCGCAACATTGGTAAGTCATATGACGAAGAGATGGATGATCGATCAAAAAAAGGGAAACAAGTTGCCCAACTCGGAGAACAAGACGCACAGTCGCCCCACCCCCCCCCCCCCCCCCCCCGCTCAAGGTGCTTGATGACAAAGTTCTCAAAAACATCAATGTGCGGGAGCTGGTATATTCGGGAGATGATATCCCCTTCGCGGATGTTGTTCGTACTTATGTTCACGGGGAGAATTTTGTCGACGGCGACTTGCCCACAAGAATGCGTCAATTTCAAGCCTGGTACAAGAATGAAGGGGTTACGGTGCATAAAACAATATTTTTTCTAGCGAACGAAACCCTAACTAGACAGGATCTATCTATCTAGTACATGTGATAACGGTGGCGGAACGGGTTACATTACCTCCATGTAGACCGATAGCGGGGATTACGCTCCCGCACAAGCGTTGACGATGAAGTCGTACGTAGTCGACCTCGAGGTCACCAAGAACTTGCCGCGATGACGAAGACGATGACGCCGGGGTGTCGACGATGATCTGCGTCGACGGGCGTCGGGCGGAAGAAGGCGGGGCGCCGGCACCAGGGGTGGTGCGCCGGCGACAGAGGGGGAGGCGGCGCGGCGGCTGCAGGGGGGAGACGACGTCGCCCAGGCTCCTCAAAAGAGTTACCTCCAAGCACTCACAAACATACGGAGCTTAGCGACAACCCCTGGTCATTCAGATCCAGCTGAAATCGCAGGGGTAGATCTTATCTGGAATCCCGCAGGGCAACGGTGCCCGGCGGTATAGCTTAGGTGGAGAGAGGGGGCAAAACGGGCGGAGAAACAGCTCGGCCGGCCTGCAATACAATTAATTGTATTTTCCAATGAATTAATCTAATTATTATGCCTTGCTATATAAAGGGGGGAGGGGGTGTGCAAACTCCCTAGCTCCCCCATGTGGGACTAAACAAAGGAGAAGGGGGGGGTTCGGCCCCCACATGGGCTGGCCGAACTAGCCATGGGGCCCACCCCCCTTGGTGGTGCGGCTCCCCCTCTTGGGCCCTCTTAGGGCCCATGTAGGTGGGAGCCCCCTTTTTCCTTTATTTAATTAATATTAAATTAATATAAAATATAATTAATTAATCATTAATATATTTAAATACTATTTAATATCCCGTGACTCCGAAAACTCTTTCGGACCACCCGAACAACTTTCGGACATTCCTGGAACCATTCCAGACCTCCCGGGAACTCTTTCCGGATCATTTCTCTCTCTCCAACAAATTCCTATATTAATCCAGAACTCATCTCCTAGTGTCGCTAAGAGTTTAAGTTTGTTACGCTACGGTTCGAGAACACTCCAGACATGGTTGAGACACTCCGCTCACCAATGACCGTCAGGGATACCTGGATGTATATGACGGCCCCTTTGCATTCTACGAATATCGTCGTTGAACCATAAATATGATATTCATTCCCTTTGTCTCTGTGATACTACCTTGTCTGAGATATGATCATAGACACACCGATGTCTTTGTTGTATCTCGTTACCGACGAAGGTTATTAACTCGTCTGCGATATTACATCTCCATGACCTAGTCACAAGCTGCGCAGCTATATAGATGCAATATCACCGAGTGGGCCCATAGTATCTTTCCATTACAAGAATGGACAAATCCCGCTCTGTATCCTTACGTCTCGATGCTCTTTCGGAGTACCCAAGATGGACACCGTTATTGTCATGCTATATAAGACACAACGTTTGATGCTCTCAAAGCACCCCTACGAAGCATCAATAAGTACGGTCTCACGGTCTAAGGAATAAGCTATCATAATCTTATCTATTGCAAATGACAAACATCGTAATACGATCTTATTGTAATACTTTGCGTATGTCCATCACCTTATTCAACTAACAAGATGCCCCATTATCAACCGACGTCATTGTCCTTGATTGGGAATCTCGATCAACTGTTGCCCAATGGACTAGCTCATGTAGAGGCTTGCTAGGGACCTGGTTGTCTATGTATCACACGTGTATCAATAATTCCGATTAATACAGTTATTGCTAAATACACAAACCTATTATAAACTTATGAGATAATGCAATAAATACTACTTATTTATTTGCCTCTAGGGCATATCTCCTTCAGTCTCCCAGTTGCACTAGAGTACAAATAAACTAGCTGCATTTTACTTTATCAGAATCCCTTATCAAATAAGAATCATTTGATAATGCTCGCTTGTGGAAGAATGTTACTGCACAATCCATGATTGTACATGCTTTTGCGATTCACTGTTATCAACTTGCTTGATATCACCATGTTGTCCAACAACATATATGCAAATACCGTAACTAAGTGAGACTTCTGTTTCCCAGCGCTTACTCTGATTATACTAACCAGATAACTGCCCTGAAAAACACACTCAGCCATAGAGAGCCCCTTGTAACAATTACAAACTCGCGATATCTACATACTTTCACACCAATGTAGAAAACTTGAAATTATAATGTCAATCCAACAACTAACACACCTCTACTTCCAACAAATCCTTAATTTACTGTTATAACTGCTCTTCTTCCAAGAACATCGGTTATATTTCATCGAGCAGATAATATGGTTTCTGTATGATGTCTAATATTACATAATAGACCCACATGTCATACAACCATTACTTTCATGCATCATTACTCTTAATGATCAATTGGACTTCAAAGGACCATCCTTTTGATTCTATATTTACTCCTCAGATATAATCCAAAAAAACTCGACTAACTATTTAAAATTTCCGTTCTATTTCAAAATAGAACCTAACTTTCAAATGGTTTCACAACTTCATCCTATTCTATTGATACAGTTTCACAATGCGTCATTTACACAAGATGAATTCGACTCCCACTCAAAACATGTTTCCACTTATTTGAGAACACGAGCTCCCACTCAAAAACATGTTATCCACACATTTGAGTTCCTAAGCTCCCACTCAAAAATATGTTCTTTACATATTCCACATGAGTAAACTAACATTGACTCCCACTTAAATCGACATTTTGGTCAAAACAAAATCATTGATCTATTATCAATTCGAGTTTGATACAAACTACAGTATTACATTAATACAAATCCTTCAGACTTCAAGCATGTCTACATAAATGTAGTCAACAAATTTGATCTTGTCCAAGACACATTTCTTGACAAGACATGTTACCGCGTCTTTCTTATTGTCACATTTCTCATATAACACTTTATATGACGATTAAACAATCTTATTCCTCTAATAAGAATTGCAGCAACAATTACTCTCTTAATCCATTCAAATGTAACTTGGATTTCCAGGCTCAAAAAGCCTTTGTTCGTACTCTGATATTTTCTCAACTTTCTTTGTATTCATATAGTGCACCTTGATCTGTCAACAAGATCTGAAACACTTAATACAGTGCTGTGACCTGACAGCAATATTAAATATAACAGCACTTTATTTAGAAGTTTCTTTCATGAAAATATTATGATCTTTATGAAGAGGATTGCAAGCAGAAAACAATTTTCTAATCTCCCTCACTCTTAACCACCAAATTTTCATTAGCAGACATATACTCTTTGGAACACCTTCCAACATAGGTCTGACACTTTATTTCAAGCTTCTAATTCCAATCCATAAATCATAATTCGAAAAATCATATTTTCCTCGGAATTACATAGACAACAAACTAAGTTTTGTTTCTATTTGGTTTTGGAATACACTCTCATCCAATGCGAGTAATCTACAAAGAACTACTCATGTATATTCTGAATTATCGTATAATCATATACAAGTCGACACTACTGTCGATCCTACGAATTCTCGTTGAGGAAAATATCCATTTTCTAAAGTGGACATCGACTATAATGTCTCGAACATATTAGGAGATTCTAAGACAGATTCTGACAGACCACACTTTCTATAAAATAGAGCATGATTATAATTCCCCACATATCACTATATATGACATTATAATATTGTGAAACAAATTTCCACACGTCTTTTGTGTTAAAACCATAATTCAAAAATATTGTCCTTTGATCGAACTTTGTGAATACAGTATTCACTAATCTTTCTTCTGAAAAACCCCATTTGATCTATTATCAAATTAATTTCAGACTCCATAATTTATCGGGCAAATACTCCTATTTACCAAAATCATGGAAGAATTCGGATCATGCAATAACACCATTGATTAATCATTAAAAAATGACTCTCAATCAATTTCCTCTAGTATTGCAACTTTAATACTGCATTTCAAACTTAATCAATTTTGGCACTCGAAATACTTAAATGGACCAAAAATTATCCATTACTTCTTTCATTGCCTTTATGACTAAATTTGATGGTGTTTGTTCTAGTAATAGAACTCTTATTCATAAGACACAATATTTCATCATTTCTACAATCATGAATACTTATCATACAATCAATGTAACTGAGATGTGGAATCTTTATTCATAATATAAAACAACTGACTTGTTCCATAACATAAAACAACTGAACTTGTCTTATTACATGAATAACTTTGTCTTGCAACAATCAAGACACACACACTCGCTCACTATTACAAAAGATCTTATCAAAAACTATTAATGATAACTATGATAACTTGAGGACGTGAACACCAAATGGCCATCAACTCCTTGATCACCAGCTTCAGCGCCAGGTCACATCAAACTGCGCCGCATATATGTGATAATTAGGACCTGTTTCACAAACAGAACAAGTATCAAATACTTCATCATATACCAAGAGGCGAATTCATAATTCTGTATATATCAAATATATACCCGTAGCATCGAAGATCTCTCCTTCGATGGAATCAACTTTCAGAGATTTGAATTCAGACACAAACTTGTAGAAGTTCATATCATCGGCCTTCAAAATGTACTTGCGCACATGCTTCTCATAGCTAGGAGATAGAGATATCAGGACAGTCCGAATGGCACAAGAATCTGCCATCCAGTAATCGAAGACCATCGTCAGCTGGAAGTAGATGTCATACAATCTCTTCAAATGTGTCTTCAGACAGGTATGCTCTTCCATGTGAATGGTCTGGAAAATTCTAAGCTGCCTGAATTGCTCACGCTTTAATTCATCCCCGAAGTGTGTCTTTATCGCATCAATCATGACGCTTGGCTCCTTGCGTCGAAATAACTCTTTCGACTCAGGTGCCAGGCATACGGTCATGGTGATCTCCACTTCAATGAATATGTATCGACGCCTACGGAAATCATCTTCCTCCTCCTCGCTAGCAGAATCTCCTGGTCCTTCTCCTAACGGTTCATCGAGAACATATAGAATGTTGTTGTGTTCGAGGATGTTTCTAAAACCCTTGTACCATCTGATGAAGTTGGACCCGTCGGCTTCTAAGGTAGCATCCGGGCTCTTGAGGAAGTAACCGAAGTATAGTTGCGTAGTCCACAGATGTGATCGCAAAAGAGGTAAGGTAAAGTTTATAATACGTAGGTGAGTTTTAGTTTTATAATCTCATTATCTAAAACACACCCCACCAAGATTATTATCCCAAAAATAATAATGGCGATTACACGACCCTCATCCACCACACCACCCCCGATCATCACGGCCGGCAGCATAGCTTCAAAGGTGGACATAAAATGTCGATCACAACAACTATGTGACTCGTGCTCGATCTTTCGATCTTCCCGTGTTACGAGGCCATATTTCTGGATATGCTAGGCTCGCCAATCAAACCTCGAAGACCCTGTGCGTGCAACATGGCTTACACCCACTGTATGCGAACGACGAGATGTGTGACACCCGATCATCACGGCATGCCTCATAACGTAGAACTTTCTTGGTGGTGCGCAACGAGGGAGAACACAATTTTGGTATTTGTTAGGGATCATCCTATTTATGATGCTACCGTTGTATATCTAGAATATAAGCAATCAATAGGATGCACACACAACAGCACACAATAATGATACAATGAAGTGCGATGTGACATGGTTGATGTGCCTGGACCTTCATGGCGCCATGTGCCTGGCCCCCGGCGCCCCGGCATGGCTCCGAGTCTACAGAGCCCTCCATTGCCTCCGACAGTACGAGTAATATCAAAACTTACCGTAACCATGTCACATAAAATAACGCCTCTGCAAAACAAAGTTAGACGCCTCTAGCTTTAATTAGTTTTGCAAGTTGTACGTGGCATATAGGCTTATTCGTAAGAGAATCGCTTCCCTACCTACGAACTTTGTACCACAACGTCGATCGTATAATTGCATGTTTAAGCATCCCTTTCGGGCCCTCCATTGAAAATGCTTTGCCGACTAGAGAGAGAGAGACAGACACCCGTCAGCCACAGATACGGTGCAAGCCATAGGTCAGTAGTGGAACCAGTCTCGCGTAAGCGTACGCGTAAAGTCGGTCCGGGCCGCTTCATCAACTCAATACCGAAGGCATCGCAAGTGCACGCTAGAGGTTAGCAAATATAAGAAAGACGCCCTCATTCAACATGAGTTCTAACCGTACCAGCAGTACTACGCATAGATCGGCTCTGATACCACTGAAGGGGTTATGGTGCAGAAAATAATAATTTTTCTAGCGAACGAAACCCTAACTAGCCAGGATCTATCTATCTAGTACATGTGATAACGGTGGCGGAACGGGTTACATTACCTCCATGTAGACCGATAGCGGGGATTACGCTCCCGCACAAGCGTTGACGATGAAGTCGTACGTAGCCGACCTCGAGGTCGCGGAGAACTTGCCGCGATGACGAAGACGATGACGTCGGGGTGTCGACGATGATCTGCGTCGACGGGCGTCGGGCGGAAGAAGGCGGGGCGCCGGCACCAGGGGTGGTGCGCCGGCGACAGAGGGGGAGGCGGCGCGGCGGCTGCAGGGGGGAGACGACATCGCCCAGGCTCCTCAAAAGAGTTACCTCTGAGCACTCACAAACATACGGAGCTTAGCGACAACCCCCGGTCATTCAGATCCAGCTGAAATCGCAGGGGTAGATCTTATCTGGAATCCCGCAGGGCAACGGTGCCCGGCGGTATAGCTTAGGTGGAGAGAGGGGGCAAAACGGGCGGAGAAACAGCTCGGCCGGCCTGCAATACAATTAATTGTATTTTCCAATGAATTAATCCAATTAATATGCCTTGCTATATAAAGGGGGGAGGGTGTGTGCAAACTCCCTAGCTCCCCCATGTGGGACTAAACAAAGGAGAAGGGGGGGGGGTTCGGCCCCCACATGGGCTGGCCGAACCAGCCATGGGGCCCACCCCCCTTGGTGGTGCGGCTCCCCCTCTTGGGCCCTCTTAGGGCCCATGTAGGTGGGAGCCCCCTTTTTCCTTTATTTAATTAATAATAAATCAATATAAAATATAATTAATTAATCATTAATATATTTAAATACTATTTAATATCCCGTGACTCCGAAAACTCTTTCGGACCACCCGAACAACTTTCGGACATTCCTAGAACCATTCCAGACCTCCCCGGAACTCCTTCCGGACCACCGGAACTCTTTCCGGATCATTTCTCTCTCTCCAACAAATTCCTATATTAATCCAGAACTCATCTCCTAGTGTCGCTAAGAGTTTAAGTTTGTTACGCTACAGTTCGAGAACACTCCAGACATGGTTGAGACACTCCGCTCACCAATGACCGTCAGGGATACCTGGATGTATATGACGGCCCCTTTGCATTCTACGAATATCGTCGTTGAACCATAAATATGATATTCATTCCCTTTGTCTCTGTGATACTACCTTGTCTGAGATATGATCGTAGACACACCGATGTCTTTCTTGTATCTCGTTACCGACGAAGGTTATTAACTCGTCTGCGATATTACATCTCAATGACCTAGTCACAAGCTGCGCAGCTATATAGATGCAATATCACCGAGTGGGCCCAGAGTATCTTTCCATTACAAGAATGGACAAATCCCGCTCTTGATCCTTACGTCTCGATGCTCTTTCGGAGTACCCAAGATGGACACCGTTATTGTCATGCTATATAAGACACAACGTTTGATGCTCTCAAAGCACCCCTACGAAGCATCAATAAGTACGGTCTCACGGTCTAAGGAATAAGCTATCATAATCTTATCTATTGCAAATGACAAACATCGTAATACGATTTTATTGCAATACCTTGCGTATGTCCATCACCTTATTCAACTAACAAGATGGCCCCATTGTCAACCGACGTCATTGTCCTTGATCGGGAATCTCGATCAACTGTTGCCCAATGGACTAGCTCATGTAGAGGCTTGCTAGGGACCTGGTTGTCTATGTATCACACGTGTATCAATAATTCCGATTAATACAGTTATAGCATAATACACAAACCTATTATAAACTTATGAGATAATGCAATAAATACTACTTATTTATTTGCCTCTAGGGTATATCTCCTTCAAAGAATACCGTAAAGGAGACGAATAAATACGCTCTCATGATGACAGTTAAGGAAGAGCATTATTTTCAAGAATACTCTGTTGTCCTTTACGTCACCGAATCTTTCAGTTATACAATCTCCGGGCCCTCGACAAAGCTATCATGAGTTCCTATTGTCTGTAAGTGATCTATTCCTGTAATTTAATGCTTTAATTAGCCCTACTCATTCATTGTCTGTGATAATCCTCTCTATAATATTTTGTGTGCTTTATTACGCAGAATGAATATGCTCGAATGCAAGAAGCAGAAAATGAACCACATTGGGTTCATTGACCCCTCTATAATGCATGAAGATAACATAATTGATCCAATACTTAACAAGGATACACCGGGGAATTTGCTAATGTTTTCAAGCGACAAGCTTACAAAAAATATATAGTATGGCCTTACAACTTCAAGTGAGTGTTACTGCTTATTACACATTTTATTTTTCTCACCCGATGTTAAGTTTAATTGATGAGTTATGCATGACTATTTATAAACGTGCGCAGCTACCACTACATTCTTATCATTATTGACTTGCGGAAAGGAGATATTGTTGTCCTTGACTCGTTAAGAAGATGCCCTAAACTTTACAAGACCTGTTTTGATTTGGTGACAAGGTACTTTCTTTTCTTATCGCCTCTTTCGTTCATTTCCTAATATCAAAGAATTTATGACTCATTCATTCATTTTCTTGTCATGCAGAGTTTGGAAAATGTTCCTCGCGGAACATCCGAACAGTGGATGGACAGAGAAGCTGCTATGGCGTACTAACCAAGTAAGTAGTACTATAACTTGGCCCATGCAGCATTATCATACTTTATTATTATTTGATTAAATTATATTCTTCTATAGACTTGCCTTAAACAGCTAATAGGGACTGATCTATGTGGATTCTACGTTTACGAGTACATGCACACTGTGGTCAACGAGAGTTTGAAGATCAAAAAATGTATTGAAGTTTGCGAGTCACAACTTTATTTTTGTACCATCAATCGTGATGAGTTTTATTCATTTCATATCTCATGTATTCATTGTGATGTCATTTTTTTTACAGTTGACAACAAAGCGCAACGAGTTACCAATAAAGACCCGTTTCAGGGCACTTGTAGAGGAGTTGACGGGATTTTACCTCGCCCATGTCATACCGGAGACCGGAGAGTACCACTATGTTACCCCTGGTGTTGCGGACAAGTAATAGTGATCTCCATGTAACAAAGTACTTCTAAGTATGTGGAACCGGGAAACGTGATCTTCATGTACCACGCGTACTTAATTGTGTATGTGTTATCAACATATGATCTTCATGTAGTTGTATATATGCATGATGCAATTTCATCTAGCTTCGTATAATAATTTATACGTGTTTTTCACGCATCGAAACCGTAGCATCCGAAACCCCTACCCGACGCATCGACGTGGAACCATCCGAAACCCCCTACCATCACGCAACAACGTGGAACCATCTGAAACCCCTACCCAGAAACCCTAAAGCAAAATCCTGAAGTGAAAAAAAAAGAAAAACCGTGAAATGTAAAAAAAAGCGAAACCCTAGTCCCGGTTCGTAACACGAACCGAGACTAAAGGGTTCGCCCCTGCGCGCCCCTGCCCCCTCCACGTGCGGAGCTCTAATTGGTGGGGGCCGCCCCTGCCCCCTCCACGTGCGGAGCTCTAATTGGTGGGGGGGCTGCGGTCCCGGTTCGTATTGAACCGAGACCAAAGGGTGGGGAGCTCTAGTCCCAGACAGTCCCGGTTGCTACACCATGACTATAGCCCCTCTGGAACCAGGACTAGTGCCCCTTTTTCCACTAGTGACAGTTGATATATTTAAACCAAGATATTAACTTGACGTTTTGACTCCATCTTATTAACGTAGTATAGTATCTTGACCATTTTATTTGCTCTTATCACATGTAAGGAAATTTAAACTTGAGAATGATCGTAATTTTCATCAAGTATAGAGATAAACATATGTGTTAACTATGCCTTAAGTGACCCGTATTAAGGTAAATACTCAAAGATAACATTATAACTCACTTGTAGATCAATGTGTAAGCAAACTTAATCAACACAATAAAGCTATTCAGAAGGAAAAAAGAGTAAAAACACAAGTGACATGCTCAGAACATGGTTGTATTGTTTTAGTACATGGTCACATTAAAAAGCATATATATATGGGATCAGTAGTTATTATCTAAAAAAATATGGGATTAGTAGTGCATGAACATAAGCAACCTGAAACGTGCAAGCTAACATATGTAGAGCAGCTCTCTATGTTGCAGCAAAATTACACGTCTGGCACGAAACCATATAAGGTACATTTAGATAAAAATAGAACAAATGAAGAAGATAGTTATTGATAAAATGAATCTGATTTTTACAAAAAAAAATCTATGAGGTTCACAGTAACAACGAAATGAAAAATGGCCTAACATAAGTTTTGTGTCACTATCCAAAGTTATCCGATCAGGCATATCGATCATTTGTCGTTGGTACAACTCTAGCTTGTCCATTGATTTGGTTTGTACATCAATAATCGATTTAAAATTAGCCACACCACTTTGATGCATCATCGTTCTATGACCTTTTTACATAGCTTGCCCACTTTCTCTTCCTTAACGAAGCCATAGATAAATGTGTCATATACCACCATACTTAGAAAGTGGGCTCGTCCTTTGGCAGCTATCCAGAGCAATTCAAACATCTTGCAGCTGTTGTAGCTTTTTAAGAACACAGTATTAGAAAACATTACATACACAACCGAGCTACACATCCTACGAAGCTTGGGAATGAGAGCACAAGAAATAAAATTTTATATGATGAAAAAATGAAGTAGAAAATATCATATTATAAGAAATGTAGAGACCTTATGAGTGTGTGTAAGGAAACTTTAAATAAAAAACATGATTGTTTACCAAGGCAAATGGATAAAAAGAGAACACATTAATTCTATGGTTGAGGCCAACTTGTCAGGTTAGTCAAGTTCACTGCCATAATGTTATGGCATCCAGGTAGTAAAACAGTGGGCACTCACAAATTAAAATACAAAAGTAAGTACCTAGTATATTATAGAGACTGTGTATATCAGTAGTAAGTAGAGACTGTGTATATCAGTAGTAAGTACTACACTATCCATAACCCAACTTGGTCCACATGATTTACAGAAACATAATCTAAAATGTCCATTGGCTTGCTTTCGGTCACTTTATCTGCAACAGAGGGGGAGAAGAATGCAAGAAATGAGAAGAGCATGAGACATACAATAGTTAGAGGTCAAATGAAATATTAATGAAGTTTGCAAGTGAAGACTCCAGAATCAGGTACTTGCGCTAGAATTATGTTGCTTCTCAACTGTTATCTTGACATCTTATTAAAAACTGAAGGTACATGGCACTTATTGATTTCTAACATGAAACGGATTGTTGAGAGAATGAAATTAGGAAACTTATTCTTTGTGAGCAATTGACAACGTGTAGTTACATTCTGCCATGCAATATCATATTCGGTTTTGTTGCTCCAGATAAGCAACATGGATTTCCTCTCAAATAAACAACATGGTCTATAAATTGTGCTTGACTGCTTACTTCTTTCTAATGTCATTGTGAACACCCATACCATTTCCTAAATCCTCCTTCGGGCTCAATCACATTCATTTAAAAGGTCTGAAAACCACAAGCTACACAAAAAGAAACATACAGTATCTTAGCTAATACTTCAAAAAATGGTAAGGAAAATAAAAGATTTAAAGAATAAAAGGACGATTTTTTCCGTTTCCTAGGAGGCTTCCTAGCTCTAGCCAGGTCTCATGTCAGAGGGAAAGGATCAAGTCCCAAAGAAATAGATCAACCATTATGGCGTGTGTTGCCATACCGTCTGTATTTTTGGTAGAATGATATGAATCTCTATAAATATATGAAATTTGTGGTCAATAATAACCAATCTAAATTGAAAAATACCATGGTTGTAAGCTGTTTGAAACAAAGATTTTGCCATACTTGTCATTAATGGATAGGTCAATTAACCGAGCAGGTTGCATTGCCTCTCTCGACTTTGTCAAAATCTACTAAACATGGATCACAAATAAAGATAGATCAAATGAAGAACAAAAACCACCACGCAGATTGAGACAATCGCCAGACCTTAACCATCTACTCCCGAACGATATAGCAATCATATAATCAAGAAACTTGGAGATGTACATCTCAGTCTAGACGACTTCTCTTGCACACCAAAATAACATAGCCTTCTGCAGAACGAGTGGATCTAAGAATGGCCCGTGACACTAAGTAGTGTGCCCCTTTCTCTGGATTTGATTTGGAGGAGTAATAATTTGGAGGGAGGGGGTTATACCTGAGCGAACGGGGATGAGCTGGTGGAGAGAGACCAGTCCACGCTCCTCCAGCTGTGCCTGTGCAACGCCATGGACGTCCATCCAGCGCTACTCCTGCTCCCATCCTGCATCCCGTAGTTGAGGCGGCGGCGTTGGGATGCGTGAGTCCGAGATCCCGTGCGGTTAGGTTTCATCCTACCTGGAAGCATGTAGAAGAAGACGCCGTCGTAGAGCCCGCACACGGAAGAAGAAAGGGGTAACAATATCCAGCTGGTGCCGCCGCCTCCTACTCCTCGTCCAACTCTTTGTGCGTCATAGATGGGAAGATACATGTTCCTTTCGCCCTCGGGTCGCCGGCGCTCGACGTTGCAATCCGATTCCCCATCCTCTCTCTCTTCAGTTACAACGGCGGCGGCGGAGCGGCTGCGCCCACCGGTTTCGCCCTAGGTCAAGACCAGGAGAGGATTGGTGGGTGCCGGGGCGCTGGGCTGTGCGAGGCGGATGACGGGAAGAGGTGCGGGGAGATGGGTTTGGTATCCATACGTGTCCCTATCATGACCGTCTGTTTGGGATCGAACGAAAGTCCTGCGATTTGACGTCCAGAGTAGCGGGCTGGGGACATTGCGCGAGTTGCATCGGATGGCCAAGGAGCTCTAAACACGAGATCCAACGGCTGAAACGTGATGTGGCCTGAATGAGCTCAAATTTGACTCAGTTATAATATCCCTAATGTGAAAAAAATAAAAAAAATCGGGGCAAAATTTTGTGAAGCCAGGAATCGAACTCACTACCTAAAGGCACAAAGATGCAGGCCAGAGAACACTAGGATAGACCATGCTACATGTAATACTTGGACTAGCTTGTCACCGAGCCAAAAGCAGAAAGGAGCACAACGCCTTAGCCTGTGGCGTTGTGGTCAGTAGCACGACACACTGGTCTGGGGCGCCGTACTTGCTTCTGACGGGGCCGCCCTCGCCATGCTGGTAGATTCAACGACGCCTTTGACCAAGGTGTTGTACAGTAGAACATGGCGCCCCGCGGGCGGGCGCCGTGCAAAAGGGTTAGATCCGCAAATTTTTGAAATTTTTGGTCCATTTTGTGAAATGGATTGAAAAAGGGTCAAATTGGTTGAATTTACCGGGAGGGGAAGGCTTTAAGGAAGGGAGGAGAGCAGGTGGGAGGTGGGAGAGCCATGGCAGGGATGACGAGGGTGTAACTCGGCAAATCTCAGGGTTGTGCACCCCGGGTTGATTGAGGGGGAGAGAGAGGAGCGTTGGTGATCACAACGGCTGACAAGCAAGGTTTTACCCAGGTTCAGGCTCCCGGAGGATAACACCCTACTCCTGCTTGTCTGTTATTGATGGCGAGTTACGATTACAACAATGGCGAGATTGTGATCTCGTTAGGGTTTGTGGTGGTGGATGTTCGCGTGTCCTCTAGGACGGGCAACCCTCCTCGCTTTATAGGTAGCCAGGTCTCGGGTGGTCGGTATCGATGGCGATGGTTATGAGACCTAACCGACTTGGACTAGGATACATGGTACCCCGAGTGGGCCTTCTGTGGGCCTCCCTGTGCTTGGCGCGGCCCAGGTAGTCTCATCGTGGGGTAGTCAAAAGGTAGCCCCACGTCAAGGGAGGAGAGGAGGTCCTGTTCTACTCGTGCCTCTGTACGGAGAAGACCGACAGGAGGAGTGGGCTAGGCCAAAAGCAAGAGGAGAATTCGGCCCATTTAGGAAATTGATGATTTCCCCATTTCCAGAAAAATAGAAAGAGAGGATAAGAAAAGAAAAGAATATTTAGGAAGAGAGAAAAATAAAATAAAATAAAATAATGGAGAGATAAAGTTTTACAAAATAATTGACAACACTTTTATTTGAAAATAGTTTTACAATTATTTTCAAATAGTATTTTAAGTTATTTAGTAAAACATAGAAGGTGAAAAATGATGCATGATTATGTCATGATGATGCAAAAACAAAAACAAACAATTCTAATTGGGAAAAACTTCCGGGGCGTTACACTGACAAACTAAGTTTGTTGTTCCCTTTACACATGATTTAATTTGATAACTACATTGCGCAATTGTGTGGTCTTATTATTGAAATGACAAAAAAAAGGATGACATGGACAATTTAATGTCTAAAAGAAAAGATGATGTGGATACTTGCATATAGAACAATAAATAATGAATATTAGTGGGATGATGTGGATAATTGATTGGTTAAAAGAGGAAGTGATGTGGATAGTTTGCATGTTGAGATAGAATCATTAATTGTAAGTTAGTGGATTTTTCTTTATAAGAAGTATAGATAAGATTATATGGGTACCATTTTGCACCTTTTTTTATAGTTTCCGCACAAAAAAGTCATTTCTAGCATTTAGAAAATGGAAAATTATATTTAAAGTAACAATTTCAAAAAACCCTTATGTAAATTGTTTCTTACACCAAGATACACCTATTTGTCGAATATGAGAATTTTATCACAAACTATGCCGTGAGATTGGCCATAACTTGTTCAAATGTTTATACATGATAGATATTTTATAAATTTGTTTTAAAAAATTGTCAAATTTATCCTTTTTCATAGCAACTAGTACACATAAAAAGACTTCATGCTACAGTTTCATGTTCTTTGATTGAAAGCAGTCTAATTGGATGTCAAATTTTCTAAACTATTGTTTATGTGATGCAAAAGATGATATGGGCGTCATATTTTTATTTCTCTAATTTTAAATCGATTAAACATTTTATTTTTATATTCTGATTTATGGATTTAAAGATATGAATTGTTTCATATTAAATGGAAAAGGAAAACATAAAGTAAAATTCATTTCATTGTTATTTATTTAAAGATTTTTTTTTTGAGAAACACAGTACAACGCAAGCGTTCAAATGCACGTGCACACACTCACCCCTATGAACGCACGCACACACACCCTACCCTTATGAGCACCTCCGAGAGACTGAGCCGGCGGGACAGGTCTTGAGATTGACGAAGTCACCACAGGCGCCTCACTGTCGACGGGAACGTCGCCTCCCAATGAAAAATATTCCGACAAAATGAGAAACACCAGGGTCAAACCTGGAGTTTGAACTCTGGTGGGCTGGGGGTACAACCACCCACCTAACCATCTTGCCACAGCCAAGTTCTCTTCAAAGATTAATAATTGTTGTTGTTTAATCAAATATTTTTTGAGAATTCAAACAATATACATTTGTAACATCATAACCCAATCATTAATACGATTGATAGGATACTAATATCCAAGGTATAACTTATTATTTGAAAGCTCATTCGTAAGAAACTTAAAAGTTAAACATGTTTGAGTTGAAGTAATTTGGAAATTGGTCACCGACTGGGAAGTTTGATCAAGTACGAGTATTTTGACTTAAGATTAAATGTATGACTGAGATTAAGTGTGTGACTAACTGAAAAAATTGATAAACAAAATAAAAATAAAATAGAAGAATTGGCCTTGCCGCGGCGTAGCTGCTGCCAGCGTCAAATAGCCGCCCGTGGCTATGCCGACGGTTTTTAGTCGTCGCATAGTGACAGTTGCATGTAGTGATTCAAGGCAATCAGGTGCTTATGCTGACTGATTTTGGGAGTTCCATATCATTCATCAACAGTCGTTGGTCTTACAAGCTTCAGGGCACTGTGTCTTTGCCGTCAACACTGAGAGCAAGGTAGCTAGAGGTGGTGAACTGCTCTGTTCCAGGAAGTCCCGGCCTGCTACTGGTATGCTCGAGGATTTGATTTCTCTACAACGAATCAACGAGGAAGGTTCTCCATTGGGAAGTTATGATAGGATACCTGGCATGGACTGGCTCGACAAGGTGGGGGAATAATACGGATTGGTGAGCTAAATATTTGCAATTTCAACACGGTGGTCGCACTGCCATGTTACAGAGCATTCAGTCTCGAACACCATCTTGTCACCTCATGTGTCCTGCCCAATATCATGGTGGTTGCAATCAAGGTGCAGTGGCTTAGACCTTAGATGATTCATCTCTCTGCAGTGACAGCAGCTCCTCTACGTTGCACGGATATGGCCCAAAATTGGTGTATCAGGATTCGGATACGCGGATACATCACCGGATACATATCGCAACCGTATCAGGTGATTTTTCATTTAGAAATAATACTAATAAACAATTTAGATACTACCAAGATGGTTAGGATGATAGTTGTATCCTTATCCCACCAGAGTTCAAACCACAGGTATGACGCTGGTGTTTCTTATTTAGACGGAATATTCTTCAGTGTGAAGCGACGTTCCCGTAGCGAGACGTCTGTGATGATTTCGTCAATTTTAAGATCTGACCCGACGACTCAGTCTTTCGAAGATGTGTATATTTATAGGGTGAGTGTTTACACGTGCATATTAACGGTTAAATCGAATACACTGGTGGGATACGCTACTGATACGAAAATCCCCCACACAATGCAATCTCCGGCAGCCTGCACTGCACAACGGAGAAGAGATCCAGCCGCCGGGAAGCCTCCTCCGCCGCCCTTCGCTGGACTGTACCAGACCGCAGGTTAGTTTTCCCTCCTCCCATTGATCCCATCCTCACTTCTCTTAATCTTCTTTGACTGCGCCGCCGTGCCGTGCTGGGCTTATTCTTTTTGGCTCTTGCCGGGCTGAATCTTCTCTAATTTGTTTTGGACTGCGCCGCCGTGCCATGCCGGACTGATTCTTCTGTGCTACATCGGCGTCATTACTTCTCTGATTCTTACAAATTAAAATTTGTAGGCTTGTTTTCCTATAGAGTTATTAGTGGAAAAATGATCCCTTTAGCCATTTTTTGGCGCAGTCACTAAAATGGAGGTGCGACATAATTATTTCGCCACTAAAATATATTTCTATGGCGCACCCCCTCGATACGCCACAGAAGTTTTCAGAATTCTGTGGCGCATCCTTCTTGTTACGCCACAGAAATATTTCAGTGACGCATGTGATTTCAGTGCGCCACAGAATTATATGCGCCACAAAAAAAATTAGCCATGCGTCACAGAATAAAAACAGGAATTTTGGGAAAACAAATCCTGTTGTACAAATATAGCTATATATAGGATTAATAAATTAAAATAGACATATCACATTCATTCGAACCCGAACCCGAGATGTAAATACATATATATATATAGTAATAAGAGTACTTAATTAATTAGTGCCGAATCTTACATAAGTCATGATATAAATGGAGCTCGAAATAGAAAAATTCATCATTTCATACATATAGTTATCAAATGGAGTACACATAAGTGAAATCAGCGGGAGAGTATGATCACGTGTAGCCTAGCTAGTTCTTCGTCGGTGCCAGGAATGATTTGTAGAGTTCTTTCGTCGTCCACGTCCTCGTGTCCTGCTGTGATGCTATACGTTATTCGATCCCCATCTTAGTCAATTCTGGAGATGGATTGGTAAGTATCAGTTAATAACATAAACAGAGCGTGAATAATTCATGTATATAAGTGTAATAAAGAAAATAAACGCTTCTTGCACAAGCACAATATCTAGCTAGTTAGGTGCAGTTTTGTAATACATCCTACCTCTAGGGTAGCGTAGGCAACCCTCGGTAGGCATGACATCGTGGAGGATGATATGTGATAACTTCATCTAGGTGCGATGGAAGTCTTCTCTAAGATCAGCATCAGAGATTTCCCCCGCATTTCCAATCCATTTCCGGAGCCCTAATGGAAACCTCATGGCTTCATCTTCCTGGACATACCCTTTAAAATGATGGATGACGTAAAACGCCTCCTTCACGCTGGTAGAGGCCTCCTTGATGCAAGGGAAGTCGCTGACATGACTGAACTTGTGCTTCTTGTTCTTGTTGAAGAATTTACACTTGTTTTGGAAGGTGCCTCCATTACTGGCGTAGAGCCCGTGAGACTCATCAAGAACACCCTTTATTCGGGTGTAGTCTTTCTTTATAACCAAACTCCCCGAGTCTAAATAAGTGGCAATGGACCACCTCGTTTTTACGGTGATGAGTACTGTGTGCTGGTCACCGCTTAACGTAATTCAAAGGGAATGTAGAAAATTCATGATAAGAAATGAAACGATTCTATGGGAAAACATAAGTTACGGCATCGGCGAGTGGATGTGTACTTACTTGCAAAAGAAAGGCACAAGATGGGTTGTTCTTGCTCATGTTTTTCAACATGAAGCTTTCGAGGTACTCCCTCGCCATGACCTGTGTCGCTGATCCTTCACATAGCTGGCTGTCACGCATGTAGTAGGGATCCGCTACCGCGACGTGCGGGTTTGACTCTCTCTTGTTCTTAATCGTCAGATTGAGCGCGTATAGACGAAACAAGTTATAGTCCAGCCGTCTACCGTGAAACAACTTGAAGATGTCCTCGAAGGCTATAAAGAATAAATCCGCCGGAGCTTCATCGACGAAGTTCACGCCCTTTGGCACCTTGCACGTGAAGACGGGGTAATTTGGGTCCTTGTGTTTAAGAAGCATGCCCTCTAGCATCAAGATAGCATCATGCAAAGCTGGTATGGATCCTTGTGCGGCGTAGAGGAGTTTCGGAGGCAGTATCGGTTTACCAGCTTCTTGCATTCGGGTCAAGCCATCACGACATCGTGGAACCATTCGTTCATCCAGGGCAGTGTTAGGAGCTGGCTGGCTTGAAGAGGCACCTGGTTTGCTTCTCTTCCTGGGCTTCTTCTTCTTCTCTGGGAATTGCACAGCGTGAATCGACTTATGAAGTGTGCCAGGGCTGAAAATGTTGGCCGGTTCAACTTGATCGCCGGCCTCCGGAGGCATTTCTTGAGATAAACCATGAAAGTTTAGGCTCTACGAGCATGAAGTGGGACTAATAGGCATACTGCAGGGGCCGCGGAATTCTTCTTCATCCAAAGCAGGCATGCACGAACCATCGAAGGCGCCAGTGTTGAGGAAGCCATCGACATCATTTATTACATCATCATGATGATCCTTGTTGATGTCTTCAAATTGAGGCCCAGCGCCTTTGCCTTTGTCTTGTTGTTGCGGTGCAGACGCTCCCAAGAGTATTCGGTGCCGGCTTGTGGTGGCGACAACCGCCGGCGCTTCCTTCCGGGTCCTGGCAACGGTTGCTCCTGGCCCGGCTCGTTCCAAACAGGTATATGTGGCGGCCTCACCGAGGGCCGAACCATAGAGGGCCGACTAACCTTCTATGGCGGCTCAGAGGTGGCGCCGGAGGTGCGTCTGAGCCCTCTAAGACGAATTTGGCTCTTCAGCCATTCCATGAGCCACTGGAGGCAGGCTCCAAGGACCATTTGCTCATCATCGTCGGCTCCCGCAGGTTGCATTAGGGGACTGATGTGTTGAAACTGAGCCAATACCTCATCCAACTTGATTCTCAGCTTGGCCAGGTTCATGCGTTGGTTGTGCATTAGGTTACCCTTTGGTTGTACTATCGTGCCCTTAGCAACATCCACCAACTCGCCGTCGGCCACCACCGTATGCAGGAGTGTGCAAACCATGTCCTGAGAGTCAACACATATGCATGTTGGTGGGCATCATGAGATGACAGTCATCAAAGGCATAGTTAATTATAGAAGATGTCGAGGACTAACTAGTTAGTTACCTTGTCGATTGCGTTGAGCTCCTCTAATGTTGATACAATGGCGGCGGCTGGCGTCTCATTGTCTTGTGCCGGAGTTTGCATGGGGAGCTCATGTGCCTCGGTAGGGGGAGCTTGTGGCATGTGACGCCCTAAAATCGATACTATGTAGATTTAAGCGTTCCCGCCAAAATCCGCATAATAACGATTTTAGGTCACCCACCACACATAATGTGCATGCCGAAACATGCGCATTATGTGGGTGGAATTGTGATAACATTACAACAGTTCCGATACATCCACAAATACAACAGAAGATAAAATACAACAACGACTCGAACGAGTCAAGATACAAATGATACAATACAAAGATACAAGTGACAGCAGAAGCAAAATAGTATCCGACTACGGATAAGAAGCAAACTGGACTAAGAGTTCTGAAGTTAAGCGATGGCGCCATATCCCTGCCCAGCCAAGCCGGAGGGATTCCCAAGCTAACATCGTCAGACTTCAAACCTGTTGACTGCACATAAAGCACATCCCAAAAGAGGGTCAGGGCACTCCCTGGCAAGCAAAACCGACTTGCCTACTTTCTACACCATCTCCCAAAATATGGGGTATATGGACTTAGCGGCAGCAGCACTAGCAACCTAAAGAGACACTCTACAACTTTCGTCTAATCAGAGAGGGATAAGAGAGCGCTTAAGTAACCAACTACAACTAACACCAAACATAACCCATTCTCGAATTAACCCCCTCAACCAAATATGAGGAAGCAATTCGGAAAAGTCACACATTGAACAGTTTTATTTATAATTTATTGTGAAAGTAATTCTATATTACTAGTCAATTTAATTAACTTTAATTTAGGTGCAAGTTGTCTAGATCTTGTTAGCCAGCATCATCACCAAAGTCGTCCATAACCGTGGACACGGCTCATCGATAAGATTATACCCTGCAGGGGTGCACTACTGTACCCATACTCGCATGATCAACCCAAGCAAGCATCAGGGCTTCTCAACACGACTTATTCCTTCACTACAGCAAGTCCAAGTGCCACCCATATGAGTTGTTACCCGCGTCAGGAGTCCGGCCGAATCTCAGTTGCAGACTCATTAGTTTGTGCCTACGCGCCATGCGGCTCAAACCACAGTAGGAACTGTCCGCTACGCGCGCACCACCCCTATATGACCCCCCGTATCACATACCCTCTCATCATCATCATCATCATCATCATCATGCACATGCATATGAGCAAATGGAAAACCCGAACTAGTTGCGGCACATGGACAAGCTGTAGATCCGTTCAAAGTCAAGGGGGGCTCCATAGGGCCTCCCACAAGTGGTTAGTGCGCTCAAAATTGGATCCGAGGACAAAATCTCAGTTCCTAGGTCGACACTGAGCAGAACAAAACACCTCGCAAGGCCTTCCGCCTGGTGCCTTATCATTTAATTATAATACCCCAACACAAGATATCATTTTATTAAAGTAGAACAATCTATCATACTAAACAGATGAAACATAAGACCAACGGACGACTCGCACAAACAACTCTAAGCATGCGCTACGACTCGCAAGGCCAACAGATAAACAAACAACAGGTGATGGGATGTGGGGATAAAGCTGTATAGGCTGCAGGATAAACATGTGATGGGATCGCGATAAAGAATCAAATACTAGGGTAGCAGAAATCAACGGCAGGAATGAAAGACAATGTATAGGTAAACAAGCAAATTTTGCTTGCCTGGAATCCCGCATGGAAGCAGATCTTGTCGTTGCTCACACATCTCAACGTCGTATCCGCGAAGAAGCAACAAACACTGGAAAGCGTAAAAGATGCACTTTACCACTACGGCAAAAGATCCAGCATGATCATATGAGAATGATGCATGGCATGGCAAGATGCATTGCGAGATGCACTTAATCCAAATTAAGCGGAACCGGGATTCCGACAATTAATATTTAGATGCAAGTTATTTATTTACCAGCAATATTAAATGTTGGTTAGCATGGCAACACATGGCATGGGTGATCTAATTAAATTAAGTGGAATAGGGCATTATATATTTATTACCCCACACATTCCATATTTATTATTTAGGTGATTTGCTACACCCGCAAACCCAAGAAATGCAATACATGTAATTATGATGCGATATGCACAAGATAGATGACATTTTATAAAATAGGTATAGGGTTAGGGTTCGCACGTTGGATCGGGAGAGATAGGGTTCGAAACCGAAGTCTTCGGTCCGTAGAGGAAGTAGTCGACGTCGGGGAAGTAGGCGTCGCAGAACCGGGGCATCGTCGTTTGTCGGTGTCGTGGAAGTGGTCGGAGTCGCCGTACTCGAGCATCATCATTTGCGGATCACGGTCTTCCTGGACACGCACGAAGGCTGCCAACGCAAAGCGAACACAGACGAGACATACACGAAGAGGAGTCCTTGTCGACGGTCACGAGCACGAAGAAATTGTCACGGTCGTCGTTGTGGCGGATCTTGTCGGTTCACGGACACGGAGGAGCACGGGAACGGACACCGAAAAGAGCACGCGCACGCGCACGGCGCAGCAACTCGAAGGGTGGACAAACACGGACAGCCAAAGACGTCGGGGTCTTGCGAGCATTTCACCGAACACCTTGTGGGCGGCGAACGAGGACACCACCGGACGGTGAAAAACAGGGCAAGGCCGGGGAGGCGACGGCTCGGTGCGTGCGGCGGTGCTCCCGCGGAGGCGGAACAAGGGGCGGCGCGGCGGCGGCGGGCGCGCGGCGCGCGGGGGCGGCGGCGGCCATCCTTGGCAGCGGGGTTCGGGCAGGAGGCGCGCGTGGTCAGGGCCGGAGGCGACGGCGTCTGCGGGCGGCGTGGAAGGAGGCGGCTGCTGGCGGTGGCCGGCACGTCTTGAGGGAGGCGCGGCGAGGGCGGCCGGCGGCGCGCGGGTCGGGGGAGCACGGCCGGGGCGAGGCGTGGTGGCCGGAGCGGCTCGGGAGGAGAAGCGGGAGGAGGAGCTCGGGGCTGGGCGACCGGAGGCGGGGCAGTGGGAGCGGCGGGAGGAGATACGCGGCCGGCGGCGCTTGCACGGGCGGCGGCCGGCGGCTGGGGCGCGCACGGTGTCGGGGTGGAGCGGGCCGGAGGCGGCGGAGCGCGGCCGGGGCGAGGCCGGAGGCGCGCGGGCCGGCTGGCTCGGGAGCGATTTGGTGAGGTTGTGCGGGAGGAGCACGGGAGGAAGAAGGAGAAAAGGAAGGAAAGAAGAAAGAAAGAAAAAAAAAAGAAAAGGAGAGAAAAGAAAAGAAAGAAAAGAAAAGGAAGGGGGAAAAGAAAGAAAGAGAGGTGGGAGGATTAATTCGCAAAATCCAGAAAAAGGAGGAGGGTGGCTGCAAAAAGTCAGGGGGTGGAAATAATTTTTCAGGGGGAAATCCTAGGGTTTGCTTAGGTGGGCTTTTGGGCTTTATTTCTCTCCCTTTTTATTCTTTTCGGTTTTATATTTTTAAAACAAAAACGAAAAGGAATTTGAACACGAATCTTATACAAAATGTTTTTAGTTTTCAATAGACAATTTAATAAACTAGTTTTTAACATTTTTAAAAGATTTGAAAATAACACATTTTAATTAATTTGAAATGCATTTGAATTTAATTGTGAAAATTTAATTTAAATGCAACAAATTAAATTAATGAGATGCAATGCGATGCTACGACGATGCAAAAAGAAAACACACAAAAACAAAAAGGGGTTAAATCCCGGGGCGTTACATGGCATAGTATGAAACATCGGCTCGAAAGCGGTGTTGGCCGGCGGGGTCACCAGCTGGTCCAGAGGGGTCGCCACATGGCTAGAGTTGCTGGCGGCCTAGCTGGGCACGTGTATCGGCCCCTTTCGACCTGCCGCATTCCAAGCAACTAACCCCTCCACCACCCCAGGGGGGGAGAGCTCATCGATCCTATCCTTCACCATCTGGTTCACCGTGGCGGAGTCCACTTTCTCATTCTCCAATGTCTCCACCTTCTTCGTTAGCTCCATAACCTCCGCGGCATCCCTTGTTGGCTTCCTCCTCTGCCTTCTCGCCTGGCCGCCGTCTGTGTTGTAGTACTGGAGGAACTTCATGCTCGTACCAAAGCCGGTGACACGGCCAGCTGACGTGGGCGGCAAGTTCTTGTCCCTCTTCTTCCAAACGTTCATCGCGATTTTGAAAGTATTGTCCCACAGCTCTGTTGAATCCTGGGACGACGGGTCTGCATCAATGTCAGCCTTCAACTCGCCAGCCTGTAGATAAAGCAAATTAAGGTGAACTCATGCATATGTAGACAAATTAGCCTACAGGGTAAATTAAATTTCTTACCAGTTCTTTCTCAAATTTCTTCACATCGTCATCGTCTGTAACGAATTCCCCCGTATCTTTATTCAGATAGTAGCGGGACCGGACAAAGTTCCGGACCTGCTCGTCCGTGCTTTGGTGCCACGGGTTCGTTTTTCTCTTACAAAGAACCTCGGCATCCTCCTTGTCCCAAACGGGTTGTCTTCCTCGGTAGCCACCGCTTCCCAAATGGTGGTTACCTAGGTTCATGTCCCGCATTTTCTTCCCCCACTCCGTCCATTTTATGGACACCTCTTCTTTCAAGGACAACTTGAATGCGTCGAAGTTATCCTTGTTTAGCGTCGGTTCTTTGCTTTTTATTTCCTCCCAGCTTTCACCCTTCTCAATCTTTCTCGCCACCCTGAATTTCCAACTGCTCAAGGCGGTGCTTATATTCGTGATGGCTAACCTCTCCACCTTTTTGTTGAGCGGCTGCGGGAACGTGTATCGTTGGTGAAGCTTCTGGATGAGGATGTTGACCAAAGCCTCATTCTGCGTGTGCCTGAGGTCCCTAGTGTTGATCGACACGGTTTCCCGGAGAATGCACCCTAGTTGCATGGCGTATCCTTTGGCAAGTATCTCGGGCTGCAATGGGAGGCCACTAGGCGAGACCTCAGTGAAGGAGTCTATGACGTTGCCAAGTGCTTGCGGTGTCCGATCCCTCCTTGGCTTCTTTTTCTTTAGGGCGGGCGGGTTCGTCCCATCCTCCATGTGGTCCTCATCGGCATCGGTTGTGGTATCGGCGTCACCATGGCCGCCACTAGCATCTCCATCGGTAGTGGTGGTGGTGGTATGCTCCTGGCCGTCAGCACCATCACTTTCTTGCGCGGCGTCCTCCAACTCCTGTGACAAATCCCAGAAGGTCCTGTTGGCTTCTAGAGGAGCTTCATCCACGCTCATATGCTTAGAAGGCTCGGGGTCCATTTTTGCACTACATTAATTAGTACAACAAATATAACTAAAAAATAGACTTAATTAATTACTAAGATACCCCGGGTTGACATGCATTACCCCCATATGTCCTTTTTTAGCAAAGTCATGCTCAAATTCACGAAAAAAATTGGCATAACCTTTGCTAAAAAAGGACATATGGAGTACCCGAATTTGCCGGAACGGAAGTTAATCAACGTTCCGGCAATCTCAAGGGCCTCACGGGGTACCTGCATAGAGTGCACGAGCACCAAAACAATGCACATTTTGCTCTTTTTGCACAAGCACAAAATCAGTGCGCCACATCTTGCTCAAGCACACTCACCTCGACGTTTTGCGCACAAGCACCTCCACATTTTGCATTTGCACAAAAAACAGTGCACAAACACCTTCACAAAAATCAGTGCACAATCCACAAGCACCAAATATGAATCATGTAAATTCAAGCACAATCCACAAGCACCAAGTATAGCAAGCAGTTTAGGCAGTATATTAAGCAATATAGCGCCAATCCATAGCAAATTAGGCATGAGAGCAAGCACAGCAGCGAGCAGCACCATACGGGAATTTCCCCAAACACCTTGCGTGCAGGGTTCAATACGGGAGGGGTGGGGGCATGGCAGGATGGTCACATGGATGAGGCTGCATCGGGGAATAGGATGGGGACGGAGGAGGGTGGGCTCGCGGCGGCGAAGACGAAGGGGACAACGTCGATCAGTTGGCCGCCGTGTCGCGCGTCCTCTTCGAGCAGTGGGTGGTGCACCGTGGCGTCTAGCCGCGTGGGGCGGTGGGGCGCAGCGTCGAGGTCGTCCGCGGCGTCTAGCATCGTGGGGCGGTGGGGCGCGGCGTCGAGCTCGTCAGGATGGGAAGGGCGGCCGGCGGCGACGAGATGAGGCGCGACGGTGGCGGTGGTTTGTCGGGCGCGGCGAGGCGCGGGACTTAGCCAACTTGGAGTGGGTGTAAGAGGCAGGTGTGGGCGGGCCCACGTGTAAGCGGCAGCAAAAGAATTATGTGGCGCATCCGTGATCGGATGCGCCACAGAATTCTTTTGCTGCCGCTTACACGTGGGCCCGCCCATGCCAGGCTCATCCTTCAATATTCTGTGGCGCATGGATAAGTTCAGAATTACTAGATCCTGTGGCGCATGGCTGGAACGGGTGCGCCATATAATGTGGCTGCCTCTTAATACTTCATTTTTTGCCACATATATGCTTCAAAACTTTTAGTACTTTATTTTTTTAGTCATGACATACACATACATATGCTGTCAAGTGATTGTACACATACATACAAATTTGTTGCCATTTATATTATTACCCGAAAAAAGTATATATCATGCAAATTTGTTGCCAAGTTATTGTAGTGTCTCACATCTACACACCAAAATATTTATGTAAATCATGAAAATTTAAATATTCATGATATACGCAAGCATATATATGCTTGCATTGTTTCACACACACACCAAAAAAAGTCTTCTTCGTCCCGGGAGGTTCCGAGAGAGCTAACTTCTCTTCTTTAGCTTCTTTGCGGTTGAATACTTTAGGCCGGGCACCTTTAGATTTCTTTGCGTGAACGGACAACCTTTAGTAGGTACGGAGGTTTTCCTTGGGTTTTTGCAGGTAGTCGGCATGTCGAAGAACATGTCGAAATCCTCCTCGATCTTCGGATCGCCGTCCAAGTCTTCCTCGTTGGCGTCTCCGTCCGTTCCGATGATGCTCCTCTTGCCCCTCCTCACCACAACACGTCTAGGCTTTGACGGTTCGGTAATGAAGAAGCATTGCTCAACTTGGCTAGCGAGTACCCATGACTCGTTTTTTGCGGAGGCTTTCTTCGATTTGGCTCGGGTATTACCATGGTGGTGAAATACTGGCCTTCTGTCACGACGTCCTTGGCCCATCTTACACGGAACATTGGCACCAACTCTCTACAATAGTTGAGCTCCCATATCTCCTCGATCCTTCTGAATAATCTTTCCTTGACAGTAACCTCGTCCTCACCGTAGGATAGCATAGTTACTCCTGAGTTTTGATATTCACTATTCTTGTCCATTTCCTCGGTGTAGAATGTGTAACCGTTGATGTAGTACGCATGATATGTCCTTACGTTCTGTCCGGGGCCCTGTGATAATGAGAATATGAGTTTTTCATCTTCCGTGGATGGTGTTTCGCTCGCTGCTTGAAACAGTTGCCTGTCCTTGAACCAACGTGTGAAGCTAGAGTTGCGCTGTTTGGATACGTCTCCATTCTTCCTCTACCGTCTCAGTTCCATGTAATTTTGCTCGATTAAGCTCTTGTGCTCCTCCACCCAAGGTTCGATCAATTGTAAGTGTTGTAGCGCGAAACGGTGAGCCCCGTCGAGGTTTCGACCATGAACGCCCACAAAGAGTGAGCGGGAGCCCTCGCAGTGACCAACTCCACCTAGCCTGCCGAGGTGCTTCCTGGTGGGCAACATCCTCGTTCTCGGTGCTTAGATAATTCTGGCAGAAAGAGATGCACTCGTAGGTTAGAAAGCCCTTCGCCATGCTTTCGTCCGGACGGGCCCTGTTGCGAACGTATCCTTTCATGACACCGTTCTGCCTTTCGAACGGCATCATGTAGTGCAGGAACGTCGGTACGAGCTGCTTGATGTCCTCAATGACATGGAGAAGGAGATGCACGCAGCTACCAAATAATGAGGGCTGGAAGTAAATCTCGAACTCACATAGTATCAACACGATCTCTTCATGTAGTTTGTCCAGCTGCTTCACGCCGATCGACTCCTATTGATGACATCGAAAAAGTTGCACAGGGCAAGCAGCGTATCTCGGACGTGCTCGTCCATTATCCCTCGGATCACAACGAGAATTATCTGCGTCATCAGCATGTGACAATCGTGATACTTCATACCACTTAACCTCTTCTTCGTTGGGTCTAGATATCTGCTGATCTTCCCCGCGTAACCGCCCAAAAATTTGACTCCTACGAGGCACTTATAGAACTGGCCGAGCTCTTCCGGACTCATAGTGAAGCAGGTAGCGGGAAGCACCATCAATTTCTTCTTTGCCTTGCCCTTTTGCGTCGACCTTGAGTTCCTTCCGTTTGATCATCATCCTTGTCATCGTCATCGTCATCACTATCGGGTGCCTGTAGATCTTTCTTGATGCCAAGCCATTTTAGATCGTATCTTGCTCTTGTGCCATCCTTGGAATTTTCAGGCATGTTGAAAAGAATTCCAAGTAGACTCTCGATGACATTCTTCGTAATGTGCATCATATCTAGGCTATGAGGCGCTTTAAGGACCTTCCAGTACGGCAAGCCGTGAAAAACAGACCCCGCTTTCCATACACCCAGGAGGGGATCAACCCTCGGTCGCTTCTTTCCAGGAGCAGGGCACTCCTCCCAATTTCTCAAAAGCTCGTCGATTTCAGTGCCGGTCCTCTGGCGCGGGGGGCTTTCGAGCTCGTGTTCGCCATTGAAAAGGTCACCGCGTTTCCTCCATGGGTGATCCATGTGAAGCCACCGTCGAGCACCTGGGTACACAGTTTTCGAAGACCCGTCCCTTGGTAGCTAGAGATGCGGGGTCCCATCCATGCACCTGACACATGCGCAGAATCCGTGGCCTACCTGGGCCGATATGTACTAGCAACCATGATAGTCCTGCACCATCGTTAACAAGGCGGCTCTCATGTAGAAATATTCTCTAGTGTAGGCATCCCTTGTATGGGCTGGCGTCTCCCACAACGTGGCTAACTCCTCCTTCAACAACGTGAGATAAAGATGTATGTCGACACCCGGTTGTTTCGGCCCCTGGATGAGAATGCTCATGTGTATGTACCTTTGCTTAGTGCACAACCAAGGGGGGAGGTTGTAAGGCCATACAAACACGGGCCAAGTGTTGTGCGTGCTACTCTAGTTCCCGAACGGATTGAGTCCATCGGTGCTCATACCCAGTCTGACGTTCCTTGCGTCGCCTCCGAAATTTTGAAAGGCGTCCAATGCTTCCCACTAGCTAGCGTCTGAAGGGTGTGAAAGGATTCTTCCCTTCTCTGGATCTTCTTCGGGCTTCTCCCTATCCGCGTGCCAATGCATGAGCTTTGCTTCCTTAGGGTCTACAAAGTACCGCTGCAGACGGGGAGTGATAGGAAAGTACCATACCACTTTTCGAGGAACTTTCTTGTTCGCACCCTTGTACCGTCCTATGTCGCACACCGGACATTTGGTTATGTCCTTGTACTCGCCACGATAAATTACACAATCATTGATGCATGCATGGTATTTAACGTGCGGTAAGTCAAGTGGGCACACGACTTTCTTGGCCTCATCGATCCTTGTTGGCAATTTGTTCCCCTCGGTAAGTCGATCGTGCATGAATTTCAGGTTTCTCGTGAAGCCCACGTCGGTCCATTTGCTTTGCACCTTCATCTCCAGAGCATCAAGCGTTACTTGCAAGCGCGTATCCCGTGTCCGGCACCTAGGATACAACAGAGTCTTCCCGTCGATCTCCATTTGCGCCAGTTTGGCTTTCTCTCTAGCGTTGCTCACTAATGGAGGAGCAGTTCTTGAACATAAGGGTCCCGTAAGGCCGACAATAGGGTGTTCTCCGTGTTCGCGTCTTCTCCACCGCCATCTCCCCCATGGTCATCATGATCATCATATTGTCCACCAACATTTCCTTCGTCATGATCATCTTGTACTTCGCCCACATCTCCTTCGTCATGTCCAGGCGCATTTGCTGCCGGTGTCGATGCCTGGTTAAATCCTAGCATGAAACCGTGCCTCAGCAAGTGATCCTCCAATTGTCCGGAATCAGGGTCGATCCACCTCTCGAGTTTGCATTTCCGACAAGGACATCTTATCTGGCGCTTGTTGCACTTAATCATTTCCGCCTTTGCTTCTTCCTTGTATTTAGTAATTTGACCGGATCTCATCATGACGACCATGATTGCCTACACGGGTTACATTAAACGCACAACCGAGAAACGAGAGTATACGTTATTTACAATCGTAACACACATGCACACATGCATACACACATGCATTTTCGACGATTTTTTTTGGCATGACTTCTCCTAATAGTCGGACGTATGGGTGGTGCACAAATGTGCCGAAATGGAAATGGATCAACATTGCGGCAAACATATGCATGCACACGCCGGCGCAAGAGACAACAAAAACAACAAACATGCATATATATGCATGTGTCCACATACACCGATCGAAGGCCAAAAACCGATGCCATACCACCGCTACACAATCATGCACACCGGCCACAACAAAAAGATGAGAAGGTCGATGTCTCACCTAAGATTGGAGCTCCTCTGAGACGGTGATCATGTGATGTGTGTTTGGAGAGAAATTAGTGGACAAAAAGAGCAGGAGAGTTGATATATGATGCCCCCTACGTACTAAGCAATCTCTATGGAACAACCTTCTAGAAATGGAGGAATCATGGAGAAATAATGAGGGGAATTGGGTGAAAAAGAGGAGAAAAACGAGTTGGTGAGGGAAGAGGAAAGGTTGCTAATGAATCTGAGATTTTTGTGCATTGAATGCTTAAGTGGTACCAGGTTCACATTTTGTGGCGTACCAAGATTTTTTTGTGGCGCACCAGGCCCATGCGCCATGAAACAGGCACATTCTGTGGCGCACCATGACCATGCGCCACAAAATGTTGGGTTTCTGTGTTGCACCCCTCACCATGCGCCACAAAACATCTGCTTTCTGTAGCGCATGAGCGTGGGTGCGCCACAGAATGTGCTTGTTTTTGTGGCGCATGAGCCTGGTGCGCCACAGACGGTGTTCAGAATTTCAAAATTTGAACTGCATGGTGAGGCCCACCCTCTTTCTGTGGCGCATTTCTCACGGTGCGTCACAAAAAACCAACTTTCTGTGTCACATAATTTTTGTGTGCGCCACAGATGTTTGTGGCGCATTGGTTTGATGCGACACTAAATCTTTTCTGTGGGGCATGGGATACTGGTGCGCCACAAAGGGGCATCCCACCTATAAGTCTTTTCTCACTAGTGAGTAGACTTACCGAATGTTTACATAGCTTCACAATCTATATCAATTTATGTAGTATCTATCACCTACTATAAAATCATTTTTATGATGTAATTTCTACTTGACAGCTAGGCGGAGAAGTGACTAAGAGAGGGCTGCACCGCTGCAGTTTTTAGCAGATTTTTTTTAAATAATACTTTTTTTTTAGAAATTCGGGAAATATTGCGCAGTTTCAGCAAATTTCAAAAATAATACGGCCTCGGCCAGGAGCAGGCCGACTGGGGATGGTCGGCCCGGAGGTGGCCGACGGGGGCTCGTCGGCCCAGAGCTGGCCGACCAGGGGGGAGGGGCCGGCCGATTGCCTGATCGGCACCGAGCGGCCAGGCTTCGGCCACGTCACGGCCGAGGAGCCCGTCGGCCACCTCCTGGCCGACCAGGTCCCTTCAAAGCCCCGTGCGGCTTTCTCTTCCTCTCCTCTCTCTCTCCTTCTTCCAATCTAGCCACGAGCAGCCACACCCTTGGTGCGACCTCGACGGGGAGCGGGCTGGTGAGGTCGCGGAGGACGCGGAGGGCGCGGAGGCGGGCGAGCGTGGACGGGAGGGAGCCGTTGAAGGCGGAGGAGGCCGCGCAGGCGGGAGAGCGCGGACGGGAGCGCGCCGGAGAGGTTGAGGCCGGACACGTCGAGCCCCAGGACAGTGCCACAGACGCCGCAGGTGACGGCCGCCCACGCTTCAAGGGTAAGACTTTTTCATGTATTAGGGTTAGGGTTTGTGTTATATGTAAATTAGGATTTAGGGTTAGGGTTAGGGTTTGTGTTATATGTAAATTAGGATTTAGGGTTAGGGTTAGGGTTTGTGTTTATTTCTATAGGGTTAGGATTTAGTTTGCAGGTAGGGTGTAGTTAGTCCGGATGGATTTGTAGTTAGTATGGTAATACTGGTAGTTGATAAATGCAGACTAGTGTGTAGTTACCGTCCGCATAGTTTCATGCATTAGGGTTAGATTTTGTGTATAATCTTGGATTAGTCTTAACGTTCGTGTATACGTAATCTGGTATAATTAATTCCATGTATTATAATTATGTAGTAGTTTCGGTAGAATTTTAGGTACGATGTGATATTAATATTTGATGCATTATAATATTTTATAGGTGAGCAATTATGTCGAATATAGTAAAGTTTGTTTTCTACTACGGTGTCGGTTCAGTAAAGCAAAATGAGTATGGGATGGACCTGAGTGAGTTTGAGCACGTCGAGTTGGATCTGACTGGCCCTGAAAATTGGTCTGTTAGTCAGTTAAAAGATTGGTTGGCACAGTGTTTGGGATTAAATGCAGAAACACACACTGTCGGGGTGCACGCGTTATGGTCAAGGTCCAGTAAAAAAAATTGGTACACTCTGAGGCCGATTGATCGGGATTCTCAGTGGGTGAACTGGTTGCAAGGTTGCGAAAACAGGGGAAGCCACCCAGTTGCCTTGTTGCTTCCTGTCGTTAAGGAGGTAAATGTCAATCCTCCTGAAGGCGAGGGTGGGCACGATCCAGGGCAGAACAGTGCAACAACCATGGAAATTGAACATGATGACAGCCATGTTACGAAGGAGGCAGTGCTTATGAATCAGGGCAGAGTAGTATGGCTGGAGGGCATGATGACGGTGAAAATGTGGAGGCAGATGGGGATGAGGAAGATGGCCGAATGCAGGACGAGATGGAAGATGAAGATATTGAGGGTCATTGCGGTGATGGCAGTGATTCTGATTCATCGAATGACGCAGAGTACGAGCCGGAGGTGCCTTATCCAGCTTCATGGACTCAGGACTTCTCATCTGGCATGACTCTGGACGATGGTCATGATTCTTCCTGGCAATATCACCAGAGCAGCATGGCTGTGGGAGCAATTTACGCTGACAAGCAACATCTGCAGGAAGCAATCATACAGTGGGCAATGTCGACATCAAGGGTTTTCAAGACAACTGTGTCGAGTAAGAAATATCTGACCATGGAATGCTCGAGGATAGATTGTCCGGGTAGGGTGCACGCATATGTCCCCAAGTATGATACAAACTGGGTTGTGAGTGACATGGTAATGCATACATGTCGTATTCCCAACATCCTTCAGGATCACCGTAATCTGTCATCCACGCTTATTGCTCGTTTGTTTTACACGGAGATAGTTGAGAGCAAGGCGATGGAAGTGAAGGCAATAAGGAACAAAGTCTTCACGAGATTCAATTTCAACATTTCTTATGGCAAGGCCTGGAGGGCTAAGCAGAGCGCGCTGGAGGCCAGATTTGGGTCATTCTTTGACTCATATGATTCTGTTGTCCGGTTGCTCCGCACGCTTCAGGCGAGGAATCCTGGCACATATGTTGATCTTCAAGACTTCTACATGCCAGAGTTCCCTACAGTTAGGGTGTTGCACCGTTTGTTCTTCTCTTTTGGCGTATGCATCGAAGCCTTCAGCCACTGCCGACCAGTGTTATGTGTCGATGGCACATTTTTGACCGGCAAGTACAAGGGTCAGATATTGACTGCTATTGGCCAAGACGGCAATAACCAACTGTTGCCCCTTGCTTTCGCTTTTTTGAGAGCGAGAACGCGGAAAGTTGGACGTGGTTCTTTAGGCAGTTGATAAAAGCTGTTGTCAAGGATAAGCTGAATGTTTGCGTTCTACATGACAGACATGCGGGTATACTCAACGCTATAAAGGCATTAACAAACCCTGGACCAGATGAAGAAACACCGTGGGTGGATCTTCAGAGTCGTTGGTGCATGCGCCATCTAGGTGCTAACTTCTTCTCACAGTTCAGAAATAAGAGTCTCATGAATCTGTTCAAAAAACTCTGCAAGCAGAACCAGAAATGGAAGTACAATTTTTTCCGTGGCAAGCTTGATGAGTTCATGAACAAACATGTTCGGGAGAGGAAAGCTGCACGTACTGCGGCAGTGGCGTTTCATGTAGCCCAAGTAGCGGCACAAGCAGCTACAGGGCCTGCACCGCAAGAAGAAGAACCGATCGGTCTGTGTGATCTGCCAGGCTTTGACCTACCGGCACGAGGAGAAAGGGTGGACGGTTGATTAAGAATTTCCAGCAGTGGATTGAGCATGAGCCCGTGGAGAGGTGGTCATTGTTGCACGACTCATACGGAGCCAGATATGGCGTCATGACTACAAACCTTGCCGAAACATACAATTTTGTCCTTCGAGGGAACAGAGCCTTGCCATTAACTGCCCTTGTGGAGGGAATTTTCCAAGGCACAGTTAATTACTTCAGAGTCAAACGCCAGCAAGCCGAAATGCATATACTTCGCACTCCAAACTCACCCTGGTGTGAAAAGATTACGAAGTACATGGATGCTAAGATGGAGAAGGCACGAACTTTCCAAGTGGTTGCCATCGGAAATCAGGAAAGGAGGTTCGAGGTCCGCTTACCTACCGACAAGTTCGGTTGTGGCAATGTGTTGAGAACGCATGAGGTGAAGATTGGAAATGAAGCATGGCCAACCTGTGAATGCACATGCAACAAACCGAAATTGTTTCACCTTCCATGCTCGCATGTACTTGCTGCTTGTGGGCAGCTTGGTTTGGAAGCAATCTCGTTTGTGTCACCGTACTTCAGTCGTGAAGCTGTCTTGAACACATGGACAGGTGAGATGCAAGGATTCCGAGCCATTGGTAATTTCAACACCGTTGAGCCAGGTGAGAGGAGATACATTCCTGACCCAAGGTTACTTCGTCCGGGTAGAGGTAGACGCCAGTGTAGACGCATACGTAATGATATGGATGAATCGGAAGCTGGAGGACCTACCAGGCAATGTTTTCTATGCAACCAATTTGGCCATAGGGATACGAACTGTCCGGAATTTGGACCTGGTGATGCTACGGTACGTGGAAGAGGCAATCGAGGCCGGAGAGGAAGAGGAAGAAACTAGAGTACCTTTATATTTGTAATAAATGCAGACTACGTATCTGCCTCTATGTACTACTCTATAATCGTGGAACCATTATGTTTGTATTTGTACTCTGTAATCGTCAAAATTGTAATTTGTTTGGATTTGTAGTCATTTAAATTTTGTTATTTGGTCATTCTATTATCATTTTAATCTGTCCTTACAGAGATGGCGGGGATGGCGTTGCTTAACCCGGTGGTGGACAACAAGCATCGTGCTAAGCTAATGCAGGATAATGTTCTCCAACCTCTGATCACTCGTGGTCAGAAGGATAACTGGCAGATACACCCAGCTTGGATCGATCGGTAAGTTTTATTTCTATTTTGCTCATAACATGTACTGGTCAAATAGTTAACAATTTTATGATACATGCAGTTTGACGTGGGCTGGGCTCCTACCCTTTGCTCGCCTTGTTGAGGCGTCAGATGTGACTGGTCGGCTTGCGATGGACCACTGTTTGCTCACCTGCTTGGTGGACCGATGGAGACCGGAGACGCACACGTTTCACTTTCGCTGGGGCGAGATGGCTCCTACTCTACAGGATGTGTCCTACCTACTGGGCCTTCCTCTAGCTGGTGAGCCCATAGGTCCGTTGCAGGCCCCTGATATGTGGTCTGAGGATATGGCAGACCGATTCCAACATATAAATCCCAACGCAACTGTGTTTCTGCATGAGGATCACGGACCCAAGCTTGATTGGTTGCTTAAGTTCCAGGTTAGTACTACGTCATTGTCTTGTTTCATCCATCACTTCAGCTAACCTTTACCTAACTTGTACAATTATTGTTTTCGGTGCAGATACAGAATTTTGGCACGATCCAGATGTCCGAGGCCCAGATTACTAGGAGCCTCGAGGCGTACCTTATGTGGCTGCTAGGAAAAGTGATGTTCACGGAGAACCATGTCACCACTATCAGTGCGCGATACATCCCCATCGCATTGGAGATTGCAAGTGCGACACAGCCGTACCACATCACTGTTCGTAGCTGGGGTTCTGCAGTCTTAGCGGCCACGTACCGAGGTATGTGCAACGCGTGATTTCTTACGGCGACAAAGTCAGCAATTCTTGGATGCCCTATGCTGTTGCAGCTGTGGTCGTGGGAGAGGTTCCCCATTGGACGACCCGATATTTCGGCTGCCGACCCGTGGCCGCTCAACCATTATTTCGACCCGGAGCACATAGACGACCCTACTTTTGGCACACTTTGGACACATCGCAAGGTATGTTCAATAATAGTTTACTAATTATGCTTGTCAATGAGTATCTTCCTGTTTACTTATACAATTTACGTCTTTGTTTTGCAGAGACGATTCGCTCGAGATCAGGTTCGAAACTGCTACCCGGCATTCAACGAGCAGTTCGACGTTCTCTCCGGGGCTTCAGTTATTTGGGAGCCATACTCGCCTGGCGCGATCGCGTAGAAATTCCCTGGAGGAATTTCTATCATGTGCACGCGAGATGAAGCGTACTGGATGACGAAGTCGAAGATTATCTTCGACGTCAGCGTTGAGGAGATGGCCCAGCAGCGTGTTATGAGGCAGTTCGGTCTGCGCCAGATCTCGGTCCCCCCGCCTATTGATGCGCCTCTACCAGACATCGTCCACCGGTACCTCCATTTCTTAACCACACATTTTTGTTTTAACACTTGTCATCCACAATTATGTTAATGTTTCTTGTCTTGCAGATGGAGCAGGAAGGGAACTAACAGGACTACGACACAATGGTTGCAAAGAGTGCAACCTTACGTGGCCGAGTGGGCTGATGCGCTGACTCGTCTCTGGGTCGAGGCGCAACCATTCGATCCGGCGGAGTACGACGAGTACCTACAGTGGTACGTCAGTTCCACAAGGGTTTATCTCGTTCATCACGCCCAACCGGATGTGATGCCGGCCCCTGCTACGTGGGATATGTACCCCAGCCAGTCTATGTCCGGATCACGGCAACACGCGGTACAAATAATTAACTTATCTACAATCATTTACCCTTATCTATATTATCCTTCATTTCCTAACTGTCTGTACCACTTTCAGGCTGAGTTGACGTGGGATCTTGGGAATGATATAGACCAGTTAAACCGTTCACTTTCGATCGGGCCTTTGCTTACACGCGAAGAGCATCGGTCTTGGTTGCAGTCCGCTGCTCAGAGAGTGCGACAGATCTACGAGGCTATCACGTGTGTCCGCTCGTCTGACGTTCTCCCACATGCTGCACGACGGCCACCGCATCCGTCCATGCAGCTGCCTCAACGGCGGGCACAGCGTAACGTGCCGCCACCTCCGGAGGCACACCGACAGCACCCGCGTCCACGTGTCGCACCACCTCCACCTGACCAGCCAGGAGGTTCGGACTGGCAGCAGCAGAGTTACCACCAGGGGGGCTATCAGCAGAGCCCCGCTGGGGGCTACCAGCAGGGGGCCTACCAGCAGAGCCCCACTGGGGGCTACCAGCAGCGACCCTCTTCGGAGTACCAGCAGAGCCCCTGGACCGGCTTCCAGCCTCGTGGACCACACGGTATGTCTATTCGTACTACTACATTATCATGTACTCAAACTATTTACAAAATAACATGTTACATAAAATTTCTCGATTCTAGCACAATTCGACTTCGACTTGGGGCCTATTATCTCCGACCATTACTCGGGTGCTTCTGGTTGGGAGAGTCAGCCGGACGTGTTTCCCGGTGCGGATGCGGACACCCAGTGGCTCAACATGTACAACACTCCTCCTCCACAACCCACACAGGATACACAGCAGGCAGATGACGGGTCCTTGGTTCCTCCACGAGTCACCCGCCCACCCCATCGGTTTGGATGGAGCACTCCTCAGCCACATCCGCCACGTCGTGGCAGAGGCGATGACTGAGACTCTACTTATGTATCAGAGACATATGTTCGCTATTTTCCATGTACCGTCAGACCTATGTATGAGACATATGTATGCTACTCCTTTCCTTCGAGGCGCACAACGGTGGCCAGAGAAGACATTATGTATCGTTATGTACTAGACTTATTAGTACGATCTATGTGGCAATATTTGATATGTCCGTAACCGGTAGACATTGGTACGTAAGATAAGATACAACAAACCTCGATTACATACCGATCACACCACACAACAATAGGAAATGCAGGTACAACTACTAATTAATCGATACTCAAAGAAAGATACAACATAACTCAAATTAAGATTCTACCTATCTCCCATCAATGCAGCCTGCACCATCCGCAGATTTAGCACCCTTTCCCTTTGACGATGATTCAACCTTCTTACCCGCACCCTTCCTCAATGTTTCTGCCTTCTTCTCCTTGCCCTTACGCACTGCTTCAGCCCCCTTTTCCTTTGACGACGGCATGAAATCGTCGTCATCATCGCTGGAGTATACCTAGAGAAATGAACGACCGTACCTCTCACGTATGTCTTGAGTTCGATGAATCGGCTCATTAGTAACATGCCTATCGAACTTATCCGCAAGCCTCAAGACTTCAGCACGGATTTGTTCTGTGGTCCTATACGAAAACCCATCTCGGCATAGCCTCGCCCCTAGCAAAGCGAGATGTCTCTCACTACCAACAATTTCTTCAAGTGGAATTTCCCTACCATCTACCTTCAAATAGGTGATAATCTTAGCTAGCTGCTCGGATGCGGCAATATGAAAGCCGGACACACACTTCTCACAAGGTACAATACACACCATGCTGGCGCTCTGTGAGAGTACCCCGCTTAGCCTAGAGTGGTTCTAATAGGACAATGGTGGCGGGAGGAACAGGCGGGAAACGGTGGCGGGAGAAACGGGCGGGAAACGGTGGCGGGAGGAATAGGCGGGAACGGTTGGCGGGAGAAACGAGCGAGAAACGGTGGCGGGAGAAAAAGGCGGGAACGTCTGGCGGGAGAAACGCGCGCTAATCATGCGCTAAGGAGAAATAGGCGGAGGAGAAGTTGCTGCATGCAACGATCGGCTTACCCTGTGCCGACAGGGCTGGTCGGCCACCTCCCAGCCGACCAGGTCTATGCCAGGTCCTGCAGGCGCGCAGATGCGGCCGAGAGACCTGATCGGCCAGCTCTGGGCCGACGAGACCCAGTCGGCCTGCTCCGGGCCGACGAGATCCAGTCGGCCTCCTCCGGGCCGAGGCCGTAATATTTTTGAAATTTGCTGAAAATGCGCAATATTTCCCGAATTTCTAAAAAAATGTATTATTTAAAAAAAATAGCCAGTTTTTAAGCTTTTTTAGTGAACAACCATACTCCTATATATACACTGATAATAATTCTTATTTTCGTGCAAAATTATAAATTAGATTATATATTTTTTTATTGTACATATATAAACATATCCCCATATCCATATTTTTAAAAAATCACCGTATCACGGTATCCGTATCCGTATCGCCATCCGGGCATCCTAGCAACTCCTGGAGTAGTTCGGCAACATCTTTAGAACCCACGGGGCTACTGCCTCGACGTGTGTGGTCATAGCATTCCTCTCATTCCAGGATCTTAAGGGTAGTTGTACAATCAACAGATAATTGTCGTCAGCTAATAAGACAGATTATTGAATCTCATGTATCCACAAAAGCACAAGTCAATTCACGGACATGATGTGCTTGTTTCCGTAATGATTTGTTGGCAACTTCACATTGGATTCCGGGTAATCGGACCAGAAACGGCCGGGAAAATCTACGGAGGTTGTCACGTCCCTAAATTTAGGAAGGAAACTGTCGTTTATTACTGAACGTAAATCTAAACTGCAAACCATTCAGGGCCTAAGTTAAATTTTGTCCCCGCAAAAAAAGAGAGGTTGAAACCATTTGATTCATTCTCTTTTTGTAAGGGTAATTTGATTCATTCTCTATTCACTCAAGTTTCATCTTCACTCCAGCTTATCATGATCGGCTTCAGCAATCTTTGGTGGCTCCGCGGGTAAGTATTTTATACCCACAAGATCACCAACTCTGCTGATAACCTGAAAGTATATTTCAAAACGACGACAATGAGAAATGAACTCTATTTATGTCTATGTGTACTACGGCAAGTTCTAATGCACGTGAACAAATAACTCACGTCAAGAGCTTTTATCAAGTCTTCCCTAGTGTGTGAAGCAGAAATGCAGATACGAGCCCTTGGAAGGAGGAGAGGTGTGATAGGGAATCCCGCCGTGACAACAGCGACCTGAAATATCAGTGTTATATCAGTTGATGGCTATAGGGGGGAGTTTTTTTTTTGCGAAAAAACTTCCAATCTATTCATCAACTGTCAAGGCGGTACAAAGAACACCAGAAGCAATAATAACTACATCAAGCAATAAAAGCCGTGTGCATCAATCGATGCAGAGGCTGTGGTTTCCCCTTTTCTAAAAAAATATCAGTTGATGGCTATAGCGGGGAGTTTCAACTGTGAAACAAACTGATGTGACAAGAGTGGAGATCGCTATTTATTTACTAAAACAGCATTCCTGAACAGAAATATCACATCACGAGAACTCCATCACTAACCTTCTGTTTAAGGCACTCCCTAGAAAATGCAGGAATCTTTGCCGGATTGTAGAGCATTATGGGCATAACCGGAGAGTCATTGTCACCAAGAACCTCAAAACCCATCTTCTTGAGCTCTGACCTGAAGAAATTACTGTTCTCACAGATACGTGCAAGTTTCTGGGCACCTGTAGGATGTCACAATTTTTATTTATAAAAAGTATCAGTCTACATGAAAACATTTTTCAGCTAGTGCATCGAGATCCACCACGCCGTGAGCGCGATCACCGACGAAGTGCCCATGCACAGTGCAAGTGGGGTGGATAAAACTAAAAGCATCAGCGATTCAACGACCACCAGTCTTCGAGATCATCTTCGGTGGTAGAGGGCACAAAGGGTAGTGTGCGCGATGCGGTTGTACACATCGCACGGAAACGGCGCTCACACATATGTGGCCACCCTGTTTGGTACAATAGGGGTCGAGGCTGCTCCCCTAGTTTCTTTCCGGGTTGAGTAGTATGGTGTGGTGTTGGTCGTCTTTTGGACTTGTACATAAACTCTCTTATCAATCAATGCATCGAAAAGCAATGCTTTTTTGCGTTTTCACGAAAAAAAAAACATTGCAGCTGGTTGAAAAAGGTAGAGACAAAATAAGTCATTTAGTACCTCTGTTCGAGCCATCTTCTCCAAGTATAACTCTAATTGAAGAAATAACTTGTTGCGCTGCTGGTGGTGACATGGAAGTTGCATAAAGATGGGCTGGGCAACTATGCTTTAGGTGCTGAATTAACTCCTGAAATTTCAAGCAAGAAGAATCAGCGAAACATCAAGGCAGTCCTAGGTACAAGTAATATTTTGCTTTCAAGAAGGAAGACCTTCGATGCAGCAATATATCCACCACATGACCCAAATGATTTTGTAAAAGTACCCATCATTATATCGACATCAGCTGGGTCCACCCCTAGGAGTTCACAAACGCCTCGACCAGACTGCCCAACAGCACCAATACTATGGGCCTCATCTAGATATGTGTAAGCCTGATTGAGATAACAAAGATTAATGCTATGTTAGTTCTCATTGTTCCACTTGATGTAGAAACTTAGTCTTGAGACAACAGGAAATATACTACAAAAGGAGATTATAAATGTTGTGTGATTTGAACTTAGAATGGAAACTGGCAGGAAGTTCCTTGAACCTTATATTTCTTGCAGACAGATATGATCTCAGGAAGTTTGCACAGCTCCCCTTCCATGCTATAGATACCCTCAACGATGACAATAATCTTCTTCCATGGTTTTTGTGTCCTCGGCTGACCATCAGTTATCTGTTTTCTCAGGACATCTTCCAGATGAGCAGGGGCTGCATGTAGAAGAGTCCCCATGAACCAAAAACATCAAATATTGGTTTGCGGTGTTCAAAGGCTTGGCATCTCACAGTTATGCTGGAAAACCCGGACAGTGGCACCGGATCCTTTTGCCCCATTGACAATTGAGTTATGGTTCAGCGAGTCGCTTATTATAAGCCCACCCTGACAACGTGAAGAGATAGACTTATATTGTCACTTTGGTTTATTGTTTTTAATTAAGATATGAGAAATTCAACAGACCTTTCCTATTAGGCAAGGAATGATGGCTGAGTTCGTCGCGTAACCCATGCCAAACAGGAGAGCAGCAGGCTTTCCAACAAAGCCTGCAGCTAACTCCTCGAGCTCAGTATGGAGTTTGGTTGTACCTGTTTTCAGCATAAAAGGGACAACTTGGTACTTCCAGCTCTTAAATATTTGTTTTGAACATCATTGTCATCTAGACATACCGCCATCGCAGCGAACACTGCAGGTGCTCGGTGAGTATTTCTTGAGAGACTCAATGACACGGGGAGTGCAGTACTCATCTGCTGCTGCAAAGCCAAGGTAGTTGTAGGATCCTAAGTTGAGGCATCTAGTGGTATTCGAGGTACGTCTGCAACAATAGTGAGAAAATAAAGACATGGTAGAAAATCCTCTTCTACTCTTACATTTATTTTGAAACATATCTTACGTAAATAGATCTGAAAGGATCATTGACGTCAAATTGGTAAATTTCGAAAAGAAAAAAAATACATGAAGGTTACAACTTGATTAGAATGAAAATCCATCACTGAGTCAATCCCACACGTCGACCATCCCGTGAAAAAATCTCCAATTGTATATGTTAATTACTGTAGTATATTGACAAAGCTAAAGTATTTTCCTATAATGGAAAACTAAAAAATCAGTACAACATAACAGAAACTCTTACTGTAGTGTCTTGTTATTGTCACTAGAGTAGCGCTCAACAACATCAAACCAAGAATCTGGTGCACTTGCTATTGGCCTAGAAAAGCAATCCTGCAAAACCAAATATATGTCAGTGCAACCAATAATGAACAAGAAACACATATGCTATCTGAAGTGCAGAAACATTCAAGCAACACATTATTTCAGGAAAAACATAAACACTCTATGATCTGAAATAATCAGTAACAATCTACACTCTACATATTTGACTGTTCGTTAGCAACATTTAACAATCAACACCTAACATTAAAAGCAGTAAGAGTTCAACAAAATGGCTTGAGGAATCAGCCCTGCCAATTATACCAAAATCTACCGAAATAGGAGTTTAAAAAAATCTACCGAAATAGGAGGAGTGCTGAACCAAAAGTTTTTATCTGATTATGACACCGAATTAATTAAACGCGCAATGACAGGCATAACGCGCACAATTGTTTTCAGTCCGAGCGCACCAAAAAAATCTGATATCCGCACCTGAATCCGCAGGTAAAGGCGACGTACGTAGAAATCCTCGAGGCCCGGAGAGATCGGCGCGTAGCCCTGCATTCAACCCCGAAATAAATCGTTAAGAAACCAACCAAAGATGCAAGATCCGACCGGAAAGAGAGGCAAGCAATTCGCTGGCGCACCTTAACGCTCGTGGCACTGGCATTGAACCAATCTATGAGCTTCCGGAAGAAATCCCTGAGCTGTCCGAATGCGAAGAGCAGCCCATAGCTAAGAAGCGTCGTCAGTGCCGTCGTGTATGGCAGCCTCGCCATCTTGGTTGCTTTGCTTCTTCCCCGCGAATTCTTGCCCGCTTCGCTTCGTTAAAACTTGGGCAGATCTGAGTACAGGAGAATAGGCCGGTAGGGTTTAACACTGCACAGAAATCTCGATGCCTCCGGAAGAGAGGGAGCAGGTGGCTGAATTATTCAGGTGAAGCAGAAGTAAACTAAACAATGAAGCACTGAAGCGACAAAGGCTGCCGCCAAAGTACTCCACTCAGGGTAAAATGAATAGTAGCCGTCCTATCAACAACAAGCGTCACGGATGGTAAGAGCATCCCAATAAATTGGGTGTTGCCCGAAAACTGTTTTGAGGGCACAAAAAACATTCCTCTCACAGCTGGCAAATCTCTATCCTGTGACCAATTTTTTTTTGTGTTCTCCAAAAATTTCGCCCGTTGGTGATGTATATTTGGGACACGCCAAAAAACCGTTTTAGCGCATGGGGGTAAAGGCGTTGCTCCAATAGCTGCCCAATCCCTATCCCGTGAGTTCTCGAAAAAGGTAGCCCCGTGATGTATAATTGAAGCACTACCAGTTCCAGCCGTGCCAAAAAACTCCACGTTCAACCGTCTTTTGAAACTTCCCCCGCTTGCTCCCGTCCTGACGACTCCCCTCCCCAATCCACTGTCGGCGGCCTCTGTTCCATCATGGATAGCCCCTTTGAGAACATTCTTGTTGTGACTGACCCCACCCGTCCTCCGATGCTCCCTCCGCGGCCGCCGCCATGCCCCCACCTAGGGTTTCGATCGTCCGCCCGCAAGTCTTCGCCCGCCATGACCCGCGGAAGGAGCAGAAGCGCCACCGGTTAAACCTGTCGCTCCGAGCCGCAGTCACGCCCAAGCGACGAGGCCGGAGCCAAGCGGCTGCATGCTCCGATTACCAACCTCTGGGAGCCTAGGAAGAAGAAGCATGACCTTGGGGCGGTCACTATGACTGCATGTCACCCCTCCTTTCCATCCTGCAACCACCGTTGTTCGAGGAAGAGCAACAATCGTCGATTGCCACGGCCATCGACGTGCCTAACCTGTTCAACAAAATGACGCAAAGGTAATCTTTTGTTTTTTGTTTTCAGTTGGGATGAATTGGCTCCAAATGCATATGATCACAATAGTGCATGTTTTTATTAATGTAGTGTCGAGGTGGCGGAGGAATGGAAGAAGATGTTAGTGATGCCTATGTTTACAACGCGACAACCAATGTCATTGTCGAAGAAGAAGAAGGAAAGGATGAAGATGCAAGTGAAGAAACCGACGATACTCAAGTTTGAGCAATATGCATTTCAATATGGTTGCATGAACTATACTTTTGTTTGTGTTGGACTTGAACTATGGCATTGTTTTAATTAGAGCTATGGAGTTAATATATATGAAGGAGATATGCCATAGAGGCAATTAATAAAGTATATTTCTTTATCATCTCATTTGTTTATAATATGTTTTTGTGTCATGCTATAACCATATTAAGCGGAAACATTAATACGGGTGTGATGCGTAAACAACCAGGTCCCTAGTAGCCTCTACTAAGACTAGCTTCGTTGTGCGATCGATGATCGAGGTTTCCCGATCATAGGGCATGGCGTCGGTCGGCAATGGAAGTCATATCGTGATAGAACGATGTGATGGACATACCCATATGTGTAGGACGTAGATATTACGCCTTCGACCGTGAGATCAACTCTTATTGTTATTTCTGGAAGATACTTTGACCGCACCAAACGTCGTATCTTATATAGTATGACAATAACGGTGATACTTTTGGATATCGGAATGGAGTAGTTGAGACGAGGGGTCAAGAGCGGGATTTGCCAATCCGCATAGCAGATAGATACTCTAGTGCCCACTCAGTGAGATTATGTCTAATGAGCTTGCAAGCATGTGACTAGGTCACAGAGACATGAAATCATAGACGAGTAGAAGATAGCGTTGTCAGTAACAAGGTCAGCTAGGTATGGAGATATCTATGAACGATACTCGCACACGCTAAGTATCTCTATGGCAAAAGGTTTAAGACTTTACGCTCAGTTTTGATAGATAAAAGTCATTCGTTATATCACAGGGATTAATTCATGTGGTCCAGGTCTACGAGTTAGTCGTTGATCAGAGAGGAGTCTCGATCATACCTGTTATTATATCGAACTGATAGGGTAACACACTTAAGGGGTTTCGACAAGACAACCGGAAAGGAAATAGATCACCGGGAACGTCCCGGGAGAGGTCCGATGGAGATCGGGCAGCGACGAAATAGTTTTCGGAGCTAGAATAAATTATATATAAGATGTTTGATATTAATTAGTGTAAATAATGTCTAAATATGATTTTATATATTTATTTTCGAATTTATTTAGGCTGATTTTCCTAAATGGGTCTTCTGGTCGAAAGAAGGTCCAAGAGAGGAAAAATTCCCTAGGGAATTCGGTGGGGGCCAAGGTGGCCGGCCTAGGTGGGCCAAATGGGGCCACCAGGTGGCCGGCGCACCAAGGGCCTCCGCACCAGGCATGTGGGATTAGTCCCACATTGCCTGGTTGGCAGGTTGGCTCCCTCCTGGGAGCCTATATATAGAGGGGCACCCCTGGGCTTTTAATTCACCAATTAATTCCCAATTCTCTCTCGATTTCATGATTCCCTTTGTCGGAGTTGCGCCGAGTTGAGAGGGGGATCTCTCCACTATAAGCCCGCTGCCGCGCTGCTGGTGTTCCGGTCCAAGTCTTCTGCTGCTTGTCCTGGACTGGAGCTTCGGAGGCCGTCGTCTCCACCGTACGTGTGTAACGCCCTGCGAGGTGTTGCGCTAACGGTGTTGGGAAGTCTGCTTCCTCTACATGACCTTGAAGTCGGCTTCGTCGGTCTTCATCGTCAACGTTCGTGCGGGAATGTAATCCCCGCTTTCGGTCTACAAGGGTATGTATTCCGATCTCCGTTCGTACTACTATATATGCATAGAATAGATCTTGGCATGTTTTAAGGATATCGTTGATAGGAAATTTTTTGTTTTCTGCCTACGATCCCCTTCAGTGGTATCAGAGCCGATCTATCGTAGATATAGATGTACGCTGTTAGAACACTGTTCTGCATGGGGGCATCGTTCCTGTTATTTGCTACCCTCTAGCGTGCACTTGTGATTCCAGCGGCATCGAGTTGATGACGCGGCCCGGACCGACTTTACGAATACGCTTACGCGAGACTGGTTCCACTACTGACATAAGGCTTGTACCGTATCTGTGGCTGGCGGGTGCATGTTTCTCTCTCTTTAGTTGGTCTTGCATTTTCAATGGAGGGCCCGAAAGGGATGCTTAAATATGCAATTATTGGATCGTTGGTGTGGTCATAAGTTCGTAGGTAAGAAGCGGTTCTTTTTACGAAAGCCCCAACCACGTAAAATATGCAAAAGATAAAATAGAAGTGTCTAACTTTATTTTGTAGGGGCAATGTGATATGGTCAAGATAGGTTTATTAAATTGTTTATGAACTGCGGGCGCCAAGAAGACCATGGCGCAATGAACTATATCACATCGCATTACATTTGATGTTATTGTGTGCATCTTATATTGTGTGATTATATATATATATTAGTATATATTTGTTACGCGGCGGTAGTTATATATAAGATGATCCCTTCAAAATACCACTAGTGTTCTTCCTCCAACGAGCACCACCAAGAAAGTTCTATGTTATGAGGCAGGCCGTGACGATCGGGTGTCAGACTTATCGTCATTCGCATACAGCGGGTGTAAGCCATGTTGCACAAGCGTTACGTGGAGGTTATTGTGGCGAACCTAGCATATGCAGATATGGCCTCGGAACACGGAGGCTGAAAGACCGAGCATGAGTCACAGAATCGTTGTGATTGACAATTGTCTACCCTTGAAGTTGTGCTGCCGGCTCTCATGATGAGGGGTTGTGCAATGGATGGGGGTCGTGTAATCGCTTAAACGACCAGGAGGGATGTTCGCTTGAGTGAGAGTTATGTTAGTTATTTTAGAAAAATACTATAACTCAAAATTATTATGAACAAAGTCTTATGTTGTTGCAAATTCCATTGTAGATGTCTCGCACCTCGTTTAACCTAGGTCTGTTCCTTAAGAAAGAAAAATTTAAGACCAATGGGTCAAACTTCATGGCTGGTTCCGCAACCTGAGGATCCTCCTCACTCCCCATAGGGTGGCTTACGTCATTGAAGCCGCCATAGGAGACCCTCTCGCAGATGAAGCTTCTGATGATGAGAATAAGGTCTTCCAGACCAAATCGGTGGATTCCGCCTTTGTCCAGAGTGGCGTGCTCTACCTGCAGAAGCGCTTTGAGAAGATGAGCGCCTTTGAGATAATTTATGATCTCAAGGCTGTCTTTGCGCCTCAGGCTAAGGCTGAGAGATACGAATCTTCTGAGATTTTCTTCTCGGCCAAGATGGAGGAGCATAGCAGTGTGAGCGAGCACGTGGTCAAGATGTCTGGCTAAGTTTAGCGCCTGAACGCTCTGGAATGCAAGATTCCCGATGAGCTGGCGATTGATAGGGTGCTGCAATCGTTGCCCCATAGCTATAAAGGCTTCGTCATGAACTACAACATGCAGGGCATGGCTAAGTCCCTGTGTGAAGTGTTCGTGATGCTCAAGACTGCTGAGGTGGAAATCAAGAAGGAGCACACGCTGTTGATGGTCAACAAGACCGTCGATTTCAAGAAATCCGGTGGCAAGGGAAAGAAGAGCTGGAAGTCTAGGAGGGAGGGCATATTGGTTGCCAAGACCAAGACTCCCAAATCTGGTCCCAAAGCTGGCGTGGAGTGCTTCTACTGCAAGGGAAAAGGTAACTGGAAGCGCAACTGCCCCAAGTACCTGGAGGACAGGAAAACTGGCAAGATAGTTGATAAAGAGCAAGGTATATTTGATATACATGTTATAGATGTGTACCTTACATCCGCCCATAGCAACACTTGGGTATTTGATACTGGTTTTGTTGCTAATATTTGTGAAGGGAATATGCCCTAGAGGCACTTAATAAACATAGTTTATTGGCAATATCCCAATTGTTCATTATATGTTTTATACCATGCTATAACTGTATTAAGCGAAAACATTAATACAGGTGTGGTAGATAAACAACCAGGTCCCTAGTAGCCTAAGACTAGTTTCGTTGCGCGATTGATGATCGAGGTTTTCCGATCATAGGGCATGGCGCCGGTCGGCAATGGAAGTCATATCGTTAGGTGTAACGATGTGATGGACATACCCAGTATTTATAGGACATAGTCATTACGCCTTAAGACCGTGAGATCAACTCTTATTGTTATCCCTGGAAGATACTTTGATCGCACCAAACGTCATATCTTATATAGTGTGACAATGATAGGTGATACTTTTGGGTATCGGAAGGGGGTAGTTGAGACGAGGGGTCAACAACGGGATTTGTCAGACCGCATAGCCGGATAGATACTCTAGGGCCCACTCGGTGAGATTATGTCAAATGAGTTTGCAAACATGTGACTAGGTCACCAGCTGACATAATATCATAGACGAGTAGAAGATAGCGATGTCGGTAACGAGATCATGCTAGGTATGGAGATATCTGAGAATGATGCTCGGACACGCTAAGTATCGCCATGACAAAGGGTTTAAGACTAGACGTCCAGGTTTGATAGATGAAAGTCATTCGTTATATCACAGGGATTAATTCATGGGGTCTAGGCCTACGAGTTAGTCGATGATCATACAGGAGTCTTGATCGTACCTGTTATTATATCGAACCGCTAGGGTAACACACTTAAGGGGTTTCAACAAGACAACCGGAAAGGAAAGAGATCACCGGGAACGTCCCGGGAATGGTCTCATGGAGATCGGGCAGCGACGAAAGAGTTTTTGGAGCTAGAATAAATTATATAAAATATGTTTGATATTAATTATTGTAATTAATGTTTAAATATGATTTTATATATTTATTTTCGAATTTTTAAAGGCATATTTCCCTAAATGGGCCTTCTAGTGGAAAGAAGGCCCATGAGGGGGGAAGCTTCCCCCCAAGGGAGAAGGGCTGGTTCGGCCCACTAGGGCCGGCGCACCCTCTTGAGCCGCACCAGGCATGTGGGGATAGTCCCACATTGCCTGGCTGGCAAGGTTGGCTCCCACTGGGAGCCTATATAAGAAGGGGCACCCCTGGCCTTTTAATTCACCAATTAATTCCCAATTTCTCTCTCGATCTCGTGGTTCCCTTGTCGGAGCCGCGCCGAGTAGAGGAGGGGGATCTCTTCCACCATAGCCCGCTGCCGCGCTGCTGGTGTTCCGGTCCAAGTCTTCCGCTGCTCGTCCTTGACTGGAGCTTCGGAGGCCGTCGTCTCCACCGTATGTGTGTGACGCCCTGCGAGGTGCTGCGCTAGCGGTACTCGGAGGCCTACTTCCTCCACCCGACCTTAGGGTCATCTTCGTCGTCTTCGTCGCGCCGAGTTCTTCGCGGCCTAGAGGTCGGCTACGTCGTCTTCGTCGTCAACGCTTTTGCGGGAGCGTAATCCCCGCTATTCGGTCTACGAGGGTATGTATTCCGATCTCCACAGTATATCTATATCTGCATAGTGTAGATCTTGGCTAGTATATGGATATCGTTGCTAGGAAATTTTTTGTTTTCTGCACACGATCCCCTTCAATGGTATCAGAGCCGATCTATCGTAGATATAGATGTACGCTGTTAGAACCCGTGTTCTACACGGGGGCACCGTTCCTGTTATTTGCTACCCTCTAGCGTGCACTTGTGATTCCAGCGGCATCGAGTTGATGAAGCGGCCGGGACCGACTTTACGCGTACGCTTACGCGAGACTGGTTCCACTACTGACATACGGCTTGTACCGTATCTGTGGCTGGCGGGTGCCTGTTTCTCTCTCTTTAGTTGGCTTTGCATATTCAATGGAGGGCCCGAAAGGGATGTTTAAACATGCAATTATTGGATCGTTGTTGTGGTCATAAGGTTCGTAGGTATGAAGCGGTTCTATTTACGAAAGCCCCAAGTCACGTAAAATATGCAAAAGATAAAGTAGAAGCGTCTAACTTTATTTTGCAGGGGCTATGTGATATGGTCAAGGTAGGTTTATTAAATTGTTTATAAACTGCGGGCACTAAGAAGACCATGGCGCAATGGACTATATCACATTGCATTACATTTGATGTTTTGTGTGCATCTTATATTGTGTGATTGTATATATAGTATATATTAGTTACACGGCGGTAGCTATATAAGATGATCCCTTCAAAATACCACTAGTGTTCTCCCTCCAACGCGCACCACCAAGAAAGTTCTACGTTATGAGGCAGGCCGTGATGATCGGGTGTCAGACATATCTTCGTTCGCATACGGTGGGTGTAAGCCATGTTGCGCAAGCGTCAGCGTGGAGGTTTTAGGTGGCGAGCCTAGCATATTCAGAAATATGGCCTCGGAACAAGGAGACCGAAAGGTCGAGCACGAGTCACAAAATTGGTGTGGCGGACAATTATCTACTCTTGAAGTTGTGCCGCCGGCTCTGATGATGAGCGGTGGTGCAATGGATGGGGGTCGTGTAATCGCTTAAACGATCAGGAGGGATGTTCGTTTGAGTGGGAGTTCGGATAGTTATTTTCTAAAATATTAGAACTCAGAATATAATGAACAGAGTCTGTTCTGCAAACCTTTGTAGATATTAACCATTGTGATAGCATCTTTTCAAATTAGGCGCATTCCTGCGATTGAGAAACTTAAAAGGTTGGGTCTAAACTTCATAGTTTTATGCTTTAGCTTGAGGATACTCCTTGTTTAAACCGTTAGCTCTTTGTGTTACAATACCCACTAGGAGATAAACCCGGAGATTCCGCTAACAAAAGATAATTTTGATTATCGGATTTTGTGCGGATGATATCATCATAGTCCAGTGTATGCTATGATCTCTGCCATAGAGAACCAACGGTGGGTACGAGTTTTTGGATCGCGAACATATGATATGGTCGCTAAACTCGGGGTACCCCAAACGTTGGGTTGATGAAGTTTATCAGTATGTTGACTGATTGTCTTCTCAACCAAGATGGAAGAGAATACACACATTGAGGGAGCACGTGGCGGTCATGACATATGTTCATACTTAATGAACACTGAGACGCCTCGCTCAGCTCAATCACTGGATGACAGACATCGTTGCCAAGTGCAAATCCTCTGTCATAGACTATGTCATGCAAGGGGAATCGTTCACCTTCATGGTTCTTGATTACGGTGGAAGTATCAAGAAAATGAAACAGATCGCCGGAAGTCATCAATGATGATGGTGTATATATGATATACATGTTATGAATGTTTTAGCTAAGCAAGTACTCGCAGTAGTGACTAAGTTTTGAACTAGTCATGTTTTGTGAAAAAAAACAGGTTTACTGCTTGAGTAGCTTGAAAGGATGAGGCGACATTGCGTGTTGATAATGGCAATCAAGTTGTTGTGATGGCCATAGACACTCTCCCTCTAGATCTACCATTTGGGTAAATTCTTTATGATCGCCTGTTAGTATGATCGTTACAAGTGTGTCTCCTCTAGCGAGACACATGTTCATACATGATAGTGACAAATTGGTGCATTATATTTATGAAGTAATGATCATATGTCGATTTGAATTTAGATGGTAGAAGCTCCCACATTCATAATATTAATGCCAAAGGATACAAACTTAATAAAGACACCACATATGTGTGGCACTACCGTTTAGTCATGTCAATGTTATATGCATTAGCTCCGCACTAGATGGACCTACAAGTCCTAAGATTTGATCTTTTGACACTTGCAAAATAACCGTGACACCGTTTTCGGAAAGCGGGCATATAACTTATTGATAGTCATACATAGAGATGTATGTGGTTCAATGAAGTAATTGACGGGTAGTGGAGACCTTTAATTCGTGAACTTCACTGAACGTTTTGAGTATTGCTTGTTGAGAATCGTGCATTTCGGTGTATGTGAATCAATGAAGTACTTTAACGTATAGTGGAAGTCTTTATTTCATAGACTTCATGAACATTCGAATAGATATATGGATATCCACTCGGGGAATGTTGGCCTGGAAATTTTGATTCAGTCAACCAAGTCCAGAATGAAGTAGGAAATAAACTTAGCAAGAAAATCAAATTCCCGCGATGCATATCAAGGAAATATAGATTTGAGTTATAATGTTGGCACATCATTGGAAGACTTGTGAGAAGAGTTCCACAAATTACGTCGCATGGAACACCATAGTGTCATGGTGTGTTAGGACGTCGTAATTGCACCCTATCGGATAGCGTGTGGTAAATGAATCTCTTACCGAATTATTGTGATCATTAGAGTCATATGGTAGAAACGTAAACACTCATGTTAGCAAATAGGGAAACCATTTGAATCCATGGAGACAATACCATACGAGTGATGGCATGCCTTTTTAGCCTGGATTGTCGTTTCAGAAATTTAGTGTTTCGATGTAATCGCACCTAAAATGGATTAATCTTTGTAGTATACCCTACCTAAAGAGTTAGTTGGGTACATGTGTCACGACATAGGCAAAAACTTTTGCCGGGATATACCTTGCGAAAGAAATAGTTTCTTGTCCGAGGGTATAAGTGAGAAAGAAAGTAGAGCAAGACGAAGTTGGTGAACTTCCTCTCCAGACATCAGAGTGGCGCAACCGAAAGTGTGTTCGGTGTCAGGCTCCACAGCTTGAAAAAGCTGATGATTCAAAATCATGATGTTTTGAGCTCATACTAAGAGCGTAGGTATACGAGGTTGTGTTCGACACTGTGTGTTACGACAATCTGTCTATGAAGGTCATATTAATGGAATATGACAGACCTACGAACTACGAAGAAGAGATGTTGGACCTAAGTCCGAGAAATGGCTATGAGTCATTTATGATCCGAAATAAAATCCATATACGATTACCAGGTATTGACTTGGGAGATCTTCTTGATGGCATCTAGGATGTTAATAGTATATGGAATTTTATGAGAGAGTAGACATTGAGCAGATTCGATTTGTCGTGAAACTGTTCCGACAGACCACATGAGAGTTTGTCTCAAGTGGCGAAGCCTAAATCTATTATGGGTCGTTTAGCAATTACTATAATTTCGAATGAGAAATTGATAGATGGATGAGAAAACCATGGTTCTTAATAGTGTCATTAAGAATGGTTTGTACTCCTGAGGATGCTAAACATGTATGCAAAATTCGGTGGTCCATTCATGGGCTGAAGCAAGCATATCGGAGCTGGAATCTTCACTTTGATAATGTGATCAAAGGATTTTGGAGTTGTCCAAAATAGTTGAAGAAACCTACACTTGTAAAGAAGTGAGTGGGAGCAAAGTAGCTTTCCTTGATCTTATATGCGGAAGGCATATTTGAGTGGGAGCTAAGTAGCTTTCCTTGATCTTATATGCGGAAGGCATATTTGAGTGGGAGCTAGGTGTCATTCGTGATTTTGTATGTAACGACATATTTGAATGACACAGATCCTCTAGTAGAGTGTAAAAGATTATTTAAGTGATTAAATTTTCTATAAAATGAAGTTAGGAGTATTAGGCATCCGATTTATAATTATATAGATCAGAAGGGGCTTAATAACATTAGGTCGGAATATTTCCTAAGTCAAGATTCTGAAATGTTTCAGAAAAGGACAAGCGAAGAAAGAGGTTCTTGCTTGTATGACTAGGCAAAAGATTAAGTTAATCTTGGCTTTTTCAGTAATAGCAAATGATGTTCGACATTATCTATGTATCAGACATAGATGCTATCAGACTGAAAGTTCGACTTAGTGTGACCCAAGTTCTTGGTTGAAGAACATGTTCTAGAGTGATCCTTGTGTGGATCAATGAATAAACGTTAAGTTTATTCTTCAGTGTCTATGAGAACTGAATATAGGTTTTCTAGTAGCGGGTAAGAGTGGAATGGCAACTTGCCGTAAAGCGGTTACGATGATGCAAGTTATGACACTGACCCATGCGACTAGAAATCTCATATAGGAGATGTCCTTTATTTTGAAAATAGACATGGTTAGTTTGCGAAGTCGCATATGAATGCACTGTCGTATAATCTACATAGGTATAGAAATATATCGCGACTTCAGAAGTAGCAAGCGTGATTGGACTGAGCAGTTTTCCGAGCGTAGGTGGTCCCCTTAATAGATCTCGTACACTTTTAAGGCGCATGCTACGCGAATGCTCGAGTCTCACTCCATCCACTGGGATATATTTCACCGTCATCGTAAGATACGGGATGATGTCAAACTAGGTGACATAGATGTGTTGCAAAGCACATATAGGTCTCAATGTGTGAGATCTATTGACTGTATTCCTCTTTCACAAGGAGAGCAGGCACCAAGATGCTATGCGTGTTGAGCTTTTACCAAGTTGTAAACTAGATTAAGTGTTACTCTAGTGCAAGTGGGAGACTGAAGGGAATATGCCCTAGAGGCACTTAATAAACATAGTTTATTGGCAATATCCCAATTGTTCATTATATGTTTTATACCATGCTATAACTGTATTAAGCGAAAACATTAATACAGGTGTGGTAGATAAACAACCAGGTCCCTAGTAGCCTCTACTAAGACTAGTTTCGTTGCGCGATTGATGATCGAGGTTTTCCGATCATAGGGCATGGCGCCGGTCGGCAATGGAAGTCATATCGTTAGGTGTAACGATGTGATGGACATACCCAGTATTTATAGGACATAGTCATTACGCCTTAAGACCGTGAGATCAACTCTTATTGTTATCCCTGGAAGATACTTTGATCGCACCAAACGTCATATCTTATATAGTGTGACAATGATAGGTGATACTTTTGGGTATCGGAAGGGGGTAGTTGAGACGAGGGGTCAACAACGGGATTTGTCAGACCGCATAGCCGGATAGATACTCTAGGGCCCAACTCGGTGAGATTATGTCAAATGAGTTTGCAAACATGTGACTAGGTCACCAGCTGACTTAATATCATAGACGAGTAGAAGATAGCGATGTCGGTAACGAGATCATGCTAGGTATGGAGATATCTGAGAATGATGCTCGGACACGCTAAGTATCGCCATGACAAAGGGTTTAAGACTAGACGTCCAGGTTTGATAGATGAAAGTCATTCGTTATATCACAGGGATTAATTCATGGGGTCCAGGCCTACGAGTTAGGCGATGATCATAGAGGAGTCTTGATCGTATCTGTTATTATATCGAACCGCTAGGGTAACAGACTTAAGGGGTTTCAACAAGACAACCGGAAAGGAAAGAGATCACCGGGAACGTCCCGGGAATGGTCTCATGGAGATCGGGCAGCGACGAAAGAGTTTTCGGAGCTAGAATAAATTATATAAAATATGTTTGATATTAATTAGTGTAATTAATGTTTAAATATGATTTTATATATTTATTTTCGAATTTTTAAACGCAGATTTCCCTAAATGGGCCTTCTAGTGGAAAGAAGGCCCATGAGGGGGGAAGCTTCCCCCCAAGGGAGAAGGGCTGGTTCGGCCAGCCCCTAGTGGGCCACAAGGGGCCCACTAGGGCCGGCGCACCCTCTTGAGCCGCACCAGGAATGTGGGGATAGTCCCACATTGCCTGGTTGGCAAGGTTGGCTCCCCCTGGGAGCCTATATAAGAAGGGGCACCCCTGGCCTTTTAATTCACCAATTAATTCCCAATTTCTCTCTCGATCTCGTGGTTCCCTTGTCGGAGCCGCGCCGAGTAGAGGAGGGGGATCTCTTCCACCATAGCCCGATGCCGCGCTGCTGGTGTTCCGGTCCGAGTCTTTCGCTGCTCGTCCTGGACTGGAGCTTCGGAGGCCGTCGTCTCCACTGTATGTGTGTGACGCCCTGCGAGGTGCTGCGCTAGCGGTACTCGGAGGCCTACTTCCTCCACCCGACCTCAGGGTCATCTTCGTCGCGCCGAGTTCTTCGCGGCCTAGAGGTCGGCTACGTCGTCTTCGTCGTCAACGCTTGTGCGGGAGCGTAATCCCCGCTATTCGGTCTACGAGGGTATGTATTCCGATCTCCGCGGTGCTTCTATATCTGCATAGTGTAGATCTTGGCTAGTATATGGATATCGCAGTGCTTCAATTTGTAATTCTCAGGAGGAGTTGCGGAATAAGAGGCGTCTGGTTAAGGATGAGGTGACGATGCGGGTCGGCAACGGATCGAGAGTCGACGTGGTGGCTATCGGCACGCTCCCTCTACATCTAAAATCGGGATTAGTTTTGGTTTTAAATAAGTGTTATTTTGTACCATCCTTGAGTGTAAACATTATCAGTGGGTTTTGCTTGTTACAAGGCGGTTATTCATTTAAATCAGTATCAATCAGTTGTGCTATTTCTATGAATGATATCTTTTATGTTGATGCTCCCGAGAGTAATGGTTTATTCTTGTTGAATCTCGATCATAGTACTCACATCCATAACATAGATGCCAAAAGGATTAAGTGTAGTGATGATACCGCCATGTATATGTGGCCTTGCCGTCTCGGTCATATTGGTATAAAGCGCATGAAGAAACTCCACACAGATGGACTTTTGGACTCGTTGGATTTTGGATCCCTCGATACATGTGAACCATGCCTTATGGGCAAAATGACCAAGACACCGTTCAAAGGTTTCGTTGAACGGGCGTCAGACTTGTTGGGAGTCATACATACAAATGTGTGTGGACCAATGAGCGTGTCGACACGCAATGGTTATCGTTACTTCGTCACCTTCACCGATGACTTGAGTAGATAAGGTTATATCTATTAGATGAAACACAAGTCTGAAACTTTTGAAAAGTTAAAAGTATTTCAAAGTGAAGTTGAAAATGAGCTTAACAACAAAATCAAGCACCTCTGATCCGATCGTGGTGGCGAGTATTTGAGTTTTGAGTTTGGCACACATCTAAAGGCATGTGGCATAGTGCCACAACTTACGCCTGTCGGAACACCGCAACGTAACGGTGTGTCCGAGCGACGTAATCGTACTCTATTGGATAGTGTCCGGTCTATGATGTCTCTTACCGATTTGCACGTATCCTTCTGGGGTTATGCGTTAGAAACAACCGCATTCATTTTAAATAGGGCTCCGTCCAAATCCGTAGAAACGACACCGTATGAATTATGGTATGGCAAGAATCCTAAGTTATCGTTTCTGAAGGTTTGGGGTTGTGAGGCGTATGTTAAGAAATTACAGCCCGACAAACTTGAACCAAAGTCGGAGAAAGTCGTCTTTGTAGGATATCCGCGGGAAACCGTAGGATACACCTTCTACAACCAAGCTGAGGGCAAAACGTTTGTCGCGAAGACCGGTACCTTTCTAGAGAAGGAGTTTCTCGCGAAAGGAGTAAGTGGGAGGAAGGTAGACCTCGATGAGATCGTTGATCCTGAACTCGAAATTCCGAGTAATGCAACGGAAGCTGTTCCGGAAACGTCCTCCACAGATGGAGTGGGAGAAACTGTCGAGTAAAGTATTCTACCTCGTAGGTCTGGTAGATTTCGTATCGCACCAGAATGGTATGGAAACATGGTTTGCACCATCATGTTAATTGCACAAGACGAACCTACGAACTACAAGGAGGCAATGGTGAGTCTAGAGTCCGAGAAATGGATAGAAGCCATGAAATCCGAAATAGGATCCATGTATGATAACAAAGTGTGGACTTTGATGGATATTCCCGAAGGGCGCAAGGCCATCGAGAATAAATGGATTTTTAAGAAGAAGACTGATGTTGATGGTAATGTGGCCGTCTATAAAGCTCGGCTTGTCGCAAAAGGTTTCTGACAAGTTCATGGGATTGACTACGATGAAACTTTTTCACCGGTAGCGATGTTAAAGTCTATTCGGATTTTGTTAGCAGTTGCTGCATATTACGATTATGAAATATGGCAGATGGATGTCAAAACCGCCTTCCTAAATGGAAACATTGAGGAAGAGTTATACATGGTACAACCGAAAGGTTTTGTCGATCCAGAAAATGCTGACATGGTATGCAAGCTTCAGCGCTCCATCTATGGATTGAAGCAAGCATCTCGGAGCTGGAATCTTTGTTTTGATGAGGTGATCAAAGGTTTTGGATTTGTCCAAAATTTGAAAGAGACCTGCATTTATAAGAAAATGAGTGGTAGCTCTGAACGGATAGACGTCGCCTAGAGGGGGGGGGGAGTGAATAGGCGATTTAAAACTTTTTCGAGGAGCCGGAATATCCGGTCCAAGAGTGACCGGAAATTCCGAGTAGCCGGAATATCCGGTACACAAATGACCCGGAAATTCCGGTATGCTGGATAAAGGCGGAATAAAACTAGAGGTTTACTTTAACAAGCATACAACCTAGATATATATAAACTAGGCTTACCTATGTGCACCAACAACTTAAGCTAAGCAATACAAGTAACAAGATGATAGCAAGATATATGACTTCAAGCACGAAGGCTATCACAATGTAAAGAGCATAAGTAAAGAGCTCGGGTATAGAAATAACCGAGGCACGCGGAGACGAGGATGTATTCCCGAGTTCCACCCAAAGGTGTACGTCTCGTTTGGAGAGGTGTGCGCAACCACAACAGGTTAGCCGCAACGCCACAAAGGCTCACCTTCTTCTCCTGATGAACTCAACCACAAAAGGTTCGAGTTCACCTTCCACTATTGATCTCCTTTGGGGCGGAGATCGAATCCCGTACAACTCTTGAGGCACACACCCACAACTTAATTGGGGGCTCCCAAGTCTTGAGGCACACACCCACAACTTAATTGGGGGCTCTCAAGTGACCACAAAAGGTCTTGACCACAAAAGGTCTTGGCCACAAAAGGCCGGCCACAAAAGGCGTCTAGGGTCCAAAGACCCAAGAGTAACAAGCTCACAAGTAATACCACCACGAATCCTCGTGGAGGGCTCAAACCGATGCAAATGCAATGGCAAGAGCACACGAAGTGCTCGAGTCCTTCACTCTCAAATTCCAACACAACAACAAATGTTTATGGGGGAATAAGAGAGGAAGAACAAAGGAAACCACAAAGGAGTCAAATCCTTCACTCCCAAATCCCACCAAAAGCAACTAATGCTTATGGGGGGAGAAGAGAGGAAGAACAAAGAAGAAGAACCACAAAGGAACTCCAAGAACTAGATCAACTAAGTTCCCCTCATTTAGAGGAGAGATGGATTGGTAGGATTGTAGATCTAGATCTCCTCTCAACTTTCCCTAAAGAATATGGAAGATTCAATGGAGGGATTGAGAGGGGAGTGAGCTTTCCAAGGTCAACAATGGAGTAGGAGAGAGGGGAAAGTCGTGCTGCCTTGGATTAGCTGAGGAAGAAGAAGAGGAGGGGTATTTATACCCCTCCAGGAAATATAGCCGTTGGCTGTTTTGACACTCGGAAATTCCGGTATAAGTTAGACTCGGAATTTCCGGTCGCCCGGAAATTCTGGTCTAGAGAGACCCGGAAATTCCGGCCACCCGGAAATTCCGGTCTAAGAGAGCTCGGAAATTCCGGCTGGAGTCAGAAGCAAAACCAAACTTTTCCTTAGCCATTTCTGGAGGACTTTTCTGGGGGCACTCGGAAATTCCGGTATATGGAAATTTCCGAGCACAATTTCCGACTGGAGTCAGAACCCTTTTTCTCCTTTCCTTAGCCGTTTTCTTGGATGAGCTGGGGAACCGGAAATTCCGGTAGGGCGGAATATCCGGCCCCAATAATCCGAATCAGCAGAACACCGAAACGAAAACTGCTATAACTTTTGCAAATGAACTCCAAATGAGGTGAGACCAATTTTGTTGGAAAGATAGCGACGAAGACTACCCAAGCTCTAATTCCTCACCAACATAAAAGCCAAATAAGAACCAAGAAACATGATATGCCAAATATGCAAAGGTTTGAGCTCTCCACAAGAATGCGATCAAGTTACTAACTTGAGAGCCCCTCTTGATAGTACGCCTATCTATCCTATAGCCCTATCAAGATCATACCTTTGCCTTGAGCATTCCACTTGAGTTGGATGATGACTATCTTGATCTCTTCAAGTGGGTCATCTTTCTTGATTGCGCGTCCAATCACTTGCTTGATGAAGACTTCTCCAAATACTCCCCCATGCTCACAATGGGAGAGTCTCGCTAAGCTTTGTCTTCATGTATCCATTGCAAGCACCAAGCATAGGATTTCTTAAAGAAGCTTCTCTTGGTCTTGCACAACTCATCTTTTCTTCACTAAGATGATGTCTTGAATCTTCAAGACATACTTGCAATAAGCTTCACTCAACACATGAGCTTCAAGAGTTCAACACATGAACTCCACAATTCCATGGACATGATCTATAGTGATATCTCAATGCAAACATTAGTCCATAGAGATTGTCATTCAATTACCAAAACCACACATGAGGGAAAATGCTCTTTCAAGCTCGGTTGTGTTCTTAGCACTATATGTAGATGACATATTGCTGATTGGGAATGATGTGGAACTTCTGAATAGCGTGAAGAATTATTTGAACAGTAAATTTTCCATGAAGGACTTAGGAGAAGTTGCATACATATTAGGCATTAAAATCTATCGTGATAGATCAAGACGTCTATTAGCGTTGAGTCAGAGTGCTTATGTTGATAGAATACTGAAGCGTTTCGGTATGGAGATGGCAAAGAAGGGTTCTCTGCCTGTTATCAAGAATAAAACAATGCGAAAGGCAAAGTGTCCGGTAACGGAACAGGGTAAGGCCGAAATGACTAAACATCCTTATGCTTCAGCCATCGGATCGATTATGTATGCAATGTTAAGTACTAGATCTGATGTGGCATTGGCTCTAAGTTTGACAAGCCGTTTCCAGAGTAGTCCAGGAATGGCGCATTGGATTGCTGTTAAGAGAATTCTTAAGTATCTCAATAAGACAAAGGAAATGTTCCTTGTCTATGGTGTCTGTGATGAAGAACTTGGCGTAACATGTTACGTTGATGCAAGTTTCTGCTTAGACCCCGATGACTCTAAGCACAGACAGGTTATGTGTTCAAGCTGAATGGAGGCGCCGTGTGCTGGAGAAGTGGGAAGCAACCCATCGTCGCGCAATATACAATGGAGTCGGAGTACATTGCTGCTTGCGAAGCCGCGAATGAAGTTGTGTGTCTGAGAAAGTTCTTCATTGAACTTGGAGTGTTCCCAAGCGCGCAAAACCCCATGATCCTCCTCTGCGACAATACGGGTGCCATTGCTAACGCCAAGCAGCCAAGGTCTCACTCCACCGCCAAACACATTCTCCGACGCTTCCATGTGATACGACAGTACATACAAGGAGGCGAAGTGAAGATTTGCAAAGTCAAACGAATCTGAATGTGGCAGATCCCCTGACGAAGCCTCTTCCGCTTGACAAGCATGAAACACACCAAGTAGCTATGGGTGTTAAGCTTTTACCAAGTTGTAATATAGATTATGTTGTACTCTAGTGCAAGTGGGAGACTGAAGGAGATATGCCCTAGAGGCAATTAATAAAGTGTATTTCTTTATCATATCTTGTTTGTTCATAATATGTTTTTGTGTCATGCTATAACCGTATTGAGCGGAAACATTAATACGGTGTGATGCGTAAACAACCCGGTCCCTAGTAGCCTCTACTAAGACTAGTTTTGTTGCGCGATCGATGATCGAGGTTTCCCGATCATAGGGCATGGCGCCGGTCGGCAATGGAAGTCATATCGTTGGTAGAACGATGTGATGGACATACCCATATTTGTAGGACGTAGTCATTACGCCTTCGACCGTGAGATCAACTCTTATTGTTATTCCTGAAAGATACTTTGATCGCACCAAATGTCGTATCTTATATAGTATGACAATAACGGTGATACTTTTGGGTATCGGAACGGAGTAGTTGAGACGAGGGGTCAAGAGCGGGATTTGTCAATCCGCATAGCAGGATAGATACTCTAGTGCCCACTCGGTGAGATTATGTCTAATGAGCTTGCCAGCATGTGACTAGGTCACGGAGACATGAAATTGAAGGAGATATGCCCTAGAGGCAATTAATAAAGTGTATTCTTTATCATATCTCGTTTGTTCATAATAGGTTTTTATGTCATGCTAGAACCGTATTAAGCGGAAACATTAATGCGGGTGTGATACGTAAACAACCAAGTCCATAGTAGCCTCTACTAAGACTAGTTTCGTTGCGCGATTGATGATCAAGGTTTCCCGGTCATGGGGCATGGCGCCGGTCGGCAATGAGAGTCATATCGCTAGAGAACGATGTGATGGACATACCCAGATTTGGAGAACGTAGTCGGTACGCCTTTGACCGTGAGATCAACTCTTATTGATATTCCCGGAAGATACTTTGATTGCACCAAACGTCGTATCTTATTTAGTATGACAATAACGGTGATACTTTTGGGTATCGGAAAGGAGTAGTTGAGACGAGGGGTCAAGAGCGGGATTTGCCAGTCCGCATAGCAGGATAGATACTCTCGGGCCCACTCGGTGAGATCATGTCTAATGAGCTTGCAAGCATGTGACTAGGTCACGGAGACATGAGATCATGAACGAGTTGAAGATAGTGTCGTCGGTAACGAGGTCGGGATTAGGTATGGAGATATCTATGGAACGACGCTCGGACGTGCTAAGTATCGCTATGGCAAAAGGTCTAAGACTTTACGTTCAGGTTTGATAGATGAAAGTCATTCGTTATATCTCAGGGATTAATTCATGGGGTCCAGGCCTACGAGTTAGTCATTGATCATTGAGGAGTCTTGATCATACCTGATATTATATCGAACCGCTAGGGTAACACACTTCAGGGGTTTCGACATGACAACCGGAAAGGAAGGAGATCACCGGGAGCGTCCCGGGAGGGGTCCGATAGAGATTGGGCAGCGCCGAAAGAGTTTTCGGAGCTAGGAAAAATTATATATATTATGTTTGATATTATTTAGTATTATTAATATGCAAATATGATTTAATATATTTATTTTCGAATTTATTTAGGCAGATTTCCCTAAATGGGCCTTCCGGACGAAAGAAGGCCCAATAGGGGGGAACCCCCTTGGGAATTCGGTGGGGGAGCTGTGGCCGGCCTAGGTGGGCCAGATGGGGCCCACCAGGGGGCTGGCGCATCCTCCTTGGCCGAACCAGGCTGTGGGATAGTCCCACATTGCCTGGCTGGCAAGGTTGGTTCCCCCTGGGAGCCTATATAAGAAGGGGCAGCCCCAGCCTTTTAATTCACCAATTAATTCCCGATTTCTCTCTCGATCTCGTGGTTCCCAAGTTGGAGCCGCGCCGAGCAGAGCAAGGGGATCTCCTCCACCATAGCCCGCTGCCGCGCTGCTGGTGTTCCGGTCCAAGTCTTCCGCTGCTCGTCGTGGACTGGAGCTTCGGAGGCCGTCGTCTCCACCGTACGTGTGCGACTCCCTGCGAGGTGTTGCGCTAGCGGTACTCGGAGGCCTGCTTCCTCTACACGACCTTGAGGTCGGCTTCGTCGGTCTTCATCGACAACGTTTGTGCGGGAACGTAATCCCCGCTTTCGCTCTACAAGGGTACGTATTCCGATCTCCGTTCGTACTACTATATCTGCATAGAATAGATCTTGGCATGCTTTTAGGATATCGTCGGTAGGAAAAATTTTGTTTTCTGCATACGATCCCCTTCAGTGGTGTCAGAGCCGATTTATCGTAGATATAGCTGTACGCTGTTAGAACCCGTGCTCTGCACGGGGCACCGTTCCTGTTATTTGCTACCGTCTAGCGTGCACTTGTGTATTCCAGCGGCATTGAGTTGATGAAGCGGCCCGGACCGACTTTACGCGTACGCTTACGCGAGACTGGTTCCACTACTGACATACGGCTTGTACCGTATATGTGGCTGGCGGGTGTCAGTTTCTCTCTCTTTAGTTGCTCTTCGCATTTTCAATGGAGGGCCCGAAAGGGATGCTTAAACATGCATTATTGGATCGTTGTTGTGGTCATAAGATTCATTCGTAGGTATGAAGCGGTTCTATTTACGAAAGCCCCAAGCCACGTAAAATATGCAAAAGATAAAGTAGAAGCGTCTAACTTTATTTTGCAGGGGCTATGTGATATGGTCAAGGTAGGTTTATTAAAATTGTTTATAAACTGCGGGCGCCAAGAAGACCATGGCGCAATGGACTATATCACATTGCCTTACATTTGATGTTTTGTGTGCATCTTATTTTGTGTGATTGTGTGTATAGTATACATTAGTTTCACGGCGGTAGCTGAATAAGATGATCCCTTCAAAATACCACTAGTGTTCTCCCTCCAACGCGCACCACCAAGAAAGTTCTACGTTATGAGGCAGACCGTGATGATCGGGTGTCATACATCTCGTCGTTCGCATATAGTGGGTGTAAGCCATGTTGCACAAGCGTCAGCGTGGAGGTCTTTGGTGGCGAGCCTAGCATACTCAGAGGTATGGCCTCGGAACAGGAAGACCGAAAGGTCGAGCACGAGTCACAAAATTGGTGTGGCGGACGATTTTGTCTACTCTTGAAGTTGTGCCGCCGGTTTTGATGATGAGGGATGGTGCAATGGATGGGGGTCGTGTAATCGCTTAAATGACCAAGAGGGATGTTCGTTTGAGTGGGAGTTATGTTAGTTATTTTCTAAAATACTATAACTCAAAATTATTATGAACAAAGTCTTATGTTGTTGCAAATTCCATTGTAGATGTCTCGCCCCTCGTTTAACCTAGGTCTGTTCCTTGAGAAAGAAAAGCTTAAGACCAATGGGTCAAACTTCATGGCCTGGTTCCGCAACCTGAGGATCCTCCTCACTCCCCATAGGGTGGCCTACGTCATTGATGCCGCCATAGGTGACCCTCCTGCAGATGATGCCTCTGAGGATGAGAAGAAGGTCTTCCAGACCCGATCGGAGGATTCTGCCTTTGTCTAGAGTGGCATGCTCTACGCCATGGAAGCGGACCTGCAGAAGCGCTTTGAGAAGATGAGCGCCTTTGAGATCATTTCGGATCTTAAGGCTGTCTTCGCGCCGCAGGCTAAGGCTGAGAGATATGAGGCTTCTGAGCTTTTCTTCTCAGCAAAGATGGAAGAGCATAGCAGTGTGAGCGAGCATGTAGTCAAGATGTCTCGCTACGTTCAACGCCTGAATGCTCTAGAGTGCAAGATTCCTGATGATCTGGCGATTGACTGGGTGTTGCAATCGTTGCCACCAAGCTACAAAGGCTTCGTCATGAACTACAACATGCAGGGCATGGCTAAGTCCCTGGGTGAAGTGTTCGTGATGCTCAAGACTGCTGAGGTAGAGATTAAGAAGGAGCACACGCTGTTGATGGTCAACAAGACCGTTGATTTCAAGAAGTCTGGTGGCAAGGGAAAGCAGAGCTGGAAGTCCCGGAGGGAGGCAAAGTTGGCTGCCAAGCCCAGGACTAACAGGTCTGGTCCCAGAGCTAGCGTGGAGTGCTTCTACTGCAAGGGGAAGGGTCACTGGAAGCGCAACTGCCCCAAATACCTGGAGGATAAGAAGTCTGGCAAGACGGTCGACAAAGAGCAAGGTATATTTGATATACATGTTATAGATGTGTACCTTACATCCGCCCGGAGCAATACGTGGGTATTTGATACTGGTTCTGTTGCTCATATATGTAACTCTCAGGAGGAGTTACGGAATAGAAGGCGGCTGGCGAAGGATGAGGTGACGATGCGCGTCGGCAACGGATCGAGAGTCGACGTGGTGGCTGTCGGCACGCTCCCTCTGCATCTACCATCGGGATTAGTTTTGGTTTTAAATAAATGTTATTTTGTGCCATCCTTGAGTGTAAACATTATAAGTGGGTCTTGCCTGTTACAAGACGGTTATTCATTTAAATCAGTGTCAAGCAATTGTGCTATTTATATGAATGATATCTTTTATGTTGATGCTCCCGAGAATAACGGTTTATTCTTGTTGAATCTCGATCGTAGTACTCACATCCATAACATAGAAGCCAAACGGATTAAGTGTAGTGACGATACCGCCATGTTTTTGTGGCATTGCCATCTTGGTCATATGGGTATAAAGCGCATGAAGCGACTCCACTCCGATGGACTCTTGGACTCGTTGGATTTCGGATCCCTCGATACATGCGAACCATGCCTTATGGGCAAAATGACCAGGACACCGTTCAAAGGTTTCGTTGAACGGGCGTCGGATTTGTTGGGGATAATACATACAGATGTGTGTGGACCGATGAGCGTTTTGACACGCAATGGTTATCGTTACTTCGTCACCTTCACTGATGACTTGAGTAGATACGGCTATATCTATTTGATGAAACACAAGTCTGAAACGTTTGAAAAGTTCAAAGAATTCCAGAGTGAAGTTGAGAATCAGCTTAATAGGAAAATCAAGCATCTCCGATCCGATCGCGGTGGAGAGTACTTGAGTTTTGAGTTTGGCGCACATCTGAAGAGTTCTGGCATAGTACCCCAACTTACGCCAGCCGGAACGCTGCAGCGTAACGGCGTGTCCGAGCGACGTAATCGTACTCTACTGGATAGTGTCCGATCTATGATGTCTCTTACCGATCTGCCAGTGTCCTTCTGGGGTTATGCGTTAGAAACAACCGCATTCATTTTAAATAGGGCTCCGTCCAAGTCCGTTGAAACGACGCCGTAAAAATTATGGTATGGCCAAAAGCCTAAGTTGTCGTTCCTGAAGGTTTGGGGTTGTGAGGCGTACGTTAAGAAACTGCAGCCCGACAAACTCGAACCGAAGTCGGAGAAAGTCGTCTTTGTAGGATATCCGCGGGAGACCGTTGGGTACACCTTCTACAACCAAGCTGAGGGCAAAACTTTTGTCGCGAAGACCGGTACCTTTCTAGAGAAGGAGTTTCTCGCGAAAGGAGTAAGTGGGAGGAAGGTAGACCTCGATGAAATCGTTGATCCTGAACTCGAGATTCCGAGTGGCGCAACGGAAGCAATTCCGGAAGCGTCCTCCGTGGAAGGAGTGGGAGAAACTGTCGAGGAAGATGTTCTACCTCGTAGGTCTGGTAGATCTCGGATCGCACCAGAGTGGTATGGCAACATGGTTTGCACCGTCATGCTAGTCGAGCAAGACGAACCTACGAACTACAAGGAGGCGATGGAGAGTCTAGAGTCCGAGAAATGGCTTGAAGCCATGAAATCCGAAATAGGATCCATGTATGATAACAAAGTGTGGACTTTGATAGATATTCCCGAAGGGCGCAAGGCCGTCGAGAATAAGTGGATCTTTAAGAAGAAGACTGATGTTGATGGTAATGTGACCGTCTATAAAGCTCGGCTTGTCGCAAAGGGTTTCCGACAAGTTCATGGAATTGACTACGATGAAACTTTTTCACCGGTAGCGATGCTTAAGTCTATTCGGATTTTGTTAGCGGTAGCTGCCTACTATGATTATGAAATCTGGCAGATGAACGTCAAAACGGCCTTCCTGAATGGAAACATTGAGGAAGAGTTGTACATGGTACAGCCGGAAGGTTTTGTCGATCCAGGAAATGCTAACAAGGTGTGCAAGCTTCAGCGATCCATCTATGGATTGAAGCAGGCATCTCGGAGCTGGAATCTTCGCTTTGATGAGGTAATCAAATGTTTTGGATTTATCCAGAATGTGGAAGAGACCTGTATTTACAAGAAAATGAGTGGGAGCTCGGTTGTGTTCTTAGCATTGTATGTTGACGACATATTGCTAATAGGGAAGGATGTGAAACTTCTGAATAGCGTGAAGGAATATTTAAACAGTAAATTTTCCATGAAGTACTTAGGAGAAGCTGCGTATGTTTTAGGCATAAAAATCTATCGCGATAGATCAAGGCGCCTATTAGCACTAAGTCAGAGTACTTATCTTGATAAAATACTGAAGCGTTTTCATATGGAGAAGGCAAAGAAGGGTTCTCTGCCAGTTATCAAGAATAAGATATTGTGTAAGGCGCAGTGTCCGGTGACGGAACTGGGTAAGGCCGAAATGACGAAACATCCTTATGCTTCAGCCATAGGATCGATCATGTATGCAATGTTGAGTACTAGACCGGATGTGGCATTAGCTCTAAGTTTGACAAGCCGGTTCCAGAGTAATCCTGGAATGCCGCATTGGGTAGCTGTTAAGAGCATTCTTAAGTATCTTAATAAGACAAAGGAAATGTTCCTTGTGTATGGTGGCTGCGATGAAGAACTTGGCGTAACGGGTTACGTAGATGCAAGTTTCTGCTCACACGCCGATGACTGTAAGTCACAGACAGGTTACGTGTTCAAGGTGAATGGAGGCGCCGTGTGCTGGAGAAGTGGGAAGCAACCCATAGTCGCACAATCTACAATGGAGTCGGAGTACATTGCTGCCTGCGAGGCCGCGAATGAATCTGTGTGGCTGAGGAAGTTCGTCATCGAACTTGGAGTGTTCCCAAGCGTGCAAGACCCCGTGATCCTCTTCTGCGACAATACGGGTGCCATTGCAAACGCCAAGGAGCCAAGGTCTCACTGCACCGCCAAACACATTCTCCGACGTTTCCATGTGATACGTCAGTACGTACAAGGAGGCGATGTGAAGATTTTCAAAGTGCATACGAATCTGAATGTGGCAGATCCGCTGACGAAACCTCTCCCGCTTGATAAGCATGAACAGCACCAGTTAGCTATGGGTGTTAAGCTTTTACCAAGTTGTAATCTAGATTAAGTTGTACTCTAGTGCAAGTGGGAGACTGAAGGAGATATGCCCTAGAGGCAATTAATAAAGTGTATTCTTTATCATATCTCGTTTGTTCATAATAGGTTTTTGTGTCATGTTAGAACCGTATTAAGCGGAAACATTAATGCGGGTGTGATACGTAAACAACCAGGTCTCTAGTAGCCTCTACTAAGACTAGTTTCGTTGCGCAATTGATGATCGAGGTTTCCCGGTCATGGGGCATGGCGCCGGTCGGCAATGAGAGTCATATCGCTAGAGAACGATGTGATGGACATACCCAGATTTGGAGAACGTAGTCGTTACGCCTTTGACCGTGAGATCAACTCTTATTGATATTCCCGGAAGATACTTTGATTGCACCAAACGTCGTATCTTATTTAGTATGACAATAACGGTGATACTTTTGGGTATCAGAAAGGAGTAGTTGAGACGAGGGGTCAAGAGCGGGATTTGCCAGTCCGCATAGCAGGATAGATACTCTCGGGCCCACTCGGTGAGATCATGTCTAATGAGCTTGCAAGCATGTGACTAGGTCACGGAGACATGAGATCATGAACGAGTAGAAGATAGTGTCGTCGGTAACGAGGTCGGGATTAGGTATGGAGATATCTATGGAACGACGCTCGGACGTGCTAAGTATCGCTATGACAAAAGGTCTAAGACTTTATGTTCAGGTTTGATAGATGAAAGTCATTCGTTATATCTCAGGGATTAATTCATGGGGTCCAGGCCTACGAGTTAGTCATTGATCATTGAGGAGTCTTGATCATACCTGATATTATATCGAACCGCTAGGGTAACACACTTAAGGGGTTTCGACAAGACAACCGGAAAGGAAGGAGATCACCGGGAGCGTCCCGGGAGGGGTCCGATGGAGATCGGGCAGCGCCGAAAGAGGTTTTCGGAGCTAGGAAAAATTATATATATTATGTTTGATATTAATTAGTATTATTAATATGCAAATATGATTTTATATATTTATTTTCGAATTTATTTAGGCAGATTTCCCTAAATGGGCCTTCCGGACGAAAGAAGGCCCAAGAGGGGGGGGAACCCCCTTGGGAATTCGTTGGGGGAGCTGTGGCCGGCCTAGGTGGGCCAGATGGGGCCCACCAGGGGGCCGGCGCACCCACCTTGGCCGAACCAGGCTGTGGGATAGTCCCACATTGCCTGGCTGGCAAGGTTGGCTCCCCCTGGGAGCCTATATAAGAAGGGGCAGCCCCAGCCTTTTAATTCACCAATTAATTCCCGATTTCTCTCTCGATCTCGTGGTTCCCAAGTTGGAGCCGCGCCGAGCAGAGCAAGGGGATCTCCTCCACCATAGCCCACTGCCGCGCTGCTGGTGTTCCGGTCCAAGTCTTCCGCTGCTCGTCCTGGACTGGAGCTTCGGAGGCCGTCGTCTCCACCGTACGTGTGCGACTTCCTGCGAGGTGCTGCGCTAGCGGTACTCGGAGTCCTGCTTCCTCTACACGACCTTGAGGTCGGCTTCGTCGGTTTTCATCGACAACGTTTGTGCGGGAACGTAATCCCCGCTTTCGGTCTACAAGGGTACGTATTCCGATCTTCGTTCGTACTACTATATCTGCATAGAATAGATCTTGGCATGCTTTTAGGATATCGTCGGTAGGAAAGTTTTTGTTTTCTGCATACGATCCCCTTCAGAAATCATAGACGAGTAGAAGATAGCTTTGTCGGTAACGAGGTCAGCTTGGTATGGAGATATCTTTGAACGATACTCGGACACGCTAAGTATCGCTATGGCAAAAGGTTTAAGACTTTACGTTCATGTTTGATAGATGAAAGTCATTCGTTATATCACAGGGATTAATTCATGGGGTCCAGGCTTACGATTTAGTCGTTGATCAGAGAGGAGTCTCGATCATACCTGTTATTATATCGAACCGCTAGGGTAACACACTTAAGGGGTTTCGACAAGACAACCGGAAAGGAAAGATATCACCGGGAACATCCCGGGAGAGGTCCAATGGAGATTGGGCAGCGACGAAATAGTTTTCAGAGATAGAATTAATAATATATATAATACGTTTGATATTAATTAGTGTAATTAATGTCTAAATATGATTTTATATATTTATTTTCGAATTTATTTAGTCTGATTTCCCCAAATGGGTCTTCTGGTCGAAAGAAGGCCCAAGAGGGGAAAAATTCCCTAGGGAATTTGGTGGGGGCCAAGGTGGCGGGCCTAGGTGGGCTAAATGGGGCCCACTAGGTGGCCGGCGCACCAATGGCTGCCGCACAAGGCATGTGGGATTAGTCCCACATTGCCTGGCTGGCAGGTTGGCTCCCCCTGGGAGCTTATATATAGAGGGGAACCCCTGGGCTTTTAATTCACCAGTTAATTCTCCATTCTCTCTCGATTTCATGATTCACTTTGTCGGATTTGCGCCGAGTTGAGAGGGGGATCTCTCCACCATAAGCCCGCTGCCGCGCTGCTGGTGTTCCGGTCCAAGTCTTCCGCTGCTCGTCCTGGACTGGAGCTTCAGAGGCCGTCGTCTCCACCGTACTTGTGTAACGCCCTGCGAGGTGCTGCGCTAGCGGTGCTGGGAGGTCTGATTCCTCTACACGACCTTGAGGTCGGCTTCGTCGGTCTTCATCGTCAACGTTCGTGCGGGAACGTAATCCCCGCTTTCGGTCTACAAGGGTATGTATTCCGATCTCCGTTCGTACTACTATATCTGCATAGAATAGATCTTGGCATGTTTTAAGGATATCGTTGCTAGGAATTTTTTTTCCGCCTACGATCCCCTTCAATATAGTACTCTGTGGATTTGGATTACTATTTTGCATGATAATTTTATCTGTTGTTTGTGTGTCTGAATGTGTATAAAATATGTGCAAACATCTGAGCGATGGCCCGCCGGTTTGGTGCCCTATCTTAGGGCAGCTGCTACGGCCGACAACCATTTTCGCATGCCCTAAAATAGGGCAGCTGAAACGACAGAAAGGGTGTGCCCCAAAAGTTGCAAAGACCATAAAAGTTGTGCAGTGAAACCACTTTTTTGGTGCCTAAAATAGGGCTTAGAGCATCTCTAACAACAGCCCTATTTTAGCCTCCGTGCCCTAAAAACCGTTTTTAGGGCACGAGAGGGCAAAAAACAGCCTCCGTGCCCCGCCGCTCCGCCACCGATTCCCGCCGGAAATGGCCGCGGGGGAACTCGATTTGGCCCCGCGGTGTTGAATCCGCCCCGGCGTCGCCGGGCCGCGCCGCCGAGTTTGATTCAGTCGTCTCCTGCGGCTGTGAAGCTCCGGGCGGGTAGATCCCGAGCGCCGCCATCGACGCTGCCGATTTGACTCCGCCCCGCCGCGGCCGAGGTGAGTTTTTTCCATATTGTTTGTTTGTAGATGATTAGAAAGATAATTGTAGTGCTTGTTTGTAGATAATGTTGTTTGATTACACCATGTCCGATGAGGAGTTCGACATGGACGAGGACGAAGATGTTGCTTTTCTCCTAATGATGCACCACAAGGCGAACAAGAGGCCAAAGCACGGCGGTTCGGTGATGGGGCGGGAGTACATCCAGAGGGCGCGGCAAGATGCACACACCAAACTCATGGCCAACTACTTCGTGGAGAGACCGGTGTATCCGGAGAGGTACTTTTGCCACCGGATTCGAATGAGCCGTGATTTGTTCCGGTATATTGCCGAGTGTGTGCAGTTGCACGACATGTTCTTTGAGCAGCGGAGGAATTGTACCGGAGAGATTGGACATAGCCTCTACCAGAAGATCACCTCCGCATTGCGCCAGATGGCTTATGGTGTTCCTGCAGATCTTGTGGATGATCACTTGGCCATGAGTGAGAGCCAAGGCATCAAGTGCCTTCGGCGCTTTGCGGTTGCCATTGTTGAGATTTTCAGGCCCGAATATTTGAGAGCACCCAATGCTCAAGACGTGGCTCGTCTGCTACAGATCAACAAGGACCGAGGCTTTCCAGGTGTGTCCGGATCTATTGATTGTTTGCATTGGAGGTGGAAGAATTTTCCTACGGCGTGGCATGAACAATTCAGAGGACACAAGCAAGGTTCCACCATTATTCTTGAGGCTGTGGCTGACCAGGAGACTTGGATATGGCATGCATTCTTTGGCATGCCTGGTTTTTGCAATGATATTAATGTTCTCAATCGTTTACCTCTATTCACAAAATTGGCCAACGGAGAGATGCCCGAGGTGGAGTTTCGGGCAAATGGAAAAACATACAACATGGGCTATTATCTTGCAGATGGGATTTATCTCAAGTGGTCGACATTTGTGAAGCCATTGATTCTCCTCCATGGCAAGAAGGAACTTGATTTCCACAATGCTCAAGCGGCGGCAAGGAAAGATGTGGAGAGAGCTTTTGAGATTTTGCAAGCCCAATTTGCTATTGTAAGAGGACCAGCGAGGTTTTGGGACCAGGAGACTCTTTGGTATATCATGATGACATGCGTGATCATGCATAACATGATCGTGGAGAATGAGCGTGGACAGAATGCCATCTATGGCACCTACGAGTTGATGGGGCGTCCGATCCGGCCGAGTCGAGGTGGAGACCGAGTCCAGCGCTTCCTTGACGTGTACCACGAGATACGGGACTCCGATGTGCACAACGATCTTCGAAAGGATCTCATGGAGGAGTGGTGGACATGAAATGGAAGGCAAAGAGCAAGGTCGTGCACTTGATTCTATTTCATTTGTTGTTGTATGTGATGAACAATTTTATGTTGTGTGCCTATTTGTGTTTTATTTGAGACCACTTGATGAACTAGACATATTGTGTTGTAATAAAGCCAGTACTATTTAATTTTCATTTGTTAGAAATTTATTTGGATCATATAGCATATCATTTGTTCGTCATGTGTATGAAATATGTGAAAAAAGAGCCATTTGGTATAGGATAGGGCACCTAAAATAGGGCAGTTGTTGGAGAGGTAGTGCCCTAAAATAGGGCAGCTGGAAAAGTGGAAAACTGTTCCGTGCCCTATATGTGCTAAAACGTGTGCCCTATATGTGTAAAAACACCATATAGGATAGGACATCTGTTAGAGATGCTCTTACGTTGGAGATGCTCTAAGGAGAGGAGCAAAAAAAATTATAGTCATGCCGAGTTCCACTTCATTTGCTAGTGGAAGGATGATAGATGGATGGTTCATATTGAAGATACCGGTTCGCAAACTCGAGACCACATGACTCGCAAAAGAATATTCGCCAGATTACCACAAAAAATATGTTAAAACTAAAAAAATTAAGATAAAATACACTATTTTAGGAAGAGCCTTCAATAACAAAAGGCACCACGTGCATCGATGATGATGGGTCCAACATTAGGTCGAACCGGGGTTTTTCACCGCAAAGATGAGGTTTGAGCCACCAGCTTCCACAAGGGCACGACCCAAGCGCACCAACATTAGCAAAATGTTTCCATTGAACTGTGCAAACTCAGTGTTTTCATCCCAAAGACGAGTGATACGATTGTAAACGTATCTATAATTTTCGAGTACCATGCTAGTTTTATACCATTTTTCATGTATATATTGCATTATTATATATTTTTGAGACATTTCTGAACTAACCTATTAACAAGATACCTAGTGCCAAATCATGTTTTCTGTTGTCTTTATATCAGAAAATTTTCCTTTGAAATGAAGCAGAACATGAAAGGGCAAGCACAGGGTGAAATCATTGGAACTTCCGGCTATAGCCCCCGGTACCCATCTTCTGGCTATACCCCCCTCCCCCCCCCCCCCCCCCCCCCCCCCCGATAAAAACCTAGTACCGAGAATATTCCACAGAATTTCCCCGAGGCCGTCGTCACCTCGAAACCTAGTTCGGGAGGATTCTGAATCTCTTCCCAGAACCCTGTCGGAGGGGAGATCATCACTTAAGGCTTCTATATCGCCATGCATTCCTCTGGAATGATGCGTCAGTAGTTCATTGTTATACTACGGGTTCATAGTAGTAGCTAATTGGTATTCATATCCATGTTGTGCCACCATGTTTAGATCTTGTGAGCTGTCTAATATGATCAAGACCATTTAATGATAATGTTATATGATGTGTTTGTTAGGAACGATGATTCATGAAGTTATGTATAAATTGTTTACCATTGCTTATTCATATTATTGTTATGTTTATGATCTTGCATGCGCTCCGATATTTATGTTACTTTGGCCAAGTGATGATTCATATCTTCAAGAGAAAGTATTGATAGTTTGATACTAGATATTGGGTTCATGCCTCCCATGTGTCTGGGCTCGAGTTGACATTAATGACTAAGGTCAGGCATGTGGGTAGGGAGAAACAACAATGTTTATTTCTATATGATAATATGCATTGTGTACATTACGTACGAAATTTATTGCAATTATCCGTTACTTACAACTTAATACTTTTAAGTAACATATTGGATAGTGATCCCAAGGTGGATTATTTAATCATATATACAATTGGATTGTGGTCTATGTATTTTAACCTAATGCCCAATACTAATTGTTTTAAGTCAATCTTTATCCAAACAACCTCCATAAAATACTTTCATGAATTTTTTAATAGACTAGCTGTAATTTTTTTTACCGTATGTATGCTTATCTTTTATCAGAGATGCGACACTAGTGAAACTATGGCCCCCAGTCCATCTTTTATTCTATCATTTACACCGTTATACTTGTTTTCATAATCATTTGCTTGTTGTCCACTTTACATCATATTACCATTTCTACCATATGGTTGACATCTTGGTTTTCCGCAAGACGAGGCTTTGCATTATCCTAAGTTGATTGCACTCGATCCCTGCATGTGATCAATGAGCTACTTGATGAACTTGCGGGCGTGACTTGATTCTCTAAACTCGACTGCAAGGCAGGGACATCATCCGATTCGCTTGATTGTTTGGCAAAGAACCAAAACAACACTCCAAACCCTTGTGGGCCACTACAAGTATAAGGTTATGTGCCCTTCACGCTGTCTGAGCCAAATGTAACCTAAGCGATGAATGCACTTGAATCCTTCCTTTTGTGTAATGCATTAGTGTTCTTTGACAGCATCCTCAGCCCTGACAAGTCTGGATTAAACCATCTGCAACATCTGATAGGGGTTTTGAATATGCTTCACAAAGATAGGTTGAAAATCAAGAAATCTGAATGCTCCTTTGCCCAACATCGTCTTCCATACATGGAACATGTGATCAGCTTAGTTGTGTTGCTACACTAGATGATACAATTGATTCTATTCAAAAAATTCCAGCACCTATATTTGCTAAAGAACTTTGGAAGTATCCAATTATATCGCAAATTTGTGCCCTGTTGTGGCATTATAAGGAAGCTTTTCAAGTGCTGAAGAGTGGTTTGATGACAGCTCCAGTCTTATCGTTGCCCAACTTTCACAAACCATTTGCAGTGGACACTGATGCATGTGATTCCGGTGTTGGGGTTTGGTCACCCAATTGCTTATCTCAGTTGTGTTTGGTCCCCGGAACACATATCTTTCTACTTAGGAAAAATAATGCCTTGCTATTTTGTTGTCCATTGACCATTGGTGATCTTGTTTGCAGTTTGTAGTTGGGAGAGTTCACCACCAAGACTGATCAACGTATCAAGCATTTGGAAGAACACCGTCTTCATACATCTTGCGAGCACAATGCATTCACAAAGTTGTTGCGTTTGAACTATTACGTATCATCTGGTTTTTAGAGTTAGAATGCTCAGCTAATCTTATGCATATGCGTTATTGTGCATTTAGTTCCACTGCAGTGATTAAACAAACACAAAACCCTATAAAGTCTAATTAAAGAAACATGAAATCATATGAGGGGAGAGGGGTATATGTGCAATATTAGCACGTACAGTTACGTATGCTGTTTTCCAAGCAGGCCCAAGTTATGCTTTGGGGATTAAAAAAATATTTAGACATTTTGAATTTATTATTTTTTCAAAGAGATTTGAATTGATTGAGCTCAAATACTAAAATAGAAAATAAAACAAAGAATAAAAAGAGGAGCCAGCCGAGCCGATCTGGCCCAAACAGCCCAACCGAGGCCAAGAAATTCTCTGCATTGGCTCATTCCTTGTCCTACTTGCCGGCGGTTTATGGACATCTCTTCCCCTATCATTGTTGTTAGCTATCCAATATGTAGCTAACTTGTGGTCAAGATGAAAATCTCATTGTGATATTAACCTCTGTAATCTACCTAAAGATTTGGTCCCTTTTTTACCCTCTCGTGCATCTCATTACGAATAGGGGAAAAATGGAGAAGACCTCAGCATTCTGTGCAAACGAGTGCCATATGTTGGAGAAGATTTTCCCATCTTATATGTGTACTGTGTTTCCAAGTACATATGCGTTTACTAGTACATGTTAGCATTTAGAGCATCTCCAACGGCCCGACGCAAACAAACTGCCACGGTCTATTTTTGTCCGGAGTGGTCAGGGGTCGGGAAAAAACCCCGCCCAACGGCCCGCCATTTTTGCCAAGCAGTCCGCGGCATTTGAAACGCGACCCAAATTTGGGTGCGGTTTGCATCGCCCACGGACTGACCGATGCGTTCGCACGTGTCCTCCTCGCCTTTGACCGGGCCCCGGGCGTCAGCGACCGCAGACTTCGCTTCGTCTGCCAAGGCCCTGACGACTTGAGGCGAAAGAATGTGTCGCCGCTTCCGCATCTGCGTCGCCATCAATGGCGACGCGCCACTGGCCACCGCCGCTCCGTATATGCACCACTGGGCATCGCCGCTCCGTATATGCGCCACTTCCGCGTCTGTGCCGCCATCAACTTGGATGATCGCGTCCTCGGCCTCCTTAAAAGGGGATGCCACGACCACACCATGCTCTTCCCCATACTTCTCTTTCCTAAACTACCGCCACCACCATGACCGGACCATGGCCCTTCAAGAAGACCAAGATCGAAGGAGGGCGGCGGCTCCTCGTCCTCGTCACGGAGGCGCTCGCCGCTGCCGAAGAAGTAAAGGGACCGCCCGTACTCAGACCCTTTTGTGTAGGCGTTGTACGATCGGAACCTTCCGGTTCCGATCGACGACGTCCACCTTCCTGGCGGTTGGCACCTCAATGCCAGGAGGGTGCCGGTCCCGCTGGTGCCCCTCCGCAGGGTCCGACACCGACGGTGGCGTGGCCCTTCTCCTGGGACCCGCCGGTGCTGCTCGACCTCACCAGCGACAGCGAGGACTATGACTAGGCGTCGGCGGCAAGGAAGCCCTAGCTAGGGCTTTTTATTTATATTTATGTTTTTATTTTCTGTCTTTAGTTTCAGTCCTGATGTAATATATCTATAAATAAAAATCAGTTAAAAATGTGTCGAGCCCCTGGGCTGGCACGCGACCTAAACGGACGAGGGAGGCGGACAAAGTTCATTTCCTGTCCGCGGCCCAATGCAAACGCACAATTTGATCACAAAATGCATCGGCGTGCTGGAGATGCACTTAACAGCTGCAAGTTGTGACACTGTGAAGATGCTACACAGAAAGCAAACATGTACCTATATATTAAGGGGCAAGATTTTGAGTCTCTGATACGTCCATTTTAAATCACTATTTTATATTATAATTTACTACTATTCATTGATATATATCGTATTTGGAGATGATACTTATGTTATCTTATCTATTTTGCATGATTGATGATCATTGGGGGATAAAACTCCGGAGACTGAATTCTGCTGAACAAAACACCGTCAAGATACAATATTTACGAAGACCAGAAGAATAAAGTGGCTAACTGGGAATTATTTCTGAATTATTTCACGAGGGATCGCAAGATCTCAGAGTTTAAGGCTATGGTTAGATTTATATTAATTACTTTCTTGTATTTACGGATGCTTGCAGGGGGTATAATCATAAATATGTATTGTTCATAGGAATGGTGGTGCATTAGCATAGGTTCACCCACACGACAGTTATCTAAACACTAAAAATTATTCATCAATATGAACCGAAAGCACAAGACAGAAATCCCGTGTGTCCTCAAGAACGTTTGGTCATCATAAGTAAACAAAGCGTCTTGTCCTTTGCTCTCAAAAGGATTGGGCCACTCACTGCAATTATATTTGCCACGCTTTATTTACTTGGACTTTATTTATCTGTTATCTCAAAGTCTACTGAAAACTTGCCTGCTAGTGTTTACAGTGAAATCCTTATCAAAACCACTTGTCAACACCTTCTGCTCCTCGTTGGGTTCGACACTCTTGTTTATCGAAAGTACTTCGATACACCCCCTATACTTGTGGGTCATCAAGACTATTTTATGGCGCCTTTACCGGGGAGTGAAGCGCTATTGGTAAGAGGAATTGGTAAGGAAACTTCAACAATAAGTGATGTTTTTTATTTCTGTCTCCTTATTTTGCTTTATAATGGAGAAGAGAAATATTGCCTTCCTGTTTGGAACATGAGGCGCCTCCTGATGATATTGTGCCATTTAAAATACCTATGAAAATTGTTAAACGTGTTATGAATAACCGCTATTTTGGGGATGGAACTGTCCACCTCGGTGATCATTTGCTGTATTTACATAAATTATGCGAGTTGTTCAAGTGTGCAGGTATTACGATGGACGAAGTCAGGAAGAAATTAGTCTCCATATCACTTTGTGGGAGAGCTGCGCATTGGTATAAACTGCTGAAGAACATGATTTCTCTTAGATGGGAGGAAATTGTACCTCTCTTTTATTCTAAATTTTATCCTCCAAGTGAAATTCATCAAGATCGGAATTCTTTATATAACTATTGACCTCATGATGGAGAGAGTATTGCCCAAGCGTGGGGGAGATTGAAGCCATTAATGCTCAAATGTCCAATTCATGAGCTTACTGGTAATATTATTGTTGATAACTTCTATGCAAGACTCTCGTTTGAAGATAAAACATTATTGGATACTTCATGTGATGTATCATTCACTTGCAATAAGAAGGAGTTTAAATGGGATCTTCTTGACCGTATTGAAGAAAATACTGAAGCATGGGAGAACGACAAAGGTAGGGAGTCAGGTATAAAATAAGACTTTGAATGCATTAGGACTTTTATGGACACGGATGTATTTCGAAATGTTAATAATGCTTATGGTCTTGACTCTCAAGTTGTTGCAAATTATTATAAATCCTTTGCTTATTATTTCGGTTTGCCCAAGAAGGAATTTGAAAAATATGATGAACCTTATAAAGATAAATATGTTGTTCCTTTAGCTAAAAGCATTGAAGTTAATATTGTTTATCATATCATTCCTGAGCCTTATGTTGATAAAATTCCTTTTCTGTTAAAGTGAAAGAACATTCTCTTATGGCTAGCGTGGTTAATAAAAGTGATAAGAAAGCTAAAGAACCAGATGAACAAATTAAAGTTGAACCTTCTGTGGCTATAATTACAGAACTTGTGTCTGAAAATCTGGGAGAAGAGTATATTATATTTTTTGATGATGCTTCTAATGTTGTCTCTCATCCTGCAAAGCCAAGAAAGGCTAGTGTTCCTATGTTTTGTGTTAAAATTGGTGATCATTGCTATTATGGTTTATGTGATATTGGTGCAAGTTCAAGTGCTATTCCTTATGACCTTTACAAAGATTATGCATGAAATTGGCCCCAGCCAACTTGAAGATATTGATGTGGTTATTCAACTTGCTAATAGAGAAACTATCTCTCCCATTGGTATTGTTAGATATGTTGAAGTTCTATGTGGTAAGACTAAATATCCCGCTGATTTTCTTATACTTGATTCTGCTGCTAGTAAGACTTTTCCTATTATTTTTGGTAGACCTTTTCTGAATACTTGTGGTGCTGTTATAGATTGTAGGAAAGAAAAAATCCTTACTAAATTTGCTGGTGATTCATATGAATTCAATTTTTCGAAATTTGCTAAAACCCCTTATGAACCCGAATTGCCTAATGAAGATTTTAGAGTAGAACGACTTGCTTCTGTCTCTCTCGCTCCTACTAATTATATTCAGAAATTTATGGAAGATCATGAAGATTAAACTTTTATGGAAGAAAGAAATGAACTTGAGGACATATTCCTTCGTCAACCTATTCTTAAACATAATTTAAAAGTGGAAGACTTGGGTAAAACACTTCCACCTAAAGAGGATCTTGTCTTTGATTTAAAACCTATGCCTGATAATCTTAAGTATGCTCATGTTGATGATAAGAAAATATATAGAATCTTAAGTATGCTCATGTTGAATTACTGTCGTACCCAATGATCATGATGAACTTATTCCTCAAAGAGTAGTTGTTGTTATAGAATGTGCATTGATTTTAGAAAGGTTAATAAAGTTACTAAGAAAGATCATTATCCATTACCCTTTATTGATCAAATGTTGGAGAAATTAGCCAATAAAACTCAAATTTGCTTTCTTGATGATTATTCTGGTTTCTCTCAAATTGCTGATAAAACTCAAGATCAAGAGAACACCACATTTACTTTTCCCTATGGTACTTATGCTTATAGGCGTATGCCTTTTGGTTTATGTAATGCTCCTGCTACTTTTCAAAGATGTATGTCTGCTATCTTTCATGATTTTTGTGAGGAAATTGTGGAGGTGTTCATGGATGATTTCTCCGTCTATGGCACTTCTTTTGATAACTACTAGCACAATCTTGATAAGGTTTTGCAGAGATGTGAAAAAACTAATCTTGTTCTTAATTGGGAGAAATGCCACTTTATGGTTAATGAAGGGATTGTTCTTGGACATAAAATTTCTGAAAGAGGTATTGAAGTTGATAGAGCTAAAGTGGAGGCAATTGAGAAAATGCCTTGCCCGCGAGATGTTAAAGGTACTCGTAGTATTCTTGGTCATGCTGGTTTTTATAGAAGGTTTATCAAAGACTTTGCCAAGGTATCAAAGCCTCTTACTAATCTCCTGCAAAAAGATATACCGTTTGTTTTGTATGATGATTGTAAGGAAGCTTTTGAAACTCTTAAGAAAACTTTAATAACTGCTCCTTTTTCAACCACCTGATTGCAATTTACCATTTTGAAATTATGTGTGATGCTATTGATTTTGCTGTTGGTGCTGTTCTTGGACAAAGAATAGATAAGAAGTTAAATGTTATTCATTATGCTAGTAAGACTCTTGATTCTGCTCAAAAGAATTATGCTACAACTGAAAAAGAATTTCTAGCTGTTATATTTGCTTGTGATAAATTTAGACAATACATTTTTTTATTCTTAAGTTATTATTCATATTGATCATGCCGCAATTAGATACCTTATGGAAAAGAAAGATGCAAAGCCTAGTCTTATTAGATGGGTATTACTGCTGCAAGAATTAGACTTACACATTGTAGATAGGAAAGATGCTGATAATCCTGTTGCTGATAATTTGTCTAGATTGGAAAACATTGCTTATGATCCTATACCTGTTAATGATAGTTTTCCAAATGACCAATTGGCTGCAATAAGGGTGAGTTCACGAGATAGTCCTTGGTATGTGGATTATGCTAACTTTATTGTTTCTAAGTATTTGCCTCCAACCTTTTCAGCTCAACAAAGAAGAAAATTCTTTTATGACTTGAGGCATTATTTCTGGGATGACCCACACTTATATAAAGAAGGAGTTGATGGTATTATGCGAGATGTGTTCCGGAGTATGAACAAAAGGAGATATTGAGAAAGTTTCATAGTAGTGCTTATGGAGGACATCACGCTGGAGATAGAACCGCACAAAAGGTTTTACAATTAGGTTTTTATTGGCCTACTCTCTTTAAAGATGCAAGAAAGTTTAATTTATCTTGTGATGAATGTCAAAGAGTTGGTAATATCTCTAGACGTAATGAAATGCCTATGAATTATTCTCTTTTTATTGAACCGTTTGATTGTTGGGGATTTGACTTTATGGGTCCTTTCCCTTCTTCAGAAGGTAATACACATATACTTGTTGCTATTGATTATGTTACTAAATGGGTAGGAGCTATTCCTACTAAAAGTGCTGATGGTGAAACATCATTAAAAAAGCTTCAAGAAATTATTTTTCCTAGGTTTGGTGTTCCTAGATATCTTATGACTGATGGAGGTTCTCATTTAATTCATGGTGGTTTTAGAAAAGTCCTTGCTAAAATGGTGTTAATCATAGAATTGTTTCAGCTTATCATCCTCAAACTAGTGGGCAAGTAGAATTATCAAATAGAGAAATTAAATATATCTTGCAAAAGACTGTTAATAGAACGAGGAAGAATTGGGCTAGTAAATTAAATGATGCATTGTGGGCTTATAGAACTGCTTATAAAAATCCCATGGGTATGTCTCCTTGTAAAATGGTTTATGGAAAAGCATGTCACTTGCCCTTAGAATTAGAACACAAAGCTTATTGGGCAGTGAGAGAACTAAATAGAGATTTTAAACTTGCTGGTGAGAAAAGATTGCTTAATTTGAGTTCTTTAGATGAATGGAGAAGTGAAGCTTATGAATATGCTAAACTATTTAAAGAGAAAGTCAAAAGATGGCATGGTAAGAGAATCCTCAAGAGAGAATTTCATGTTGGTGAGAAAGTTCTATTGTATAGTTCTTGTCTTAGATTCTTTGCAGGAAAATTACTCTCCAAGTGGGATGGACCATATGTTATTGTGGAGTTGTTTTGTTCGGGTGCGATAAAAATTGCTTTGCTCAAGGATGACTCTACACAAGTGGTAAAAGGACAAAGAATCAACCATTATATTTCTGGAGATTCTTATAATGAAGATGTTGATGTTATTCAAGCAATTTCTCTGGAGAATTACATTAAAGAAAATATTTCTGAGTTTGCAGAACCTGATTTGGAAAGGTACAGTTTCGGTAAGAAAAAGTCCGCGAATTTAATTTTTGGTTAACTGTGATTTATTTTTGGAAAATATGGAAAAATATGAGAAGAAAACAAACGGGACACGAGGTCCAAGGCGACGTCACCACCTCATGGCGCGGGCCCTTCCTGACCGCGCCACCAGGTGATGAGGATGCCTCGGAGCCCCTCTCCTACTCGGTTTCGTGTTGTTGCCTTCCTTTTATTTCGTAAATTTTTGCTATATAATCACCCGAGGCCCCCGAGGTCCGTATATTGTGTTTTCGACGCGTTTTTGTTTCGATTTGTTGTTGTCCAGATGTCGCCAACGTGAACTCCTTCAAGATCTTGATCAGGGGTCTTTTGTTGGATGGGCGGACGATGAGAAGGCGAAGGCTAGGCGCAAGGACATGGACGAGAGCGTCATGAAGGAGGTGAAGAAGATGCAAGCGGCAAAGAAGGATCGTGCAAGGACGGGAACCAGCAAGCCCATCGTCGTGGGATCAATTAACCATCAGCGTGCTTTTTCTCACAACATGCAGGGAACGATACCACCTGTTCAAGAACTTAGTTCTTTTCCAGAAGCAACTGAAGCTCTTCGAGTAACGGATAAGTTTTCCGAGCACTACTGCGTCCTTAGGAGGGAGGTGGATATACTTCAAGAGGAGAATAACAGGCTCCGCAAGATGTTGGAGCGTTACCTTACTCCACTTCGAGTTGTTCCACCATCGCCACCGAAGGAGTAATTCATCATCAGTATTGGCATCTCCCTTAGCTTGTTCCAAGCTTGGGGGGAGTGCCGCGGTATCACCATTATCTTTCATCTTTTACTTTTTAGTAGTGTCATATCATGAGTAGGGAAGTTATCTTATATTATGGTTTGCAATGTGGAAGTATCTCTCTTTTAGTTGGTTATCCATGTATCCCTTGGTGTGAGTTGCCGTTATGGAATATTAATGAGAAGTGTTATCATTTATCTTCTACACACTTTATTTTAGGTTGCAACTTTTATCGTGTATTATTGATCCTGACATTTAGCATAGGTGATCACTTTGGGAACAGATAGTAAATCTTTTGGGTTTGGCAAACTTAGCATTGGTCCGTAGCTGCAATACTTTGGGACTTAAGAGGAAAAAGAATTACATGTAGAATATAGCATTCATTGATCTTTCTCACTTTTCTATGACAAGCTTAGTATTCACAACTTAAAATTGTGTGTGCTTTCAAGTAAGAATTGCATGATTGTCTTTTACTACATGTCTGTTTGTTTCTATCCTTCAACTCTTATGCTTGCTACCCAACCTTGCTAGCCAAAGACCTGTATCGAGAGGGAATGCTTCTCATACATCCAAACCTTGAACCAAAACCCCTATCATCTGTGTCCACTATATCTACCAATTATGTGGTATTTTGCGCCACTCCAAGTAAATACTTCTTGTGCTATCTTTATTCAAAATTACTATCCCTTATTTGTGTCAACGTTCACTAGCTCATGAGGAAATAATAGTTGGGTTTGTCATCTTCCGTACTAATTAAGTAATCCATGACTTGCATGCTACATCTCGTCATTAATATCGCAAAGGGGCGGTCAGACCACTGTAATACCAAATGTTGAGTTTTTAAAAAAAATATAGGAAATCCTCCATGGTTTGAGAATTATTGGTGGGCACCCGTGAATTCGGTGTAACGTCCCCAAATTTGCTAATTGGTAATTAGGATTTGTTTGTGCATCATGAGCATCATTTGCATCTAATTAAAATGTGCACAAAATTTGAGTTTTAAAATTAGAGAGAAAAACCTTAAGTGGCTAAACCACTTTCAAAATCCAAAGTTGCCAATGGCTTCCTTGTGAAATTTTGAATCTACTGGTATTTTTGTATAAATTTTCTGTTTACAAAAAGACCCTCAAATCATTTAATTTCCAAGACAGGGGTCTGGTTTCAAAAGCTTTGTGGTTTGCTAAAACTCCATGGGGTTTTCCGAAAAATGCTCTTTTCTTTCTCTTTCTTCTTCCTCCGCCAGAAGGACGCCGGAGCCGTGTCTTCTCCTCCGCCGTCCGTCGCCCTCCCCTGCGTCAAGATCCTCGTCGCCGCTCTCCCCTTCATATAAATCCTTCCGCCGCCGTGGAGAAGTTCTAGTTCTCCTCTTTCCCTCCTTCCTTATCCTCCGCCATGGCCAAACCCTAGCTCCCGGGTCCGCCGGCGAATCCCGCCGTTGCAGGCCACCCCGAGCCACGGTGAGGAGCTCCGAGGCTCCGCCGTCCTTCCTTCTCCCTCCTCGGTGACCCGTGCGTGCTGGGAATGCTCGAGTCCGACGAATTTGGCCGCCCCGTGCCGTCTTCCCCAACTCCGGCCGCCGGCCTCCGCGGATGATTCCGGCCGTCTCGGACCTCCCCTCGCCTCCCCGACCTATCCATCGCGCTCCTGGTGAGCTTGCGGTCCTCGTGGACCTCTCTCTCTCTTCTCCCTCTCCCTCGGGTTGCTCGGGCCGCCGTTCTCCATCTCCGGCCGCCGCGCGGGCACCTCACCGGAGCTGCTCCGGCGACCATCCGGTAGCGGCGCCGCCCGATTCTGGCTCCCCGTGCCCTTGTGCCTCCAACCCGCATGGTCGCGCTGCTCCTCGCGCCCTCCCTCGCCGAATTGGTGCTCGGCAGGGAGACCTTTCTCCATTGATGACGTCATGTGACGTCATCGCTCTTTATTATTTTATGAAAATAATTTTAATGTTTTCTGTAATTCTTTTAAGTTATGACAGGTGGGTCCCTGATGTCAGGGATTTAAACATTTCCAAATAATGATTTCTGTAATTATTAAATATCTGACATGTGGGTCCAACTTTTATTTAAATTCATAAATGTTTAAAATGGAATTAACAAATGGTTTAAATTGAATTAAAATTGTTTAATTTTTGAAAATTCATAAGTAATTCATTTTAATTCAGAAAAATATGATTTTTATATCAAAATTTGCAGAAAAATAAGATCTATTTAATTATGTCCAAATCATGCATATTTAAACAACTTTGAACCATGTTTACAATAGAGGAACAAATTACACCCTTTCTTTTAAATATGGAATTTGTCAAATGGCACCTCTCGGGCATTCGCACTCCATTTAAAATGATCTTCCATGTGTAGGATTTACATTTCAATACTTTAACTTGTCATGCATACATTGTGCGCATTGCATCGATGCCATGGTTGAATGTTGTTTCCCGTTTCTTTTCCGGTGTTTCGCTTTCCGCGGTAGAAGGCGAATCCAAAGTGGAGTTCGACAACACCGAAGGCTTGATGAATCATCGATGGTCAAATTAAGAGGATATCTATGAAGAGTTATTTCTGGTTATCTCGATCAAGTGAAGCCGAAGATTCCCAAAAGTGTTATATCTTGCTATCGAAGAGCAAGGCAAGCATAACCTCTTATCTGCACATATACGATTTCAAAGTATTTGATTCTGGTATTATGCATGCGATTCAAATTTGGTTTTGAGTTGAGGTTTAAAGTGTCATTAGTGTTGCATCGCGAGAGTCTGCTATGCTTAGCCCTGCTTAGATCTTCACTCGGTTCCATCCGGTTGATGAACCAGAGCTATGAAGGATGACGTGGAATGGTGTGAGATGCGTTAATATGCTAAAGGCTTGGATGGGAGGCCACATAGGGATTGTGGTGGGTTGTTCCATTCTTGCCAACCTAGGAACTGAGTTCTCGTCTTCGGAACCAAGACTATTCGTGCATCCACACAGGGCTCGGAAACCCCTCGATCCCAACTTGTCTAGCCTACTACGTGAAGCCACTAGTTCGAGTGTTCCATTTGCGTCTGCGGTAAAATGAGTTGAGGAAATTAGGGCTCGGGTCAGGAGAGTGTGACGCTCTGATCTTGACCCTGGCAACCCGCACTAGGGATCGCTGAGATGGCGGTCTGACCTACTGCTGTGGCTCATGGACATAGGCGAAGATTGGGAAAGGTCGTGGCCAACCCTCCTGCCGGCACTCCCCGGAAGAGTGCTAATAGCTGGCGAATCGGTTGGTTGGCGTGTGTGGGTAGTTACACCCCCTGCAGGGTAAAACTTTTCGGAAAGCCGTGTCCACGGTTATGGACGACTTGGTACCTTATGTCTGATGATCATAGATAACAAGAATCTAATTATAAAACTTGCCAACTAAGGGAGGATCGCTTCCTCGGGTTGAGCGAGGGGGTGATTCTGGTGGGTGGTACAACTCATGATGATCTGGTGGAGATTGAAGATGTGGATGAAGCTAGTGTTACTCCCTTACCCCATTTTAAAAGTCTACTGGTACGGGATTCTCTCCTTCCTCGATTTGAAAACAAAGATGGCTTTATGCAAAAGACATTCATGAATACTCTCTGAACGAGCAGATATGTAGCAGGTTAAATAAGTCTTGTTGAGTACCCCCTGTACTCAGCCTTGCGCAATTATTTGGACAGGTGCGTTTTCTGGACATCGACATCGACGAGTAGGTTGGGGTTCTCAGACGGCAGCCTGGAATCTTTGGACTGGGACGTCGCCGTTATGCTTTGGCCTCTTAGGCCTTTTGCTAGTTTTGCTATGTCCAATAGCATAATTTGCCTTCCGTTGTATTGGTGTTTGACAGGTCAGTGACCTTATTTTCGTGATATTTGCTTCTTCGCTCTGTTAAGAGCTTATTATGTTGCTTCTTGTGTTGTAGGGTCTCTGTTGTGCTATCAATTTCAACTGTTGGCTTCCGAGATCTATGTTAGGCTTATCTCGGATTAAGGTCTTGGATTTGTCTAGCGTGGCTCTTGGGGGTGCTACAGGTTTTGGTATCAGAGCAGGACCGTCTGTAGGAAAACCTTTCTACTGATCGATGTTGAGTCTAGTTGTTGTGAAAACTATTTAAAAGCTAAAACTATTTGCAAAAAAATTAAAGTAGGCTTCTTTTTACTCCTTATCTGGTATCGCTCTACTTCTGGGTCATCTTACCTTGTCTTGGTTAAAAACATTTGCTCTCCTCTCCTCTTGTCATTCAAAATATAGGTGCATCAAGTGCAGGTCGTTTCTCAGCCAAGTTGACCTAGAGTTAAGTTTTCTAGAGTCTGGTGTGTTCTTTGATCCGTGTTTCTCTTGTTGACAAGAGAGATTCATTTCCCTCTTGATCTCTCAACCTTGTCGTTTCTGCATCATTCTATTCCAATGTTTCAGATTCCTTTCACTTCGAAGATCTCCTTTTCTTTTTTTGATACTTCGGAAGCTATGGTTGATCTCTGAACCTATCTCGTGATTACTACATCGTTGTACCTTTGTGACACCCGAATGGTAGTTACCCCTTCTTTCGTTTTTCATCCTGGACTTGAACCGAAGGTTCCAGATTGTGCTGTTGGTGGTGTTGAGTCATGTTGGTTGTTAGCCATGTGATGCTCACTCTATCAGTACATGATGCTAACCTTTAACCCAAGATCCATCTTGTTGATCCCTGAGGAATGTTTGCAACCTCAGAAGGGCTAGTAATGTCAGTTATAGCTAGCCTTCCAGCTTGTGGTTTTGTCGTAATTGGCCTACGACATCCAAAGTTTACTCCTTCCACTAGCTTTGGCAGAGGTTCTGCCATGGAACCAAAAGGATCACGACAAGAGTGCTCTTTATGAGTCTCACATCTAAGTTGGTGACTCTGCCACACCCTTCTTATCAGAACAAGTTATCATATGTATGCTAGCTTGACCTCTGCATCTCAGGGTTTTCCTGAGTATGTTTCTTTTCTTCCGTCATGTTCCGACCAGTGTATGCCACTTGGCATCCAAGTTGTAAATGTGCATTGGTGTACTAATGCATGTTGCTCTTGCGGTCCGTCGTGACATTCCACCTCGCGATGTCAGGGAGAACCAAACCCCCGTACCTCGTCCATTTCCAGGACCGGGTCAAAGTGTTGTAGTCCGCAGATTAAGATGCTTGTTTGCTTGTAATCTGTTCCATCTTAAGTATCACCCTCTTGCAGATCAAAAGGTCGTGTTGTATCTCATGACTTTATTGATGAAGTGATGCTTTTCACGTCCTTACTCACGCTTTTCTCCTAGCTGCTCGTGCTCGGGAATGCTGTGGTGTGTGTATTGATGTGGCTATCAGATATTCTTAGCAATTTTCATTGCTTTGACATATAAGGACATTTGATTCCTTGCTTGTGTGATTGGTTATCCGGTCACTAAGTGAAGTTGAGTGTGCTGCCAAGTCCGTTGTTCTGGTGCACATACTCGGTCAAAGAGTTAGGTTTTACCAACGCTCTTAAGGCCAAATCGTTTTGCTTTGATAAGCAAGACTCCTTTCTACCTGTGTTGTCGTGTTGAAGCAAGATGGTATATCCTAATGGAATTGATATCATCCCAATCTTTGATTTGATTTGGGCTATCGTCAAATCAAACTCAGTCCCATGGACCATCGTTGATGATGTTTTACCTATGGTGTTTCGCCAGCTTACATCTTCATGTCCTTGGTCTGACCAATATACTTGCCTTGTTCATGTGTTATTTGATTCCATCTTGTTGGAGTACATTAATAAGCTTGCTGTTGAGCCCATCGATAACATTCTTATTGCCTCCATGTCTGAAGAGGATCATTATGAACCTTTGGCAATAATATTGGAAACTTTTGAGAACCATCTTTGTGTCATCACAAAGTGTGTGTTCTGGATGTTGGAAGTAACCTCTTCTGGGTCACGTGCATTTGCTGAAAGATGTCGCCGTGAATCCAAGTAGAGCTTTCCTTGTTTCCTCGGAAATCATCTGTAGTCGGTCATGCACGTGCGGATTATTCGTGGGATGACAGGTTGTTACCTGCATACCTTGAAGAAGTCATTTATGCACACCAAGCCACTGACTGATTGGATCAAGGATGAGAAGAAGTTAGAAAACTTCGTTATCTTCTTTGTTGTTTCCCAAGAAGGACTCAATTGTGTTTGTTGCATATTAATCATGTAGGTGCATCTGTCTTTTGACAAAGTGCTAATGCATGATTCTTGCGATCTCGCTCATCTTTTCGAGCTTGACATTGTTGTCCACGTCTTGAGAATCTGCAACCTTTCCTCGATGTTAACCATTGCACCTCTCCGTTCGGACGTTCTTAGTCTGAACTTTCATCCCAACTAGCCAGAGCTGAATCTCAAGCAGCAACGATGGTTGGTGTTCCTCAAGGATTTTGACATAGGTCCTTTTGTAACTCCGGCAAGATTGATGATGTGGTTGACACAATTAGTCGGAAGGCCTATCGCTGAAATTCCTGGAATCTCAAGAACAACCACTCCCCATGAGGATTGTTGTGCGGCTTGTTCTAAAAGTTGCCCCTTATGGAATTTATCTTTCCAAAGCCCAATGTTTACCTCCTCACTTATTTAAGACTTATCATGAGCTTGAAATGTGTATCTAGAACATCAAGAAGAAGTTCCCTCCTCCGATGATCTTGGAGATTCTGAATGTCTTCCAATTGATCCTCCAGATCCTTTTCTTAACTTTAACAATATATCCATCATGAGAATTCTCTTTTCATGGTGAACTTCAATGTTTTGTTGATCAATTATTCTTTACTTTTGCTTGTACTTGAAATTCTCTCCAACTCACACATTGTGTGAATTTGTCAGTCATCTTAGGGCCCTGGACTTTTAATCATGTGGCAAACATCCTGTAAGCCAAATGGTTGAAATCTAAAAAGGGTTCTTCCTTTCGTTGTATCAAGATCTCGTTAATCTATCTTAGCCTTGTGCAAAGCTCATATTCTAATCGTTTCGCTTAAGAGTTGTCTATCAACTTGAAACTTCTTCCTTTCCATCCGTTACCTTGATGTGTTTCATGCTTGTTAGCTCAAGAGTTGTTTTGCACACTCCTCCCTTGAGTTGACCATGAGATACTCGATCTTTATGAAGATCCTCGTTCTAGAGTTATTTCCCTCTTCCCTTTGGTGCAGTTGAAGAACCGTCCGACGAGATATGAAGTATTCAATCATCCCTGAAGTTATGGATCAAACCCTTTGAGAAAGAAGATCGTCATGGGATCGACAAGATCATCCAAGACCGGTGTAGCCCTCCTCTCTGTATCTCTTTTCCTACCCATGGAATCTCGGGGACGAGATTCTTGTAAGGGGAATAGATCTGTAACGTCCCCAAATTTGCTAATTGGTAATTAGGATTTGTTTGTGCATCATGAGCATCATTTGCATCTTATTAAAATGTGCACAAAATTTGAGTTTTAAAATTAGAGAGAAAAACCTTAAGTGGCTAAACCACTTGCTATTCTAAATGTGTTAAAAAAAATTCAAAATTTTCAAAATCCAAAGTTGCCAAAGGCTTCCTTGTGAAATTTTGAATCTCCTGGTATTTTTGTATAAATTTTCTGTTTACAAAAAGACCCTCAAATCATTTAATTTCCAAGACAGGGGTCTGGTTTCAAAAGCTTTGTGGTTTGCTAAACTCCAGGGGGTTTTCCGAAAAATGCCCTTTTCTTTCTCTTTCTTCTTCCTCCGCCAGAAGGACGCCGGAGCCGTGTCTTCTCCTCCACCGTCCGTCGCCCTCCCCTGCGTCAAGATCCTCGCCGCCGCTCTCCCCTTCATATAAATCCTTCCGCCGCCGTGGAGAAGTTCTAGTTCTCCTCTTTCCCTCCTTCCTTATCCTCCGCCATGGCCAAACCCTAGCTCCCGGGTCCGCCGGCGAATCCCGCCGTTGCAGGCCACCCCGAGCCACGGTGAGGAGCTCCGAGGCTCCGCCGTCCTTCCTTCTCCCTCCTCGGTGACCCGTGCGTGCTGGGAATGCTCGAGTCCGACGAATTTGGCCGCCCCGTGCCGTCTTCCCCAACTCCGGCCGCCGGCCTCCGCGGATGATTCCGGCCGTCTCGGACCTCCCCTCGCCTCCCCGACCTATCCATCGCGCTCCTGGTGAGCTTGCGGTCCTCGTGGACCTCTCTCTCTCTTCTCCCTCTCCCTCGGGTTGCTCGGGCCGCCGTTCTCCATCTCCGGCCGCCGCGCGGGCACCTCACCGGAGCTGCTCCGGCGACCATCCGGTAGCGGCGCCGCCCGATTCTGGCTCCCCGTGCCCTTGTGCCTCCAACCCGCATGGTCGCGCTGCTCCTCGCGCCCTCCCTCGCCGAATTGGTGCTCGGCAGGGAGACCTTTCTCCATTGATGACGTCATGTGACGTCATCGCTCTTTATTATTTTATGAAAATAATTTTAATGTTTTCTGTAATTCTTTTAAGTTATGACAGGTGGGTCCCTGATGTCAGGGATTTAAACATTTCCAAATAATGATTTCTGTAATTATTAAATATCTGACATGTGGGTCCAACTTTTATTTAAATTCATAAATGTTTAAAATGGAATTAACAAATGGTTTAAATTGAATTAAAATTGTTTAATTTTTGAAAATTCATAAGTAATTCATTTTAATTCAGAAAAATATGATTTTTATATCAAAATTTGCAGAAAAATAAGATCTATTTAATTATGTCCAAATCATGCATATTTAAACAACTTTGAACCATGTTTACAATAGAGGAACAAATTACACCCTTTCTTTTAAATATGGAATTTGTCAAATGGCACCTCTCGGGCATTCGCACTCCATTTAAAATGATCTTCCATGTGTAGGATTTACATTTCAATACTTTAACTTGTCATGCATACATTGTGCGCATTGCATCGATGCCATGGTTGAATGTTGTTTCCCGTTTCTTTTCCGGTGTTTCGCTTTCCGCGGTAGAATGCGAATCCAAAGTGGAGTTCGACAACACCGAAGGCTTGATGAATCATCGATGGTCAAATTAAGAGGATATCTATGAAGAGTTATTTCTGGTTATCTCGATCAAGTGAAGCCGAAGATTCCCAAAAGTGTTATATCTTGCTATCGAAGAGCAAGGCAAGCATAACCTCTTATCTGCACATATACGATTTCAAAGTATTTGATTCTGGTATTATGCATGCGATTCAAATTTGGTTTTGAGTTGAGGTTTAAAGTGTCATTAGTGTTGCATCGCGAGAGTCTGCTATGCTTAGCCCTGCTTAGATCTTCACTCGGTTCCATCCGGTTGATGAACCAGAGCTATGAAGGATGACGTGGAATGGTGTGAGATGCGTTAATATGCTAAAGGCTTGGATGGGAGGCCACATAGGGATTGTGGTGGGTTGTTCCATTCTTGCCAACCTAGGAACTGAGTTCTCGTCTTCGGAACCAAGACTATTCGTGCATCCACACAGGGCTCGGAAACCCCTCGATCCCAACTTGTCTAGCCTACTACGTGAAGCCACTAGTTCGAGTGTTCCATTTGCGTCTGCGGTAAAATGAGTTGAGGAAATTAGGGCTCGGGTCAGGAGAGTGTGACGCTCTGATCTTGACCCTGGCAACCCGCACTAGGGATCGCTGAGATGGCGGTCTGACCTACTGCTGTGGCTCATGGACATAGGCGAAGATTGGGAAAGGTCGTGGCCAACCCTCCTGCCGGCACTCCCCGGAAGAGTGCTAATAGCTGGCGAATCGGTTGGTTGGCGTGTGTGGGTAGTTACACCCCCTGCAGGGTAAAACTTTTCGGAAAGCCGTGTCCACGGTTATGGACGACTTGGTACCTTATGTCTGATGATCATAGATAACAAGAATCTAATTATAAAACTTGCCAACTAAGGGAGGATCGCTTCCTCGGGTTGAGCGAGGGGGTGATTCTGGTGGGTGGTACAACTCATGATGATCTGGTGGAGATTGAAGATGTGGATGAAGCTAGTGTTACTCCCTTACCCCATTTTAAAAGTCTACTGGTGCGGGATTCTCTCCTTCCTCGATTTGAAAACAAAGATGGCTTTATGCAAAAGACATTCATGAATACTCTCTGAACGAGCAGATATGTAGCAGGTTAAATAAGTCTTGTTGAGTACCCCCTGTACTCAGCCTTGCGCAATTATTTGGACAGGTGCGTTTTCTGGACATCGACATCGACGAGTAGGTTGGGGTTCTCAGACGGCAGCCTGGAATCTTTGGACTGGGACGTCGCCGTTATGCTTTGGCCTCTTAGGTCTTTTGCTAGTTTTGCTATGTCCAATAGCATAATTTGTCTTCCGTTGTATTGGTGTTTGACAGGTCAGTGACCTTATTTTCGTGATATTTGCTTCTTCGCTCTGTTAAGAGCTTATTATGTTGCTTCTTGTGTTGTAGGGTCTCTGTTGTGCTATCAATTTCAACTGTTGGCTTCCGAGATCTATGTTAGGCTTATCTCGGATTAAGGTCTTGGATTTGTCTAGCGTGGCTCTTGGGGGTGCTACATTCGGCTAGCCATGGTTATGTTAGAAAGGTGGGGAGGAGTGTCATGACTGTGAAAGTAAAGAGAAAAAGAAGATGAATATGATAAAGGCTTGTTTTAAAAAATAATCGGAACCACCCCTAACTTGCTTAGTATGGAAGATGACAAGAACTCTATTACGAATCGTTGACAACAACAAACAATGCTCAATAACTTACTTTTATGCTTTCTATATGATTTCAAAAAGCTATAAAACAAAAAGCTCTAGCACATGCTTGTCTCTCTGCTTCCCTCTGCGAAGGGCCTATCATTTACTTTATGTTGAGTGAGTAAACCTATCTACTTCTATCTTAAGCAAGCATTTGAGTTGATCGTGATTCAACCATTCATACATTAGTATTGTTAATCATGTCTTTCATTCTTTCTCGCTTAGCACATTGTTGGTATCTAATGAATTTGATTTTTGGAGCTATCAACCTATAAAGAGGGTTGTTTGATAAACTAAACTCAATTGCTAATTGTTCTCCGACCAAGGACTAAGTTTGCCAACACCAACTATGGTTTTCTCTATGTACTTTACTGTGGTTTACCTCTACTTGTTACAAGTTGATTTATACATGAACGGAGTTAATATCTAAGATGACTTGTGCATTTATACATGTGATGCTTCTTGTCCGTATGTTTTATATCGACACTTCACTCCATAAACCTGTGGTCATGCTTACTGAGTACAGCTTTCGCTTGGGGACAAGCGAGGTCTAAGCTTAGGGGGGGGGGGGTTGATACGTCCATTTTGCATCACTATTTTATATTATAATTTACTGCTATTCATTGATATATATCGTATTTGGAGATGATACTTATGTTATTTTATCTATTTTGGATGATTGATTATCATTGGGGGATGAAACTCTGGAGCCTGAATTCTGCTGGAAAAAGCACTGTCAAGATACAATATTTGCGAAGATCATAAGAACAAAGTGGCTAACTGGGAATTATTTCTGAATTATTTCACGAAGGAGGCCAAAAGAGGAGCCTGGGGTGGGCCCCAGGGGGCCCTCATCACCCCATGGCCTGGCAGCCCTTCTGGCCGCGCGAGCAGGTGATGAGGCCGCCCTGGCCCACCACCTGGTGCACCCTTTCGCGTACTTGTTCCCCCCGAAGACCTAAAATTACTATGTTGGACAGAAACCATCTTCGCCGCCACCACGAGGTGGAGAAGACAGAGAGAGAAAAGCTCTCCGGCAGGCTGCGTTGCCGCCGGGGAAATTCCCTCCCGGAGGAGGGAAATCGTCGCCATCGTCACCGTCATCGAGCTGCACTCCATCACCATCGCCAACACCATCATCTCCACCGCCGACGCCGTCATCTCCATCCATCCACTCCGTTCCCGCTGTAACATCTAGGGCTAAACTCTGTGTATTTGATAGGGGAAACTCTCTCGGTGTTGATTGCTATTGTTATTGATGCTATTGAGTGAAATCGTTGAGCTAGGGTTTATGTTCAGATTGTTATCCATCATTATATCACCTCTGATCATGTTCATTATGGTGTGTTGTGAGTAGTTTGTTGTGTTCTTGAGGACATGCGAGAAGTCTAGATGTTAGTAGTGAACTATGTTGATTAATATTTGATGTTTTGATATTTAAGTTGTGGTGCCATTCTTCTAGTGGTGTCATGTGAACGTCGACTACATGACACTTCACCTTTATGGGCCCAGGGGAATGCATCGTGTACTCGGTTATCATTTGTGGAGTTGCCGGAGTGACAGAAACCTAAACCCCCGTTGGTATTCTGATGCGCGAGGAATCGCAGAATCTCAGAGTTTAAGGTTATGGTTAGATTTATCTTAATTACTTTCTTGTATTTGCGGATGCTTGTAAGGGGTATAATCAAAAGTATGTATTAGTCCTAGGAAGGGCGGTGCATTAGCATAGGTTTATCCACATGACATTTATCTAAACACTAAAGATTATTCATCAATATGAAGCGAAAGCATTAGACAAAATTCTTGTGTGTCCTAAAAACGGTTGGTCATCATAAGTAAACAAACCGGTTTGTCATTTACTCTCAAAAGGATTGGGCAACTCGCTGCAATTATATTTGCCGCTTTATTTACTCGCACTTTATTTATCTGTTATCTCAAAGTCTACTAAAACCTTGTTTGCTAGTGTTTACAGTGAAATCCTCATCAAAACCACTTGTCAACACCTTCTGCTCCTTGTTGGGTTCGACACTCTTATTTATCGAAAGTACTGCGATAGACCCCCTATACTTGTGGGTCATCAGGCTCCCACCTTGCTCCAAAATTCGTCCGTTTGAATCGAGGACGGCCCAGATCGCCCAATTCGCACGATGAACAGTTATGAACAATGACACACGCACTTTCGCAATTACCCGCCCGCGCCGAGGACCTAAATGCAATTATCATAAACTGCAGGGATTTTTTTGCAACATCATTTCCACAATCCCTCTCCTCACCCCTTTCTCTCTCTCGCGCGACTGGTAGGTCGCCGGTGGCGTCGACGCACGTCGCCGTTGCTCCCCGCCTCCCCGCTCAAATCGGCTGCCATGGGGAGATGTGTCGCCACTCCTTCTCTGTCCTTCCCGGGTTTGGCGAGTCGGGAGGCCGCTCCCGCGCCGCAATCGCCGCCGCTGCGTTCGGACTCCGCCGGCGCTCCGGTGACCAAGTGGAGGCCGAGCCGCCACCTTTGGCCGCCCCATCGCGAGGCGCATACACCAAGCTAGGCGACGCGGTCCGGCTCACGCGGATGCGCCGCCGTCGTGGTAGGCGCCGCCACGGCCACGAGCGCCAGATCCGGCCGCTGGTGACACCAGCATGGCGTCAACGCGGGCCCGACCTGTCAGCTACTCCTCCCCTTTTCTACACAAAAAAATCAGCAAATGCTTAAATTTGTTAATTCAATATCTTCAAATATAGACATCAGAAAAATATGAAAAAAATATCAAAATGATCACAAACAAATGACCTAAATATTTATGCCACAATGCAACACATTTGAAAAAAAAATCAGCTTGGTTCAAATTTGGACAAAAACAACAAAAGATTACTATCTACAAATTAATATCTTTAAATGTCGCCATAAAAAATAACAAAAAAATAGGAAAATTCAACAAATATATCAGAGTGCACGCCACAAAAATAAAGGCTTATTATTTATGTCTCATTCAAATTAGAAAATTTCAAAATTTTGAGTGCCCTTCGGATTTGTCCATTTTGACAATATACAAACATTTTCCAACATTCCAACTTGGCAAAATTTAGACAAATTCTAAATACATTCCATATAAATAAATGAATTTAAATTCACAAAATACTTATATGGTATATCTCTCCTGATTAAGTAGATTAATTAAATATCTACGTCACACGGTAAAACCCACTTGAACATTCAAATTTTCTACAAAAAATGAAATTACTCCGGATAACAAATTACGAAGAATTCAAACATTTCAGATCATAATGGTCTGGACGGGGTCTACTAAATGATGGAATATATGATCTGTTTATATTTCATTTGAACAATCTTTATTTATGGTCTATAAAAATAAAATAAATATACAACATATCACAAATGCACGCAAAAAAATTTACCTATTCATAACGAAACAAACAAATATTTCAACGTACCAATTTAGCCAACATTTTGATTAACAACAAAAAAATTGCAAAAAAAAACAAAAAGGACGCACCGTGTCAGGCGCGCCAAAATTCAACTAGTGATGCTAACAGCTCGCAAGAATACGCCATGGAAAGGCGTATCATTTTCATAGATAGAAGAGGCCAAGCGGCCAGAACAACGGCCCAAAGGCTCCATACATTAAGAGTTCGGGGCAAAATAAAACATGCTCTCACCTACACAATCTATTTTGCCTTAAACTCTCCGGTTCCTCATGCTGATCACTCGCACAGGCTCCGCCTCTCCCGCCCCCGGGCCAAGGTCCTAAAACCTTCCCCTACGCAGGAGTCTCGCTCTCTTCCATTGCTCAATCTCCTCACGAATCTGTCCCACAACGAGCCCCGCCGAGACCGTTGCACCGTTGAACACTACATCGTTCCGGTGCTTCCAAATGCTCCACATGACTAGGATGAGCACCGTCCACACATCCCGCCGCTGGCTCTCACGGCTGGCCGCATGGTCCACCACTCCACGAGCCTATCATCTGGCCCCGGCATCCTGTCTGTCAAGTGCCACTCCTCTAGCGTCGTATGTCAAATCTCCCTTGCAACCACGCAACCAATAAGGAGGTGTTCAATAGTCTCTTCCTCCTGGTCTGTGATAACCCAAATTTTTGAAATTCGTTTAATTTAAGTAAATTATTTTGAGCTTCCAACTATTTAGTTTTTCTTGTCCTGACTAGATTTAAATATGTATGGATGAAAAATAAATTATTTGATCACCTGATTTGACTTGTTTGTACCTAGCGCATTTTTCTTAACAATCGATCAGCTAGCTAGTAGGTAGTAGCCGAGTGTAGACGTTGCGTTTGAGTCATTCTTAAATCATCTAGGAGATATTTGGTTCGGTGCATGCATTGCTCCAAGCTGCAACGTGAGCTGATTGGTCAGAAGATGCTACGTGGCTTCCTACTAGAGGACCAGTTTGGATGTGTTGGCAGCGCACCATTGGATAGCAAACTCTGGAAGCAACGTGGATCGCTGCATGTTGGAGAAGCTTCAGGAGATATAGACGTGGGTCAAGGATATTTTGGCCAGCCTCATTGCTTAGCTTGGAGGGTCAAGAAACAACAGGCGTCAGATATTTTAGGTCGCGTCCCTCACCAGTCCTGTAAATAGCTAGCAATGCCGACTGCTGCTGTATCCCTCATCTCCTCTCACTCCACACCCCATCCACCGAGAGAGCTCATGCATGTGACAGAGTGAGCTTGCTAGTGAGAGATGGCGAGAAGATGTCAATGGAGAAAGGCAGGCGAGGAGCTGTGTGCATGTCGGAAAAGGAATGGATGGTGACGCCAAGATGCTGAGCAAGCCGATCGATCCATATCCATGAAAAAGAATGGAGTCGAGAGAGTGGAGAATCTGCTGGTGGTATTCTTTAGTGTTGTTGTATGGGATCGTATGCCCTCGTAAGTTTATACGGATCATAGCTAACCGAGGCAAGCCCTTCATATCTCTCTCATATATTTTTTAGAGTATGCTTTGATTGAATATGCGTGTACCTGAGTGGTACGAGTTTTGTGTTGACATACGAGACTACTGCACTGATGTCGTTACGGTGATGGATCCGTAGAAGCCACCGGTACGAACCGAGCGTAGCAGATATATTCAACCTGGAATATTAAGTAATATTAAACTAGTGTTTTATAAAGTAAACTTGATACTACGAAGGTGATCGTATTGTACCGGTCACAGTATAGGTATGGGCACTGTCTGAGTTCTCCGTGAGGGACGGCCCTTGTTCGGGAAAATGTCGATGATGGATCCGTAGGAGCGATCGCACGAGTAGCTCAAGGTGTCCGGTATCCAAGCGGGTAAAGAACTCTGCCTGTTCTGGAACCTGGTGGTTCTGGTCGAGGCTGTTGACGTCGGAGTATCACTCTGCAGAGTGTAAAAGTGTAGATATTTACCCCTGTGATTTACGGGTAGGGAAACTCACTTTCGTGTGTGGCAACATGCGTTTTTAATATGCCAAATTAGTAAACCACACAATGATTTACTCGTATTCTAAAAACCCAGTTTGTTTTACAATGTATATGTAAGTGTTTGAATTGCTTACTGAGTATCCTCCTCTTTGTTTTTGATTATCAGAGTGCGCGCAGCTGAAGACGTCATCCGAAGAGTAGGCTGGACCAGTTGGGTGGGATGCGACTAGAGAATGTAATCATGTAATTGTAATTAATGTTGTAAAATAATAAAAGAGTTTCTTGAGATCCACTGGGCTGGTTTATCTTGTGTTTCTAGCCGTTCGCGTGTATAGTCTTTCGGGTCTATATGCGTGCGGCGGCTGTCATTCTTCCAGGCCGGGTCTCGGGGCGTGACATGGTCACACAATGGGCAGCGGGGCGGGTGCTGCAACCCCCGCTTCCTCAGTCTATCCGCTGTCCAACATCGATTCTTCGCCACCAGCCAAGCGAATAATTTGAGGGTTAGGGGTGCCCTTGATTTCCACACTTGCTCACCAGTGGGATCCTCTGTCATACCTCCAAATAAGCTTTGTATGTCGACCTCGCGGAGTACATCTCATCCTTCTCCCAGCACCACTCTAGTCTATCTGCTGCATCCGTTAGCACAACGTTGGAGATGAGCACCCACAGTGTGAAGAACTCCTGTAGCTCATCCTCCACCAAGTCCGGCCCCAAGTCTGTGAGCCAGTCCCCACGACAGGCCTCATCCACGGTGCGTCGGAGTAGCATCCGCCGCCTCACACAGCTAGTAAGTCGTGGAAAGCGATCTCTATTCCTCGCGCCCTCCAGCCATCGATCCGTCCAAAAGAGGGTGTCCCTCCCGTTCCCGACGTGGGATCTCGTGGCTTCCTCAAAAATTGCCGTCACCTCCGATGGCACCATAGGTCAAATTCACCCCATGGTATATCCACTTCCGTCCTCCGCAACCACAGCCATCGAACTCTGAGAGCCGTATTGAAGTACTGGAGGTTCTGGATACCTAAGCCTCCCACTGAAGTTGGTGAACACACCTTCTTCCACGCCACTCGACAGTGTCCTCCGTTGGCCTCCGCTTTCCCGTGCCATAGGAATCCGCGGCAGATTTTGTCCGCTGCCACTGTCGTCTTGGCCGGAAGATCAAACACCATCATCATGAAAGCCATCATGGTAGTGCGTGTTGTCTTCACTAGCATCAAACGCCCTCCTCGCCTTAGGAGAGAGGCCTTCCAAGAGGGTAGCTTACCCCTCAACCTCTCCATAAAGGGTTGTAGCTGGCTCGCGGTCAATTTCCTCGGGCTCAAGGGTAAGCCCAGGTACGTGCAAGGGAACGTCTGAATGGGACAGCCCACTTCCCTTTTGGCCCATGCCTCTTGCTCCACCGAGCATCTAATGAGGTGTCCTGAACATTTGGCGAGGTTCGTACGCAGCCCCGATGCCTCCCCAAAGTCCTCTAGGATTAGCTCACAACCTCGGATATCCCGCCACGTGGGCCGTAGGAAAGTAACCACGTCGTCAGCAAACATCGACGTACGTCGTGCAAAGCCTCGCGGGGCCAACTTGCTGAGCACGCCAAGCTCTGTTGCCCGCACAAACATGAAGTGGAGAACCTCCATCTTCATGATGAAGAGCATAGGGGAGAGAGGGTCCCCTTGCCGCAATCCTTGGCAATTTTGAATTCGCCTTCCCGCCACGCCGTTGAGCATAGCCTTCGTGTTTGCCGTGGACATGCGTCCGCAAATCATCGAGAGCCAGTGTCTACCAAAACCCAGCACGGCCAACACCTCTAGGAGAAAGGCCCAATCCACGGTGTTGAAAGATTTAGTGATATCAAGCTTGAGCATCATTGTGGCTCGTCTCGTCGTGTATAGCTTCCTCGCGGTTTGCTGCACAAGCATGAAGTTATCATGTAGACTTCGTCCCCTGACGAAAGCACTCTGGTGCCCCCCAACGATCCTTGGCAAATCCGTCGTCAGCCTATTTGCCAGCACCTTTGCCATGAGCTTAGGTAGGCTGTGAATAAGGCTAACCGGTCGGAAATCCTTGATCTCTATCGCCTCTTGCTTCTTGGGTAGCAAGGTGATCAACGCTCGGTTAACCGAGCCAAAAACTCTAAAATTCGAGCGCTCCATCGGTCGGAAAGCCTCGAGCACATCTTGCTTGATGATGCTCCAACAGGTGACGTAGAAACACCCCGAGAAGCCGTCTGGTCCCGGCGCCTTGTCTAGCGCTTGGGACTTGACCACCTCCCACACCTCTTCCTCGCGGAAGAGTTCCTCTAAGTGTTGCAGGTCAAAAACCGGCAACTGCAGCTCCTGAAGGTCCAGCGTGAACTGTCTGTCTGGTGCCGAGCCAAGAAGGTCCTCGTAGAAGTCATCAATCGCCTCGGCCTTGTCCTCATGGTCTGTCAAGGCTCGCCCATCCACTCTAAGCTCCACGATGAGGTTCTTCCGTTTTCGATGGCTAGCATGCATATGGAAGAACTTAGTACATGTTTCTCCCTCTTGAAGCCATAAGAGCCTCGACCTTTGCCTCGCAATGGACCTCTCCAAAGAGGCGAGGATTTGGAGCTTAACATTTCCAATAAACTTGTCTCCCCAACTAGCCAACCTCTTAGTCGTTGCCCTAAGCTTATCATCCACATTTTTATATGGGTTAGGGTTCCTCGGTACCAAGTTCCATGCCTCGGTGACCACCTCCATAAACCCGTCCACCTTCGGCCAAAAGGCCTCGAAATGGAACCGCTTCCCCATGTGTAAGTCCGCATCTAGGGAAATCCTCAAAGGGGAGTGGTCCGAGCTTGAAGAGCTCATCGCCGATAAGAACGCCCTCGGGAAGGCAGTCTCCCAATCCACAGACACAAACACGTGATCCAACCTCTCAAGGGTTGGCTGTGCCCGTCCATTGGTCCACGTATAGGTCGTGCCATTTAGATAGAGCTCGGTCACCTCGAGTTCTCTAATGGCTCTTCGGAACTTCCCCATCATGCGAAGATTTATGTTCGCATTATTTTTATCCGTCGGGTCAAGGATGAGGTTGAAATCCCCTGCTAGCATCCAAGGCCCAGCATGTAGATCTCTAACATCTCGCAGATCCTGTAAAAAGGCTAGCTTAGCCTCGGCGTCCTGGGGTCCATAAACCCCAGTAAACCACCACCCAGGTCCGGCGTCGCCAGAAACCTGTACCTGCACCGTTGTCGTGTGCTCCATGATGTGTGGGTTGAAAATCTGCACATCCCTGGACACCCAGGCAATCAACACCCCACCGCATGTCCCATCAGCCGGCAGATAATAAAACCCGTCGAAGGACGGTCCTGCGCATTCCTTAACAATCTCTATAGTTACAACATCAAGTTTTGTCTCCTGGAAGCATACAAAGCATGCTCCCGCTTCCGCCACTAATCTAGCCACCGCGTGCCTTTTAGCCAACAAGTTTAGGCCCCGCACATTCCACACTAAGAAAACTAAGTTCGTAAACATTAAGACAAATTCTACCGTAGACAACGCCTCTCAGGCAAGCAGCAGCTTAAACTGCTATCTCCACCAGCCCCATCTCGTCCTGATGGATCTATGCGGGTTCCCAACCGAACAACGAGATAATGGCAGCGATCTTGTCGTCCCCAAGCGGCTCCTCAAAGAGTGATAGATAGGACTACAAGGCATCATCCCCAATGATCTCCCCTTCCCTCGCAATCTGTAGCTTCGTAATGAGTACGCGAAGTTGCCGCTTGACTGCAGATCCTGTGGAGAATCTCCCAGCTAGCCTGCAGCTCCTCTTCACCATAGAAGGCGCTTGCCTCTTAGTGCGCGCCTTCTTCAAGTTTGGGCGCAGCAGGACGTGGATGGTCGGCTTCCTCAGCCTGTTCCTGAAACTTGTGAGTGCCTCATCGTCCTGAAGCGAACCCTCCAGCTCATGCCCAACACTTCCCTCCTGCCTCTCCAGCTGAGCGGAGGCCAATGGCATCTGCGCCAGCGTGCGCGGCGTGCTCGGTTCCTGCTGAGGTGGCGGTCCACTTTCCTCTGGCTCAGGCATGAGCTCCACAGTGAAAACACTCAGGCTGGTAGCCTCTGAGCTCATGGTACCCACGCGCGAGCAGCCAACCATTTCATTCCAGAGGTTCGCAACCGGGCCTTTGTTGTCCTGCGTGCAAGCGTAGCTCGCCGAGGTGCTCAAAAGGCTCACACCCTCCCTCGCGGCTACCATGGGCAAACTCGCATTCCCTTCCTTGCTCGCCAATTGGATCGAAGGCCTGCTCTGAAAGCAGCCCCCGCTCGAGCCGCTAGATACGGTAACAAACTGCGGAGCTTTGGCCTCCAGCAACATTGGATCTTCCCGATCCATCGCCACCACGCCTCTCTCAACTACATCCAGTTGGGGGTCCTTGGACCTCGGTTCCCCGCTTGCGTGCTGACGCCCGTAGGCCTCCCTTCCCGTGCAGGTTCTCCTCCTGCCTTGCCTCGAATCACGAGAGATAGCCTGCCACTTAGAGCCACGCGGGTCACCTCCACTTCCTTCCTTCCTGCCCGTGTGTCCATCGCCATCTTCCTCACTCGACGGTCACTTGCCACCGTGGTCATCCCCATCATGTCCTTCCTCCATGTCCATAGAGTTGACTAGGGTAATCTTGATGGGATACTCCAGCATGTCCATTGTCGCGGGGATTACTTGGTCCTCAGGCACACGAATGTCTTCGTCTATCCAGCAGCCCACCGCCCTCGGCTCCTCGACCCACAAGAGCTTGCGCGTTAGTATCCCCGTGAGGCTCGACACCCACGCCGTCACACCAAAGGAGCTAAGGTCCTCCTTGCTCTATGTTGCCGTATCTAGGCGCTCTACCCATGTTGAGGTGCCAAGCAACATCCTTGCCGTGGTCAAATTCCACACATTTGGCGGCAGCCCAGTCATCTGCAGCTTCACCCGATACCTCAGTCTCTTCCCAATTGCTTGCATTTGCCTGTTCCACGGAGAGCACCGCAAGGTAAAACCTTCCCCGTACAGGGTGCCCTGCATCACGGCCTTGTCCCTATCCTCTTTGCAGCGGAACACTAGCAGGAAATCCGCGGGCCAGAAACGGTGTGCAGAGAAGGTGCGCACATCAATGTCCAGCCTCCGCGCCACAAGTTCCACCGCTGTTCCCAATAGAACCTTCTGCCTCTGCCCAGCCACATAGGCAACCACGCTCCATCTGAGCCCTTCCTCCGCCTCAGTGATTTCACGGGAGCACGGAATGATGCAGACATCAGCCCTGCACCCCCTTGCCCCTTCCACGACGGTTGTGCCAGCTCGTTCTCCCTGCCCAGTTTGCGGCACGTCCTCAGCTCCTCGCCCGCGAGCCGGGCCACCCAAAGCTGGCCCATTTTCAGCGACCTGCTGGTCCCTTGCTGCACCCACTAGAGGCCCCTGCCCAGCCTGATGATGTGCGAACCTTGCCGGCGCCGCGTTCCCGGTGTGCGCATCCACCGGAGCCACCGAGAGCCTGTTCTGAATCGGCATTCAGACCATCTCTCTCCCTAGCGGGTTGCGCCTCTGCTTGCACTCCTTCGCGATGTGACCCTCTTGCTTGCATCGCAGGCACTTTATCTTGCCCTCACACATCCCCGCGACGTGCTCTGGCTCCAGGCACTTGAAACAGAGCCCGTCGAGGGCGGGTGGGAGGCCTTGCCGGAGCACCATCGGCGGCAGCGGCGGCTCCCTCGGGGAGCGGCACCTCTTCTTCCTGCCCACAGTGTACCACCATCCTCCTTCCTCGTCCCTCTGCGCCTCCTGTGCCCGAATTACCAGAGAGGCAATTCGTCGAGCACCTTGCGCGCTTCCTTGCCTCGACATGACCTCATCAGGCGAGGCATGGCCCCGTCCAGCGTTGGCCTCGCGTGGGCTGCCGCTCCACAGAACCTCGCAGTAGGTCCGCCCCGCGGCACCACTCTCGAACGAGGGGCCGTCAGAGCTCCATCGCGAGCCGGACGGAGTTCCTTCCTTCATGGCGGCCATGGCGGGAGGACAGGGGGAGGGGGGGGGGGGGGGGAGACTCGGGGGGGCTGGACGGCGAGGCCGGAGTGGCTCTCGTCGGTCTAACCGGTGGACGTCGCTGCCGGAGTGGCGTGCGACGGGGTGGTTGGGAAACCCTAGATCGCCGCCGTCACGAGAGCGGAAAGGAGGCTTCTAGCGAGAGTGAGCAGGTTCAATTTTAACAGATCAACCATATGGTACAGGATCCTTGTTGCCATATTTGTCATGGCGAGGACGTGAGGCGATCGATGGAAGTTTCGTTGCATTGGTTATTGCTTCCTGTCCTTGTCAGAGTGTTCTCGTACTGCACTTCTTCCCTGTTACGTATTACGCTAGGTAAATGACCGGGTCTAGTCTAGCAATACGCTACGTCTGGGATTAAACTCGGATTACATACAAATTTTACGTCCAAAGCGTCGCATGATAAGGATGTCTTTAATTTGGTCTGAAAACATGCATCCAAAAGACGATGTTGTTATGGACATAGCCTACACCCATATCAAAATACTACGGAGTACCCTTTTGGTATAACCTAAAATATAAATAAACAAAAAGTTGATGGCACGTGCTGAATGCTACGACATTTTCATTTTCGCCAGTTTCTCCAGATCTCACATCATCGTGATTTGACCAGAATACATCGCGCACCATGGGTGTGAGAGCAAACCTTTTCGTTCTCCCTTTTCGGCAATGATACGTTCACCCCGACCAACTGATCAACAAGTGTTGTTTCAAAATACTGTACTCCCTCCGATCCATATTAGTGGGCACAACTTTATCTAGATACACATGTATCTAGTCTAAATACTTAACTAGATACATATTAATTTAGATAAAGCTATGTCCACTAATATGGATTGGAGGGAGTACTAAAATTAGCTTTAACAAACTGGTCCCTCGCCACAGGCAGCAAATCTTTTACCGGAAAATGTTTTGTGTGCGTCTTTCTTCTAATTAAATGTGTAAAGATTGTAGTAAGTAACTTTGCAAAAATACGAAAAGATAATCCACAGCATGCACGATTACTATCCACACCTATCAGACGCGGTGTGCATACCTATCATCCCTATCATCGTCCCATTTATCGAAAATAGACAAGTGCAGCAATTAATCCCTTGACCACGCACGTGCATGTCCCTGCCCATAGTTTGATTCATAGGGTAGGGAAAATGAAGGGATAGGAAAATTAGAGGATTGGTGTGGCATGCCCCATTGAATTCTATAGGAATGAAAACCATGGGAATTGGCATAAGTGGGTGTTTGATGGCAACCGAGGAAAATCTTAGACATTTGATTGAAGTTTGAGCTTATAAACAAGTAGTGTTACTCTTAAACCGGCCATAGGAATTTTTTCAAGAGCTCAAACCTAATGAAAATTTTCCTACAAGATAGACTAGGCAAAGTTCCATAGGAAATAATCCCACAGGTTCTATTCCTATGAATCAAACGATGTTGGTAGGAAAAAATCCATAGGAACTCAATCCTACAAGAACCCTTTGAAAATCCTACAAATCAAACATACCTAGTGGTGAGTATACTGATAATTACCAAATGCTCCTCTTTCGACTCGTTGACACTATAATCTCCTCTAGCTCTAGGTCACTCCTCATCTCGACCACCGGACACCTCTCTAATGGTGTTTTGCAGGAGGTAGTGGGGAGAGGACTTACAACTGTAAGTAAGAAATTGGGCAACGGTTCGTCTCGTAGCCTCTCCGCGGGTGACTGTGGCAACCATCTCCCTCGCCTCATACCCCTTTCCACCTCTTATGACGCCATCATACCGCCGATCAAACTCGCCGGTGTTGTTGGTGGTGGGACTTTCTCTCCCCGCGTTTGGACCGACTCGACGAGGTGGTTCCGTGCTGGTAGCAATGCATCTGAATGACACGGATCTTAGATGTGATACAACATAGAATTAAAATGAATGACGCGTCGAGTAAGGCCACACTTGAGAGGCGCGGTGGATGATTTCACATTGTGCCAAATGAGATGGCACATGAAAGTAAGCACAATAGCAGACTAAAACCTCACTATTATAAGTATATATATTATAGATGCGACATCCGCCAACCCGCCAACAACCGCTACACATGGCCGATGCCACTGATTTGCCATATCACTGCTTCAACCGTCTCCACCCACTCAGTTGATTCTAGGCCCACACCCTCCCCACCGTAGCAAGCCACATCATCATCAGTTTGTCTTCAATTTCATCCTAGACGACACCTTCACCGCCGCAGATGGGGTGTGCCCTTGCTCGTGCACACTCGTGACTATTACAGGCACGATAAACTGGAAAATCTTAACAATGCAAATTAGGACTAATCATAGACCGTTTGATTCTGCTTACTTTGGCTTGTGGACTTTTTCTACTCTCTATGATCCATATTAATAGTCGTTGGTCGTTATTCTACCACTAACATCTATAAATACATTTGATTCAGAGATTAATCATGTTCATGTGCTTTTTGACTTGTAATCCAAACCCCTTAATCACACAAGAATTATCGCCGAGATGGCTTATTTAGGAGTACTAGTAGCTTTGCATGTGCATCGCACGTCTCTATAAGACACATCTTATGATTTCATCAAATGACAAGGTGACTCGTTTTCTTTCTCTAACTCGCGCACCATTCCTTCAAGGGACCATCTACTTGCAATACAATTTCAATCATCTTATTTAGGAGAATTGGGCGGTTGTCCGTGTGACAACAATGCAACCCTGCTGTCTGCTGACAGCCAACCATGCGTTCCATCTTCATTCAATGTTCATACAATAAAAAAAACTTAGTTAGATTGAATTGCTGTCACAACCATTATCATAGCAACTAGACTGGCTATGGTCGCCATGTGGGACACTTTGGGCAGCGATTGGCAGACAACTTCCATTTGGGAGTCCATGATACTCCCTACAGCGTGTAAATTTTATGTTGGTAACTAAAATAAAATATTATTTACAATGAAGGTAAAATATATCACTATTTGTTATGAATAATATGATACTAATGTATTCATATTTTCCACACACAAAATTTAATAATTTGTGAATGGAAAAAAAACAAGCCTTATATACATCCAACCATTTGCTATCTCGAGCTCTAAAAATCTAAAAGGAAAAGAAAAGAAAAGCAAAACAAAATTTCCCTCCATCTCTTCTTCCTCCCTCCTCCCCTCCAAGAAGAGAAAACCAAAAGGTCAAGCCTACCACGAACCAAAGTCAACGCCAAGAACCAAGAAGAGGATCAAACCAATCCCTCCCGTTCCTCCCGAGGCTCCCGCGACCATGTCCGCGCGCCCGCCGCCGCCGCCGCGCCCGCGCCTGTCTCTGCCCCCGCGCTCGAACGCGGAGTCGCTCTTCTCCGGCACCGGCGACGCCAGCCCCGGCCCGCTCACGCTCGCCTCCGCGCTCTTCCCCTCCGACGCCGACGCCGACGCCAGCGGCGGCGGCGGCGGTGCCTCCTCCGGCGCGGGGCCCACGAGCTTCACCCAGCTGCTCATCGGCTCCTTCTCGCAACCGCCTCCGCACCAGCAGCCGCAGGAGAGAGGTAGAGGCGGCGGGGTCGCGAGGGACGGGCCGGCGCTGTCTGTGGCGCCGCCGGCGGGGGCGGCCGTCTTCACCGTGCCCCCCGGGCTCAGCCCCTCCGGCTTATTCGACTCCCCCGGCCTAATCTTCTCGCCGGCCATGGTACGCACTCCACTTCTCACATTCTTTTTTTGCTGCCAAGGTTGGATTTTTATTAGCTCTTGTTTCCTCTCTTTCTGAGGAACTGAACTTTCATCTTCTTATTTAAATGACGAGGGCTCACTAGGTTCGTACTAGAGTTTAAGCATGTTGCCTTCCTTCGCCTTGTAAAGTTGTTAAATTCAACCTTGATCGTGTCATCAGTTCATTAAGCTTCTTATCATTTCTGATGTGGTGACATGAGTGGAAATCTGAGAATCATGTACGTACTGATTTTCCATATCGTTCTAAAGCTTGTGAATCAGGGAATCTGAGACTTCTAGAGGTGGCAATTTTACAGCTGCGTTGCTACTTTTACTGACATGAGAACATTAGCTTACTTATCGGCCCCATAGGTCTGTCCGATAGTGCATAAAGGTACTTTACCTTATTAGTTTGTGGCACTTTGTTGCAATGAAGGACCTTAACGCCACAAATGACAGATAATGGTTTCCGATATTTTTGACACAACAAGTGGTGATTTATCACATTGCCATACCAGTATCAATAATTGTACTATAGTCAGGTCCCCAGCATGATGCAATTACAAGTTGGCATGATAGGTTGATATTTGATACTGATGGGACCAGACAGCCTTTTGGTGACACAGTACTGTTAGTTTCTAGCTTTTGATGGTTCTGACCTGTTGATACTTGATAGGATCCTTCTGGCTCTGTTTGAGCACTTCACATTTCTTTAGGTTTGGTATTCACAATGGTTGGTGCGTATTGAGTGAAGCTATAGTTCCAGATGGACATTTTGTCCGTGAAAATGTAACTCTTGTTGTGAGACGTTCTCACTAAGCGCACATCAACTAGATATACATGCGGAAGAATAATCAACTCTTCTATCATTTGATTCACTGCTTCATTCAAGATTTTGGAGCATCTATTTTAGTTCTCGATAAAGAAAATAAACCAAAATGTCACTCAATTTTACAGGGGGGTTTCGGCATGTCACACCAGCAGGCTCTGGCCCAAGTCACAGCCCAAGCAAGCCATTCTCCACTCAGAATGTTTGATCACAGGGAACAACCATCGTTTTCAGCAGCCTCAACATCATCTGGAGCTCCTCATATGGGCTCGGCAGCCAATTTGGCAGGAATGTCAGATATGGAGGTGACAATATCGAACAATGACAATGTAGCCTTTCAATCTGCTGAGGCATCTCACAGGTACCAAGTTCCTGCGCCTGTTGATAAGCCTGCCGATGATGGCTATAATTGGCGGAAATATGGTCAGAAGGTGGTGAAGGGTAGTGATTGCCCAAGGAGCTACTACAAATGTACTCATGCCAATTGTCCTGTGAAGAAAAAAGTCGAGCATGCAGAAGACGGTCAAATATCTGAGATTATATATAAAGGAAAACACAATCACCAACGTCCACCAAATAAGCGGGCAAAAGATGGCAGCTCTTCAGCAGCTGAGCAAAATGAACAATCCAATGACACAACATCTGGTTTGTCAGGCGTTAGGAGAGATCAGGAAGCTGTGTATGGAATGTCTGAACAACTATCTGGTTTAAGTGAGGGAGATGATAAGGATGAGGATGATGGAGAATCTAGGCCAAATGAAGTTGATGATAGAGAGAGTGACTGCAAAAGAAGGTGCTGTTAGCTTACAATACAACTCCACTATCTGATTATATTAATGCATTATTTATGAAATTTATTCTTCCGTTGTGTAGGAACATACAAATTTCTTCACAGAAGTCACTTGCAGAGTCTAAGATCATTGTGCAAACAACCAGTGAAGTTGACCTTTTGGATGATGGTTATAGATGGCGCAAGTATGGGCAGAAGGTGGTGAAAGGAAATCCTCATCCAAGGTATACTTTCACTTTTCCCTTTACTCACACAATATATATTGTAGCTCATATATTATAACCCACCGGACATGCTATGCTATACTCCTTCAACTCCTGTTTTCTGCCATTTCTCACCCAGTTTATTTTCTGAGAGTTCCAAATGGTGGTTGAGGTATAGATCACCTATATTATTCATCTGTATGTCATCTTATGCATTCTTGCAGCAACTTTAAGTTATGTATGTATTCTGCTCGAACCTTGCATGCTTTAGTATCCCAAAAAACTCATATGGCATGTGCCATAAGTTCACTTTACTTAAACAAGAATATGTTCCTCATTTTCCGTGGCATGTTCGTTAGTCATTTTCTCTAGTTATTACCTGAAAGCAGATCATCGGAATACACTTGTTGCTGTGGTACACACCTATAGCGAATATAGCCCAAGATTTCAAAATAACGAACAGATTATGCAATGCTACATCTATATTTTGTTCCTAAGACAGAGATAAACTACTTCTAGTGCACATAACCTAACCATCAATCCGTTTTTATCATTGTTTTTCTGATGTACGGACTACGGTTAGATTGTTTTGTCCATGTGGCCGTCCTTATCACCATTTCGATGTCCATGTGGCACCACCGATTCTCTTCTCTCCTCCCATGTCACTCGTGCAGTGTGGCAACCAGTTTGGTGGAGGTGCAGGGCCCAGGAGATACTCTGGAATAGAAGGAATTGCACGGTGGTAGTCTGCCAGTGCTACGGACTCACAGTAAAGGTTGAGGATGCCATTACCATGTGGCAAAAGCCGGTGACACTGCTGCCATGTAGGCAATAGCATGGTTCACACCAGCAAAACCATGGTCTAAAACCAGGCTAGGGTGGTTAAATAAGGTGAACCAAGAAATAGACCGGGGTTACCCGCACAATTGCAATACTTGGCGAAGAATAAGAACTTGATGTAATGCTACCTTACTGCCAGCTTGATCAAAACCTGGGCCAGTATCAAGCTCTACCATATTTGAAATGTTGGATCATCCTGAATTCCTGATTGTGTTCGTAGGTTATACTTGTGACTCTCCTGAATAGAAGCACTGTTATTCTTTTCCAATATTCGCATCTCTACTAAGAGAAAACTTCCGCTACAATTAGATTTCTCTAAATACTAAATTTCCTCATTTGTCTGACCCATCCTATTGGATCCATACTAGGTGTCAATTGTTACTTAAATTACAAAATGAGAATTGTCTTGGAAAAAACCCGTGCTTCTCAACATCATTCTGTACTTTTACATAGTCAGAAATAACAAAATGATTAGAAATGCAACTTTTGGATAATATGTGAATGTAATTTGTTTAAAGCTAGTCCAATGAGAGAGAAGCACCATAGATTAAGATAGAGCCCACCTGGTGAGATACCAGAAATTCGCTCCTTACAGGATTTGAACCCTGGTCAGCAGGCTGCGCTACTACCACCTACGGCGCTACCACTGATTGTAAATACTTCTATACCACAAAAGAACCATCTTAGGTGTGCAAAAGATAGAGCAAGATAAAGTGAACACAGAATACAGAAGTGGTAGAAGTCATGATTTGTTGCTGTAGAAGATAAAAGAATACATTCAAAAGCGAAAGAAATATCCTTGTATGTTGCTCTGGTTCTGTCAAATGGCCTTTCCTGAAAGGTGTAGTAATATCGCTGCATCCAAATATATAATCTTGTCTGAATATAATGAACTGTCTAAAAAGTACTCTAATTGCCTATTTATGCAGTTGACTTAATCAGTATAGATGGATTCATATAATTCTTGCTTTACGTGTTTCATGTCGTACCTACATGATCCCTTTCTCTCTCTTCTTGTAGGAGTTACTATAAGTGCACGTTTGCTGGATGCAATGTTAGGAAGCACATTGAGAGGGCCTCGTCAGACCCCAAGGCTGTCATAACAACATATGAAGGAAAACATAACCATGAACCGCCGGTTGGCAGGGGCAACAACCAGAATGGTGGAAATTCAGCGTCTTCTAACAGGTCACAACAGAAAGGGCCGAATAGCAATCAAGCTTCACTTACAAGAACAGACCTTAGCAATAGTAACCAGAGGCCAATTGGGGTTTTACAGTTTAAAAGAGAAGAATAGACTCTGTTTGGACTTTTGCTACAGAGTTGTTACAGTGGTTTTTGGTTCGCTTTTATTCTGGCAAAGATTGGATGCCTGTACTTGAAGTCATATTGCTCCAGACATTCTTACAGTCAAACAATACAACCATATCATTATTTGCAGTTTTCCCACAGATACACAGAATGGCTCATACAGCACAGTTAAACAGAATTGCCAATTGACGCAACTGCAGTATAATACTGGCTAGGTGGAAGCTCTGTATACTTGTTTATGATTTTAGAGGGGTCAGTTGTAAACATGTTTACTTTGAAACTTAGAACGATTACTCCACAGCATGTTTTTGTTTGTATTGTAATAAGATTAAAAGGTCAAGTGAATGTACAGATGTTTTATGGTATCTCTATGTATGGTTGTTGTAATAATTTGTAGAAGATGAAATCAACACAGGAAGGGAATTATTTAGACAGTATATTTTCTATTTCTTCCATCCTCCACAGTTTAAATTTGAGCTATCATAGAAAAAATAGTTATCTGTTCTTTATTACACAAATTTCTATTTATTATAACCTGTTCTTCAGTTCTTAATTTCTGTTAAGCATAAAGATAGAACAGTTATGCTGTATCACCATTCATGCTCATCTTTCTTGTGAGACTAATTTATCTTTGGTCTTGCAAGTGCTAAAGGGAAGTGTACAGTTTGGTTTTGGTATACAGAAAATCGCTTGTGGCATTTGTCTTGGGGTTTCCTCAGTAAACACATACTTCAGACTGGCTGTCTAGCTGCAGTTGGTACTTGGAGCCAGCAGTCTGAATCTGTTTAGAACTTCAGATTGAATGTTGGCACCTCCGTCTCACAATTATATAAGGTACACTGCCTTGTTCACAGCTTGGAACTCTTCTCTATTTATACATCAAAGGCCATGCTATGTGGAATTTATCAAAAAAATAAACCTAAGCACATTGCTGGAGTGCACTGTGATTACAAAGTTGCAGGCACATCACTGTCAATATCAGTCCGAATGTCCAAATCTAATGTTGCTGCATCTACTCAGAATCTCGCGTACTATTTGGTTGGTTGATCTTGAAACTTTTGGAAGAAACATCAGGTCATAACCTCCACAAATGATTTCGGAATGAAATTTGATAAGGACATGTTATCCTACAGTAAGTAAGCAGTGTCTTCGTTAATTTTATTCATCGTAGATATTGTCTTTCTCAAACATGCTTGACAGGCAATGTGGGCACTCCCCTACCACAATCTACACCTCACTTGAAAGGCAATGTGGGCAGTCGGAATCTGGGCAATTAAGGTCCCAGAAGAACTGTTCTTTCCTCCTAGACTCCATTAAAAGGCTAGAGAGACCCTTTGTGCATCTTTATTTCCCATTTGATCATTCCAAAAGCTTAGCCACTTTATTAGGCCTTAACTTTTAGTGTCACCATCTGTTATGTGGCATAGTTCCCAGCTCCAAAAATTGGTAGTACAAAAAGTACAGGACTCTACCGGAAGAATGTTCTTGTAGTATTGTGGCACTGGGAATCTACATATGGCAAGTGGCACTGTAGCAGTAACCATATTTCCCAGATCTGAGAGAATGGATTGTATTGGGCCCAAGAAAAGTTACGAAAAAGCTGGTAGAAATCATTGAGTTTTTTTTACAACTCACTCGCCACCAGGCCAGCAAGTTGATGTGGATGTGTAAATTGTAATAGACTACTAGTAGTAGTATGCATGCCTGTTGTGCTTTGCTTTGGAATCAAGGAAAGAAGCGCTTGAAATGGTGGGCGCATGATCTGAACAAGTGACCCCAAATTTGTTGAGTGACAATGTCAGGATGTGGATCTTATCCATAGACAATTCAGTTGCAGGCGCTGGCTGGAGTGAGTTAAAATATGTGTTTTAAAATATATCAGAGCATGGAATGAATTTGGAACATGCATGTACTTGATAATTCTTCGTGAAAAGCTGCCATCATGCAGATTGTTTGGTCTAGAAAAGAATAGCATTTTTTTCTTGACCAATTAGCTGAGGTACTACTTCAGGTATTTGTTTTTTGAATTTCACTACTTCAGGTATGTCAAGACACCAGCAGAATAACTGAACTACCTTAATAATAGAAAATGTTCCGTGTAAGAAAAAGGAGATATATATGCTTAGTTTAACTAAACTCTGAAGCAAGTATGTAATGTATGCAAAACTATACTAAAAAATATGCATTCATATTGGCACCAAATCTTTATAGTAGTCTCAGTTCTCCAGTTATCTACAGATTGACCAGCCACCTGACGCACTTCCTAAGTATACTAACACGCACCTGCCCCAAGAAATAGCATAGACAAAAGGATAAAACTATAAAAAAAATCGCTGACAATGAGCATCACCATCACCATGGAAGGTTTATGCTCTAGCTCTCTAGTGGAGTAATTAAGATCGTGGACAAATTCAGGCAAAGAAATCCTCTTTCCCTTCCAATTCCAAGAGATCACGAGAATGGCTGGCCTTGCAGGTCTGGTAGACCATGAAAGTGATGACCGTGTCAAGAACACAGATCATGGAGTGGATGTAGGCAATCAAGAACCCTTCGCAAACCATCGCCGAGCTTATCCTGCCGTCGACAGCGTACAGCTTCATGACCCTGAGCTGGAACAGCCCCTCGACGGCGGTGGTGGCAAGGCTGGCCGGCAGCGCCACGGCGACGGCGGTGGCCGCGTCGCCCCGGACGAGCAGCAGCGCCTTGAGCACGGCGTGGCAGCCGCCCCGGCCGCCCTCGGCAGCCGCGACGACGGTGGCGAGGTTGCACACCGCGGCGGCGTTGGCGAGCGCGACTGAGTAGACGATGACGCCGACGGCCGAGAGCGCGAGCACGGCCCTGCCGTCGGAGCCCAGGCGCAGCGCCTCCGCCGCATTGAACGCCGCGAGCAGCACGGCGAAGACCGCCGCGTTGGCGAGCAGTAGCGCGGCAAAGTTGGCGAGCTGCGTCCGCGCCATCGCCGGGTAGCGCGGGAACGACAGGGGCAGCTTCTGGTGCAGCTTCCGTGTCGCGGGTGGCTGCATGGCGCGCACGGCGCAGGCCTTGGCGAGGAGCAGGAAAGAGAGGGAGAATGGCAGGGTGGCGAGGAAGGAGAAGACGGACTGCGAGAGCCTGTGGTTGAGAAGGAAGAGGAGCTGCGACGCAGGCGGGAACCCCGCGGCGACGAGCACGCGGCGGAGGCGGCGGGAGAGCGCCGGGAGGAGGGAGGGGCGCGCGAGCAATGCCGATGCCGCCGGGGAGCGGGAGAGGAGCGCGGCCGCGGAGAAGGGGAGCGCGAGGAGCGCCGCCCCGGAGGCCGCCGGGTGGTAGTGCGTGAAGAAGGCGTGGAGCGCCATCCTCATGATCCTGGAGGCGCTCCCCATTGCTCTGTTGATTGAGATCGTGCTCTGTTTTCTTGGGCTGTGGCTCGCGTAGTGTTTCTGAGCGGTTTGGAAGACTGGTGTGGTGCAAGTGTTTGAATGTGGAGGGGTTTCTTTTTTTCTTTTGTTATTACTCCACTAAAAAATAGGAGTAGCAACATGTAGGATCATTTCTCTCCTGTTGCCATGTTGGGTAGGATGTGATATTGCCCACCTGCTATGCTTTGCTGGTCCAACAACTGCAATATGTCCTTGCTTCTATTCGGACTTTGATTTACAACAAAGGTGGGAGGTATAAACTTACTTGTGCAATTCTGCGTTCGATTGTTACCCATAAATTTTCATTGTAAAACAACACGTTACAATGAAGTAGTAGAACACCGATATCGAAGTGCCTCAAATAAATAAATAAAATTGTTGGAGTCTTCTTAGTTAAATGCATGAGGCACCCATAAAGTTGTCTTCAATGTGCAAATACCCCCAGAAACTAGGAAAACGCATGGTGGGGTGTCCCTTAAACTTGGTTAGCTATCTATTTTGAACCAAAATCGCTCTACAAGTAACATGCTAGGCTGGCGAGTGACACACGCCCCTGTTTTCCTACTTTACAAACACCCCTCGTTTCCATATTTTCAGCGCTTCTATTCCAACTCAACCCAACAATAACATACGACATCACCCACTAGAGTGTTCGCTTATGCTCTCCCCCTTCTCTCATTACGTAAAATACAGACACATTTGTCATGGTTTCATTCTTCACGGCCTGACTCCGCCTATCGGGGTCGCCATCCATAGGGGTGGCGAAGGCGACATGATAGAGCTTGCGCAGGGGCTGGACCCCAGCCAACGTTTGCCTCATCGGGGTCGGCTGTCGTAGGTAGGGAAGGCGACAATATGGATCTCGCCTAGGTCGAGGTCGGTTGCCGTAGGTCGGGGAGGTGACGGGGTGGACCTCCCCGAGTGTATCTCTGGGGGTTTGTACTTGTGCGATGTTAGTGTTTGTATGTGAAGGGTTTTCTTTATCTTTTTTTCTTATATGAGTAGCAGCATGTAGTAGTATCATTTCTCTCTGGTTGCCATGTTGGGTAGGATGTGACATTGCCCACCTGTTATGCTGGTCCAAGAATTGCAATATGTTCTTTCTTGTATTCGGAATTTGATTTATATAAGGGGTGAGTTGCAGCACTCTGTCAGCGTAATTTTGTCCATTTGAACTGTCAAAACCACCAGCGTAATTAGGTGAATGAACCAATGGATGAGGGGTGAATATAACAACTTTGATGAGCGTTTATAATCATAAAAGAGAAACAAGACAAACTTGTGTATACTACCAATAGGTTTGAGCTCTTGACTATGGTCTTCCTACAGCCATCGTCGGAGTTTGTGGCCACCATTGCCGAATCAACGCATACTCTTGCCCTTTTAGTACTTAGCGGCAGATTGACAAGGCGTCACCGTACATAAAATAGGACAAGGGATTGTGCAGTTGTGAAGTGAGCTTTTCGGATATCACCTGCCAAAAAAGACTACAAGCAGGACATCTGACGCTAAAACACAAATTACCCTTTCTACAGGCGGGTGAGGGACAGAGATCAGGTGGCATGGATCAGGTGACATGCCATGCGCATGGCATATCACCATGCGCCATTACATCTACCGTTCAATCTTAATCTAATGGCTAAAACGATTCAAAAATTTATGTCGAAAATAAAATATTTTAGAAAAAATTGAAAAATTTCCAGTAAGTATAGTATGATCCGATCTATATTTTAGTAAAAGATGCCTTTGGAGGAGGAAACAAACACCGGAAATTCAGAAATTTGCAGGAAGGAGGAGAGAGAGTAAATATAGATAGTGTGCGTGCATTAAACTTTACAAAAGAAAAATAAAATGAGGTTGAGCTCATGTTGAGATTCCTTTGTAATATGGAGCATAAGAATGGATTCCTAGGAATTAGTAGGCTCAATCCTATGATTCAAAGGCATTCCGTAGGATGTACTGGAATCCTCCATTTCATGTGAAATTCTTTCAATTCAAAGAGGCCTTTAGAGGGAGATAAGGGTGTGTTTGGTTCTTTGCCAGCATCGGCCTTATCAAAATATTGGCTCGCCCGTGATGCTTTGGTGTTGATTGGTTGGAAGCCAATTTATTGGCGCACCCAAGTCAACCCAGACCTATTAGTATATTTTGGCGCCAAATACTAGGGGAGTTGAGGGTGGCAAAATCATGTGCCAAAACTTGGCAACCAAATTTGTGGCATGGCACGTCAGGGCTCAATCCAAACAGCCCCTAAATTGTTGCATTTTGGGCGGAGAGCACATTGTACTTGTGCTACCTGCTTCTGTTTGCACCAAGTACTTGTCTTAGGTTCAAGTTGTAAACTAGTTTCTCCATATATGTTGGATGCTTACCTATGGACACAATTTAACATTCTGTGAGTAGTAAGTGGTGTGATGTTGAAGTTTATACATTGATTTTGCTTCGTTTTGTCTATTTTTATAACTGAATTTTGCACCTCTTTTTAGAATTTTATGATAAAAGCTTCAAAATCATACAGTTCATCCTAAAATTCCAATACCGCCTAGAAGTAACTCAGAAGCTCCAAGCCGTAATTCACCGTTATGTGTTCATGAGCTAATTTACCGAGTCCAACCCCTGGAAATGTTACTATACACCATAGGGTCGTACATAGTGGTCAAAATAAAACTCGAAACAAGCATCTTCTGACTTTGGGGATCTCTAGATCGTCAAGGAGTTTTATCGACGATTCTTCCTTCTTCTTAATCCCCGGGACCGGATGTGCTCTTCTTGACCCGTTCGCCAACTTCCCGACTGCATCGAGACTCACGACATTGCCGGCATACTCCCATGTTTTTCTGTCAAATATTGTGGACAATTTTTTTCTTCACTCCATGTTACAATAAACATGAATGAATCATGTGTTTGATTAATTTATTGTGCATTCGTTAGCATATCCTCAACTGTATGTTACATAGTCGGACTTAATGTAAGCATGCTCGACTATTACATGCGTCTAGCCGAGTTTGCGTTTGAGCACGCTACAGCAGCGACCAGCGATCTAAGTCAAGCTAATTCGTAGTGGAGCTGACTCTATTCGCTATCCATCCTGCCAGTCTGCATCCGTTGCAAAGGCCCGAACACAAAATTAACACGGATTAATATCGGAAACCAGTGACGAGTCTTTCTTACGGGTACGAAAAGGCAAAAGGTGAGCACCAACTTTATTCAACTCCTCCGCGAGTACGCGACCGCTGCCGTCAGGCCCGTTGAGAAGCCCGTGCGAGCTGGGCAGCCGCACAGGGCCCCCAAATTTTAGGGGCCCCCAGTTTCCAGTGCATACGAAGCCCGTAGCATTGAGTACCTGTATTTTCTAGCGATTTACAAGTGAAAAGACTGGTCGGCGGTCCCAAGGCCCAAAACCCAGCCCACACTGATTCCACCTAACTCCTAAGGAATAGGCGTCGTAGATTAACCGTACGGCTCCCGATCTGATACCGATCCTTCTAAAAACTAAAGAAATCGCTGCTCTTTACCGCCGCTGAGAAGCATAACGCCGACGGCAGCATTGTCACCGCCCCTCGCCCCAGCTGTGTATGGATGATTGGATGTCTCTGCCTACTGCCGCCATATCTGTTGAGTTTGGCAAGGACGCACCAACCACCCATCCGTAGCCGATCAAGGTTTGGTCAGTTGGTCTCCTTGAGTTGTTCCGCTATCAGATCTAGTAAACCCTATAAACCTACAAGCCTGCTATAATAGGTTCTATTGACATTTTAAACTATTTGAACAAGCATCCTATGCATAGTATACAATTTTGTAACCATTAATTGTCATGGCTGCATCAACGAAAGGTGGTTTTGTCTATTCAAAAGTCTCCGATCCATATTAGTGGGCACAGCTTTGTCTAGATACACATGTATCTAGTCTAAATACTTAACTAGATACATATGAATCTAGACAAAGCTATGCCCACTAATATAGATCGGAGGGAGTATATGATTTTTGCAAAGTTTGGGACCTCGGTTTATGTTTCGCACAGGGGCGCTGGATTTCTGGAGGCGGCCTGCCGACATGTGTTCTCCCTCAGCTAATCTACGCACTAACTTAGTTTGCGCGGCAGAAAATGGGGAATATCCATCACGCAATCTCTTTCTTTTCAGATAATGGAGTAAAGAGATCACATAATCTCTTTAGGACTTTGGGTGCAGCTGCTAATCATGTCATCAGCCAAGGTAAATAGCCAGAATATCCTTCCAACAAAGAGGAGGTACCATACGCTATGTATTAATGCCCAATGATGAACGGTAATTTCACAGTTAATTTCTGACGAGACTGGAAGAAAGTGAAGGGAGGCTTGTTAGTTAGGTCAGTTGTCTATCGAAGTGGCTACGTGCACGAACCTGGGAAAGGTAGAGTGGTCATCTACCCATGACAAAACACCTGAACCTCAGTACCCTCCGTAAGTAGGATTCGACACCACACAGCAGTACCATGGAAGCTGTTGGGAACCATAAGCTGTGAGCATGTGAAGCAGCTCACCTGTCGAAGCACGGCCTACCATTCTGCACGGGTGTCTCGCATTCGTGCTGCCAGAACCATCAACATGCTTAGAATGGAGTGGGCAAGGAAGGAGCCCCACACCAAACGGTATCGTCAAAGGCACCAACCAACTTGAGACTGACAGTTCGTGTCGACCTGAAGCACGGAATTCTTCCTCATGGGCTTAATCTGAATCAGCAGCTCCTCTGAGGAAGTATTCGGCATCTTATCCTGCCGAATGCACAGCTTCAGAGGTAGAAATCATAGATCATCACTGCTAGTGCTAGCCGACGGTTCAGTACTGCAATCATTAGTGACCCAAAGAGAATGGATCATACCTTTCCTTACATTAGGCCCTGGTTATATCATCGATAATCGTTTGGATTCCAGCTGCAACTGGAAAACTGCAAACATCATGTAGAGAATGGGAGAATGTTATGATCCAGGTCTAGTGTACTAACTCCTCCCAATAAGCCTTATATTTAACAATAGAGGGAGTATATAGTAAGTTAATGGGATATAAATTCCTCTAAGGGCTCGTTTGGCACCCATCATTTCATTTCATTTGAAATAAAATAAAATGAATTCCAGAGAAATGACAACATTAAAGGTAGGAATCAACTTAACATAGCATAGACATTTTTTTTAATTCCATTTGAAATGACATTCCAATTCCATGACAGCTAAACACGTTTGACACGGAATCTAAAATGTATTCCATAAAAATGATGGGTGCCAAACGACCCCTAAGATTAGGGGTAATCCGCAAATGTTGAGAGCGCATGGAGGCCCTCTACCGATTTGTTGTCTTTGACTTGTGGCTCCTTGGACTTTTTGCACTTTTACCCCTCCTAATAAACAAAAAACCCGCACTCAACCTTCCCCACCCGTGCGTTAATTTAAAACTCCCACACCATGTTGTCTCATGCTTTGCTTGCCTTTGCCCTTGGATGGTCACGATGAACGGAGGGACCGGGAAAGGGTGTCGTCGCCTCGTCAGTGTTGGCTAGAGTTTTTCCAGGTCACTCGCATGGCACGAGTGAGCGAGAGGTGTGATTAATAACTCACAGCTCAACCTTAGGATTGAGATAGACAAGGACTACCAAGCATGTCCATTTCTAAATTGGGCAATTTACCTATTATTTATTTGGTGGTTGTTGTTGATGGTCATGAACTTCGTAATGAACCATCCATGCGCTTGATTGGTAAAATTAAAAAAGGGACCTGTGGAAAGGAAGTAAGTTTTATACTAGTGTGAACCGCTGAACATACAAATGGACACTAAAAATTTTGAACATAATACTTCATCTTTCTTTTCTCTAGAGACTACTTGAAGCTTTCAATCTGGTTAGTGCTTTATTTTCTCTCGAAACAGGTCGGAGCCCCGCTTTATAAATAAAGCCACAACGGCAGAACGGATACAAAGTGATGAAAACACCTCTTACAAGCAGATCAAAAATAAACAACAAAGAAAAGGAACACCGGACTTGCCACCAAGCACCCCGTAACAAGATCGAGAGAACTCAAGGCTCCACGACGACGCCCCCAAGAGGGTGACGGCGCATTGCACCGCCGCCGTCGAGACCTAGACGGTCAAGGGTTTTCACCCGGAGCCCTAACACGGGTAAGGTGCTCACAACAACGCCCCCAAGAGGGTAACGGCACCCGCAGGCGTCGTCGCCGTTGGGGCCAGAGCGCAAGGCTTTCGCCTTCGCACCACACCCGGTATCTCGATCCGCACACAGTTCCCGAGTCAGGCCTCCGGAACACGATCTGGGAGCCGCCATTGCCGAAGCGTCGCCAGCACCAGGGTCTCTCTTCGCCTACTCCTCTCCACCCAAGTGGCCCGAGAAGAAGACCATCACCACTGCCACAACGCTCGCCGCAGAGCCGCTCGTGCAGTCCACCTTCCGAAGCCGCTGCTTCGGCTTCCAAGATCTTGCTATCACGATGCAGCAGAGGTCGTAGCGACAGTTCCACCAGAACGGACAAGAGAAGAACCGCAAGCCAAGCAGCCCTCGGACAGCGGGGGTGCAACGAGCAGGACGCACCCGCGAGTCACATCGACAGACCCAAGCAAATCAGTCTGTCTGCTAGGCGGTCACCGGATCTAGGCCCACCTGGTTCGGACCCGGCACCCCAACCACTCCATGGCTAGGGGAAGGGCTCCCGGCGGGAGCCTCTGAAACCAAGAGCAGCAGGGCAGCCCAATCAAGATCGGGCCCAAACGGGCCCAGATCTAGGCCGGTAGCTCCGCCGCCCCGGCCAGCTCCGCCACCCACCATCCGTGAGCCGTGCTGCTGCTCCTCTCTGTCACTGGCTCCGGTGGAGACATCACCGCCGAGCTGACCATGACGCCGCCGTCCCCGCCGCTAGGCCTCCGTGGCCAGCACGAGCTGCATCGGACGGGCGAGACCTCCGGCCCAGCCAAAGGAAGGCCGCTACCCGCGTAGCCTGTACCGGACGCCGCACCTGCAGCCCCGCCACAGGCTCGCCCCGCCACCGCGAGGTATCCACGCCGCCGCCCAGGAGCAGCCGCGCCGCCGCGCCCCTCCAGAAACGCGCCGCCCACGCCAAGAACTCGGCCCGTGCCGAGGCCCGAACGGGGGAGAGGGAAGGGCCCCGCCGCCGCCAGCGCCCGACCTTTGGCCGGCGACGCCTTCCGGCGGCGGCGAGGAGGGAGGAGGGGGCGAGGGGAGCCGCCGGAGACGGGAGGCGGCTAGGGTTCCCCCGGTCGCTCACGGGAGTGACGCGGAGGGAACGAGGGGGGGGGGGGGGGTCGGTTATTTCTTTATTTTGGTCTGAAACACAATTTAATCCAACACGCGTGGTGGAAACAGTTTGCTAGCAGCCTGTGATGTCCTACTGATGATTCTCTATCCAGATAGTCGGACCATTATCTCAATGAGGACCTCGTTGTCGAGTATGCCATGTAGGGAATGTGATGGTCCACCCAGAAACATCACAAATCTAAGCAAGGACTGATTTTTTATGTCAACTAATGTGGATGCTGAACATCCATCCAGCACAACATTACTACTATAAAGGTTGAATGCCCACCCCCCTCCTCACACCATGTGTCCCTCCTGGCGAATCTCGGCCGTCGGATCGGCTTAGGAACAGTAACTTTCAGTCCCACTTTTCACTGGAGCCGTTGGATGCGGTAGAATTTTCGTTTACTTCCTGCTTGCTGGTCTGTGCATGACAGTGTGGGGCAGGGTGTGGGCTGGGCCCGCAAATCAGTGGGCAGGGCAGCTTCTTCGCGTCGATCAGTTTCGCCCGCTGGGTGGGTGAAATCGCGTGAGACAAAACAGGACTCTGGTGAAACCCTAGCCAGTCCCCGCTCCCGTCTCCCTCCCCAGCCCCCCTTCTCCTCCCCCTTCTCTCCCATCTTCATGACGATATGGCGGCGGCAACAAATCCACAACCAGGTTGGGAGAGGCGGCCGGGAATGGCAGAGGCGGGTGGCCGGGCCGCAGCGGTCGGGCATGGCGGCTGTAGCGGCTGTCGGGTAAGGGGCGCTGGCTGTGCAGGGTAGCGGCAGCGGCAGTGGGGCCAGGCAGGGCTGTGGCGGCCGGGCGACGACGAGCTCGATTGGTTGCTGCGTCGCCATGCCCACCGTTGCTGGTAGCCGCCATGGAGCAGGTGGATGCACGGAGCGGCGATTGAGGCGTGAGAATCAGGGGAGAATATGGTCTGACCCTCCTCCTGCTCTTTTCGTTTTTCTCCTCCTCCCACCAACTGCTACTCCCACGCTGCTCTGGTGATGATGGTGCTGGATCTGTAGGTTGATGATATGGTTTACCCTACGATAAGGCTATGGACCAAGGTGGATGGGATCATGGGGGGAGTGGGGGAGGAGCAAGGCTGGTTGGATCTGTCGCAGTAGCATGAAATTGGTACTGATGCTTGCAGTAAGCTAGCAAAAATTGCTTGGATGAAACTTTGGTTGTGTATTCAGTAACCTGGAGTATTCATGTTAAATTAACTGAAACTACTGTGTAGTACTGCTATTGCTTGCTTGTGTAGACCCGAATAACATGCCTGAATATTACTCCTATAAATAGAATTGTGCTTATTCTTGTTAAAATGCAGTTGCTTATATACTACTGCTATTGCTTGCTTGTGTAGCACCGAGTAATATGCATGAATTCTCTGTGCTTGTTGATTGCCCGGGAGTAGCAGTAGGAGTACATGTGCAAAGTTCTATTGTTGCTTGTGCAGTAGGAGTAGCTACTGTTATAACTTGTGCATTTGATAACTGAACATGATAGCTAATGTTGTCCACAGTATCTTGTGCATTTGGTGAAGCATTGTATTACTTGCACTTGCATTTTGTCTTGTTAACTTATTGCCTGTAGCAATTTATTTAGCAATTCCTTGCTGGTTGCTTCATTTGCACAAACATTCTTGCAGTGGAGTAGTGTAGTCAGTGGATGCATTTGATTCAGTTTAATTCTGAAAATGATAGCTACTCAAAGAATTTTTGTATGCTTCCACTTGAGAACTTGCACTTGCGCACAACACTACTCCAGCAAATCCTTCTTGTCTATTGCTGATGCTTCTATGCGCTGTTGTCGTTTGTTGCTTCTATACCTTGACTGCTCCTATTATTGTTCAGTTCTGTTGCTCTGCAACTTTAATTGATCTGCTACTTGACTTGGTTTGCTAATTGATCTGGTACTTGATCCCCGTGGCATCGCATGGGCAATTTATCTGGTAAATTCAGTGTTGCTCTCAATGGTAGATTCCCTGGAATACATGGCTTGTATTATTTATTAGGGATTAAATCTCATGTGCTCTGCTATATCCATGCTACCAAATTAGATCGGTCTAATCATTGTTTTCTTCATGTAGGATTGGGTTTCTCTGTATGATGGAGCATGTAGGGAGCAAGCAGGGAGCCACGGATAAGGAGTATTTGGAAGCGACGTCGGTGGGAGCAGCGGCCAAGACCACGGTTCGGCTTGGGAAGCGACGACAAGCACGGCTGAGACGCCATGGTGAGCTCTTCCCAACCCTCTCTCTCTCAGATTGTGCCTCTCTTCCCTCAATCCCGTCCTCACTTTTTTGTGGTGGTACAGGCAGCTGTGGTGGCGCAAATAAGGGACGGAGGGCCAGATGGATATTGTTAGCCAAAGAAGCATGGATGAAAACCCTAGGCCAGGTATAGTTTGGCACCTTGATATTAGTTTAATTTGCATGTTCTTCTTTGTCTTCCTGTCATATTAGTGCTATTTGTGGTTAGAATTGATCTATTCTGTCTTGCAGCGAGTTCCAGTATGCTGCAAAGATTTTAGTTGACACATAGTCAGGTGTATTATTGCCTGCCATTTTAGCTAATTGTTTATATATTTTCTCTTGTGTACCTACATTGCACATATGAGGTTTAGCATTAGGTATATTTCCATTTTTATATGGTTTTTATTTAGTTCTGCAGTAGCATATTGTCCCGTTTTTCAAAATCCATGGCTGCAAGATTGTTTGTTCTCCTCTCGGTCCATAAAGGGCCTTTTGATTGCTCATGTATGAATGTTAAGTATAGCTATGTTGTTTGGACCACTCTATTCTTGTTGTTTTTGCAGATATTTCTGTAAATCAATACAATTTTATAATGATACATTTTAGAATATTTCCAGAACCGTAATTGATTATTTTATTTCACTAATAGGATATTTGTTTGGGGGAGTATCCTGGAGTTAAGGATGCGTGAATGGAGGTATTGGCTTCGCAAAGGCAATCTTATTATCGGGCCACCGGAGTGTTGTTGCTCGCGTCGCGATGGTAATGTGGGTTGACTTAGTTTTGTCGTCTCTCCAGTCTCGAGGCTGTAGGCAGGGAGGTTCTTCCACCACCGAGGTTTTAGCAATTCCACAAGAATATGTATTGACTTCTTTTTGTAAGTATTGTTGTCAAGAGAGGTTGCCCTAATTTGTTGAGGAATCAAAATTTCTCTAATGAACTCTACTATTTGAACAGAGCATTACTCATTCCTCTTCTGGATCTATTCTTGAATATATTGATAAAGGTATCCAAATAAAGTTACTGTTGTTCCTGTTGTTCTAATACAATTGTGTTTTTATGTAATTTACATATATTTTTGTACAAGATCTCATAACAACCCTTTCTCTTTGCAGCGGTATTTCAGTGCTAAATGAATAAAGTGGAGTGAGGTCATATGTCCGCTAGAGAAGATATAGGTCAGAAAAAACTGCAAACTCTGAATATTGCTGGTAGCGGTCATTGCCAACATACCACTATTTTTAATTCTATTTTTTATTTTTAGATAGAGGAAGACTTTATAGTTGTTTTTCAGGTGAGCAACGTTGATCTTGAATGTTTATGTGTCCGGTCCTGAATAGTTTCTATTGTCTGCTCACAGAATTCACCCTTTATATATGTACATTTTTCTGGAATAGATATCCTATTTGATTACCGTATCTGCACAATATATTGCTTCTTTTACATACATATGTAAATGTTTGGAGTGGTACTCTGATAGTTGATTCAAGGTATCGCAATACTGTGTATGCTGAATGTTGGGTGGTTTACTCCTATTTCTGTGCTTTTTTAACAAATTAGATGTGCTGTTCGAGAATGATTTTGGGTGAGTGTCTATCTTTGTATTTATGGACTTGGCTGATAGCCTTGCATAATGTGCCTCCATGGATAGAGCTTTCCTGGTTGCCTTGGTAAATAAATTTGCATTATCGCCTATTTCATTGGCTAAAATCACAAACATTTACAGGAGCATGTATTGTCTTGGTTCTCCTCACCTTCAGTTCTTCCAGGTAATTCGGTGATGCAAGCTGCATACTAATGTTGTTTTGTTGCATGGGTGAGGAGTTTCATGTGGACGTCCTTCAGTTCCTTGCATTTATTCGTCTGTTCCTTCAGTTCCTTGTGATTATGATGTGTAGATGCATAGCTGGTGTAGCCACACCTAACACTTCTGTACAACTTTGTCGCTTCCGTATTCATGTACTTCAGTAAGTGGTGATGCTTTAAATTGAAATCGCCTCATTTTGTTTTGCATTTTCCGTAATCGTATTAAACATGGTTTCAAAAATTTAATCATTCTTGGTATGATTTTAGTCAAAACAATAGTAGGGACTACTATCGCAATGTGATCTTTTATTAGTGTGAATTTCTTAATTTCATTTGTACTTGAGTCTTATATTGCACTTTTAGTTTGGGTTAGAATTGATTGTTTGGAACTTTGGTTTTAAGTTCGAGTATTGAAACAATATGCTTAGAGGATGATAGTTTTATTTTAATAGGGTGCCCTATTTTGGCACTTATTGTGATGCTACACTTGTGAGACTTGATTAACATTTTAGATCAGATAGAACATGAATTATCTTCGTTGCTTAGAGACTCTTTGGTTCCTCGCTTATCTTTAAGTGACACATGAGGCAGATGTAAAAAGTAATTAAATGTTTCCATAAAAAAGTAATAATTTTTTGTATTTGAGGAGTACGAGTACACATCTTCTATCTGTACCAAAATATAATTATATGAATTGTGTAGCTTTCAGCTCCAATATTTATATTTATTTGATACACAAATTTAAGGTGGTTTAGCGTGCTAGCCTTTTCTTCCTTTTTTTCATCTGACATATACTTTTGTTTTCTAATTTTGGCTTTGAGAATTTGCTGAGCAGTTCTACTTGCCTCAGTTGTAAATTGGTTTGTTTCAAACTATACCAAATATCCTTCTATCTACTTCATTCAAATTCATCGTATCCATGTTATCATATTAAAGTATATTATATTTCCCCAGTAATAAAACATAACGCTTCTCATTATGCAAAGAAATATCCAACATTAGATCGTCTGCCTCCTTTCTTATTTTCGTCTTGCCGTCCTTCTGTGCTTGCATTGAACGCTTCACGATTGCCATTCTTGTGTGCTTACAATTTGAGTGATTATCTCCATGCTATTATATTTCTACATTGTTGGCTTCTTCAGTGTTTTAACCATGCCATCCTTGTGTCTTTACATTAAACTGCGGGAATGGTGGTCTTTGTTTCTCGTTTACATTAAGTGGATTGTAAGTTGGTCTGGTTTTCGTTGCCGTTTGTGTGGGACTGGTTCATATTTGTGTTGTATTTGACACGTGATCCTTCTCCATGTGGTGCTTGATCTTTATCATAAGCGGTTAGTGCTCATCGAGTGCTTCATCGAGTTGTGTTATTGACAGATTGGGCTCATGGTTGTAAATTTTATGAGTAGTTGAGCTGCTCTCGACAATTTATGAAGTTCAGTTCCTTTTTGTGCCAAAAAAACCAAGAGTTGCAGTTCTCTGTCAATGTTGAATAGTGTTGTGCATAACATGTATAGTGGTGTTTGATGTACGGTCACAAGGCTTTAATATCTTAGATTTTATCTTTAGTATGATCTTATAGTGCTCCTTATGATTACGCTAAAACAAACAAAATATTGATGATGGCAAGATGGTTGATAGTTCTGCTTTCTTTTGTTATGTTTTTTCCTTTTCAAGTCCTAATTCAGTACTACAGTGAATGATGTATGTGGTTGTAACGCATATGTTGTTGTGCCATAGACATGACTATATCTACTCAATTACAAGATATCGTGTTAATTCTTCACCTTTGGGTTAATGAGTTGAACGATGTGTGACTATATCTACTCAATTACAAGATATCGTGTTAATTCTTCACCTTTGGGTTAATGAGTTGAACGATGTGTATTCAGTTATAGCTCAAGTTAAAAGATCATAATTCGGTTGTTCAGCTTTAGAGATGCTTTCCCTAATGGTCTTGTGATGGGATAGTTAAAAGTAAGAGACATGTACATCCGTTTTATGTCTTGCTGGCATGCTCTAGGTTCTTATCTGGTGCTAGATATTTGGCCTCGACTTTTATTGATTTATTATTTTTTGGAAATAAATGACTCAGAAGGTGTGGATTTTATCTAATCACTTGGTGCTTCCAGATTTGAGCTTGTAACGGAAACTGAAGACTACTTTGTGGATAGCTAAAAGTACAAGTCTCAAGCTTAATATGTGACCCCTGTGTTGCCTCCTCGACAAAATGTTTACATTATGGTTATATCCATTTTGTCATTTCAGATCAACATTATCATAATGGGATGTGAAGTTCTATCTATTTCCTCCTCGGCATACTACTTTGTTGGTATCAGGCCAAGGCGTCCATAACTCATCAACACACCAACACTATATTGTTTCTTCTTTCTTAGGAGTTGTTGAGTAGAGTAAGGTGAAGAAGAAATATTTTGTAGAATTAGTTTGATGATGTTGAAGCCGAGAACATTACATTTGGGCATACTATTGTCTACTTTTGTGGTAATTCTTTAATCAGTTCAGTGTACAAACTGTAATTTGAGTACCAAGTATACGATCGATTTGCCAAATGCTACTCTGATGTGTTTCTATCTCAACACATTTCATTGTAGTTAGATAATTATATCGACTTTACTGGTAATCATTTACCATGTTCTTGTAGAATAAGTTTGGACGTTATTCTGGAATTTGCGCCAATTAGTGACATTATTTATCTTAACCACGGTAAAGCAGATGAATGTATATCAAGCAATGGGTACCAAAACAGGATGAAACATGTAGCATTTGTGCCAGTGGTGCAAAAGTTAATGAATTTCAATCATATATAGTGACATACATGGACACCGGAACAATAAAAACTTATGTAAGAACATTGTCCTGATTCCATCTACTTTGTTAGTGGGGGAATAACAACTATGGGCACAAGCAGGGGAGTTGTGAGATCACAACAAGAAACACTGGTCATTCTAAAACTGTCAGACGGAGGCAACCGAGGACATTGAAAATAACACGAAATGATGTAGTGGGTTTCAATTAACCTTATGTGTTGACATCTGGAGACACCATATTTGTTGTCTACATGTTTAATATTTAGTAAGTGCTGACCTCCAATTCGACACACATGTGCTTCACGCCCTCTCTTCCTCACTATCGGACCATTGCCCCCTTATGCTCACGGATGACCGTGGACCGAGACGCCCTCGCTCCTTCAAGTTCGAGAACTTTTGGACTCGCCTACCCGGTTTCTCCGATGTGGTGTCCAACGCGTGGAACGAGCCCTCAAACCACATGGAGCCTTGCCAAAAGCTCTTCAACAAATTGCGCACCACGGGTTTGAGGCTCTCCGCTTGGAGTCGCGCCCTTTTCTCCAACTCAAAGGTGCTTGTCCACGCCGCACTACTCGTCATCCTACACCTTGACATCGCACAAGAGAGTAGGCAACTTTCGGGTGACGAGCGAGACCTTCGCGCCAAGTTGAAAAGAAAGGTTATTGCTTTGGCCGTGGTGGAGAGGGCTAGAAAGAAACAAAGTGCGAGGATCGCAAACATTAAGGAAGGGGATGCCAACACCAAATTTTTCCACATGAGGGTTAATGCTAGGAGGAGAAAAAATCACATACATAGAATAAAGCAAAACAAAGGTTGGGTGACCGACCACGCGGCCAAGGAAGAGGCCATACACAACCACTTTAGTTCGGTTATGGGGCATGGGCAAGCACGAACACAAGATTTTAATTGGGAGGGGCTTCACTTCGAGGAGACAAATCTTGAGAGCCTTGGAGACCCCTTCACCGAGGAAGAGGTCAAGGACGCCATCAACCAAATGCCTAGTGACAAGGCACCCGGCCCCGATGGGTTCACGGGTGCTTTCTTCAAGAAGTGTTGGGACGTCATTAAGGTTGATGTAATGAGTGTTATCAACCGCTTTGACAACCTCCATGCCGAAAACTTCCATTGGCTCAACTCCGCAAATATTGCTCTCTTGCCTAAGAAAGAAGGTGCGGAGGAAGTCTCCGATTTTCGGCCTATTAGCCTCATCCATGCCATTGCTAAAATTGTGGCAAAGATTCTTGCTCTCCGACTTGCCCCCCTCATGGATGATCTTGTCTCCAACGCCCAAAGTGCATTCATCAAAAAAAGAAGCATACACGATAACTTCCTTTATGTCAAGAACCTAGCGAGAAGGCTCCACAAGAGCAAGATTCCAGCGCTTTTGTTTAAGCTTGATATCAGGAAGGCGTTTGACTCTATTCGGTGGGAATACATCCTTGACCTTCTCCAACGCCGTGGGTTTCCAAACCGTTTTCGGGGGTGGATCACCGCCCTTTTCACCACCGCTTCCTCAAGGGTGGTTCTCAATGGCATTGCCGGCCCTCCCATCACACACGGGCGGGGGCTTAGGCAAGGAGACCCTCTTTCGCCACTACTTTTTGTGCTTGCCATTGACCCCCTCACGCAAATTTTGGAGATCGCAACTTCGGAAGGTTTACTTCACAAGTTGAGGGGGAGGGAAACCATCTTGCGTACTTCCCTCTATGCGGACGACGCGGCGGTGTTTGTGGCACCCTTCAAGGAGGATATTGAGAACTTTGCTTCGATCCTTCAAGCCTTCGGAGGGGTCACGGGGCTTTGCACCAACTTCGACAAGAGCGTTGTCGTTCCTATCCGTTGCGGGAACATTGATCTTGATAATGTCCTTGAGGGTATACCGGCCTCACGGGGCTCCTTTCCCTTGCGATATCTTGGCCTCCCACTCTCGGTTTGGAAGCTAAGAAGAGCGGATTTTCAGCATCTCGAGGATAAATGCGCCGCCAAGCTTCCTACATGGAACGGCAAGTACATCGCCACGGCCGGCCGTGTCGACTTGGTCAAGTCGGTCATTGCATCCCAAGCCATTTACTACATGACACCTCTTGTCATTCCTCCGGGCACTTTGACGTATATCAACAAAATTCAACGGGCGTTCCTATGGTCGGCTAAGGATACAACCACGGGTGCGAAATGCAAAGTCGCATGGGAGCTAGCTTGCCGCCCCAAGGATCTTGGTGGGCTAGGGTTACTTCACTTGGGGAAATTTGCAACGGCCTTACGTTTGCGATGGCCATGGCTAGAGTGGAAGGACCCCAACAAGATTTGGGTTGGTTATGGCAACCCTTGCTCAAGTGAGGACATGGACATCTTTTATGCCGCCACGACAATCACCATGGGAAATGGTGCGAAAACCCCATTTTGGCATGCACCTTGGTTGGATGGGTGCAAGCCTAAAAACATCGCCCCCCTCATTTTCACTTGCTCTACTAGGAAGAAGTGCTCCGTTCAAGATGCTTTGCGGGGTGCGAGTTGGGTGGCAAGGGTGCGCCTCGACGAGAACTTCACCGCCGAGCACTTTTCACAATTTGTGGCTCTTTGGACGCAAGTCTCCGGCGTCCAACTCCACCCCCACCTTGAGGACGAAATTCGTTGGAAGCTTACGGAGGATGGGGTCTATTCCGCAAAATCGGCCTACAAGCTACTATTTATGGGGACTATCACCTCCCCGATGGGCAAGACAATTTGGAAAGCTTGGGCCCCTCCGAAGACGAATTTTTTTGCGTGGCTTGCTTATCAAAATAGAGTGTGGACGGCGGATCGCTTGGCGGCAAGAGGGTGGCCGAATTGTGGCCCATGCCCCTTTTGCAAGCAAACCACGGAAACGGTGACACACCTTTTTGTCCATTGTCGCCTAACTAGAAGGATTTGGGAGCTTATCAAGGGGTGGCTTGGTCTCTACTTCATCTCCCCCCAAGATTGGCCCCAACTATCCTTCAACGAATGGTGGCTCAAAATGTCTTCCACCTCGCCAAGCCGGCGGGCTATTTCCACCCTCACGTTGCTCACCACTTGGGAGATTTGGAACGAGCGGAATGCAAGGGTGTTCAACAACAAGAGCACGCCGCCGCTGGTGATCTTCGATAGAATAAAGGGCGAGGCCCGGTTGTGGGTCCTCGCGGGTGCCAAATGTTTAGGCAAACTGATGCCGCGAGAGTAGTTGTTTTGTAATAGCCGGGTCTCTAAACTTGCTCTCTTGCAACTTCTTCTTAATTAATATATGGGGCAAAGCTTTTGCCCCACCTTCGAAAAAAAAAAATTTAGTAAGTAATCCTAGGGTCAGTAAATTTGAATCCAAAACAACTGGCATACATCTAAAACATATAAAACTTATGGCTAAACTACTATCTCGCTTCCGGCTTGTGGCACTGGCTCATCGGGTCTCCGATGATGAATAGTAGGGCAATCAGTACTGCGATTTCTCTGTAAATTCAGACCGGTTCTCTATGAGCTATATCTATAGACCAAACTTCTGTTCTGAATTGTAAGTGAAAATAAGTGTGTTATTGGCGCCATGATAATGCTGCACTTGTTAGTCTACATGCTCGAGCATGTAATTTATTATTTAGTAATTTGTTTTTATTGTGTTTTTCACAAGTTTAAAATCCATTTTATTTGACGTTTCATGCAAACAGCTTCAACAAACCGTAATGTAGAGAAATTAGTTGATTGAGTTATTTCTTCCTGGTCTATTTTCTAATCGATAAAAATTGTTGAAATGCAACTCAAAATCATATGTCCTTTAAATATATCCTCGAACTAATAATATAGATATCAAATACCTCTATGCATGCTACAAGATTATTAGATCCTACTCTACACTAAATTATTCAATCAATAACAATTTGGTGTCCTATCTATTTGTAAGATACAATGTGCCATATCGGACTGAAAATGACCGCCAGTTACCTGCCTGAACCGGTTTAATTTCAAACAAATGATGGGTAGCAAAACAAAGATAGTCTATGGCAACAAAACAATCTAATTTTTGGCAGTTGCGCAGTTGCGCAACGGGTCATCTAGTACATATATACATGCATACACCAACCGCTTAAAATCAACATGATACATTTATTCTAGATGGAAGAGTAAGCTTTCCACCACAAGAAAAAGGCAAAACATGAAATAACACAGCTTAAGGGTAGTGGAACGTTGGAGGGTACAACACATATATAGAAATATTTTCAAACGGTCATAGACTGTTGGAAATAAGCATGAACGGCCGATACGGAATCATGTGCTCTACGGACATGGTCTCCGAGTAGGATTGGAGTTCCATACCGAGTAGGATAGCTGTAGTCTCTCATGTTTGCGTGTATAAAGCTAGACTACCGTGTATCCTGTAATCCATCGATTTGAGAAGAAACAAAGCAAAAAAAGAGAGGTGCGAGACGCACCCTAGCAACAAATCGATCCCAGCGATTGTGTGAGTACGTGATCTAGCTAGCTAGGTATAGATCGATCGAACTGATCGAAGTGTCTACCTATCTGCTTAGCTGATCATACGTGAGTGTCGCCCGGAAGTCTACCGAGGAATTATGCTATGTACGCCTGTCGTCAGAAAGTAATTGACGGACAGCGACGTAAAGAGAGCCCTACGTCTGTGTATCGTCGGAAAGTACTCGACGACCGTGACATGAAGACCGGGCCAAAGGCAACAAGGAGGTGAAGTACGCGCGTCTCGTCGGAAGCTCGTCGTCGTCTATGTCGGAAAGTACTCGACGTATAGGGCATATTCAACATAGACCACCTGCTACAGTATCATCTAACAGCCTAATCCACACTGAATTGCAGTTCTAAGATGAACTTTTTGCTACCACACTGAACTGCAGCTCGGCTGACTCTTCTTCAATCCAAGACCTTCCTCGCCTTACGTGGCTTCACTGTTCCAAGCAAACAGACCAAGAATCAGGATGGAGATAGTTAAGAAAGTCGAAATAAAAAAACAACTGAAGAAAACTAGACAGATGTACACCTAAAATAAAATATTACGCGGCACTGAGGAGTCAAAATGTTGTCTGAAGCGGAGAGAAACTGTAAAGATCACACTGCTAGCCTTGGGTTACTGCAACACCGCATATAAAGTTTTTCTTCTCATTTTTGTGCTGGATGCAGCTAGCTATATGTGTTATATACCAAGGTGACTTTCTTCTGATTACAATTTGTTAAATGAGCAGAGAGCAGCATCAATTGGACTGCCTTTTAAAAACAAATCAAAATTTCCGAAGTTGACACTCTTTTGCAATGTGCAGGCCCTATATATGCACACATCAAGACAAAATCAAAGGATCGATCTTTCAAGTACTTACTGTTTTCACTTCTCCAATATCATTTATGCTATGCAAACTAGCAGCAAAAGCATTTTCTACATGATGTTGAGAGTAGGCTTCAGTTCGATCATAGACATGCTAGCACTTGGGTACAAGAGTTGTTTTGCAGCAGCTGCACAATGCACTAGGTAGGCACCAGCAGTTCAACCACGTTGAATAAAAAATCAGATGGTTTCACTATATTTAGAGCTTTAGTGCAGTTGTTGCCAGTTTCCACATGTTAGAAAGTCATGCTTTAATATAGCCCGGTAGTAAAGTAAGAACTTACAGAACCATAAGATCACTGGACGGACAAAGAAACAAGCAACTGAATTTACACATGTATCTAGTCAATTCTTAGTCACATGAACAATATTAGAGCAACGACGTAGTATATATGATCCAAAAACAATTGAAATGAATCTCAATAATAAATTAATCGGGTGTTTTTTGCTTGTGCAACAAAGTTAACGCGATATTACCTGAGGTATAGAAACTTGAGTAGGGATAAATGGTGTTGTGACGCATGATAATTTTTTAACAATATGTCTAATCTGCATCGAGTCAAGTTGGAACATGAAGATGCCAATAATCGTAGACAGAATAATAACATTTGATTCCTCATCATACCCCACTATGAGTACAGTTTTGCAGTCAGTATGGATTGTGCTTGGAAAGAGCTCCAATCGGATGATTTTCTGCAGAAGCAACCATGTGACAACACCATCACAGTTTGATTTCCTCTCCCATAGTTTGATGGTCAGTCCCGATAAAACGGCTAGGCCAAGTCCACCATGCTCTGTTCGTAAGACCTGAGCCGATCGGTAGTCAGTAATATGGGCGTCTGGTGGTTTCAGGAATAAAACCTACTGTATCTGTTAATACCATCGGGACAATATCTCCCCATACACTAGACGCCGATTCATAGATACAAGTGAATGCTTGCGTAGTACATTGGACGACCCAGATGAAGACTAACTTGAATGGGCTCAAAAAGCAATCTCCGTGCACATACCCTTCTTCAGCGTCAACGCACATCACCACGGCCTGCCAGAACCAAAAATCTTTGTCGTTGTGGAACCCCGATGGAAAAGGTACGAACTGCTTCTGGCTGGTACGGGGATCCCATACGACGATCTCGAGCTGTGGCAAGTCGACTATGGCAGCAAGGCCGTGGCGGCAGCTCATGAGATAGCAGTGCCGCAGCTGCGTAAAGTGCACTGCTGGGATGCGATCTGGCGGGTCCAACAAGGGAGTCAAGATGGGAGGTTGGGTACGTTGATTGTCAAAATATTTAAAATATCCAAGGAGTGGGGGTCTCCGATGGTGTTTGTGGAAGCGGCGGAGGAATTGGGGATCAGAGTCTTCAGAGAAGATACGGCGCCAACTCTTACAGACGAGGGAGGCTCGGGGCAACGAGGATGGCTTCCGCGTCGTAATGTTCTGATAAGGACACACCCTAGCTCTTCTCTCTCTCGCCCCCCCCCCCCCCTCGAGGGCGACGGGGCCGGGCGAGCAGCCGCGCCGCCCCTCCTCTACCTTCTCCCTCCTGCGACGCCGCCGGCGGCGGATCTTCTGTCCCCGCGTCGTGGCTGGGTGGGTCGGGGTCCTTCCCTCTGTGGCGGATGTGCTCTTCGGGCGGGCGTGGTCCGGCGCGGCCGGAGGTGGCTGGTGGCGGTGGTGCTCCGCAGCGGCTCCCCGGCGGCGGCTTGGCCCTGGTCCTTGCTTCGGCCCCATATGGGTTTGAGCGGGCCTAGATGGGCTTGAGCAGGCCGAGGTTGCGTGCTCCCGTCGATTTGCGGTGCTGTTGTCCCTCGCTCCGGTGAAGTTCTCTACTCCGTTTTGCAGACCGTGATCCAGTGCCCTTGGAGAGACGATGATGATGATGACGGCAAGATCGTGGTGGCGCGTGCAAGTGGGCGGAGAAGCTGGTGGTGGTGCACCGGTGGTGTCCGAGTGTTCTTGTGACTCGTGCTCGGGAGAAATCCATGTTGACTCGTTTGACACCGACGCGGTGTCGCCTTCGGGTGGCACCATTCCTTGTGGAGGGCGTCGGGGCAGCCCGAGTTCACAGTACACCATGTACCGGGGGAAACCCTAGGTCCAGTGCGCCGGTGGTGTCCGGGTGTTTGTGTGACTCGTGCTCGGGAGAAATCCGTGTTGACTCGTTTGACACCGACGCGGGGTCACCTTCGGGTGGCATCATTCCTTGCTGGAGGGCGTCGGGGTAGCCTGAGTTCACCTTGCACCGAGTTCCGAGGGAAACCCTAGGACTAGTGCGCTGGTCTGAGTAGTTGTGCCGTGTCGACGGTGCCCCTTCCGAGGGAGATGTTCCTTGGTTATAGACGGATCGGGGTGCCTTGAGTGCGGTGTGACAATTTCGGAGGGCGCAACGATGGAGGGTCATCTTCGTTTAGTCGCTTCACCATGTTCTTCATTTCTTTTCGTTTTGGGCGCTGTGTTTGCTGATGCCCCAGCTTGTGTGGTGTGGTTCTTGTATCTATGGTTGTCTGTTGGTTGTTGCTTTATTTATAAAGCGGGGCGAAAGCCTGATTCGAGAAAGAGGATGGCTTCGGAGGGAGGCGGAGGAGGATCTCACGGAGTAGGTCCTCGTTATCCAGTGGGGTTGCTCGAGCCGACGAGGAAAGACTTTGATTCATCTGAACTATGGATGTTGAGAGAGGTGTGCTAATCGATTAAGGGCATCTCCAATCGCCCCCCTCCCCAGCATCCATAGGAGGCCTTTTTGGCGCCGGCGGAAGCAAATAGCGTCGTTTTTTCACCAGCCGCCCTTAGCGTCGTTTCATCGAAAAATAGCGCCGGCGCCCCCAGGCGAAACCCATCCCACTGGGTTCAGCCTGGGAGGGCAAAATGGCGGGAAAGGCGAACGCGGGCCGGCGCTATCAGCGACGCGGGAGAAAATGGCGCGTAACAGAAACCGCACGTGCTCGTCTTCTCGGCTCCCGCGTCGGTGAAAGGTTGCCGGAGTAATGGCGTGGCGGGCGGCCAGTGAGCTCCCCCAGTGAAAGGCTGCCGAAGTAATGACGTGACGTCCAATCGAATGCCTTCTGGACGGCGTACTTCCAGCGCGCCGTGAGGAGGAGCTCGCCGACCGCGGCAACAACAACCCGGTGGAGGGCCGCTGCAACGCGCACGGCCGCAGGCGGTGGTGGGGTGGCGAGCACCGCACTTTACAGTGGGTGCTCGACTACATCGCCGCCGGCAACGAGCCCCGGCTCACCATGCCGGCATGAGTGCCCCGGCGCATGGCGTCGTCCTCCTCGGCGGCGACCACCTCCTCCTCCTCCGGCACACGCTCAGCTCCACCAGGTACGCGCACGGCGCCCAGCTCTGCAACTCCTCCACTCCTCAACTCCGGGCGCCCTACCCCCGTGCGCAGCGGCGCCCTCTGCATCGGCCAACCGCGCCAGCGGAGCGCGGCATCTCCGGCCGGATGGTTCTCTCGCGTCGTCAAGCCCAAGCGCGAGCCGAAGCCTGAGCCGGAGGACGAACAGGAGGAGGAATGACCGGGCTTGAAGGAGGCTGAGGAGCCCTCCTTCAACACGATCCAGCCGGCGGCGAACGACTTCGCCGACTCGTGGAGCCTGCGCGAGTTCACGGCGCAAGAACTCGAGCAGCCGCGGCCGCATCCCTCGCCCACCGTAGCCGAAGAAGATCGAGTACTACGTACTCGATTTGAGCGACGATGAGGAGGAGGACGAGCCGTACATGCGCACCCTGCAGCAGAGCAGGTGGTGCGACCAGGGCGACGCCAGCGCAGGCCCGAGCTACCGGCGCTAGGACGACGACGGCTCGGACGACGACGATGGCGCCGCTACTACAGCCAGGCGATCGTGGCGAGCCTCGGCCTCCACTAATTTTAGTTTTATGTTTTTAGTATAATCCTACTTTGTAATCGCCTTTGTTTGCACCTAATTAATGAAATCGCCTAAGTTTGTGCCAAATTATATGAAATCGCCTATGTTTTGCGCCAAATTTATTTTTACGTCATTTTTGAATTACATGGGTCGAAACTTGGGCTGAGGACGATTGAGAACCACGCCCCCCAAGATTCAGATTAGCGCCGTTTGGCGACGCGGCGGCAGGAAACAGCGGCGTTTTGGACTCTGGGGCGGCCCCAAGTTAGTCGTGCCTTGGCCAAACTGCCTCATCTTATATACTGAAATAGATTAATTGCACCATGCGTATTTCAACTGCACATTGACAAAAATGCATCCATGTTAAGAGTGTTTTCTCCGGTTACAACACAGAACTCAGTAGCCAAAGATTGTGGAAATAGAGTTCGTGATGGAGAGACCAACCCAATGGTAGCCATCATGTATCTACTTCCCTTTGGCACGGCTACTGCTCTCAGCAACAGAATCTGCTAAGAAAAAGTGCTATCTCTCTACTCCGCCTTAGCACCGATCTGATCCCCCTCTCCACTGTCTCATCAACAAGTAATTCAATCTAGGGTTCGGCTATAAGAAAAATAATGCTACTGCTTCCCGTATGAAATAGAAGAAAAACTAAAAGGAAATTAATATGAGATCGAAAAGGGGAGGGAGTAGAAAGGGTGGCCTGACCTCGAATCGTCGGTGTCTCAGCGGATCGAGAACTGGAGGTCACCGGCGGCGCCGGTCGTTTCTCTCGCTCGGTTCCGGCCGCGGGCCGCCGCTGTGCTGCGACTACCGAACCGACAACAGAAGTAGGCGCTTAATTAGTTGGTTGCAGGAAGCGTCCGGCGGCAGGAGTCATAATTTCCACGCAGCGGGCGCCTAGATATGCGTCGATGCTTCAAAAATGGCTAGGAATCCGTCAAAACCGCCGGGATTTCTTTCCTAGCGCCCCTCGCTAACGCGCGTACTGCGGAGGCAATTAGCGCTCGTGTACATTGGGCCGGCCCAATCGGTTGTCACTCGGTTTTTTTCGTGGGTTTTCTATTTCCCTTTTTCTTTTTTCTTTTTTTCTTTTTTCTCTCTTACCTTCCCTTTTTTTTCAATCCACACTGACGGCTCCCCTCTTACCTTCTCCGTGACTGGATCCGTGGCGTCATGTTCAACAATTGCATAAGATCTTTGCGTCCGGCACCGGACCAACGATAGGAACTTCTCCTTCCTCTCCAACACCGACCGCTCTACTTCATCTCCAATGGAAGGAGCCAAGGTAAAGCTCTTCCTTACAGTACAAAACCAAGCAATAGAGTCGATTTACTTCATACGCAAGACAAATCCATTTTATTAGGACGATGCACTAGCTTTAAGCAAGTAGACAACATCACTCATAACCGTGATTCAAGCATGGGTCATGATGGTTCACAAGATAATAGTTAGGCGCACTACATATTCTAGAGTCACATTTGGTCCTATGTTGATCTCGAGGATTGCTAATTTGAACTACATCTACAAGTCGAGCTTGCTCGAGATTAGGAGAGGATTCCTAATTTGAACTACATCTACAAGTCGAGCGAACTAGAGGTTGTCCAAATGCTTCTGATGGGTAGAGGATTGCTAATTTCCTTCTATGAACTTGTAAGAAGGTTAGAGAGGGGGGTTGTTGAAGGATAGCATCCACACCCCTATGTAAGAGCAAGTGTGCATATGGACATCCTCTCTTATCTCAAAAACAGGATGAGCATGTTGTTTGGGATTTTAATGAGCATGTCACAAATGAGACGGATGTGACAGAAGACGACATTGAGTTTGGTGATGGTGTAGCCTTTGATGATAATGAAGATAGGAATAACTTAATAATTGAGTGTCCTGAGACAATGTGGACGGCATTAAAGAAGAAGAAGAAGAAGATTCGCTACTTTGTAATGCTAAGAATTGCTATTTGATTCGTAGTAGTTAAGGTTATACTCATATTTTTTTTCATATTAGTTAAGACTGGATTATTGAAGGGGATCGTGGGCAGAAAACAATAATTTTCCTAGCAACGATATCCTTAAACTAGCCAAGATCTATTCTATGCAGATATAGTAGTACGAACGGAGATCGGAATACATACCCTTGTAGACCGAAAGCGGGGATTACGTTCCCGCACAAACGTTGTCGATGAAGACCGACGAAGCCGACCTCAAGGTCGTGTAGAGGAAGCAGGCCTCCGAGTACCGCTAGCGCAGCACCTCGCAGGGAGTCGCACACGTACGGTGGAGACGACGCCTCCGAAGCTCCAGTCCAGGACGAGCAGCGGAAGACTTGGACCGGAACACCAGCAGCGCGGCAGCGGGCTATGGTGGAGGAGATCCCCGACTCCTCTTGCTCGGCGCGGCTCCAACTTGGGAACCACGAGATCGAGAGAGAAATCAGGAATTAATTGGTGAATTAAAAGGCTGGGGGTGCCCTTTCTTATATAGGCTCCCAAGGGGAGCCAACCTTGCCAGACAGGCAATGTGGGACTAACGAATTCCCCTAGGGAATTTTCCCCTCTTGGGCCTTCTTTCGTCCGGAAGGCCCATTTAGGGAAATCTGCCTTAATAAATTCGAAAATAAATATATAAAATCATATTTGCATATTAATAACACTAATTAATATCAAACATAATATATAAAATATTTCCTAGCTCCGAAAACTCTTTCGGCGCTGCCCGATCTCCATCGGACCTCTCCCGGGACTGTCCCGGTGATCTCCTTCCTTTCCGGTTGTCTTGTCGAAACCCCTTAAGTGTGTTACCCTAGCGGTTCGATATAATATCAGGTATGATCAAGACTCCTCAATGATCAACGACTAACTCGTAGGCCTGGACCCCCTGAATTAATCCCTGAGATATAACGAATGACTTTCATCTATCAAACCTGAACGTGAAGTCTTAGACCTTTTGCCATAGCGATACTTAGCACGTCCGAGTGTCGTTCCATAGATATCCCCATACCTAATCACGACCTCGTTACCGACGATGCCATCTTCTACTCGTTCATGATCTCATGTCTCCGTGACCTAGTCACATGCTTGCAAGCTCATTAGACAAGATCTCACCGAGTGGGCCCGAGAGTATCTATCCTGCTACGCGGACTGGCAAATCCCACTCTTGACCCCTCGTCTCAATACTCCTTTCCAATACCCAAAAGTATCACCGTTATTGTCATACTAAATAAGATACGACGTTTGGTGCAATCAAAGTATCTTCGGGGAATATCAATAAGAGTTGATCTCACGGTCAAAGGTGTAATGACTATGTTCTCCAAAACTGGGTATGTCCATCACATCACTCTCCAGTGATATGACTCTCATTGCCGACCGGCGCCATGCCCCATGACCGGGAAACCTCGATCATCAATCGCGCAATGAAACTAGTCTTAGTAGAGGCTACTAGGGACCTGGTTGTTTACGTATCACACCCGCATTAATGTTTCCGCTTAATACGGTTCTAGCATGACACAAAAACATATTATGAACAAACGAGATATGATAAAGAATACACTTTATTAATTGCCTCTAGGGCATATCTCCTTCAATTATAATGTCCGTTATTAGTTACAGTTATTAGTTACGTATGAATTGTTTCCGTGATGTTGTGTAGTGTGATAAGGTGACTAACTGAGAGAAGAGGTTAACACAAACATAGGTTGGAGTACAACAATTACATCGTCCAAGCCTTTTTTGACACACCAAATAATTAGTAGGAAACTATGCCAAATACTGACGACACAATATAATTTGGGTGCATGAGAAGCCAGACGGGCTAGAAAGTAGCCGCAGGCTGCAAAACGCGCACGTAGAAAATCCTTATTGATGCATTTCAGCTCGGCCGACAATTTGATGGAGGCCGCGGGCCTCGTATATTTCTTGCCTCAGCTCAGCAAATCAGGCCGCTGTCGGACGCCCCTAGTTGAAGTGGCGGAGCCACATGGACCGAGCGTCCGAGCCGGGTTCACAGGCACCTGGGTAGTTTTTTTTTGTCTTGTAATAGGCCAAAAATCAGTATGTGCACCTCTGTAATCAACTATTAGTGCACCCTGTTGAGATTAATCAGTACATAGTACATAGTAGTGTACCCTGATTGACTACATCGCCGCCACTCCCTCCTGTCCCCCATTACCGAGCTAGGGTCTTCGCCTCTTCCAACGGCGCAGCGGCCATGACTACTCCACGCAAGCCGGCGGCGGAGGGATCCGCCTCATCTTCCCTCCCGGACGAGCTGATCGAGGACATCTTCGCACCACGCTCTCCTCCCGGTCCTTCATCGACCGCCACCTCCTCCTCGCCAACCACCGGGGATCCTCCCGCACCCGCAACCTTTTCATCCTCCCCGACCCCGACTCGGACACCGGTACCACATTGCACGCCTGGTCGCCCATCCGTCCCCTCGTCCCCGTCCTCACCGACGGTCGCCTCCGCCGCGTCGCCTCTGTCACGCGCCAGTGCCGCGGCCTCGTCATCCTGTGTTGGAAATAAGCACGACATGTATATGAGTAGTATATGAGATCGAGTCATAGTTGTATTAGGATTCCTAGTTCTAGTCCAAATCGTTAATCCCACCGAGCGGGCGTGTATAAAAGTAGCAGTGAGGCGTTGTTTGTAATCACCAGATTGTGCAAGAAAAGAAAAGAAGAGCAAGGCTCGATACTGAGGCTCTGGTCACCAAATCGTTGTTTTCGTATGTGCGTGAGTAGTACTAGCTGAAATCGATCGACCGTACTGATTGGATAGCTTAGTTTGCACATACGTGTATCGCAGCAGATTGGAGTAAGCACGTCTCATCGGAAGCTCGTCGTCGTCTATGTCGGAAAGTACTCGGCGTATAGGGGCATATCCAACAAGTGGTATCAGAGCCTGGTCAAGCGACGACGAGGAAACGAAGAAGGAGAAGGCGGCGACTGCGGCCAAACAGACGCTGGTGATGTCCGAAGGCAGCGATGATGTCGAGAACAAGTTTTGTGCCGATTCAATATCCAATGTTGGCCGACACAAATTATGTGGTTTGGCCCACAAAGATGAAATTCATCCTTCGAAACCTCCGTGTATGGAAGGCTATAGAAGGTGATGGCGCGGTGGACGACGAGGTTGACGATGGCGCCATGGCTGCTCTATCGCAGTCCGTACCAGATTCCATGGTGATGACTCTTGCCAATTACGAGACGGCGAGGGAAGCGTGGGAAGCAATACGGGAGATGTGAGTCGGCGAAGATAAGGTGAAGCGTGCCCGTGCACAAGTGCTTAAGAGACAACTTAACAAGTTGGAGATGTCCAAAGGAGAAACAATCGCTGAGTATTCCGAGAAGCTAACGAACTTGGCAAGTGAGATTAAATCTCTTGTAGGATCCGTCACGGAGGCAATTAGCGCTCGTGTACATTGGGCCGGCCCAATCGGTTGTCACTCGGTTTTTTTCGTGGGTTTTCTTTTTCCCTTTTTCTTTTTTCTTTTTTCTCTCTTACCTTCCCTTTTTTTCAGTCCACACTGACGGCTCCCCTCTTACCTTTTCCGTGACTGGATCCGTGGCGTCATGTTCAACAATTGCAGAAGATCTTTGCGTCCGACACCGGACCAACGATATGACCTTCTCCTTCCTCTCCAACACCAACCGCTCTACTTCATCTCCAATGGAAGGAGCCAAGGTAAAGCTCTTCCTTACAGTACAAAACCAAGCAATAGAGTCGATTTACTTCATACTCAAGACAGATCCATTTTATTAGGACGATGCACTAGCTTTAAGCAAGTAGACAACATCACTCATAACCGTGATGCAAGCATGGGTCATGATGATTCACAAGATAATAGTTAGCGCACTACATATTCTAGAGTCACATTTGGTCCTATGTTGATCTCGAGGATTGCTAATTTGAACTACATCTACAAGTCGAGCTTGCTCGAGATTAGGAGAGGATTGCTAATTTGAACTACATCTACAACTCGAGTGACGAGGGTGTAACTCGGCAAATCCCTGGGTTGTACACCCCGGGTTGATTGAGGGGGAGAGAGGAGAGCGTTGGTGATCACGACGGCTGACAAGCAAGGTTTTACCCAGGTTCAGGCTCCCGGAGGATAACACCCTACTCCTGCTTGTCTGTTATTGATGGCGAGTTGCGATTACAACGGCGGCGAGAATGCGATCTCGCTAGGGTTTGTGGTGGTGGCTGTTGGCGTGTCCCCTAGGACGAGCAACCCTCATGGCTTTATAGGTAGCGAGGTCTCGGGTGGTCGGTGCCGATGGCGGTTACAGATATGGCAGGTTATGAGACCTAACCGACTGGGACTAGGTTACATGATACCCCTAGTGGGCCTTCTGTGGGCCTCATCGTGGGCTAGTCGAAAGATAGCCCCACGTCAGTAGCCCCCGAGTGCTTGGTCGAAGCGTAGAGTCGGGCAAAGGACTTCTTCCTCCTGGACGCGCCACTTGATTGCTTGATCTTGAGTTTGCACTCGTTTTCTTCAGTCGAAGAGGACACTCCCGATGGGAGTAATATCTTCAGTCGAATTTCTTTGTCTTGTTCTTCATGTGAAGCCTGCTTCTATTCGGCATGTTGGCTTACTTGTAGATTTGATTCGGCTGCTTGAGCTTACTCAAATTTCTTTGCCACCCGAATGAATGTTTCGGGTTCTCAGATCAGCACTCTGTCCTACTTTGTTGTTTCAGCTTTGAAGCTTACTACTCGAATCTTGCGTTCGAGTTATCGCGATGTTTCACTTGCTTGGAGCCGTTGGCTTGATGACGTCACTGCTGACGTTTCCTTGCACGCCTCTGCGCCTGATGGGACGTGACGTAGTGGAGCCCACTGGCAGAGCTGACCACGGTCAGCAGTTGTCACGTCTTCGAGCTGGGCACGAAATTTTTGCGGCACGATGATGACGTCTCGATTCCCGTGCGTAGTGGACGGAGTGGGCGGCGACGGTTAGTCTCTCCGCACGACACGTGGATGGCTGGATGCCATTGATTGGAGCAGTTCTTTTGCAGACGGCTGGGATTGAAACTTGCCCTGCATAAGTACTACGCCGCAGCCCAAGGGCATCGTCTTCTCCCTTCGTTCGCGCCTCCTGTTCTATTGCTTCCTGCCATTCTTGATTCCACGAGAGCTTCGTGCTTTTTTTCCTCCCACCTCCTACGATCTGCTGCGACCATGGGCAAGTCGAAGACCGCTGCTGGCACCTCCGCCGCCGCCGCCGGATTGATGAAGAAGCCGGAGGGCGACTGGCAGAGTTCGACCGTGAAGAGGACAGATCTTGACGCGTTGCGCCTGCAGGGCCTCCTGCCTCCTTCTGAACAGGCTCAGGTACGCGCCCCTAGCAAGGAGACGTCCCATGCACCCCGCGAGGGGAGCGCGTTTGTTTCGTGGAATTCCTTCCACGGGGCTTCGGGTTCCCTCTCCACGATTTTGTTCGTGGTCTCTTGTATGCCTATGGGGTGCAGATCCACGATCTGACCCCCAATGGCGTCTTGAGCATCGCGAGCTTCATCGTGCTTTGCGAGTGCTTCTTGGGGATCGGACCCCACTGGGCGCTATGGAAGTCGCTCTTCCTGGTTCATAAGAACGTCGGGAAGAGCGGGTTGACATACCCGGTGGACGGCTTCGGCATCCAGGTGCGCGGTGACACCGCGTACTTTCAGATGAAAAAGTCGGACTCCGTCCACGGGTGGCGGAGGAGATGGTTCTACATCCAGTGGAACCAGGAGGGCCTGCCGCAGTTTGAGGGCGAGCGAGGGTTGCGGAAGACCCGCGCCTGGGCGCACCCGCTCGCCAAGGAGGAGAAGGAATCGACGAGGCCGCTGATGGGCTTGCTGCGCGACCTCATCAAGACCCTGGGACGGGAGTCGGGTGGCGTCTTCCTGATGGCCACCTTCTTCCGTCTTCGTGTGCAACCACTTAGTGCTCGGCCCCACCCGATGTGGGCCGCTGAGGGTGTCAGCAATGAGCCACTCGACGACGAGGAGGTGGAGACCAAGGTTAGGGGCATCACCAACCTCCGAGCCGCGGACCTCTGCAACGTCAACTGTCCAATCGCTGCGTACGGAGCAGCGAACCCTGTCCCCGAGGTAAGTCCTTGACTTGTTCTCTTTGTTGCTTCGTTTCTTGATTTCTTGCTTCTTGATTCGTTTTGCGCCTACTTGTTTCAGGGTCGGTCTCTGTTGGTCAGCCTTCCTCCTCTCCCTGAAGACGGACCCGCTGACGAGTCGCAGGTTATGGAGGAGGAGGATGACGACGATGACCTTCCGTCTGCTACCTCGCCCAACGAAGAGGTGGAGGATGAAGACGACGAGGAGGAACCCGTACGGAAGAAGCAGAAGCGCCAGAGTGGAGGTGACTCTGCGACTGCCTCGTCGCCCGCCAGGGGTGCCGATGCTGATCTGGAGGAAGCCGTCTCGACGTCCTCGGGTGCGTGTTCTCCGGGTGGTTGGAGTGAGCCGTTGGCCGTTCCTCCAGTCGGCTCCGCGCCACCACGCGCGTTTGCGCGGCTGGCGTCTGTCTCCTTGGGGAGTGATGACGACTTTGAGACCACCAGGTGAGTATCTTGGTGCCTTGTTGGTTTCGAGTTGCACTTTGTAGTTCAAGTCTGAGTTGATCATTTTACTGCTTTGCTCCAACCGTCGTTCTGGCGATGCCAGCTCCCCTCACCGTGAAGTGGAGCACACGTCCGCCCCTTCGACGGAGCTGGTGACTCGGGTGGCAGTTGAGGAGCGCGCGTAGCCTGCTGGCATCGCGTCGTCAAGTCGTGCTCCTCCGTCGTCTTCCGAAGATGTCGACCTCCTGGACCACGTAAGTCCTTTATGCTTGAACTTGTAATACTGCAGTTTCATCGGGTGCGCGATCAGTGCTCCCGATGGGAGTAGCCCCCGAAGGTGTGGGTGACTAGTATAGTCGCCCGCAACTTTATTAATTTCTTGCTTGTGTTTCAGCCGTACTACCGCTAGCAGCTTGATGCAGCCGCGGCTTACGTTCGCCTGGAGAAGGAGAGGGACCAGCTGCGTGCTTCTCTGGACCAGGCTGATAGGCGGGTTGCTGAGCTAGAGTTGAAGCTTCAGGCTCAGACTGAGCTTGAGAAGGCTCTTCACGAGTCCCAGGAGTGGGAGCGGGTGCGGGTCGTCCAAGAGAAGACTCAAGTCGACCGCCTCCTCTCACTCGTCGGTGCTCTTGGAGGTAAGTTTCGGCTTGACGCCTACTGTTTCTTTTGCTTTTTATTTGTCTGACACTAGATCTGTTGTTTATATAACTGCGGTGGAGCTCCTCCGGAGGGCTCGTCGAGTGACACCGTTGACTTGGCGACTGATGTCGGCTTCCTTGACCGCGTCTGCGCGTATGCGTCCGATGCGCTGAGGAAGTCGGCAGCTGCGCAGACGGTACGCGGCTCCGAGCTCACCTTCCAGCTTCTTCTAGGCCACCAGATTCAGGGTGATGTCGAGAAGGTCGTCAGCGGCTTCCCTCGGAGGCCTGATGGCCGGACCGCGTCCCTGGGCGGAGTGAAGGCGCAGGCTAAACAGCTAGCTGTGAAGCTTGTGGCTACCTTTGAGAGGGCGCTCGCCAAGGCGACTGAGGCGGCTGCTTCCCGGAAGATCCGCTCCCGGTCGGAGTCTGCTGCCCGGAGTAGTAGTGGTGTAGGGATTCGGCAGTCGCCGTGGCCTGTACTCATAACTTTTGCTTGTAATGACTGATATTTTGTTTGGTCTTCTGACCTTGAACGGTATTTTGTGCTGAAATTGCGTATCTTTTCAACTATATTTGTTTGTGCTGAGCAGTCGCACATCTGTATTCACTCTGCGAACTCATGGCAGACTAACGTGCGCGGCGGCACTTCTTCTGCTTCTGCGGCTGGGCCGAGCGGCGAGGGATCTTCGGCGGGTGCTCGCCGCCGTCGAGCGACGCCAGCTCCTCCGCGAAGCGCGAACGACCAGCGGATCATCACGTACTTGAAGAATAAGGTGGCTGAGCTTGAGGCAAACCTGAAGAATACCGAGTTGTTGTTGCATCGGTCCCGGTCGCATCCTACCACAGAGTTCTCCCAACGTGAGGATTTTTTGCTCGGGGAGATCGATCTGATCAGTTGACAGCTTCAAGGTTAGTATCCTTTGCGGCTGGTTTCTTTGGTGGTTCTGACTTCTAGCTTGTGTATGCAGATGTGAACCCTGATTGGCAGGCTGAACAGGATCGTGTTGAGGAGCGAGTTACCCGAGAGGCAGCTGGCGACTCATACGAAGCCCGCCAATTCTGGGTGAACAAGTCGAGGGGGCGGGTCCTTGCGCGCATGCTTGATAGGACTTGGCGCGCGGCCTTTCTTCTGGAGAATTGCCGGAAGACCCTCTGGCACATCCACCGCGTGTACTTCCCACACAATGGGCAGCCGAACGGGCTTGCCGCCTTGCTGGAGAGGTTCCGCGAGGGCGATGCGCTGAAGGAGGTGGTTCACGCCCAACTCGATGCCAGGGCGAATGCGGCGCTGGCATACGTCCGGCTGCATCAGCCGCACCTTCCCCTGGATAGGTTGCTGGGTGGCCTCCCTGGTGATGACGACTACGCCGATACCTTGGTGGCTGCGCGCCAGATGATCGAGCAGGTGCAAAAGCTGAGTGAGCGCCTTGTAGGCCCACTCGACGCGCCGAAGGACGAACCTGTGGATTAAGGGTAGCTATCGTCTGATGTACAGGGTTAGCTATAGGTGGCGAATATGCCAATGTAAATGACAATGTAAAAAGAGTTCTCGAGTAATGAGTGGTTATTTGCAATACTGTGCGAGTATCTGTTTCGGCTTTGACTTGCGTGGCGCAGCCCCCGAGTACCTTGGGTTACCGCCTAAGTCTTTTTGTGAACCTGTGTGCGCAGCCCCTGAGTGCTTCGGGTGGCGACCTAGGTTGTTTCAAGTGAGACCTGTATATCACAATCTCCGAGTGTATCGGGTGGCGACTAAGGGTTTAGGACTTGACCTGTGTGGCGCAGCCCCCGAGTGGCTCAGGTGACGGCCTAGGATTTTTTCGGTGACTCCTGTACGACGCAGCCCCCGAGTGGTTCGGGTGGCGGCCTAGGGATTTTCAAGTGTGACCTGTGAGGTGCGGCCCCCGAGTGCGTTGGGTGGCGACCTAGGATTTTTGATTTGACCTGTGCGGCGCAACTCCCGAGTAGGTCAGGTAGAGGCCTAGGATTTTTTCGGTGGAGCCTGTATGGCGCAGCCCTCGAGTAGTTCGAGTGGCTCCCTAGGTTATTTCAAGTGTGACCTGTAAGGTGCAGCCCCCGAGTGCGTCGGGTGGCGACCTAGGATTTTCGACTTGACCTGTGCGGCGCAACTCCCGAGTAGGTCAGGTAGAGGCCTAGGATTGTTTTAGTCTTTGCCTGTGCGGCGCAGCCCCCGAGTGGTTCGAGTAGCGGCCTAGGCTTTTTCTTTCAACCTGTGTGGCGCAGCCCCCGAGTAATTCGAGTGACGGCCTAGGATTTTTGTTTGCCTTGACTGAGAAGGTAAGGTGAACATCATTTTTCTTCAAATCACTTTATTGATTGCTGCGAACAGGCCACCTCATTAAAACTCTTCCATTCCCCTTAGGTACCCTGGTAAGGGAAAGAGTGCGTCTGAAACCTGTCGCGCTTGACATGCTATCCTTGGTACAATGGTTGAGTCGACTAAGCATAGAATCGCCGGAGTTGTGCGACGTTCCACGGGTTGCTGCAGGCTGCTCCTGTCTTCGAGTCCTTTAGGCGATAAGCTCCGTTGCCAATTGCCTCTGTCACAATGTATGGACCCTCCCATGAGGAGGCGAGCTTGTGCACTTTCTTCTGTTTGAGGCGGAGGACCAGGTCACCTGCGACGAAGGCTCTTGGTCGCAATCTCCGTCCGTGATAGTTGCGCAGGTCTTGCTGGTATACGGCTGATCGCGCCAGCGCGATGTCACGTGCTTCGTCCAATATGTCCATGCTGTCTTCGAGTGCCTCTTCTGCATCTGACTCGTCATAGGCGATCACCCGTGGTGCGTCAAACTTGATGTCGCAGGGTAGGACTGCTTCTGCACCGTACACCATAAAGAATGGAGTGTACTAGGTGGATCTGTTAGGCGTGGTCCGCAGACTCCAGAGGACTGACGGCAGTTCTTCGACCCATGCGCGCGCTGCGCGCCTGAGTGGCACACGCAGTCGTTTCTTGATGCCGCTGCAGACGAGGCCGTTGGCCTTCTCCACCTGTCCATTGGATTGCGGGTGCGAGACAGACGCATAGTTGAGTTTGATACCTTGATCTGAGCAGAAGTCTTTGAATTCTTCGGGTGTGAAGTTCGAGCCGTTGTCCGTGATGATCCCGTTCGGAACTCCAAATCTGAAGATGATGGACCTGATGAAGTTGACCGCTGATGATGCAGTCGAACTTGTGATGGGTGCGGCCTCAATCCACTTGGTGAACTTATCGCCTGCAACCAGGAGGTGAGTGTGCCCTCCGGGTGAGGATTTCTTCAGCGGGCCCACCATGTCCAGTCCCCTTTGGGCAAAGGGCCAGGCTAGCGGTATTGTCTTCAACTCGGACGCCGGCGCGTGCGACTTGTTGGCGAACTCCTGGCACCCGGTACATTTCTTTACTAGATTTTCTGCATCGTGCATGACTGTTGGCCAATAGAACCCGGCCCTCAGCGCTTTGTCTACCAGTGCTCGACTGCTGGCGTGATGCCCGCAGATACCCGCGTGGATGTCGAGTAGGAGAGCTTGGCCGTCGACTGGGTTTATGCACCTTTGTAGGATTCCTGAGATGCTTCTCTTGTAGAGTTCTCCGTTGATGACGGTAAAACTTTTGGAGCGCCAGACGATGCGCTTTGCTTCGACTGGGTCTGTTGGCAGCCTCTGGTGCAGTATGTATGTCAGGTATGGCCCTGTCCAGGTAGCTTCGGCTAGCATAACTTCCATGGGCTCCTTTTCTTGGCTGGGCGGGTTCACGGTGCTCGTTGCCGGTGTGGAGGGTTTTGCTGCGGTTCGAGTCTTGATGGACCTTTGCGTGATGCGCTCGAGGAAGACGCCAGGTGGTACTGGTACCCTATCTGATCCCATGTTGGCGAGGATGTCGGCTTCCTCGTTGCTGTCGCGGACGATGTGTCGTAGCTCGCAGCCGTCGAAGGCACACTCCAGCTGGTTGTACAGGTCTCTGTAAGCGATCATGTTGTCGGCGATGGCGTCGTAGGACTTCATGGTTTGCTGCACAACCAGGTAGGAGTCGCCGTAGATCATGAGGTGCGTGGCGCCGCAGTTCTTGGCCATCCGCATGCCGTGGATCAGGGCTTCGTATTCAGCTTCGTTGTTGGAGGGTGTTGGGAAATCCATCTGCAGGACATACTACAACTTATCCCCTTTGGGGGAGATGAGCACAACTCCTGCCCCAGCCGCCATGAATTTCTTGGAGTCGTCGAAGTACATGGTCCATGCATTGGATAAGTCGGGGATATTTGGTAGCTGGGCTTCTATCCACTCGGTAGTGAATTCCGGAAGGACTTGGGCCTTGATAGACTTCGGGTGAGCATATTTCAGCCTACAGGGTCCTAGTTCGACAACCCACTTGGCGACTCGTCCTGTCGCGCACTGATTGGTGAGGATGTCTGCTAGGCCGGAGGAGCTTACCACCGTGATCGGGTGCTCGGAGAAGTAATTAACAACTTTCCTTGAAGTCATGAAGACCCCGTACGCCAGCTTCTGGTAGTGCGGGTAATTTTTCTTGGACAGTGTTAGAACTTCGCTGAGGTAATAAACTGGCCTCTGGACAGGATGAGCATGCCCTTCTTCTTCTCGCTCAACCACGAGTACCGTGCTCACCACCCTGTTTGTCGCTGAGACGTATAGGTATAGTGGCTCGTTCTCCAGAGGTGCCACCAGGACTGTGGAAGTCGTCAGGGTCTTTTTGAGATGATCGAACGCCTCTTGTGCCTCCTGTGTCCACTCGAATTTGTCCGTCTTCTTCATCAGTTGGTAGAAAGGTAAGGCCTTTTCACCCAACTTACTTATGAACCGGCTGAGAGCTGCGACTCGGCCGGTCAATCGTTGCACTTCCCTGAGTTTGGTGGGTGCTGGCATCGTGAGTATGTTCTGTACCTTCTCAGGATTTGCTTCGATTCCTCTTCCGGAGACAAGGTAGCCCAGTAACTCTCCGGCTGGCACGCCGAATACGCACTTTTCTGGGTTAAGCTTGATCTGATATGCTTCTAGGGCTGCGAAGACCTTGCGGAGGTCGTCGACTAGGGTATCCTCTTTCCGGGTCATGACAACGATGTCATCGACGTAGACTTGGACAATTTGCCCGATAAGCCCTTTGAGGCATGCCTGCATGGTGCGTTGATATGTGGCGCCAGCGTTCTTCAATCCGAAAGGCATCGTCTGGTAGCAAAAGACACCGTCGGGTGTGATGAATGCCGTTTTTTCTTCGTCTTCGACTTTTAGCCTGATCTGCTGGTAACCTGAGTAGGCGTCCAGGAAAGCTAGGCGCTCGCAGCCTGCTGTCGAGTCGACGATCTGGTCTATCCGTGATAGCGGGAAGTGATCCTTTGGACAACATTTGTTGACTGCTGTAAAGTCTACACACATGCGCAGTTTCTTCGTCTTCTTCTTTTCTACCAGGACGGGGTTGGCGACCCAGTCCGAATCCTTGATTTCTCGGATGAACTTGGCGTGCAGCAGTCGGTCGATTTCTGCGGTGATTGCGTCCCGTTTGGGACCTGAGAAGAGCCGCATGGCTTGCTTGACCAGTCTTGCGTCCTTGTGGACTTTTAAAGAGTGCTCGGCGAGTTCCCTGGGTATTCCTGGCATGTCAGAAGGTTGCCATGCAAAGATTTTCCAGTTCTCACGCAGGAACTCGACGAGCGCGCTTTCCTATGCAGGGGTCAAGCTTGAAGATACTTTGACCGTCTTGCTGCTGTCAGTCGGTTGGACTTGGTGGGTGACGGTGTCGTTGTTTGTGTTGAAGGCGGCGTCCTTGGCTGGCTTCTTGCGAGGTGGAAAGATGGTCTTGTCGTTGTCGGCTGATATGGCCTTGAAGTGCTCTTCGACTCCGAAGAACTAGGAGATCCTGCTAAACTCTCTGTCGTAGCTGTTCGAGCGGTCGAAGTCGCCACGCACAGTGATTACTCCTTTGGGTCCAGGCAACTTGATCATCAGGTAGGCATAATGAGGTATGGCAATGAACCTGGCAAAAGTTGGGCGCCCAAGTATGGCGTGGTACTGTGATTTCCAATCGACAACTTTGAAGTCGATCGACTCTTTTCTAAAGTGTTCGGGTGTGCCGAGGATGACGTCGAGTGTGATTGTTCCCATTGGCGTGATGGCTTGCCCTGGTACTATGCCGTGGAAGGTGGTCTCCGACTCTGGCAACTTCTCTGTCGACTTGTTCATTCTTCTCAGGGTGTCGGCGAATATGATGTTGATGCCGCTGCCTCCGTCCATGAATACTTTCTTCAGGCTGTAGTCGCCAATTAGGGCTTCGATAACCAGAGCGGCGTGACCGGGTCACGGCACCTCCGTCGAGTGGTCTGCCCTGGAGAATGTGATTGGTGTCTCTGACCCTCTCAGGCATTCCGGTACTGCGCGCGTGCTGGTGGTAGCCTGGAGTACCTGGCGGGTGATGAGCTTCTGGGCCCTGTTCGAAGGGCGTCCTTTTTGAATCATGTTGATCTGTCCTCGCGCAATCGGGTATGCGTTGTGCGTTGCTATCTGGACGTCATGCTGCGGCTGCTGAAGGGGGAAGGTTCCCGCCGCTTGTGTTGTGTTGTTGTTTGCGGGTGTCACCTGAATAGCGAGTTGCAGGGTCGCCGTCAGTGCTTGCACATGAGTGATGATCTGCTGCATAGCCTGGTAAATATTGCGTGCTTTACGACAGTCCTTCAACAGGTGGTTCGCGCCCCATTTGCTTGTCTCCGGGTTGCGGAACGAGTGATGCTTGCAAGGTTGCATCAGCTCTTCGGCCGGGGTCAATGGACGCTTCCACTCGCGTTTCTGGATTCCGTCGTTGTGGCTAATGCTGCCGCTGCTGCGATTGTACTGCCCCGAGCTGGACTGCCGACTCTGATCATGTTGTCGACTGTTATCTCGTGTGTCATCACGGGGGGTTTGATATCCCGCCGCTACTAGCTCGATGGTGTCTGAGTTGGTGAAACGTTGCTTCTTCTTCTGGCGTCCGTCTCGCCAGTTGTTTGTTTCGGCTTCCTTCTTTGGGGAGGTGTCGCGGACGTAGTTCTCTCCTTCGGCCCACTGGCTGGCTACCTTTATGAGCTCAATCGTAGTTTTCGGCTGGAGCCTATCAAATTCCTCGTGGAGGTCGCGGCGAGCGACGCCGTGCATGAAGGCATCCATCACCCTGTCTTCTGAGACGGCTTCAATAGTATTCCGGAGGAGTGTCCACCGTTGGATGTATGCGCGGAGCGGCTCGTCCTTTCCTTGTTTGCAGGCTTGCAACTCGATGTAGGTAGTCGGCCTTGCGAATGTTCCAGAGAAACTTTTTATGAAAGTATCTTGGAATTTTTCCCAGGTTTTGAAGGAGTCCTTGGGTTGGCTGGTGAGCCACCCGCGCGCTGAGTCCGTGAGCACTAGCTGGATGTATTGCATTGCCGTAGTTGACATCCCACCTTGGCAGGTGCATGCGATAAGGTAATCTTCAAGCCACAGGCGCGGGTCTTGCTTTCCGTCATATTTGGGAGTTCCTGCTGTCAGCTTGAAACCCTTAGGCATGCGGGTGTCGCGTATGTTGAAGCTGAAGCATGCAGCGCCGCAAGGCTCGAAGTTGCGGTCCGCCGGATCATCCAGGTTCATCGCGTCAGCCGAGCGCTGGCTGCGGCTGCGGTCCACTGTCCTTTGTGTGATGAATTGCGAAGATCTTCGCCTGGTTGGGCTTGTCTTAGCGGCTGCGGGGGCCCCTGATGTTGCTGGCTCGCGGGTTTGGCGCTCTCGTTCTTCACGTGCCCGGTTGTTTGGTGCTCCAGTCGCCAAAGCTTTCTCGATTGCCTTCATGGACATGATCTGCTATTTGTGGAGAAGGGCGCGTGGATCTCCCTCCGGCGGTTGCGTGAGCCGGAGATATGTCTCGACTGACATGATAGCGGCGTTCGCCGTCTTGGGGACAAGTATCCCGTTCTCGTCCTCGGTGATGAAGGATGAGTCGAGGTTGCGGGTGACCCTTGTTCGATCAGCGTCTGTCATGTGGGGAACACGAGCTCTGTGTCGCCGTCCCCCTTGGTTAACTTCCGTGGAGGAAGTGAATGAGATGGCAGCCAATCTGGCACTTGATGCATCCGCATCCCTCTTGCGCCTGAGCAGTTCGGCCTTTTCGACACGAAGACGCTCGCCTTCCTTGCGTAGCAAGTACTGGACCGCCAGGTGGTCTTCTCTAGGCGCGTCGGGTGCAGGGAAAGTGCCATCGTCGACGTGCTTCGGGGCCCTGATTCCCATGTCTCGCGTGATGGTGAGTCGTGTTTGGTCAGGCATGACCACCTCTAGTGGATATGCGGGTTCCTCGTTGCCTTCTGGGGGCTCTGTGTTGGCCTGAAGACTTGCTGGGGGTAGACCTGGGTAGGAGTGTTTACGCTGCCGATGCTGCTTCCATGATCCGAATCTTGCTCGGGATAGAAAATTGCTGCTACGTGGGCAGCGTAGTCACCGTTGCGTCTTCGGAGGATCGTCATCGTGGTCGCGGACGGAGGTTTCACAGTCGCAGGGGCGAGTGCGATTGGCTTGGGGTAGACTTGTTGATCCCACGAGGACGCGTGCGACACGGCAGTCGACTGCACATCCTTGGTCGCACGCACTGGTATAGTCGTAGATCTTGACCTTGTCGACCGTGCGATCGAGATGGTTGGAGTAGACTCGATCTGCGCGGCCGTTGCCGAGGTTGACGATGTAGTCGATGCAGGTAGATCTTCGTAGATGTGGCAGATGTGGCTCCCGCGACGGGTGACGTCGACGATGGCACGCGAGTGACGGATGCGGGTGCCGTTGCCGCGCGTGGCGCGATTGTCGCAGACCTGAACATGCCACGACTGTCGACGAAACAGTATATGGAGCCGAAAGTGATATGTATACCTTTGCGCAGATTGGCGTACACCGAGCGGAGGGCCGGCGGGTGAAGAGCATACTCGAAGGAGCCGAAGCGGATCGGCTCCCGGGTGATGTCGATCTCGATCTTCATTGCGGATGGAGCCGGTGCAACCATGATTCCAACGCTTGATATCTTTCCCACAGACGGCTCCAATTGACGAGGGTGTAACTCGGCAAATCTCTGGGTTGTACACCCCGGGTTGATTGAGGGGGAGAGAGGAGAGCGTTGGTGATCACGACGGCTGACAAGCAAGGTTTTACCCAGGTTCAGGCTCCCGGAGGATAACACCCTACTCCTGCTTGTCTGTTATTGATGACGAGTTGCGATTACAACGGCGGCGAGATTGCGATCTCGCTAGGGTTTGTGGTGGTGGCTGTTGGCGTGTCCCCTAGGACGAGCAACCCTCCTGGATTTATAGGTAGCCAGATCTCGGGTGGTCGGTGCCGATGGCGATTACAGATATGGCAGGTTATGAGACCTAACCGACTGGGACTAGGTTACATGATACCCCTAGTGGGCCTTCTGTGGGCCTCCATATGCTTGGCGCGGCCCAGGTAGCCTTGGGCTAGTCGAAAGATAGCCCCACGTCATCAAGCGAACTAGAGGTTGTCCAAATGCTTCTAATGGGTAGAGGATTGCTAATTTCCTTCTATGAACTTGTAAGAAGGTTAGAGAGGGGGGTTGTTGAAGGATAGCATCCACACCCCTATGTAAGAGCAAGTGTGTATATGGACATCCTCTCTTATCTCAAAAACAGGATGAGCATGTTGTTTGGGATTTTAATGAGCATGTCACAAATGAGACGGATGTGACAGAAGACAATATTGAGTTTGGTGATGGTGTAGCCTTTGATGATAATGAAGATAGGAATAACTTAATAATTGAGTGACCTGAGACAATGCAGACGGCATTAAAGAAGAAGAAGAAGAAGAAGATTCGCTACTTTGTAATGCTAAGAATTGCTATTTGATTCGTAGTAGTTAAGGTTATACTCATAATTTTTTTTAATATTAGTTAGGACTGGATTATAATGACCGTTATTAGTTACAGTTATTAGTTACATATGAATTGTTTCCGTGATGTTGTGTAGTGTGATAAGGTGACTAACTGAGAGAAGAGGTTAGCACAAACATAGGTTGGAGTACAACAATTACATCGTCCAAGCCTTTTTTACATGTGACACACCAAATAGTTAGTAGGAAACTATGCCAAATACTGACGACACAATATAATTTGGGTGCAGCAAATCAGGCCGCTGTCGGACGCCCCTAGTTGAAGTGGCGGAGCCACATGGACCGAGCGTCCGAGCCGGGTTCACAGGCACCTGGGTAGTTTTTTTTCCTGTCTTGTAATTAGCCAAAAATCAGTATGTGCACCTCTGTAATCAACTATTAGTGCACACTGGTGAGATTAATCAGTACGTATTACACAGTAGTGCACCCTTATTGACTACATCGCCGCCACTCCCTCCTGGCCCCCATTACCGAGCTAGGGTCTTCGCCTCTTCCAACGGTGCCGCGGCCATGACTACTCCGCGCAAGCCGGCGGCGGAGGGATCCGCCTCATCTTCCCTCCCGGACGAGCTGATCGAGGACATCTTCGCACCACACTCTCCTCCCGGTCCTTCATCGACGGCCACCTCCTCCTCACCAACCACCGGGGATCCTCCCGCACCCGCAGCCTCTTCATCCTCCCCGACCCCGACTCGGACACCGGTACCACAGTGCACGCCTGGTCGCCCGTCCGGCCCCTCGTCCCCATCTTCACCGACGGCCGCCTCCGCCGCGTCGCCTCTGTCACGCGCCAGTGCCGCGGCCTCGTCATCCTGTGTTGGAAATAAGCACGACATGTATACGAGTAGTATATGAGATCGATTCGTAGTTGTATTAGGATTCCTAGTTCTAGTCCAAATCGTTAATCCCACCGAGCAGGCGTGTATAAACGTAGCAGCGAGGCGTTGTTTGTAATCACCAGACTGTGCAACAAAAGAAAAGAAGAGCAAGGCTCGATACGAGACTCTGGTCACCAAATCGTTGTTTTCGTATGTGCCTGAGGAGTACTAGCTGAAATCGATCGACCGTACTGATTGGAGAGCTTAGTTTGCACATACGTGAATCGCAGCGGATTCGAGTAAGCACGTCTCGTCGGAAGCTCGTCGTCGTCTACGTCGGAAAGTACTCGGCGTATAGGGGCATATCCAACAAGTGGTATCAGAGCCTGGTCAAGCGACGACGAGGAAACGAAGAAGGAGAAGGCGGCGGCGAAACAGACGCTGGTGACGTCCAAAGGTAGTGATGATGCCGAGAACAAGTTTTGTGCCGATTCAGTATCGAATATTGACCGACACAAATTATGTGGTTTGGGCCACAAAGATGAAATTCATCCTCCGAAACCTCCGTGTATGGAAGGCTATAGAAGGCGATGGCGCGGTGGACGACGAGGTTGACGATGGAGCCATGGCTGCTCTATTGCAGTCCGTACCAGATTCCATGGTGATGACTCTTGCCAATTACGAGACGGCGAGGGAAGCGTGGGAAGCAATACGGGAGATGCGAGTCGGCGAAGATAAGGTGAAGCGTGCACGTGCACAAGTGCTTAAGAGACAGCTTAACAAGTTGGAGATGTCCAAAGGAGAAACAATCGTTGAGTATTCCGAGAAGCTAACGAACTTGGCAAGTGAGATTAAATCTCACGGAGGATCCGTCACGGATACAGATATCGTCGAGAAGCTGTTTTCATCAGTCACCGACGAATTCATGAATATTATCGAGACGATCGAGCAGTTCAGCGATGTCACAAAGATGACGCTGCCTGAAGCGATTGGAAGATTGAGGACACACGAAAAGAATTAGAAGGGAAGGAAAGAGTCCAAGGACAATGGTGAGAAACTTTTGTATTCTCATGCTGATCTTGAAGCTCGACTTGCTAAAGAGCAGAGAAAATGAAGGATAAGCAATGCCCAGCGAAAAAGCACATCACTGAGCAGGATTATCCTGATGAGCAAGAGGACGGCAATGAAGAAGAGGAGGATACTCCGCCGAGGAGGAAGTTTGACATAAAGAAAGTAAGGTGTCATAACTGCCGAGAACTCGGACACTTCAAGTCTGATTGCCGGAAACCATCAAAGCAGAGGTCTCTCTTGGCCCTGGAAGAAGACGATAGTCCGATGCACCTGATGTGTGAACTGATGGACGAGGATGATCCAGTTCTTCAAGCGGTGGCTAAAGAAACTGACACGCTTGTGGAAGAGAAACTTTGCATTCAAGTTCCACTAACTCGTGTCGATGCTACTGACACGGGAGGTGATTCAAGAACTCATGCCGATAGTACTGGTATGAAGGAGTACATGGCGCTAGAAGTCCATGATGAGCGGGGTAGTGTCACGTCGAAGGAAAAAGAAGTGAAGGCATACATGGTGCCAGAAGTCCATGATATGCGGCGTAGTGTCGCGTCGCAGAAAAAAGAAGAGAAGACGTACATGTCGTCAGAAGTCCATGAAGTGTGGCCCATGGTGTCGCAGGGTAGCGTGAGACGCATTGTTGCGTCATGGGGCAAACCTATCGTTATGGAAGAAAGAAGCAGCGTGCTCGGAGGTAGTCCAGAAAAAGGAGAAGGGGACAAAGCGAGTCCAGCTGATGACCAAGGAGGAGGTTCACCTCATGAGGGGCTACGGACAGAGGAAGTTCAAGGGGCGCCCAGCCCAGAAGACGGCTTGCAGGGAACGCAACAAGGAGTACCCATACCGCCAAGAAGTGTTCAAGGGGAAATGAAGCATGCTGAGGACATGGAGAAATTTGAGGATACCAATACGATGGAGTGTTGGCGTCAAGAAAGGCCAACGCCGCTGGCAGAAGAGCGACAAGATGAAGGTGATATGCATTTTGCGCGACTACATTTGTTCAAGGTGATTATTCTGGAGATGAAGTCGATGAAGTACACAGAAGATTGCTTTAAAAGCACCGAAGCAAAGATGATGTTTGAAGACGTCGACAAAGAGGATGATCGCCATCAAAATGTAGATGAGTCGACAAAAGCAATGTCGATGTCAAGGAAGTCTCGAGGAACGACGAAAGTAATGTCGATGTTGAAGACTGAAGCGTCGAAAGAAATGTCGAGGGTAACAGCTACGCGAAACAACCGACGTATTTGGGACCCAGGAGGAAGAGAAAGCACGTCATACTTAAGGGGGGTGAATGTTGAAAATAAGCACTACATGTATAGATCGAGTCGTAGTTGTATTAGGATTCCTAGTTCTAGTCCAAATCGTTAATCCCACCGAGCGGGTGTGTATAAAAGTAGCAGCGAGGCGTTGTTTGTAATCACCATATTGTGCAAGAAAAGAAGAGCAAGGCTCGATACGAGTCTCTGGTCACCAAATCGTTGTTTTCGTATGTGCCTGAGTAGTACTAACTGAAATCGATCGACCGTACTGATTGGAGAGCTTAGTTTACTCATACGTGTATCCCAGCGGATTGGAGTAAGCACGTCTCGTCAGAATCTCGTCGTCGTCTACGTCGGAAAGTATTCGACGTATAGTGGCATATCCAACATCCTGGAGGCCAAGGGGGAGTGCCTTCGCCTGCAACCCGGCCAGCGGGCCCTCCTGCTACACGGTGGACCACTTCGTCTACAACCCATCCACCGGCCAGATCACGGCGCTCCCGGAGGGCAAGGAGGCGTTTGGCGTCTGGCCACAGAACCATGACATCCTCGGGCTCGGGTACGACGCAACCATCCGGAAGCACAAGGTGGTGCGCCTCTACTGCCGCGGCGAGCTACCTCCGGCGTGCGAGGTGTATGTGCTCAGCTCAGTAGGACACTGGAGGCCTCCGGCCGGTGCAGCTGACAAGACGATGCCGCCAGCGTGGGCAACGAATTACTGCACCGACCAGAGCGTCTTCGCGCAAGGCCACGTGTATTGGGCCGCGCAGCCAGACAAGGCTTACACTGGCGAAAAGGTCATCATGTCCTTCTCGATGGCTGACGAGGTGTTCAGGATCCTGCCGCCGCCACCGAGCATGGACACAACGTACTGGCGGATAACGGAGATGGGTGGGCGCCTCTGCTTCTTCGAAGATATCACCGCTGTGTGCTCGTACGACATTTGGGTTCTGCGGGATACCCTCGCCGGTGCTTGGGAGCTACATTGCCGCATTGACCTGGATGCTGCATCTCCGGCAGCGACACAGTGGAAATGCTCCACGAGTGTCATCCCGCTCGACATTGCTGATGGTGGCAGCAGCGTGCTGCTCAGGCCAGAGCCTTGCAATATACACAGAAAAAATTCTAAGGAACACCAACTTGTTGTGTACAACTATGAGACAGGTGATGTGAAGGACCTCCTCGTTGGTGGCGGCTTGATCACTCACCACACCGTAGCCCGGAGACCCGTGGCACCATACGAGGAAAGCCTCGAGTCCAGCGGTCAGCCGCACGAGGACATCATCTTCTCGTCCACATTCTCACAGGCCCTGGGGCTGGTGCTTCTCCGGCTGCCAGCCCACACCCTTGGGCGGCTCAAGTGCGTCTGTCGGAGCTGGCGCGCCATGATTGAGACCGACCGGTTCATCAAGATGCACTACAAGCACACAATTAGGAGCTCTCATGCCCGTGTCATCTTCTCAGCCATGCCTTACGACTGGAAGTTTGCCTCGCTGGATTCTTGCATGAAAGACAAGTCGCTGGCGTGGCAGATGCAACTGCTAGAAACTAGGGTGGTGAGCGCGAAACCCTGCCATGGCCTTCTCCTTGTAAGCCACGCCAGCAGCTGTGCTCATGTGTGCAATCCTGTCACTGGAGCACGAGTATTACATTGCAGTTTGCCTTTTGTGAGCCCATCGGAATCTAATCCTTCTTGCCCTGGTTGTGTTGGCTTGGGGTATGACGTGTCGAGAGAGGTGCACGTCATTGTGGTTCTCGCCTACACTTCGCGCGACTTTTACACCAGGAGCTTCGCAATTGAGTGTAGCATCCGGAGGCTGACTGACTGCGTGACATGGAAGGTGGAGTCTCCACCTCCGATCCCGGTGACCATTGACGTCCCACCAGTCTATGCAGGCGGCAAGATGTACTGGATGGGGGAGCCAAAGCTCGGCACAGGCTGCTCATCGATTCTTGCGTTTGACATATGCAACGAGGCTTTTGATGTCAGCCAGCACCAGAGATCATGGAAGTCGGTGGTACGATGTTCGTGGCAGAACTCACCGGGCAGATTTGTGTGGTGCACACGTGCCCGAGCACAGAGACGATGACCATATGGGGTTTGACGGTGGTAGAGGATGGACAAGAGAGCACCTGATACAATGAGTGCAGTTTTCCCACGCAGTCGTTGGGCGCCGACGGTCTTATCCTGGCCGTCCATTCTGTTACGATCCGGGAGAAGCGGGTGCCTGGTTGACTCCGTCAGTTCGCGAAACCTGGGCAAGTGACCGAAATTAGGGGCATAACTTGATAGCCCGCGTTTGCCGGATCGGGGCATGCCTTCTTCCACCCCGTCCCGCCCCCCTCCGCTCCTCGCTCTACCTCGCCGCGCTCGTCGCCTTCCTCTGCGCCGCCTCCGTCACCCGCGTCGCCGGCCGCAAGTGGTCCATGTTCGTCGGCGGGGTCACCTTCCTCGTCGGCTGCGCGCTCAACGGTGCCGCCTAGAACGTCGCCATGCTCATCCTCGGTCACGTCCTCCTCGGCTTCGCCAACCAGATCGTGCCGGTCTACCTGTCCGAGATGGCGCCGGCCAGGATGCGCGGCATGCTTAACAACGGCTTCCAGCTCATGATCACCCTCGGCATCCTCGCCGCCAACCTCATCAACTACGACACCAACAAGATCACCGGCGGATGGGGCTGGAGGCTCAGCCTCGCGCTCGCGGCGGTGCCGGCGGTCATCATCACCGTCGGTTCCTTGTTCCTCCCCGACACGCCCAACTCCCTCCTGGAACGCGGCAAGGCCAACGAAGCCAGGTGGATGCTCTGGCGCGTGCGCGGCACCGACGCCGTGGATGCCGAGTACCGCGACCTGCGGCCAGCGAGGCGTCCAGCGCCGTGGAGCGGCCGTGGCGCGACATCCTACGGCGGCGGTACAGGCCCCAGCTCGTGATGGCCATGGCAATCCAGCTTCTGCAACAGCTCACTGGCATCAACGTCATCATGTTCTACGCTCCCGTGTTGTTCAAGACGCTCGGCTTCGGCGGCAGCGCGTCGCTCATGTCGGCGGTCATCACTGGCGGCGTCAACCTGGCGGCCACGTTCGTGTCGATCTTCACGGTGGACAGGGTGGGGCGGTGGGGGCTGCTTCTGCAGGGCGGGACGCAGATGTTCGTGAGCCAGATTGTGGTGGGGGCGCTCATCGGCGCCAAGCTCGGGTGGAGCGGCGTGGCGGAGATCCCGGCGGGGTACGCGGCGGCGGTGGTGGCGGTGATGTGCGTGTACATTGCCGGGTTCGCATGGTCGTGGAGGCCGCTGGGGTGGCTGGTGTCGAGCGAGGTGATGCCGCTGGAGGTGAGGCCGGCGGGGTAGAGCATCACGGTGGCAGTTAACATGCTCATGACGTTCGTCGTCGCCCAGGCTTGAGTGCAGCGCGGCGGCGATGGCGGGGAGAGAGAAAGTAGGCATCGCCTAAACACCATCGCGCGGATGTGGTTTGCAACAACTATAAGCAGCGGGGTTTCAGGGGCGGTCGTTGACCTGCGCGGATCTTAAAGTTTTGTACCAGTGGTATGGATAGGACAGCGCCTCCAACGACTGTGAGGGATTGTATTTTCGCTGATACAACTTAGGCAGTGGCCAGAATTCTCACCGGGGACAGCGGCAGGCCTAGTGATCCCATTGGGCTGTTGATGACGCCGGCCGGATCTTATTCAACATTGGAAGAGCGCTAGGGTACTACGACCCAAGAAACCAGACGCTCGAGACGGTGTTCTCGACTAGTAGTTGGGAGCCTGACGACTTCTCAGGATTCTTCTCCCCGGTGTTGTGCGAGGACAGCTTAGAGCATCACACTCAAACTTGCAACCCTCAAAACTAATTTGAGGGCTGAGAAAATGTAATTTTGAAGACCCAAAACAGTCGGCGCAGATCAGTGCCTTCAAACCAACCCTCAAAACAGAATATCTGTTTTGAGAGTTGGTTTGAGGGAGGGCACCTGTGCCCCGGCCTTCAACCCTCGGCATCATTGAGCAATCCTATGGAATCCTTTCATCGAACACCTCATTGGCGCTTGACGGCGGAGGGGCGGAGACGGTTGGACCAGCGGCTGCGGCCATGACGGAGGCCCGCTTGTGGCCGGCTAGCTTCTTCTCCGTGGGCAGCGAGCCTAGGGCATTCTTCTTCGCGGTGGCGTCCTTTGGCCCCAAGGAGGGAACCGGCCTCCTCTTCGGGGCGGGTGCGGGGTGCGCCCGCCTCCTCTTCACGCCAGCGCCCTTCGGAGCCGAGAGGCGGCGGAGCGGGGGGCGCGAGGGTGGCTGGGCTCCCGGCGCGTGGCGGCGCGAGGGTGGCGGGGCTCCCGGCGGGTGGCGGCGCGAGGGTGGCGGGGCGGGTGGCGGCGCGAGGGTGGCGGGGCTCCCGGCGGGCGGCGGCGCGAGGGTGGCGGCGGACCGGGGGCGCGGGTTGGAGGAGGCGGCGGGACGGCGGCGTGGAGGATGGCCGGCGGCGGCGAGGGGAAGCAACGCGTGAAGAAGCAGTTGGGGATTTTTCCCTCCCGCCCCGTGTGTTGACCGGAAATGAAGGGTCCTTCAGTTTTGCCTCTCAACCTGTGTTTGTGTAGGTTGGGATGGAAAATGAGGGTTGGGCCTTCAATTTTTTTTAGGGTTTACGGGTTTGAGGGCTCTGTTCCACGTCAACTTTCGGACTCAGTACTCAAAAAAGCAGTTAATTTAATGATTTGACCAGTTTGAGGACACTGGTAGTGATGCTCTTAGTGCGTCCATATGACCAGCAACGCAGGTACTTCTGACGTCGTTTCTGATCTCTGTTAAGATGAACGCGAAACATTGCAGATGCAATCTCTGGTATTTTCAGTTTTTACCATAGTGTCTGCATTTGGCTATATTATATGAAGACCTGGAGGTATCTGATGTGGCTGTAGTTTGCACTATCATATATATGTGGTTCTTCTCTCTGATTATTCAGTGTGAACCTCTGTAGCACCAGACTGTCTTGTTCCTAGGTTTGATGCAGCTTATAGCTCAGCTCTATTTAATTAAGAAGATCTGAGTAAAATGAATATATCAGCTTGCTCATAATAGCCTCAGGTCCTCCTACAAAATTAAATCTTGCTTGCCTGATACAGGACAAATGTTGCAATTTTGTGCTAGTATATTCTTTTATGGTTAATATGCTAACTTGAATGGTGTTGTGTTATATTCCCTTCCGTTCTTTAATATAAGATGTTTTAGGTATTTGACATGTTAACTAGACTAGCTGAATGCCCGCGTGTTGCTACGGGGTTTAAGTTATTTTATCATAATATAAAAAATCGTATAGTAAGAAAAATCAAAGGTGCAGAAAAATGTGAATATGTTGCTAGAAACCAACATAATTCCGTAATTGGGTCAATTGTAATACAATTAAATATATGTATATTTACTGTAAATACAAGCTTTATCTTCTTCTCCTATATCAAAATAAATACGTAAGGTTCCGCGTTCCACCTTGTTTCGGTCCAACCTCTGCAATTTCTGAAAAATCTGAGAGAAATCCGGTTATCGATTTATTTTACATTTAAAAAGATCCTAATTCCCCTCCTTAGCTCTTAACTGCTCTTTTACCTCACGAGGTCAACATGTACCAATTTTCTATTTATCTTCTTTCTCTTAATTAACTACCCATCTCATCTCACGCTTTGCTTACCAATCTGGTATGATTTGTATGCATCTCAACAAAAAAAACTTAAACTATGAAGTCATATTTTCCTAATTATTTTTCTCTAATTGATGGAGTATGTTCTTTTCGTGATTGAAAATAATTATTCAAAATACTTACAAGATGATTGACTCGTAACCACGAGATAGAAACATTTTTTGTGTGAAATGAAACAAAAAAATATCTAATGCAGATCAAAAGGGACATAGCCGTAACTAATCGACAAAAAATATCACACTATCATGACGTGTGACACACATGGTGAAGGGGATCGGGTGCAGAAAAAAAAAATTCCTAGTAACGATATCCATAAAACATGCCAAGATCTATTCTATGCAGATATAGTAGTACGAACGGAGATCGGAATACATATCCTTGTACACCGAAAGCGGGGATTACGTTCCCGCACAAACGTTATCGATGAAGACCGACGAAGCCGACCTCAAGGTCGTGTAGAGGAAGCAGACCTCCGAGTACCGCTAGCACAGCACCTCGTAGGGCGTTACACATGTACGGTGGAAACGACGGCCTCCGAAGCTCCAGTCCAGGACGAGCAGAAGACTTGGACCGGAACACCAGCAGCGTGGCAGCGGGCTATGTTGGAAGAGATCCCCCTCTCAACTCGGTGCAACTCCAACAAAGGGAATCACGAAATCGAGAGAGAATTGGGAAATTAATTGGTGAATTAAAAGGCCAGGGGTGCCCCTTCTTATATAGGCTCCCAGGGGGAGCCAACTTGCTCACCAGGCAATGTGGGACTATCCCCACATGCCTTGGTACGGCATGGCTGGTGTGCCGGCCCTGGTGGGCCCCATTTGGCCCACCTAGGCCGGCCTCCAAGCCCCCCACCGAATTCCCTAGGGAATTTTTCCACTCTTGGGCCTTCTTTCGACCAGAAGGGTCATTTAGGAAAATCAGCCTAAATAAATTCGAAAATAAATATAAAAATCATATTTAGACATTAATTACACTAATTAATATCAAACATATTATATATAATTGATTCTAGCTCCAAAAACTCTTTCGTCCCTGCTCGGTCTCCATCAGACCTCCCCGGGACGTTCCCGGTGATCTCTTTCCTTTCCGGTTGTCTTGTCGAAACCCCTTAAGTGTGTTACCCTAGCGGTTCGATATAATAACAGGTACGATCAAGACTCCTCTATGATCAACGACTAACTCGTAGGCCTGGACCCCATGAATTAATCCCTGTGATATAACGAATGACTTTCATCTATCAAATCTGAACGCAAAGTTTTAAACCTTTTGCCATGGCGATACTTAGCGTGTCCGAGCGTCATTCCATTGATATCTCCATACCTAGCTTGACCTCGTTACCGACAGCGCTATCTTCTACTCGTCTATGATTTCATGTCTCCGTGACCTAGTCACATGCTTGCAAGCTCATTAGACATGATCTCACCGAGTGGGCCCTAGAGTATCTTTCCTGTTATGCGGACTGGCAAATCCCGCTCTTGACCCCTCGTCTCAACTATTCCTTTCCGATACCCAAAAGTATCACCGGTATTGTCGTACTAAATAAGATACGATGTTTGGTGCGATCAAAGTATCTTCCAGGAATAACAATAAGAGTTGGTCTCACGGTCAAAGGCGTAATGACTACGTCCTCCAAATCTGGGTATGTCCATCACATCGTTCTCCAACGATATGACTTCCATTGCCGACCGGCGCCATGCCCTATGATCGGGAAACCCCGATCATCGATCGCGCAACTAAACTAGTCTTAGTAGAGTCTACTAGGGAGCTGGTTGTTTACGCATCACACCCGTATTAATGTCTTCCGCTTAATACGGTTATAGCATGACACAAAAACCTATTATGAACAAATGAGATATGATAAAGAATACACTTTATTAATTGCCTCTAGGGCATATCTCTTTCAGTCTCCCACTTGCACTAGAGTACAAATTAATCTAGATTACAACTTGGTAAAAGCTTAACACCCATAGCTAACTGGTGTTTTTCATGCTTGTCAAGCGGGGAGGCTTCGTCAGCGGATCTACCACATTCAGATCCGTATGCACTTTGCAAATCTTCATATCGCCTCCTTGTACGTACTGACGTATCACATGGAAGCGTCGGAGAATGCGTTTGGCGGTGGAGTGAGACCTTGGCTCCTTGGCGTTAGCAATGGCACTCGTATTGTCACAGAAGAGGATCACGGGGTCTTACACGCTCGGGAACACTTCAAGTTCAATGACAAACTTCCTCGGCCACACAGCTTCATTCGCAGCTTCGCAAGCAGCAATGTACTCCGACCCCATTGTAGATTGTGTGACAATGGGTTGATTCCCACTTCTTCAGCACACGGCGCCTCCATTCACCTTGAACACATAACCTGTCTGTGACTTAGAGTCATCGGGGTCTGAGCAAAAACTTGCATCCACGTAACCTGTTACGCCAAGTTCTTCATCGCAGCCACCATAGATAAGAAACTTTTCTTTGTCTTATTGAGATACTTAAGAATGCTCTTAACAGCAATCCAATGCACCATTCCAGGATTACTCTGGAACCGGCTTGTCAAACTTAGAGCTAATGCCACATCAGGTCTAGTACTCAACATTGCATACATAATCGATCCTATGGCTGAAGCATAAGAATGTTTAGTCATATCAGCCTTATCCAGTTCCATTACCGGACACTGTGCCTTCCGCAATGTTTTATTCTTGATAACCGACAGATAACCCTTCTTTGCCTTCTCCATACCGAAACGGTTCAGTATTTTATCAAGATAAGTACTCTGACTCAAGACTAATAGGCGTCTTGATCTATCACGATAGATTTTTATGCCTAAGACGTATGCAGCTTCTCCTAAGTCCTTCATGGAAAATTTACTGTTTAAATATTCCTTCACACTATTCAGAAGTTCCACATCATTCCCAATCAGCAATATGTCATCTACATATAGTGCTAAGAACACAACCGAGCTCCCACTCATTTTCTTGTAAATGTAGGTCTCTTCCAAATTTTGGACAAATCCAAAACCTTTGATTACCTCATCAAAGCGAAGATTCCAGCTCCGAGATGCTTGCTTCAATCCATAGATGGATCGCTGAAACTTGCATACCTTGTTAGCATTTCCTGGATCGACAAAACCTTCCGGTTGTACCATGTACAACTCTTTCTCAATGTTTCCATTTAGTAAGCCTGTTTTGACGTCCATCTGTCAGATTTCATAATCGTAATAGGCAACAACTTCTAACAAAATTCGAATAGACTTAAGCATCGCTACCGGTGAAAAAGTTTCATCGTAGTCAATCCCATGAACTTGTCGGAAACCTTTTGCGACAAGCCGAGGTTTATACACGGCCACATTACCATCAACATCAGTCTTGTTAAGGATCCATTTATTCTCGACGGCCTTGCGCCCTTCGGGAATATCCATCAAAGTCCACACTCTGTTATCATACATGGATCCTATTTCGAATTTCATGGCTTCTAGCCATTTTTCAGACTCTAGACTCGCCATTGCCTCCTTGTAGTTCGTAGGTTCGTCTTGTTCAATTAACATGACAGTGCAAATCATGTTGCCATACCATTCTGGTGCAATCCGAGATCTACCAGACCTACGAGGTAGAATACTTTCCTCGACAGTTTCTCCCACTCCATCCACGGAGGACGTTTCCGGAATTGTTTCCGTTGCGCCACTCGGAATCTCGAGTTCAGGATCAACGATCTCATTGAGGTCTACCTTCCTACCACTTACTCCTTTCGCGAGAAACTCCTTCTCTAGAAAGGTACCGGTCTTCGCGACAAACGATTTGCCCTCAGCTTGGTTGAAGAAGGTGTATCCAACGGTTTCCCGCGAATATCCTACAAAGACGACTTTCTCCGACTTCGGTTCGAGTTTGTTGGGTTGTAGTTTCTTAACATACGCCTCACAACCCCAAACCTTCAGAAACGATAACTTAGGCTTCTTGGCATACCATAATTCATACGGTGTCGTTTCAATGGATTTGGACGGATCCCTATTTAAAATGAATGCGGCTGTTTCTAACGCATAACCCCAGAAGGACACGGGCAAATCGGTAAGAGACATCATAGACCGGACACTATCCAGTAGAGTACGATTACTTCGCTCGGACACGCCGTTACGTTGCGGTGTTCCGACATGCGTAAGTTGGGGTACAATGCCACAACTCTTCAGATGTGTGCCAAACTCAAAACTCAAATACTCGCCACCACGATCGGATCGGTGGTGCTTGATTTTCTTGTTAAGCTGATTCTCAACTTCACTTTGAAATTCTTTGAACTTTTCAAAAGTCTCAGACTTGTGTTTCATCAAGTAGATATAACCGTATCTACTCAAGTCATCAGTGAAGGTGACGAAATAACGATAACCATTGCGTGTCGAAACGCTCATTGGTCCACACACATCTATATATGATCCCCAATAAATCCGACGCCCGTTCAACGAAACCTTTGAACGGTGTCTTGGTTATTTTGCCCATAAGGCATGGTTCGCATGTATCGAGGGATCCAAAATACAACAAGTCCAAAAGTCCATCGGAGTGGAGTTTCTTCCTGCGCTTTACACCAATATGACCAAGACGGCAATGCCACATATACATGGCGGTATCATCACTACACTTAATCCGTTTGGCTTCTATGTTATAGATGTGAGTACTACGATCGAGATTCAACAAGAATAAACCATTATTCTCGGGAGCATCAACATAAAAGATATCATTCTTATAAATATCACAACTGCTTGATACTGATTTAAATGAATAACCGTCTTGTAACAGGCAAGACCCACTTATAATGTTTACACTCAAGGATGGTACAAAATAACACTTATTTAAAACCAAAACTAATCCCGATGGTAAATGTAGAGGGAGCGTCCCGACAGCCACCACGTCGACTCTCGATCCGTTGCCGACGCGCATCGTCACCTCATCCTTAGTCAGCCGCCGTTTATTCCGTAACTCCTCCTGAGAGTTACATATATGAGCAACAGAACCAGTATCAAATACCCACGTGTTGCTCCGGGAGGATGTAAGGTACACATCTATAACATGTATATCAAATATACCTTGCTCTTTGTCGACTGTCTTGCCAGACTTCCTATCCTCCAGGTACTTGGGGCAGTTGCGCTCAGGTGATCCGATGGTCACCACCATCTTCTCCGGCTTGATTTCTAATTCGGCCACTTCGAGCATCTTTAGGATTCCGACAGGGGTTTTGACGTCCCTTTCATGCCGTAGTCCACGATGGCGTTCTTATAGCTCGGGGGGCAGAGAAATCAGCACCCTATCAATAACCAGCTCTTCTGGGATCACACTTATCAGATCATTCAGGAGCTGAACGCAGCCAAACAACTTGGCTAAGTGCTCACTAATATTGCCGTGCTCTTCCATCTGGGCTGAGAAGAAAAGTACAGATGCTTCGAACCTCTCAGCCTTGACTTGTCGTGCAAAAACAACCATGAGTTCAGTGATTATATCATAAGCACCCTTGTTCACGAAGTGGTTTTGCAGGTCAGCCTCCATGGCAAAGAGCATGCCACTCTGGACACAAGAAGAAATCTCTGCCTTAACCTCATGGACATTCCTTTCGATTTCCGAGGCAGTGTTTGGAAGATCACCTAAGGGGGCATCAAGGATGTAGGCCACCTTGTGGGTTTCAAGAATGGACTTCAGGTCGCGGAACCAGGCCATGAAGGTTGACCCATTGGTCTTAAGCTTTTCTTTCTCAAGGAACAGACCTAGGTTAAACGAGGGGTGAGACATCTACAATGGAATTTGCAACAACATAAGACTTTGTTCATAATAATTTTGAGTTATAGTATTTTTACAAAATAACTAACATAACTCCCACTGAAACGAACATCCCTCTTGGTCGTTTAAGCGATTACACGACCCCCATCCATTGCACCACCCCTCAGCGTCAGAGCCGGCGGCACAACTTCAAGAGTAGACAACTGTCCGCCACACCAATTTTGTGACTCGTGCTCGACCTTTCGGCCTCCGTGTTCCGAGGCCATATCTGCATATGCTAGGCTCGCCACTATAACCTCCACGCTGACGCTCATGCAACATGATTTACACCCACCGTATGCGAACGACGATATGCCTGGCACCCAATCGTCACGGCCTGTCTCATAACGTAGAACTTTCTTGGTGGTGCGCGTTGGAGGAAGAACACTAGCGGTATTTTTAAAGGGATCATCTTATATAATTACCGCCGTGTAACTAATATATACTATATATATAATCACACAATATAAGATGCACACAAAACATCAAATGTAATGCAATGTGATATAGTCCATTGCGCCATGGTCTTCTTGGCCCCCGCAGTTTATAAACAATTTAATAAACCTACCTTGACCATATCACATAGCCCCTGTAAAATAAAATTAGACGCTTCTACTTTATCTTTTGCATATTTTACGTGGCTTGGGGCTTTCATAAATAGAACCACTTCATACCCACGAACCTTATGACCACAACAACGATCCAATAATTGCATATTTAAGCATCCCTTTCGGGCCCTCCATTGAAAATGCGAAGACCAACTAAAGAGAGAGAAACTGACACACGCCAGCCACAGATACGGTACAAGCCGTATGTCAGTAGTGGAACCAGTCTCGCGTAAGCGTACGCGTAAAGTCGGTCTGGGCCGCTTCATCAAATCGATGTTGTTGGAATCACAAGTGCACGCTAGACGGTAGCAAATAACAGGAACGGTGCCCCCGTGCAGAACACGGGTTCTAACAGCGTACAGCTATATCTACGATAGATCGGGTCTGGTACCAGTGAAGGGGATCGGGTGCAGAAAACAAAAAAATTCCTAGCAACAATATCCCTAAAACATGCCAAAATCTATTCTATACAGATATAGTAGTACGAACGGAGATCGGAATACATACCCTTGTAGACCGAAAGCGGGGATTATGTTCCCGCACAAACGTTGTCGACGAAGACCGACGAAGCCGACCTCAAGGTCGTGTAGAGGAAGTAGACCTCCGAGTACCGCTAGCGCAACACCTCACAGGGCGTTACACACGTACGGTGGAAAAGACGGCCTCCGAAGCTCCAGTACAGGACGAGCAGCGGAAGACTTGGACCGGAACACCAGCAGCGGGACAGCGGGCTATGGTGGAAGAGATCCCCCTCTCAACTTGGCGCAACTCCAACAAAGGGAATCACGAAATCGAGAGAGAATTGGGGAATTAATTGGTGAATTAAAAGGCCAGGGGTGCCCCTTCTTATATAGGCTCCCAGGGGGGAGTCAACTTGCTCACCAGGCAATGTGGGACTATCCCCACATGCCTTGGTACGGCATGGCTGGTGCGTCGGCCCTGGTGGGCCCCATTTGGCCCACCTAGGCCAGCCTCCAAGCCCCCCACCGAATTCCCTAGGGAATTTTCCCCTCTTGGGCCTTCTTTCGACCAGAAGGCCCATTTAGGGAAATCAGGCTAAATAAATTCGAAAATAAATATATAAAATCATATTTAGACATTAATTACACTAATTAATATCAAACATATTATATATAATTTATTCTAGGTCCGAAAACGCTTTCGTCGTTGCCCGATCTCCATCGGACCTCTCCCGGGACGTTCCCGGTGATCTATTTCCTTTCCGGTTGTCTTGTCGAAACCCCTTAAGTGTGTTACCCTAGCGGTTCGATATAATAACAGGTACGATCAAGACTCCTCTATGATCAACGACTAACTCGTAGGCCTGGACCCCATGAATTAATCCCTGTGATATAACGAATGACTTTCATCTATCAAACATGAACGCAAAGTTTTAAACCTTTTGCCATGGCGATACTTAGCGTGTCCGAGCGTCGTTCCATAGATATCTCCATACCTAGCTTGACCTCGTTACCGACAACGCTATCTTCTACTCGTCTATGATTTCATGTCTCCGTGACCTAGTCACATGCTTGCAAGCTCATTAGACATGATCTCACCGAGTGGGCCCTAGAGTATCTTTCCTGCTATGCGGACTGGCAAATTCCGCTCTTGACCCCTCGTCTCAACTACTCCTTTCCGATACCCAAAAGTATCACCGTTATTGTCGTACTAAATAAGATACGACGTTTGGTGCGATCAAAGTATCTTTCAGGAATAACAATAAGAGTTGGTCTCACGGTCAAAGACGTAAGGACTACGTCCTCCAAATCTGGGTATGTCCATCACATCGTTCTCCAACGATATGACTTCCATTGCCGAACGGCGCCATGCCCTATGATCGGGAAACCTCGATCATCGATCGCGCAACGAAACTAGTCTTGGTAGAGGCTACTAGGGACTTGGTTATTTACGCATCACACCCGTATTAATGTTTCCGCTTAATACGGTTATAGCATGACACAAAAACCTATTATGAACAAACGAGATATGATAAAGAATACACTTTATTAATTGCCTCTAGGGCATATCTCCTTCACATGGCCATGTCACCATCCGAAGGCGTCAACTTCGATGGCAACAACGATCCTCCTACTTCCATGTCGTTGTCGCCTCATGATGCTACTTGGGTACAAGCCTATGGATGCTCTTAGTCATTCTCATGAACCAATGACCCTAAGGTGACGCGGAGCTTTGATAAGCTAGACATGTGAGTGGTCCACTTCTCTAACCAATTAGCCTTGTTGAAGCCAAAGAAGGGACGATGTGGCCATGAGGGAACTATGGTAGAAGGACGTCGAGGACTTCTTTTCCATACATGACGGCAAGGATGCCACCGACACATTCATGGCCTACCGCTCCCTCTCCACTTATTGGCCACTCTCTGGCCGCCCGCTCCTTCGCTACTTCATTATTGGCCACCTCTACTACTACACCATCTCCCCGCCCAGCCTCCTCGTCTAAATCTCATGTGCAAGACGTTTGAGCACGTGGGGCCCACACCCAAGCTCCAGTTTTTTTTACATGCCAGTTCTCTTCTCCATCGCCATCATTGACATCCTCTCCTGCGTACGAGCGCCTTTGTGTATTGCTATCATATTATAGTTCCTCTTTAGCTACAAGCAATGCAGCTCTTTCATGCAAATCATGCCACGTGCACCATCTCTGTTGTTGGAGCTAACTCTCTCAAACCACTTATTCTCTACACAACACATATAAGAACACATAGACCATGTGAGTATTGGCGTCGAACTGCTTCAAGCAGCGAAAACTTTTCTTCCCTATGTTACAATTGGATACTAAGATAGCCATGCCATTAAGGAAGCAATTCTATACTGAGGCCACTAACTACACGAGTCAATCTAGCCAACACATGTGCACACACGATTAGCTAATCAAGACCGATTCACTCATTTAACTACATGTAGACCACTGGCTTCGATACTTGATCCGGCTCCACACTACATGTGACACGTAGGCCTATGGACATGTATGTGCTCCTTGAAACCATCGACTTGTACGACATCATACGCACATATGCACATATATATCGGAACGCTCGCGAATGCATTAGTCCCAACTTCCTACAGCCCGAAGCGTCTAAGCAGCTCAAAGTTTTATTCCCTATGTTACAATTGGATACTAAGATAGCCATGCCATTAAGGAAGCAATTATATAATCACGCCACTGACTACACAAGTCAATCTAGCCAATACATGTGCACACACGATTAATTAATCAAGACCGATTCACTCATCTAACTACTGCAGACCACTGGCTTCAATACTTTCTCCGGCTCCACACTACATGTGACACATCGGCCTCTGGACATGTGCTCCTTGAAACCATCGACTTGTACGCATCATACGCACATATGCACGTATACATCGGAACGATCACGAATGCATTAGTCCCAACACCCCGAAGCGTCTAGATAAATAATGTTGGTGATAATGGTGATATTGTTAGCTTGTTACTGGTATCCCCGCTTTAACTTTCCGTTGAGTATCGCAGAAAAAAGCGTTAGTTTTTTAAGATAAAACATGCCTAACAAATTCACCCGTGTAGTTGGTGTTCTATGCGAGATGAAAAAGACATAGGATATAGTATGAGTAACAAACCCTGTCCGTTGCATATAAATATTATGAATTATGACATCATACCACGCAAACACGGTCGCGCGCATATCCGAAGAGAATACAAATGAGACACAAATTTGGATGGTCTCAGCGGACCGAAAAACATACCGAGATCTGTGTATCAGTGTATGTAATTTTGGCTCACGTGGATAGGAACCCACACGGCCGGATTCGATAGATCGGCCGTTGAAGTCATCCTGATAGCTACATACATTTCCAATTCCAGATAGTCTAGTCAGGTGGCATGTGTAATATTGAGTCCATGCTGAACGAATCCAGGCTCCCCTCACAAACGTGATTATGTGTATGTCTATTCTTAATAGAAAAATATTTAAAAATCAGTATTCCTAAAGATCCTATTAAATCTGGTATAAAAACTGAACGCTAAATTTCAGTATAAAAAACAACCATTTCGGTTTAACGTCAACTTCTGTTTAACAGCAAGGAGCAGATCGATTCAATTTTATTGGGAGAGATAAAAAATAATCTAACAAACTCTCATTAGATAAGGTTGCATGTAACAAACGCATCCAACTAATCTAACAAACCTGAGAATAAAAAATCAGAGAATGATAAGGGTGCATATAACGGTCACGCTTGACAACTTTATTTTTAGTACCGTGACATCTTTAACTCGTAAGTGGTTTGAGGTTTGTTATGCATGCATCTCGGACTTTCTTGTTTTTTTTAGACCCTGGACTTTCTTGTTATGCATGCGGCATATGCCTCTTTTTTTTGTTTCTTTTCTTTTTATGTTCGGTATCCACTTATAGGTGACAAGGCTTGTAATTAATTTGAACTGTGAGGGCAATTAAGGTGTGACACCATTTGGATTGTGACACCATACCACGCATTATGCTTTAATAGTAAAGAACTGTGAGGGCAATTGAAGTTTGACACCATTTGAATTGTGACACCATACCACGCATTATGTTTTAATAGTAAAGATGTGGACTGAAATGAGTCAACATACACTACACATTAAAAATACTTAAATGCATATGAATATGAAAAAAACATAAAACATCTTATATTTAGGAACAGAGGGAGCAACCGCATACGGATTTGGCGTGTGCGCGGGTGTGCTTGTGTGTGTGTTAAATTTCAGTCTCATGTACATCTTTTTGGTGCCTGACCGAATCGACATTTTAACAGCTTGCTCATAGATTTATTTATCCTTACACCAATGTTGAATTAGACTGAATTCTTATATATTGATCAAATGTTAGTTGTCTGACAGCAACATGAGAGCCATTGTCAGTATTTTTTCAGTCGGTAATCTGCAATAGTGAAGCTTGCTCATAGAAGCCACACTTTCTCATTACTGATTTTTAACCTAGCTTTGTTCTGGCAGCATAACAGCACCCCATAGGACATAATGTGGATGGTATGTGCATGAAATTCTGCAATTTCGAGCTAGTTACACTTGACCAGTATCGATGGATTTGTAGGCGTCTGACTGGTTGCTAAACTTTCCTGCTGTGACTTTTAGTAAAACGAAATTGCACCAGAGGACCCTTAATCTGTCATGTGGTTTCACTATCGGCTACAAACTGTCAAATGGTTAAATTGACTCCTCTTAGTTTGTTTCTAATGTTTTATCACCGGAGTCTCACTGCTGCTCCACCAGGTGGTGGATGGCGGCGGAGAGGCTAGGGGCCCGCCGGTGGGCGGACATCGCGGAAGAGGACGACGCTGCGGTGGCGTTGGAGGAGGAGCTGGCCGCGCGGTGCGCCACGCCGGTGTCACCTACGTTCGGCGAATTCCTGCGCTTGGCGAAGCAGGCCCGTCCGAGGGCGCGGCGGTGGGGAGGTCTCCCTGCGGCGCTGCTTACTCGTCCGGCCGTGCAAGGACGCGTCGCCCCGTCGACGACGCCTCGCCCTCGCCCTGTGGTGTCCGAACCAGAGCTGTGCTTGAACGTGCCCGTGGAGGTGCCGGCGATCCTACGGGAACTGGCGGTGCTGGCCGAGAAGGTGGAGTCCGATGGTGCGGCGGCAGCGGCGGTCGGACCGCAGAGCTCCGCGCGCGACGGCGCCGCTCGGGTCGGACCAAACCCTAACCTACAGAGCCGAGGTGGGCTCTGTGGGCCAACTGGACCTGCGGCGCTGGAGCAACAGGCCAGGCCTGTGCTCGAGTGGCGGGACCCGGCCCGGGCCCGTTTAAGCCTTACCGCCTACCGGACGCGGCCTCGGAGGCACAGCCCATTTACGGAGCCCACTAGAGTCGCGGTTCGGCCTCACCCCAGAAAACCCTAACTGCGCTCGACGCTCATCGTCTTCGATCTCTCCCTCCCGTAGCCGCCAGCACCTCGACCCCCTGCCCGCCCCACGCCCGCCCCCTGCCACCGGTGAGCTCGGCCGCTGCGGAGATGAAACGGGGACGCTCCCCCGAGCCAGAGGAGGACCTCCATCCCCGGCGCCGCCCCCGGTCTCCATCCCCGCCTCCCCTACCGACCGCCACCTCCCGCCACCTCCCGCCACCGCGCGCCGCCCCGTCGGTCCCCTGCGCAGGCCCGGCGGTCTCCACCCCACCTCTACCGCGCCCCTAGCCGCGGCCCAGCTCCACCGCACGTTTCTCCGACCCGGGCCAGGGTGCATGCGCGGGACCGCTCGCCGCCGGCGTGGAGTTCTGTCGCGCACGGGGGCGGCCCTGCGCCGCCGCCTCCGAGGTCCCCGAGGTGTACAGCTTCGCCGGACAGACACGACAGGGAGGCTGCCCTCCGTCGGTCCCTAGTGCAGCGGGGACATGACCGTGCTCGCTCCCCTGCGCGGACAGTGGCGGCTCCGGGGGTTTGGATCCGGGACAGGGAGAACAACCCTCCTCCGCCCAGACAGTCTCAGCCCGTTGGTACGCAGGATGGCCAGATGAAGAAGAAGATCAAGAAGAGGAAGAAGAAGCCCTCGAGCGGGGTGGACGGCGGGGCGGGGGGGGGGGGGGGAACCTAGGTGGGCTCCCACCTGTGCCGGCCTTGACTGCCCCTCCCCCTGTGCGAGACCTGAGCAGCTCATCCCAGGTTGGGATAGCGGTGTCCCGACCTCAGGCGGAGGAAGGGCGGGATTCGCCGGTGAGGTGCATGTGCTTTAACTATGGAGGCTCTGGTAACTACCGCTCGGACTGCACTCGCCCACCTTGTTGCCTGAGGTGTGGAGACCCGGGTCACACAATTGGTGAGTGTCCCGTGGAGCCAGCCCAGGTGCACAGATCCCGGCTTGAGACCCTAGGCCTCGGGCTTGAGGGACTCTTCTTTTTTGTGGATCTGGGGTGGGGGTGCCGAGGTCGGCACCTCAGAACCAGGCGACAGTGACAGTGCTATGAGACCAGCTGTCGGGGATTGCTACAGTGCTCACTATGGAGACCCTGAGGGAGGACCTGGCGTGGATTTCCCCTGATCACCAGTGGCAGATCCGGGAGCTCGCTCCCTCTAAGTTATCCGTCGTGTTCTCTTCGTCTGAGAGTCTGAGGCTTTGTTGCACCATGGACGAGTCTTTCTACACCCTGCCACTCACCAGGATCCGAGTGTCCATCCGCCCCTCGGCAGTCGTTCCCTCGACTATCCCAGCCCTCCAGTCTGTCTGGGTTCACTTGTACGGACTACCAGAGGAGGCCCGGACGCAGTCCGCTGTCGCACTGGTGGCCCAGCTGTTGGGTAGGTTTGAGGAGGTGGACGCTGACTCCCTGACTGGCGAGGATCCAGTCCGTCTCCGTGTCCTAGTTCCCGACCCAGCCTTGATCCGCGAGGATTTGCCATCGTTCTACTTTGGAGGTCGGGGAGGAAACCGGGGTGCGGTGCTCCGGGTCATCTCTGAGGGGATACAGCCCCCTCCCTCGGAGGTGGCAGACCCGGCGAGGGACCCTTCGGACGTGGAGGGCGACCCGAGTGACTCCCCCTCTGACGAGGATGACGATGACAACCCAGGCTTAGACGACCACCAGGTGTCCGCTACGCCTGCTGAGGCCCGGCCGGCTCCGGCACAGGTTTCTTCACCTGTGCCCCCGGTGACAGCTGGGTCCATCTCCGCTCTAGCCCCCCTGGCCCAGGTGCAGGCATCTTCGCCTACACCCCGTCCTGTCCCAGCAGAGCCGGTCCACTCTCTGAGAGCGTCGGCCAAGCTGCCACCCGTCGACTGCCCACGGACCTCCCGCCCCGACCCCCCCAGCGCTCGTCACCCCCCCCCCCCCTCCCCGCATGCTCAGTACGGCACCAACTTTGGCTTGCCAGGGTTGGACCCCTCGTCACTTGGCATGCTGCCTACTGAGCCAGAGGAGGACTGTGGGAGTGTGGGGATGGAGGTGGCTCCGCCGTCATCGCCGCGTTCTGCTGGTGCGCTCTGCTACGTCCTCTCGCCAGGCTCGACTCCCACCTCGCCTGCGCTCTCGCCACCTCCGCTTCCGGCTACTCCGGCGGCCAGTACCTGTGTGCTGCCCACGGCCTTCCCCGACACTCCCGTGGGGGGTACACGGGCGTCTCTGGCCCACCCCAGCCGACAGGCAGCACCGGCGTCCCAGACACCCCGCGTCAGTGCCAGGCTTGCCTCAGCACGGGGTGGGCTGGGGATGCCCACGCCGACTGTTCAGGAGCTGGCGATCCAGAGGACCGTGGCCAGGAGGAGTCTAGCAGGTATGTTGCATCGCTCTCCTCTCGTCTCTTCGGGGTCGAGATTTTCTGTCCTGGATGAGGTCCCTTTGGACCACTTGGTGCAGGTGGCCGACGACTGTGGCATTGTTTTTAGGGGCGAACGAGGCCCTAAATTTTAGCAGGTGTCAGCCATCAAGGCGAAGGAAGTGTACGAGGGGGCTCTAGCTGCCGCACGAGCTCAGGTCGAGCCAGTGCGGGAGACGGCCCCTGAACCTGCCGCCTCGGGACAGGTGTCACATCCTTCTGCCTCCGACGCGACGAGGGCTCCCCCTAGTGAGGCTCCTCCCATCGTTACTCCCCAGGTGGGGAGGAAACGCGGGCGGCCACCGAAGGGTGACCCCCAGCCCTCTTCGTCTAGTAGAGCACGTTCCGCTCCCCCTAGTGAGGCCTCGCCCTCCGATCCTCCCCAGGTGGGGAAGAAACGGGGACGTCCTCCAAAGGGCCCGGCACAACCCTCAGCTACTATTAGAGCCTGATCCGTCCCCCGTAAGGGGACAACCCCCGACAGTGTCTCATGATGGATACAATCATTCGATTATTCGATTGGAACATGCGGGGGTTTGGGCAACCCGGACGTCGCAAACAACTACGGGATTATATACGACAAGAGGAGGCCAACATTGTGGGGATTCAGGAGACGATCCGTCAAGACTTCTCCATCCAGGAGCTACAGGGACTAACCCCACACAAGTTTGTGTGGCAATGGCTCCCTGCTAGTTGGCACTCGGGAGGTATCCTCCTTGGGGTAAAGGAGGAGACCTTCGAAGTGGAGGATATGGACCGGAGCGAGTTCTATGTGAGCATGGTGGTTAGACATAGAAGATCATCCTTCGGGTGGGAGGTGATCATTGTGTATGGTCCAGCTGACCATACTAGAGCACCGGCGTTCCTCGCTGAGCTAAGCGCGAAGGTGGAGCGGTGCTCCATCCCACTTGTCATTGCTGGGGACTTCAACTTGATTCGAGCCCCGGAGGACAAGAGTTCGGCGAATGTGGACCCCCGGAGAATGAGGATGTTCAACGATTGCATAGCGGATCTCGCTCTTAGAGAGATCCACAGGGTGGGAGCACGTTACACTTGGTCGAATAACCGGGTAGACCCTATCCGGAGTGTTCTAGATAGGGTGCTCGTCTCAGTCGACTGGGAGATGGCATATCCTCTGTGCTCTCTCCGTGCGATCACCAGGATAGGCTCCGATCACTCACCCCTACTTCTGTCATCAAGAGGCGCGGCGCCACCAAGGCTGAACCGTTTCCACTTTGAGAACTTCTGGCTAGGTCAGTCGGGGTTTGTGGACGTCGTTCGCCTGAAATGGGCATGGGCTGCCAACCATCCCCCGCGTGTTTATAACGACGTGGATGTCTGGCATCGCTGTGCACAGATGATGCGCCAGTTCATGAGGGGCTGGGGGGCCAATCTTGGTGCGGCCCTTAGACAGCAGAAGGAGGCTTTACTGCGAGACATTCAGCACCTTGACAGTACGTCGGACTCGGTCGGTCTGACGGCTGACCAATGGGTCCAACGATATGCGTTGGAGAGCTCCCTTATGGAGATCTTCAAGGGTGGGGAGTTGTTTTGGCGACAGCGGAGTCGCCAAAACTGGCTCCTCAAAGGCGAGGCGAATACGGCTTATTTCCACGCGATAGCCAATGGCCGTCGTAGGAAATGTTCGATTCCCTGCCTCTGGGAGAACGATCGTTTGCTCGAGGATCCAACGGAGATCTCATCCCATATCTACTCCTTTTATAAGGAGCTGTTCGCGGCAGGTCCCCGCTCCGGGGTATCCCTGGCAATAGACTTATGGCCAGTACGGTCCAGAGTCTCAGACAGGGATAATGCGGATTTAACCCTCCCATTCCTGCCTGAAGAGGTGCAGAGGGCGGTGATGGAGATGAAAGCCAATTCGGCCCCAGGGCCGGATGGTCTTCCGGTGGCCTTCTTCCAGACTTTCTGGGAAATGGCTAAGGCCGTGATTATGCCTATGTTCCAAGAGTTTTATATTGGGACGTTGGTGGTATCACGGCTGAACTTTGGTGTGGTGACCCTGATTCCCAAGGTAGTGGGAGACACGGACATCCGCCAATTTCGTCCCATCACTGTACTTAACGTCATCTATAGGATCTTATCTAAGGTTTGCGCCGTCAGACTCGCCCCCGTGTTGGAACGGATCACGCATCCTTACCAGTTTGCCTTTTTGAAAGGCCGGTTCATCCACGATGGAATTCTGGCTCTTAGTGAGATTATTCATGAGGTGAAAATACGCCGCCAGAAAGGCGTGTTCCTCAAGCTAGACTTCCAGAAGGCATATGACTGCCTCGACTGGGCCTTCCTCCGCTTGGTACTGGAGCGGAGGGGGGTTGATGAGAGGATGATTGGGTGGATCATGCAGCTGGTGATGAGTGACAACACTGCCATTAACGTGAATGGGGAAGTAGGTCCCTATTTTCGTTCTACCTGTGGAGTTAGGCAGGGGGACCCAATCTCCCCTCTGCTATTCAACTCCGCGGTAGATGCTCTTGCGGAGGTCTTAGAGCGTGCTAAGACCGCCGGCCACATCACTGGTGTGGTGGGTCATCTTATCCCAGGTGGCGGTGTGCCCCACTTACAGTATGCTGATGACACTATGATCATGGTAGAGGGGTCGGAGCTGGATATTCTTAATCTTAAGTTCCTACTCCTCTGCTTTGAAGCCATGTCGGGTCTTAAGATCAACTTCGACAAGAGCGAGGTGGTGATTTTAGGGTACTCGGAGGCAGACCAGCAGAGGATCGCGGACAACCTGAATTGCAGGTTGGCGTCATTCCCAGTTACGTATCTGGGAATGCCGATCAGGGACACTTAGATCCTGGCTAAGGATTTCACTCTCCTTGTTGCACGAGTTAAATCAAAATCGGAACCTTGGCAGGGGAGGTTCACCTCCAAGGGTAGCAAAACGATCTTGATTGACTCGTGCATGTCTAGTCTCGCCATGTATATGATGGGGATGTATATTTTGCCGGATGGGATCCATGCTAGCTTGGACAGAGAGCTGGCTAGATTTTTCTGGCAGACGTCGTCTGGAAAACAGAAGTACCATATGGTGAAGTGGGCCGACATTTGCGCCCCCAAGGAGTTTGGGGCATAGGTATTCTTGCGTCACGACACATGAACAAGGCTCTCATGCTTCGCTGGGTGTGGAGGATCCTTCGGGGTGAGGGGGGCCTTTGGCTTGACTTAATAAAAGCCAAGTATCTTAGGGGCTGCCCATTCTTGGGGTGTCAGCGCAAAGAGGGGTTCCAGTTCTGGCACGCCATCCAATCGATTAAGGAGCATATCAGACTAGGGGCGGTCTCAACCGTAGGTAACGGACGAGATACCCTGCTCTGGCTGGACTCCTGGTTTGGCGGAAGGCCACTACGAGCGGTGTTCCCAGATCTTTTTGCGATTTGTGCGGAACCTCTGATGTCGATAGCCTCTGCCCTCCAGCAGGGGCGATGGAACATTGGGTTCCGCCGCACGTTCGGCCCAGGGGAGCTGGCGTGCTGGAGGCCTTTGCTCGCATCACTTCCCCTAGCACTGTCTGACAGCCCGGACAGGGTCTCGTGGAGTCTTACGCCGGCGAAGCAGTTCTCCGTCGGCTCCGTTTACCGGGCCCTATTTAGAGGGCCTGTGTTGTCATGGACTACGTACCTTTGGAAGACACCGATGCCGCTTAAGATCAAGATCTTTACTTGGCAACTTCTCTGCAACCGCCTCCCCTCGAGCGTAGAGGTGGCGAAACGTTCGGGGCCTGGTGACGGCACCTGCCCCCTTTGTGCGGTCCCTGAGACGGGGACCCATATCCTGTTCTCCTGTCCCGCTGCTCGGTTCCTGTGGAGCTTCATTGCTGAGGCCTTGGGTCGCAGGCCCGTGACTTGGCAGAGTTCCTGGAAGTGCAGGCGAACCATACCAGGAGGAGGAGGACCCTCTTCTGGTTCCTGTTCCCGGCAATGACCTGGACCCTTTGGACGATTCGTAACAAGATGGTCATCGAGCATGTCTACCAACGACGGGCCACTGACTCAGTTTTCAAATTCTTGGCTTTCCTGCAGGAGTGGCACCCGTTGGCTAGACAGCGGGACAGGCAGCGGCTGGATGGCATTCTTGAGGATCTTCTGAAGGCGGCTCGTCTTTTATCTTCACCGCCCAGCCGTTGAGCTCTACTGTGTAGAGTTTGTATCAGGAGTAGTTGTTCTATCCTTGGGCTTTTCTGTGTTGTGGCCCCAGCAAAACCTTTATTCTCTCGTAATTCACTCCCTTTTTTTTCTCGTCTGGTTGTGGTTGTAAACATTGGATGTTTGCTTTATTTATAAAGCGGGGCGCAAGCCTGTTTCGAGGAGTTCATTGCAAATTCTGGCATGCTTGGCTCCATGATGGTGATAGTCTCGATAGTTTGGCAGCTTAATTTTGAAGTCGAATTAACTTGTTCGTGTTCATCATTATAAAATGTAAAGCTTGTCGTTTATCTTTATATTGTCTCAGTAGTCCGGTACCCTCATGTGTTTTGTAAACACTTTCAGTTTCTTAGTTAATATGGACAAGTTGTCGGCGGTTCTCTACCTTTAATTTCCTAGGATAATATATCCACCAATGTTCTAACACTTCCGACATATGGGCTGTTCAATCCAGTATACAACTTTGAAGTGAAAGTCGGTTAATTGCAAATGTGTCTCAACCAAATAAAAATAGAGTGCCGGAGAACTTCGAAGTTGTCCCGAGGTGGAGAGTGAATACGAGAAGAATGCCAGAGAATCTCTGTAATCATAGATCCTGATGGTGATGGTTCTTCTTATATTACCCTATATATTAAGGGGTAAGATTTCCACACCCTGTCCACGCTGGTGAATTGGGTCGTCTGATACAGATCGGACGGCCGAATTTACCCGAATCGGCCGATGAACAGTTATGAACAGTGTGTAAATGTTTTTGTGATTACACCCCCGCCAAGGACCTAGGTGCAATTATGCTATTCCGTAGAGACTTTTGTGCAAAAGCATCTCCACTTTCACCCCGGCTCTTCCTCCCTCTCCCGTGACCTCCGGGTCGCCGCCGGCGCCGCGACGCACCTCACCACACGAATCCGAGCAGCCAAGGACCTCCACCCCCTCTCCCGCTTCTATCTCACCGGAGAAGTACGCGTGGGATGGCCGGAGACGACGACGACCGTTTCAGTTTCGCCGCCGCCGTCCTCCGCAACCGCCGCCGCGGGAACGGTCGCCGGCGGCAACTTCGGCGACCATTTGGCGTGCCGCACCACCGGTTGGACACGCCTCCGCGCGCTCCACCGAGTCGTCGCCTCCACGGACCGAGCCCGGCCGGCGTTGCACCGCCGCGGGCCGACCGCCGCCGCCCGCTGACGTTGAGGGCTGACGTCAGCGCGGTCTGGCTGACGCGCGGGTCCCGCCCGTCAGCCGGCATTTTTAATTACAGAAAATAGGAAAAATTCAAAAAAACAAACCATATCTTTTAGTGTACATCTCAAAAAATGCAAATAAAATACCAAAATTTTCAGAAAAAAAACATCTTTACAACTAACTCATTTCCATGCATATTTACACATTTTTTGAAAAAAAAAATTACACCACCGTGGGCCCGGCCTATCCGCCACTCTTCTCCTTTTCCATATAAAAAACAGAAATGTTTAAATTTGTTAATTCAATATCTTTAAATATAGCCATTAAAAAATATGAAACAAATACCAATGTGATCACGAACAAGTAACCTAAATGTTTGTGCCACAATGCAACACATATGAAATGGTATTCAGCTTGGTTCAAATTTAGGCAAAAAACAACAAAAGATTACTATTACAAATTAATATCTTTAAATATCATCCGCAAAAAAATGTAACAAAAAATTAGGAAAATTCAACAAATAATTGTGCCATAATGCAACACATTTGAAAAAAAAAACAGCTTGGTTCAAATTTAGACAAAAACAACAAAATATTACTATTTACAAATTAATATCTTCAAATGTCACCATAAAAAAATGTAAAAAAATTAGGAAACTTGAACAAATATTATCAGAGTGCACGCCACAAAAATAAATGCTTACTATTTATGTCATCATTCAAATTAGAAAATTTCTAAATTTGAAGTCCCTACGGATTTGTCCATTTTGATAATATATAAACATTTCCCAACATTCCAACTTTCCAAAATTTAGACAAATCCTAAATACATTCCATATAAAGAAATGAATTGGATTCACAAAATACTTATACAGTATATCTTCTGATTAAGTAGATTAATTAAATATCTATGTCACGCTATAAAACCCACATGAACATTCAGATTTGCTAAAAAAATGAATTACTCCAAAATGAAATTTCTCCGGCCAACAAGTTACGAATAAAATGAATTATCTTTTTTATGGTCTACAAAAAAAATACAACATATCACAACTGCACATAGAAAATTGTACGTATTTATAACGAAACAAACAAATGTTTGAATATACCAATTTAGCAAACATTTTGATCAACAAAAAAAATTACAGAAAAAAAACAAAAAGGGCGCGTCGTGCCGGCGTGCCAAAATTCAACTAGTAAGTTATTATGGTGATGGTTCTTCTTATATAAGTTATTATCTCTGTAAATATGGTGATGATTCTTCTTATATAAGTTATTTAGGTTCGCTCAATCACAGCTTGATGCTTCCAAGTCCTAGAATGTTCTTGGGGTTTTAATAGTACTGCTAAAACAATTCCAACCATGTGTCAAATTTGTATACGTTGTGTATTTGGTGTATTTTTCTTTTTGAGAGCACACAATTGTGTGCCTTACTTTTATAGAAGAGGAACAAGAAGTACAAGAGCTTTCTAGTCTGTCGAAAAAACCTAGAATAATAACACCACAGACTCACACAAGCCAAAACCTCACTCTATGTTATGAACTCCTACTCCTCCTCCTAATCCAGCTTGGCTCCAAAGCTTCATATCAGCTACAATTTTTGCAGCCAGATCATCCTCGTTACATTGTAGCGTAATGTTGCCGAAGACTCTCGCATTCCGTTGTTTCCAGATGTTCCAAGAGATGAGAAGCACCCAGGAATCAAACCGATTGCGCTCTTTAGCAACCAGCCTCCCTCTCTCGCGCAGCCACCAGGACTCTAGCTGATCATCTGCATTGGGGATGATAAGCGGCCAGCCTATAGCTCCTCGGCAAGCATGCCACACCTGTCTTGTGTAGACGCATTTTACCAGCAGGTGCTCAACCTCATCCACCCCTTGCGCGCACAGGTGACAGGCATCAGCGTGGAGCTGCAACCCATGTCGGGCTCTCCTCTCTGTAGTCCTTATCCTATGCCTTGCAGCTAGCCAAATGAAAATTTTATTCTTGAGGGGGCTCTGCATTTCCAGATGCTATCAGCTAGAGGCGAGCTGATCTGCCCCTGGCAAAGCATTTTGTAAGTAGATTAAGTTGTGTAAAGCCCAGAAGTAGACCACAGCCATCTGAACTCGTCATTGAGTGATGTATCTCGCTGCACCTCGCCCAGTTTCAGCCAGAGAAACACCAGCTGCCGGCTCGCGCTATCGCTCAGATTTTCGCCTACATCCGAAATCCAACTGTTACGTGTGACCCCTGTCTGCACAGTCCTAGAGTTTTTGCGTCTGGTGCCCACCGTAGCAAGGAGATCTGGCGCAAAATCTCTGATGGCTTCGCTGTTTATCCATCTGTCAGACCAGAACATAGTCTTGCTACCACTGCCAACATTGATCTCGATCAGACTGTCAAAAACCTGCTTGGCTACACTATCTTTGAGTGCAGGCAGCCCTTGCCATGGCCTGTCAGATGTCGTGCGGCGCAGCCACTCCCAACGAACTCTGAGCGCCAATCCTTGCAGCTTCAAGTTCTTTACCCCTAGCCCTCCGAAGCAATATGGCTTACACACCGCTTCCCAAGCAACAAGACACTTGCCGCCATGGGACTCCTTCTTGCCAGCCCAGAAAAAATCTCTCATCCAATCGTTTGCTGCCTCCAGCAGCCACGCCGTAGCATCTGCCACCAAGAACTGGTGAATTGGCCTAGCAGATACCACAGCTTTGATCAACATGAGTCTTCCAGGACGTTGGATTAATCCCCGCTGCCAAGCCGGCACTGATGATATGATCCTGTCAAGAAACGGCTGCCATTCTGAGCGCATCAGGGGTCACAACGCCAGCGGCAGCCCTAAATATTTAATGGGGAACGGAACCACTGGACATTGCAGACTATTACTGACAAGCATCTTGTCTCCGTCTCCCTCGCGGATGAGTGTCGCTGTGGATTTATTGTAATTGATCCGCATTGGTGTATTTTTTATGTGAACATAGCAATGACCGAGCTTGCACACATACCGGTGTGAATTATGATCATGCACTATCTCCCCTCTCATGCTTAAATAGGAATACATGTGACGCAATAACCATGATACTTTCATCTAATTCAGAACTGCTATAAGAAGCGCATGGTCAGCCTTGTATGATGGTACCGATCAAGTCACACTACAGTTTTGTTTCTTTAGGTGACCACATTTTGAGAAGTTCTTTGCATTCGTGGTCTCGGATTACACCAACACTAAAGAGAAGAAACAAGGCTAAGCAACCACAAATACAAAGGTGTTTTCATGTAACCACTTATGGAGCAAAGAAAACGGACCCATGGTTCAAAAAGGCATGACTAAGCATTCGCTTAAGCACTAAGCTGATGGCAAAAATGCTTCGGTTAGACCCTAACTTACTATTTAAGTGCTGATAAGCCCTACTAGAGACTTGTGCTAAACTGCTAATGGTCTCCTTCGTGCTAGAGAGCTGGCCAGGTAGGTCCATTATCAAACCCTAGTAGAAATGATTAAGGACAAACAGTTAATCATGAGCCAAAAGCTAGCAAACCGTTTGCTGCAAAAACTAGATAGATGTGTTCAGAGAACACATGAATCATTCATCAACCAGAATTACGGACCCCTCGTACCAGGTTCAGCTAAAGATACTGATACAGCTGTCTTAGCTAGTACAAAAAAAAAAGCAAGATCTACGCGAATCCTATCATTTCTGGAAGTGGGGATTAAGGAGCCCAGAGATTTCAAGGAACCCGACACGGTCACGGCCTCCAAATATCTTCTTCAGTTTATCATCGCAGACTATGATCTTCTTGTTTGCAGGATCCTGGTTGCAAAAATAAAATAAGAAAACAGTTAAATCCATGAACCGTTGAAAGCATAAAGTATATTTTGCAAGGTTAAGCCAGACATTTTCTGTGGCAAACCAAAAGGTGCACTGCACAGTGACGGAAATGCAAGGGCCAATAAGAAACAATGCATGCATTATCTAGAACTAAGAGATCAAATTATCAGTCTTTTTCTGAGGCAGATAATTATCCTAGTTCTTGCAGTATCTTACTGAACGATGAACACAACAGGAATGGTCTAGAACAAATAGCCATTAACTATTGTTCTAGTGCTTGCAGACTTGCAGTAATACAATAAACTTTTTTCCCCAACATACAGTTCAATCTTGGCTCTGGTGCTATTGGTACATATACAGATATACTACACTTCAACCCACAACGACAATTACACTAATATATTAAAAACATTTGAATCAAAATAACCGATGAAGGAAGAATCTGGAACTTGGTTCAAAGCGCAAAGGACAGTGAGGATGACATCCTCCAACGCACAGCAAGGCTTGTCCCTGGCCGTGGCACACAACCTTCTGAGCTTTCGAGGTTCTGTTGGGAAACTCATTGAACTAATGAATTTGACTGATTTAAGTTGATCTTTTGTAATCGAGGAGGTTGCGGCTGGGCTGGTCCTGGGCCTGCAGTTGCAGATCCTCCTCCAGAATGCATGTGCAACAGGTAATTACATGAATAGATACAATAACACTGACAATTAGACCTGTATATTTTATGTGGGCCTTACAATTATACAATATAATGATCGCCACATTGGAAATTGAAGCTACCACCAAACAGCTTTTGCTTGTGGTCCAAGCAGATATGGGGCTAGCATAGACAGTGCGGTATTAGACTGCATGTGGACCGTAGGTATTTTCCATGCACTCGATGTGTGTGTGCACTCTGTAATAATTAGAAGCTTATATGTAAGTATGATCAAGACGAGTCACCTCTGTAGAGTGCACATTTGCACTTCTTTATAGTATATACCTTGGCTATTCCCAAACTGTTGCCAGGATTTAAAATTTCACTGAAATTTCTAGCGATTTCAGGCGGTACCGATATATTTGTACCTCGAAATTTGGGGCAAGTTCAAAATTAATTTAAAATTCTGGTCAATAATTTCGAAAATCACCAGAATTCCAGTCATTCTAGAGTTTAAACCCTGACTACTAATTTATCTTCAGCAGATGTGCATCACTCTCAGGTCGATCCCACACGGTTAGGCGAGGGCACTGGCCAATAACATATCTGGCTATCTGCAGTGGGGAGCTGCACCCCAAGTTCAGTACTTGTACATTCATGCCTAAACCGAATAAGACAGAAGAATACACAGGAACTGCTGCCAGCAGCCCAGCACTGGCTTGAAATCTGGCCCCTGGCAACATACAAGCATGGGTGGGCAATAGTTCAACACACACACAACCTCACCGAAGTCCCACCTATTATTCAGTCTTGACCATTACTCTGCCTCCTGACTTGCTACAACATATCACGAACCAGACAACAAGCATCGAAAACCCGCAACACATAATTGCTCATCAAATTAAGATGCTACATAATCAGCACATCAGTAGAGTAAATAAATCAAAACAGCACTGTCCAGAAACCACAAAACTACAGACACAAACTGCATGGGATGTGCACTTAGCAACCAAAACACACTCAAGGAAACACACAGTTAACCAATTTTAATCCAGGAAGCGAAACGAAATGCTTCGAAGTTACAAGCACAAAACTAACCTACTGTATTTAATGTACTGATAATGCCACTTAAACCCTGAAATGGAAGTAAACGCTAAAATTAAGAATGGAGAGGTGGAGGGAGCGGCCTTAATTACCTGGAGATTGTTGCCCTTGATGTGCGCCCAGATGATCTTGAGCGCCTCCGTCCGGGGCAGCTCCGCCGCGCCCCCGACGAACTCCCTTAGCTCGGGAGAGATAGGCTTCGGCTTCATGATCCCGCTCGCCGCCCTCTTCTTCTTAGGCTTCGCTTCCGGCTCCGCCCCCTCCGCCGCCGCGACGACCCTGACCGCCACGCGCCCCGCCGTGGGCGCCCTCATCCGGAACGCGACCACCGAGGCAGCGCCCCGCCGTGCCGACGCGGGGAACGCGAGGAGCTCGCCGGAGCGGATGGCCGTCGCCGACATCGCGGTGGTGCGCAGAGGCGGGGTTTTGGGGCGGGGTTTTTTGGGGATAGGGTTTGTGGTGATGGTGAGGTGCTGGCCGAAGTGGGTGAGGTCGGGGGGACTAGTACACGGCGTGTGGAACGCTCCAGCCGTCCGATGCATCGGGAGAAATGGTTGGACGGACGGGATCGGCGAGAGAGCGTGCGTTTGAAAACCTTATCCGCTTCGTGGGAGGCAAAAGAGCAGCCCAGACACTGAATGTCGGGGCCCACCGGACGCTAACCCCTACCTGTGGGACATGTCGGTGAGCAGTCTAAGTACTTTTTCTTAAATGTTTTTGGGATTTTTGGGATGTGATTGGCTATTGTCTTCATTTTCTTTTGAAATTTTGCCGTCAGGCTCGTTATTCAAATGAAGATGATGATAAAATGTCTGATTGAACCTCATGGATAAGTTCAAAAGTGATATCTAGAGAATCAATGGAGAGAGCTGGGCGAGCACAAACATGTGCGCTGATTTTTTAGCATCACTCTAACCAAAACAGAACCTATAGGCTGAGTACTTTTGAGATGTGACCAGTTGGCTATTGTCTGGACTTATAAATTTAATCAAGAAAAATGCTTCATACCGAAAGTACTAAAACAAATTCGAGTAACAAAATTTATTGATGAATTTAGAAGTTATACATCGAACTCCTTTGAAGTAATCATTCATATCTCTACATTTATTTTGATATTCTTCTATACCTCCCGTTACAAGCTAAAAAACTATTGAAGATGGAGACAGTGGCGGAGGACCCTTAGGGCAGGGTAGGGCAACCGCCCTACCTTGAGTTTTGGTAAAAGATCGAGTATATATAGGTATTTCCCTGATATATATACCATTATATGTATTTTTGGAAGTTCTCGAAAAAGAATGAAGGAAAAAACGTAAATTGGGCCGCGCACGGCTGTCTCGGACGCTAACTGGGCCGCGCGCTGAAGCAGCATCGCTTCGTTCGACTCAAGCGAGCGCATCGCTTCGTTCCGTACGAAGTCGAGCGAGGTGCCCTAGCCGCCTCTGTTGTGCTCGCTCCCTCTAATCCCTAGTCCGCACCGACCGCCCTTGACACGTCCCAGCCGCCGTTGTCGACTTCCTCTATGTCCGGCTCCGGCAGCTCGTCTCCTCCCATGGTCCTCCCTCCCTGGCTCGCCGGCAAGCTATGGTTATCCTTTCCCCTTTCCTGTCCGGCGGTCTAGCTAGGGTTTCTGGTTTCCCGGCCGATGATTGGGCGCCACTTCGATGGCGACTTGGAGGCAATTTCTTCGAGATGGACAAGAAGAGAACAATATTGCTGCTACAAAGGGGAGGTATGTTTCTTAGATTTGTTGAATTTTATTTTCTTGCATCACTTTTTTCTTCCCTTCAGAGTTCACCCTGAAGGAGATATGCCCTAGAGGCAATTAATAAAGTGTATTCTTTATCATATCTTGTTTGTTCATAATAGGTTTTTGTGTCATGCTAGAACCGTATTAAGCGCAAACATTAATACGGGTGTGATACGTAAACAACCAGCTCCCTAGTAGCCTCTACTAAGACTAGTTTCGTTGCACGATTGATGATCGAGGTTTCCCGGTCATGGGGCACGGCGCCGGTCGGCAATGGGAGTCATATCGTTGGAAAACGATGTGATGGACATACCCAGATTTGGAGGACGTAGTCGTTATGCTTTTGACCGTGAGATCAACTCTTATTCTTATTCCTGTAAGATACTTTGATCGCACCAAACGTCGTATCTTATATAGTATGACAATAACGGAGATACTTTTGGGTATCGGAAAGGAGTAGTTGAGACAAGGGGTCAAGAGCGGGATTTGCCAGTCCGCGTAGCAGGATAGATACTCTCGGGCCCACTCGGTGAGATCATGTCTAATGAGCTTGCAAGCATGTGACTAGGTCACGGAGACATGAGATCATGGACGAGTAGAAGATAGTGTTGTCGGTAACGAGGTCGAGATTAGGTATGGAGATATCTATGGAACGACGCTCGGACACACTAAGTATCGCTATGGTAAAAGGTTTAAAACTTTGCGTTCAGGTTTGATAGATGAAAGTCATTCGTTATATCACAGGGATTAATTCATGGGGTCCAGGCCTACGAGTTAGTCGTTGATCATAGAGGAGTCTTGGTCATACCTGTTATTATATCGAACCGTTAGGGTAACACACTTAAGGGGTTTCGACAAGACAACCGGAAAGGAAAGAGATCACCGGGAACGTCCCGGGAGGGGTCCAATGGAGATCGGGCAGCGCCGAAAGAGTTTTCGGAGCTAGGATAAATTATATATATTATGTTTGATATTAATTAGTGTAATTAATATGCAAATATGATTTTATATATTTATTTTCGAATTTATTTAGGCTGATTTCCCTAAATGGGCCTTCTGGTCGAAAGAAGGCCCAAGAGGGGGAAAATCCTCTAGGGGATTCGGTGGGGGACAAGGAGGGCCGACCCAAGTGGGCCAAGGGGCCCACTAGGGGGGCGACGCACCCTCCTATGCCGCACCAGGCATGTGGGGGTTAGTCCCACATTGCCTGGTTAGCAAGTTGGCTCCCCCCTGGGAGCCTATATAAAAAGGGGCACCCCTGGCCTTTTAATTCACCAATTAATTCCCAAATTCTCTCTCGATTTTATGATTCCCTTTGTTGGAGTTGCGCCGAGCTGAGAGGGGGATCTCTTCCACCATAGCCCGCTGCCGCGTTGCTGGTGTTCCGGTCCAAGTCTTCCGCTGCTCGTCCTGGACTGGAGCTTCGGAGGCCGTCGTCTCCACCGTACGTGTGTGACGCCCTGCGAGGTGCTGCGCTAGCGGTACTCGGAGGTATGCTTCCTCTACACGACCTTGAGGTCGGCTTCGTCGGTCTTCGTCGACAACGTTTGTGCGGGAACGTAATCCCTGCTTTCGGTCTACAAGGGTACGTATTCCGATCTCCGTTCGTACTACTATATCTGCATAGAATAGATCTTGACATGCTTTTAGATATCGTTGGTAGGAAATTTTTTGTTTTCTGCACACAATCCCCTTCACGCCCGACCTCACTTTTTTTCCGTCCTCCGCCACTGGATGGAGATAACAAAAGCATAAGACTACACACTATCAGATATAGAGCCAAAGTTCAACATGACTAAAAGGCCATTGGCTCCTATGTGGGCAGTGTCGCCTGATGAAAGCCATACTATAACGAGTATACAATTACTAGCAAAATACCCGTGCGTTGCTACAGCCAACAAAATGACTCTTTGTGCACACGCAAATAACTTTCATCTTACACGCAAATTATTGTTTCCAATCGAAGAAAGAACCTAAACACTATTTAACACCTGAACCATACTGGCGTTTCTCTCAGCTCTTGTAACATTCAGGAGATCATCGAGTCTGGTGTGCTACAGAAGTACAATTGTATTGCCCATATTCAACATCATCACACCCTATACAAAACAGGTATGGTAGCAGCAACAATCAGTGTCGTGAGGTTTTGCTCGGCACCTACCATGTCACACAATGACAATGTAAGCATATTTTCAAAAAAGATTTACTGAAACTAAACAGATCTAGCCTCCAAGTCGTTCTTTGTGATAGCATTCGGGCCTACCATGTCACACAATGACAATGTAAGAATATTTTCGAAAAAGATATACTGAAACTATACAGATCTAGCCTCCAAGCTGTTCTTTATGATAGCATTAGGGAGTCTATTGCCATATCTTTCAGCTCAGACTCATGGTGCCAAGTTCCATCATCCAGCTTTTGAACCCATTGTTATAATCTTTCATTGTTTTGACCCTAGAGAATCTGACACCGTTGATATAACTTGATGGCACAAGATAAAATTCATGGTACGACCGGTTTTGCCAATATGTTACACTGTACTCGTCGAACAATTGGAGCAGCGGTAGCAAACTGAATGCTCAAAGCACATACCTTTCGAAGGTTCAGAAAATAATTTTGAACTTGTAAAGCTGTGACTGATTAAAGTCAAGCTAGACTGAATTTCCTTCTTCTGGTGATGAAGAAAGACAACCCCCAACACTTGCAACATCCTTTTCTGACAGCCAATTGTTTTCTTTCCCCCAGGTGGATAGCTAGCGCTCATCTAGCAGCGAATTCAGCAGGATGCCGGGATTCTTGCTTAGCCGGACATGATAGTCTGCCAGGCAAGATTTGAGCGCTCATGTAACCATGCGGCGGCCGGGAGCTCCAGTGCCCGCCATGTCAGACACCTCTGACGGACGGTACACACACTATCGTCGGGAAGTTGTTGAGGTAGTCCATCGGCGAGTCCTCGTCGTCGTGAGCACCGGCACCACGGCCGCAGAAGACTGTCCAGTTTCTGACGCTGCCGCCGACCTCCAAGACGGCTAGCCGCCACCCGCACCCACCGGGACGCCTACACCATCCTCCCATACTGCCATTTTCCCCTTCAGTGCGGATAGGTAGGGTCAGCGGCGGCCTGCAGGAAGCTCAGGAACGCCGGAGATGCTAAGTTGCGGTGGTGCCGGTGCACGGGACGACGTCGTGTCATGCCGCAGAAGGAGGACATCGATGTAGAGATCTGAAGACGCCGTGCCAGTCGCGTCTCATCGAAGGAGGACCACGCCGTGTAGGGATAAGTGCGGCGGGAAGGGGCCTGTTACTGGCGACGGCGCCCATCGCGGAGGCACAGTGTCAGGGGAGCGAGCTCTGTTCTGGATCGACGGGTTGACTTGGTAGGGTGGCGTGCCGTTCCTGCCTCCGCGGCCGCCTCTCCCGCGGCCGGCCCCGTCCCTGAAGCTCCTCCCGTCGTCCACTGTAATGAAACAGAGCCAATAAACACATCGGGAGCACCAGATGAGCAAAACAACAATCGGACAGTCGCATCGCCGGAGGAAAAAGAAAAGGGAAGCAAGGGGATCGAGGCTCACCGGCTTGCCCAGGCGGCGGGGGCTTGGTGGGAAGCTTGGCGGCCGGCTTGGCGGCGGCGGGCGCCGTCTTGGGCGGCGCCGCGGCGGCCTTCCTCTCGGTGGCGGCGATGAGCTGCGAGGGGTCGTCGTTGTCGGCGTCCCCGAGGAGATCAAACTGGTTGGACTTCATTTCTGCCGCCGCACCCCGCACGAGCTCCGAATCACTAAACCCCGGCGCGAGCAAATCTAGCAGGAGGCCGGCACCATGGACGAGGGGTGGGAGGGAAGAAGGCCGGGGGCGAGGTGTGGCAGGGGCAGCGGCGGAGTCCTGTGCTTGAGGAGAAGGATACAATGTGGTTCGAGGGGAAATAATGGTTCAGAGTTATCTGTGGACTGCGGGTTAATTGCTCACAAACTGGAGGGGTAAAGTGCAAAAACGCCACGACGTACAACGGGAGTCCCCAAGACATATTATATAGTATAGACAAGACACTTATTTCTGAAGGGGATCGTGGGCAGAAAACAATAATTTTCCTAGCAACGATATCCTTAAACTAGCCAAGATCTATTCTATGCAGATATAGTAGTACGAACGGAGATCCGAATACATACCCTTGTAGACCGAAAGCGGGGATTACGTTCCCGCACAAACGTTGTCGATGAAGACCGACGAAGCCGACCTCAAGGTCGTGTAGAGGAAGCAGGCCTCCGAGTACCGCTAGCGCAGCACCTCGCAGGGAGTCGCACACGTACGGTGGAGACGACGCCTCCGAAGCTCCAGTCCAGGACGAGCAGCGGAAGACTTGGACCGGAACACCAGCAGCGCGGCAGCGGGCTATGGTGGAGGAGATCCCCGACTCCTCTTGCTCGGCGCGGCTCCAACTTGGGAACCACGAGATCGAGAGAGAAATCAGGAATTAATTGGTGAATTAAAAGGCTGGGGGTGCCCTTTCTTATATAGGCTCCCAAGGGGAGCCAACCTTGCCAGCCAGGCAATGTGGGACTAACCCCCCACAGCCTGGTTCGGCTAGAGAGGTGCGCCGGCCCCCTGGTGGGCCCCTTGTGGCCCACCTAGGCCGGCCCTCTTGGCCCCCACCGAATTCCCCTAGGGAATTTTCCCCTCTTGGGCCTTCTTTCGTCCGGAAGGCCCATTTAGGGAAATCTGCCTTAATAAATTCGAAAATAAATATATAAAATCATATTTGCATATTAATAACACTAATTAATATCAAACATAATATATAAAATATTTCCTAACTCCGAAAACTCTTTCGGCGCTGCCCGATCTCCATCGGACCTCTCCCGGGACTGTCCCGGTGATCTCCTTCCTTTCCGGTTGTCTTGTCGAAACCCCTTAAGTGTGTTACCCTAGCGGTTCGATATAATATCAGGTATGATCAAGACTCCTCAATGATCAACGACTAACTCGTAGGCCTGGACCCCCTGAATTAATCCCTGAGATATAACGAATGACTTTCATCTATCAAACCTGAACGTGAAGTCTTAGACCTTTTGCCATAGCGATACTTAGCACGTCCGAGTGTCGTTCCATAGATATCTCCATACCTAATCCCGACCTCGTTACCGACGACGCTATCTTCTACTCGTTCATGATCTCATGTCTCCGTGACCTAGTCACATGCTTGCAAGCTCATTAGACAAGATCTCACCGAGTGGGCCCGAGAGTATCTATCCTGCTACGCGGACTGGCAAATCCCGCTCTTGACCCCTCGTCTCAATACTCCTTTCCAATACCCAAAAGTATCACCGTTATTGTCATACTAAATAAGATACGACGTTTGGTGCAATCAAAGTATCTTTGGGGAATATCAATAAGAGTTGATCTCACGGTCAAAGGTGTAATGACTATGTTCTCCAAATCTGGGTATGTCCATCACATCACTCTCTAGCTATATGACTCTCATTGCCGACCGGCGCCATGCCCCATGACCGGGAAACCTCGATCATCAATCGCGCAATGAAACTAGTCTTAGTAGAGGCTACTAGGGACCTGGTTGTTTACGTATCACACCCGCATTAATGTTTCTGCTTAATACGGTTCTAGCATGACACAAAAACCTATTATGAACAAACGAGATATGATAAAGAATACACTTTATTAATTGCCTCTAGGGCATATCTCATTCAGTCTCCCACTTGCACTAGAGTACAATTTAATCTAGATTACAACTTGGTAAAAGCCTAACACCCATAGCTAACTGGTGTTGTTCATGCTTATCAAGCGGAAGAGGCTTTGTCAGCGGATCTGCCACATTCAGATCCGTATGCACTTTGCAAATCTTCACATCGCCTTCTTGTACGTACTGACGTATCACGTGGAAGCGTCGGAGAATGTGTTTGGCGGTGGAGTGAGACCTTGGCTCCTTGGCGTTCGCAATGGCACCCGTATTGTCGCAGAAGAGGACCACGGGGTCTTGCACGCTCGGGAACACTCCAAGTTCGATGACGAACTTCCTCAGCCACACAGCTTCATTCGCGGCCTCGCAGGCAGCAATGTACTCCGACTCCATTGTAGATTGTGCGACTATGGGTTGCTTCCCACTTCTCCAGCACACGGCGCCTCCATTCACCTTGAACACGTAACCTGTCTGTGACTTACAGTCATCGGGGTCTGAGCAGAAACTTGCATCTACATAACCCGTTACGCCAAGTTCCTCATCGCAGCCACCATACACAAGGAACATTTCCTTTGTCTTATTGAGATACTTAAGAATGCTCTTAACAGCTATCCAATGCGGCATTCCAGGATTACTCTGGAACCGGCTTGTCAAACTTAGAGCTAATGCCACATCTGGCCTAGTACTCAACATTGCATACATGATTGATCCTATGGCTGAAGCATAAGGATGTTTCGTCATTTCGGCCTTACCCAGTTCCGTTACCGGACACTGCGCCTTACGCAATACCTTATTCTTGATAACCGGCAGAGAACCCTTCTTTGCCTTCTCCATATGAAAACGCTTCAATATTTTATCAAGATAAGTACTCTGACTTAGTGCTAATAGGCGCCTTGATCTATCACGGTAGATCTTTATGCCTAAAACATACGCAGCTTCTCCTAAGTCCTTCATGGAAAACTTACTGTTTAAATATTCCTTCACGCTATTCAGAAGTTCCACATCATTCCCTATTGGCAATATGTCGTCAACATACAGTGCTAAGAACACAACCGAGCTCCCACTCATTTTCTTGTAAATACAGGTCTCTTCCACATTTTGGATAAATCCGAAACCTTTGATTACCTCATCAAAGCGAAGATTCCAGCTCCGAGATGCCTGCTTCAATCCATAGATGGATCGCTGAAGCTTGCACACCTTGTTAGCACTTCCTGGATCGACAAAACCTTCCGGCTGTACCATGTACAACTCTTCCTCAATGTTTCCATTCAGGAAGGCCGTTTTGACGTCCATCTGCCAGATTTCATAATCATAGTAGGCAGCTACCGCTAAGAAAATCCGAATAGACTTAAGCATCTCTACCGGTGAAAAGGTTTCATCGTAGTCAATTCCATGAACTTGTCGGAAACCCTTTGCGACAAGCCGAGCTTTATAGATGGTCACATTACCATCAGCATCAGTCTTCTTCTTAAAGATCCACTTATTCTCGACGGCCTTGCGCCCTTCGGGAATATCCACCAAGGTCCACACTTGGTTATCATACATGGATCCTATTTCGGATTTCATGGCTTCAAGCCATTTCTCGGACTCTAGACTCTCCATCGCCTCCTTGTAGTTTGTAGGTTCGTCTTGCTCGACTAGCATGACGGTGCAAACCATATTGCCATACCATTCTGGTGGGATCCGAGATCTACCAGACCTACGAGGTAGAACATCTTCCTCGACAGTTTCTCCCACTCCTTCCACGGAGGACGTTTCCGGAATTGCTTCCGTTGCGCCACTCGGAATCTCGAGTTCAGGATCAATGATTTCATCGAGGTCTACCTTCCTCCCACTTACTCCTTTCGCGAGAAATTCCTTCTCTAGAAAGGCACCGGTCTTCGCGACAAAAGTTTTGCCCTCAGCTTGGTTGTAGAAGGTGTACCCAACGGTTTCCCGCGGATATCCTACAAAGACGACTTTCTCCGACTTCGGTTCGAGTTTGTCGGGCTGTAGTTTCTTAACGTACGCCTCACAACCCCAAACCTTCAGAAACGATAACTTAGGCTTATGGCCATACCATAATTCATACGGCGTCGTTTCAACGGACTTGGACGGAGCCCTATTTAAAATGAATGCGGATGTTTCTAACGCATAACCCCAGAAGGACACTGGCAGATCGGTAAGAGACATCATAGATCGGACACTATCCAGTAGAGTACGATTACGTCGCTCGGACACACCGTTACGCTGCGGTGTTCCGGCGGGCGTAAGTTGGGGCACTATGCCACAACTCTTCAGATGTGTGCCAAACTCAAAACTCAAGTACTCTCCACCGCGATCGGACCGGAGATGCTTGATTTTCCTATTAAGCTGATTCTCAACTTCACTCTGGAATTCTTTGAACTTTTCAAACGTTTCAGACTTGTGTTTCATCAAATAGATATAACCGTATCTACTCAAGTCATCAGTGAAGGTGACGAAGTAACGATAACCATTGCGTGTCGAAACGCTCATTGGTCCACATACGTCTGTATGTATGATCCCCGACAAATCCGACGCCCGTTCAACGAAACCTTTGAACGGTGTCCTGGTCATTTTGCCCATGAGGCATGGTTCACATGTATCGAGGGATCCGAAATCCAACGAGTCCAAGAGTCCATCGGAGTGGAGTCGCTTCATGCGCTTTATACCAATATGACCAAGACGGTAATGCCACAAAAACATGGCGGTATCGTCACTACACTTAATTCGTTTGGCTTCTATGTTATGGATGTGAGTACTACGATCGAGATTCAACAAGAATAAACCTTTACTCTCGGGAGCATCAACATAAAAGATATCATTCATATAAATAACACAATTGCTTGACACTGATTTAAATGAATAACCGTCTTGTAACAGGCAAGACCCACTTATAATGTTTACACTCAAGGATGGCACAAAATAACATTTATTTAAAACCAAAACTAATCCCGATGGTAGATGCAGAGGGAGCGTGCCGACAGCCACCACGTCGATTCTCGATCCGTTGCCGACGCGCATCGTCACCTCATCCTTCGCCAGCCGCCTTCTATTCCGTAACTCCTCCTGAGAGTTACATATATGAGCAACAGAACCAGTATCAAATACCCACGTATTGCTCCGGGCGGATGTAAGGTACACATCTATAACATGTATATCAAATATACCTTTCTCTTTGTCGACCGTCTTGCCAGACTTCCTATCCTCCAGATACTTGGGGCAGTTGCGCTTCCAGTGACCCTTCCCCTTGCAGTAGAAACACTCCACGCTAGCTCTCGGACCAGATTTGTTAGTCCTGGACTTGGCAGTCAGCTTTGCCTCCCTCCAGGACTTCCAGCTCTGCTTTCCCTTGCCACCGGACTTCTTGAAATCAACGGTCTTGTTGACCATCAACAGCGTGTGCTCCTTCTTAATCTCTACCTCAGCAGTCTTGAGCATCACGAACACTTCACCCAGGGACTTAGCCATGCCCTGCATGTTGTAGTTCATGACGAAGCCTTTGTAGCTTGGTGGCAACGATTGCAACACCCTGTCAATCGCCAGCTCATCGGGAATCTTGCACTCCAGAGCATTCAGACGTTGAACGTAGCCAGACATCTTGACTACATGCTCGCTCACACTGCTATGCTCTTCCATCTTGGCTGAGAAGAAAAGCTCAGAAGCCTCATATCTCTCAGCCTTAGCCTGCGGCGCAAAGACAGCCTTAAGATCCGAAATGATCTCAAAGGCGCTCATCTTCTCAAAGCGCTTCTGCAGGTCGGCTTCCATGGCGTAGAGCATGCCACTCTGGACAAAGGCAGAATCCTCCGATCGGGTCTGGAAGACCTTCTTCTCATCCTCAGAGGCATCATCTGCAGGAGGGTCACCTATGGCGGCCTCAATGACGTAGGCCACCCTATGGGGAGTGAGGAGGATCCTCAGGTTGTGGAACCAGGCCATGAAGTTTGACCCATTGGTCTTAAGCTTTTCTTTCTCAAGGAACAGTCCTAGGTTAAACGAGGGGCGAGACATCTACAATGGAATTTGCAACAACATAAGACTTTGTTCATGATAATTTTGAGTTATAGTATTTTAGAAAATAACTAACATAACTCCCACTCAAACGAACATCCCTCCTGGTCGTTTAAGCGATTACACGACCCCTATCCATTGCACCACCCCTCATCATTAAAGCCGGCGGCACAACTTCAAGAGTAGACAAAATCGTCCGTCACACCAATTTTGTGACTCGTGCTCGGCCTTTCGGCCTTCCTGTTCCGAGGCCATACCTCTGAGTATGCTAGGCTCGCCACCAAAGACCTCCACGCTGACGCTTGTGCAACATGGCTTACACCCACCGTATGCGAACGAACATATGTCTGACACCCGATCATCACGGCCTGCCTCATAACGTAGAACTTTATTGGTGGTGCGCGTTGGAGGGAGAACACTAGTGGTATTTTGAAGGGATCATCTTATTCAACTACCGCCGTGTAACACACAATCACACACAAAATAAGATGCACACAAAACATCAAATGTAATGCAATGTGATATAGTCCATCGCGCCATTGTCTTCTTGGCGCCCGCAATTTATAAACAATTTAATAAACCTACCTTGACCATATCACATAGCCCCTGCAAAATAAAGTTAGACGCTTCTACTTTATCTTTTGCATATTTTACGTGGCTTGGGGCTTTCGTAAATAGAACCGCTTCATACCTACGAATCTTATGACCACAACAACGATCCAATAATTGCATGTTTAAGCATCCCTTTCGGACCCTCCATTGAAAATGCGAAGACCAACTAAAGAGAGAGAAACTGTCACCCACCAGCCACAGATACGGTACAAGCCGTATGTCAGTAGTGGAACCAGTCTCGCGTAAGCGTACGCGTAAAGTCGGTCCGGGCCGCTTCATCAACTCAATGCCGCTGGAATACACAAGTGCACGCTAGAGGGTAGCAAATAACAGGAACGGTGCCCCCGTGCAGAGCACGGGTTCTAACAGCGTACAGCTATATCTTACGATAGATCGGCTCTGATACCACTGAAGGGGATCGTGGGCAGAAAACAATAATTTTCCTAGCAACGATATCCTTAAACTAGCCAAGATCTATTCTATGCAGATATAGTAGTACGAACGGAGATCGGAATACATACCCTTGTAGACCGAAAGCGGGGATTACGTTCCCGCACAAACGTTGTCGATGAAGACCGACGAAGCCGACCTCAAGGTCGTGTAGAGGAAGCAGGCCTCCGGGTACCGCTAGCGCAGCACCTCGCAGGGAGTCGCACACGTACGGTGGAGACGACGCCTCCGAAGCTCCAGTCCAGGACGAGCAGCGGAAGACTTGGACCGGAACACCAGCAGCGCGGCAGCGGGCTATGGTGGAGGAGATCCCCGACTCCTCTTGCTCGGCGTGGCTCCAACTTGGGAACCACGAGATCGAGAGAGAAATCAGGAATTAATTGGTGAATTAAAAGGCTGGGGATCCCCAACCTTGCCAGCCAGGCAATGTGGGACTAACCCCCCACAGCCTGGTTCGGCTAGAGAGGTGCGCCGGCCCCCTGGTGGGCCCCTTGTGGCCCACCTAGGCCGGCCCTCTTGGCCCCCACCGAATTCCCCTAGGGAATTTTCCCCTCTTGGGCCTTCTTTCGTCCGGAAGGCCCATTTAGGGAAATCTGCCTTAATAAATTCGAAAATAAATATATAAAATCATATTTGCATATTAATAACACTAATTAATATCAAACATAATATATAAATATTTCCTAACTCCGAAAACTCTTTCGGCGCTGCCCGATCTCCATCGGACCTCTCCCGGGACTGTCCCGGTGATCTCCTTCCTTTCCGGTTGTCTTGTCGAAACCCCTTAAGTGTGTTACCCTAGCGGTTCGATATAATATCAGGTATGATCAAGACTCCTCAATGATCAACGACTAACTCGTAGGCCTGGACCCCTTGAATTAATCCCTGAGATATAACGAATGACTTTCATCTATCAAACCTGAACGTGAAGTCTTAGACCTTTTGCCATAGCGATACTTAGCACGTCCGAGTGTCGTTCCATAGATATCTCCATACCTAATCCCGACCTCGTTACCGACGACGCTATCTTCTACTCGTTCATGATCTCATGTCTCCGTGACCTAGTCACATGCTTGCAAACTCATTAGACAAGATCTCACCGAGTGGGCCCGAGAGTATCTATCCTGCTACGCGGACTGGCAAATCCCGCTCTTGACCCCTCGTCTCAATACTCCTTTCCAATACCCAAAAGTATCACCGTTATTGTCATACTAAATAAGATACGACGTTTGGTGCAATCAAAGTATCTTTGGGGAATATCAATAAGAGTTGATCTCACGGTCAAAGGTGTAATGACTATGTTCTCCAAATCTGGGTATGTCCATCACATCACTCTCTAGCGATATGACTCTCATTGCCGACCGGCGCCATGCCCCATGACCGGGAAACCTCGATCATCAATCGCGCAATGAAACTAGTCTTAGTAGAGGCTACTAGGGACCTGGTTGTTTACGTATCACACCCGCATTAATGTTTCCGCTTAATACGGTTCTAGCATGACACAAAAACCTATTGTGAACAAACGAGATATGATAAAGAATACACTTTATTAATTGCCTCTAGGGCATATCTCCTTCAATTTCATATGTCGTTGCCTCCACTATCAAGACATCATCACTAAGGCCTAAGGATCATAATATATAAATAACTAACAGTGCACTCCGCTACATTGATCCATGGTTCCCCACATTTTCATGCCGAACTAGCGACCAGATAAGGGGGGCATCGATGTGGCCTATGTCCAAACTTTGTGACAACTACGGCTTCATATCATCTCACATCCTCTCGTGCTGATATAGTATTTTTTATCCCATGGGCATTCAGCTAGTGTGCATGTCACCTTTATTTTAGGAAGATTTCATTGCAACTATATAACATGCTATTTGGTAGCAAGAGCCTATTAGGGGCTCTAGTACTCCAAGTCGTGAAATCACATAATGAAGTTGTGAATAATTCTTACAAAAAGTAGCACATGTATAGATCATGCGTCCATCATGACACAAGAAGTCGGCTTAAAGTTGATATAAAGATCAAGACAAAAAATAAAAATTCAATGTTCAATATTAGTTCAAATATGCTTTTATCGGTTAGACCAATTATTACTTTCAACACAAAAATTGTCTTTTGGCTTTTGAAGATATGAATCAAATTAAAATCTGAAATATTATGTCATTTCATGTCAGATTCATAATGTACATATCTCTTGAATTGGTCGCATAAGTCTCTTATAAACCTATATCGGTTTTTTTACAATTTTAATTTGATTTTTAGGGGCGTAAATTTAATATAATGGAATGATATTTTGGAGCATCAGATAGTAGGGATGAATACGGAGCGCAATCTCCCGTCTTTTCCGTGGAAAAACGGGAGCATAACATAATACAGAAACATAATTTTGCAAAACGGAAACATAATAGCATATTCCGGCGGAACGATCACAGAAACGGAAATTCCGTTTCCAGTAATTCCGTTTTTGCTATGTGGTGTTTTTCCAAATCCACCCCGTGCCCTGAGTCCATCGCGATGCCATGCCCAAATACAATTTTTTTGTCAAAGATACCTTCAACGAGCACGCCAGAGTATACGATCGGGACCGAAGGTAACACACTGGCTATTTAAACCCTTTATTCATTCAATCATCATACTTACTAGATCGATAATGTGGTAGGCGACATGGAGTCCTTGCTCAGAGGTATCATGGACGAGAATACCATACCCAACAACCTAATGGACGAGGAGTGCTACACCTATGATGGAAGTGAAGGTACGTAGGCCAGACTTTTCATCTTGCCATAGACCCTATCTGTTACAAATCATCCACTTCATGTAGGTTTCAAGACTGATGCTTAGTACCTCGCTACAATGATAGACTCATCAGACGAGGATGCCACCGATCATTTCGACTTTGTGTACTCGAACCTCCCAGATAACACACACATACTAGAGCAAGTCCCGAATTGTCAACATTGTCATGCTAAGAGGTTTGAGCATGAGACCCCTGGTTTCTGCTGTCTAAACGGTCAGATCGAACTGGCGGAACCAGAGCCAATACCGGAGCTGATGAGCCTATGGTCTAGCGCGGATGCGGACAGACGACGTTTTCGAGAGAGCATACGATTCTTCAACTGCCATTTCTCCTTCACAACCCTTGGCGTCAGCCTCGACAACGACTGCACGAACATGAGTTTCGGGACGTACACATTCCGGGCGCAAGGCTCCACGTACCACAACGTGCATTCTTTCGGCCCAGGCTCTCGCCCGGAACATCTACAACTATACTTCTACGACGATGATCCCAACCTGATCCACCGCAAGGAAGCCACCAAGCAACTAGACCAGGAGGTCGTACGTAAGGTTGTGGACATACTGAGAGGAAACCCCTACTCCAAGCAGTTTAGAAGTTTGGGCGCCCGTAAGGATAACCTCGAGGACTACCGTATAGAACTGAACACCGACAAAAAGCTAGACCAACGGAGATACAACACACCGGTATCATCTGAGGTGGCTACGATCTGGGTCGAAGGCAGCGACCTCGCGAATAGGTTCAAACGCAACATTATCCTCTACGGCAACGATAATCAAAGGCACAATATACATGCCACACAAGGATGCTATGACCCGCTCTCATACCCCCTATTCTTCCCAAAGGGCGAGCTCGGTTGGCATCCGAATATACCTAAACGTAATAAGTCTTGGGACCTTGCGCAGCTACAAAGAGCAGATCGTGAAGAAGATCCAGGTTTGGCTATCTCGAATAATTATGTAAATTCCTCTATCCTTCACATATGTTGCATAACCTTATTTTTTTCCTGTCACAGAGGGGGGTGGACGTATGTGCGTCTCCGTCAGAGACTACTACTATTACCGACTACAGATGCGTCCTGCTATATTCAACCCCATACTGCATGGAGGGCATCGGTTCCAGCAATGGGCGGTGGACATGTACATAAAGATCGAGGGGTGTAGGTTGAATTGGTACCGGAAGCACCAACCGCAGATACATGCTGATCTATATAAAGGCATTGTCGATAGCATCACGGCCGGAGAGACTCAAGCAAGCGCTATTGGCACAAGGATTGTGCTCCCTTGGAAATTTCAGGGGTGTTTCCGTGACATGAAGCGGAGGCATATCGACGCCATGGCAGTGGTCCAGACGTACGGCAAGCCTGACATCTTCCTGACGATGACGTGCAACCCAAACTGGCAGGAGATACAGGATGCCCTGCTTCCAGGCCAAACCCCATAGGACCGACCAGATATTGTGGCTCGAGTGTTTAGAGCCAAGCTGGAGATGGTGAAATATATGCTGACCAAAAAGAACATCCTGGGCGTTGTGAAGGCGTGGGTCTACGTGGTCGAGTTCCAGAAGAGGGGCCTCCCACATGCCCATTTCCTATTGATCATGGATTCAAAATATAAGGTCGTTGTGCCAGAGCAGTATGATCGCCTAATATCAGCGGAGCTCCCAGACAAGGATAAATACTCGGAACTACACGCCATGGTCGTGAAACATATGATGCACGGCCCATGTGGTGCCCTAAAGCCAAACAACATGTGTATGCAAGATGGATCGTGCAAGTGTAGGTACCCACGAACGTTCAACGAGACCACCATACAGGGGAAGGACTCATACCCCATTTATCGGAGACGGAAGGACGGCCGTTTGGAGACGGTCCGCGGTTAGACGCTCGACAATAGATGGGTCGTGCTTTACAACCCCTACCTCTTGCGGATGTTCAACTGCCACATAAACGTGGAGGTGTGCTCCAGCATAAAGGCCAGTCAAGTACCTATATAAGTACATATATAAGGGCCACGATCAGACTTCATTCAACATTGACAAACCCGACGAAAAAGGTAACATAGACGAGATCAAGAGATACATTGACGCAAGATGAATCACACCACCCGAAGCTATGTGGAGGATATTTGGCTTCAAACTCTCTGAGATACACCCGTCCGTACTACAGCTGCCGCTTCATCTACCAGATATGCAAAGAGTAACGTTCAAAGAAGGAGACAACCTAAATGACGTTGCTGCCAGGGAGAACACATCCATGATGACAGAGTATTTTGTGGCTAACCAGAACCATGAGTGGGCTCGAGATATTCTCTACAGGGATTTTCCAGGACGGTTCACGTGGCAACCAGAAAAGTACTGGAAGAAAAGGAAAAGGGATCACCAAGTAGGTCAAATCGTGACACCCAATCTCGCAGAGGGGGAGATGTCCTTTCTTAGGGTGCTTCTAAACCATGTACCAGGCTCGACGTCCTTCGAAGACCTGAAAACTGTTGATGGTGTGCTATGTGGTACGTTTCGTGAGGCTGCAGAGAAGAAGGGTCTAATCGAGGCCGATAACACGGTCGATGAGTGCCTTACTGAGTCGGAGCAGTTCGCCATGCCGACCTCACTTAGAAGGCTCTTCGCAACGATCTTGGTATTCTGTGAGCCTGGCGATGTGTGTGGACTTTGGGATAGACACCTTGAGGCGATGTCAGACGACTACCGGCGACAACACACATGTCCAAAAGCGGTAGAGCAAATGGTGTTTCTTGATATAAGGGGAATGCTACAATCCATGGGTAAAGACATAAAGTCATTCCCTCTTCCAGACATTGACGAGACGTATGACAACACCGGAGGAGAGTCCAGAGAGGTAATCGAGGAAACAAACATAAAGGTTGATGAGGAAGACGCTTGTCTAGCGTCCTTCCTGAATTCTGAGCAGAGGCTTGCTTACGACGAGATACTAGAGGCAGTCGATGGCGAAGATGGGGGCGTATTCTTCGTCGATGGTCCAGGAGGCACGGGTAAGACATACCTTTACAGGGCCCTGCTTGCTAGGGTTCGTGGACAGGGAAATATCGCGCTGGCCACAACGACGTCCGGTGTCGCGGCTTCAATCATGCCTGGAGGAAGGACAACCCACTCGAGGTTCAAGATCCCACTAAACCTTGAAGAAGGGACATCATGCAGCTTCACTAAGCAGAGTGGGACAACCAAGCTCTTGAGAATGGCTAAGCTCATACTATGGGACGAGTCCACCATGACGAATCGACAGGCAGTTGAAGCGTTGGACAGAAGCATGCGTGACATCATGGGCTGCCCCGACCGACCTTTCGGAGGCAAGACTGTCGTGTTCGGTGGGGACTTCAGGCAGGTGCTTCCAGTAGTGAGGAAAGTGTCACGGGGTCAGATAATAGACGCGAGTCTGCAGAGTTCAAACCTATGGAAGGGCATGCGCCAGCTAAAGCTCGTCAAGAACATGAGGGCGCAAAACGACCAGTGGTTTGCGGATTATTTGCTGAGAATAGGTAACGGCACTGAGGAGACTGATGAGGAAGGAAACATAAAGCTTCCATAAGATATATGTGTTCCGTCTACGGGCGACAAATCTGACATAGAGAGGCTGATCGACCATGTGTTTCCTGCCCTGGACCAAAACATGAGCAATAAGGATTACATGACTTCTCGAGCAATCCTCTCCACAAAGAATGACAATGTCGATGGAATAAACATGCGCATGATTGAACGTTTTCAAGGATAGGAGATGATCTACCATAGCTTCGATAGTGCGGAGGATCCGCATGGCTTCTATGATCAAGAGTTTCTGAACTCGCTGACTCCTACTAGGATGCCCCCGCACGCGCTTAAACTGAAGATAAACTGCCCTATTATACTGCTGAGGAACATTGACCCATCTAATGGGTTGTGCAACGACACAAGGCTTGTGATCCGTGGATTTCAGAGGAACGCGATAGATGCGGAGATCGTGGTGGGACAACACGCTGGAGAGAGGGTGTTTCTCCCTCGGATACCTCTGTGTCCATCTGACAGTGACATGTTCCCGTTCAGATTCAAGAGGAAGCAGTTTCCTATCAGGCTTAGTTTTGCCATCACGATCAACAAGGCGCAAGGACAAACCATCTCGATTGTAGGCGTGTACCTGCCGGAACCGGTATTCTCTCATGGACATCTATACGTCGCTTTGTCCAGAGCTACCGCTAAAAGAAACATCAAAATCCTCGCAATCAAGGTCGAAGAAAAGGATGAAACCAAGAATTCAAAGAAGAGAAAAAGAGACGAGTCCTTAGTAACGACCACAAAGAACATAGTCTATAAGGATATCCTTACTATTTAAACTACCTAGACTAGACATGATCATATTAATTCACGATTATTATATTTTAGTTATCCAACCCAATCCATTTTCCAGTGATATTTTAATTGTGCTGACATTTTTTCACCGCTTGTTGTGTAACATTTTTTTAATAAGAATATGTTCTCTCTGTCCGTTACAACGCACATGCATTTTACTAGTCCCAGTAGTACTTTTAATGAAAACATTTAGGTACAGTCCAATATATGAATATAAAAAATAGAAGTATCTATATCAACCATGTTTAGGTCATATTTTTTTGCATATCATGTCCCTCTTGAGTCTGTTACTAGTTTGACATTTCATATTACACTAGTATTAAGGACGATAGTTTTTTTAATGTTGTTAAAGTTGATAACTTATGCTCATTATATTATATTATCACGACATCTCGTTATATTTTATTTTATCTTGAAAACATGATAAGTTTGTTGGTTTGTTTATTTTTACTACATTCTTTAAGGGGTCTCTTGGTTCCGTCACACGTCCGCTTTATGTTTCGTGTCTGCACCGTATTCGGTTCATATCTATTTTCGACAATATTTATTTTTATATTTGTTTTCACAATTTCTGTATTCGTTTTCGTAAAAAATGAAAATAAATGTGAAGCACTCAGCCCAAATCCGCCTACCTGGCGCGGCCTGCTAATTCGCTGACGTCAGCGCGACCCGAAGTTTCTTCCCCTTCAGCTCCTGGTCTCATCCACCCGAGAGCACCACCGGCGGAGTGAGGAGGCATCGATGGTGGTCACCACCTTCAAAGGTCCCGGGATTGGGCTCGGTGAGCGGTCGATTCGTTAAATTTTCGGATCCCGCTGTCAATTTGGCGCTCGCTTCGTTTTCGGTTTCCTGATCTTGCTGTCTCCGTCTATTGAAATCGGTGCAGGTTTCGGCGTCGGGTGCGGATTCGGAGTCGGATGGGGGTTCGGAGGTATGAGATGATTCGTGGCTTGATTAGTTTGTTTGTGAGCATTTTGTGCTGATAAAGTTGTACGCGTGGGGACGAGAACTAGGAAACGTTTTGTTTTTGTTTTATGATTCAAGCGTATTCGGGAGAATTGCTTTTGAGCTTGCTGGTAGATTCTGCTGTGTTAGTTATAGCTTCTTCACATTAAAGGGAAGATAACCGCCCACATCAAAATGCGAGACATGGCCAAAGCTAGAACCATTATCCTCCTGGGTTGGAAGCAAAGAGGGGTCCAATCTATTCTTTTGTTTGGGGTTGAAGTTTACTGTTCATACATATAATTCAACTCCATCCTTCCCGAGCTAGGCCTTCCACCCACAGATAGCCAATCTTTCAAATTTTGATAGTTAAATGCCAGATTACACAGATGCTTTCTCTACAAGTCTCTTTTTTAATTCAGCCTGATATAAGATGTGAAAGAACATATTGTAGCTAACCAGGGAGCCAGAAAGTTATATGCAAAAACTATAGTGCCCTGTATTTAATTTAATATGTATACTGCCCTGATAAACTAAATCACTATCTAGAAAGAAGTATTTCATACTTTCTCGTGATTCGGGTTAAGTGGGTTCCTTCAATATATCACTACCAGTCTACCATTATACCTTAGTAACTATTCCTTGTTATGTGGGTTCATTCAATAAATCCATTCATTGTAAGAAAATAACATGTTTTTTGTTCTGCTTTTTTTACCACAGGAATGCCTATGAACGTGTTTGGCTTGGGCTTTGGTACTAAGCTTATCAATTAATAATATATTTCTAAATTTTCGAGTGTACATTGGCACTCTATTAAAATTCATCTTTGTTAATAGGTGGGGGATGTGGAGTTGGTCTTGGGTTGGGATGGGGCTTTGGCAACGCTTATGGTTGTCAATATCGATCTTCAAGGGTCCAGTTTCAGGGCATTGAATTTCAGAAAAAGTCTGAAGGAGATGAAGCACCAAAGGTTGTTTCGTCAGGGCTTGTTGAAAACTCTCGTCCGTATGGCTAGTATAGCTGCCATCATGCAATTGGCGCAAGGAATATTACCATTGTCCCTTTAATTGTAGTTTAATTATCAATCTGCAAGTTTTGTGGAAACATTTTGATGAACTCAAGCATTTTCATTGTAACCAGAATGAAGAATCCTTGGCAATGTGTTTGAGGTGATAATACATCACATTTTTGTCTTGGCCAATATGTTGTCCATTTATCGTCTCGGTTCAGTGCACCTTGAGAATTTTTGTTCTTACTCTTGTTAAGTACCTAGCCAAACACAGTCTAATGAATAGAAGATGCAATACTGAGCACCGTCACAAGCTCATGATCCTTCTCTACATACTTTCTTCCCAGAATAGAACGCAAAACTGAAATCTGAATCATTTTTATGAAGATTATAGTCAGTAGCACCTTTTATTTCAGTAGGATCAACGAAAATGATAAGACAGTAGAGACGATAAATGCAGAGTCCTGATCTTTTGGTCCCTGCGGTGCCTACACGTTGGGAATCTGAGTAACTGGTCTATCATATGCTGTATGGACCTGCCAACAATGGTGGTGCTTGTACAACTGCAGCTATCAGCGATTCTTCCAGTGCAAAGCCTCATGCATTCACACAAATGGATGATCAAAGGCAGCAGTGGTGTCACTCGACGTCGGAGAGCTTGCTTTCTCTTTGTCGCCACTCCTGAGCCAGTATGTCTGCTGGAATAATGCTGCGCTCTTTGGGACATCCTCCATGACCCACTCAAAGCCCCTGGGGTAGTAGATCCCTGTCCTTGGGTGCGGCACCCACAATGCTGTCTCTGCCGACCTTGCTTCTTTTTTGAATGACACCGACCTTGCTTCTACAGGTTGCACCTTGGTCGTCAGGTAAGAGCTTTGTCTGCTCTTTATTTCCCTGCATATGGCACTCTGAGCTGAATGATGTTGTGTTGACAAGTTTCATATCATTAGAACATGAGCAATTCTCATTAGACTTTAGTAATGCTTGAACATCGTCGTGCTGGAATCGACAAACTGAAAGCTTGATCGCAGGCTTGTCATTGCAGGTTTAGAGGGATGGTAGAGGCTAATTACCAGAGAAGACCAGTCGATTTTGCAATTGCACTGCGGCCCATCAACACAGGCTGGAGAGGCACCAAAATGTGTTGTTGCTTGTTCTTTCTTCCTTGCTATCAACCCCTGATGGAAGCTCCCTCTTGGTTGGTATCTCTCTCCTCTCCAGCCCCTGTATATATACACACACTAGCTGTAGCTTTGTAAGTGGAATGCTACCACCATGGTTAGGGTCATAGACTGCACATCTGGTAGGATATGAATGATTTGACGAGCTACTACAGAGGACCATGAATGATTTTATTCACAGTTGCTAGCTTCAACTTGAACAGAGGTTTTGAGCTTGATTGGACCCCTTTGGACCAAACACCACGAGAACTGATGCTCCAAGAGACCAAGAATCGGAAGTCAAATCTGACATAGTACATGTCTTATGACAGTGCTGTTACTACTTGGAGAATCATGAGACAGACGTACTGGTACTGGTTGTACCTTATTAGCAAAGATAAGAATACAGTTCTCCTCAAGAAAGGGTGGGAGAGATGGGAACACAACTAGAAGAAAGGCAATCACAGAATTTCTGTGCTGAGATGGGAACACAACTAGAAGAAAGGCAATCACAGAACTAGAAGCATGCCTAACTAGCATTCCCATTTTACCTGTTGTCCTTTTTCAAGTTCCCAAAATGGTCCCTAGAGTTAATCAACAATTAAATAACTCCCTATCTTTGGAATGATTTTGAAGCAACAACAACAACAATGACTTTTTCCACAAGCAAGTGTAGGCTAGAGATGAAACCCAGCAAAAACCTGTGGCAACCAAAGAATGAAGAGAGAGAGAAAAAACAAAGTACAAGCAAAGTAAATGAAGGTTCCGGCTCATGGATTGCTGAAATCCTATCAAGTGCCAAAAATCTGTAGGTGCATTCTAATCATTCAAGCCCCTGTCTATCGTCTCCTCCCATGTCCACTTTGGTCGCCGCATTCTCCTCTTAGTACTGGTGCTTGAGGAGGCCTCCGTTGAATATGCCCGAACCACCTTAGACGGTGTTAAGCAAGCTTCTCTTGGTTCACCGCAACCCCTTTAACATATTACCTATTTCCTGATTCGGTCATTTCTTGTACTTTGAAGGACATAGGGAAATTCATATAGCTAACACCTCCCGCAACATCTTTTGTAGTACTGGTAACAACAGTTCAAGATTCTTTCAAAAAAGAAAACAACAGTTCAAGATTCTGGAAAGGAATCATGGGATTGGTGAAAGCTATTAAAGTTTGTTGGATAGTTTTTTTTTCGAGAACACGCAAAGGGATTGCGCTTCATTTCATTGAAAAGATTGAAGGGTAGTTACATGCCTCAAGGACAAACAGAAAACAAGAATACAAAAGTAGAAACAGGAAAGAAAATCAGTGAACATCCCAGGTTTCTGGAAGGAGTACACGGAGACCTAGGGCCCTGGCGCGTGCCCATGGCACTGCTTCGGCTTTGATGCGGCTTAGAGTGTTGCTGCAGCTCGGTCTGGCGCCATGCCGCCATCAAAGGTGCTTTCATAACTCTGTTTCCACACCATCCAGGCAGTCAGTAGGGTGATCGAAGCAAGGCCTTTGCGCATTGCTTTTGGGATCGCAGGCTTGGTCGCAACCCACCATTCCTCAATCTTGACACCGCCATGAGGTGGGGCACAAGTGGCTCGAATCCAAGAAAGGACCTCAAACCAAACCTGTTGTGAGAAGGGGCAGTCGACAAGGAGGTGTTGCATGGTTTTGGGGCACTGGTCACAGAGAACGCATCGCGGCTCATGTGGATAGTAGACAAGGAGCTGGAAGATACCTTGGTTGGCACCTCAGCCTTACCTGTCCAGTTCAGTAACCTTTATGTTTTCTGCAATGAAAAATCTGGTATCATCTCTAAATTTGGAATGGTAGCCAGCTTAAACTGTTCGTTAGAAGGATCTTTACTCTCTCTATGATGAAGCAACGGTAACATAAGAGATTGACTCCTGATTTGTCAACTAAAAAATAAGGTTCAATAGTCTACCAGCTCCATATATCATGTTATTTTATTCAGGTTTTTTTTTTCGTGTGAACACTCCCTCTATTTGAAGTCTTAAAAAATCCCTCCTAAAGTTCATATTTTGTTTAGTTGACAATTTTTAGAAAAACAAGACAGCTCTCTAAGCCTGAAGTTTGTGTTTTCTGTGCTGATTCAAACATGTGTTTACTGGTTGCTGACTTTTTCTCTATTGAGATTGGCAATTCTTATGAATCTGTTGCCAGGTTCTGGATTTCTAATAAGAAAAATTCTGCTCTCAATTCCATTACAACTGTTGCCATGTGGTGCTTTTGAAAATAGAGAGGTAACATAGTCTTTAATGACATCTCTTGGTTTGACATCAAACAGGTTTGGTGATCGATCCTGAGAACTGCGAGGAAATGGAGGGTGTTCATCCCAGAGCTGGTGTGGGAAAGGTTTGATTCCTTCTGCCTGTTTCTCACTCTGTTCCCCGTCCCCGGTTAAGTTTTTGCAGAATATCTGCATGAGTTTCCTTTCCCTGAATTTTGTACATCAACTCTTGGTTTAAAGTGTTGGAGCTGGGGCGAGTACCTCCATGTTCATTTAAAAAAAGTGGAACCCATTGATTGAAGGATTCAGGAAAATTGTACATCTGCTGGTGTCTTCCGTCACTGATTTCGAGCTAGAAACTGTCATGGCACGGATGTGTTTCGGCTGGTGGATATTATGTGGTTTGTGGCTTCAAAAGAACATTCACATATGATGTTTCATGACAGGATCCATCTTCCCAATATTTCTATCTGATGATCTGCATCATCAACCATCCTTTAGTTGTATAATCGAGAGCATGGGATCTGATTCTCCTTGTGGGATGCATAGCTGTGGTGCAAAACTAAAGATGAAGCATGTCAATTGCTTCTTGTGTCCTCCTGCCGCAGGCTCAAAAGTAAGTTTTTCCCCCTCCAGATTAGACATTACAGCATAAATTGTTGTATAGCCAAAAAGAAAAGGAAAAAAGAATTTCCTGACATTTTATATATTTGATGCTCGATGTTGTACTATTAGAGTTCCATCAGGGCAATAAAGCTCCTGGCTTTAATTCACAGTGGCTCTTGTTCTTCTGTTCTCTCTTTTGGTTTCATCGGAAGGCTGCGGTATAGGATGGTCTGTCGGCATATAGTGTAACATCTTTTTTTTTTGAAAATTATAGTGTAACATCTTATATGCCTGTGGATCTCAGCTGCTTACGCAGCTGGAAATTGTAATCATATAATCAGGTTGTAACAGCTCGTTTGTAACTTTCCAAAATTGTGTGCAAAAAAAATGGATATTCATTTCATCATTTACATATATGGTTGCATTTAATTAAATATGTGTTCCAAATGCAATTTCCAAATTTAAGTCTCTTATTTTAAATTCAAAGGCTTCTCAAATAATTTCAAATGAAGTTTCAAATTAATTTATGAATATTCAAACCAAATGTTAATATGACTATTTTGAAATTATTAAAAATTGTTTAAAAGTTTTTATTATGTTTCTTCTGCTATATTGTTTTAAATACAAAAACTAGAAAGGATTTTTTTAAAGAAAAATAAAAGTCAAAAGAAGAAAAATAAGAGCCTGGCCGAGCTGGGCCACCATGGCCCAACTCAGCCAGCATCTCAGCCCACGGCCCGACAAGCCAGCCCACTCCCTGGTCATAGTCTTCGTACGGACGGGAGCGAGTCACCTTTACAGCGTACGCTATGGAGCTCGCCCCCTGCCCTGCTGCCCCCACCGCACTGCCTCTCTCTCTCTCTTCTTAAGCCGCATCTGCAGCGCGCCGCAAACCCTAGCCCCTCTCTTCCCCTTTCGCAGCGTCGCCGCTTGCCTCTCCCCCACGCAATGCCATCGCCATGGCGGCCGAACGGAAGCGCCCGCGGCCGGGCCGACCCCGACCTCCTCCTCGTCCATCCACGCTCCAGGAGCCGAGCCCCCTCCTAATCCTTCCTCGACGCCCGAAGAGGGACTCGGGAACAACGCGGAGCGCCGTAGCGACCCGACGCCGGCCGCACACCTCCGCTTCGTCTCCGGCACCAATCGGACGAGTCCGGCCACCCCGCGCCTTCTCCTCTCGCCACAGTGTGCGCCTAGGTGAGCTGGACCTCGTCCTCGTCCTCGTCCTTTCCCCCTCCAGATCGTCTCCGTTTCGTCGCGAATCGCCGGCGATGGAGTCCGCTCTGCCAAGGCCAACCTAACGCACGGCAGTCGAGCACGGGCACGAGTGCTTCGAGCCTCCTTCGCTTGATCCTAGCACAAAATCGGACCTGTCCCACGCGCCCGCACGCCAGCACCACTCGCACGTCATGGCGCCGCTCGGATTCGGCCAACGGCGTCCGCTGTCCGCCGCTGGTGCTCGCCGTGTGCTGAAGAAAATTCAGTTCGACAGACGACACTTGTTGTTCGTCAGTTCGTCAGAGTAAAAGACGTAGTTTTTCCAGTTAAAACCAAATCGAAGCTAAGTCTAACAACAACACTACCCCGAGCCCCCTGGCCAGTCGATCGCCCAGTGCCTCTCCGGCGCAGGTTCGAATCCCGGCCAGTGAAATAAAGGCCTCCTTTTTATTCTCATGAAGCTCGCTGACGAGTGGGTCCCGGTCGTCAGAGACATAGGCACGGGAAATTTACCCCGAGCCCCCTGCTCTCAGTGTTTCACACCTAAGTCCTTCCAGTAGTTTTTCCCATCACGGATAAGTCCCTGGGTTTTTGCAGAAACAACCCTAGAATTAAATATGCAATAACTTTAAATCTATAAACTCAAATAAAATAAACTTTATATGTTTTTATATCAGAAAAATGCAATGAACATTATTATAACATTATTATGTCATTTTACATCATTTATTTTAAATACTTAGTTTAATTTAACAAATGCATTTAATTAATTAAATATGGAATGTGTGGGGTAATAAATATATAATGCCCTAATTCCATTTAATATGCACATATCTTTTATACCCTTTTCCTTGCCATGCTAATAAACATTTAATTGGAGTTGTAGATAAATAATTTGCAATTAATTACTAAATATGTAATGTGTTGGGAAAATAATTAATAAATGCCTATTCCATTTAAATTAATTAGATCACCCCATATGCTATATATTAAGTAGCATTTAAATTGTTGGCTACACAAATAACTTGCACCCTAATCTTTTGCCGGGATTTCATCCCCGCCTTAATATGACCTAATCACCTCATACCATAATGCACCATCATTTGATTGCGCATTTCTCTGTATTGATTATTGTTTCCTATTGTCTGTGTTTGGCTTTATTTGTATAGACGACGACGTGTCTGCTGCGAGTACCTACGATACTGAGGTTCCAGCTTTTGTGCCAGGCCACGAGCTTCCAGGCAAGCTTCTGCTAACCGGTTACACGATTGTTTGGTTTTCATTCTTGCCTTTTGATCTATGCTATCCTAGTTATCGATTCTGTAACTGTGATCGCATCACATGTTTATCCTGCAGCCAATACAGCTATATCCCCACAACCCATAACCCTTGCATGTTTATCTGTTGGCCTTTGCGAGTCGTAGTGCATGCTTAGGATTGGTTGAGCGAGTCGTTCCTTTGCCTTTTACCTCATATGCTTAGTATGATAGATTATTCTACTTTAATAAACTGTTGTCTTATTTTGGGTATTATAATTAAAAGATATGGCACCAGGTGGATGGCCTTGCGAGGTGTTTTGTTCTGCTCAGTGTCGACCTAGGAACTGAGATTTTGTCCTTGGATCCAATTTGAGCGCACTAACCACTTGTGGGTGGCCCAATGGAGCCCCCCTCGACTTTGATTGGAACTTCGACTTGTCCGGGAGCTGCACCTAGTTCGGGTTTTCCATTTATCTCATATGCATCGATACTAGTGTAGTCTTTTACTTTTGGCGGTGTGCCTTGTTACATGCATATAGGGCGCGGCCTATTGGTGCGGAGGGGTGTGTCCTGCGGGAGTCCGCACCCTTTTGGCCGGGACCAGCGTAGCTCCCGTGGCTCCTGTACTTGTTGCGGTGAAGGAAAAGAGTTGGGTTGAAAGGCCCTAATGTTTTTGACTGGGTTGATCATGCAAGTATGGGTCCAGTAGTGCACCCCTGCAGGGTATAATCTTATCGATGAACCGTGTCCACGGTTATGGACGACTTGGTGATGATGCTGGCTAACAAGATCTAGACAACTTACACCTAATCATTGTTAATTAATTTGACTAGTAAATATAGAATTACTTACACCATAAATGGTAACTAAAATTGCTAACGTGTGAGTATTCCCGGATTGCTTCCTCATACTTGGTTGAGGGGGTTAATTCGAGAATGGGTTATGACTGGTGTTAGTTGTAGATGGCTACCTATACGCTCTCTTATCCCTCTCTAATTAGACGGAAGTTTTAGCGTGTCTGTTTAGGTTGCTAGTGCTGTTGCCGCTAAGTACACCTATCCCCATATTTTGGGAATCTTACAGTTTTGTAACCTGTTAGCTTAAACTTGTTCGATACGCTTCGGTGTATTGACCCGTTCGCGGGCTGTGGTTTTTCTGCAGTTGAGGATTCTTTGCTCGACCAGGTGGGTGGTTACTACGTGGACCTCGACGACGAGATCTACGACGAGTAGTTAGAGTTCCCCTGTGCTTCTTCCTGGTGGACCGCGTGGATGGACCTTCTTTTTCCGTTTCGGCTTTGAGCCCTTTGCTTCTTGTCTGTACTCAGACCGGTTTGTTTCCGCTGCATGATGTAATGTTGGGACATGTGTCCTCCGATTGGTGCCATTCGCTATATTTTTGCTCAGTGAGAGCTTTTGGATATTATTTCCTTTCTTTGTGTCTTTAGTTTATTTTGTGGTTTCAACTTGTTAAAAATCCGACTCGTATACCATGTGTGTATGGATGAAGTATACGAGTTGGAAGACTTTTTGAGTTCTTGCGTGCACGATCTGGAAACGTATGTGACGTTGGGATCGCCAAGAGCTGTCGGCCGATGATCCATTCCGAGCCAGGCCTGCATGTTCCTGGGATTGGTATTCCCCAGTATGCTCTTGGTTGTGTGGCCCAACCGATACGTTTCGTTTGTGTAGCTTGAATTCAGGGTCTGACAGTTGGTATCAGAGCTTAAACGCCCTCAGGTTCCCTTCTACTGGTCGTTGTTTGAGTCTAGAAAAATATTTTGTAGCTATCAGGAAAACTCTTAAACGTGAGAGTAGGAATTCTGTTGTTTTACTTCTTTCCCCACCCACCCACCCTGTTCTTCTGGTAAGGAAGTGTTACGATATTTTCCCTTCTCACCTAAATTTTAAAATTAGGACATCACGTGTTCTGGGTTTTCCGTAGTACCATAGTTGTAGGTATCTTCAAGGTGGTGCTCTTCGTTTTAGCAGTTATCAACCTCTTCGGCTATGTTCAGTTTCATTCTTGAATCAATCAGTTGTTTCTCCTCTTTGGTGGAGTTACGTCAAGCTCAATTGGTGTTTCCTAGTTCTAGTGCTAGTCTTCGTTCTTACCTCTCTTTAAACCTTTCTGGAAGTAAACAAAGTGGCGTACCATGATGGATGGCCATGTCTCGTTCCTTGTTGTCTTTTCTAAGCAATCTGGAGTTTTGTTTCCTTTAAGCGCTTACATTGGATTTTGTTTATCCGATTATGGTATCAACGTTGTATCCTCCTCAGGATGGAGAGTGGCGAAGAAGATACTCCAATGCCTTCCCAAATGGGGCAAGTTTTGTCTCAGATGACGCAAGTTTTGAGTCAGATTCAGCAAAGCCAGAACCAGAGCAACAACTGTGTGTCTATCGTGCAGTTTCTCCAGCTCAATCCCCGCACGTTTGATGTTCCCTCTGAGCCACTCGATGCTGATGACTGGCTGCGTGAGATGAACAATGCTCTGGCTGTTTCTCATGTGTCCGATGAGGACCGTGTTCCTTATGTCACCTACCTGCTCCGCGGTGAATCCATGTCTTGGTGGGAGAACTTCCTAGAGTTACGAGCACCAGGTGTTGTGACTACTTGGGATGAGTTCAAAGAGGCTTTCAAATGCCACCATATTCCAGATGGGGTCATGGAAAGAAAGCGGGAAGAACTCTATGAGTTGACTCAGAAAAGCATGTTAGTGCTGGACTATCAAGCTGAGTTCAATCGTTTGGCCCGCTATGCTCAGGATGAGGTATCAACTGATGCCAAAAAGCAAGCCAAATTTCGCAGAGGTCTAAACTCAGATCTTAAGTACGCACTCACTCTTATCAAGTGCGATACCTTTGAAGACCTTGTCAACACAGCTCTCCGAGAGGAATTTGGACGTGAGAAGTTCGAAGAATCTCGTAAACACTCTCTTGAAACAACTTCTTCTCCATCAGAATCTAAACCTACACAGAAACGTAGGGTTTGGATACCCTATGCAGCTCAAACTCAACTCATCCACAGTCCAATCTCTCCGAGGTTTTCTTCCGGTCTAATCAACCCAGCTTCAGCTACAAGGAGTTTCGTCGAGCAGACAACGCCTATAGTTCCAAACTCTTTGGTCACCTGTTTCAAGTGCGGTGAGCCGGGTCACTTCTCTTACAAGTGTCCGCAAAACCAACTTCCTCCACCACCTTGTCGCCCTAAGAGTTGTGCTGTTACTCCTCATGCCCCCAACGTCGACAAAAGGTCTGTTAGTAGACGCACAAGGGTGAATCATGTTACAGCAAAAGAAGCAGAGGAAGCTACTGATGTGGTTCTTGGAAATCTATTCGTGAACTCTATCCTCGCTAAAGTGTTGTTTGATTCTGGTGCGTCCCATTCTTTCATCTCGCAAAGTTTTGCTTCCAGCAATGGTGTTACTTTCGAAAAGATGGACATCCCTGTCTTAGTGCAGCAACCAGGATCCAAATGGCTTACAAAGTAAGTTAGCCTGAACAACGAGATCTTAATCGGAAATCTTCCATTCCAAGCGTCTCTTATTGCTCTTTGTTCTTCAGACATTGATGTCATCCTAGGGATGGATTGGCTTGTGGCAAATAAAGCGGGCATTGATTGTACTGCTAAATCTGTTAAGCTTACCCATTCTTCTGGCCAGATAGTCTACTTCTATTAAAAAACTCCATCTATTCAGCTATATGCGCTCAATGCTCATCCTCTTCCTGCTATGGAAGATATACCGGTGGTCCAAGACTTTCCTGACGTCTTTCCTGAAGAATTACCAGGTATGCCACCTGATAGAGCCGTGTAGTTCGTTATTGAACTAGAACCAGGCACTGCTCCTATCTCCAAACGTCCTTACAAGATGGGCCCCAAAGAACTGGCTGAGCTTAAAAGACAGCTAGAGGAGTTGGAAAGTAAAGGTCATATTCAACCTAGTACTTCTCCTTGGGGTTGTCCTACTCTGTTTGTCAAAAAGAGGGACACGACTGAGCGAATGGTTGTTGACTACCGTCCTCTGAACAAGAAAACCATCAAGAACAAGTATCCCCTTCCTCGCATCAATGACGTGTTTGATCAACTGGCAGGCGCCAAAGTTTTCTCCAAGTTGGACTTGAGGTCAGGATATCACCAGATCAAGATCCGCAAAGAAGACATTCCAAAGACAGCTTTCACCACTCGTTATGGCCTCTAAGAATACACTGTCATGTCTTTCGGTCTCACAAATGCTCCGGCGACTTTCTCATGTCTGATGAACTTCGTTTTCATAGAATACCTCGATAAGTTCATGGTAGTCTATCTCGATGACATTCTTATCTATTCGAAAACCGAGGAAGAACACGGAGAACATCTACGCCTTATCTTGTTGAAGCTCTGAGAACATCGTCTCTACGCCAAATTCTCCAAGTGTGAATTCTGGCTTCCTAAAGTATCCTACCTTGGTCATGTCATCTCTTCTGAAGGCATTTTTGTTGATCCAGAAAAAGTGAAGGCCATTGTTGAATGATTGCCTCCTACATCGGTGAAACAAGTCAGGAGTTTCCTTGGCATGGCTAGCTATTGTCGTCGATTTGTTGAGAACTTCTCCAAAATCGCTAAGCCTCTCACCGATCTTACTAGGAAGGATAGAAAGTTTCTTTGGACTCCAAAGTGTGATGAGAGATTCAATCTCTTGAAAGCTAAACTCACTTCTACTCCTGTTCTAGTTGGCCCAGACACTTCCAAACCTTTCCAAATCTTCTGCGATGCATCTCTTCAAGGACTAGGCGCAGTCCTCATGCAAGAACGCAAGGTTGTGGCTTATACATCTCGCCAGTTGCAGCCTCATGAGCTCAACTATCCTACACATGATCTTGAACTTGCAGCAATCATGTATGCCCTAAAGGCTTGGAGACCTTATTTGTTGGGGCACAGCTGTGAGATCTTCACTGATCACAAGAGTCTCAAATATCTCTTCACTCAACCAGATTTGAACCTCAGGCAAACAAGGTGGCTTGAGAAGCTCTCAGATTATGATCTTACCATCTCTTACACTCCAGGCAAAGCTAATGTAATGGCTGATGCTCTCAGTCGCAAGTCCTATTGCAACAACCTCATGGTTGAGGACATCCAACCTCCTCTTCATGAAGAATTCAAGAAGCTCAATCTTCAAGTGGTTCCTTCTGTTTATCTTGCAAACTTGATCGCCACTCCTACACTTGAGGATAAGATCCGTGCCGCACAGTTGCGTGATTCTGGTGTCAAGAATATCAAAGACAACATTGGCAAGGATAAGTACAAGAGTTTCTCTCTCGATGACAAGGGTACCTTGCTGTTTGAAGAACGCATTGTAGTGCCCAAGCTTGACAGCTTAAGAGAGATCATTCTCAAGGAGGCTCATGATACTCCGCTTTCGATCCACCCTGGCAGCACAAAGATGTACCAGAATCTCAAGACAATCTATTGGTGGACCAGGATGAAGCGTGAAATTGCTCGCTATGTGTTTCATTGTGATGTTTGCTGTCGTGTCAAAGCAGTTCATCAGAGACCACCTGGACTTCTTCAACCACTGCAAATTCCTGAGTGGAAATGGGACAAGATCGAAATGGACTTCGTTACTGGGTTTCCAAAGTCCAAGAAAGGCAACGATGCAATCTTTGTTGTCATTGATCGTCTCTCCAAAGTGGCTCACTTCTTCCCAGTCAAAGAGACAATATCAGCTAGTCAGTTGGCAGAACTCTATATGACAAGACTGGTTCCGTTACATGGTGTTCCTTTGGCAATAAGCTCAGATCGTGGAAGTATCTTCACTTCTCGATTTTGGGATAGCTTTCCGAAAGCCTTGGGTACCAAACTTCTGTTCAGCACAGCTTACCAACCGCAGACAAGTGGACATGTTGAAAGAGTGAATCAAATTCTGGAGGATATGCTCAGAGCTTGTGTTATCTCATTTGGCATGAAATGGGAGGATTGCCTTCCGTATGCTGAGTTCTCCTACAACAATAGCTTCCAAGCAAGTCTAGGCATGGCTCCCTTCGAAGCTCTCTATGGCCGCAAATGAAGAACTCCTCTGAATCGGTCTCAAGCTGGTGAACGTCAATTCTTTGGCCCTGACATTATCCAGGAGGCTGAAGAAAAGGTTCGCATCATTCGTGACAATCTGAAGATTGCCCAGTCTCGGCAGAAAAGCTATTATGATAGCAAACACAGGGACATGGTCTATGCACCTGGTGATCAAGCTTACCTTCGTGTCACTCCTCTGAGAGGCACGCAACGCTTTGGCATCAAACGAAAGCTCGCTCCGCGTTATGTTGGATCTTTCAACGTTCTTTCAAGGCGTGGTGAATTGGCTTACCGTCTGGAACTTCCTCCAAACCTGTCCAAAGTGCATGATGTCTTCCACGTGTCACAACTCAAGAAGTGCTTCCAAGATCCAGGACATGCAGTTGATCATGGATCAATTGAACTTCGAGAAGATCTCTCTTATGTGGAACAACCGATTCGCATTCTTGACGAAGCTGAACGTCGCACCCGAAACAACACTGTCAAGTTCTACAAGGTTCAATGGTCTCATCATTCTGGCAAGGAAGCTACATGGGAACGTGAAGATCACCTCCATGCCGAGTATCCCGACCTCTTCGTTGCTCCATGAAGAATCTCGGGGCGTGATTCCTTTGAGGGGGGGAGTGTTGTAACAGCCCGTTTGTAACTTTCCAAAATTGTGTGCAAAAAAATGGATATTCATTTCATCATTTACATATATGGTTGCATTTAATTAAATATGTGTTCCAAATGCAATTTCCAAATTTAAGTCTCTTATTTTAAATTCAAAGGCTTCTCAAATAATTTCAAATGAAGTTTCAAATTAATTTATAAATATTCAAACCAAATGTTAATATGACTATTTTGAAATTATTAAAAATTGTTTAAAAGTTTTTATTATGTTTCTTCTGCTATATTGTTTTAAATACAAAAAACCAGAAAGGATTTTTTTAAAGAAAAATAAAAGTCAAAAGAAGAAAAATAAGAGCCTGGCCGAGCTGGGCCACCATGGCCCAACTCAGCCATCATCTCAGCCCCCGGCCCGACAAGCCAGCCTACTCCCTGGTCATAGTCTTCGTACAGACGGGAGCGAGTCACCTTTACAGCGCACACTATGGAGCTCGCCCCTGCCCTGCTGCTCCCACCGCACTGCGTCTCTCTCTCTCTCTCTCTTCTTAAGCCGCATCTGCAGCGCGCCGCAAACCCTAGCCCCTCTCTTCCCCTTTCGTAGCGTCGCCGCTTGCCTCTCCCCCACGCAACGCCATCGCCATGGCGGCCGAACGGAAGCGCCCGCGGCCGGGCCGACCCCGACCTCCTCCTCGTCCATCCGCGCTCCAGGAGCCGAGCCCCCTCCTAATCCTTCCTCGACGCCCGAAGAGGGACTCGGGAACAACGCGGAGCGCCGTAGCGAACCGACGCCGGCCGCGCACCTCCGCTTCGTCTCCGGCACCGATCGGACGAGTCCGGCCACCCCGCGCCTTCTCCTCTCGCCACGGTGTGCGCCTAGGTGAGCTGCACCTCGTCCTCGTCCTCTCCCCCTCCAGATCGTCTCTGTTTCGTCGCGAATCGCCGGCGATGGAGTCCGCTCTGCCACGGCCGACCTAACGCACGGCAGTCGAGCACGGGCACGAGTGCTTCGAGCTTCCTTAGCTTGATCCTAGCACAAAATCGGACCTGTCCCACGCGCCCGCACGCCACGGCGCCGCTCAGATTCGGCCAACGGCGTCCGCTGTCCGCCACTGGTGCTCGTCGTGTACTGAAGAAAATTCAGTTCGACAGACGACACTTGCTGTTCGTTAGTTCGTCAGAGTAAAAGACGTAGTTTTTCCGGTTAAAACCAAATCTAAGCTAAGTCTAACAACAACACTACCCCGAGCCCCCTGGCCAGCCGATCGCCCAGTGCCTCTCCGGCGCAGGTTCGAATCCCGACCAGTGAAATAAAGGCCTCCTTTTTATTCTCATGAAGCTCGCTGACGAGTGGGTCCCGGTCGTCAGAGACACATGCACTGGAAATTTACCCCGAGCCCCCTGCTCTCAGTGTTTCACACTTAAGTCCTTACAGTTGTTTTTCCCATCACGGATAAGTCCCTGGGTTTTTGCAGAAACAACCCTAGAACTAAATATGCAATAACTTTAAATGTATAAACTCAAATAAAATAAACTTTATATGTTTTTATATCAGAAAAATGCAATGAACATTATTATAACATTATTATGGCATTTAGCATCATCTATTTTAAATACTTAGTTTAATTTAACAAATGCATTTAATTAATTAAATATAGAATGTGTGGGGTAATAAATATATAATGCTCTAATTCCATTTAATATGCTCATATCTTTTATACGCTTTTCCTTGCCATGCTAATAAACATTTAATTGGAGTTGTAGATAAATAATTTGCAATTAATTACTAAATATGTAATGTGTTGGGCAAATAATTAATTAATGTCTATTCCATTTAAATTAATTAGATCACCCCATCTGCTATATATTAAGTAACATTTAAATTATTGGCTACACAAATAACTTGCACCCTAATCTTTTGCCGGGATTTCATCCCCGCCTTAATATGACCTAATCACCTCATACCATAATGCACCATCATTTGATTGCACATTTCTCTGTATTGATTATTGTTTCCCATTGTCTGTGTTTGGCTTTCTTTGGATAGACGACGACGTGTCTGCTGCGAGTACCTACGATACTGAGGTTCCAGCTTTTGTGCCAGGCCACGAGCTGCCAGGGAAGCTTCTGCTAACCGGTTACACGATTGTTTGGTTTTCATTCTTGCCTTTTATCTATGCTATCCTAGTTATCGATTCTGTAACTGTGATCCCATGACATGTTTATCCTGCAGCCTATACAACTATATCCCCACAACCCATAACCCCTTACATGTTTATCTGTTGGCCTTTGCGAGTCGTAGTGCATGCTTAGGATTGGTTGAGCGAGTCGTTCCTTTGCCTTTTACCTCATATGCTTAGTATGATAGATTATTCTACTTTAATAAACTGTTGTCTTATTTGGGGTATTATAATTAAAAGATAAGGCACCAGGCGGAAGGCCTTGCGAGGTGTTTTGTTCTGCTCAGTGTCGACCTAGGAACTGAGATTTTGTCCTCGGATCCAATTTTGAGCGCACTAACCACTTGTGGGTGGCCCAATGGAGCCCCCCTCGACTTTGACTGGAATTTCGACTTGTCCGGGAGCTGCACCTAGTTCGGATTTTCCATTTGTCTCATATGCATCGATACTAGTGTAGTATTTTACTTTTGGCGGTGTGCCTTGTTACATGCATATAGGGCGCGGCCTGTTTGTGCGGAGGGGTGTGTCCTGCGGGAGTCCGCACCCTTTTGGCCGGGACCAGCATAGCTCCCGTGGCTCCTGGACTTGTTGCGGTGAAGGAAAAGAGTTGGGTTGAAAGGCCCTAATGTTTTTGACTGGGTTGATCATGCGAGTATGGGTCCAGTAGTGCACCCCTGCAGGGTATAATCTTATCGATGAACCGTGTCCACGGTTATGGACGACTTGGTGATGATGCTGGCTAACAAGATCTAGACAACTTACACCTAATCATTGTTAATTAATTTGACTAGTAAATATAGAATTACTTACACCATAAATGGTAACTAAAATTGCTAACGTGTGAGTATTCCCGGATTGATTCCTCATACTTGGTTGAGGGGGTTAATTCGAGAATGGGTTATGACTGGTGTTAGTTGTAGATGGCTACCTATACGCTCTCTTATCCCTCTCTAATTAGACGGAAGTTTTAGCATGTCTCTTTAGGTTGCTAGTGCTGCTGCCGCTAAGTACACCTATCCCCATACTTTGGGAATCTTACAGTTTTTCGGTGTATTGATCCGTTCGCGGGCTGTGGTTTTTCTGCAGTTAAGGATTTTTCGCTCGACCACGTGGGTGGTTACTAATTGGAGTTCGACGACGAGATCTACGACGAGTAGTTAGAGTTCCCCTGGGCTTCTTCCTGGTGGACCGCGTGGATGGGCCTTCTTTTTCCGTTTCGGCTTTGAGCCATTTGCTTCTTGTCTGTACTCATACCGGTTTGTTTCCGCTGCATGATGTAATGTTGGGACATGTGTCCTCTGATTGGTGTCATTCGCTATATTTTTGCTCAGTGAGAGTTTTTGGATATTATTTCCTTTCTTTGTGTCTTTGGTTTATTCTGTGGTTTCAACTTGTTAAAAATCCGACTCGTATACCATGTGTGTATGGATGAAGTATACGAGTTGGAAGACTTTTTGAGTTCTTGCGTGCACGATCTGGAAACGTATGTGACGTTGGGATCGCCAAGAGCTGTCGGCCGATGATCCATTCCGAGCCAGCCCTGCATGTTCTTGGGATTTGTATTCCCCAGTATGCTCTTGGTTGTGTGGCCCAACCGATACGTTTCGTTTGTGTAGCTTGAATTCAGGGTCTGACAATGCTCTGTTTGCTATTGACTTCGCTTGAAAGCTCGATAACCTCTCTCTTGCGTGGCTATCTTTGGATATGTTTAGGAACATCAGCTAGTTCATGACATATTGGTTCATATTTTTAGTTTGCTAAATCATTTTTCAGTGTCATATATTTTACAGCGGTCTAATATTGCTTCCTCATGTTCATATTTAGGCATTTAGCTGACTCTCCAGTGTTTTATTAGTTAACTAATGTAGAGTATAATTTGACTCTGTTCGTCTAAAGGTCCATCCGCAGGAGGATAATAACATGATAACAAAAACAAAATGAAGGAAAGACCAAATGATTTTCTGATAATCGGTATGGATTACATTTTGTAGCCCAAGCAATTTTTTTAGAAATTACTCCTTCCGATCCTAAATATAAACTAGGCAACTTAGCGCGGCAATGCCGCACCCGTGAAGTAAATAATATCTGAATTCGATAATTTTGATATTTCAAAATTCTTTAGTATTGAAATTTGCGCACGCCTAATAAGATGTGAACTCGGTATTTTGTATATTTTAGAATCATATACGTTTGAAAATGAATGTAAATTTAAAAACATGGGTTCAAAAGTTGTTTAGTTCGTAGAAATTATTCACATTCAAATGTGTTTTATGATAAAAAAAGTAGTATGTTTAGAAGTTATTTGAAATTTCGAAATATGTTTGTGGTCGTTTTGTGGATCTGAATATGTTTTATCTCTATAAGATGAGTAGGGAGTTTTTTTTAATTTTTTTGTCGTTTTATTCGGTCTTTTCGAATACGTACCGAAGATACGAATCTTTTGGATTTTGTTTTAAATAATTATTGTTTTGTGTGGTGTAAAAATACACGTAAATGTGTTAGTTGGAAAGTTTTTATTGGTTAAAATTTGTGGCCCTTTTTTTGTATTTTTCTGATTTGGAAATTAGAAGACATGAATTCTTAGAATCATGTACGTTTGGAAATGAATGAAAATTAAAAAACATGCGTCCAAAAGTTGTTTAGTTTGTAGAAATTATTCAGTGTGGTGTATTTTTTAGATTCAACTGTGTTTTATGATCAAAAAAGTAGTATGTTTAGAAGTTATTTGAAATTTTGAAATATGTCTGTGGTCGTTTTGTGGATCTGAATATGTTTTATCTCTGTAAAATGAGTAGGGAGTTTTTTTTTTCTTTTTTGTCGTTTTATTCGGTCTTTTCGAATACGCACCGAAGGTACGAATCTTTCGGATTTTTTTGTAAGTAATTGCTGTTTTATGTGGTGTAAAAATGCACGTAAATGTGTTAGTTGGAAGTTTTTTTCCTTAAAAATTGTGACCTTTTTTTGTATTTTTCTGATTTTGAAATTAGAAGATATGAATTATTTGTTTTTTTTGTTTTCTGCTATTAGATTGCGTTAAGAACTGCGAATGGATCGTTTTGTGGATTTGAATTTGTTTTTGTCTTTGTGAAATGAGTAGGATATTTTTTTCTCATTTTTCCTTGTATCTTTTTGGATTTTTTTTAAATACACGTCGGAAGATACTAATATTTCAAACTTCATATTTATTTTGTAATTATTATTTTATGCCATGTGAAAACACACATAAATGTGTTAGTCGAAAAGTAATATTTTTTATTTACATTTTGGTGTTTTTTTTGTATTTTTCTGAACTGGGTATAAGAAGGTATATTTTTTTTGTTTTTTTTATTTCTGATTGTCACCCAGCAGCTGACATCAGGGGCCCACCCCTCTTCTCGCGAGGGCTGATGTCAGCCCTTGCGTCAGCTGGCGGCGGCGGAACGGCTGGCGACGCCAAGCCCGCGCTGCGCAGCGGTGGACGTGCGCGGGTCCCGACCGCGCGGATCCTCTGCAGGACGTGGAGGCGAGCCGGATGGGCGGCGAGCCGAGCCTTTTGGTCGCCGGAGACGCCCGCAACGTCCAAAACTACAGCGGCGGAACCGGAGGACGGCGGCGATGATTCCCGTTGGTTTCGGCGGCCTAAGGTCGCGTCCTGTAGGTAGGGGGTGTAGAGCGCGGCGCGGAAGCTTCCCTGGTCCATGGATGTGGGCGGCGAGGCGTGTAATGGCGGCGCGGCGCGCGGCTGCGGCGACGACTCCGGCGCCGCACGGGAGGAAGAAAGGGAGCGGGGGGACTGTGCCTGTTTTTTTTACAGAAAAGCTTCCGAACATTTTACAATTTGCACGTAGGTCCTCCCCTGTTCTATTTTCTGGATCGCGGGTTTAGGTCGTATTCTTCCAGTGGCTTTTATGCAAAAGCGTGCGACGTCCGGCGGAACCGGGGTCAACCGGGTGGCAACCGGGTGACGTGGCAACACGCTATTGGTGCGGAGGGTCGTGCTACACTAACCATCATTTGGGGAGCTCTGTGGGCGCATCTCGGCCGTCCGACGTGCCGATCGGACGGCCGACATTTTCCGGGTGACGTGGAACGTAGAACTTGGGGTGAATCCCACCATCTTTCATATATAGTGTATGTTTTACACTTTTTCTGATTAACACACGTATCTATAGTGCTTTGGTTTACTTATCTCAGTCCGTATTTAGCTAAAATGCAAATAGCCAAAATATTTTATAATTTGGAACGGATGGAGTACAACTTGGCGATAAAAATGATAAACTTTAGGCCATCATCAATCAGAGTTCTCTATTTACATGTAACGATACTAATATAAGGTACCTCCACCGAACCCATATTTGTATAGACAAGTACAATGGTTAATAAGACGGTATTATCTTAAACATGTCATGTAATTAAGATATGATAAAAAATATGGTGTATAATGGTTTTGTTACCAAATATTTCTAAATTTGTGGTGAGACAATTGTTGATAAGAGATCATGTAAGCGCATGTACAATGGTAGGATAATTGCTGAATTGGAGGAGAGAGAAACAAGGAAAAGGTTTGTCTTCTTTTAGCTAAGAGAACATCTCTTAGTAACAGTAATCTGACCATAATTTAGTGATATTTGGTAGCAAAGATATGACTAAAAAATAATGTATTGTATGTCATGTTTTTTAATCATATCTTGATTACGTGACAGGTTTAACATAAGACTGTCTTATTGACCATTATCCATGCTCTTATCTAAGAGAGGACAAACCTCTTTTTCTTATTTCTCTCCTCTAACTTAGCAATTATTCTATGTGGCATTGCTAAAATCTTCTGTATCTAAATAGCAAAGACCCACTACAAGTATTCTCTCAACATGCAGCCTATCCAGCTCAACAACCTTCCATGTCAGCAAAATTTGTCCAAATCATCCTACTCCAACTCTAGTCTTCTACGATACGTCAGCAAAAACTGCCGATATGAATTTGTTTTTGTGCGGTTCCGTTCAACTCACTAAGCAGCCCCGTTACAGGTCATAAAAATACAGCCTACATGCATCTCATTGATTACTTTCACACGCTTCCTCTTCTCCATGATCCCTACGGTGGGGGCACTACCACACTAGCAAGTTCCTGCAAACAAAATCGCGTTTAAATGTCGTGCTCCTCAACTCATGCTTGGGCCTTTCAATCTTTTCGTCTTCCACGACCTGATGGCCATCACTTCGTATTCCTTCCTGGATCCCCACACAATCCATGCTCCTCCCCACGATGGCATTAGGAAAAGCTTCTTTCCGCTCTGCTCCAACCATGGCATTAGGAAAAGCCTCATCAAATCCCGTTTTGGCTAGCCGCTCTTAGATTCCAGCCACCGCTCTACTGCTCCTTCTACTGGTATATCAACGACCAATCACTGGAATGTACAGTCTCTCCAGCTATCTCCGCTTTATTTTGCAGGAATCATTGATTATTGTTTCCATGTGTTTCTCAAATTTTGTAGGTACCATCGACTGTTTTTCATATCCTGACATCAGCGGTTACCTCTTTATATGTTCATGTTAACAGTTTTGGACATTCTAGCACATTGCTTGCACTGAATGATTTCCTAACTACAAGCCTTTTTTACAATTTTTCCTAGATCGACAACATGTGTTTGAGCTTCACTACCGGTCTTATTTCCATAGAAAACCGGTGTCTCGCCTAGATTGTAAATAAGATCGTGATTTCTAGGCCACTGTTTGAAAACACCGCTTCTCATCATTTCACATAATAATTAGTCGGGCCAACACCTATCTGATGTCTCGCATTTGGTTTGTTTTCTTTTTGCAAGGTCATTTGGTTTGTTTTTTATTTACCAAATTTTTCTGTAAACCATGTACTTATTATGATTTTTCTTTTGCTATCATGAGTATTGTTCAAAATCATTCACCTTTTAGTCTGCTCATGATTTTTCAATGAATTAGTGCACCGAGTATGGAGACTTGGAGAATCCAAAAAGATTTCGGCGACGGTCATATAAATTTAACACACAATTCGCCTATTTTATACACATGTTTCTAAACATCTTAATCAAAATTCTGGGTCAAAATAATTTAATTATTTGTTTGTGGTTTACAACCATTCATTCATGATGTCAGGTTGAAATATTTATCTACATATATTTTCCTGTGATGCAAGTAAAATCATGTTGTAAGCGATCCTAATTTCTAATATCAATTCATAAGTAAATGATATAATTACAGGAAGAAATTGCCTCATCTATTATCGCCTGACAACATCGTGATAAAAGTAAGGCAATAACTAATGGAAAATGACTCATACATGGATATCAAGGATACCTCAAGTGTTTTTCTTATGTTGAGCCAAAATTCATATTGAGTTACCTTTGTATGGATCCATGGTTGTGGAACCATACATCACTAACTTTTTATTTTAAAATTAAAGACAGATAAATTGGAAATTTGATTTTAAACATCATTCATCTTTTCTTTTCTCATAAATATGTAGACCCCTACAAAACAAATTAGTTTACACAAATATCCCACTGCAAAGCGTGGGACATCATCTAGTATGATCAGTATACGTGTCCTAATTATCCATCTCCATCATCTTGGCCTACCTCAGCCTTCGCATCTCAATAAGTGTCTCCGCATTGGAACTGACCCGCACCTCACGCAGATGGCTATTTCGACCAATGGTCTGCTCATTTTTGACTCGGAAGGTCAATAAAAGGCTCAAATATACCTGTTTGGACCATTTGATCCACGGTCTTGCCCTCTTTGGATCGGAGGACTGTTGTAGAAATTTGGGAGGAGTCCAACTCATAAAATTCTATCCTAAGGAATCCTTTTATATTATATAGCAACTATACCTCCAAAATTCTGCAATCTGACACCATATTTCATATTAGGGATATTATAACTGAGTCAAATAGGAGCTCCCTCAGGTCACCTCACTTTTGGACCATTAGATTCGTCTCAGCTCACATCCTGACCATTCGATTTCTATGTGCAGGCTAAGTGGGCCAAATGTCCCTGAGGGATGCTGCTCTGGACGTCAAAACGGAATTTTCTGGTGCGTTGCGGCCCGTTAAACGAAAAACCCACGCACGTCACGTAAGAAAAACCTACTCCTTTCCCTCGAGCCGAGCGCACGAAAGTCAACAGACTCCTCGCTCCACCGTGTCTTGCCTTTCTGTCGATCTATCCCCTCGATCCACCGCGTCTGCGTCGGCCCGCCGATCGTCGCCTGGCCCGTAAGGCCCGTCCACTCCGCCTTCCTCCCCGCCTCTAGATGCAGCACTCGCCTCCATTTCACGTCACCCGACATAGAGAAAGCTCTCCCCGGTAGCATCCCTCTGCCGCTGATCCATCCGTCGTGAGCGCCAAGCGAGCCGGCCTCACGCCGCCCACCTAGCCGGACGCGCCCCATGCCACCTGCTCTAGATCCGATCAAATGCAAGCAGACGTGCCCCATGCCACTTGCTCTAGATCCGATCGAAAACAAGCAGATGCGCAGCTACGATCCATCTGCCGCGAGCGCTGAGCGGCCCAGCCGCACACGATTCATGGTCTAGCAATTGGTAGCATAGCTCCAGCGAGGCTGTTGACTGTAGAAACTACAAGATATTTGTAACGTCTATCCTCATCACACAACCATGCAGTATGATTGATTTGATCTTTAACTTTTTTTTGGTAGGGTACATGTCTACCTACCCACCTTGGTATGTGATCGATATACTGCAGGGAGACATGAGGCAATCATTGTTCAGTGGTTTGCATTGCCTCCAACAGTACCAAAGGATATTTGGAAGTGTGGCCTCGTTTTGTTTTCACAAGAGGCTTAATTTGTTCATCTTTACTGATAACAGGAGAGGCTTAATTAACTGAATTTGTTGATTTTGATTTTTTTATGCAGAGAAAGTGAGGTACGATTCGTAAACTTCTTTATGTATCGGCATTTAACTTATACCAACTTTACATACTTGAACCACTTTTAGTTACATAAATACCATAATGTACGGCGAAACGAAAATATTTTTATAATTTTCCATACAGATCTGACTATAGAAACCGGAATGAATTTTAATCTACACATTAATGTGTTTGCCTTTCTCTCTTGATGTTTTAGTTTAACACATAAACGGTTGTGTTATATTTATATTATCTTGCACTAAGTAAAGTTCAATTCATTCCAAACCTACATTTGTTTTTGTTCCAATCAACATAAAACATACTTTCCGTGACCTGTATTATGTCACACATAATTGAAGTTTTAATGAGATAGATGACTGTTGATTATTGACATGGAGGGGACACCAAGACACATGAAGTAAAGATAAAGCAGAGAGATTTCAAAGATGTCCTCCTTTGGCTCCTTCATATATGGTGTGTGTCATTGAGTTTTCTTCCATACATGCTTCACTCTCCGTTATATGGCACTCATGTTTCAGGAACTTTATGCACACCGGAGGAATTGCTCTACTGGGTATGGACATAAGATATGCTTGACCTCCATTTGTGGAAATGACTTCCAGCAATCTGAGTTCACGCATTCTTCCATTTTCAAGCACATGACCCAGCAATGTAAGCTTGTGCCATCTTCCATTTTGAAGTCTTTACTTATCATATGTATGATGTATCCCTATTTTGAATTTGTATGTGTCTCATGTGAACATTGAAGATATTAAATTACAATACATTCTTACAACACATCAGTTACAGCTCTAAGTTTATAACCTTTTTCGAATTCTTTATAAAAAAATATAATTTCTTATAAATCTACAATTCATAATGGACGGGTGCAGCAACGCGCCTACATGATCTAGTGAAGTTTAACTTCCACTCCAATATCTTATTTTACACTTATTCACGGATGATCGAGTCATTTTTCCTTTATTTTCATCCAAATGACTATTCCCATGGGCCGTGGTTTTGCCGTTCTGATTTTCATTTGCAATGAATTTATACGTTTTAAATTTTCATGGTTTATAATCCTACAATCCTTTCTTTGATCAAAGAAGAAAGCCTTGGAAGTTTGTAAAACAAATGAGAACCCTACCACATCATTGACTACGTGCATATCCTAGCAGGTGGCTCCAAGAAATAACCCCGATATTTTGTAGCAAGTGACCATAGATGGGCTCCGAAATACCAAATAACCCTAATTTGACAATCTTGGGATGAAAATGCATGAAAACCAACATGTGGTTGGACCTTAACATATCAGAGGTCATATGAGTAGAGTGTAAATGTATGTGCTGAACGACATTTTTAAAAAGAAAAACAGATTTCGGTTTGGAGTGGCGAGCGATTTTGTTTAGGCTCCGTGGCCGCTTTCCCCTCTCCTTTCTTCTCTCCCAAGTCCCAAACCTTTTGACCTCACCAAAATTTCCCAACCCTTCTAAACCCCGCAAGCACCGGACCGCCACAGAAAAAGCCAAACCCGCCGCCGCCGCCGCCGTCGCCATGGCCGGAGCTCTCCACGCCGGCAGTCGCGTCTTCCTACCCATCCGCAGAAACCCCAGCTCCAGCGCCCCCTGGTCCCACGTCCGCTCCCACCTCCACTCCACCAAGCCCCCTTCTCCGCCGCTCCCACCCCCGCCGCCGCCGCCTCCTTCTGGCCCCGCGCTGTCCTCGCGCTTCACCCCTGCCTTCGCCCCGACCACTAGGAGGAGGGGATCGATCGGGTCCGGGGTAGTCGCGTGGTACCTCGGCTCGATCGAGGCGCGGCCGGTGCTCACCAAGAGCATCACGGCGGCCGCCATCTTCACCGTCGCTGACCTCACTTCCCAGGTACCATTCTGTCATATCACGTTGGTATCCAAAGATCCGCGTTTCCATTTCCTTCAGGAAGCGCTGTTGGCGGTGATTTCCGTAGTGCTGGAATCCTGGAACGGCTTAGGGAGTTGTAATCTGATATGCTTGAGGAATGGGAGATGTTGGTCTCTTAACGTTCTTATCTATATATGTAGTATCGGTGGCGTTATTCTGTTCATGTCGCAGAAAGGATTATCAGTTAATGCGGCATCACTTACAGATATGGTGCTATATTGTCATTTGTAATACCATGTGGCGAATTTCTAAGATGTAGCACATTCTTAGTGTAGCAAGTTTCTGGAAATGGTACCGACCGAATAAGGTTTTCTTGTTAGCTGATTCAAATTCTCAACCGCTGAAGAATTGGGATGGCATCCTGTTAGGACTTTGAAATTGGAAAGTGGTGCATTTGGGCATATAAGTTTCTTATTGGCAGGGAAACTTCTTTGCAGTATGTACTCTTGTAATTTACTGCATTTGTCGGTAAATTGGTTCACAGTATGGGCTAAGTTGGAATTGACTGCTCTTACCTCTTTGTTTCTTTCTAGGAGGGATATTGCTTCTCATATGTTCTCTTTTGTTTTGTCGTTGCCTCTTCAGATGATCACACTTCCTCCTGAGGAGTCACTCGACCTAGTTAGGACTCTACGCATGGCTAGTTATGGGATGATGATATCAGGACCTAGCCTGCATTTTTGGTTCAACTTTGTCTCAAAATTATTCCCAAAAAAGGATGTACTGAACACCTTCAAGAAGATGTTTCTAGGACAAGCAGTTTATGGGCCAATTATTAATTGTGTTTTCTTCTCGTACAATGCCGGACTGCAAGGTATCATTCTCATATGATTCTCTGTAAACATACTTGGATAGATTCAAATGTATTGTCTAGCGTCATTTTGCACAACCATCCATTTGACTTGATTTTATGTTAATTCATTTTGGACTTCCTTCGACGACACAATATTGAAAATGTTTCCCTATCAACTCCAACTATGCTGCTTTATATGCTGATAACTACTCTATTTTTATAATGTAAAAACAACTACCTGAGCACACAGTTGCATGCCATATAACCTGACCACACATCAAAACCCACTTTGTGCTGCAAAAACCAAGAAAGATTTGTATACGACCAGTTCAGTTCAGTTGTGAAATGATGTTACTTCGAGGATTGTTATAGTTGGGAATTCAATTCATATAGTTACAGCTTGCTTCTTTTGTTTGACCAAAAATAAAAGCTGGAGGTAAATTTGGCAATTTATACACGTCTATTGCCAGAAAATAAGGTAATAGTACAAGATAGGCCAGTCAATTTGAATGCTCCTTGTTTATTTTCCATAACTCATTATTCTATGGCTTCCAGCCGGGTCAAATTCGGTTACATGACTGCAGTCTGTCCTTGCTATGGTGTCTATTTGTATTCTTTTGATCTTTATCCATTCATACTTAGTTTGACTGACAAACAACATAGGAAACGAATAAAACCCAAAGGCTGGTGAATCTTTCTCTTGGCAAATTTCTTCACTTTGTCTGATGTTAATATGTTGAGTTGTAGTGTTTCTAGCTCCAGCTACACATGGACACACAAAAAGATGATATATTTACACATTTACCAATTTCTGAGATCCTTTTGTGTATGTGATAAAATGTCCTTAGTAAATTGGTGGCCGTAATTCTTCCTTCATGATCTAGCCATTTGAAGTGAGTTCTGGTCAAGTTTATGACAAACGCGTCATCAATGAAATACCACCAATTTCAGGATATGGTTTGCATGTAGTAAGCATTTATGCTCTTGGACATTATGAGAGAAGCTATATTCAGATAAGCTTGCATGCATTATACCTCCCCCGTCAACTTCATCAAACGAAAACCTTTGTTGTCTGATCTTTCTGTCAAGGTCCCTCATGTGTCTTCAAATAACTTGTTTCATATGATTCACAGGTGAGACAGTTCCAGAGATCATTGCAAGATTGAGGCGTGATTTAATTCCGACCATCAAAAGTGGGCTCATATATTGGCCTCTTTGTGACTTCATCACTTTCAAGTTTATCCCTGTTCATTTACAGGTGACGTCACTTTCCTGACATATTCTTCCTATTTGAGCCGAGAACTTGTTCGACAGCAGTCTGAACTGACGATCTGTTTTTTCAGCCGCTAGTAAGCAATTCCTTCTCGTTTCTTTGGACCATCTACATAACATACATGGCCGGCTTGAAGAAACCTGAAGTAGAGGGGATCACAAGCTCGTAGGAACATTCGAATGACTTAAATTTGATGAGTTTCTGCCATTTATTCTCAAAGGAAATCTTCATGGGCATTACCTGGAAATGATGATGAGGCTGTCAATACCACTACTCGCCCATTTAAGTTTCAATATTCAACGACTAAAACAGAGATAAACTGCTCCCTAGGTGCACTTCTTTTTCAGTAGGAAAGTCGACAAGACAAGTTTATGCTTTAAGATCTCTACATACGATGCAGCATTTGTTGGTGGATACTTTTGTACATTTATGTCTCTTATATACGCAAGGAAGAAGATTACACATTTCATTCCATTTTCTGTTTCGTTGCTGTTTTTTTTGTTGTTGTACTCTTGTATCTTTTTTAGATGTGCTGGTGACATCCTATTGAGCTAATTCTTCCAGTTGCAACGAATTAGTCTCTGATGTACATATAATAATGCATATGCTTCTGTGTACACTTTTAAAACACTCAAGCCACCTGTAGCTAAGCCATCAAGCCATCTTCAGACTTAAACATTGGTAGAGCCAAGGAGACTGCATGAGCTGATCATCATGCCTCTTGCTCTCATTTTGAAAGCTCAAATTTACATTGGACTCAGGGAACGGCTGCCTTGACTCCGATTCAGTGGAAGTTGACGACAGTGTTACTCCGGACTCTGAATTGAATGGCATCTCTTGCTTCGTCTTGTCACCCCCAGTTGCTAGTGTCAGCTCTAGGTCGAAGTCTTCAATGAAAGCAGTGTTCTTCTCGCCTGAGTTAACGTAGTATTGTGGTCGATCTGCATCCAGCCTTGGTTTGGTTCGACTATCCTCTCTTGCCTGAGCTGGGTCCATCTTAGCTACCTGCGCATCGTTCATCAGTCGCTTCTGGACCTCGTATACGCGATGCAGCTCGTGAACCTGCTTTGACAAAGAACAGATGGTTGGACACTTGCACCAATACAAAATATGACACGAACTTTAACTAGACAATGTTCGTCTTGGTTTACCTGTTGTCTGAATGTCTGTTCTTGCCTTAGAATGGCCATCTTCATATGTTTCTTCTCCATCTCTCGCCAACCCACACGAAGTATCAGATTCACCTGCCACACCTGTTTCATCAGAGCCTGACGAATGAGTTATTCTAGCAACAATAGCAAGATACTGCATAAATATTGCAATTATTGGAGCTTTGTCTATGAGCTGGTTGTGTGTCTGCTTCATGTGAATTATCTCCCATCTTTTTCAGCATTAGATGGTGACACTCTGAATGATTATAATTGTCTATAGCTCTACAGAACTTCTCTTGTCCCCACATGGGAGTGTCCAGCTTTGCCATTTTGTCAATTAATTTGCTTGTAAATGGGTATCCTATGCAAACATAAATGCCATGGTTGTGTGTGATGTAACCTAACACATTAATCATTTGCATGTGTGCGTGTACACTGGTTTAGTTTGCAACAAGATAAAACTGGGAGGACAGGCCAGATTTTTTTGTTGAGAAAACCTTAAAAAAATGTGCCATGTTTTCGTTCGTGAGTTGCACAAGTTATAGGAATTTTACATGTTTGTGAAATGATAGGACAAACTAAGACTATGGGTTGATGTTGTCATATACTCAGACAGCATCTAAGAAGTACTTTAGATCTGATCTTGAAGCTAGAATTTTCAAGCTTGCCTAGTTAATATTGTCTCCTAATGTACTGGAATTGCAACTATATTTAGGTTGTGGTGCATGTACCTTCTCCAAGTAACCAAAACTATAAAATCTTTCACTGAACAAGATGACAGAACGGACACAGAAGCTGCCCGCATAAGAAGGAACATAAACAGTAATCCTCCCAATGTACCCATGCCCAAATCGAGACCTATAAAATTTACATTCTTCATGACTAGTAATGTCGATTTTTCCTCGAATTAGGCTTTTGGTCCGGTTTATATAAGTAAATCGACCAAGCCATACAAGGTTAATGTCGAATTCTCTGAGGCAGAGAGTTAATGATGATACGGCATAATTCTGCATGTTTTTTGTTGTTCTGTATGCTTGCATGCCATTATGCATTCCAAGAGAAGCTACTAAACAGTATCAACTCAGAAAGGCAGTTCTGGAAAGATCAGTGGGCTCTAATAGAACAAGAGGAAGACGAGCTACAGTTTCTTGGCAAACAGAAACATGCCATTGCACTTTTTTTTTCGAGAATAACCATTGCACTTTCTGAAGGTTGAGCGTCAGCTCTGTAGGAATTTGTGAATCGGAAAACTGAAGAACAGTAAGAACGAAGAACCATTCAAAGAAAAGAATCGAGACTCGCAAACTTTCGAGCTTAGAATCATGAGAGATGAACGAGCTAAGAGGAAGGAAATATCAAGAGACTTGTGCTCACCTCTGGCAAGGAATTCCTGTTTCTGAATTCTTCTGAACAAGGCAAGGCCCTCTCTGGCTATCTCCTTCTCCCACAACAAAGATCTCTCTTGCTAGCTACTTCTAGGCCAAGGTCCAAAGCTTTTTGGTTATGTTAAGAAGCAACAGGTTGGCATGTATCAAATCTGGCGAGGCAGGAAGGAGAGGGAGGGGATTTAAGATTCTCTCCTGTCATTAGTTCTACTGTCATGGTGGGGCCTTGGTGGGCATGCCAAACAAATCCAAGCCAACTTAGACCAATGGAGTTCATGTATGGTAAAGGAGCCAAAGATGCTCCTATGTAGTGCCAAGAAAAGGATAGGACCAAGATAACAAGCCCCCAGCTATTATATTCTCATTTTTGCAGCACCAATAATCTTATGCCGCCCACACCCCCTCTGTCGCTACACCACGCAAGATTTTCGTAGACGAAAGGCTCGAACCGTTATGCTTATGGAGCCAGCGTGCATGGATCTTGTTCATGTTATGACAAGTGTGTGGTTTCTTTAGTCTTAAGTTTATTCAAGTGTTTGTGTTCTCAGTGGGGCTAGCTGCGTAGCTTTTGTTGGTTTTAGAATGTTATTTGTGGATCACTACATCAGAAGGATCACCGAACAGACAGCTAGGCATGCCATGTTTAGATCTCATACTCCCATGTGCATTGGAATAAGATTGTCATCTCCACTTGCCACAGCTCATATATATAGATCTTTCATTACTGTAATCCAAAGTCAGAAAATACACACAACCTTAGCATGACACGAAAAAAGAGTATATAATAAAGGCGCACAACTGATTACGACAACAGAGTGAAATTAAGCAGTAAAACTCTCTGTCGTTTTTAGCAGACTATAGTGAAGAATTATTAACCTGAACGGCGGATCTTTTTTTACAGATCCAGCACTGAATTCTGACCAGATTCAGTATTGAAGTGTGGATCTTATGTTGGCTCATATGATGCTCAAGATTGTGCACTGTGATTGGATAGCCAGTTATGTGGAGTGGTTGGTAACAATAACATGTGTTGGTTTTGGTCCCCCTCAGGATCTGTGAGGCCTGCAATGCAAGCAAACTGTTCTCTCGTTCCAAGGATTTTGACAAGTCGGGGCATGAAGATCCAAGAAGTGCATGATTAGTTCCAGACACATGGTGTCAGCCCTGTCATTGTCCATCTAATTGCCACCGGATGCACGTCCCTGTCACCTCTCTCACAGGATTAGCTGGATTTGTTAGATGTTTGTAGACTTGTCCTCTGGGTTAGGAGAGGGATGATTTGTCGGGGGACCGGGTGTTTATGCCCACAAGTGTTATTCTTTTCAATTGCCAGTACTGATGCAAAATGGAATCCATGTCATATTCCTTTTATTTATTACTTTATTATTGATCTTCATTTCTGGTACTGGTTTAGAAAAACCATTTTGAAGCTAGTATCTAGATTAAACTCAAGTGCATATTTACAGACAACATTTACCCGGATATTTTTTAGGAAAATTGTAATTGGATATTTGTTCAGATTTTTTTTCACAAGACTTCTTGTACGTTTGAGCATTAGAAAATACTACATGGAAACAATATTTGACTTCCGTAAACACTTGTAGTACTAATTGTGGGATATCAGAATAATACAAGCAACAGAAAGCGTTGAGTTCCGTAAACACTTGTAGAACTGAATGTAAAAGATAAATAACTGCAAATATTTGTAAGCATTTCCTGGTTGTTAAGACCTGTATCTTTTTCTGATAAGAGAAACAGGATTTTGCTAGCTAGCCAGATAGATTAAACTCATGCTTGCTTGCTAGCCAAATGATAAAACTCATGACTGTAGCAATGCAAAAAAAACATGATTGAAAATGTAGCTGCAGAAGGCTCTCAAAATGGGCAGGCAACGGATCACGCTTGATGACGTTTTCTTGGATTAGATGGCTCAAACGAAGACGACACAGTTCCTCAAGTAAAGTTCAAACTTGTATGTATCTACGCACTAAACTATGTCTAGATACATATAAGTTTAGATAAACTTGTGCATTTTTTAATGAACAAGGAGTAGTTTGGACAAACCTACGCAACGCCACAATCACGTGGTTCTGCTTAATAGAAACCTGAAACAATTTTCCAAGACTGCGTCATGTCACCACATCAGCACGAACAAGATGCCATCTCAAGATCTCCCTCTCTGTGCTTGTCAAAAGAAAACAAAGTCTCCAGATCTACCTATCTCCTAGCCAATAATGTTGGCTTGCTTGCAAACAGTTGAGATAGTCACATGGGTCATCGATGCACACGCATGTGTGCTATCTGACTATGTGTTATTCTCGATCAATATTGATGTGCATCTTAATCCTTAGTAATCTGATTTTGAAGGGATACATCTTGCTTCCCATAATTGGAACACCGGAAGTTTAAATTATTATGACTGGTGAATATGAGTTGTGATTTTTTTGAAAAAAGATTATTTTTACGAGTAGCGAATTTTGAGATAGCTACGTCGGGGCTGGGATTTGGATTCTCTCATACTGCTAACTTTGCTTTGTAATCGTCGGAATAAAAAGCAGAGGGCGAGATCGATTAGGATCTAGAGAAAATATTGTACATGCGACTATGTTTATATTGCATTGGTGTGTGTGTGTCATGTATATGTATGAACTACGCGTGCAATTCGTCTCCAAGTAGAGCCGGTGCACAAGTACCAACAAAATTCCACCAACATGAAATCACGACCAGTAAAATACCGTATCGGAGGACTAGAGTCAGTGGTCCGGCTAGGAGAGAGTCTCGTCCAAGAATCAGTAAGACGGAATGCTAAGCATTCCCCCAACATAATGAAGACCGGCATTACAATGTAAGGTTACCAGCCGATGCTAAATTCCCACATTATATGAGATAGTGGATAGTTACTACTCATTATCATGTAACCCGGGGACTGCGTCACTACATAAGGCATGACTCGTGATTTACTAGAGGGGGAGAGATTTTGACAAGAACGTTCGAATACAATACAACCACAAGCACGAGTAGATCTTTCCCTCTACATAAAGGGGTCGAACCTAGGTATAATATCTCCTGTGTCAATCTCGTACCAAGACTATTCCAAGTCTCCTTTCCCCGCTTCCTCTCTTCTTCTCTACGGCGTCTATTATGAGATATATGGCTACACCCGGTAACACATGTCGACATTTAGTGCCCACCGTATGGAAAGTGATACATAACTACAATCTTGGATGGACCAATTCCGGCCAGCAGCCTTTTCAAAAATAAAACGACCAACAGCGTCCGACTTTGTTCTTGTTCATTCCGTCAAATACGCCATCAACGAACATCTGCATGAGACCTATGATGACACTAATACAAAACGACACTATGGACACCCTCTATGGAAACGGCAGTGATAAGTCTGTGATTTTTTGATTGAGGATTATGTTGACATGCTGCTTGCTAATAGCATCGAAGTGGAACTTATAGAGGTTTTAAATATAGCCATGATTGTCAAGAGGGAGAAGAAGGAGATGCAGACGCACAATGTAGCTGTTGACCTGTTGTAGCTAGTTAGACAGTGGGGTGGGGGGGCGGGGGGGGGGGGGGGGGGGGGGGGTGAAGAGGAATTTCATCGACTACAATTGACCCTATGAGCGACAGATAAGAGAAGAAATAGCCCAGTTAAATGTTCTTGTGAGCATTTTAGAATGATTTTGTGTCTTTGGGTGTGATGTTGTTAGGTGTGAACTTTATGTAGCTATATAAATCAGTAGAATATAGTAGGTTATGAACTTGTATGCAGCTAAGAAAATCGATAGAATGTAGTAGGTGTGAACTCTTATGCAGCTATGAAAGTTAGTAGAACGTAGTAGGGGTGAACTGGTATGTTGCCTACAGATGTTTAGCTGAATTTAACTATCGGCGAACCTACCATAAAAAATATCTGAAATACAAGCTACCAAGAAAAAAATGTTAAGTGACGTAACCACAAAGAAAACGGTTAGGCTACCAAGAAATAATTGTTAAGTGGCGTAACCACAAAGCAAACGGTTATACATGCTTAAGCGTTTCAGACAAAGTCGTGCAAATATAAAAGGCTACATAACCCTACAAGGACCCTTGCCCTCTCATTCTTCCTCTTTACTCCGTATCTGGAAACCAGTGTGGCGGCACCCTAACCCTTAGTCTCTCCAGTGTGGCGGCACCCTAACCCTTAGTCTCTCATCCTCCCCCTTCACCTGGTGTGGCGGCACAATCTCCCCAAACATCGCGGATCTGGCCATCGATGAGGATGCTCGGGATGGCAACCTTGCCGAGGAGATCGATGGATTCCGCCTCGGAATCTGCTGGCGCGGCGGAGGAGGAGCCCCAGCATGGACTCCTGCATCAGCATGCGCTACTTCAGCTCCTGCTTCCGATCGAGCTCCTCAAAATAACCCAGACCAACTGACGTCGATGACCCAAACCAGTGTCGTCGTCGACTGGCATCGCCGCGGCAGGGATGGACGACGAAGAGTCGGGGGAAGAGGGAACACCGGACGAGGGGGAAGAGGTTAGGGCGGCAGAGGAGGAGGCACGCGTACGAAACCACCACTTCCTTGCTCCAATGGAGTTTTTTTTTAAGATAAAGAGTGTATATTAATATCGCGGAGATACAATTACACCCAGCCTCTGCAACAATGCAACAACCAAAGTTGTTACGGATGCACACAGCCGAAAAACAATAAGAAGAAGAAATAAAAAAGAAAAGTCCCGCTACAGAGTTACAGTCCTTGCAGCAGCCGCACAACCACCACCAAAACAACACCTGACGTCCAATGCTTCAAAAGCACCGCCTTCAACAAGAACTGTGCCAGACACAACCAATTAAGGCCAGACATTGGGCTTTCACCCTAAAGATAGTCCTCGCTCTCAAAACAATGTCTTCAGCAAGACCACTGTCAGGCACAACCAATTAAGGCCAGACCTTGGATTTTTCACCCTGAAAGGTAGGACTTTGGACTTCACGTATGTTGTCGCCCCCATTTATATACCGCTGCTCCAAGTCACGAGACACCAAGCCAATTCCTCATCGGCAGAAAGATTCGAACCACCATTGCTAGTCCTCAGATCTCGACTTACATGACATTCTCCGCCAGCACCATGGAACGAGAACATGTCCCATGATATTAACAGCCAGCAGAGTTTCGAAGCGCTCCCTCTGAAACCAAACGGCCAGAGTAAAACATGGGAGCGCACGACCGAATCCCACCCGATCCAGCAATCTCCAGGCATGAATCGCTCGGTGGAGTTCGCCGGCGGAGCCATCAGGAACACGCCACGGTAGCCAGATCGACGGAGACAACATCCGACAAGTCTTCATCTTGATGCAAGGAGGAACCCAAGGACCGCCACCATTATTCGCGAGACCGGCAGACCCCCACGCCGCCAGTCGCCTCCATGTCGGAGTGGACTGAGAGGAAGGAAGCAGTCCAAGCGCAAGGCTGTAGGTGTCGGTGATCCGAGGAGCCGCCGGACGACGCCGCCCCGGCCTTGGCTGAATCCATTTGGTCAAATCGGGCCTCACAGGAGAGATCTCGACCAGACGACCCAGTTTGCCGCCAGGCGCACCAAAGACGGGCTGAGGGCACACCGCCTCCTCCTCAATGCCACGGCGTAGGAGGGCCTCAAGCACCAGCCTGAAACAGCCGTGCCGCCTTGTGCTGCCACCGGCGATCCACCATCTCCCAAGGATCACCAGCGAGCCGCACCTCGCCATCCCAACCGACGCCCTTGACGCGGAGGGTGCCGCTACCACTGCCGGCGAGGACAGCGGCGGAGGCCAGGGGCGGGAGGTGAGTGCTGCCTAGGTCTTGGAGGGTGGAGGGCCCTCCGGAGCCGCTCGGGAGGGAGCGACCCGGGAGGGAGTTGGAGGGAGGGAGGGAGGAAGGTGAGGGGAACTCCGGCGGGAGGGGCCTGGCGGCGGCGGCGCTAAGGGAGGAACCCTACGAGCAGCTGCACGTCCCTTCAAGTGCGCTCAAGATCTAATACTGCTCCAATGGAGTATCCCATCTTGATGGGGGACTTCCGATTTGAGCCGTTGCCGTTGCCGGCAACAATCCTATTAGCTAGCTAAATTTATACACGAGGGTCGCAACAATAACATGACGTCATTGCATTCTCTGAAATAAATGAAACATTTGTCGTTCAAATTACCGTCTGTAGAAAGATATAAAGATAACTTATTTAGACACACGGGAGGATTTCACACGGTGCTGCAAAAAACAAGTGTGAGCACTATGCACACCACCGAAATATCCCGATGTATGCGATATATAGCACACGATTCATAAAAGTAAACAGTAAGCTAATGTTTGGCCATAAAAACCGTACGTCCCTTTTTATTCTCTAAGTGCAAGCGATAGGAGAAACACACACAAAAAGTTGCTCCCGCGTGCGATCGGGATCTTAAATTGCCCGATCTGCATTAGTGATAGTGACAAAGGGTTCTCATATGTTTCCTAACATTGTCAACTCTTTCATGGGCATTCCGTCAATCTACTGGCAATACTCCATGTGACGCTCTAAAATCGGTACTATATAGATTTATGCGATCTCGTCGAAATCCGCATAATAACGATTTTACGTCACGCATCAGACATAATATGCACATTATATAGGTGGAATTGTGATAACATTACAATAGTTCCGATACATTCACAACAACAAATAAAGATATAAATACAACAACGACTCGAACGAGACAAGATACAAATGATACAATATAAAGATACAAATGACAGCGAAAGCAAAATAGTATCCGACTATGAATAAGATGCAAATTGGACTAAGAGTACTGAAGATAAGCGATGATGTCATATCCCTACCCAGCCCAAGCTGGAGGGATTCCCAATCTAATATCGTCAGACTTCAAACCTGTTAACTGCACACGAATACAAGGGTCAATACTATCGGTAATTATAGCAAGGCAAGCATTATGGAGAGTTCTAACGAATGCGTAATATGCATTCCGAACAGGTGAGCACATCTTCTTAGGAAGGTTTAGCGGCAGCGCACAAGATCTAGACAACTACAAATACACACAACAACTTTCGTCTAATTAGAGAGGGATAAGAGAGCGCATAAGTAACCAACTACTACTAACACCTATCATAACCCATTCTCGGATTAACACACTCACAAGGTTATACCAAACGGGTACCCCTTCGTGTGGGTACCTGGTGCACGTGATGACTAAATCTCAATTGTCAACCGGCTGAGGAAGCCCATTAAGCGAAGCCCAGGTCGAAGATCTCTTACTATAGATAGCATAGTCGACAGTACTTTCCATACATGTAGTCCTAGTCGGTTACAACCCGAGACCTGTACCCCTATATAAAGGACATGAGGGAGACCGATCAGAGACACGCCCAACCAGAACCGCAAAACCCTAGCAAGATCGACATCTTGCTAGACCCCTGTACTCACCGCATATACACAATCAATAACAGACAAGCAGGAGTAAGAATTTGACCTCACTCGAGGGCCCTGAACCTGGGTAATTCCCGCTTGTCAGCCGACGAATCTACCAACACCACGCGTTCTCTACCTCATAACTCTTACCCTAGGCTAGTAACCATGGGTATTGATGGGGACATCCCTTGGCAATTGGCGCCGTCTGTGGGAATAGGTGGTGTTGGATCCACGGATTTTTCGGTCCAAATTTCAAACGACGATCCGCCGACTACTTCAAAAGGATGCACATCAGCAACAACAGCTCATATCCAGATCACAGGCGACCACTCGCCAAAGGCAGCATCGCCAGCAAGGTCAGGCCATACTCACCCGAAGCTCAGGAGATCTTCTCCAATCTCGATTCAGGTTTTAATCTAACTATTGGAGAACATAATTTCTTTATTGATCGGCTTGGTGTGCAGGATTTAGTCTAACAGATCGCAACACAGCCACCTTAGAAGAGATCGACTGAGATCGCATCTACATCGGACAAAGAAGATACCTCGTCACAGATCAATCTGATCTTGCCGCCACAATCTCCAACAGAGTCAATGACATCCACAGACTTCAACAAATTCATGGCAGATGAGTTCCCTGAAGAGAAAGAACTGTCGACTGCCTCAGTCGATGACATGATCATATCGACAACTTTGGCTGGAAGCACTGGAGCACCAACATCACAGATTGATCCGATCTCATCCATAGCAGGGTCCATGTCCACAAAGAAATTCCAGAAATTCATAAAGCAAAACGAGATGTAAGAAGAAGTGCAGTGACCCTCCATATCGACCCAACCGAAGACCGTATGCAGATCGACGCTCCCGAAGAAAGCTTTCACCTATCTGAGTATGATGAGTCTACAGAAGACAACATACATCTAGCCGACTTCACCGACACAGAGATCCAATCACCAAAGCATACTGCCATCGTCTATGACGAACATACGCAACAAGCAGAAGATGACGAAAGCAGCAAAAACATAGAGCAGAGCAGTAACGACGAAGCAGCATATGAAGAACAGTTGGACTACACATACCGCATACCACGGCAAGTTTGCGTAGCAACAACAGCAGAAAAATCAGAAACACGTCCAATCGACAGCCCATCGAGTTCTCACGCACAGTCATCCTGCCGGACGGCACAACCACTCTAGACATCTCAGCAGAGACAGCGGCGAAAATAACAAAATTCATCGAAGAGGGCATAACGATGCCAGCAGATGCATCTCCAAACGAGTTGGCAACATACAACTACTTCAATTGGCAGGAAGCACAACGCAATACAGGGCAACACTCGAAGAGCGAAAAAGGCAAGCTAGCATATCAAGCGCCCGTAGGCGACAAATATCGATGAGTTCTACAGGAGCAACTGAAGCACGACGCAGATCTAGATTTGACAGAATCCCCGAACACGAAAGGGCAGACATCACTCGAAACCTGAACAACTCGTTCCTAACCGTCGACTCTGATGGCATAATCCAACCGAAAATAGCAGAAGGGCCCCTCATATCCACAGGAGCATACCTCCAAGCAGGAAAACCACCGGCAGGTGACCCGGCTGAGGCAAGATACCTACAACAAATGAAGGCCCTGGAGATCGCAGCAAAAGAACTGCTCGATAGAGGAAGGAGAAGGCGTAGCAGAAGCCGCTCAAGAGAACGCTCCAGTCACAGTCCTCAGCGAAGCAGCGGCAGGAAAAGTTCAAGCCGCCGCTGATCAAGAAGCAGATCTAGAGGGTCAGGTTATCGCGAATCGTCTGACAATCGCAATGCAGGACCATGCGGAGCACAATGCTTCACTCAACGGATTCAGGAAACAAAACTCCCAAAGAAGTTCGGTCTACCATTCATGCCAAAATTCAACTAAAAACAAGAACCCTCGGGATGGCTAGAAGATTACAAATTGGCAGTCATATGCCAACGAGGAACAACAACGACAACACTACAATACATACAGTTGATGCTGGAAGGCACGACCCGCGACTGGCTCAAGTCTTTACCCGAGGGAGCCTACGATTCTTGGGATCACTTCAAGGAAGACTTCATAAAATATTTTGACCCTCTTTGCGAAAGGTCGAAAATATTTGAAGAATTAAGAGCATGTTGTCAAAAGACGGACGAGAAGCTTAGATCTTACATCAGACGATGGGCCTCCATCAGGAACTCTATGGGTGCAATATCAGAAGACAAAGCGATGGACGCTTTCACAAATGGGGTCTACAGAAAAGACTTCAGAGAGGCACTCGGACGGCAAAAACCAAAAAAAATGGCGGAGCTCATGAAGCTCGCAACCGAGTGGGCGGATGGCGAAGATGCAGTACAGAGCAAAACCCCACACTCACCGCAACGACACCACGATAGACGAGACAGTCGCGACCACCACGACAGTCGAGATCGACGGGATGGAGATGAAAAACGAGGAAGGCGCGACTACGACCACCGCGGCAAGGTTAAAGTCAAATTTGTCGCAGCCGGATTCTTGCATGATAACCGGAATCACGATGATCGAAAGCAAAGTGACCGGCAAAGTAGCCGGCAAGACGATCGTCGGGGCACACGTAGTGATAACTACAGATGAGATAGGCCAGTCGACAGACGTGATGACCGCGGTCAAGACCAGCGTGGAAACTACAGAAGACATGACTGGCAGAAGTGCGTAGAGTCAAGAGTCGAGAAATCATTTCAAGAAAAGATGGATGACGAATGCAGACTGCATATGTTCAAAGACCCGGCGACTGGACGGTTAACATCACATCACACAATGGGAAGCTGTCACGAATTCAGGCAAATGGCGATGGATTACATAAATCAGATGAAGAGAGAACAACCACAAGCTATACCGGCGACATACGTAGCGCCTCCACAAATCGTGGCAGCATTACCGCCTCCACCACATCACGATGCGAATAACCAGATGGCAGGCGCCATACATCACATACCGCACAACATGGACGTCCAATATCCGCAACCGAAAGGGCAAATGTACATGATACAGAAATGATGCACCTCCAACAGAAGACAAAAACGCCACACCAGAAACGTCGATATGGCAGTATTAGCTCCACCACCGGTAACATAATTTCTGCAAGGATCAGACATAACAATCGCTTTTGATCAGGAGGATCACCCGCCAGCCATCTATCGGCCAGGACATGCTGCCCTAGTGCTCGAAGGGCAGATTGGAGGCTACACTATGACCAAAATATTCATGGACGGAGGTAGTGGCGTCAACATAATATTCACAGACACACTTTGGAGGATGAACAGGTCAGTCGAGAACCTCCCGAAATCCACAAACACCTTCCACTGAATTGTGCCGGGCAAAGCTGTACGCCCAGAAGGGAAAATCCAACTCGACGTCACGTTCGGAGATGCAACCCACTTCAAAAGCGATCTCATCGACTTCGACGTTGTCGACTGGAAATCACAATACCACGCCATATTGGGACGAACAACATTTGCAAGATTCATGGCGGTACCCCACTACACATACCTTAAGCTCAAAATGCCAGGTCCAAAAGGAGTCATCATAGTCAATGGAAACTTCCAAAAATCAGACAAATGCGACAGAGACTTTTGCAGGATCTCAGAGAAATACGGAGTCGAAGAAACCCCAGACAAGACGCGAGGCGCAAGGGAGGTAACGATAGAACCAGAACGCAAGAAGAGAGCAGCCGCAGTCGCAGTACATGAAGTAAACGCCATATGGACAGTCGAGCCCACAGAAGAAGAAGAACGCTCTCCAGCCAAACGATGGGACGATACACTTCGAAGGGACCAAAAACGGCAGAGGCACTAGCGTAGGTATGGTACTCATAAACCCCAAAAAGGAGCGAGTACGGTATGTATTGCAGATAAACTTCCCGGCACCATCAAAAGTCGAAATCGACTACGAAGGCCTGTTCCAAGGCATGCGACTAGCAAGAGCCTCAGGGGCACAAAACATAATAATCCGAGGGAACTCGTGTACAATCACGCAAAACATGGTAGGTGCAAGCAGAATGAATAGGGACAAGCTGGCTAGATATCAAGATTACTTTGACATGTGGCAAAGAAGATTTCGCAGCTGCGAGCTACATCACATACCGCCCACACGCAACAAACAAGCCAACAAACTTGCAAACATTGGAGCAGCCAAGGCGCAGGTACCGCCAGGTGTCCTCTTCAAGCACATAAACCACAGATCAATCAGAAGGTGGCACCCACAGGCCACTCGCCAAGCACAAGTATTTAGGCAAAAACCAGATCAAGAGGATGTCCCAAGCAAATAAAGGCAAGTCATTACTGATCAGTCACGGTCAGGCACAAACAAAATGATGAGCTCAAGCCACACCACTACAATCTTCAGTCAAGGAGTGCCAAACTGCGTCATCATCAGTGACAGTCGCAAATTGAGAAACCAAGACGCAGCGGGAGCAGCGCCACTCGAAGCTTTTAAAGCTATGCACATCACACTACCGGGGGAAGACGCGTTCAACAGGGAACCCCTAATATTGCGGCTGCAAAAGCCAAAAAGGTCACACGAAAGGAGGTACAAGCTCCAGATGCCACAACACCAAGAGGACGCACACAACTCGGAAGGTACGGCCATTTAGGGTCTTCATCACGTAGCAAAAACATCCAGTCGATGTAGCAAAAGACTCATGTATCAAAGGGCCATCAGGTTTCATACGCGCTCTTGAAGGAGATATGCCCTAGAGGCAAATAAATAAGTAGTATTTATTGCGTTATCTCATAATTTATAATAGGTTTGTGTATTATGCTATAACTGTATTAATCGGAATTATTGATACACGTGTGACACATAGACAACCAGGTCCCTAGCAAGCCTCTATATGAGCTAGTCCATTGGGCAACAGTTGATCGAGATTCCCGATCAAGGACAATGACGTCGGTTGACAGTGGGGTCATCTTGTTAGTCGAATAAGATGATGGACATACGCAAAGTATTGCAATAAGATCGTATTACGATGTTTGTCATTTGCAATAGATAAGATTATGATAGCTTATTCCTTAGACCGTGAGACCGTACTTATTGATGCTTCGTAGGGGTGCTTTGAGAGCATCAAACGTTGTGTCTTATATAGCATGACAATAACGGTGTCCATCTTGGGTACTCCGAAAGAGCATCGAGACGTAAGGATCAAGAGCGGGATTTGTCCATTCTTGTAATGGAAAGATACTCTGGGCCCACTCGGTGATATTGCATCTATATAGCTGCGCAGCTTATGACTAGGTCATGGAGATGTAATATCGCAAACGAGTTAATAACCTTCGTCGGTAACGAGATACAACAAAGACATCGGTGTGTCTACGATCATATCTCGGACAAGGTAGTATCGCAGAGACAAAGGGAATGAATATCATATTCATGGTTCAACGACGATATTCGTAGAATACACAGGGGCCGTCATATACATCCAGGTATCCCTGATGGTCATTGGTGAGCGGAGTGTCTCGACCATGTCTGGAGTGTTCTCGAACCGTAGCGTAACAAACTTAAGGTCTTAGCGACACTAGGAGATAAGTTATGGAATAATATAGGCGTTTGTTGGAGAGAGGGAAATGATCCGGAAAGAGTTCCGGTGGTCCGGAAGGAGTTCCGGGAAGGTCTGGAAGAGTTCCAGAAATGTCCGAAAGTTGTTCGGGTGGTTCCGAAATAGTTTCGGAGTCACAGGATATTGAATTATATATAAATATATTAATTATGAATTAATGAGATTTTTATATTAATTTAATATTAATTAAATAAAGGAAAAAAGGGGGCTCCCACCTACATGGGCCCTAAGAGGGCCCAAGAGGGGGAGCCGCACCACCAAAGGGGGGGTGGGCCCCATGGCTGGTTCGGCCAGCCCATGTGGGGTGCGCACCCCCCTCCTCCTCCTTTAGTCCCACATGGGGGAGCTAGGGAGTTTGCACACCCCCTCCCCCCTTTATATAGCAAGGCATATTAATTGGATTAATTCATTGGAAAATACAATTAATTGTATTGCAGGCCGGCCGAGCTGTTTCTCCGCCCGTTTTGCCCCCTCTCTCCACCTAAGCTATACCGCTGGGCACCGTTGCCCTGCGGGATTCCAGATAAGATCTACCCCTGTGATTTCAGCTGGATCTGAATGACCGGGGGTTGTCGCTAAGCTCCGTATGTTTGTGAGTGCTCGGAGGTAACTCTTTTGAGGAGCCTGGGTGACGTCGTCTCCCCCCCCCGCAGCCGCCGCGCCGCCTCCCCCTTTGCCGCCGGCGCACCACCCTTGGTGCCGGCGCCCCGCCTTCTTCCGCCCGACGCCCGTCGACGCAGATAATCGTCGACACCCCGGCGTCATCGTCTTCGTAATCGCGGCAAGTTCTCCGCGACCTCGAGGTCGGCTACGTACGACTTCATCGTCAACGCTTGTGCGGGAGCGTAATCCCCGCTATCGGTCTACATGGAGGTAATGTAACCCGTTCCGCCACCGTTATCACATGTACTAGATAGATAGATCCTGCCTAGTTAGGGTTTCGTTCGCTAGAAATATTATTGTTTTCTGCACCGGAACCCCTTCAGCTCTTTTCCTTACCAGGGTACCTAAGGGGACTGGAAGGTTTTTGATGAGGCGGCTTGCTGGTCAACATTTATAAATAAAAGATATTATGCATATCTTCCCGGCATAATATTTTTCGTCATAACGAAAGAACAATCACTCGATATGCATGGGGGCTGCACGAACGTCAACAAACAAAAAACATCCACTCGACAGGCTCGGGGGCTACACATAAATCAGAAAGCTAACCCCAGGTAGGATAAAAAGCCCGGACAAGTGGCCCCCAATGGCTGTCAGGTTGACCCCTTTTGACTAGCATCAAGAGCCACCTGACCCTTCAAGTTGCAGTAAGTTGGCCTTTGGGGCAGAGCAAAAAGCGACCTCTGGAATGCTGACTGGAACTACCCTTTGGAGAAGGCAAGAGGCGGGGATATGCACTATAAATAGACCCCGGACCTTCGCTCTCACTCAGGCAGCAGCAGGGAATTCTCCTAAGCACCAGCTTCTCGAAGATGTCTTTGCCGGCATAAGCTAAGACATCTTCGAGCGGCTGGGCCTAGGGATACTCTCTAAAAAATACATCGGATTTACAGGAGGAACAAAAACAAGTACAGGGAGTTCTCCTGAGAACCAATTTCTTGAAGATGTCTTCGGAATCAACCCTAAAGACATCTTTGAGAAACTGGGCCCAGGATCGCTCCCTAGAAGACCCCTGGGAGACGCACATAAAGCAACCACTCGACGTGCTCGGGCTGCGCATAAGGTAGCAACTCAACGTGCTCGAGGGCTGCGCAAAAAATAGCCACGCGATGTGCTCGAGGGCTGCGCATATGGTAGCCACTCGACGTGCTCGGGGGCTGCGCATAAAATAGCCACTTGACGATCTCGAAGGCTACGCATAAAGCAGCCATTCGACGAGCTTGGTGGCGGAGCATAAAGCAAACACTCGGTGTGCTCGGAGTAGTGCATAACACAGCCACCCGACGTGCCAGGGTGCTGCGCATAAATTAGCCACTCGACGTGCTTGTGGGTTACATCTATGTCAAAAAACAAAAACACAAACAAACTCAAAAACACTTGAGAACATCCAACACGGACGGACAAAAGGATTCCTATGGCATAAACAACAAAACCCCACTTGCTATACTCGGGGGTTAGATCTATGTGTTACATTTACAAGGGCAAAAAAATCTATAAGTACATAAGCTAAGCATCTTCATCATTCAGCGGCAGATTGGAGTCAATCAACTGCTCCCGCGCTCGGCTTATCTGAAAGGAAAGACGTCGCCTAGAGGGGGGGGGGGTGAATAGGCGAGGAACACTTTTTACAATTTAGGCTTGATAAATGCGGAATAAAACTTACTGTTTAACTTGAACGGATAGACGTCGCCTAGAGGGGGGGGGGGGTGAATAGGCGATTTAAAACTTTTTCCGAGGAGCCGGAATATCCGGTCCAAGAATGAACCGGAAATTCCGGTATGCTTGATAAAGGCGGAATAAAACTAGAGGTTTACTTTAACAAGCATACAACCGACATAAATACTAGGCTCACCTATGTGCACCAAGAACTTATGCTAAGCAATACAAGTAACAAGGTGATAGCAAGATATATGACTTCAAGCACGAAGGCTATCACAATGTAAAGTGCATAAGTAAAGAGCTCGGGTATAGAAATAACCAAGGCAAGCGGAGACGAGGATGTATTCCCGAGTTCCACCCAAAGGTGTACGTCTCGTTTGGAGAGGTGTGCGCAACCACAACAGGTTAGCCGCAACGCCACAAAGGCTCACCTTCTTCTCCTGATGAACTCAACCACAAAAGGTTGTGAGTTCACCTTCCACTATTGATCTTCTTTGGGGCGGAGATCGAATCCCGTACAACACTCTTGAGGCACACACCCACAACTAAATTGGGGGCTCCCAAGTCTTGAGGCACACACCCACAACTTAATTGGGGGCTCTCAAGATGACCACAAAAGGTCTTGGCCACAAAAGGCCGGCCACAAAAGGCGTCTAGGGTCCAAAGACCCAAGAGTAACAAGCTCACAAGTATCACCACCACAAATCCTCGTGTAGGACTCAAACCGATGCAAATGCAATGGCAAGAGCACACGAAGTGCTCAAGTCCTTCACTCTCAAATTCCAACATAAAAACAAATGTTTATGGGGGAATAAGAGAGGAAGAACAAAGGAAACCACAAAGGAGTCAAATCCTTCACTCCCAAATCCCACCAAAAGCAACTAATGCTTATGGGGGGAGAAGAGAGGAAGAACAAAGAAGAAGAACCACAAAGGAACTCCAAGAACTAGATCCACTAGGTTCCCCTCACTTAGAGGAGAGAATGGTTGGTAGGATTGTAGATCTAGATCTCCTCTTAACTTTCCCTAAAGAATATGGAAGATTCAATGGAGGGATTGAGAGGGAAGTGAGCTTTCCAAGGTCAACAATGGAGTAGAAGAGAGGGGAAAGTCGTGCTGCCTTGGATTGGCTGGGGAAGAAGAAGGGGAGGGGTATAAATACCCCTCCAGGTCACTCGGAAATTATAGCCGTTGGCTGTTTCGACACTCGGAAATTCTGGTATAAGTGAGACTCGGAAATTCCGGTCAACCGGAAATTCCGAGTCCATGAAATTTCCGAGCTGAAAATCCGGCTGGAGTCAGAACCAAAACCAAACTTTTCATTAGCCATTTCTGGAAGGCTTTTCTGGGTGCACTCGGAAATTCCGGTATATGGAAATTTCCGAGCACAATTTCCGGTTCGAGTCAGAACCAAAAGTCCTTCTTTCATTAGCCAAAACCGGAGGGCTTTCTGGGTGCACTCGGAAATTACGGTAGACAGAAATTTCCGAGCACAATTTCCGACTGGAGTCAGAACCCTTTTTCTCCTTTCCTTAGCCGTTTTCTTGGATCAGCTGGGGAACCGGAAATTCCGGTAGAGCGAAATATCCGGCCCCAATAATCCAGCAAAACACCGAAACAAAAACTGCTATAACTTTTGCAAATGAACTCCAAATGAGGTGACACCAATTTTGTTGGAAAGATAGCAACGATGAGCACCCAACAAAAAGAGTAAAATCACCACACATGGCAAGGTGTGGGCCTTTCCTCATGGTAGAACCGACAATATTTCCGCCACCGAAAACGCAACGAGTTGTCCAAAGTAAAACCGATTTCGATGAACAAGAGCTTGACATGGAGATGAACCAAGCTCTAACTCCTCACCAACATAAAAGACAAATACGAACGAAGAAACATGATATGCCAAGTATGCAAAGGTTTGAGCTCTCCACAATGATGCGATCAAGTTACTAACTTGAGAACCCCTCTTGACAGTACGCCTATCTATCCTATAGCCCTATCAAGATCATACCTTTGCCTTGAGCATTCCACTTGAGTTGGATGATGACTATCTTGATCTTTTCAAGTGGTTCATCTTTCCTTGATTGCGCGTCCAAGCACATGCTTGATGAAGACTTCTCCAAATACTCCCCCATGCTCACAATTGGAGAGTCTCGCTTAGCTTCATCTTCATGTATCCATTGCAAGCACCAAGCATAGGATCTCTTCAAGAAGCTTCTCTTGGTCTTGGTCTTGCACATCTCACCTTGATGACGATCACCACATGACGTCATCCTCCATGAGCTATATGAAATCTTCATTTGATGCAAGCCCATGGGAAGATACCTAACCTCATATAAAGATACCACACACACATATATCATGGGTTAGTTCACAAAGCTATGCGGACAAGTGTTTACCATCCCAAGAGATACATGATCGCTCTTGGTACATCTTGTAGCTTTGTGTGTTGATCAACATCTTGATCAACCTTGTATCTTCCAACATTTCTTCACTAATATGATGTCTTGAATCCTTCAAGACATACTTGCAATATGCTCCACTCACCAAATAAGCTTCAAGAGTCCAACACATGAACTCCACAACTCCATGGACATGATCTATAATGATATCTCAATGCAAACATTAGTCCATAGAGATTGTCATTCAATTACCAAAACCACACATTAGGGAAAATGCTCTTTCATAACTTATCAATGAAAAACCTAAATATACTAGGTTCGCCTATGTGCACCAACAATTTATGCTATGCAAGACAAACAACAAAGGGATAGCAAGGTAAAGGACTTCAAGCACGATGGCTATCACAAAGTAAAGTGCATAAGTAAAGAGCTCGGGTATAGGGATAACCGAGGCACGTGGAGACGAGGATGTATTTCCGAGTTCCACCACAAAAGGTGTACGTCTCATTGGAGAGGTGTGAGCAACCACAACAGGTTTGCTCAACGCCACAAAGGCTTCACCTTCTTCTCCGATGAACTCGTCCACAAAGGTCCGAGTCCACCTTCCACTATGAAATCCTTTGGGGCGGAGAACAATCCTGTACAACAACCTTGGGGCACACACCCACAACCGAATTGGGGGCTCCCAAATGACCACAAGAGGTCTTGACCACAAAGGTCCCAACTAGCCACAAGGCCTTGACCACAAAAGGTCCTATGCCACAAAGGCGACCACTAAGGCGTCTAGGGTCCAAGACCCAAAAGTAACAAGCTCACGAATTTCACCACCACGAATCCTCGTGGAGGGATCAAACCGATGCAAGATGCAATGGCAAGAACACACAAAGTGCTCAAGTCCTTCACTCTCAAATTCCAACAAATCAACACATGCTTATGGGGGAATAAGAGAGGTAGAACTAAGAAACCACAAAGAAGATAAATCCTACACTCCCAAATCCCACCACAAGCAACTAATGCTTATGGAGGGATAAGAGAGAGCAAGAACAAAGGGGGAGAACCACAAAGGAACTCAAAGATCTAGATCCAGTATGTTCACCTCACTTAGAGGAGAGATGGATTGGTAGAATTGTAGATCTATATCTCCTCTCAATTTTCCATTAAAGATATGCAAAAATCATGGAAGGATTTGAGAAGGGGAAAGCTTTCCAAAGATCAACAATGGCAAGAGAGAGAGGGAAAAGTCGTGCTTACACAAGGAAGAAAAAGGGGAGGGGTATTTATACCCCTCCCACAATTCTAGCCGTTACAATAGCTTAGACGGGGATTTTAGGCCTAGGGTCGGAAATTTCCAAACCCTGAAGATTTCTGGAAAGATCTCCGAAGTTTTCTGGGCAAAACCAGTACTGAAATCCGCCTGATTCAGAAATCTTCGAGCCCGGTTCGGAGATTTCCGAGCACCCGAAAACTGCAGAAATACCAACACGAAAACGACAATATCTTGACCATCCAAACTCCGTTTTCAATGATTTTTGCCTCGTTGTAATCACAACGAAGAAGTCTACAAGATAATGAAGAGAAACATCATAGTCAAGGATGGGAGGTTAAAACCAAATGGGGAAACATAAAACCTCTCGAAAAAGGAACAACCGGTAAAACCTCTAACATCAAAAACCAATAAGCTTTTCAAACGAACTTTGTTTTTGATGAACTTGAGCTTGTTATGAAGATCACAACAAGCTCCAAAACCTCACAAGGAGAAAATCCAAAATAGAAACAAGAAAGATGATATGCCAAGTATGCAAAGGTTTAAGCTCTCCACAAAGATGCGATCAAGTTACTCACTCGAGAGCCCCTCTTGATACTACGCCTATCTATCCTATAGCCATATGAAGATCATACCTTTGCCTTGAGCATTCCACTTGATTTAGATGATGACGATCTTGATATCTTCAAGTGGAACACCTTTCTTGATTGCGCTTGCTAGCACATTCTCGATGAAGACTTCTCCAAATACTCCCCCATACTCCATTATGGGAGAGCCTCCCTTAGCTTCGTCTTCATGTCTCTATTTCTTCCTCCATGCATAAGATAGCGCCGACATGCTTCTCTTGGTCTTGCACTTCTCAACCTTGATGACGATCATGACATGACGTCATCCTCCATGAGCTATATGAATTGATCTTCTTGTTGCAAACCCATGGGAAGATACCTAACCCCACATATAGATACCACACACACACTTGGGTTAGTTCACAAAGCTAGATGGCCAGAGCTTACCATCCCAAGAGATACATGATCCACTTGGTACATCTTTTAGCTTTGTGTATTGATCAACCTCTTGATCAATCTCGTATCATCTCATCTTTCTTCATATAGATGATGTCTTGACAACTTCAAGACATACTTGCAATATGCTCAACACAAACATTAGTCCATAGGGATTGTCATTAATTACCAAAATCATATATTAGGGCACATGCCCTTTCAATCTCCCCCTTTTGGTAATTGATGAAAATCCATTTTACGAGGGTTTATATAAGGAATTTAAACAACCAAGTAACGCACTAAGCAAAGCATGGATGCAAGAGAACCAAAATTCCCTTCCAACCCTCTAAATCTCTCCCCCATTGGCATCCATTGTCGAAATGGGCGAAAAATCTAGAAGGTAAATATAATAAGAGCTCCTCCATAAATTATGTATTTCTCATGATATGAGTGAAATCAAATGCATATATCCCATGACGAATAGATTGAGGGGATCAAATTATATTGAGGATATAAAGGATGCAAAAGAAAGATATCAATCGAAAACAAAAGAAAGATATCAATTGATAAACAAAAGATGCATTCACAAATGAAGCAAGCAATCAAGGGATCCAAAAACAATTGGACACAAGAAGATAGTATGATAAAATCAACCAAGTGTTCAAAGAAATCAAGATGGAACTCCCCAAGGTACATGCACAATGAAGGATTAGTGTTTTAATATAGTGTGCATAACATGGAATCCTCATTCCTTCCTAGATTAATTTGAACAACCAAGTGCAAGAGTGCATAGATGGAAAAATAATGAACGCAACTTGCAACAAACAAAAGTTGAGCAAAAGGAAAGAAACGTGAAAATTAAATACTTGCTCAAGCAAGAAAGAATGGATGTGATATGGAACTATATTTTAGGAGACTAAGAAGGGTGAGCCAAGGCATCACCATAGTCTTTCAAGGTAAGAAGCACATAGTGCATATCATGTATTTCGCATACAAACACACCAAAGAATACACATCAAATAGGTTTAAAAGCTTATTAAGAGGCAAAGATAATACCAAATCAAATACAAAGCTTGTTCCTTTTAGAGATCACCAAAGGATCAAGAGGGCAATAAAGGTGATCACTAAAGATTTTGAATACCAAAGAAGGATGTACCTAATTTCATGTATATAAGTTTCTAAGTAGGCACTAAGTCCACCTAGAAACCTGCACACACAAAATAGGTACTAGGAAAAGAACATGATATCCATTAGGAAGTCATAAAATATCAATGAGAATTTTGCCTAAACTCATAGCACAAAGCTAAATTTTTAGGAAAAAGAAAAACTTCCAGTACACACTCTTCAAAGTATCTCAAATGCCCACAAATGATAAGTGATAGTTTAGATGCTTCGAGACGGAAAATGATTTTGAAAATTCATCCATATTGCGTATGAGACAATTTAAGAAGAATTGCTAGATTAACATAGTTGGAATGTATGAATCATGAACATGATCAAATATGTTCCCTTTACTATGTAATCATCCCGGCTTGCTCATATTTGTAATAAAGACGATTTGAAAGGAACTTTGCAAAAACCATATCAAATGCAACTCGAGAGACTCATGCCAAGATACAACCTACACAAGGTTGAGGGCTAGAAAAGTATGCACGAGATAGATACTTGTTACCGAGATAACATTGATGAAGTAGGAGGTAGGTGCTCATGATCATCCAAGCTTGGCCCAAAATGGCACATGACGAGGACTTTCTCCTTATAATCGAGACAAGCTTCCAATGCATCTCCAATGTACCTAAAACAAAATTAAGTACAAAGTGGTACCCACACTCATTGGGTCCGAAGTAGTTAGAGCAAGTATAGTACATAGGACAAACTCCACATAAATATGTGCCTATTGATATGAAATTGAATTTCAAGCACATCTTAGCCATTTAGGATTTGGTGGAGTTTATACTATATTTTGAAACAAGGAAAGTAAGCATGACATAAGATATATATAGTAAATATGCATGCACAAAACTTTCAAGAACCAAAAGAGATACAATTTTAGACAAATACCAATTAAATTTAAAAGCTACACAAAAGTGTGGCAAGAAAAAGAATTGTCCACATTATATCTCAACACTCGAATCAACACATGATTGGAGAAACCAAAGAGAAAAGATATCAATTGAAAATAGGTCAAAGTCAAAACTATTGAGCATAAGAATGCGTCCAATAAACATGCTCAAAAGTTTATCTCATTCAAGAAGGTAGACTAAAAGACAAGAAATGAGATAGCCAACTCCACATAGGACAAAAACGTTTCATAGAATAAACCAAGACCCTCTACACTTACCGTGATGGCAAAAGTACCAAGACGAACAATGTTTGTCTTCCAACGAGACACATCATCGGGATCCAACACCAATATGAAAAGACCAAATGTCAATTGAAGACAACTTATGTTCAAAAGTATATAGGATTGCTCCCCCACAATTCGTGCATTATATGACCTTTATAAGAATACAAAATACACATAAATGGAGTCATTTCTCTCCATGTATATCGTTAAACGCTAGTCATGTTCAAAGAAGGGATTTATTCCAAAACAAGCCTTGGCAACAAATAAGGCGATTTATGGGCAAAGACCAAAGTAGATATGATCAATAAATATACCACAAATAAAATTATCACTTGTCAAATACAAGGAATGTATGGAGATATTTCTCGGTGGTAAGTATATATTCAAGATCATAATCACAAAACATAAGCATGTGGCAAAAGATGGGAATTGAAAAACATGCTTACATAGAGATTTTTGATGGCTTAAAATAATCAATGATCATGTTAAGCATCAAGAAACTCTCTCACAAACAAGATACCAAAAGATGAGAGACAAAATTATTTGAGCAAAAGAGGAACTTGTTTGAGCAACGTGTCACCTAGGAACAAGATAATTAAGAATATCAACTCTAGATGACACTACCTCACATGTTCACGTTTTCTAGGCTTGTAATATGCACATAGCTTATTACTCCCCCATAATGTGATAATCCATTCATATCCCAACAAGAGCCAATGAAGATAAACAAGTTGAAACCAAGCTCAAGACATACTCTCAAGATTAGTAAGTAGAGAGCACAACACTTACAAGCAAGCAAGGTACAAAAACAAACACATGCAAGGGTGCAAGCAAATTTTAATGTATATAAAATTTAAACACAAGTTACCGCAAGGAGGAACATTGGATATAAGATGAGGCAATATAATCCAATTGACTTGGCTTGAGCGAATATGATTGATGAAGATCCATTAATTCTTCATGATGTAGCCAAATCTCCAATGTCCTCCGACTCCACGTATTGATCAAGTTTTAGCTTGTTGGTCCCCAACCAAGTTGGGTCCTAAGAGGTTAGTCACAATAGGCTTGACAACCCAAATAGTTCTTTTATTGACACCACTTTAAGTACCAACATACTTGGCAAACAAATTGTCAACCTTATCCTTCCAAAGCAAATAAGCATGATCAAGTATAGTGGGGTTGGATAAGTTACCATGAGTGCATGAAGAGGCTAAGTGATCCTTCCCACGACATGTGTAACACACTCGACATTTTCTTTTCTTCTTTGGGAGTGAAGATCCTTTAACTTGGGAATCTTGAGTTTGAACTTGAGGTTGCTTCCCTTGTTGCTTCTCACTAAAAGGCTTCTTCTTCAAGGGGCAAGATCTAACATGGTGCCCTTCGACCTTGCACTTCAAGCACACAATCTTGGCCAAATCAATAGCTTGATCTTGACCCTTCTTCTTGATGAACTTGTGATTCATATTGTCAATGGACTTGTTCTTGATATTGGAGTTGAATCCAAGTCCACTCTTGTCATAAGGAAGTCTTCGCGCTCTCAACATCTTGTCGAGGGTGGACTTCCCTTCATGACCCTTGATCAAGTATTTCTTCAAAGAAGTGACTTGTGCCTTGAGCTCTTTGATTTCCTCTACATGGTTAGTATCAACACAAATACTAGAGGAAGTAGATGCTACATTGTTAGAGCAACAAGGCATGGAGAGTAATTCATCACAAGATGTAACAATGTTGTGAGTGGATGAATTACTAGAACTAGCACATGGCAATAAAGTATTTTTACTAGAAATTGTGGTAGTGATCACAAGAGGCTCACAAGATTTTACCTTTGTAGAGATTGCCTCAAGAGCAACCTCTAGCCTAGCATGGGATGCTAGAAGATCATCATTAGATCTCGAAAGTTTTTCATGATTTTCCTCAAACTTCTCATACTTGCTAGATAGCAACTCAAGTTGAGCCCTTAGCTCAACATTCTCCTTCAAAATAGATGCTTCACTAGAAATGGAGTTAGTAGCACAAGCATCATTATCTTTGGGAATAGAAGAGGACAATTTAACAAGCTCATTATACTTTCTTTTGAAGTTGATGGCTTCCTCAAGAGCTCTATCACGGGTTTCTTTTACTTTAGATAATTCTAAAGTAAGAGTCTCCTCAAGAGATTTGGATTTGCCCATTTTTAGTTTGGCAAGAGCATGGTCACATTTTTAGCGAGTTTAGCAATCATTTCATTATTTAACTCCTCACTAGTTTCTAGCTTCTCCTCAAGAGAAACTCGAGTTTCTTGCTCTTCCTTAAGAGCAATCTCAAGATTGTGGATCTCACCCGCGGAATCACGAGCAAGACCCCATCCTTCATCACAACGAGTATCCAAGGCCTCAATTGTCTCCTTGCGCTCAATAAGAATGGTCATGTTTTCTAAGAAGCTATCATGTGCATGTTTTTTCTTTAAAAGAGCATGAGAGACAATATCAAAGTTCTTTTCAATGGAGACATCATTATCACTTTCATCATTAATATCATCATCATTAGATATATTGGAATTCAAGGTAGGAGATACCTTAGACTCCTTAGCCATAAGGTAAAAGTGAGTAATGGATGAGGAAGATGAAGAATTGCTTGAAGCACCATTGAGGTCCATGTCTTGTTCCAACAATCGTTTGGATTCCTCTATGTTACTCAAACAAGTACTAGAGGAAATAGAAACATTTTTATCATGACAAAAAGACAAGGAAAGCATATCATCATGTGATTTAGTTAAGCAACTACTACATGTATGCAAGGACTACATACACTAGCATGTAAGGCATGTATGGTGCTAGAGGAGTTTAAGTCCAAAGATAGAGTATTGCAATAAGATGGGTGAGAAATATGATCAATAGTAGATTCACCATCAAGAATGCAATCTCTATCACCACTCACCATATCATTACCTTGTGGCAAGCCACATGTTGGTGAAGTGGAAGAAGACGTGAGCCCATCCCGGTTGGAGGTGGAAGGAGGACAATCAACCTTGGTAGTGTTGGACACATCATATATATCTTTAACCTTTGTCCATAATTCATGAGCGTTCCGACAAGGCATGATTGACGCAAGAACTACATCGCTCAAAACATAGATAAGACCATTACAAGCTAGAGTATCGAGATAAGAGTTTTTCTCATCCTCTAAAGATAATACTTGGGAATTCTTTGGAGGAGAAAAACCCATATCTACAATTCTCTCTAAATTTGGATCCATGTCCTAAAGATATTAAGCATGCAAATTTTCCAAACATCATAATTTGTGCCATCGAATATATAAGTGGGATTGTGCACTAATTCTCAAAACAACATCTTTATCTCTAGGCGGTAAAGCCTAATTATGAGATAACCTGGCTCTGATACCAATTGAAAGGAAAGACGTCGCCTAGAGGGGGGGGGGGGGTGAATAGGCGAGGAACAATTTTTACAATTTAGGCTTGATAAATGCGGAATAAAACTTAGTGTTTAACTTATCAATGACACAACCTAAATATACTAGGTTCGCCTATGTGCACCAACAAATTATGCTATGCAAGACAAACAATAAAGGGATAGCAAGGTAAAGGACTTCAAGCACGATGGCTATCACAAAGTAAAGTGCATAAGTAAAGAGACCGGATATAGGGATAACCGAGGCACGCGGAGACGAGGATGTATTCCCCAGTTCCATCACAAAAGGTGTACATCTCGTTAGAGAGGTGTGAGCAACCACAACAGGTTTGCTTAATGCCACAAAGGCTTCACCTTCTTCTCCGATGAACTCGACCACAAAGGTTCGAGTCCACCTTCCACTATGAACTCCTTTGGGGCGGAGAACAAGCCCGTACAACAACCTTGGGGCACACACCCACAACCGAATTGGGGGCTCCCAAATGACCACAAGAGGTCTTGACCACAAAGGTCCCAACTAGCCACAAAGGTCTTGACCACAAAAGGTCATATGCCACAAAGGCGGCCACTAAGGCGTCTAGGGTCCAAAACCCAAGAGTAACAAACTCACGAATTTCACCACCACGAATTCTCGTGGAGGTTTCAAACCGATGCAAGATGCAATGGCAAGAACACACAAAGTGCTCAAGTCCTTCACTCTCAAATTCCAACAAAGCAACAAATGCTTATGGGGGAATAAGAGAGGAAAAACCAAGAAACCACAAAGGAGACAAATCCTACACTCCCAAATCCCACCACAAGCAACTAATGCTTATGGGGGGATAAGAGAGAGCAAGAACAAATGGGGAGAACCACAAAGGAAATTAAAGATCTAGATCCACTCTGTTTCCCTCATTTAGAGGAGAGATGATTGGTAGAATTGTAGATCTAGATCTCCTCTCACTTTTCCCTCAAAGATATGCAAGAATCATGGGAGGATTTGAGAGGGGGCAAGCTTTCCCAAGGTCAACAATGGCAAGAGAGAGAGGGGAAAGTCGTGCTTACACAAGGAAGAAGAAGGGGTCCCACAATTCTAGCCGTTACAACAGCTTAGACCGGATATTTTAGTCCTAGGGCCGGAAATTTCCGACCCCCGGAGATTTTCGGAAAGATCTCCGAAGTTTTCTGTGCGAAATAAGTACTGAAATCCGCCTGATTCGGAAATTTCCGAGCCGGGTTCGGAGATTTCCGAGCACCCAAAAACTGCAGAAATACCAACACGAAAACAACAATATCTTGACCATCTGAACTCCGTTTTCGATGATTTTTGGCTTGTGTAATCACAAAAAGAACTCTACAAGATAATGAAGAGAAACATCATAGTCCAAGATGGGAGGTTAAAACCAAATGGGGAAACATAAAACCTCTCGAAAAAGGAACAACCGGTAAAACCTCTAACATCAAAAACCAATAAGCTTTTCAAACGAAATTTGTTTTTGATGAACTTGAGCTTGTTATGAAGATCACAACAAGCTCCAAACCTCACAAGGAGAAACTCCAAATAAGAAACAAGAAAGATGATATGCCAAGTATGCAAAGGTTTAAGCTCTCCACAAATATGCGATCAAGTTACTCACTCGAGAGCCCCTCTTGATAGTACGCCTATCTATCCTATATCCCTATCAAGATCATACCTTTGCCTTGAGAATTCCACTTGGTCTAGATGATGACGATCTTGATATCTTCAAGTGGACCACCTTTCTTGATTGCGCTTGCTAGCACATGCTTGATGAAGACTTCTCCAAATGCTCCCCCATACTCCATTATGGGAGAGCCTCGCTTAGCTTTGTCTTCATGTCTCTATTTATTCTTCCATGCATAAGATATCGCCGACATGCTTCTCTTGGTTTTGCACTTCTCAACCTTGATGACGATCATGACATGACGTCATCCTCCATGAGCTATATGAATTGATCTTCTTCTTACAAGCCCATGGGAAGATACCTAACCCCACATATAGATACCACAAACACACTTGGGTTAGTTCACAAAGCTAGATGGACAAGAGCTTACCATCCCAAAGATACATGATCCACTTGGTACATCTTGTAGCTTTGTGTGTTGATCAACCTCTTGATCAATCTCATATCATCTCATCTTTCTTCATATAGATGATGTCTTGACAACTTCAAGACATACTTGCAATATGCTCAACACAAACATTAGTCCATAGGGATTGTCATTAATTACTGAAACCATATATTAGGGCACATGCCCTTTCATTATCAGCCTCTCAGCAGGAGCAAGAGTTTGTTCCATTTCTTCATTAGACAGTTGAATCTTCGACCGAGAGGAAGATGAAGACGGATGCGAGGAGTCTTGACGCTTGATGTAGGCGAATGCAGCGTTGGCTCCAAGCACAACCCGACAAGTCACAGCCTCGCGAATGGGCTCATGAGCGCGAAATATCTCCACGAAGGTATGAATCCTTCGCGGTTGGGGACCCTCAGGAAACAAATAGTGATTTGCTCCCATAAGCGCCGCCCGACAACGCTCCAGCAGAATGGCGCCACACCACGCGCGGTCCTTTAGGGTGGCAAGAATGTTGGCATGATATGCGTCAAGCCAAAAGTGTTGAGGACCGGTGACAGGGTTCTGAGTAGGCTCTGCTAGACGTTCTGCCACATGAGCAGCTTCAGCCTGGGATTGTCGACAAAAACTACAGACAAAAGTGACAAGATTTTAGGCACAAAGCACACGTGCAAGAAGCAAGATCTGCACAAACAGATACCTTCGAGTTGCCTGTTTGAGTCCTCCACTTCATAGAGAACAAACCTCTCCCTCTCAGTGGAAAGAGAAGGTTTCCTGCGAAGAATTTCAAGGTCAGTTAAAATGTACTTGAGTTGCTGCTCCAGCTGAACAACCTTCTCCTTCGCATACTCAAGTACGCGGGCATCATTCGCCAGTTGCGCAGTCGAGCGCCGATCCACTGCCACTCGAACTTCCCCTGAAGTGGTCGAGCAGTTCGACTGAGACACAAACATAAACACTTCAGGCAAATCGAAGCAAAAGAAGACACAAAGCAAGCATGCAAGGATCAGCAAAAGATATATATTCAAAAATATCAGCATTAGGTGGCATAATGTACATCACAAATTACATCACAAAGCAATAGGACAAAACTAATGTTGCCTACGACTAGACAACAGACTCAGACTCAGGATTGCGGGCAACATCAACGGCTGTCGAGCGGCGCTCCATAGTCGCCATGCTAGATTTAGCAAGGCTGGAGACGCGGGCGCTGTATTTCCCTAGACTCGAAGGCCTTCCATCTGACTTCTTATGGAAGTCAGACACGAGGGACTCATAATCAGCATCCGCGCCACGACTAAGAAGAAGCTTGAAGGTGGAGTCTGAGCCGCGTACCATCAGCTCCTGTGCGTAAGACTTTAAGGTCTTCGACTTGGGCCCCAGTCGCGCAACAAACCCAGCGATGGTCGACGGGACCTCATCTTTAGGCAATACTTCCTTGAAGACAGCGTCGAGAGTCTGGACAGAGGTCTCCAGAGACTTCTTGGCGTGCTTCATGGTCATCCCAACCCGATCAATGGCTTGGTCGAGTGATAAGGCATCACTCGCCGCACCACCGGAGCTGGAAAAAGGACATGCATAGCAAAAGAAGGGTGTTCGCGTCAAGGAGGTTGAAAAAGGCAAACAACAAATCCTCGAACGGGACGCATGTTATCCTCACCTGCAAGAGAGTGTGCATAACCAAGCAGTCGTTTGACCCGCTCCCCCTCAGAAGCACGAAGAGTATCTAGCTCCTCCTGGGGGCCGACTGCTGGGAGAGGGTTTTCTCTATTTCGGCCAACCGGGACTCCAAAATTCTTTTCTCTCCTAAGGACAAAAGGGAATAATCTCCAGTCACATAAAAGGAAAGGGGAAAACAGCACGCGCAAAAAAGAATAAATACTTACGGTTGAGCTGGTCCAGTTGAGAACGAGGAACACCCCGCTCCTCCTCCGACTGCGCCAAGGCCTCGCCAAAAGAAGCAAGAGCACTCACGGCCGGCTGCAAACACAGGGTATACATTACACATGAATGTCAAAGACAAAAATACTACAATAACACAAGGAAAGAACCTTACAAGGTTCAGCCAGGAGGGTGTTGATGAAGATGACGACGCGGCAGTCAAAGCAGCCACGGAGCCACGGGAGGCACCACGGTGACAGGTGCAGGAGCCAAAGGTGGCGGAGGCGTGGCTATCACTTCCACAGCAGGAGAGTAGGTGACAGTCACCGCACAGGCATCCAAAGGGCTGGCTACCCGGTCATCGCTAGAACACCCAAGAAACAGTAGAAGGATGCTCAAAAACAAAAACAGAGTAAACATCCGAAGCATGCATACGTATACATAGGACAAAGAAACATACCTGCGCTCATCCTCATCAGAAGACAAGTCGGCATCAAACCGAGGCCCACCAAAGCCAGATTGGCAAGTGGAAGGTGGCGGCGAGCACTGGGCCAAAGGCGACACATCTCGTACAGGCGAAGAGGCACCGGAGCCCGCCATCTCCTCATCTTCGCCTGTGCGCGTTGAGCGGGGCCGCTCAAGAACAGGCTCTGTGGTCGTCACAGCTTCGACCTGCTCTTCACTTTTTCCATCCGCTCCAGATTTCTCTGACGAGGAGGTTTTGGCTCCAGGAAGGGAGTCGACAGACTTCTCACGCTCCTTCAGCACAGTCAACTCCTCGACATGCCCAGCTTCAGGAAGGGGAGGAAGCGACGACCTGGTCGAATGCCCCTGCATAGGACAAGGCAAAAGCGAACTCAAAATTAAGAAAGAATATAACAGCAAGATCAGTCAACAACAAGGGCACAAAAAAAACTTACCTTGGGAAGAGGATTCTCTGAGCTAAAGGGAGATGTCTTGAAGGCGTAGTCGATGGTGTCCTCAGCTTTATATCTGGTCACCGACTTCACAAGTGTATCGAGCTCGTTCGCAGACAACTCCACATCGTTGATCCTGGTGGCGTCCAGTACTCCCTCATACGCCCACATCGGGTGCACGCACTGTTGAAGAGGACTCACCCGAATCTTCAGGAAAGTGTAGATCAACTGAACACCGGAGACGCCAACGTTCAACAATCCAGCGACTCTCTCCAGCAGTGGAGCAGCCTCAAGTTCTTCGGCTTAAGAAAGGGAGTGCTCCCAGGCCTTCGTCTTCTCAATGACGCCAGTCGAGAAGACGGGGAGGATGTTTTGGTCCAGTTGAACATAGAACCATTTGGTCCTCCACCCCTGAGCAGACTCGACTGCCCTTAGAGTGAAGTACTTGCAGCCGGCTTTAACCTGGCCGACGCCGCCGACGGGGTTGACCCGGCCGTGGCGAGCCATAGGGCGTACTAAAAAGATTGACTTCCATAATGCCCAGCTCGGGGAAATCCCCAAGAAGCATTCGCACATTACCATAAAACAAGCAATGTGCAAAACGCCGTTAGGGACCAGATCATGGATCTGTATCCCGTAAGCAAACAGGAGGCCACGCACGAAATCATGCAATGGAAAACCGAAGCCGCGGGGGAGGAACTCTGCAAAACATACCCGCTCTCCGAGAAGGGGCGCGGGGAAGTTGTCCTTGCCAGGAGCTCGAACGGTGAGCTCCGTAGATGGAGGAAGAAGCCCCTGATTGCGAAGAGACGCCAACCGTTTTTCCATCACGACGGATGAGGTCCAGCCGCCCGACTCCTTATTCAGAGCGGCAGGGACGGTGCCGGCAGTTGCCCCCTTCCTCTTCTTATCGGTGGCAGGGGCAGCAGTAGAGGACGCATAGCTCTTCTTCGGAGCCACGTGTAACATCCTAGGATTTTTCAAATTCTGAAAAATCAAAAAAATTAAAAACTTTTTGAAAACTATTTGTATGTCGATTTGAAAACAAAATTCATGCATGCATTCATCATTTTCTTGCATTGTTTATATTTGAAATTACAATGGTTGAAATATTATTTTCACTTGAAAATCTATTTGAGAAAATATTAAAAACAAAATAATGATTATGCTATTTATCTTATTTTACTTTAATATTTTGATTGTAATTATTAGAAATAATTATTTTCATATGTTCACAATTGTGGTACCTAATTTTATTTAGCCATAAGTAAATTGACTAAATTTCTATTTTCAAATTTGGCAAAGTGTCAAATTTGCATTAAATCAAATATTCAAAATTAATATTTTTAAAAAGTGGTCAAAACATATCCATAAATGTTTTAAAATAAAGATATGATTTTTAGAAATTTTTAGAAATTAATTTCACTTAATTTAGAGTTCTAAAACAAAAGATATGAAAAAAAAAGAAAAAAAAATGAATCGGACCCAACCGGCCGGCCCATGGCTGACCGGAACCGAGTTATTACATCGTATCCAACTCCAACTCTGAAAATTCGTTTTTCCAACCACCTTTCATTTAAACACGTTTATCTCGAGAAATATAACTCCAAATCCGGATCCGCTTGATCCTACGCGTTCAAAACTTCGAGCCCTATCTATTCCACCATCCCTCCGCCTATATAAACCCCTGTAGCCGCCGGCATCTCTTTTACTCTTTTTGTTCCACCAAAACCCTAATCAGCGAAATAGTATTTCGTTCGTTTGACGAACAAAACCATCTCCAATAGCGACGGGGCCTTAATCATTGTTATAGATCTCGTCGATACCTTTCCATCCCAATAAGTCTCAACTCTTTTTATCAAGTGTGGAGGAAGAATTTCGAAACGTCATCCATCAGATCTGAAGTCGTATTTCTCAGATCTCTTCGCGCTCGTTGCGCCAAATCGAAATTCCTCCTGTGAAAAGGTAGATCTACTCTATATCTACAACTTTCCTGTTGACAACTTTTTATTTTAACATACGTAATTTTCTATATAATACAGATCGTGTTTGATGTTGTTCGAGTAACCAAACCATCTCAAAAGTTTGGGACGACAATACAAAAATTGTTCTCCTGATCAAGACCTTTCTTTTGCCCCAAGCCTCACCTCTTTTGGTTCAGAGAGCTGAGAGATATTCGCGTTTGAAGTTTCAGATCAGAAAGGTATTTTGCGATTTGTGACCAATCTATTCATCCACTTATGTTATAATTGTGATAATTAGAAAGAGCACGTAATTCTCTACAACTTTTGTTAAGAGTGTTTTTTCCATCCGAGCAACTTTATTTTTGGTCAAATTCGTAGTCAAATCCCAGTTAGCCTGCCACGTCAGCGAGTCAATTCCCACGTCAGCGTCAAAGTCAACAGTCAACCGAAGACCGGCAATTTTGCAGAAAAACCCTAGATATTAAATCTATCACTAATTTTTATTGGCTTGGCCAAAAAATTTAAACTTTATATTTTTGGAAAGCTTATTACTGATAAAAACTTTTGGCATCATTATTTTTATGTTTTGTCAAATTAAAATTTATTTAAATTCAAAAGTGGCATTAATGGTAATTTGAATATAACTTCAAATTTGAAATTTAAAATTTATCAAACTCTTTTGCTATAAATTTAATGGCTAAGTATTGGCAGTAGTATTTTATAATTTTCTATGACTTAGAAATATTTTGCCTCTTTAAACAAAATATAAATTCTTCCTTAGAAAATATTTGATAACTATTTTTCGACAATACTCTTCCTTAGAAAAATTTCAACATCTTAAAGATGCTAAATCTTTTCCTTAGAAAATTTTAGCATCTAGAAAACTTAGTTGTTTTATTTTGTTAAGTGTTGTCCTTAGAAATAAATTGCATTGCATGCATAGCATATTGTATTGTATAGTTATACTCCTCTCAGGAAAACTTCTTCCTTATTTTCTCTAAGTTAGGATTATTTTGAGCATAGTGTTTTGGTAAAGTGCTATGCACTTAGACACTTGAGATTCTTAACATGAAGACTAGAAGGCCAATGAAGACTTAGCCAAGAAAAACAAAACTCCGAAGGCATCTCCAAGAAGCAAAAAACACTTAGAAGAAAATCAAGAGGAACTGCAAGAAGACCATCCCCCTTTATTTCTCTAAGTCTTTCTCTCTTCTTCTCTTTCTCTTAGACTTCGTGGTGGCTAAGTTATATCCAAGACAATTCTAAAGAATCATCAATACTGAAGAATCATCAAGTCTGAAAAATCAAAGTCTACAAAAGTTTAATGAAGACATCGCATCAAGCAGAAAGTTACGAGGAAGCATACAAGAAAAATTACATCTTTTCTTTATCCTTTTCTGCCTTCCTATTCTTCTTTCACGTTGGACATAAACCAAGTCCTTAGTGATTATGACCAAGTCCTTAGAGTGCAAATTGAAGATGAAGAAAACTACAAGGGAGTTGAAGATTTCAAGACCAAGCATGTGAAGGCTTACAGCATCATTACAACTTATTCAAGTTGATTTATAGCCAAGTTATTCTGTCCAACCTATAACCTTGGTACTTAGTAATTTTGACTAACACACTTGCCCTGCATTAACTTAGAATAATTTCATGGCATGACATGCATCTCTAGTCCTTAAGAATATTTATCAGATCATGCATTTCATATTTTTCTAAGTATTGCATTTATGCTTGTATGTTTATTTGTGGCTTGTTTGACTTGTTAGAAAATTCGGAGAGAAACGAAGGCTTTTGCAACTGATAATCCTGCTCTCCCTGTTGCCAAGGCAAGTGGCACACCCTCATAAACTTCCTAAGTATTTTTCTATGCATTACTTAGTGTATTTCTTATATGCATGTGTTGGATAGTATTGCCATGCTAAAACTACTATATCCCTTACACTAGATGTGTCTAGAATCCCATTGATAACTTGGTAGAAATATTGATGCTATGCAAAAGTTGTTTTATGAAAAGTTAATTTCTACTAAGTTAAGAATGAAACTCCTGGGTGGAATTGGTTGTATGTGGTTTTTGTTGAGTGTTGTCTCTTAGGGGTGACCTCTAAGGGATGGTCACTTGTGGACGGCCACCCAGGGAACAAAAGGATCTGAAGAAACTCCAAGTGAAGATTGCTTCTAGTGCAGCCATTAGTCAATGGGCTCTGTCTAGACGGATTAAGTTGCGTGGACTCGCCCCGGCCTGACAGGTGGTGGTAGAGGTTTTGTAGGTGGAGCGCGTCAGGCCGTTATGGGGTGGGAAAATGCTTCTGAAAAGTCTCGTCTCAACTCTCTCCTTTTCCTTAACACAAATGGTGTGCTTGAGGATAGTTTGGGTTTGTTGGGTCTAATGGTGAAAGTGCACAACCTCTGCAGAGTGTAAAACTAAGTACTTAGCCGTGTCCTCGGTTACGGACAATTTTGAGCAGCTGATCAAGGACGTCAACGGAGGATCCTATCATTCCAATTTCTAAGTTAAAAGTTGATGGGTGAACAAGGGAAGATGAGATTATGATTTTCATGCCATACTTGTCTTGAATTTAAACAAAGTGTTTTCAAAAGAGTAGGAAAATTGGCTTTATGAAAATTAGCCTTGAACTCCACCCGCCAAATATGCATATAGGTTATAGAGTTATTCCATTAAGTGTCCACCATAGTGTCACTTGCCAGACTCCATTTTTAATGGAATCTGACCCACTCTGTTGCAAAATTTTATTTGTTACAGGTTATTCAAATGACGAGTGAGGTTTCGTTAAGAGATTTCAAGTCTGCAACCAACATGTTTTCGCCTGTGGCAACATGAAGATGGAGACTCATTGCTGTCTTATTTCCGCTGTGTATTCATTCCAATGCTAGCCTTACGCTATGCAAATTGTAATGAATATGTTTAAGTCTGGATCATCGATGTAATAAATTTGATACTTTGTTGTGATATTACATCGTAAACTGTGTGGGCAAATGAATCGATCCAGGGGTTTGCACTATACACAGGTGCCTGCCATATTTTAAGTGCAGGTACGTTACACCATGATAGACTATCGGAGTGCAGAAGCGAAGAGGGCGCAAAAAAGGAGGGAAGCGCAAAAGCAAGGCGACGGCGGGCGCGAGGAGGAAGACGAAGTAGAGGGAGACAAGAGGAAAATGGCAGAGTAAAAAATATCATAACGGAGAAACCCGTACTTATGGTAAAAATCGGTAGCTCATCGTGGCCGCCCAAACAAAAACACGGCGACAAGTGGCTGAATCGGAGGGCAATCGCCGCAGCCACGCCGCCCACTACACGCGCAAAACGAGGAGACTATCACCACGTCTGTGAAAATCTCGCCACGTCAGGTCAAATCAGAACTTAACCGGCGTCCACAACGGTCAAAGAGTGGGATCCACTATGTCACGTCCCGTCAGAGTGCTACTCGCACGCCAAGGATGTCACACATGACATCATTTCAGACAAGCAAATGCAAAAGGCATCATACCACGAAGTGCAAACAGGGAAGGCTCCTGGCAAAACACAGTCGCAAAAGTAAAGTAAAAAATATTCGAGTGGGAAACTCCCATCAGGAGCAGGTAAAAAACATTCGACTAACAAAACAAAAATTGACATTATCCTCTACTGCAAGCAGTAAAGCACAATCTCGGGGGCTACTCTCATCGGGAGCACTGTCGTGCACCCGATAGATCAAAAGACATTCGAAACATAAAAATTCCCGAGTGAAAATCAGTCGATAGAGTACCTCGGATGCCGTATACAGGAAATACAAAGGTAAGACCCATCAATTAGTCGAAAGGGCCGAGGATCACTCCAGTAGTGTTTAATCCTAGAACTTTCCGTGTCAACAAATACGATGAAAATCCAGGTGGACACGCTTGGTAGCAAATTAAAAACTGCAGAACAATATCAGTAAGACCATCGATTGGCATGAGGTGTGTCTGTCCAGTATGTTCCAGGGTCGAGCCCAAGGACTCGAAGCCTGACTGAAGGCTAGTAAGGTTTTGCCCAAGTGCTGTTAACTGGTTTCGACTCATCGAATAAATCCAGGCCTACTCAGTTGAAATCCTTTGTCACAATCCATACAATCCAAAAGATATAAATATCATGTCAAAAACATAAAACATAAGAGGTGCACTGTGTAGTGAGTCCATGACTGATTCTCCGAATTAGCCAAGCTTTCGGGGGCTAATGACAAGGTTATACCAAACGGGTACCCCTTGTGTGGGTACCTGGTGCACGTGATGACTAAAACCCAATTGTCAACCGGCTGAGGAAGCCCATCAAGCGAAGCCCAGGTCGAAGATCTCTTACTATAGATAGCATAGTCGGTAGTACTTTCCATACATGTAGTCCTAGTCGGTTACAACCCGAGACCCGTACCCCTATATAAAGGACATAAGGGAGACCGACCAGAGACACGCCCAACCAGAACCGCAAAACCCTAGCAAGATCGACATCTTGCTAGACCCCTGTACTCACCGCATATACACAGTCAATAACAGACAAGCAGGAGTAAGGGTTTTACCTCACTCGAGGGCCCCGAACCTGGGTAATTCCCGCTTGTCAGCCGACGAATCTACCAACACCACGCGTTCTCTACCTCATAACTCTTACCCTAGGCTAGTAACCATGGGTATTGATGAGGACATCCATCGTCACACGCTCAACCAAGTATGAGGAAGCAATTCGGGAAACTCACACATTAAACAGTTTTAGTTACCATTTATTGTGAAAATAATTCTATATTACTAGTCAAGTTAATTAACATTAATTAGGTGCAAGTTTTCTAGATCTTGTTAGCCATCATCATCACCAAGTTGTACATAACCGCGGACGCGGCTCATCGATAAGATTATACCCTGCAGGGATGCACTACTGTAGTCTGTACCCATACTCGTTCGATCAACCCAATCAAATATCAGGGCCTCTCAACACGACTCGTTCCTTCACTACAGCAAGTCCAAGTGCCACCCATATGAGTTGTTACCCGCGTCAAGAGCCCGGCCGATACCTCAATTGCGGACTCATTAGTTTGCGTCTACTCCGCCATGCGGCTCAAACCACAGTATGAATTGTCCGCTTCGCATCATACCGCACCTATATGACCCCCCATATCACATAACCTCTCATCGTCATCATCATCATGCACATGCATATGAGAAAATTGAAAGACTGAACTACTTGCGGCACATGGACAAGCTGCAGATCCGTTTAAAGTTGAGGGGGGCTCCATAGGGCCTCCCACAAGTGGTTAGTGCGCTCAGACTTGGATTAGGGGAGCAAGATCTCAGTTCCTAGGTCGACACTTAGCAGAACAAAGCACGTCACAAGGCCTTACACCGGTGCCTTATCATTTAGTTATAATACCCAACACAAGATGTTATTTTATTAAAGTAGAACATTCTAACATACTAAGCATGTGAAACATAAGACATCCAGACGACTCGCACAACCAACTCTAAGCATGCGCTACGACTCGCTGGCCAACAAGTAAACATACAACAGTTAATAGGATGTGGAGGTGGGGGCTATATCATGGCTGCAAGGTAAACATGGAATAGGATCGAGACACAAGCATCGTATCACAAGACTAGCAATAGAGGCAAGAGGCATGCGTAGGTGATCAAAGGGGAAACGCTTGCCTGGAATCCCGCATGGAAGAAGAAATTGTCATTGCTCACACATCTCAACGTCTTATCCGCGAAGAAGCAACAAACACTGGAAAGCGTAAAAGATGCATCTTACAACTACGGCAAAAGATCCAGCATGATCATGAGAATGATGCATGAGAATGATGCATGGCATGATAAGATACAGTACGAGATGCAATTAATCTGAATTAAGCGGGAATGCAATCCCGACAATCAATATTTAGATTCAAGTTATTTATCTACCCATCAAATTAAATGTTGGTTAACATGGCAAGACATGGCATATATGTTCTATTCAAATTAAATGGAATATGGCTTATATTAATTACCCCACATATTCCATTTTAATTATTTAGGTGCAACTAACAAATTACACTAAGCAATGAAAATAAAAGATGCAAAATGGCATAAGAATGGCATATAAATGTTCATTGCATTTTCTGATAAATAAACATATAAATATTATTTCATTTGGAGTTACAAAATAAAAGTTATTAGCATTTTAAGTTTCTGGACTAAACTGCAAAGGGCAGGGACTTGTTCGTGATGGAAAACGTGTCGGTGGGGGTTTAAGTGCAAATGGAGAGAGCACAGGGGGCTCGGGGCAAAACTTGCAGCGCATGGGTCTACTCGGACTTTTCTCACCGCGCGGGATGCTAGCCAGGGAGGCTGACGTGTGGGGCCCAGGCCACGCTGGCGCTGACTGCGCGCGGTTGTGGCACCACGGTCACTGACCAGTGGGCCCGGCCTATCAGTGAGAGAAAAAAAAGTAAAAAGGGGCTTTTATTCCACGCGCCCGTGAGAGGATTCGAACTCGCGATGCAACGCGCAACTGCGCTAGCCAGTAGGGCGGGGTGGTGTTGGTGATTGGATACCAGCCCGACTGTATAAGATGTTAGCATGCAAGGTTAATTGAACCTCGAATTTCAGATTCTGAGACCGGCGACGGGAAAGGAACGACAACGCGTTGTGGGTTCCCGGAGGCGTGCGCGACCTGCGGGTCTGCAGTTGGGCGTACGTGTGGTGTTGTGGTGTGTGTGTGAGAGGGCACGGGGAATGAAGGCGAGAGCAGGCAGCGGCGCAGCATACATTCGTGCACGAGCTCGTACGTGACGTTCATGGCGATCATCGGCAAAAACGTGGATGAATTTGTTGATTCCGACATCAATTCGAGAAGGGGAAGGCGGGGATGGAACCAGGAGCTCACCAGGAGGAGGCTCAGGGTAGTGGTGTGGCGCGGGGAGGTCCGGAGACGGAGAATTTCGGCGGCGGCACTCCGTCGGCCGCGAGGAAGACGGAGATGAAGGCGACATCCGCAGAGGCTTGATGCACACGGTGGGTGTGTTGTTGGGAGACCCCAAGAGGAAGGTATGAAGTAGTGCAGCAGGAAATTTCCCTCAGTATGAAACCAAGGTTATCAAACCAGTAGGAGATGAAGAATTTCCCCGAGGTATCAACGGCGCCAGCAAAGAGCTGGTGCTAAGTTGACGTGGAGCCTGCACACAAACAATCAAGATACTTTGCCCCAACTTAATAGTGAGGTTGTCAATCTCACCGGTTTGCTGTAACAAAGGATTAAACGTATATGTGGAAGAAAAGATGTTTGTTTGCAGAAAGTAACATGTTTGCAGTTGTGGTTTTATAGAATTAATGAGAAGGACCGGGGTCCATAGTTCACTAGTGGTGTCTCTCCATAAATAATAATAACATTCATCCATGAGTGGTAAACAAATTACAACTAGGCAATTGACAGAATAATGATGAGCAACCCAATGCATATACTAACGTTATGATGTCTAGTGTGAGATTCATTCGGGCATTACAACAATATACATAGACCCTTCCAACCGCATCTATGACTAATAATCCACCTTCCGGTTAGCGTCCGCACCCCTTTCAGTATTAAGTTGCATGCAACAGATTATCGCCTTAATCACTGTGTGTAAAGTAAGTAAGTAACATCATCCTTAGACAAAGTACTACTGTTTTATCCCTAGTAGCAACAGTACATCTACAACCTTAGAGCTTTATGTCACTGCCCCAGATTTAATAGAGACATGAACCCACTATCGAGCATAAATACCCCCTCTTGGAGTTACGAACATCTACTTGCCCAAAGCACACACACAAGTAATGGAGAGCATGCAATATCATTAAATAGCACACACATGATATATTATGAAGCAATAACTTTAGTACTCAATATTCATCGGATCCCAGCAAACACAACATGGAGAATTATATAAGATGATCTTGATCATGATTGGCAGCTCACAAGATCTAAACATGATAGCACAAGAGGAGAAGACAACCATCTAGCTACTGCTATGGACCCGTAGTCCAAGGGTAGACTACTCACGCATCAGTCCGAAGGCGGGCATGGCGACGTAGAGACCTCCGGGGACGATTCCCCTCCCGGCAGGGTGCCGGGGAGCAGTTCTCATCTCTCCCAAATTGGTCTTGACGACGAAGGCGGCTCGGGACCCGTGGAGGAAAAAGTGAATATCACCCGATCGTTTTTAAGTCAGGAGGTATTTATGGGCGAAAGGGCGATGTTGGTGGGCGCCCGAGGGGCCCACACCACCTCCTGGCGCGGCCAGGAAAGGAGCTGCACCACGGGGTGGTGTGGCCGCCTCGTGGCTCTTCTCCGTCTCTTTTTCGGTGTTCTGGAATGTTCCTTTTCCAAAAATAATTCCAGGATGTTTTATTTCCAATTCTGAAATTATTTCCTTAAGTGCTTTTCTAAAACCAAACACAACAGAAAACAGGGAGCTGGTGCTTTGGCATCTTGTTAACAGGTTAGTCCCAAAAAATGCAGAAAACTATATAAAATGCATATAAAACATGTAATAACATGATATAACATAGCATGAAAAATAAGAAATTATAGATACGTTGCAAACATATCAAGGCTCCCGGTCCAATTGTCTCGGGGAGGAGGACGGAGACGAAGAGGCACTGCTCCAGGGCTGCTCTACGGACCTTCAGCGTCAATGGAGCGGCGTTGCAACGGCGATGTAGCTCTCCAGTTGTTTTCGTGGAGGAAGAAACAAAGGAGGAAGAAGAAGAGGGAGGGGACGACGCGAGGAGGGAGAGAGTCGCTTGTCTGGTGTTGACTGTACGGAGGAAGGGGAAGGGAAAAGTGGGCCGGCCTAAGAGAAGGAGGTGGGCTTGACGTGGATTTTGGCCCTTTCATATTTTCTCTCTCTGGATTTTGTATTAACCAGAAAAGGAAAGGAAAGAAAAGAAAAGAAGAGAAAAGAAAAAGAGAGAATAGGCTTTTGCAAATATTTTTATAGACAAAATTATATTTGCAAATATTTCTAAATTTATGTTTTGCAAATAATAATATTTTTTAAGTGATTTAATAAAAACATTGAAGGTGAAATGGTGCATGATGATGTCATGATGATGCAAAAACAAAACCAAACAAAAATCTAATTGGGGATAAATCCGGGGCGTTACACTCCAGCAATGTGCGCTGGCATTTTTTAATATTTGGGGTTGGTTCATGACGGACTCAAACCAATTAGACATATTACCGAGTGTGTGTAGTTGCACGACAGGTTATTTGAGCAGTGGAGGAATTGTACCGGAGAGCTTGGACATAGCCTCTACCAGAAAGTCACCTCCGCATCGCGCCAGATGGCTTACGGTGTTCCTGCAGTGGATAATCACTTGGCCATGAGTGAGAGCCAGAACATCAAGTGCCTTCGGCGCTTTGCTTGCCATTGTTGAGATTTTTGGACCTGAGTATTTGAGAGCACCCAATGCTCAAGACATGGCTCGGTTGCTACAGATCAACAAAGATCCAGATTTTCCAGGTATGCTTGGATCTATTGATTGCATGCACTTGGATGTGGAAGAATTGTCCTGCGGCGTAGCATGGACAATTCAGAGGACACAAGCAAGGTTCAACCATTATTCTTGAGGCTGTGTCTGACCAGGAGACTTGGATATGACATGCATTCTGGTTCTTGCAGTGATATTAATGTTCTCCATCGTTCACCTCTATTCACAAAATTGGCCAACGCTTCCTTGACGTCTACCACGAGATACGGGACTCCGATGTGCACAACGATCTTCATAAGGATCTCATGGAGGAGTGATGGACATGGAATGGAAGGCAAAGAGCAAGGTCATGCACTTGATTCTATTTCATTTTGATGTTGATATATGTGATGAACAATTTGATGTCGTGTGCCCATTTGTGTTTTATTTGATGAACCATTTAATGAACTAGACATATTGTGTCGTAATAAAGCCGGTACTATTTATTTTTTATTTGTTAGAAATTTATTTAGATCATATAGCATATCATTTGTTGGTCATATGTATGAAATATGTGTAAAAAAGAGTCATTTGATATAGGAGAGGACAGCTGAAATAGGGCAACTGTTGAAGAGGTAGTGCCCTAAAATAGTGCTGCTGGAAAAGTGGAAAACTGCTCAGTGCCCTATATATATACTAAAACAGGTGCCCTATATGTGCCAAAACACCGTATAGAACATGACATCCGTTAGAGATCCGTTAGAGATGCTCTTATATCGTGGGACTGAGGATGTACGTTGCAAGATAAGAAATTAGCAACACATTATGGCAGAACTAAATTTATCACCATCCGAGATGCTGGCAGTCCAAATTATGAACAGATTGGGCTACAGATGACAATAGGGACACCGTACCTGTTCAACTGGAAGTCAAGAGGATCAGATTCCATTGATGTCGATGCTCACCAGTTTGTGCCTGTTTTCAGTGCGTGCATAATGGTGAAATTGGCTATGTTCTTGATATGGACATCTGACCAAACACTTGAATGATTTAGTGAGTGCCGGAAGCAAAGCAATCCTTGGCGATGACGAACTGCACACTTGTCATACCAGGCCAATTACTACGCAGCAGCGGATATAGACAGTAGATAATCTCTCTATCCAGCTATTTTTTTAATGTATTGTGATTGGTTTAATACAAGGTTTAGACCACCAATTACTCCTGCCATTATGTAGTTATTATAATACGATACAAAGTTGGATTCATAAGTATAGTTCTGGACACAAATCCAAAACGTTCGAACTCGGCAACCGTTAAAACATTAAGCCTGTGACTTTGGTTCATAAAAACAAATGACATCAATTTTGTGTCCCATAAACTACATACTGATGGAGTAATTGCTGGTCAATGCCTTGTCTTAACCAATGAAAATACAATATATATTCAGACAGAGAGAAACTTAATTTGATGACATCATGCAGAATACAACCATGTCTGAGATTGATAAAGGGAACAGTGGCACATTTTCTTTTTTATTCCCAAGATGTAAAGATCGTTCACCATTCAACCACTACCGCAAGTCAACTTTGTAGGCTGGCCATTCTAACAAATGATGTCAACTTTGGGAAGAATGCATATAACTTTGAACAGGTTTCGAGGTACAAGCTCAAAAGCAAGTAGAGTTTTTCAACATCGGTACTTTCTGAACAAATCAACTTCGAAAAGAATGTTGGACAACAGTTATCTCCTAAAACAGTACAACAACACCACATATTTCATAACCAGAATAACGTAACTGTGTTTGAAGGAAAATGTGATCACAAAGTTGACGTAGCTGCTCACCAGCTTTACTAAACACACGAATGACAACAACAGAGGAGATATATTCTTTTACATCTGTTTAGGCTGATAATGTTACACAATTCAGAAAGCGATCACTACCAACCAACAAATAGAAAATAGCATCAAGCTAACTTAAAAGATGATTTTATCTCAATCATCTTGCAAAAGGACACTTTTCATGACATTATTTAACCTCCCAGAAGCACACAACTTTCACACTAATAGGAATAGCTTATTTTACAATGCATCCAGTTTTCATGTTTGCTTATACAAAATGAAAAGTTGATAAGAAAATGCATGGATCTCCTCTCATGCAAAACTCCAAGTCCATAAGTAGTGGTGTGGATCACATTTGAGCTAGAAATAATAAGTTCCTCAAGCTCATGCCCTGGAGGCATCGTTCAGTTTTCATTTGCAATTTATAGTTTCGACACATGCCTCCTCTCCCATTTTGTGTCTCTAAATCAGAGGATCCCTATACAGTTTCACAAGGGATAGACAACAAGCTGTCATGCTGAGCAAAAATAGTGCCACCAATAATGCACTATTAGAGACTTTTGAGCACAACTCTTAGCTCAGAATCTAAGTCAAATGGCACATACCTAAACTTTCATGTCTTTTATGCATAAGTTAAAGTAAACCAGTCACTGGAGCAAAAGATATTCACAGTTGAATACTTTTCTGGATGTCAATATCAAGGCAGTTTTAACGAGTTTATCATCTCCAAAGGTGACCAAACTTGTACACTTGTCGTATTGCTTCACATCTAAGAAAGTCACTTACTAACAAAAGTAATGGGAAAGCATAGGACCACTTAGCTGACTTACATTTGTGCCCGAGCTTAACAAATTTCAGCTTAAACAATAGACTACTGCCATCATGACAAGAAAATTCCTGACAGAAAGTAGCACTTTAGGAACTTGAAGATGAATTTCCATTTTGTCCACAGCTCAAATCAAGTACTTCAAGTGATCGAAAAGGGGGTCTTTCTCCAAATTTCAACAAATGTGCAACTTCATAAACTGGGCGCAGTTCTAAAATTGATTGAGCATCCAGGTAAGAGTCGCAGTCAAAACACCAGACTGACAGATCACTGCAAAGGGATACACAACAGTGAGTTACAGCAATTAATAATGTGCCAGATAGACACAAGAAATCTTATTCATACCACAACGGAAAAAAAGGAAGGAAGAAAGAGAATGAAAGCCATCAGAAGCTACTTGGGCCAGCCCAGCCACAAATGCTCGCCAGTCCGAATGCAAATGTCTATGCTTTAAGACACCTAACTCCCTTTAACCCCGTCGCCATAAGCTTTTGAGCACCTCACCCCTGCCTCCTCTCTTTCAATTTTCTCTGTTGTGTCACCTCCTCCCTGCTTCCTCCAATCCTTTGCCCCCATGCTCCTCCCGTTGTGCCTCCTTGCTGTGCTCCCCACCATGCCAGTGTCATCCACCCTTGCATCTTCCCTTGTGTGCACCTTCTCAAGAACAAGATTGACGGTAACGCGATAGTGATGGTCATGGCGATTGCACTCGAGCAGTGAAGCTGAAGGACGGACGAAAGGCAAAGGTAGCAGCATGTCTAAGCAGCGAGAGCATATGCAGGGTCAAGCAGTTGCGCAGTAAAGCAATTGGTATTGGGTTCGCGCAGGCAGTGAATCAAGAGTGAACCATGGTGAATTCGAACCCTGATCAAGGATCGTGTTCGACAATGTTCTGGGAGAATCTGGTAAATGTGGAGGTAATTATACCGTTCTCATGATCAGAGATACTTTATGGGAATGAAGAGGCATCAGACCACTAACTAGGATGGTGAGCTCTTATACATTGTATACATCTATTACAAGTTAACCCAACTAACAAGGAAACTTAATGCTCTTCCAAACAATAACCAGCCGATGTTATCGTGAGCGAATGGCAATACCATTTGACACCGGACTAGATGAAAAATTAGACATAAACCTGGCATACTGATTACTGGAACTGGAGACCTAATCTTAAATGCAGACGATGAAATTTCTCCGCAGTCCATTAGAAATTAAAGCAAAGGTAAGTTAAAAATATTACCTGAAGCTCAGGGCAAGACAATGACCTGTTTCTTGATGATGGCACATCATATGTTTGTTGATAAAACGACTGCACATCACATCTTTGCAAATCAAGCAAAACCAGTTTTCTGAAGGATGATGACATCTGCACGGACAAATGCTCATAAGAAATCTTGGCATCAATGTACTTAGTACATCAAATTCTACATTATATTTGGCTTAATTCAAGCTTATGAGGTAATCTGAATTCAATAAACACAACTACCTGGTTAAGAAGATAAATTCACTCGTTGGGGAGTTTTAGCACTTTGTTTTGATGTCTTAGTAATAAGTCAATTAACATCTGAGATATTACTGTTGCAACAAGTATACAAGTTCTTTACATAAGCTGGAGCCCAGAAAGATACATAGAGAATGTGTTATGATGCATGACGAATGTAAACTGCATTTTCAGGTAAAAATGACAAAAAATGCTTTGCTTATAGAAGCTGTATAAAGAGGTATTGACAGGGAGGAATCTTTTCACATTTCATCCATGTATATTGCATACATAAATCATTCAATTGTAGACCAGAGTAAGGAGGCCATGCTGCATCAATTCACCAGCTCACTAGCTGTTACAAACTTAAAGTACGAATAGCCATTAGCCAATTCAGCCAACTGGTACAATGTACAAAATGGTAGCACCAAAATCAACAGACCTTAAATTTGGGCGTGTCTTGTCTATTGGATATATTGTAAATGAAAAGAGAACTCACATATCAATGGTTTGATGCAAGAATAATTTCAGAACAATGAGGCCGGATATTGCCACAATGCAAATAATGTGAAGGAGAAATCATGAAGTGGAACTTCTAGTTGGTAATCTCAGTAACCATCGTTCATTGTTATTAAGTATTTTTGTCACATCCCTGAACTTGGTGGGAAAACATAAAGAGTAAACCGCACAAGCGGTCCTAATTCTTTTCCCACACCTTCACTTTAGTGCTAGTTCTTTGAAATTGCACAGATAGTTCCTTAATCTTTCGTAAGTTGTTCATCAGAGGTCCTAAATTGGTTTGACCCACGTTGACCAGTGCCACGTCAATAGTGGAGCCTAGGAGGAATACCAGTCACCCTGCATATTTGCCCATGGACCACGTGGCTGTATTTCATCCGAAACAGGTCTCACGCTTCCTCTTCTCTTTCCGAATCAGATCGAATCACATCCCTGTCTCGTCACGGAGAAAGAAAGAAGTGCCGCTTGGTGCGTCGCCCCACGTCCAGCCTGCCGGCTGCGAGGCGCTTGTTCTGCTGCCCTCGTAGCAGCCCCCATCTCCGCTTGTTCCTCTGCTCCAACTCGCCGCCCAACGGCAAGCCAACGCAGACGCCGACCTTAACGATCCGTGCTCAGCGCTTTCACACACCGTCGCCGCGCTTCCTTAGAGAAGAACCAGGACCAAAGTGAAGGTACGGGAAAATAATTAGGACCGCTGGTGCGGTTTACTCAAACATAAATGCTCCAACAAATACCACGTATGTCATGTGTACATCGTTAATCTAAACAAGTGACCTCATGGCCTTCTTAAGAGTTCAGCTGTTTTGTAGATCAAACACATTTAGACATCTATTTGTCCATGGTAAAATTGTGGACACGATCTAGTGGTGGCCTTAACCAAAGCAGTGATCTTCTACCGTGTATATATAGCTTTGGCATAAATTTTGAGTCACCTAGCACCAGCAATCGCATCCCCTAAGAATACTAAGCGAGCTAGGATTCTTGCATTCTCCTTACTTCACATGTCCACATCAAGCTGGGCACCACTTAAATATCATTTAGCTAAATACTAAGCTATACACTACACCATGGTGGACCATGGACCCCATCTATAGTTCACAACTACACACAAAAATGTAGTATACGTCATAGTTCAAAAAGGCGCTGGCCTAGGCGCGCCCAGGCGCGCATAAGCGCGAGGCGTTGGCCAAACGCCTCGCCTTGGCCCTAGGCGGTGGAAAAGGCGGCCGGCGAGGAACTCCGGCGAGGAACCCTTCGTCCGGCGGCGGAAAAGCGGCGGCGCTGCCGGGGAGACAGGTAAGAGGGAGAGGAATAGCGGCGGCGCTGCAGGAGAGTGGTCCTCCGGCGAGGAATAGAGCTTCACTGGCTGGTCCCCATCGCTGCAGCAAGGGAAAGAGAGGGAGAGGGAGAGAGGCGGCGTGAGGGAGGAACCCTAGATTTTCTATCATCTGTGCGTGAGTGCTTCTTTTACTAGGGACTGGATAGATGGGCCTCTTCTTAACGGGCTAGGTCAGCCCATCTTGTTTATTTCACATTGCAGCCCATATAGAGCGTCGTACAGCGTCCGTACAGAACGCCTAGGCGACGCATAAGCTAGCAAGGCGCAAGTAGGTAACAAAACGCATAATTAACGCCCAACGCCTTTTTGAACTTTGGTATACGTACACATGTTTTGTATATATTTGCGAATTTTTCGGTGAAACATTGTTATTCTAAGCTACGAAAAAGAAAATTATGACTATGAAAAACAAAAATAGCTATATTTCCTTTTAAAATTTCCCTTTTTTAAATACAAACCTGTCTAATATTCTTGCCTTCTCCTTACTTCACATATTCACATTAAGATGAACACGACTTAGATATCATTTAGTTAAATAATAAGCTTTAGACTATGCCATGGTGGACCGTATACCCCATCTATAGTTCACACCAACAAAATATGTTGGATACATACATTTTTTATATAATTGTTAAATTTTTGTGAAAAACGGGTATTGCTAGCTAACCAAAAAAAGAAAATTGTGGCTGTGAAAAAGCAAAATTGCTATATTTCCCCTTTAAAAAATTTCTTTTTGTGTAGCCCAAAATACAAAATGCTTACAAAACTTCAAGAGAACGTACAATACATACACGTAGTTGTATACTTTATTGGCCAAATATTGAAACCTAAACATGTTGTTTCAATTTTGTAAAAAAAATGTGGTGAGCTCAAAACTAAATGCGCTTTACATCAACTCTCCCCTCATCCTTTCTTTCCGCATCCACCATAGCGTCGCGCCGATTAAGCCACACAACATCATTTCTCTCCCTCTGCTTCCCTCTATCCGTATACCACCAAAAACATATGTTCCGCTGCAAAATTTGTCCATCTCTCCACACACGGCTCTGGCTCCATTAAGCCTCTTGGATTACGGGGTACATCCATCTCCAATGTTGCCTCTCAAGTCTATTGTTAACTTGCAAGTCATGTGTGCTCTCCTTCAATGCATATCCATCTCCAATGTCGCCTCTCAAGTCTATTGTTAACTTGCAAGTCATGTGTGCTCTCCTTCAATGCATACTTTTATGGCAATCCAACACCAGTGAGGTGAAAGTCTTCCTACATCTCTCGCAACCGCCAAAACTTTTATAATATGGTCGTAGAGGTAGTCTTTTTTTTCACATCTGAAATAAAAATACCTCCAAAACTCAAGCTTGGAGTTTGGAAATATGTCTAAATTGTCCCAGCTTGGGATCCAAACATCTGAAATAAAAAAATACCTCCAAAACTCCGTGAGGTAGTCTCTTTTTCACAAAAGCTCAAAGGAAATTCTTTTCATATTACGAAGTTGTTTACAACTTTAAATTTTTTATGGTAATTTAGTTTCCAATTTGTATGCATTTTCATTTTATGATGGGGTATTGTGAATCAAGGCCGAGTGAGTAGTTTCTTAGCCTTATTTATTTTTGGGCTACTGTCATGCATTCTATGTTAAGATTTTGTGGTACACAAAGTGTCACTCTTCTTTGTTACAATACAAATATTGCCTACTCAATGATAATTGATAAACATATAATTTTGCCTTTTTATTCAATTTTGTTACCTTTCTGTGTTGTACATATTAGATCCATGACATACCATTAACCTGACCAATAGAGTAAGAGCCCTGAGCTTTTTGTGGTGAGCTTTTTGTGGTTACAGAGAGCTTGAACCTGGGTCTTATGACTAAGAGAGTAGAATGAATGAATAAATCGATAACTTGGAGTTCTGTATCTTGGGAAAATTCAATCTACATACTAGGAGATTCGTGGAAGGGGAGTTACGAATGAGTATACAAGCACCAAACAATAGGTTGTCAAATGTGACATTGTGGTTGATTGACTTGATTATCTTAAAAATGCGACACGGTAGTAAATTATCACATTTGGGAATATTTCATTTTTTTGATTGTTTAATTTATTAATTTTTTAAAGTCTCATTTTGACAATTAGTCTGTAAGAGTTATTGTCTTTTTGTGATAAAAGAACTTTGAGGCATGTATATTGTTTTTTACCAGTGTACAAACGAGCATGGCAAGACGCGCCAATTCCTTCTAGTTAGATCATCTCTAGTGGCTCGTGGATAGGGGCGTGGAAACCAAATATACACTACCGGGAGCGAAAAACTACCTCCAGCGGATCGTGGATAAGGTCGTGTTCTCTTCCACGCCCACCCACGACGGTACCAGGCGTGGATTCCTCCACGATGCTTCCACCACCGGAAAAGCAAGGCGCGAGAGTACCATGGAAATCCTTTTCCCCTGTTGAACTAAATTAGTTGGTCATATTTCGCAATTACTTAATTCAGGGATACTAGGTCTTAGCCAAATAGTGACAGTCCGAACTAAACCCAAAAGATTATTTAACAAAAAATATCCCAATACGAGGAGCGCATAAAACCGCATAAAAAACCCTAAAAATTCGCATGGCAGGCCCAGCATGGTGACACTAAATTCGAGGAAGAGGATGAGACAAACCTAGAGCACTGAGAGTCAGGCGGGGGCACGCACGCGAGTTCGTCGGCGCTGGAGGCGGGCATGGCAAGGAGGTGGGGGCAGCTGGTCCGCGCCTCCACCCAACCGGCACCGGCGCCATAGAGGTCCAGATCCACGTCTCCCGCAGTCAGATCAACCTCCTTCTGCTCCTTGCGGTTGCTATCGTCGACACCGTCCTCTCTCTCCTTCCCCTGCGATGACAACACAATCATGAGCAAACGCAAGGAATCATTAGTATCCAGTGGTGCCAGAAACTATACAGAGAAGGCAGGGAGGAGCACGAACAGGTCTGGATGAAGACGAGGGCTCTCTGGCTCCGGCGGCGGAGGACATCGTCGGCGAGGCGGAGGGGAGCAAGAGACAATGAATTCCAACTGATGTTTTTTTTCTCGCTCACGCGGAGTTCATATCCAAGGCCCAAATGCATCACATGGGCCGGCTCGAGAGAAAGTTTCTTTAAGCCCATAAGGGCCTAAGTGGCGAGCTTGGCCGAATTCAGCCCGTGCTGTTAGTTAGGGTTTACCGCTCGGTCTCCCTATATAACCCTGGACCTCTCGCACCGCCGCCATCTAGACCTTCTTCCTCCCTCCCACGCGCTCTTGGATTCGCACCGGCGGCGGCGGAAGGCGCAAGCGTCGACGATGGGGCACTCGAACGTCTGGAACTCCCACCCCAAGAACTACGGGCCTGGCTCCCGCGTCTGGTAATACTTCGAACGTCGCTAGAGATCCTCTCCATCTCGTTGATTATGTAGATCTTGTGCGTCGCCAGAGATCTCTCGTGGCCCGAACTAATCGGATGGATCCACTGGTTTGATTTGGTTGCGCTATGCGCGCTAGCTCTTCTTTGCGATGTAGTTGGCCACAAGGTCCTCGGCTGGAGGCGTGCTACGTTCATCTTTGTACATGCTATGTTGTTCATAAGTATATCTGGTCCATGATAGCATGCTTAGCACAGACTTTTACATACACTATTGTGGTAACTCTCATATTTTATAATATGCAAGTAGACGTGAAAATCCTGCTAGTAGAAAAGATGTGGCATTTTTGTATTAAAACCATGCTGCAAGCCTTTGTTGAAGAATGTGACAATCATTTCTTGCAGCTATGTGCTTTAGCTAATTTCAGATAGAGAGTGTACACGGTCTCTATCTGGTTTCATATAGATTGTGTCATTCGATTAATGTTTTTATTGTCTTGTAAACCAGCATTCATATCATTATTTTTGCTGACACCAAATTTGTTCTCCTTGGCAGCCGTGTGTGCGGTAACTCGCATGGACTCATCAGGAAGTATGGGCTGATGTGTTGCAGGCAGTGCTTCCGCAGCAACGCCAAGGACATTGGCTTCATCAAGGTATGCATAGTTACCATGAACCACCAATAATTCTGAAATTTGTGGTGTTTCTATGAATCATGCTGCCAGGAATTTATGTTCCTTGAACCCGTCATATTGATCAATTTTCCGACTGAGTGTTTGATTGTTGAATTGGTTGGTAATAGATTGACCTGCTCAGCCTATGTTTTTATCTTCTTAAATGGAGTTTTGCTTCACTTTAATTGTTTTGTTGGATTGGTAGTTATATAATGTAACTACTAATGTTTCATGTTATTTTGGATGTTATGTAGTGGTATTTCTCTTGCACCTGGATAATGACCTTTGCATATACATTATTATTTTGTGCTGTCCATTTTGTTTTAGCCATTTTCTGACTTTGTGTAGTTTCTAACTGTTGGATAATGTTCTTTTGTTGCAGTACCGTTAAGTCAGCTGGACTTGCTGCCCTGAAGTGAAGCTAATCAAGGATGATGAAATGGATCTTTTAATAGAAGGCTTAATTTTAATTCCAGTAATATAGCTGTTTGCTCAGTACTCTGCTAGTAAACTGTGGCTTTATGTTTTGATGGAAACTTAATGATGTGATTGTTGAACATGAGTTGATTCCACATCCAAAGCCTTATCGATTTGATGCCTTGTATGTTTCTGCCCCTATCTATTTGCCCCCCGCTTTGGTAACATATCTCAGGAATGCTCTTTCTTCTCTTTTGGAGTTAATTGAAACTCCGGCAGTCAGTTGACTTTTAAATGCTGCCCTATCAACCATGCCATGACTATTCTTAGCTGGTATTGTTGAACGAACGATAAATTCAGACAGACAATTTCTTCTCTTTTGGAGTTAATTGAAACTCCGGCAGTCAGTTGACTTTTAAATGCTGCCCTATCAACCATGCCATGACTATTCTTAGCTGGTACTGTGAACGAACGATAAATTCAGACAGACAAACGCACAACCACAACACCATGCAACATCCACTAGCCATGACTAAAACACCAATTATCAGCTGATAGTCTATCTGGACATCCAGGAGGCTGTTATAGTGTTTGTGAGGTCTTACGTAGGTCCTTGTAAATTCAAAATAAGTCGTAATTTCGAGAGAGAATAGCTAAAATAACACTACTGAGAAGTGAGAACCAAAGTTGCCAAAATCAAAATACCACTAGTGAAAACCAACTTGCCAAAATGACACTTGTTGCTTTTTCATGTCAAAATAGCATTGTCAAAGAATTTATGTGAGTTGACTTGTCTACCTATCTTCTCCTCTTCAATCGCACGACCTCCATCCTCTCTAATGGAGGCACGAGGACAGAGCCTCCCTACCGCTCCCCTTCGCCGCTCGTCGGCGGCCGTTGGCAGCTTCCGCTTGTCTCCCTCGTCCGCGGCCGGAGCCTGTCGACATCCGCTCGTCTCCCTCTTCCGTGGCCGCTCGTCTCACTCGTCTGCGGCCGCCGTCCGCTGATTGCAGTACGCCACTTGCAGCCTACCGCCGTCCGGCGCAGCCACGGCTCCGGCGTGGTTGGATTTCTCGCGCGGGTCGTCTTCCTCCGCCCTCAGCCGCCACGGGCTCCCACACAGCTCGTCTTCTTCCTCAGCCCACCATGCGACCTTGCCTCTACGGGCACCTCCCATATTATCTGATTGTGAGCCTCCCAAAATGTTGTCCAAATGCTGCTGAAATATGCTGAAATGTTGTCCAAATGCTGATGAAATGTTGTTTTGCTGTATAAATGTGTTGTTTTGCTGTGAATATGTTGAAATGCCGTTAAAATGTGCTGAAATGCTATCCAAGTGTGTTGTGTTGCTATGAAAGTGCTGAAATGCTTTTAAAATGTGTTCAAATGTTGTCCAAGTGTGCTGAAGTTGTAAGTATAGCATGTGAAGAGGTAAAGGTAAATATGTCCTTTTTGGATCATGTTGGCAACTAGTGGTATTTTGGCTACAAAAAACTAAATTGGGTGTTATTTTGGCAAGTTGGTTTTCACTTGACAACTTCGGTTCTCAATAGTGTTATTTTTCCTATTCTCTCTAATTTCGATACAATATAAAATAAACAAAAACAAATTTATACATACAAAAATGAAGCATCGAACTAAACATGCGGTGATGTCATGGACATCAGATAGATTCCTTTTTAATGATTAAATTAATAAATTTTTATCCTTCAAACAACTAATCCGATTGAAATATGTCTGTTTTTGTTGTTGGCTTAGTCAGGGCAAGAGGTTCAAAAACTAAATACCATGTTATCATGCTTTGATAATTTTTTTTCGTTCTTTGTTTACTACTGAGTAATCATATGATAACAACTTGGTTATGAGATATCGGCATGCCATTCTACACAATACAATTATTCTGTTGCATGATACTATAATGATACAATCTATTAAGTCTAGAAAAAGGATAACCCTTGATCTTCAGATTGTGTATCATTGCAAATGTCTAGAACCTTATAAAAAGTATCATATAAGCATGTACAATTACTTTATGCTAATTTTTTAGTGTTAATCTAATAATAATAGTGTAATCTGGTAACTAGTGTGACGGGAAAAATCTTCACACTCGATGTGTAACTATTTTGCAAATTTAAAAAGTTCAAAACTTTATCTAGTAACCACATATATCGTGGTAACAATGTAGTACTAATCTAATAGACATAGTACCATAATCTGGTAACTGGTGTGAAAACTATTCGTCAAACATATTGACAGTCACTAAGATGATCTTAGGGGGTATAACATATAGCTAACCGGAATAATGGTTTGGAAGATAAGTTGCTTTGAATTTCGAATTTGACGATAAATGCAATGATCTCATCCATGATGTGGCGGACTACTAAAACAAGCATGTGCTCTCGGGAAAACACATACAAACTCCCGCCGCATAGAGAGGGCATATCCAATGACGCTTATAGTTAGCTTTTGCCAAGGTCATGCTATTTGATTATCACCTACTTTGCGCTATCATCATCCAAGAGGTCAGCATCTTGAAATTTTATTCTCAACTCTTCCGTGAACCTTGCAAGAGTAAGTTGTTCATTCTCAATTACAAAGGGCTATAAACTGTTTCATTTTGATTTTCCATCCAATTCTAGCCTACAATGGGTTATAAACTGTTTCTTCTCCACATATTGATACAAAGTCGCTGTCAAGCCCGTCTATCAAGTGCCCAACTGTAATTTGTTCACCCGACACTTGTTTTTAAGAGTTACCACTAGTGTAGATAGATGGGAACCCCGGTCCTTCTCTCATTATCATTACTTTCCTGTCAACCCCATGCAAGCAACTATTTTCTGGTGCTATTTTCTCGGTGTTACTGTTACTATTGCTCTCATATTACTGCTGCTTTCACATCACCCCTGTTACTAGTGCTTTTTCAGGTGCAGCTGAATTGCAACTCCGCTGTTAAGATTTATAAGTATTCTTCGTCTCCCCTTGTGTCGAATCAATAAATTTGAGTTTTACTTCTCTCGAAGACTGTTGCGATCCCCTATACTTGTGGGTTATCAAGACTATTATCTGGCGTCATTGCCGGGGAGGCATAGCTCTACTCATAAGTTCACCTGGGGAGTACACTCTACCTCTCTCTCTGTTTTTATTTTATTGTATTTTATTTTCTTGTCTAGTTTATTTGTGCTTAGTTTATTTCTGTTTAGAGTTTGTTTTGTTTAGTTTACTTTTGTCTAGTTTATTTTTGTTTAGTTTATTTTTTGTCTTGTTTTATTTTTCTTATATAATTGAAAAACCATAAAAATCTGAAAAAAACGAAAATTAAAAAATTGTTAATATGGAAGAACTTAATGAATTATAGAGAATCATATAAGGGGAAAGTCATGAGAGGCGTGTTTGTTAAGTTGAATGCAATTGCTAAAATTTTGCTTAAACGTCATGATATAAATTGTTTCTCTAAACAGGATAATAAACATCTTAAATTCCAATGTGGCTTTAGTAAAAAAGTTTTAATTATTAACTATAATTGGAATAACTATATTGATCTTGGATTTGAAGAAGTAGAACAATTTGTTATATTTATGGGAGCTTCTGAAATAGAATCCTTCATGTCTAAAAATTATGAAACCTGTGTGGCTTGTAATACACTTAAAGACTATGTCTCTTCTATTCTTAATTATTGCATAAAATATTTCAGCAATAATTGTTATATCATTGATTATAAAGAGAGACTCATTAATGCACAAGAATATATCCACAGTTTGCAGGAACCTGTGGAAGAAGAAATTGCTGAAACTGAAAACTCATTAGATGAAAAAGAGGAGGAGAGTGAAGAACAAAAGGAGGAAGAATGGAGTAGCTACCCAGGCCTACCTTCTAAGGAGAGTAACTCTTCATCTCTTACACTATTTGATTGTCCCCATGCTTACCAAAGGAGGATGAATGTTATGTTCATGTGGATTCTCTTGAAATATTCCCTATGAGTAAAACTTGTGAAAACAATTATTATACTGTTATATATGATAATCAATGCTATTTTGATAAATATTATGATAATCCTTTATTTGTGCCTAATATCGAAATGCATGGTAATGAGAAAGTTTGCTTAGAAAAAGTTTATGATAAAGCTCGAGATGATGGTCCTATGTTACTTAATAATATTAATTTTACTACTATTGAAAATGGGATTGGAGAAGTCTTGACTTTATCTAGGAGTCCCATATCTCTTGAGAATGATCAATCATCTTGTTATAAAATTGTTAAAAGTGGGTTTGAAAGTTTTTATCCCACTATTATGGAGCTTGATAAAAATTATGTGTTTGTAGATCATGAAAAGCATGCTTTATGTGATAGTTATATTGTTGAGTTTATTCATTATGCTACTGAAAATTATTATGAGAGAGGAAAATATGGTTGTAGAATTTTTCATGGTACTAAAACACCTCTCTATATGCTAAAAGTTTTGAAGTTGTTCTTCTTTTATGTTCCTATGCTTGTCACTTTGTTCTTTGTGAATTTGTTTGTGTACAAGATTCCTATGCATAGGAAGTGGGTTAGACTTAAATGTGTTTTGTATTTGCTTCTTTATGCTCCTTTTGCTTCATTTTCTATTTTCATGAGAGCATCATTACAACTATCAATCCTAGCTAAAAGACATTAAAGAAAAGCGCTTGTGGGAGATAACCCATATTTTATTTGTGTTATTTTTCTTTTATTTGAGTCAAGGAGCATGCTTACCTATGTAACAACTCCTTTGTATCTTTATTTTATTTCATAGTTGTGGCAAGTAAAGTCTCTTGTAGGAAGTTGATACTAGATTTGGATTCCTGCGCAGGAACAGTTTTTCTGCTGATCACTGTTAAATTTGTAACTCTTTACAGAAAAATTGAAATGACCTGGTATTGTATGAGCGTGATTCTCAGATATGTACGCAACTTTTATTAGTTTTGAGTTTTCTGATCTGACCAAGTTAAGTGCCTCGAAAAAATTCATCTTTACTGGCTGTTTTGTTTGGCAGATTCTGTCTCTGTTTTCTGCATTGTCTCTTGTGGACTTTAAGCAAGGTTCTCTATCATGGAGGTCTGTGGCTAATGTTTTACTGTGTTCTTGAATTCTGTCCCTACAGTACCAAAGTGGATTAATGTTTTTGAATACTAACCCCTCTAATGAAGTTTATGAGAAGTTTGGTGTGAAGAAAGTTTTCAAGGATCAAGAGCGAAGGATGATATGGTGTGATCAAGAATATAAAATAGCCTAAGCTTGGGGATGCCCCTGTGGGTCACCAAAGCATATTTTAAGAAGACTCAAGCGTCAAAGATTGGGGATGCCCAAGGCATCCCCTTCTTTATCAACAACTTATCAGGTCATCTCTAGTGAAACTATATTTTAATTCCGTCACATCTTATGTGCTTTACTTAGAGCGTCTGTTTGTTTTTATTATTTTTGTTTTCTGAATAAATTAGATCCTAGCATTCTTGTTTGGGAGAGAGACATGCTCCGCTTTTTCTTATGAATACTCCTTTTCTTCATTTATTTTTGTTGAGTATTCTTCTCTAGCTACTGCAATACTTTCAGCTCTTGTTTTTCATGCACCTCTTGTTCAGAGCTGTTAGTTCTCATATATTATACTTTCATATCTCATTGTTTAATACTTGGAGAGTTTGTGGGTCTTTGATTGGAAACAAAAAATGCTAAATGTGGTAGATGGTATAATGAAAAGACATGTTCTTGTGGATCATTGTGTTGAATTTTTGTGATGCTTGATGCACACGGTGGGTGTGTTGTTGGGAGACCGTAAGAGGAAGGTATGAAATAGTGCAACAGAAAATTTCTCTCAGTATGAAACCAAGGTTATCGAACCAGTAGGAGATGAACGTTACCTCGAGGTTGTTGGCAGTGACGTTGGCACGACGCAACACCAGCGTTAACAACGAACGTGGAGCCTGCACACAAACGATCAAGATATTTGCCCCAACTTAACAGTGAGGTTGTCAATCTCATCGGCTTGATGTAACAAAGGATTACACGTATGTGTGAAAGAAAGAGTGTTTGTTTGCAGAAAGTAACAGGTTTGCAGTTGTGGTTTTATCAGATTAATGAGAAGGACCGGGGTCCACAGTTCACTAGTGGAGTCTCTCCATCAATAATAATAACATTCATCCATGCGTGGTAAACAAATTGCAGCTAGGCAATTGACAGAATAATGATGAGCAACCCAATGCATATTCTAACATTATGATGTCTAGTGTGAGATTCATTCGGCCATTACAACAATATACATAGACCGTTCCAACTGCATCTATGACTAATAATCCACCTTCCGGTTAGCGTCCGCACCCCTTTCAGTATTAAGTTGCATGCAACAGATTATTGCCTTAAGCACTGTGTGTAAAGTAAGTAAGTAACATCATCCTTAGATAAAGTACTACTGTTTTATCCCTAGTAGCAACAGTACATCTACAACCTTAGAGCTTTCTGTCACTGCGCCAGATTTAATAGAGACATTAACCCACTATCGAGCATAAATACCCCCTCTTGGAGTTACGCGCATCTACTTGGCCAAAGGACACACAAGTAACGGAGAGCATGCAAGATCATTAAATAACACAACATGATATATTATGAAGCAATAACTTTAGTACTCAATATTCATCAGATCCCAGCAAACACAACATGGCGAATTACATAAAGATGATCTTGATCATGATAGGCAGCTCATAAGATCTAAACATAATAGCACAAAAGGAGAAGACAACCATCTAGCTACTGTTATGAACCCGTAATCAAAGGGTAGACTACTCACGCATCAGTTTGGAGGCGGTCATGGCGACATAGAGGCCTCCGGGGACGATTCCCCCTCCCGGCAGGGTGCCGGGGAGCATTTCTGATCTCTCCCGAATTGGTGTTGACGACGGCGGCGGCTCGGGACTCGTGGAGGAAAAAGTGAATATCGTCCGATCTTTTTTAGGTCAGGAGGTATTTATGGGCGAAAGGGCGATGTCGGTGGGCGCCCGAGAGGCCTGATGACCCACAAGTATAGGGGATCACATGTAAATTCAGTTGAATTAACAGGTGTTTCAACATTTTCATTAGGAATTTTAGCATTTTCAATTTGTTTAGATTTAGCAATAGTAGCATCTAAAAAGGGACCCAATGAACCAGTTTCATTAAGAACAGTAGAAGCATCATCATAAGTAACTTTAGATTCAGCAGTAGTAATAGAACGTGCAGGTTGTGGTGGTGTAACAAGCTTACTCAACACAGACGGAGAATCAAGCACAGCAGCAGATTTCAGAGTTGTATCTTTCCTTGTAGTGGATGGCTTGTGTGTGTAAATTCACTTCAGTTTGACAATTTTCAGCCAGTCCACTGTTTTTGTCTTAGAAATAAGGCCGTTTACCCTACCTTTGGAGCTTATTTGAAACACATTTTTCAGCGAGTCCACCATTTTTTCTTAGAAAATGAGACCGTTTACCCTACCTTTGGAGCTCATTTGAAACACATTTTTGCGGCGACTCGACCATTTTTTGCTTAGAAATGAGGCCGTTTACCCTGCCTTTTGGAGCTCATTTGAAGCACATTTTTGCGGCGACTCGACCATTTTTTGCTTAGAAATAAGGCCGTTTACCCTACCTTTGAAGCTCATTTTAAACATATTTTTGCGGCGACTCGGCCATTTTTGGCTTAGAAATGAGGCCGTTTCCCTACCTTTGGAGCTTATTTGAAACACATTCTTATGGCGACTCCACCATTTTTTTCTTAGAAATGAGGCTGCTTACCCTACCTTTGGAGCTCATTTGAAACACATTTTTCAGCCTTTGGAGCTCATTTGAAAATTTATATGGATTCAAACTAGATTTGAGCAAGCTCATCGCTATCCCCATTTGGTTTGCCAAAATACCCATTTGGTTACGACGGGTAACAGCGAAAATCCGCATTTGGTGCGCCAAAATACCCATTTGGTCTCACTGAGGCAAATGGGGGTGGGCGAGCCAAAAATCCCCGTTGGGTCCACTCGTCAGAGGGTGTACATCCCTTAACCTACGTGCGCGCCAATCAGATCGTAGAACGAGCTTCTCGCAGATCGGTTGCAGATTCTCTCTGGACGAAATCGGACGGCTGCAGTTTGATCGACATTTGAAGCACGGTCATACGATGTCATCATTGCGAATAAAATCCCAATGCGCATTGTGTTGTCATGTTTACACTGCCGTTGGCAAGAAAACCAAGAGATGCGCATGTTCAGTGCCCAAGCGTGGTTATCGATTTACACGCCGGTGGCAGCGAATTCATCACGAGCAGTTATCCCTTCACTAATAAAAAACCCAATGTGCATTGGCATTGCCGTTCACTCGCTCTTCTCTCCATTCTCTCTTCTCTGTGAAAAACCCCAACCACCACTTCTCTCCAACAACAATGTCGTCGGACGACGAGCCTTGGTGGCAGAACCCAGCCATCCCGAGCGACTCCGACGGGGCAGGGAACCAGGTCGAGTTGTGGGAGGGGGCCCACGACCACGGGAACGGCGGCGGCTCTGGCACCGATGACGACGGCGAGGGGTCCGACGCCGACCAGAGCGGTGGCGACGGCGAGGGGTCCGACCCCGACTCCAGCGGTGACGACGACGATCACCACGGGTCCGAGGAGGAGGACTCGGACCCGGAGTTGATCAAGGGCGACGAGGAGGAGAAGGACGACGACGACGAGGAGGAGGAGGAGGTCGAGGAGGAGGAAGACGAGGAGGAGGAGGACGACTCCTCCTCCTCCGACTCCTCCGACGACGATGGACCGCCGCCCAAGAGGCAGCGCGCGTAGGAGCCGTGCCCGACGATCGCCATAGTAGCAGTAGGAGTGCATTAGTTGCACTGCTACTGATTAGTAGTAGTATTAGGCCGCCGTCGGTGTAGTAGCAGTGCTGCATGCACTGCTAATCTTTTGTAATTGTTAATATAATCCTAATATAATCATATTCGAGTTATAAATCAAGTTTAAATTAGTAGTAGCAGTTTCAATTCGAGTTATAAATCGAGTTTCAGTTTTCAAATCGAGTTATCAATCCTATTATAAATAGAGTTTCAATTAGTAGTAGTAGTTTCACTAAACAATGACGTACCAATCAACAAATTGTCAGTTACATTAATGTTGATCCAGTTAATTCAGTTAATTCGGTGTTAATTGGGGCGGAGATACCCAACCTGGGCGTCAGACTCGTCCATTCCTGTCCCCACTTGAGTGGTCCCACTTGGAGGAGGATGACGTACTACTCTAGTCAGCCCGAGCCGCGCCAGGCCGAGCCGAGCCGCGCCAGCCCGACCCCACCAGTCATGCCAAGTTGCGGGTCAAAGGAGTTTGACCAGAGGGAAACGAGCGTTTGGCTGATATGTGAGCAAACCAGGGCACAAACCAGAGAAACAGCGCGGGTATGACACAGACCGATAGAACTCAGCTAGGTATGGCACATAACCAATTGACCCTTGCTCATGTGATGTAAATATTCTCATTATGAGGACAAATGCTTAGACTATTCATAATAAGACATATATAAATGGTGTCACCCAATAGTTATGTAAACCATGAAAAGATGCTAATTATACCGATCATAAATAACATGAAACATATCAATTCACAGGATTGTAAAGATCATAAGAAAGTATGATAAAGTGGTATCTCGCTTACCCGAATGTAACAGCAAAACATAAATGCCCAGGCACCTCTGAGTTTCAAGGGAAGACTAGAGATAAAGATATCAAAGATAAAAGCATCTAGATTACACCCTGGTTAACATATTAAGGGAGAAGCACATTACACTAAGAATGACAGTTATGCTCTCGAGAAGGTGCTCAAAGAAGGATGGTGACTCAACAGTAAAGTAAAAGATATGCCCTGCATTGATGGAAGTAGGGATTCAACATGTGCTAGAGCCTCTTATTATTTTGAAAACAGAGTTAAAATTGTTTTTGAGTGGTGGTTATTCCGTCAACGAATTGTAATGGGTACTCTACCCCCCTTGTCAACCAGACTTTCTTAAGAACGGCTCCCATCAAGGACGTTATTTCTACCCAAGGGCAGATCATCCCACATTTCTCTTTTGTTTACACATGTAGTTACAAATTATTGTCATTGCTTGACTGATTAGACCAGGGCAAAAATATGAAGAGAATGCAACAATTAGAGTTGTAAATAATTTGGGATTGGGCACCCCATTTGCCAGCTCTTTTTGCAAATTTATAGATAAGCGGATGTATATGCCACTAGTCTGGTTGGCGAAAGTCTGTCCAAAAGCAAACGACAAGTTTGATATCCGTAACCCCACATACTTCCTCATGAGCTCAAAACAGTGGCACAAATTTAGAAGTGTTGAAAGTTTCAAAGATAGCACATGCGAATTTACTTGAATGGTTTGAAATGGCTATGCATAGGTATTTATGGTGGACTCTTTGGAATAACTTGGTTTTCAGGGATTTGGAAGCACAAGCATTATCTTAGCTTAGTACAAGTGGAAGCTAGCAAAAGATTGGAAAGCGACAATTCAAAAGAGTAATAACTGTCATAATCATGCTTGCGATGAAATAGAATTAACGGAGGCATAATAAAGATACAAGAACTCTGAGTCAAAATATGTCATCAAGTTTTAATTGACTTTTTGAAGGGGATCGTGGGCAGAAAACAATAATTTTCCTAGCAACGATATCCTTAAACTAGCCAAGATCTATTCTATGCAGATATAGTAGTACGAACGGAGATCGGAATACATACCCTTGTAGACCGAAAGCGGGGATTACGTTCCCGCAGAAACGTTGTCGATGAAGACCGACGAAGCCGACCTAAAGGTCGTGTAGAGGAAGCAGACCTCCGAGTACCGCTAGCGCAGCACCTCGCAGGGAGTCGCACACGTACGGTGGAGACGACGCCTCCGAAGCTCCAGTCCAGGACGAGCAGCGGAAGACTTGGACCGGAAACACCAACAGCGCGGCAGCGGGCTATGGTGGAGGAGATCCCCGACTCCTCTTGCTCGGCGCGGCTCCAACTTGGGAACCACAAGATCGAGAGAGAAATCAGGAATTAATTGGTGAATTAAAAGGCTGGGGGTGCCCTTTCTTATATAGGCTCCCAAGGGGAGCCAACCTTGCCAGCCAGGCAATGTGGGACTAACCCCCCACAGCCTGGTTCGGCTAGAGAGGTGCGCCGGCCCCCTGGTGGGCCCCTTGTGGCCCACCTAGGCCGGCCCTCTTGGCCCCCACCGAATTCCCCTAGGGAATTTTCCCCTCTTGGGCCTTCTTTCGTCCGGAAGGCCCATTTAGGGAAATCTGCCTTAATAAATTCGAAAATAAATATATAAAATCATATTTGCATATTAATAACACTAATTAATATCAAACATAATATATATAATATTTCCTAGCTCCGAAAACTCTTTCGGCGTTGCCCGATCTCCATCGGACCTCACCCGGGACTGTCCCGGTGATCTCCTTCCTTTCCGGTTGTCTTGTCGAAACCCCTTAAGTGTGTTACCCTAGCGGTTCGATATAATATCAGGTATGATCAAGACTCCTCAATGATCAACGACTAACTCGTAGGCCTGGACCCCCTGAATTAATCCCTGAGATATAACGAATGACTTTCATCTATCAAACCTGAACGTAAAGTCTTAGACCTTTTGCCATAGCGATACTTAGCACGTCCGAGCGTCGCTCCATAGATATCTCCATACCTAATCCCGACCTCGTTACCGACGATGCCATCTTCTACTCGTTCATGATCTCATGTCTCCGTGACCTAGTCACATGCTTGCAAGCTCATTAGACAAGATCTCACCGAGTGGGCCCGAGAGTATCTATCCTGCTACGCGGACTGGCAAATCCCGCTCTTGACCCCTCGTCTCAATACTCCTTTCCAATACCCAAAAGTATCACCGTTATTGTCATACTAAATAAGATACGACGTTTGGTGCAATCAAAGTATCTTCGGGGAATATCAATAAGAGTTGATCTCACGGTCAAAGGTGTAATGACTATGTTCTCCAAAACTGGGTATGTCCATCACATCACTCTCCAGTGATATGACTCTCATTGCCGACCGGCGCCATGCCCCATGACCGGGAAACCTCGATCATCAATCGCGCAATGAAACTAGTCTTAGTAGAGGCTACTAGGGACCTGGTTGTTTACGTATCACACCCGCATTAATGTTTCCGCTTAATACGGTTCTAGCATGACACAAAAACGTATCACACCCGTATGCACTTTGCAATTCTTCACATCGCCTCCTTGTACGTACTGACGTATCACGTGGAAGCGTCGGAGAATGTGTTTGGCGGTGGAGTGAGACCTTGGCTCCTTGGCGTTCGCAATGGCACCCGTATTGTCGCAGAAGAGGACCACGGGGTCTTGCACGCTCGGGAACACTCCAAGTTCGATGACGAACTTCCTCAGCCACACAGCTTCATTCGCGGCCTCGCAGGCAGCAATGTACTCCGACTCCATTGTAGATTGTGCGACTATGGGTTGCTTCCCACTTCTCCAGCACACGGCGCCTCCATTCACCTTGAACACGTAACCTGTCTGTGACTTACAGTCATCGGGGTCTGAGCAGAAACTTGCATCTACGTAACCCGTTACGCCAAGTTCCTCATCGCAGCCACCATACACAAGGAACATTTCCTTTGTCTTCTTGAGATACTTAAGAATGCTCTTAACAGCTATCCAATGCGGCATTCCAGGATTACTCTGGAACCGGCTGGTCAAACTTAGAGCTAATGCCACATCTGGTCTAGTACTCAACATTGCATACATGATCGATCCTATGGCTGAAGCATAAGGATGTTTCGTCATTTCGGCCTTACCCAGTTCCGTTACCGGACACTGCGCCTTACGCAATATCTTATTCTTGATAACCGGCAGAGAACCCTTCTTTGCCTTCTCCATATGAAAACGCTTCATTATTTTATCAAGATAAGTACTCTGACTTAGTGCTAATAGGCGTCTTGATCTATCACGGTAGATTTTTATGCCTAAAACATACGCAGCTTCTCCTAAGTCCTTCATGGAAAACTTACTGTTTAAATATTCCTTCACGCTATTCAGAAGTTCCACATCATTCCCTATTAGCAATATGTCGTCAACATACAGTGCTAAGAACACAACCGAGCTCCCACTCATTTTCTTGTAAATACAGGTCTCTTCCACATTCTGGATAAATCCAAAACCTTTGATTACCTCATCAAAGCGAAGATTCCAGCTCCGAGATGCCTGCTTCAATCCATAGATGGATCGCTGAAGCTTGCACACCTTGTTAGCACTTCCTGGATCGACAAAACCTTCCGGTTGTACCATGTACAACTCTTCCTCAATGTTTCCATTCAGGAAGGCCGTTTTGACGTCCATTTGCCAGATTTCATAATCATAGTAGGCAGCTACCGCTAACAAAATCCGAATAGACTTAAGCATCGCTACCGGTGAAAAAGTTTCATCGTAGTCAATTCCATGAACTTGTCGGAAACCCTTTGCGACAAGCCGAGCTTTATAGACGGTCACATTACCATCAGCATCAGTCTTCTTCTTAAAGATCCACTTATTCTCGACGGCCTTGCGCCCTTCGGGAATATCCACCAAGGTCCACACTTGGTTATCATACATGGATCCTATTTCGGATTTCATGGCTTCAAGCCATTTCTCGGACTCTAGACTCTCCATCGCCTCCTTGTGGTTCGTAGGTTCGTCTTGCTCGACTAGCATGACGATGCAGACCATATTGCCATACCATTCTGGTGCGATCCGAGATCTACCAGACCTACGAGGTAGAACATCTTCCTCGACAGTTTCTCCCACTCCTTCCACGGAGGATGTTTCCGGAATTGCTTCCGTTGCGCCACTCGGAATCTCGAGTTCAGGATCAACGATTTCATCGAGGTCTACCTTCCTCCCACTTACTCCTTTCGCGAGAAACTCCTTCTCTAGAAAGGTACCGGTCTTCGCGACAAAAGTTTTGCCCTTAGCTTGGTTCTAGAAGGTGTACCCAACGGTTTCCCGCGGATATCCTACAAAGACGACTTTCTCCGACTTCGGCTCGAGTTTGTCGGGCTGTAGTTTCTTAACGTACGCCTCACAACCCCAAACCTTCAGAAACGATAACTTAGGCTTGTGGCCATACCATAATTCATACGGTGTCGTTTCAACGGACTTGGACGGAGCCCTATTCAAAATGAGCGGCTATTTCTAACGCATAACCCCAGAAGGACACTGGCAGATCGGTAAGAGACATCATAGATCGGACACTATCCAGTAGAGTACGATTACGTCGCTCGGACACACCGTTACGCTGCGGCGTTCCGGCGGGCGTAAGTTGGGGCACTATGCAACAACTCTTCAGATGTGTGCCAAACTCAAAACTCAAGTACTCTCCACCGCGATCGGACCGGAGATGCTTGATTTTTCTATTAAGCTGATTCTCAACTTCACTCTGGAATTCTTTGAACTTTTCAAACGTTTCAGACTTGTGTTTCATCAAGTAGATATAACCGTATCTACTCAAGTCATCAGTGAAGGTGACGAAGTAACGATAACCATTGCGTGTCGAAACGCTCATTGGTCCACATACGTCTGTATGTATGATCCCCAACAAATCCGACGCCCGTTCAACGAAACCTTTGAACGGTGTCCTGGTCATTTTGCCCATGAGGCATGGTTCACATGTATCGAGGGATCCGAAATCCAACGAGTCCAAGAGTCCATCGGAGTGGAGTCGCTTCATGCGCTTTATACCAATATGACCAAGACGGCAATGCCACAAAAACATGGCGGTATCGTCACTACACTTAATTCGTTTGGCCTCTATGTTATGGATGTGAGTACTACGATCGAGATTCAACAAGAATAAACCATTACTCTTGGGAGCATCAACATAAAAGATATCATTCATATAAATAGCACAATTGCTTGACACTGATTTAAATGAATAACCGTCTTGTAACAGGCAAGACCCACTTATAATGTTTACACTCAAGGATGGCACAAAATAAAATTTATTTAAAACCAAAACTAATCCCGACGGTAGATGCAGAGGGAGCGTGCCGACAGCCACCACGTCGACTCTCGATCCGTTGCCGACGCGCATCGTCACCTCATCCTTCGCCAGCCGCCTTCTATTCCGTAACTCCTCATGAGAGTTACATATATCAGCAACAGAACCAGTATCAAATACCCACGTATTGCTCTGGGCGGATGTAAGGTACACATCTATAACATGTATATCAAATATACCTTTCTCTTTGTCGACAGTCTTGCCAGACTTCCTATCCTCCAGATACTTGGGGCAGTTGCGCTCAGGTGATCCGATGGTTACCTCCATCTGAAGGAGATATGCCCTAGAGGCAAATAAATAAGTAGTATTTATTGCATTATCTCATAAGTTTATAATAGGTTTGTGTATTATGCTATAACTGTATTAATCGGAATTGTTAATACACGTGTGATACATAGACAACCAGGTCCCTAGCAAGCCTCTATATGAGCTAGTCCATTGGGCAACAGTTGATCGAGATTCCCGATCAAGGACAATGACGTCGGTTGACAATGGGGTCATCTTGTTAGTTGAATAAGGTGGTGGACATACGCAAAGTATTGCAATAAGATCGTATTACGATGTTTGTCATTTGCAATAGATAAAAGTATGATAGCTTATTCCTTAGACCGTGAGACCGTACTTATTGTTGCTTCGTAGGAGTGCTTTGAGAGCATCAAACGTTGTGTCTTATATAGCATGACAATAACGGTGTCCATCTTGGGTATTCCGAAAGAGCATCGAGACGTAAGGATCAAGAGCGGGATTTGTTCATTCTTGTAACGGAAAGATACTCTGGGCCCACTCGGTGATATTGCATCTATATAGCTGCAGCTTATGACTAGGTCATGGAGATGTAATATCGCAGACGAGTTAATAACCTTCGTCGGTAACGAGATACAGCAAAGGCATCGGTGTGTCTACGATCATATCTCGGACAAGGTAGTATCGCAGAGACAAAGGGAATGAATATCATACTTATGGTTCAACGACGATATTCATGGAATGCACAGGGGTCGTCATATATTTCCAGGTATCCCTGACGATCATTGGTGAGCGGAGTGTCTCGACCATGTCTGGAGTGTTCCCGAACCGTAGCGTAACAAACTTAAGGTCTTAGCGACGCTAGGAGATAGGTTCTGGAATTTTATAGGTTTTTGTTGGAGAGAGAGAAATGATCCGGAAAGAGTTCCGGTGGTCCGGAAGGAGTTCCGGAGAGGTCTGGAATGGTTCCAGGAATGTCCGAAAGTTGTTCGGGTGGTCCGAAAGAGTTTTCGGAGTCACGGGATATTGAATTATATATAAATATATTAATTATGAATTAATGGGATTTTTATATTAATTTAATATTAATTAAATAAAGGAAAAATGGGGCTCCCACCTATATGGGCCCTAAGAGGGCCCAAGAGGGGGAGCCGCACCTCAAAGGGGGGTGGGCCCCATTGGCTGGTTCGGCCAGCCCATGTGGGGGCCGAACCCCCCCTCCCATGTCCTTTGTTTAGTCCCACATGGGGGAGCCAAGGGGTTTGCACACCCCCTTCCCCCTTTATATAGCAAGGCATATTAATTGATTTAATACACAGGAAATTCAATTAACTCCCAATTTCTCTCTCGATCTCGTGGTTCCCAAGTTGGAGCCGCGTCGAGCTGAGGAAGGGGGTCTCTCTCCACCTAAGCCATACCGCAGAGCGCCGTTGCTCTGCGGGATTCCAGATAAGATCTACCCCTGCGATTTCAGCTGGATCTGAATGACCGGGGGTTGTCGCTAAGCTCCGTATGTTTGCGAGTGCTCGGAGGCTACTCTATTGAGGAGCTTGGGCGACGTCGTCTCGCCCCCCTGCAGCCGCCGCGCCTCCCCCCTCTGCTGCCGGCGCACCAGCCCCGGTGCTGGCGCTCTGCCTTCTTCCGCCCGACGCCCGTCGATGCAGATCATCGTCGACACCCCGGCGTCATCGACTCCGACATCGCGGCAAGTTCTCCGCGACCTCGAGGTCGGCTACGTACGACTTCATCGTCAACGCTTGTGCGGGAGCGTAATCCCCGCTATCGGTCTACATGGAGGTAATGTAACCCGTTCCGCCACCGTTATCGCATGTACTAGATAGATAGATCCTGGCTAGTTAGGGTTTCGCTCGCTAGAAAATTATTGTTTTCTGCACCGTAACCCCTTCAGTGGTATCAGAGCCGATCTATGCGTAGTACTGCTGGTACGGTTAGAACTCATGTTGAATGAGGGCGTCTTTCTTATATTTGCTACCCTCTAGCGTGCACTTGCGATGCCTTCGGTATTGAGTTGATGAAGCGGCCCGGACCGACTTTACGCGTACGCTTACGCGAGACTGGTTCCACTACTGACATACGGCTTGCACCGTATCTGTGGCTGGCGGGTGTCTGTTTCTCTCTCTCTCTAGTCGGCAAAGCATTTTCAATGGAGGGCCCGAAAGGGATGCTTAAACATGCAATTATACGATCGACGTTGTGGTACAAAGTTCGTAGGTAGGGAAGCGATTCTCTTACGAATAAGCCTATTTGCCACGTAAAACTTGCAAAACTAGATAAAGCTAGAGGCGTCTAACTTTGTTTTGCAGAGGCGTTATTTTATGTGACATGGTTACGGTAAGTTTTGATATTACTCGTACTGTCGGAGGCAATGGAGGGCTCTGTAGACTCAGAGCCATGCCGGGGCGCCGGGGGCCAAGCACATGGCGCCATGAAGGTCCAGGCGCATCGACCATGTCACATCGCACTTCATTGCATCATTATTGTGTGCTGTTGTGTGCGCATCCTATTGATTGCTTATATGCTAGATTTACAACGGTAGCATCATAAATAGGATGATCCCTAACAAATACCAAAATTGTGTTCTCCCTCGTTGCGCACCACCAAGAAAGTTCTACGTTATGAGGCAGGCCGTGATGATCGGGTGTCACACATCTCGTCGTTCGCATACAGTGGGTGTAAGCCATGTTGCACGCGTAGGTCTTCGAGGTTTGATTGGCGAGCCTAGCATACTCAGAGGTATGGCCTCGGAACACGGGAAGATCGAAAGATCGAGCACGAGTCACAGAGTTTTTGTGATCGACATGTTATGTCCACCTTTGAAGCTGTGCTGCCGGCCGTGATGATCGGGGGTAGTATGGTGGATGAGGGTCGTGTAATCGCCATTATTATTTTTAGGGATAATAATCTTGGTGTGGTGTGTTTTTGATAATGAGATTATAGAACTAAAACTCACCTATATATTATAAACTTATCTTACCTCTTTTGCGATCACATCTGGAGACTACGGAACTACGCTTCGGTTACTTCTTCAAGAGCTCGGATTCTACCTTGGAAGCCGACGGGTCCAACTTCATCGGCTGGTGCATTGGTTTTAGAAACATTCTCCAAACACAACAAACATCCTATATGTGCTAGAACATTAGTTAGGAGTTAGACCAGATGATTCTGATAGCAAGGAGCAAGATGATGAGTTCCGTAAGCATCATGACATGTTCATGGAAGTGATGATCGTCATGAGCGTATGCCTAGCACCTGAGTTGAAAGTTGTTTCATCACATGGAGCCATATGTCGTGATTGATGCGATCAGAGGTCACTTCAAATATGAATTGAGTCTTGAGCGGTTCAGACAGCTTAGAAAGTTCCGGACCATTCACATGGGGAGCATACCTGTCTGGAAACTCAGTTGAAGAAGTTGTATGACATCTACTTCAGGATTACGAATATCTACGATTTCTAGATAGCGAACTCCAGTGCAATAGAGATTGCGCTTTACCTCCTAGCTGTGAATAGCATGTGCGTAAATATGCTATAGAGACACGGTGAGCTTCTTCACGTTCGTGAACAAGTTCAAATCTCTAAAAGTTGATTCATCGAAGAAGAGTTCTTCGACGCTATGGGTATATTTGATATACGAAGATATAAATGTATTCTTCTCATACTAGATGAAAAGTGTTTGATAATTATTCTGTTTGTGAAACAGTCCCTGATTATCACAAGTATGTGGCGGAGGGTGACGTGACAGTGCACAAGTGATGGCAAGTTTATGGCCAGTAGTGCTCACGCCCTCGAGATATCATATTAGTTATCATCAATAGTTTTTGATGAGACATTTTGTAATAGTGAGAATGTGATCTAGTTAGGTGTCTTGAATGTTACAAGACATAATTATTCATATATAACACATCAGTTGTTTTATGTTATGAAACAAACCAGTTGTTTCATGTTATGAGTAATTTGCATCACATCTCAATTACATTATGCGTATGATATACATTTATAATAGCGGGAATGATAAAATTGTGTGTCCAAAGAACAAACACCATCGAATTTAGTCATAAAGGCAATGAAAGAAGTAATGGATATTTTTGGTCCATTTAAGTATTTCGAGTGCCAAAATTGATTAAGTTTGAAATGCAGTATTGAAGTTGCAATACTAGAGGAAATTGATTGAGAGTCATTTTTAATCAATGGTGTTTTGCTTGATCCGAATTCTTGTATGATTTTGGTAAATAGGAGTATTTGCCCGATAAATTATGGAGTCTGAAATTAATTTGATAATAGATCAAATGGCGTTTTTCAGAAGAAAGATTAGTGAATATTGTATTCACAAGATTCGATCAAAGGACAATATTTTTGAATCATGGTTTCAACACAAAAGACTTGTGGAAATTTGTTTTCACAATATTATAATGTCATATATGGTGATATGTGGGGAATTATAATTATGCTCTATTTTAAATAAATAAAGTGTGGTCTGTCAGAATCAGTCTTAGAATCTCCTAATATGTTTGAAACATTATAGTCGATGTCCACTTTAGAAAATAGATATTTTTCTCAACGAGAATTCATGAGATCGACAGTAGTGTCGACGTGTATATGATTATACGATAATTCGGAGTATACATGAATAGTTCTTTGTAGATTACTCACATAGGATGAGAGTCTATTCCAAAACCAAATAGAAACAAAACTCAGTTTGTTGTCTATGTAATTCCGAGGAAAATATGAATTTTTGAATTACGGTTTATGGATTGAAATTAGAAGTTTGGAATAAAGTGTCAGACTTATGTTGGAAGATGTTCCAAAGAGTATATGTCTGCTAATGAAAGTTTAGTGATTAAGAGTGAGGGAGACTAGAAAATTGTTTTCTGCTTGCAATCCTCTTCATAAAGATCATAATATTTTCATGAAAGAAACTTCTAAATAAAGTGTTGTTATATTTAATATTGCTGTCATGTCATAGCACTGTATTAAGTATTTCAGATCTTGTTGACAGATCAAGGTGCACTTTATGAATACAAAGAAAGTTGAGAAAATATCGGAATACGAACAAAGGCTTTTTGGGCCTGGAAATCCAAAGTTGCATTTGAAAGGATTAAGAGAGTAATTGTTGCTGCAATTCTTATTAGAGGAATAAGATTGTTTATTCGTCATATAAGGTGTTATATGAGAAATGTGACTATAAGAAAGACGCGGTAGCATGTCTTGTCGAGAAATGTGTCTTGGAAAAGATCAAATTTGTTGACTACATTTATGTAGACATGCTTGAAGTCTGAGTGATTTGTATTAATGTAATACTGTAGTTTGTATTAAATTCGAATTGATAGTAGATCAATGATTTTGGTTTAACCAAGATGTCGATTTAAGTGGGAGTCATAGTTAGTTCACTCAGGAGAAATATGTGAAGAACATATTTTTGAGTGGGAGCTTGGGAACTCAAATATGTGGATAACATGTTTTTGAGTGGGAGCTCGTGTTATCAAATATGTGGAGACATAATTTGAATGGGAGTCGAATTCATCTTGTGTAGTTAACACATTGTGAAACTGTACCAATAGAATAGGATGAAGTTGTAAAACTATTTAAAAGTTAGTGTCTATTTTGAAATAGAACGGGAATTTTAAATAGTTAGTCGAGTTGTATTGGATTATATCTGAGGAGTCAGAATAGAATCAAAAGGATGGTCCTTTGGAATCCAATTGGTCATTAAGAGTAATGATGCATGAAGGTAATGGTTGTATGACATGTGGGTCTATTATGTATATATTAGACATCATACAGAAACCATATTATCTGCTCGATAAAATATAACCGATGTTCTTGGAGTAAAGAACAGTTATGAAAGTAAATTTGGAATTTACTGGAAGTAGAAGTGCGTTAGTTAAGGGATTGACATTTGAATGTCAAGTTTTCTACATTGGTGTGAAAGTATGTAGATATCGCGAGTTTGTAATTGTTACAAGGGGCTCTGCATGGCTGAGTGTGTTTTTCAGGGCAGTTATCTGGTTAGTATAATCAGAGTAAGCGCTGGGAAGCAGAAGTCTCACTTAGTTACGGTATTTGCATATATGTTGTTAGACAACATGGTGATATCAAACAAGTATCGCAAAAGCATGTACAATCATGGATTGTGCAGTAACACTTTTCCACGAGCAAGCATTATCAAATGATTCTTATTTGATAAGGGATTCTGATAAAGTAAAATGCAGCTAGTTTATTTGTACTCTAGTGCAAGTGGGAGACTGAAGGAGATATGCCCTAGAGGCAAATAAATAAGTAGTATTTATTGCATTATCTCATAAGTTTATAATAGGTTTGTGTATTATGCTATAACTGTATTAATCGGAATTGTTAATACACGTGTGATACATAGACAACCAGGTCCCTAGCAAGCCTCTATATGAGCTAGTCCATTGGGCAACAGTTGATCGAGATTCCCGATCAAGGACAATGACGTCGGTTGACAATGGGGTCATCTTGTTAGTTGAATAAGGTGGTGGACATACGCAAAGTATTGCAATAAGATCGTATTACGATGTTTGTCATTTGCAATAGATAAAAGTATGATAGCTTATTCCTTAGACCGTGAGACCGTACTTATTGTTGCTTCGTAGGAGTGCTTTGAGAGCATCAAACGTTGTGTCTTATATAGCATGACAATAACGGTGTCCATCTTGGGTATTCCGAAAGAGCATCGAGACGTAAGGATCAAGAGCGGGATTTGTTCATTCTTGTAATGGAAAGATACTCTGGGCCCACTCGGTGATATTGCATCTATATAGCTGCAGCTTATGACTAGGTCATGGAGATGTAATATCGCAGACGAGTTAATAACCTTCGTCGGTAACGAGATACAGCAAAGGCATCGGTGTGTCTACGATTATATCTCGGACAAGGTAGTATCGCAGAGACAAAGGGAATGAATATCATACTTATGGTTCAACGACGATATTCGTTGAATGCACAGGGGTCGTCATATATTTCCAGGTATCCCTGACGATCATTGGTGAGCGGAGTGTCTCGACCATGTCTGGAGTGTTCCCGAACCGTAGCGTAACAAACTTAAGGTCTTAGCGACGCTAGGAGATAGGTTCTGGAATTTTATAGGTTTTTGTTGGAGAGAGAGAAATGATCCGGAAAGAGTTCCGGTGGTCCGGAAGGAGTTCCGGAGAGGTCTGGAATGGTTCCAGGAATGTCCGAAAGTTGTTCGGGTGGTCCGAAAGAGTTTTCGGAGTCACGGGATATTGAATTATATATAAATATATTAATTATGAATTAATGAGATTTTTATATAAATTTAATATTAATTAAATAAAGGAAAAAGGGGTCTCCCACCTATATGGGCCCTAAGAGGGCCCAAGAGGGGGAGCCGCACCTCAAAGGGGGGTGGGCCCCATTGGCTAGTTCGGCCAGCCCATGTGGGGGCCGAACCCCCCCTCCCATGTCCTTTGTTTAGTCCCACATGGGGGAGCCAAGGGGTTTGCACACCCCCTTCCCCCTTTATATAGCAAGGCATATTAATTGATTTAATACACAGGAAATTCAATTAATTCCCAATTTCTCTCTCGATCTCGTGGTTCCCAAGTTGGAGCCGCGCCGAGCTGAGGAAGGGGGTCTCTCTCCACCTAAGCCATACCGCAGAGCGCCGTTGCTCTGCGGGATTCCAGATAAGATCTACCCCTGCGATTTCAGCTGGATCTGAATGACCGGGGGTTGTCGCTAAGCTCCGTATGTTTGCGAGTGCTCGGAGGCTACTCTATTGAGGAGCTTGGGCGACGTCGTCTCGCCCCCCTGCAGCCGCCGCGCCTCCCCCCTCTGCTGCCGGCGCACCAGCCCCGGTGCTGGCGCTCTGCCTTCTTCCGCCCGACGCCCGTCGACGCAGATCATCGTCGACACCCCGGCGTCATCGACTCCGACATCGCGGCAAGTTCTCCGCGACCTCGAGGTCGGCTACGTACGACTTCATCGTCAACGCTTGTGCGGGAGCGTAATCCCCGCTATCGGTCTACATGGAGGTAATGTAACCCGTTCCGCCACCGTTATCGCATGTACTAGATAGATAGATCCTGGCTAGTTAGGGTTTCGCTCGCTAGAAAATTATTGTTTTCTGCACCGTAACCCCTTCACCATCTTCTTCAGCTTGATTTCTAATTCGGCCACTTCGAGCATCTTCAGGATTTCCGACAGGGGTTTTGACGTCCCTTTCATGCCGTAGTCCACTATGGCGTTCTTATAGCTAGGGGGCAGAGAAATCAGCGCCCTATCAATCACCAACTCCTCTGGGATCACACTTCCCAGATCACTCAGAAGTCGAGCGCAGCCAAACAACTTGGCCAAGTGCTCACTGATATTGCCGTGCTCTTCCATCTGGGCTGAGAAGAGAAGCACAGTTGCGTCGTACGTCTCAGCCTTGACTTGTCGTGCAAAAACAACCATGAGTTCAGTGATTATTTCATAAGCACCCTTGTTCATGAAGCAGTTTTGCAGGTCAGCCTCCATGGCAAAGAGCATGCCACTCTGGACATAAGAAGAAATCTCCGCTTTCACCCCATGGACAATCCTTTCGATTTCCGGGGCAGAGCTGGGAAGATCACCTAAGGGGGAATCAAGGATGTAGGCCACCTTGTGGGTTTCAAGGATTGACTTCAGATCGCGGAACCAGGACACGAAGTTAGACCCATCGGTCTTAAGCTTCTCTTTCTCAATGAACAGGTTCAGGTTAAAGGAGGGGTGAGACATCTACAATGGAATTTGCAACAACATAAGACTTTGTTCATAATAATTTTGAGTTATAGTATTTTAGAAAATAACTGACATAACTCCCACTCAAACGAACATCCCTCCTGGTCGTTTAAGCGATTACACGACCCCCGTCCATTGCACCACCCCTCATCATCAAAGCCGGCGGCACAACTTCAGGAGTAGACAAAATCGTCCGTCACACCAATTTTGTGACTCGTGCTCGGCCTTTCGGCCTTCCTGTTCCGAGGCCATACTTCTGAGTATGCTAGGCTCGCCACCAAAGACCTCCACGCTGACGCTTGTGCAACATGGCTTACACCCACCGTATGCGAACGAAGATATGTATGACACCCGATCATCACGGCCTGCCTCATAACGTAGAACTTTATTGGTGGTGCGCGTTGGAGGGAGAACACTAGTGGTATTTTGAAGGGATCATCTTATTCAACTACCGCCGTGTAACACACAATCACACACAAAATAAGATGCACACAAAACATCAAATGTAATGCAATGTGATATAGTCCATCGCGCCATTGTCTTCTTGGCGCCCGCAGTTTATAAACAATTTAATAAACCTACCTTGACCATATCACATAGCCCCTGCAAAATAAAGTTAGACGCTTCTACTTTATCTTTTGCATATTTTACGTGGCTTGGGGCTTTCGTAAATAGAACCGCTTCATACCTACGAATCTTATGACCACAACAACGATCCAATAATTGCATGTTTAAGCATCCCTTTCGGGCCCTCCATTGAAAATGCGAAGACCAACTAAAGAGAGAGAAACTGTCACCCGCCAGCCACAGATACGGTACAAGCCGTATGTCAGTAGTGGAACCAGTCTCGCGTAAGCGTATGCGTAAAGTCGGTCCGGGCCGCTTCATCAACTCAATGCCGCTGGAATACACAAGTGCACGCTAGAGGGTAGAAAATAACAGGAACGGTGCCCCCGTGCAGAGCACGGGTTCTAACAGCGTACAGCTATATCTTACGATAGATCGGCTCTGATACCACTGAAGGGGATCGTGGGCAGAAAAAAATAATTTTCCTAGCAACGATATCCTTAAACTAGCCAAGATCTATTCTATGCAGATATAGTAGTACGAACGGAGATCGGAATACATACCCTTGTAGACCGAAAGCGGGGATTACGTTCCCGCACAAACGTTGTCGATGAAGACCGACGAAGCCGACCTCAAGGTCGTGTAGAGGAAGCAGACCTCCGAGTACCGCTAGCGCAGCACCTCGCAGGGAGTCGCACACGTACGGTGGAGACGACGCCTCCGAAGCTCCAGTCCAGGACGAGCAGCGGAAGACTTGGACCGGAACACCAGCAGCGCGGCAGCGGGCTATGGTGGAGGAGATCCCCGACTCCTCTTGCTCGGCGCGGCTCCAACTTGGGAACCACGAGATCGAGAGAGAAATCAGGAATTAATTGGTGAATTAAAAGGCTGGGGGTGCCCTTTCTTATATAGGCTCCCAAGGGGAGCCAACCTTGCCAGCCAGGCAATGTGGGACTAACCCCCCACAGCCTGGTTCGGCTAGAGAGGTGCGCCGGCCCCCTGGTGGGCCCCTTGTGGCCCACCTAGGACGGCCCTCTTGGCCCCCACCGAATTCCCCTAGATAATTTTCCCCTCTTGGGCCTTCTTTCGTCCGGAAGGCCCATTTAGGGAAATCTGCCTTAATAAATTCGAAAATAAATATATAAAATCATATTTGCATATTAATAACACTAATTAATATCAAACATAATATATATAATATTTCCTAGCTCCGAAAACTCTTTCGGCGCTGCCCGATCTCCATCGGACCTCTCCCGGGACTGTCCCGGTGATCTCCTTCCTTTCCGGTTGTCTTGTCGAAACCCCTTAAGTGTGTTACCCTAGCGGTTCGATATAATATCAGGTATGATCAAGACTCCTCAATGATCAACGACTAACTCGTAGGCCTGGACCCCCTGAATTAATCCCTGAGATATAACGAATGACTTTCATCTATCAAAGCTCAACGTAAAGTCTTAGACCTTTTGCCATAGCGATACTTAGCACGTCCGAGCGTCGCTCTGTAGATATCTCCATACCTAATCCCGACCTCGTTACTGACGATGCCATCTTCTACTCGTTCATGATCTCATGGCTCCGTGACCTAGTCACATGCTTGCAAGCTCATTAGACAAGATCTCACCGAGTGGGCCCGAGAGTATCTATCCTGCTACGCGGACTGGCAAATCCCGCTCTTGACCCCTCGTCTCAATACTCCTTTCCAATACCCAAAAGTATCACCATTATTGTCATACTAAATAAGATACGACGTTTGGTGCAATCAAAGTATCTTCGGGGAATATCAATAAGAGTTGATCTACCGGTCAAAGGTGTAATGACTATGTTCTCCAAAACTGGGTATGTCCATCACATCACTCTCCAGTGATATGACTCTCATTGCCGACCGGCGCCATGCCCCATGACCGGGAAACCTCGATCATCAATCGCGCAATGAAACTAGTCTTAGTAGAGGCTACTAGGGACCTGGTTGTTTACGTATCACACCCGCATTAATGTTTCCGCTTAATACGGTTCTAGCATGACACAAAAACATATTATGAACAAACGAGATATGATAAAGAATACACTTTATTAATTGCCTCTAGGGCATATCTCCTTCACTTTTTGTTTTCAGTCATCACATGTGTAAGCATGTGCCAAGTCAATTCGAATGAATTGTTTAGAGGAGGATACCACAATGTCATATTCTATTATGAGCAAAGCAAAGCAATGCAAGCAAATATCCAAAGAGACATGACATCCATCATAAATAAATTGGAGACGATCATAAGAGAACACGAACTACTAAGCATCCACCAATTGACATATACCTTATGCGAACCATCTAAGCATGCTCACATGAATGAGTATATGTACAAAAATGAGAAACAAATAGAGTTCATTACCAACCTCTTACCGAACTCGAAATTGTCATAGATCATCATAATTGCCTTATCACTTGTGTGCATGAAAGGTATGAAATAATAACCAAGCTCCATGGACTAACTGAAGATAATGACATCTGAAACAAACTATAAAAAAGCAAAGAGAAACAACAAATTTTTTTGGGTTTCTAGATTTGGAAACTAAAAACAGAACAACCAACAAAAACAATTTTTTTCGAGGACCTTAACATGCCCAAATGAGAAAACTCAAAATTAATGAAAGCTCTTACACATCCCCAGAATATGCACACCAAAATTCAGGTCATTCCGACATTCCTGTAAAAAGTTATGAATTTAATGGTGGATAGCAGAAATCTGTCCCTGCGCGAAACAGCACACAATAAAGCAAAATATTTTTTGTGTTTTTGCATATTAAACTGAAATAAATACTAAGAATATTAATACTAGATACTAAAACAAACCAGCAAGAGAAATAACAAAAATCTTTTTGATATTTTTGAGTTTATAGAAAGCAAACAAAGCATAAACAAATGAAAAAAAGAAAACTAAAACGAAACATGGATATTCAAAGTACCGAATGATATGATATATAAATGAGTGTGCTATCGGTATACCTCCCCCCAAGCTTAGGATTTTGTCCTAAGTGGAGATCAATCCCAAGGTGAATAATCGCCCCAACTCGGTGGGTTATGCCCCGTGTAGTCGTACTCCGCATCGGCTGCGGTGGAGGAAGATCCCGAAGGTCCTGCATACCCCGGATCCGGGTACACGAAGCTGGGTGTCTCTGGGGGCTGAATGAAACCACCCCCATACTCCTCGTCATGACCCTTACTATCTGGGCCGGGCTGCTCTCCAAGTGTGTCCAACTCAGCCTCTGAGACTGACAAGTTCTCCCTGCCAACAAGGTTAAGAAGAGGCGGAGGCAAAATAAAAATTGTCTCAATGGTAGTTACTTTTTAGTATTTTTTCTTGGGAAAAGTTATGGTGTAAGTGAGATAATGCAAGCTACCATTTTCAGAAATGAATTCATGCCTCCTCATTGAATCAATATCAAGTTGTTCAATAGGTAACAGCAAATCCTGAGGATGGGGTTCCAAACAATGCAAAGCTAATAATCGTGAAGCAACTAGTCCTCCACAAATTCCTCCCTTCTCGCGGTTAGTAGCGAAACGGTGAGCAATAAGAGCACCCAAGTTATAAGTCCTATCAAGACGCAAAGCAGCAGGTAGAAAAGCTAAATCAGGCAAGCCTAGTTTACCAGCTGATTTCCGAGCTAGCACACACTTAGCAATGAAGTATGCCAAATAACGAATGGAAGAGAGATGAATACTCCTGATTTTACCGTCCTCCTTAGAGAAGCTCCTCCCATAGCAGATCTCTTCATACACATCTAGCAATAGCCTTGGGTTCCCCTTCGGCTTCTCCAATGATCCCCCATGTGGACTCTCATCACTGCATAGAAAACAGCAAAAGGCAAGTCCATAAATTTGTTGTAAATTTTGTAATGCATGGTGGGGTTAGATGAGTTCAAATTGCAGTGGAAATCCTGCACCACCGACATAGACAAAATAGTGTATTGGAAAGGTTGATCATCAAGAAAATGTTCCAATCCTGCATTTGACATTAGAGAATGAAAATCCTGCGTAATACCCGCGAATTCCATGAATTGCGAGCACATGTAGACGACAGGGTATACTCCTTCCTCTCTATGCACCTTGAACTTCCCATCCAACACTATCTCACTAGGATCTAGTGTAAGTGCATTTCCTTCCATGTTCTGAAATTTTCAACAAACATCATAAAAATCGATTTTTATCCAACTAAGAGCCTGTTCGGAAGCTCTCCCGTCTGAAAACTCCACTCCGCTCAGCACAAATAAATAACAGCATACAGAGCTCGGTTTGGGGCACTCCGAAAAAATACACTAGCGCTCCGTGTGCTCCGGGAGCACCCTTTGAGTAGCGGAGAGCTTCCGAACGGGCTCTAAATGAAGGGAAACCACTATAGTGACTTGCTAGAGGCTTAAGCATGCATCAAAACTAGTTATTTCAACTTAGAACAAGCATTCAAACTCACTAAACAAGATATCTACAGCAGCAAAATACTTCATATATACACCATGAAACAAAATTCTACTTGGATATTCGGAGGAGTCACATACCGGAGAGGAGATGCACCAAATTTCAGCAACAGAAATTGGCTGAATGTGGAGATCGAAATCCCAGGAGAGGAGCAGCAAGAACACGGGTTTGAAATATCCAGGAGTGATTTTTCGGGCAAGAGGGAGGCAGGGGAAGGAGAGAGAGCAACTGGGGGGGGGGGGGGGGGGGGGTCATGTGGGCCCCACACCACCAGCTGGCGCGGCCAAAGGACAGCCGCGCCACCAAGTGGTGAGGTGGCCCAGGGGGTCCCCCTGGTGGCTCTCTGGCACTTCCAGGAGCCTCCTCGAAAAAAATATGATTTTTCATTTTCTGGTATTTTGCACTATTAAATTCAATACTGAAAAATTATTTTCTAACAAAAAATTCAACTAAACATTGCAAACTAAGTAACTATACAGTAGATATAACAAGGATGAGAGAAAGAAAAAAAATTTAGCCTCTTTATGCATTTAAAATGCACTTGTTAACAAGGTTGATCAAGTCTTGCCACCAAATGAATTTTATATGACATGAAATATTTTAAACCATAAGAGACACTCCTGTTACCTTATAATGAATTGGTATGGATCCAATCATGAGAGTTTTGTAATCTTATTTATATGGGCAATCAATACTTCTCACTCTAATAGACATCAAATTGGTAATTGTATTAACTCCAGGCATTCTATCAACTTTCTTGGGAAAATAAACAGTATGCTCCTTTGAAAGAACATTTCTTAATCCCTAGTGTTTTGTGTGTTAGTTAACAATACTAATGATGTACTAATAGAATGCTAAGTATTCCAGCTTGTATGTGATTTAAGATCATATGCATCAAAGCCAAAAATGCAAAGAAGAAGTTGTCCTGAAATTGTTCCAAGAACCAGAATATTTGAGCCGGAAATTTACAGGGCCGGAATTTCCGGTTCACCAGAACTTCATAGAAAATGGCTAAGTCAAGTTTGAAAAATGGTTCTGATCGCAACCAGAAATTGTGCTCGGAAATTTCACTTCACCAGAATTTCCGAGTGGACAAGGAAGAACATCGCAGAAACGACTAAGTCAAGATTGAGAAAGTGTTCTGACGCGAGCCGGAAATTGTGATCGGAAATTTCCATATGCCGGAATTTTCGATTGCCCCTAGAAGAGCCCTAAGAAACGGCTAAGTAAAGAATGAGAAGTATTCTGATCTCAACCGGAAATTGTGCTCGGAAATTTCCATTCATCGGAATTTCTGAGTGCACCTTGAAGAACACTCAAGAAATATGCTAAGGAAAGAAGAGGAAAAGGTTCTGACTCCAGCCAGAAATTCCTGTCGGAAATTTCAATTCTCCGGAAATTCTGAGCGACCGGAATTTCCGGTTATGACTTATACCGGAATTTCCGGGTGGTCGACACAGGCAACGGTCAGAATTGGAGAGGGGCTATAAATACCCCCTTACTCACTCAAGAACAACTAGCTCTCAGATTTTCTCTCTCCTACCTTTCTTGAAAGCTCAAATCATCAAGATCTCCCAATCCCCCACTCAAATCCGTTGATCTTTGGAGGATTGGAGGAGAAGGCCCGGATCTACATCTTCACCGAAGCGATTTATATTTCTCCCCCATTCACTTGGGGATTTCGTGGCTAGGGTTTCCGGTATGAAAACCTAGTTGACCATTGTTGTAATCTTGGTGTTGTCTTGATCTTTTGTGGTCTTTGACCTTTTGTGGTCATCTTGAGAGCCCCCAATTAAGTTGTGGGTGAGTGCCTCAAGCGTTTGTAAGGGATTCGATCTCCTCCCTAAAAGGAGATCAGTAGTGGAAGGTGAACTCGCAACCTTTGTGGTTGAATTCATCGGAGAATAAGGTGAGCCTTTGTGGCGTTGCGGCTAACCTGTTGTGGTAGCGCATGAAGCGGATCACAGCCAGAAAACAAAAAATTTCCTAGCAACGATATCCTTAAACTAGCCAAGATCTATACTATGCAGATATAGAAGTACATCGGAGATCGGAATACATACCCTCGTAGACCGCATAGCGGGGATTACGCTCCTGCACAAGCGCTGACGATCAAGACGACGTAGCCGATCTCTAGGTCGCGAGAAATCGGCGTGACAAAGATGACGAAGATGACCTCGAGGTCAGGTGGAGGAAGCCAACCTCGTAGCACCACTAGCGTGTCACCTCGCAGGGGGTCACACACATACGGTGGAGACGACAGTCTCCGAAGCTCCAGTCCAGGACGAGCAGCGGAAAACTTGGACCTGAACACCAGCAGCGCGACAGCGGGCTATGGTGGAGAGATCCCCTCATCCTCCTCGGCGCAACTCCGACAAAGGGAATCAAGAAATCGAGGAGAAATAAGAAAATTAATTGGTTGAATTAAAAGGCCAGAGGTGTCCCTTCTTATATAGGCTCCCGGGGGAGCCAACCTTGCCAGCCAGGCAATGTGGGACTATCCCACATGCCTGGTGTGGCTAGGATAGGTTCGCCGGCCCTAGGTGGGCCCCACCTAGGCCGGCCAGAGCTCCCCCACCGAATTCCCTTGAGGAATTTTCCCCCATGGGCCTTCTTTCCAACAGAAGACCAATTTAGGGAAATCAGATTAAATAAATTCGAAAATAAATATATAAAATCATATTCAAATATTAATTACACTAATTAATATCAAAAATATAATATATAATTTATTCTAGCTCCGAAAACAATTTCGTTGGTGCCCGATCTCCATCGGACCATTCCCGGGACGTTCCCGGTGATCTCTTTCCTTTCCGGTTGTCTTGTCGAAACCCCTTAAGTATGTTACCCAAGTGGTTCGATATAATACCAAACATGATCGAGACTCCTCTCTGATCAATGATTAACTCGTAGGCCTGGACGCCATGAATTAACCCCTGTGATATAACAAATGACTTTCATCTATCAAACCTGGACGTCGAGTCTTAAACCTTTTGTCATGGCGATACTTAGTGTGTCCGAGACTCGTTCATAGATATCTCCATACCTAACATGATCTCGTTACCGACAACACTATTTTCTACTCGTCTATGATATTATGTCAGCCGGTGACCTAGTTGAAAGAACATTTCTTAATCCCTAGTGTTTTGAGTGTTAGTTAACAATACCAATGATGTACTAATCCTATTGCTAAGTATTTCAGTTTGTGTGAGTTGCATATCACATATCCCAAAGCCAAAATGTAGAGAAAAAGAGTTTCTGGAATTCTTCCCAGAATCGGATTATTGGAACCGGAAATTTCCAGGATCGGAAATTCCGGGTCTCCTATACCTAACAGAAAAATGGCTAAGGAAAAATCAGAAAGTGGTTCTGACTTCAACCGGAAATTCAGCTCGGAAATTTCACTGGCTCGGAATTTCCGAGTCACCCTCAGAAATTTGGCTAAGTCAAGATCAGAAAGTGGTTCTGACTTCAACCGGAAATTCAGCTCGGAAATTTCACTGACTCGGAATTTCCGAGTCACCCTCAGAAATTTGGCTAAGTCAAGATGTCGAAGACGTTCTGATCTCAACCGGAAATTCAACTCGGATATTTCTCAGACTCGGATTTTCCGGGTGACCCGGAATTTCCGGGTGTCACTTATACCGGAATTTCCGGGTCCCCGAGGCTGCCAACGGCCAGATTTTGGGAGGGGGTATAAATACCCCCTCACTCACTCAAGAACAGCTAGCTCTCAGATTTTCTCTCTCCTACTATTCTTGAAAGCTCAAATCAACAAGATCTCCCAATCTCTCCATCCAAATTCGTTGATCTTTGGAGGATTGGAGGAGAATACCCGAATCTAAATCTTCACCGAAGGGATTTGCATTTCCTCCCCATTCACTTGGGGATTTCGTGGCTAGGGTTTCCGGTGGGAAAACCTAGCTCACCATTGTTGTAATCTTGGTGTTGCCTTGACCTTTTGTGGTCCTTGACCTTTTGTGGTCATCTTGAGAGCCCCCAATTAAGTTGTGGGTGCGTGCCTCAAGCGTTTGTAAGGGATTCGATCTCCGCCCTAAAAGGGGATCAATAGTGGAAGGTGGACTCGCAACCTTTGTGGTTGAGTTCATCGGAGAAGAAGGTGAGCCTTTGTGGCGTTGCGGCTAACCTATTGTGGTAGCGCACACCTCTCCAAACGAGACGTACACCCTTGGGTGGAACTCGGGATTACATCTTCGTCTCCGCGTGCTTCGCTCGGTTCCCCTTATCTTTGCTCCCTTACTTGCTTGTCTTGTTAGCTTGTTTATCCTGTTATTGCTTAGATTGTCATTTAGGTTAATTCACCGTAGTTGCATATCTAGAGAATTTACCTTTGTGTTGAGCCTAAATTTGAAAAGATCTAAAATTTGTAATAGCACCTATTCACCCCCCCCCCCCTCTAGGTGCCGGATTCCCGTTCAATTGGTATCAGAGCCTTATTCACTTTTAAGGGCTTAACCGCCTAAGTGCAACGATGACGGAATCCGATGCCGAGAGGGCCGCCCGTGAGAAATTAGAGGCGGAGAAGGAGGCGTTAGCCAAAGGGGCAACCATGGCCGATCTTATTGATATGAGATCGTCCAATATCTCTTACTTCCGAGTTATTGGTTGTAAGTGTTTTTATCTCATCAAAGGTGTTCGTTTAGGCAAGTTTGAATCTAAGTCTCTTGAAGGGACATTTGTGGGCTACGGATCCGAATCCAACACTTATAGAGTCTATGATAAGGCCTTCGCATAATCATAGAAACTTGTAGTGTGGTGTTCGAGGAGAATGACGGCTCCCTTGTGGAGCAAAGTGGTGTTTCCGTTGTGTGTACAAGTGTGAACAAAGTAGATTCAAATAGTTGTTTTGTATTCCTTACTTCTTACTATTCCAGAAGGCGTCAACAAATATTTTATTATATTTGATAGCTATTGGACATACAGCAGAGCCAAGCTTAAAAGCAGCCTGAAAAATAGAAACAAAGAAGCAATAAAATTTTATGCTTATAATGAAGGTGAGATCACCATCAATAACCAAATATGTACAATTATATTCCATGCAACACACGACTGATTTCCCGCATCTGCTATCAACATAGTGTCAAGTGAAAAGAAAAGTCTATTCTTTCATTTTCATTTTTTGAACAAGTGATAAGCCTTTATAATTTTCTTTGCATGCAGAGAAATCTAATATTATCTAAATACAGGTAAAAAGGATGGTAATAAGTCCAGTCTCTGCAAAGAATGAATTCTGAATTTTTTCTTGAATAAACTTTTTGTTTCATTATGTGGCCAATGAAAAAAATCGATACCTTCTTGAACATCACAGTGTACTGATTATTGACACAAGTTCCTTCTGGGAAAATCAAGAGAGGATTGTTGTCTGGATGTTGCACATGATCACGTAACCTGATGAGGAAAAATGACTGAATAAACAGATATTAACAAATAGAGTCTCCAAGGGAATCACTTACTTTTTTGCAACTACTTCACGATCCTTGAGATCATTACGGTTAAACCAGATGCAACCCACACTTTCCAATATAGTCTTCTGAATGAATCCTGCAAATGAGAGAGGGAGAATATTTTTTTAAAAATCTAGATTGAGAACTAAACTAAAGCTAGAACAGATGTTTCCAAAAATAGGAACTGACCAACCCATCCAGGATGCTTTTGCATGATGACAGCAAATGCTGTCATCTGCTCCAGAATAATTGAAGGGGTTACGGTGCAGAAAACAATAATTTTCTAGCAAGCGAAACCCTAACTAGCCAGGATCTATCTATCTAGTACATGCGATAACGGTGGCAGAACGGGTTACATTACCTCCATGTAGACCGATAGCGGGGATTACGCTCCCGCACAAGCGTTGACGATGAAGTCGTACGTAGCCGACCTCGAGGTCGCGGAGAACTTGCCGCGATGTCGGAGTCGATGACGCCGGGGTGTCGACGATGATCTGCGTCGACGGGCGTCGGGCGGAAGAAGGCAGAGCGCCAGCACCGGGGCTGGCGCGCCGGCAGTAGAGGGGGGAGGCGCGGCGTCTGTAGGGGGCGAGACGACGTCGCCCAAGCTCCTCAATAGAGTAGCCTCCGAGCACTCGCAAACATACGGAGCCTAGCGACAACTCCCGGTCATTCAGATCCAGCTGAAATCGCAAGAGTAGATCTTATCTGGAATCCCGCAGAGCAACGGCGCTCTGCGGTATGGCTTAGGTGGAGAGAGACCTCCTTCCTCAGCTCGGCGCGGCTCCGACTTGGGAACCACGGGATCGAGAGAGAAATTGGGAATTAACTGAATTTCCTGTGAATTAAATCAATTAATATGCCTTGCTATATAATGGGGGAAGGGGGTGTGCAAACCCCTTGGCTCCCCCATGTGGGACTAAAGGTTGGGGGGGTTGGTGCGCCCCACCATGGGCCGGCCGAACCCCCATGGGGCCCACCCCCCCTTGTGGGGTGCGGCTCCCCCCTCTTGGGCCCTCTTAGGGCCCATTTAGGTGGGAGCCCCCTTTTTCCTTTATTTAATTAATATTAAATTAATATAAAAATCCCATTAATTCATAATTAATATATTTATATATAATTCAATATCCCATGACTCCGAAACTATTTCGGAACCACCCGAACAACTTTCGGACATTCTCGGAACCCTTCCATAGCTCCCCGGAACTCCTTCCGGACCACCGGAACTCTTTCCGGATCATTTCTTTCTCTCCAATAAAAACCTATAAAATTCCAGAACCTATCTCCTAGCGTCGCTAAGACCTTAAGTTTGTTACGCTACGGTTCGGGAACACTCCAGACATGGTCGAGACACTCCGCTCACCAATGATCGTCAGGGATACCTGGAAATATATGACGACCCCTGTGCATTCCACGAATATCGTCGTTGAACCATAAGTATGATATTCATTCTCTTTGTCTCTGCGATACTACCTTGTCCGAGATATGATCGTAGACACACCGATGCCTTTGCTGTATCTCGTTACCGACGAAGGTTATTAACTCGTCTGCGATATTACATCTCCATGACCTAGTCATAAGCTGCGCAACTATATAGATGCAATATCACCGAGTGGGCCCAGAGTATCTTTCCATTACAAGAATGAACAACTCCCGCTCTTGATCCTTACGTCTCGATGCTCTTTCGGAATACCCAAGATGGACACCGTTATTGTCATGCTATATAAGACACAACGTTTGATGCTCTCAAAGCACTCCTACAAAGCAACAATAAGTACGGTCTCACGGTCTAAGGAATAAGCTATCACACTATCATCTATTGCAAATGACAAACATCGTAATACGATCTTATTGCAATACTTTGCGTATGTCCACCACCTTATTCAACTAACAAGATGACCCCATTGTCAACCGACGTCATTGTCCTTGATCGGGAATCTCGATCAACTGTTGCCCAATGGACTAGCTCATATAGAGGCTTGCTAGGGACCTGGTCGTCTATGTATCACACGTGTATTAATAATTCCGATTAATACAGTTATAGCATAATACACAAACCTATTATAAACTTATGAGATAATGCAATAAATATTACTTATTTATTTGCCTCTAGGGCATATCTCCTTCAGTCTCCCACTTGCACTAGAGTACAAATAAACTAGCTGCATTTTACTTTATCAGAATCCCTTATCAAATAAGAATCATTTGATAATGCTTGCTCGTGGAAAAGTGTTACTGCACAATCCATGATTGTACATGCTTTTGCGATTCACTGGCATCAACTTGTTTGATATCACCATGTTGTCAAACAACATATATGCAAATACCGTAACTAAGTGAGACTTCTGCTTCCCAGCGCTTACTCTGATTATACTAACCAGATAACTGCCATGAAAAACACACTCAGCCATGCAGAGCCCCTTGTAACAATTACAAACTCGCGATATCTACATACTTTCACACCAATGTAGAAAACTTGACATTCAAATGTCAATCCCTTAACTAACGCACTTCTACTTCCAGTAAATTCCAAATTTACTTTCATAACTGCTCTTATTCCAAGAGCATCGGTTATATTTCATCGAGCAGATAATATGGTTTCTGTATGATGTCTAATATTACATAATAGACCCACATGTCATACAACCATTACTTTCATGCATCATTACTCTTAATGATCAATTGGATTTCATAGGACCATCCTATTGATTCTAATCTGACTCCTCAGATATAATCCAAAACAACTCGACTAACTATTTTAAAATCCCCGTTCTATTTCAAAATAGACACTGACTTTCAAATAGTTTCACAACTTCATCCTATTCTATTGGTACAGTTTCACAATGTGTTAACTACACAAGATGAATTCGACTCCCACTCAAATTATGTCTCCACATATTTGACAACACGAGCTCCCACTCAAAAACGTGTCATCCACATATTTGAGTTCCTGAGCTCCCACTCAAAAATATGTTCTTCACATATTTCACCTGAGTGAACCAACTATGACTCCCACTTAAATCGACATTTTGGTCAAACCAAAATCATTGATCTGCTATCAATTCGAATTTAATACAAACTACAGTATTACATTAATACAAATCCCTCAGACTTCAAGCATGTCTACAAAAATGTAGTCAACAAATTTGATCTTGTCCAAGACACATTTTTTGACAAGACATGCTACCGCGTCTTTCTTATAGTCACATTTATCATATAACACCTTATATGATGATTAAACAATCTTATTCCTTTAATAAGAATTGCAGCAACAATTACTCTATTAATCCCTTTAAACGTAACTTGGATTTCCAGGCTGAAGAGCCTTTGTTCGTATTCCGATATTTTCTCAACTTTCTTTGTATTCATAAAGTGCACCTTGATCTGTCAACAAGATCTGAAGTACTTAATACAGTGCTGTGACCCGACAGCAATATTAAATACAACAGCACTTTATTTAGAAATTTCTTTCATGAAAATATTATGATCTTTATGAAGAGGATTGCAAGCAGAAAACAATTTTCTAGTCTCCCTCACTCTTAATCACCAAATTTTCATTAGCAGACATATACTGTTTGGAACATCTTCCAACATAAGTCTGACACTTTATTCCAAACTTCTAATTTCAATCCACAAACCATAATTTGAAAAGTCATCTTTTCTCGGAACTGCATAGACAACAAACTGAACTTTGTTTCTATTTGATTCTGGAATACACTCTCGTCCAATGCGAGCAATCTACAAAGAACTACTCATGTATATTCCGAATTATCGCATAATCATATACACGTCGACATTACTGTCAATCCTATGAATTCTTGTTGAGAAAAATATCTATTTTCTAAAGTGGACATCGACTATAATGTTTCGAACATATTAGGAGATTCTAAGACTGATTCTGACAGACCACACTTTATTTAAAATAGAGCATAATTATAATTCCCCACATATCACCATATATGACATTATAATATTGTGAAACGAATTTCCACAAGTCTTTTGTGTTGAAACCATAATTCAAAAATATTGTCCTTTGATCGAATTTTGTGAATACAACATTCACTAATCTTTCTTCTGAAAAACCCCATTTGATCTATTATCAAATAAATTTCAGACTCCATAATTTATCGGGCAAATACTCCTATTTACCAAAATCATAGAGGAATTCGGATCAAGCAAAACACCATTGATTAATCATTAAAAATGACTCTCAATCAATTTCCTCTAGTATTGCAACTTCAACACTGCATTTCAAACTTAATCAATTTTGGCACTCGAAATACTTAAATGGACCAAAAATTATCCATTACCTCTTTCACTGCCTTTATGACTAAATTCGATGGTGTTTGTTCTTTGGACACATAATTTTATCATTCCCGCTATTATAAATGTATATCATATGCATAATGTAATTGAGATGTGATGCAAATTACTCATAACATGAAACAACTGCTTTGTTTCATAACATAAAACAACTGATGTGTTCTATATGAATAATTATGTCTTGTAACATTCAAGACACCAAACTAGATCACATTCTCACTATTACAAAATGTCTCATCAAAAACTATTGATGATAACTAATATGATATCTCGAGGGCGTGAGCACTACTGGCCATAAACTTGCCATCACTTGTGCACTGTCACGTCACCCTCCGCCACATACTTGTGATAATCAGGGACTGTATCACAAACAGAACAATTATCAAACACTTTTCATCAAGTATGAGAAGAATACATTTATATCTTCGTATATCAAATATACCCATAGCGTCGAAGAACTCTTCTTCGATGAATCAACTTTTAGAGATTTGAACTTGTTCACGAACGTGAAGAAGCTCACCGTGTCTCTATAGCATATTCATGCACATGCTATTCACAGCTAGGAGGTAAAGCACAATCTCTATTGCACTGGAGTTCGCTATCTAGAAATCGTAGATATTCGTAAGCTTGAAGTAGATGTCACACAACTTCTTCAACTGAGTCTCCAGACAGGTATGCTCCCCATGTGAATGGTCCGGAACTTTCTAACCTGTCTGAACTGCTCAAGACTCAATTCATCTTTGAAGTGACCTCTGATCGCATCAATCACGACATATGGCTCCATGTGTTGAAACAACTTTCAACTCAGGTGCTAGGCATACGCTCATGACGATCGTCACTTCCATGAACATGTCATGATGCTTACGGAACTCATCATCTTGCTCCTTGCTATCAGAATCATCTGGTCTAACTCCTAACTAATGTTCTAGCACATATAGGATGTTTGTTGTGTTTGGAGAATGTTTCTAACACCAATGCACCAGCTGATGAAGTTGGACCCGTCGGCTTCCAAGGTAGAATCCGAGCTCTTGAAGAAGTAACCGAAGCGTAGTTCCGTAGTCTCCAGATGTGATCGCAAAAGAGGTAAGATAAGTTTATAATATATATGTGAGTTTTAGTTCTATAATCTCATTATCAAAAACACACCACACCAAGATTATTATCCCTAAAAATAATAATGGCGATTACACGACCCTCATCCACCACACTACCCCCGATCATCACGGCCGGCAGCACAGCTTCAAAGGTGGACATAACATGTCGATCACAACAACTCTGTGACTCGTGCTCGATCTTTCGATCTTCCCGTGTTCCGAGGCCATACCTCTGAGTATGCTAGGCTCGCCAATCAAACCTCGAAGACCTGCGCGTGTAACATGGCTTACACCCACTGTATGCGAACGACGAGATGTGTGACACCCGATCATCACGGCCTGCCTCATAACGTAGAACTTTCTTGGTGGTGCGCAACGAGGGAGAACACAATTTTGGTATTTGTTAGGGATCATACTATTTATGATGCTATCGTTGTATATCTAGCATATAAGCAATCAATAGGATGCACACACAACAGCACACAATAATGATGCAATGAAGTGCGATGTGACATGGTCGATGCGCCTGGACCTTCATGGAGCCATGTGCCTGGCCCCCGGCGCCCCGGCATGACTCCGAGTCTACAGAGCCCTCCATTGCCTCCGACAGTACGAGTAATATAAAAACTTACCGTAACCATGTCACATAAAATAACGCCTCTGCAAAACAAAGTTAGACGCCTCTAGCTTTATTTAGTTTTGCAAGTTTTACGTGGCAAATAGGCTTATCCGTAAGAGAATCGCTTCCCTACCTACGAACTTTGTACCACAACGTCAATCGTATAATTGCAGGTTTAAGCATCCCTTTCGGGCCCTCCATTGAAAATGCTTTGCCGACTAGAGAGAGAGAAACAGGCACCCGCCAGCCACAGATACGGTGCAAGCCGTATGTCAGTAGTGGAACCAGTCTCACGTAAGCGTACGCGTAAAGTCGGTCCGGGCCGCTTCATCAACTCAATACCGAAGGCATCGCAAGTGCACGCTAGAGGGTAGCAAATATAAGAAAGACGCCCTCATTCAACATGAGTTCTAACCGTACCAGCAGTACTACGCATAGATCGGCTCTGATACCACTGAAGGGGTTACGGTGCAGAAAAGAATAATTTTCTAGCGAGCGAAACCCTAACTAGCCAGGATCTATCTATCTAGTACATGCGATAACAGTGGCAGAACGGGTTACATTACCTCCATGTAGACCGATAGCGGGGATTACGCTCCCGCACAAGCGTTGACGATGAAGTCGTACGTAGCCGACCTCGAGGTCGCGGAGAACTTGCCGCGATGTCGGAGTCGATGACGCCGGGGTGTCGACGATGATCTGCGTCGACGGGCGTCGGGCGGAAGAAGGCAGAGCGCCAGCACCGGGGCTGGCGCGCCGGCAGTAGAGGGGGGAGGCGCGGCGGCTGTAGGGGGCGAGACGACGTCGCCCAAGCTCCTCAATAGAGTAGCCTCCGAGCACTCGCAAACATACGGAGCCTAGCGACAACTCCCGGTCATTCAGATCCAGCTGAAATCGCAAGAGTAGATCTTATCTGGAATCCCGCAGAGCAACGGCGCTCTGCGGTATGGCTTAGGTGGAGAGAGACCCCCTTCCTCAGCTCGGCGCGGCTCCAACTTGGGAACCACGGGATCGAGAGAGAATTTGGGAATTAACTGAATTTCCTGTGAATTAAATCAATTAATATGCCTTGCTATATAATGGGGGAAGGGGGTGTGCAAACCCCTTGGCTCCCCCATGTGGGACTAAAGGTTGGGGGGGTTGGTGCGCCCCACCATGGGCCGGCCGAACCCCCATGGGGCCCACCCCCCCTTGTGGGGTGCGGCTCCCCCCTCTTGGGCCCTCTTAGGGCCCATTTAGGTGGGAGCCCCCTTTTTCCTTTATTTAATTAATATTAAATTAATATAAAAATCCCATTAATTCATAATTAATATATTTATATATAATTCAATATCCCATGACTCCGAAACTATTTCGGAACCACCCGAACAACTTTCGGACATTCTCGGAACCCTTCCATAGCTCCCCGGAACTCCTTCCGGACCACCGGAACTCTTTCCGGATCATTTCTTTCTCTCCAATAAAAACCTATAAAATTCCAGAACCTATCTCCTAGCGTCGCTAAGACCTTAAGTTTGTTACGCTACGGTTCGGGAACACTCCAGACATGGTCGAGACACTCCGCTCACCAATGATCGTCAGGGATACCTGGAAATATATGACGACCCCTGTGCATTCCACGAATATCGTCGTTGAACCATAAGTATGATATTCATTCCCTTTGTCTCTGCGATACTACCTTGTCCGAGATATGATCGTAGACACACCGATGCCTTTGCTGTATATCGTTACCGACGAAGGTTATTAAATCGTCTGCGATATTACATCTCCATGACCTAGTCATAAGCTGCGCAGCTATATAGATGCAATATCACCGAGTGGGCCCAGAGTATCTTTCCATTACAAGAATGAACAAATCCCGCTCTTGATCCTTACGTCTCGATGCTCTTTCGGAATACCCAAGATGGACACCGTTATTGTCATGCTATATAAGACACAACGTTTGATGCTCTCAAAGCACTCCTACGAAGCAACAATAAGTACGGTCTCACGGTGTAAGGAATAAGCTATCACACTATCATCTATTGCAAATGACAAACATCGTAATACGATCTTATTGCAATACTTTGCGTATGTCCACCACCTTATTCAACTAACAAGATGACCCCATTGTCAACCGACGTCATTGTCCTTGATCGGGAATCTCGATCAACTGTTGCCCAATGGACTAGCTCATATAGAGGCTTGCTAGGGACCTGGTCGTCTATGTATCACACGTGTATTAATAATTCCGATTAATACAGTTATAGCATAATACACAAACCTATTATAAACTTATGAGATAATGCAATAAATATTACTTATTTATTTGCCTCTAGGGCATATCTCCTTCAATAATGAAATCTATCATTGATGTATGGTTTGCAACAAATACCTGTTGAACTAAAAAAATGTTGCAAGAGTATCAATCGTATGCAAAATTTTATAGTAAGATAATGGAAGCAATGGTACTTATATACAAGGACAATGTGGACCCACATATAATGATACTAAAATTTCCTTCCCTTTACCTCACTTTCTATCTGGAAATCCCGCTCACTTCTTTGACCAAGCCAGGCGATTCGTGGTTCCTCCACCTCGCGTACAGCCCTCTGATCCCCGCCGCCACCTGCCTAAGGTAAACGACGCCGCAAACTCCTGGTGCAAGACCGGCCGCCGTCGCCGCGTGCTCCAGGTCGTCCAGTCGCCGTGTGCGGGATCAAGTGCAAGAAAAGGATAGCGGTATGCTTTTTTTAATCTTCGTCTCTTCCATTGAAGGATATGTCTTAGAAATAGTACTGCTCCCACATATTCATTAGTTGTGTTCTGAGTACATATGAGTTTAAGATTTTGGTAAAATGAGCTGACCAAGTACTTTTACTTAGTGCGGTGACATAATTGTTTTCCCTAGAGTACTGATGCTAAAGAGCAGCACTAACTAAATGTTGTTTTCTAGGATGTGTTTAAAGAATCGGATAAAATACATTTGTAGTTGCTTTCATTATCTCGATAGGAAGCCCAAAAACTGCGTGAGGAATTCAAAGTGGAGGATGCGGCGGATGGCGCAATGCCCATGTGGTGAGTGGGACGGAGAAATTCCATATTCGATTTAAGGTGAACTATAAGTTGATTAGTTACATGGAGCAGAACCAGCAACTCTGGCTATTTGGACACTGGACACTCAACAAATCTTTTCAAATGAGACTATAGAAACCTGCTTTTATCAGTAATGTTTACCATTTGATCAATTGCTCCTCCATCGTTATCAGTGTACATATAAATTTTGACTCTCCTCATAAGATAATTTCCGGAAGCCATAACCTTTTTATTCAAGATGTTCTATTCAAGCCTTTGCAGGTTTTGTACACGTGCAGATAATTTATTCTATCCTCCAGTTAGATATGAAAAACTGAATTTTAATGAAACTCTCCAGATCTGCTCAGTGAGGTTGTATCAGCAAAGATGGGTATCAGTCATATTATAAAAGTAATGCTTCCCAATTTGTATTGCTTGCATTAAGTATTTTTGTCACTTCACTGATTCTGTTCAATATGCCAGCATTATTTCTAACTTACCATTAAATTTTACTGATTTAATTTGTTCCTTCAATAATATTAATATGCAGATATTAAGATGATTTCATCAAGACTTGGATAGAAGAAAAGGATGGGGAGCTACCATATTCAATCTGATGGTGAGTCCAATTGGGAACAAGCCCTTTTGTCTAACAAGCTAAATGACACACCGTTGTAAAATATTTTGTTGTTGTATTTCACTTGGATCTTGGTTCCTTATAATTTACCCTGTTTTCATGAGTCATCCGATGTTTATTTGTTAACAGTGAATGGTTCAAAAGTTCATATTTAACTTAAATATTATCTATCAGGAGAGCAAGCAGAATAAGAAATAACTTTGCTATCTAAAGCTGTAGTATTCGGTTCTGTATTTGGAGTCTCTTCCTTTGTCTATAAATGGATTTCAGGTTTCAGACACTTATGTGTATGTACACACGTATGATGTGTTCCATCATGTCTTGATGCTAGGTTACTGAATTACAAAGTATTAATAAAAGCATGACTTTACATGATATTCAGAATTACGTGAACACAATGGAGGTACTAAGACTTTATATGCCAATTTAATGTTTCTTTGTGTAAACAGAGAAGAAGAATATTGTGTCGCAACAATCCTGAGGAAAATTACGGTCCAATAAAAGATGGATTTGTGCTTCCTATACTTCCTCTGAACATAGGCGACAATTATGGACGGGCAAGTGAAAGGTTTTTGTAATCATATTTCTTGTGTTGATCCTATTGTGTATATGTAAGTACATGATTTTTCCCCTTCAACGGGCAGGCACTCTTCCAAATGAGTGAAGTGAAAACTTTTTTGAAAAAGACCCTTGCTGTGATAAAGTTTACACTTATTTGATGCTTTAGAAATTTTAAATTTTACTGATTAAAATATTATTCTTGTGCAATTCCAGATGGATCAAGGAAGACAGCGGATAGTTGGATCTGATTGATGCCCTCGATTTATACACACTAAAAACCTACTACCTCTGTGATTTATTTAGTTGAAAGCCTCAGTATGCATGTGAAGCTACTTAAGTGTGTTTGCACTAACATAGTAAAATTTTGTGTTTGGATGGTTATAGCACTTCCACTTGTGAGCAAGAGCATATCTGGAATTATTTTTTGGTCCATGATTTTATTTTAATGTTGGCTCCGTTTCTTGCTCTTATTTTGGTTATTTAAGTCAGAGAAGTAATTTTCTGCTCTGCTGAGGTAGTATTAGTATCTGGTTTGCGGTTGGAATAAAGTCTATGGTTTAGAATCTCTTTTAGGACCAATCTATCAATGTATCAGTTACTAGCTTTGGCACAGTTTCAGTTTTGTGCTTTAGAACATAATTTCTGAATGAAGGTTGGGTACATCAGTATCAGGATCTCGTCCAAGATGCTCATTAAGTGTCTCTCTAGGTGGGGCATCACCAAGCTCTCCCCGGTCCAGGTATTTGAAGCATGAAGTTGTTTTATCTTTTGGTTGAAGGATTAATATGATTATTCTTCCCATAAGCATATAAATTGTCTATCCTTCAGCACTGGATCTGTAGCACCTTAATTTCAGGCCTCTGGAGGTGACATTGCTGAATAGAGATCGATGGATGATTTTACGGCTAGGTGCTAGAAAACCGAGAAAGAGAAAGCGGTGGTGGCAGTACTGCAGATAAGGAATAAAAGGTCCATTGGTGACCAGGTGAAAGAACATTTCTTAATCTTATTTGAGTGTTTTGAGTGTTAGTTAACAATACCAATGATGTACTAATCTTATTTGCTAAGTATTTCAGTTTGTGTGAATTGCATATCATATATCCCAAAGCCAAAATGTAGAGAAAAAGAGTTTCTGGAATTCTTCCCAGAATCGGATTATTGGAACCGGAAATTTCCAGGATCGGAAATTCCAAGTCTCATATACTTAACAGAAAAATGGCTAAGGAAAAATCAGAAAGTGGTTCTGACTTCAATCGGAAATTCAGCTCGGAAATTTCACTGACTCGGAATTTCCGAGTCACCCTCAGAAAATTGGCCAAGTCAAGTTCAGAAAGTGTCTCTGACTTCAATCGGAAATTCAGCTCGGAAATTTCACTGACTCGGAATTTCTGAGTCACCCTCAGAAAATTGGCTAAGTCAAGTTCAGAAAGTGGTTCTGACTTCAACCGGAAATTCAGCTCGGAAATTTCACTGACTCGGAATTTCTGAGTCACCCTCGGAAAATTGGCTAAGTCAAGATGTCAAAGTGGTTCTGATCTCAACCGGAAATTCAACTCGAAAATTTCATTGACTCGGATATTCCGGGTGACTCGGAATTTCCGGTGTCACTTATACCGGAATTTCCGGGTCCCCGAAGCAGCCAATGGCCAGATTTTGAGAGGGGGTATAAATACCCCCTCACTCACTCAAGAACAGTTAGCTCTCAGATATTCTCTCTCCTACTATTCTTGAAAGCTCAAATCGACAAGATCTCCCAATCCCTCCACCCAAATTCGTTGATCTTTGGAGGATTGGAGGAGAAGGCCCAGATCTACATCTTCACCGAAGGGATTTGCATTTCCTCCCCATTCACTTGGGGATTTTGTGGCTAGGGTTTCCGGTGGGAAAACCTAGTTCACCATTGTTGTAATCTTGGTGTTGCCTTGACCTTTTGTGGTCCTTGACCTTTTGTGGTCTTCTTGAGAGCCCCCAATTAAGTTGTGGGTGCGTGCCTCAAGCGTTTGTAAGGGATTCGATCTCCGCCCTAAAAGGGGATCAATAGTGGAAGGTGGACTCGCAACCTTTCTGGTTGAGTTCATCGGAGAAGAAGGTGAGCCTTTGTGGCGTTGCGGCTAACCTGTTGTGGTAGCGCACACCTCTCCAAACGAGACGTACACCCTTGGGTGGAACTCGGGATTACATCTTCGTCTCCGTGTGCTTCGCTTGGTTCTCCTTATCTTTGCTCCCTTACCAACTTGTCTTGTCAGCTTGCTATCTTGTTATTGCTTAGATTGTCATTTAGGTAAATTCACCGTAGTTACATATCTAGAGAATTTACCTTTGTGTTGAGCCTAAATTTGAAAAGACCTAAAATTTGTAATAGCATCTATTCACCCCCCCCCCCTCTAGGTGCCGGATTCCCGTTCAATTGGTATCAGAGCCAGGTTCACTATTAAGGGCTTAACCGCCTAAGTGCAACGATGACGCAATCCGATGCCGAGAGGGCCGCCCGTGACAAATTAGAGGCGGAGAAGGAGGCGTTAGTCAAAGGGGCAACCATGGCCGATCTTATTGATATGAGATCGTCCTTGGAGGCCCAACTCCTCAAGATGAATGAGATGCTCATGGCACTCTTGAAGTCTAAGGAGCCCGAGGCTACTTCTCCCTCTCCTCCTCCTAAGGAGCATGTTGAGAACTCTAAGGAGTCATCTTCGGATGGGTCCAAAGATGTTACTTCAAGTGTTCCCCTCGGGAAGGCGGAAAAGGATGAATCACCTAGCTGCTCTAACACCCTCAAAGGAGAGGAATTTCATAATATCAACCATAATTACTCTCCTAACCCTCCTATCCCTCACCCTCATGTAAACTTTAGAAGTGATCCTCCTAAGCTTAAACATACTCATTTCTCTCAATGGCAATTTCTAATGAAGTCTCATCTATGTAGTGCCTCCATTGAGCTATGGCGCATAATTGAAGAAGGATACAAGCCCCATGATCCAACCAAATTGACAAGAAGAGAGGTTGTCGATAGCCAACTCAACGCCACCGCTCTTCATCAACTCCAAATGGCCGTTGGAGAGAAGGACATGGCGCTCATCCAACAATTCTCCACCGCCAAAGAAGTTTGGAATGCTCTTTCCGACATCTTCGTCGGGAATGAGAGCATGAAGAAGAACCGGTATGATGCCTTATGCAATGTGGTGGAAGGGTTCTACAAGTTGGATGGAGAAAGTCACGAGGACATGTACCGGAGGTTGGTGTTGGTTGCCAACTCCTTCTAGAACCTCGGGGCGGTCTACATTGATGATGCTTGGATCAAGAGCAAGTTTGTGACCGCTCTCTTGCCCTTTGAGGAAACGGATTTGAAGACACTCCAAGGGAGACATGACTTCGCAAAGATGACATCCAATGAAGTCATGCAAGAGATGACCGCATACAAGGTGGCCTCCAAGATTGCACAGGATGCAAGAGCTAGAGCCATAGGGATGCACAAGCATGCCTCAATTGCCTTGAAGGCCACCGTTGAAGAAGAGGATGAAGAGGAGTATGATGATCAAGTCGAGCTATCTAGTGAGACTCTCTCAAGTACTCTTACTCAACACATGGGTCTTGCGGCAAGAACGTTTTGGAAGAACCCCAAAAGGGCCAAAGCGAGGATTGACAAGAAGTTTCCATCCAATAGAGGAAAGCCATTCAACAAGGTGAGGCTTTGCTATAACTGTGATGACAAAAGCCACTTTGTTGCAGATTGCCCATGGGAGAGAAGAGAGGATCATGGTGGGAGGCTCGTGGCCAAGACGAAGGGCAAGGGGCCCATGCCCATGAAGAAGCCCTTCTTCAAGAAGAACCAAAAGATTGTCTTGGTAACTCAAGAGCAATATCCCACCGATGATGAAGATAGTGACAAGGAGGATACTCCAACGCAAGTGGCCGCACTAGACATTTCTTCCACACCTCCGTCACTCTTCTCCTCACCAAACGAGAGCCCCATCATCAAGAATCCAAGATGTCTCATGGCAAAGACATCCGAAGTACAATTGTCCCCCACCTCCATATCCCATGACATTGATGATGGTATGAGCCTAGAAGTCAAGGAGGAAATTATTGCTTTTGATAAATTCATGACTAACTTGCAAGGAGAAGGAAAGAAACACTTTGGCTCAATTATGAGTCGTATAGGTGAGCTTGAGGATGAGCTTGAATTAAAAGGTGAGATTGAGAGAGAGGATGCACATGCTAAGGTGTCCCTCCAATCCTCTCTCGAAGATGAACAAGAACCTCATGCTCTCCTCAAGGAGCAACTTGCTAAGATCACTAAGGATCGTGATCTCTACTTTGCTAAATGTAAAATTGTGCAAAATGAAAAGTCCGATCTTGTAGTTGCTCATGCTAGACTTTGCGAAGACTTCGAGTCACTTGAAAATACTCACAAGGTATTGACAAGTGATCACGAACGTCTCCTCAAGTCTCGTGATCAACTACAAACTCGGATATCTATTCTTGAGAAACCTAGTACTTCTACTCCTTTGAATACAAATGCAAATGTTGTCAAGGATAAAGCTAGGATCTTGTTTGTTCCCTCCATGGCAACCGAGCCCAAGACCTCCCTTGATAAAGGAAAAGGGAAGCTCACTACTCCTCTTCATGAGCGAGTGCACCACAAGGGTAAGGAAGGTCTAGACTATGTTGCTAAGGAGAAGAAGAAGATCAAGAGGAAGATCAAGCCCGCACAAGCCAAGAAAGATGACATTGCGAGTGGAAATGCCACAAGGGGCACTCCCACTCGTGATGACTTTGCGGGCATATCTAACCCCAACTATGCTTTATATGTTGATTATTATGGGGATATCTATGCTAGATACATTGGTCCTTTTGATGATTATATTGAATATGCTATTTGGGTTCCAAAGACCCTTGTTGCTAACCAAAAGGCACCCATTGCAAAATGGGTACCTAAACCAAAGAATTGATTGTGTGTAGGGCCTTGCTTCCGGAGGATCGAAATGGATAATTGATAGTGGGTGCACTAGTCATATGACCGGAAGCAAGGAGATTGTAACGGAGTGGAAGATCAATGATGATCAAATGACCGTTACATATGGTGACAATTCAAAGTCTAAGGTAATAGAGCTCGGCAAGGTGTTAGTGGCACCGGACATCACACTTGTGAATGTCTTGCTTGTCGAGTCCCTAGGTTTCAACTTGATCTCCGTCCATTCCTTAACTTGTTTGGGTTATACCGTTGTCTTCGAAAAGGAAATGGTCATTCTCTTGCGGAGCAAGTCTCTCAATGTGTCTTTCGTTGGGTACATTGAGAATGAGCTCTATGTGGTTGACTTCTCCGGACTCACCACTTCCCATAAAATGTGCCTATTCACAAAGGCGGACTTGGGTTTTCTATGGCATCGCCGACTAGCCCATGTCAACATGAGGACTTTGCAAAGTCTCCACAAGGGTGGCCATATCGTAGGACTAAAATACCATGTTTCTTTCTCGAAGGATCGAATGTGTAGGCTGTGTGTTGAAGGAAAAATGCATGACATCTACCATCCAAGCAAGACCATCATTTCTTCAAAGAGGGTTTTGGAGCTTCTCCATGTTGACCTCTTTGGTCCCATTCCGGAAGCTAATCTTGGTGGCAAGAAATATTGCTTGGTGATTGTTGATGACTTTTCAAGATACACATGGGTTTTCTTCTTCAAGACGAAGATGGAGACTCAACAAACTATCATCGACTTCTCCAATGAGGCTCAACGTCAACACAATGTCCCTATCTTGGTGATAAGAAGTGACAACGGGTCCGAGTTCAAGAACTACACCTTAAACGAGTTCCTTAGTGAAGAAGGGATTCGTCATCAATATTCCGCTGCTTATACTCCCCAACAAAATGGTGTAGCCGAAAGGAAGAATCGCACTCTTATTGAGATGGCAAGGTCGATGATGGCCGAGTTCAAGTCCCCTCACAACTTTTGGGCCGAAGCCGTCAACACCGCTTGCCATTCATCCAACCGACTCTTCTTCCGCAAAGGACTCATGAAGACCCCCTATGAAGTGCTCACCGGGAACAAGCCCAATATCTCTTACTTCCGAGTTTTTGGTTGTAAGTGTTTTTATCTCATCAAAGGTGTTCGTTTAGGCAAGTTTGAATCTAAGTCTCTTGAAGGGACATTTGTGGGCTACGGGTCCGAATCCCACACTTATAGAGTCTATGATAAGGCCTTCGCATAATCATAGAAACTTGTAGTGTGGTGTTCGAGGAGAATGACGGCTCCCTTGTGGAGCAAAGTGGTGTTTCCGTTGTAGGTGATGATCAACCTCAAGATGCTATCCGAAGAATGGGGTTGGGATTCCACCACCCCGTTGAACTCTTTTATAAGGTTTCTCAACAAGGATCAAGTTCTTCACAAGTGGTGGCCACCCCAACACAAGAAACACCCATCGACAACACCGTGCCCAATACGCCTAGCCAAGAAGAAGCACAAGATTCTCCAGCTGCTCTTGGAATTTCCCGAGGGCCGGAAAATCCGGTTCAAACTGGAGTCGGAAATTCCGGTGATTCGGAATTTCCGGTCCATGAACCCGGAATATCCGGTCCTGCTGACATTCCCGGTGGCAGCTCGCAGCAAGGCCAAGATCAACCCTCCCCTTCACCAATGGACATCACTCCAATGGTTGATCAAGGCCATCAAATCTGTCAAGGCGGAGACATGAATGATCAAGATGATCAAGCGATTCCTCCCACCACTCGGAGGGAAATCGAGATCCGCCGTTTGAATAGGGTTGGCACCTCACAAGAATTAAGAGCTCTATCTCTTGACAAGGTGCTTGGTGATGTGAGAAGCAAGGTCTCTACCCGAAGACAACTTGCAAGCTTTAGTGAACATCAATCTCACATCTCCATGGTGGAACCCAAGAAGGTCTTTGAAGCTCTTGAAGATAAAGATTGGCTTGATGCTATGCATGAAGAGCTCAACAACTTCGAGCGCAACAAGGTGTGGAAGTTGGTGGAAAGACCCAAAGATTGCCGCAATCGTTATCGGCACCAAGTGGATTTTCAAGAACAAGCAAGATGAACATGGCATGGTGGTGAGGAACAAGGCAAGATTGGTGGCTCAAGGTTACTCCCAAATTGAAGGCATTGACTTTGGAGAAACCTATGCGCACGTGGCTCGACTTGAGTCAATTCGTATTCTTCTTGCTTATGCCTCTCATCATAACTTTAAGTTGCAACAAATGGATGTCAAATCCGCTTTTCTAAATGGTCCACTAAATGAACTTGTTTATGTTAAGCAACCACCGGGGTTTGAAGACCTCAAATATCTGAACCATGTCTACAAGTTGGATAAGGCACTCTATGGCCTTAAACAAGCCCCACGAGCGTGGTACGATCACCTTAGAGAACTACTTGTAGACCGTGGATTCCAAGTTGGGGAAATCGACCCGACACTTTTCACTAAGAAAGTTAATGGAGAGCTTTTCATTTGTCAATTATATGTGGATGACATTATATTTGGATCGACTAATTAACAAAGCATTTAACGAAGAATTATCTAAGCTTATGACTGACAAGTTTGAGATGTCTATGATGGTGAGATGAAGTTCTTCCTCGGATTTGAGATCAAACAATTGAGGGAAGGAACGTTCATCAACCAAGCAAAGTACATTCAAGACATGCTCAAGAAGTACGAGTTGCTTGAGCTCAAGGTGCCTCTACCCCAATGCAAACCAAAAGCCACCTTGAGCACAACCCTAAGGGTAAGGATGTGGATCAAAAGGTATACCGCTCCATGATTGGATCTCTCCTCTACCTTTGTGCATCTAGACCGGATATAGTGTTAGCCGTAGGAGTGTGTGCAAGATATCAGGCGGCTCCTAAAGAAAGCCATGACATGGCGGTCAAGAGGATCTTTAGATATTTGGCTTATACCCCAACCTTTGGATTGTGGTACCCCAAGGATGCAAATTTCTCATTATGTGGGTACACGGATTCCGATTGGGCGGGAGATCAAGATGATAGGAAGTCAACCTCCGGCGCTTGTCAATTTATTGGGAGGTCCTTCGTAAGTTGGTCTTCTAAGAAGCAAAATTGTATATATCTCTCCACCGCCAAAGCCGAGTATGTTGCCGCCGCAAGTTGTTGCACTCAGTTGGTATGGATGAGGCAAACTTTAAAGGAGTACGGAGTCGATTGCGACAAAGTGCCTCTTCTATGTGACAACGAAAGTGCCATCAAGATTGCTTACAACCCGGTGCAACATTCAAGAACCAAGCATATTGAGATCCGCCACCATTTTATAAGGGATCATGTGGCCCGAGGAGATATTGACTTATCATATGTGGGCACAAGGGATCAATTGGCGGATATCTTCACGAAGCCCCTTGAGGAAGGAAGGTTTTGCTTTTTGAGGAATGAGCTCAATATCATTGATTCGAGGTCCTTAGCTTGATCTCTTGCACACTCACCTAGGACGTAATTGCATCTTGTCTTGTTGAGATGTAGGCATGGACATAGGGGGAGTGCGGTCCTAATACATTGGACCATCCCTCCCCTCATTATGCCGATACCAAGTGTTCTTTTATCTCTATATTCATTCTTATGACTAATGAGCTAAAACGACGAGTATTGGTTATGTACCCAAGATATATCTTCGCGGTGACATGTCATACACTACTACATGTTGGCTTCGGCCACCGACCTCTTCTCTTTGAAGAGTTGGTTTTATTTGGAGCTTATTGTTGCTTTATTGCTTTCGGGTTCATGCATGTGGGAAACCTACTCACCTTGGTGCTTTATGAATAGTTTTGGTTGTTGTAAGTTGAGTATGGCGTACCAATGACAGTTTGGAAATCTATCCTAAGCCTATTCTCCCCTGAAAACATTTCTCTCTTTTGCACACAAGTCATCCTTTTGAAAACTAGGAGTTTGGTTTGGCTGGTCGGAATTTCCGGCTCCCTTGTGGATCGGAATTTCTGGCGACTCGGAATTTCCGGTGCAAGTTACTCTCGGAATTTCCGATGTAAGTTACACCCGGAATTTCCGATCGGGCGGTCTGTCTAAAAATTATAAGGGAGGCTCGGGGTGAAGAGTTGTTTCCAGTTCTTCTTCCACCCCGACCCCCCTCTCTCCAAAACCGCCGCCCCAAGCTCTCACGGAGCCTTCCAACTGCCGGGAATCTCTCTTCTCGGCCGGATCTGGTTCTCCTTGGCCCCGGGAACCTTCTCCTCCAAGAAATTTCCTCAATGGATAAGCGTAACTCCACTTTTCCCTAACCCTAGGTGCTTGCACTTGGATCTAGATGTGGAGTTATTTGTTTTGAAATTGCTTGGTAGAGGTTGTTCCTAGTGTCTTTCCCTGCTATCTATGTACATTAGTTTCGCATTTTGTTCGATCGATCTAGTTTTAGACATATTGAATCTCAAAATCTGCACTGTTTCGACAGACCGGAATTTCCGGACTGAACTGAACCGGAATTTTCGGTCTAAACTGAAAAGTGCAGATTTCAGATTTCCTAATGTTTAGCGATATGTGATCAACCTAATGCCTTCCTAATGTTTGTATGCACTCCTGGCTTGTGTGCACTCATCTTTTGCTACCTATCTTTGCTATATTCACAGGTGATTCGAGTGGGAGCCCTACTCTCGCGGTGGAGAGTGGGAGGCTCTCGAGGGCTGTCATTCGGAAGGTCCGTGGCAAAGGGCCTGCAGCCTCCTCCTCTAGCAACCCAAGACCCAAGAAAGCTGTTGTGAGCAGGGCCAAGTCCAAGAAGAGGAAGAATGATCCAGCACCACCTCCTCCCACTGCTCGTCAACCGTACACAGAGATGAGTGATGTTGACTACTCTTAGTTTCGTCAGCAGGATTGGTTCCTCAGGCCAAGGGATGAGACCCTTGATGATCGCCACTTTTGGTGCATTGAGCAAGAATACATCCTCAAAGACGTCTATTATTCTCTATCGAAGCCTATTCGCAAGATGCAGCCCTACAACCTTCATGCCCTTCAGAACAAAGCCTCATTTGTTGAAGCCATCCATATTGTCAAGGCTATGGGTTTGGAGAGGCTTGTGATCACCAGGTGCAACTACAACTCTCATCTTGTGATGCAGTTATTTGCCACTCTTGTGATGAAGGGTGACACGAAGAAGACTATCAAGTGGATGACTGGTGACACCTACTGCGAGTCTGACTGGTATGGATTTGCAAAGGTGTTGGGATATAAGTTTGACGGAGATCGCCCTCAAGGCTACCGCATGCACCACTCCTACCGGCTCAACAAGAAGGATACCGCACATCTCTATGGTAGGGGTGCAACCCCCGGTCTTGCTCGGAACTTGCTCCCCCTCTATGATATCCCTGTGCGCATCTTCCGGGAGAACATTGCTCCAAGTGGTGGCAACAAAGACAATGTGGTTTATCCTCTTTGCAACTTGCTCCTCCATGCCCACACCATTGCTATGAGCACCTCTGAGGATGCGGATTGGAGTGTTGACGTGATGGACTATATCCATAATGAGATGTTTGAGGCCATGACTTGTACAAGCACTATTCCCTATGCTCCTTACATTATGAAGCTCATCAAGTCCAAGTTCCCAGAGCATACTTTCAGTGATGATGAGTCGGAGGTTCATGACTTCAAGAAGTTGTATGAGAAGAAGACTGTGGCTGTGCCTCAGAGTGTGCCCACCTCTCAGTCCATCAGGGATGGTTCTTTTATGGGAGATGCTCGCAGGGCTGCTGTCCCATCTTTTGCTCCCTCCACCTCCGGTAAGATGAAGAAGCTGAATTGGTTCCAACGCAACATTCTCTGCATGAACATTGATATTCGTAAGGAACAATACACAGCTTACAAGGATCGCCGCTAGCTTTCTCACAATCAGCAGTTGATTCTCCATCATGCGTCTAGCTCACGTGCTCCTGATGCTTTGTCTGCTTCTCTCTCTTATGCTCAGTGGAACCATGGTTCTTTGGCTCCATGGTCTCAGATTGAGAGTGACCTTAGTGGCAGCTCCTACTCCACGGGCCAGGCTTATGAGGATACTTCTGGTGATGACTATGATGATGATGAGGAGGAAGATATGGATGATGAGGACACCCCTTATGATTGATGGCTGCCATGGGACGTAGCATAGCTCTTCCTTTTTGGCGTTTCGATGCCAAAGGGGGAGAAGTTTGCTCTAGTAGGCACATCGGGGATTTGCATGGGTTCGGACACACGCATGTGTGTTTACCATTTATTTGCGCTTGTGTCCATTTATCTTCTTAGTGGTTGTTAATATTTTTCCTTGTGAACTATTAATGTGAACTTTGTGTGTAATGAGACAATCCGATGCTATCTTTACTTTCTATGGTTGACACTTCAAATCTATTGTGTTGGTATTATCTTCATATTCTATATGCACAAGGTATGAAATTTTGTCAAGCCTCAAGTATTACCATAGTATCTCTTTACTCCTTTGATATCATGTGTTCCTCTTTACAAAATTGCTCCTTTCTGTTTATATCTTGTTATTCTCGGTTGCACATGTTTAGGGGGAGCCATTTTATCCAATTCATGATATAGCATTCTCATTTTCTTTGCAAATCTTGGTATTGTCATCTAACACCAAAAAGGGGGAGATTGAAAGAACATTTCTGAATCCCTAGTGTTTTGTGTGTTAGTTAACAATACTAATGATGTACTAATAGAATGCTAAGTATTTCAGCTTGTATGTGATTTAAGATCATATGCCTCAAAGCCAAAAATGCAAAGAAGATGTTGTTCTGAAATTGTTCCAGGAACCGGAATATTTGAGCCGGATATTTCCAGGGCCGGAATTTCCGGTTCACCAGAACTTCACAGAAAATGGCTAAGTCAAGTTTGAGAAATGGTTCTGATCTCAACCGGAAATTGTGCTTGGAAATTTCACTTCACCGGAATTTCCGAGTGGACCAAGAAGAACATCGCATAAACGACTAAGTCAAGATTGAGAAAGTGTTCTGATGCGAGCCGGAAATTGTGATCGGAAATTTCCATATACCGGATTTTCCGATTTTCCATTCATCGGAATTTCCGAGCACCTTGAAGAACACTCAAGAAATCTGCTAAGGAAAGAAGAGTGAACGGCAGTTGACCACCTAGAGGGGGGAGGTGAATAGGTGGTGACCATTTTTTATGTGTTTTTCAGTTTTAGGCTAGCGGAAGTAAGTTGTCTAAATGTGCAACTAGGTGATACAAGTGAACGACAACAAGGAAACTAAACAAGTACATGAATGCAGTAAAGGAGAGTGGAACAAGACAACCGTAGGAACTCGTAGACACCGATTTTATCCCGAGTTCCACCACATAGGTGTACGTCTCGTTGGAGGGGTGTGAGCTACCACAAAGGTTTGCTCAACGCCACAAAGGCCTCACCCTATTCTCCTGTGAATTCGACCACAAAGGTGCGAATCCACTCTTCCACTAATGACTCCTTTAAGGGCGGAGAAGATCCCATACAAACACGTGAGGCACACACCCACAACTGAATTGGGGGCTCCCACAAAGACCACAACAGGTCAAATCCACAAAGGAATCCACAAAGGATCAAGAACACACAAAGTTGAACCTAGCTATCCACAAAGGAACCCTAGATTCGTTGCCCCTCAAGAAATAGAGGGGGAAATCAAAACGCTTCGGTGGAGTTGTAGATCGGTGGCTTCTCCCTCAGATCCCCAAGTATCAAAGGATTTGAGTGGCTAGATTGGGAGATCCGGAAGAAACAAGCTTCAGCACCAATGGAGGAGAGAGAAAATCTGGAAGCTTAGTATGCTGGAGGTAGGTGGAGGGGTAATTATACCCCTCTCGAAAATCTACCCGTTGTACAACCGCCAGCTCGGGAATCTCCGGGTTGAGGACCGGAGATATCCGGACTCCGGAAATTTCCGGTAGGAATTCCGGCTGTGCTTGACTCTGGATCAGTACTGGTTGGGCTTCTTGACTTGGTAGAAAATTCTCTGACACTCGGAGATCTCCGGACTGGGGCTCGGAAATCTCCGAGCACCGGAAATCTCCTAGAGCATTTCCGGCTAAGTTTGAGTTGGAGTCAGTATGCATTTTGAGTTCTGGACTTGGTTGAAATTCCTCTGTCACTCGGAGATCTCCGGACTGGGGCTCGGAAATCTCCGAGCGCCGGAAATCTCCGAGAGCATTTCCGGCTCAGCTTGAGTTGGAGTCAGTATGCAACTGATTTATGACTTAGTGAAAAACATGATAAGCTCGGAGATCTCCGGTCTGGGGACCGAAAATCTCCGAGTCCCGGAAATCTCCTGACTGAAATCCTAGAGAAAGACCAAGTGAAGTAGAATTGAAACTTGGGCAAAATAAGTGTTCCTCTTTATCAAACGACCTGTAAAAGAACATGCATGATTAATCACAAACATTAGAATACCTTTTGTGTTGTCATTAGTCACCAAAATCTGGGAGTGCATAGAATGCACTTTCAATCTCCCCCTTTTTGGCGAATGATGACAACACGAAAAGAGAACGGATTAGCAAAATATAGACGGAGCTCCCCCTAAGTGAGTGCACTATTTTAGGATGTTTTTGGAATACAAAGTGCACGTTCCTTAGGATCAACACTCACTAGATTTTACAAAACACACAAATACACAATAGAAGCAACAAACTTAGACAATAGAGTTGTTACAATAGAGAATTTAACAGTACTCATGTCTCACACACATGAAGAAAATAAACCGTCACGAAAATTGGGAGCACTTTAAAAAACAAAACGAAAAGAAAGAAGTGCTCCCAACCCATGCGAATCCCGAGAGTCCTAGAGATACTTCTCCCCCTTTGGCATCAAGATACCAAAAAGGGAGGAGGTTCCACTAACGTCCCATGACTCAAGAGTCGGAACCCTGCTCGGCATCATCCTCCTCCTCCTCCTCAGCATCATCATCATACTCAAGATCGCTGTCCTCTGGCACTGCATCATCCCAATCAAAAGTGAGTCCATCTGCATTCCAATCCTTGAAAGGAATCACAGGCTTCAAAGGGTGCTTCGGAGCAGGCATCTTCATATGAGCCATCATCTCTTCTTGGCGCTTCATAATGCGATGGTTCTGAGAGTAGATGGAGTAGTTCTCACTGTGAATGCAACAGTTCATGTTCGTGATTTTCTCAATAGCTCGAACTACCCATGGGTGACTCTTCTTGGCAGCTTTCTTGATGTTGGGATTGGAGGGAACCCGAGATGGACCACCAAAAATCTCATCCTCGTTGATATCTTGCATGGTGGCTTGTTGTTGAACAAGGTGAGCAGATTTCTGGATAAGCAGGGCTGCCTTGTGGGGCTGAGTACCAAAGGCTGCATCAAAATCATCTCCGTCTTGCTCGGAAAGCTTGTAGAGCCTCTTGATGAGTAACATCACATAGGGAGCATACGGAGGAACTTTCCTCTCGAAAACTGCTAGAGACATCTCCTGGAAAATGAAATCCATGACATCCACTTTGTAGACCTCCTGCTCAACCTCATACTCACCAAGATAGGCCGCATGAGCCTTGGCCATCAAGTTGACTAGAGCCCCAGCAATATTGTCCGCATTGCCTGCAATGGGAGCAATAGTCCAACGGAACATGCGAAGCAGAATATCATAAGTAGGGAGGAGACCATTCTGAGAGCCAATCCTTCCTCCAGGCTGGTAAAGATCAGACATGACATGTTTGTTGTAAGACATGCCATGGACATGCATGCGGGCGCCAGCTGGAACAGACAAACCACTGAAGGGACAGCCAAGAATCCGAGCAAACTCTCGGAAAGAGGAAGTCAAGCGCTGCCTGCCAGACATCCAGGTCATCTCAATATCCTATGAGGAGTCAAACACCACAGTAGCATAGAACTGATGGATAAGATATACGATGTAGTTGCACTCAGTACTCATCAAGTGCTCCAAATCCAGAAGTCCACATACCTTGACAGCACCACCAAAATAATCAGCCTTCTTCATTAATTTGTCAAAGTCAATCCACTTCATGGGGCAGATGGGTTTGTCAATTGAGAACTTCTGATAAACTTCCATGTAGAGCCATGCCATCTCAGTGCAAAAGTACTTAGGATCATCAGACTCCACATTGTAGGAGAGCTCACTTCGCCACTTGCGAAAACTGCCTTTGTTGAAGTCTTCAAGACGGAGCTCGGGCCTCTTTTTCTTGCTAGTCCCAGTGGCTGTCCTGAGCAGGGCTGCAGACTCAGCAGGTGTGCTATCTTCACTTGAGGACCCACTGGGAGGGCGAGAATGAACTGGTTTGCCTTTTCCACGTGTAGAGATTTGCTTGAAACGGCCTCGAGGGTTGGAACCTGCAAACACACAGCAAAAGAGAGGATGGAAAGCAAATGGGGTAAGCACTCATGTCCAAGAATGAAAATGGAACGTACTAGAGAAGTTTTTGCAAACACAGTTTCTGTCCTTAGCTGATTTGATTCTGAGTAGGCCGGAGATTTCCGGGTCTGACTCGGAGATCTCCGGGGTCCGGAGATTTCCGAGTCAGACTCGGAGATTTCCGGTCTGCACGAAATTTTGACAGATTTGAACAAAAACTATGAACGAAAAACAGATATGTGCACGTGGAGTGTAGAGCATGCCAAGGGGAGCAATTCTACCAAAGGAAACAAGCAATAACCTCCTAAATCGGCTAGGTTAAACGAAAACTAGTTTCGTCCTAGATTTGAAAAACGAGGAGTTACCGGAAGACATCGCGTAAAGCGTGCGGATGAAATCGAAGCCCTCGAGGAGGAGAAGAAGATCCCCGAAGCATGCGAGAAACCCTCGAACAATCCACCCGCAGCAAGGATTGGAAGATTTGGAGATTTTCGGAGGAGAGAGAGGAATAGGGCACGGGGTGGATGAACTGGCCGAACCGGCCGGTCCACCCGTGCCCTTATATAGGCAGAAAAATTTGAACCGGAAATCTCCGGCCTGAGGCTCGGACATCTCCGGGTGCCGGAGATTTCCGGGGCTATTTCCGGATTCAGACTTAGCTCTGGAAAACTTTCGCACGCTCGGAGATTTCCGGACATCTGACCGAAGATTTCCGGACCCCGGAGATTTCCGGCTCTATTTCCGATTCAGCTTCGCCTAAGGTCAGTGCCGAAAATGAAAAGGACTTAGTGCCAAAAAATCACAGGGGCCGGAGATTTCCGAGTCTCAGCCCGGACATGTCCGGACACCGGAAATTTCCGGGACTATTTCCGGTCAATAATCATCACAGGTCAGTGCTGATTTTTGAATGGACTTAGTCTTGAAATTCTCTAGTGGACCGGAGATTTCCGAGTAAGGCTCGGAGATTTCCGTTCAAACCCAAAAACTCCAGGAATCAGGAAAACAAAAGGGGACATGAGTGGAGAAAAGCATGGTTAAAGATAGTGAAAGGCTTAGGATAGACACTCAAACTGAATAAAGAAGACACACTCAAGTTGCAAGAACCATAAAACACAGGAGAAGACCAACCAAGAGTGTGTTTTCCCAAAAGAGCCAAAGACAGTGCAAGTGAGAATCAAAAATAAAACCAAATAGAATCATGTTGGTGGCCGAGGCCACCGTGTATGAGTTGTAGCATGGTACCGCGAAGATATATCTTGGGTCCATAACTACATCTCAACATTGAAGCTCACAAATTAGATTTAATTTGAAGTTTTAGCAATGATATGTCACTATATGTAATAGGGGGAGGAAGAGTCCAATGTATTAGGAAAACACTCCCCCTAAGTCCATGCGTACCTCTAGGTCTAATAAAGCCTTAAACGTTGGAGTGTGTGTACGGAGATCAAGCCAAGGCCCGAGAATCTATGATATTGAGCTCATTCCTCAAGTAGCAAAAGTGGGCTTCATCAAGGGGCTTCGTGAAGATATCCGCCAATTGATCCCTTGTGCCAACATATGATAGATCAATATCTCCTCGTGCCACGTGATCGCGGATGAAGTGATGACGAATCTCAATGTGCTTCGTCCTTGAATGTTGCACCGGATTGTATACAATTTTGATGACACTCTCATTATCACATAAAAGCGGCACTTTGTCCAAGAGGACACCGTAATCCTTTACAGTTTGCCGCATCCAAAGAAGTTGAGTACACCCGCTTGCGGCGGCGACGTACTCGGCCTCCGCCGTGGATAATGAGATGCAATTTTTTTTCTTCGAGGACCAACTCACCAAAGATCTTCCAAGAAATTGACACGTACCGGATGTGGACTTCCTATCATCAATGTCGCACGCCCAATCGGAGTCGGTGTATCCACAAATAGACATGGTGCCATCTTTGGGATACCACAACCCAAAGCAAGGGGTATGAACCAAATATCTGAAGATTCTCTTCACGGCCATCAAATGACTTTCCTTATGCGCGGCTTGATAACGAGCACGCACTCCAACGCTTAAAACGATATCGGGCCTAGACGCACACAAATAAAGAAGAGACCCAATCATAGAACGATGCTCCTTTTGGTCTACCTCTTTACCGTCGGGGTTGAGTTGGAGGTTGTAGCGTACCTGCACTTTAAATAAGGCAGATACCTGTGTATAGTGCAAATCCCTGGATCGATTTCATTTGCACACACAGTTTACGATGTAATATCACAACAAAGCATCAATTATATTACATCGATGATCCAGAATTACAAAATATTTAATACAAGTTGCATAGCATAAAGCTAGCATTAAAAAAAGTACACAGCGGAAATACACTAGCAGTGAGTCTCTATAACTTTCATGCTGCCACAGGAGAAAACATGTTGGTTGTAGACTCGAAACATTTAAACGAAACCTCACTCGTCATCTGATCAAATCTGCAATAAGAAAAATATTGCAACAACGTGGGTCAGATTCCATTAAAAATGGAGTCTGGCAAGTGACACTATGGTGGACACTTATGGAAATAACTCTAAAGCCTATATGAATATTTGGCTGGTGGATCTCAAGGCTAATTTGCATAAAGCCAAATTTTCCTACTCTTTTGAAAACACTTTTCTTGAAATCGACGAGTATGGCATGAAAACCATAAATCTCATCTTCCCTTGTTCACCCATCAAGTTATATATTTTTGAAGTTGGAATGGTGGAATCCTCCGTTGACGTCCTTGATCAGCTGCTCAAAATTGTCTGTAACCGGGGACACGGCTAAGTACTTAGTTTTACACTCTGCAGAGGTTGTGCACTTTCACCATTGTACCCATTCAACCCAAAGTATCCTTTACACACCATTTGTGATAAGGAAAGGAGAGAATGAGACGAGATCTTTCAGAAGCATTTTCCCTCCCACATGGCTTGACCCGTTCCACCTAACATCCCCCTACATCTGCTTGTCAAGCCGGAGAGAGTCCACGCAACATAATTGATCAAGCCAGAGCCCATATGGCAATGGCTGCACTGGAAGCAATCGTCACTCGGAGTTCTTCAGATTCCTCTGTTCCTGGGTGGCCATTCTCAAGTGTACATACTCTAGGAACCATAGAAATGGACCTGAGTAGCCACTCAACATAAACCATACAACCAATTACCACCCAGGTGTTTCATTAACTTAGTGGATGTGCACTCTCAGGTAAAAATCACCATGCTCACAGCCCTAAGTAGAATAGAAATTCATCCTAGGCGAAGACAGCCATGAGCACAGTCCTGAGTAGTCACTTAACATTTTGTGAAAACCTTTCATCAATTGCATAGCATCAATATTTCTGCTAAGTATGATATAGGAACCTAGACACAGGAATAAGGTATTCTACACAGGTTTAGCATAGCAACACATGCATATAAAAATACACTAAGTAATGCATAAGAAATAATAGGAAGTTTATGAGGTGTGCCACTTGCCTTTGAATGTTGTCGTTGTTCACAAACTCTTTTCAACAACGAACGTTTGCTCTCCGTTTAATCTAAACAATATAAGCAAGCAACAATACAACAATCAACAGCAAGCACAAATCCACAATGCAAACAAACACATACTAGATGCATAAATAAGTTTTATAAAACTTTCTAAGGAAAATATGTTTATGCATGATATGCAAAAATATTCCTAAGGCTAGAAATGCTTTTTCATGCCATGAAATTCTTTTAAGTTATTGTAAGGCAAATAGGTTGGTCAAAAAGAACTAAGGACTAAAGTCTTAAGTTGGATATACATACTTTGTTTTATATCTCCTTAAAACCAGCACTCTAATGGCTTAGCCATGATGTGCAAAATACTTAGAGAAAAATACTAAGTCATTTGTTCAAGATGATCACAATTATTATCAACTCTTTGTAAGTTGGACATTCACTATAGTGAGAGAGACAGACACCCGGCCAGCCACTTAAATTGTGGAACAGGTCTCATGTACGTGGACATGTAAGGTTTGTTTCCAGGCCGCTTCATCCCACTATGCTGCTAGGATCCAACAACTTCAAGATGATAACATCATGATCAAAATTTGTTTAAGTCTAAAAGACAAGATTAGGAAAGAGGGAAAAGATAGACAGAAAGATGTAGTTGTCCTCCAGGCTTCATCTCCAGACTTGTAATATTCTCCTTGATGATGTCTTGATTGATTTCTGGGTAGTCCTGATGAATCTCCAGACTTGATGATTCTTGTATCCTCGAGGCTGGTCTTGGATTTACTTAGTCTTCATGAAGTCTCAGATGAGGAGAAAAAACAGAGAGAAAGACTTAGAGAAAAGAAAGGGGGTTGACCTTCTTGAACTTCTTCTCACTTTTCTTCTAAGTGCTTGACATCTTGGGGATGCTTCCAGAGTCTGTTTTCTTCTAAGTCCTTCATGAACTTCTTCTTGATTTTCTTCTAAGTGTTTCCTCCTTGAAGATACTTCTGAAGTCTTGTTTTTGGCTAAGTCCTTCAATGGTCTTCTAGCTCCATCTTGAAAACTACTAAGTGTCTAGTGCATAGCACTTTTCACAAAATACTGAGTTTGAAAATAATCCTAACTTAGAGAAAACTATTGAAGAGGGGTTTTCCTTTGAGAATTATATCTACAATATAAAATATGCTATGAATGAAATGAAATCTTAAATCACAAGAAACATAAAAATAACTTTTGTGTTTTATTTATAAATATGCATGAATTTATAAATGCAATTTAATTAATTTCTAATTTTAGAAAATATACTAAAAGGAATAATTATAAGATTAAAGTTTCCCATGACTAAATTTTTATAACAAAATTTTATAATTAATGTTAATAGACAGAGAGCATTTAATTAGATCTATTGCAATTGGATTTAATCAAAAATATTCTTTCTATTAAAAGTTATTTCAAAATTAGTCAAACTATTCAAATTAAACACACAACTATGAAATCATTCAAAAACTACTCAAAAATATTTTATAGCAGTGGTATTAATTTACAAATATTCTAAGGTTTCTAAAACATATTTATTTGCAATTTTTGGATTTATAGATTTAAAGTTATTACAAATATACTCAATTTCACCATTTGAAATTTGAATATTTTATACTAAGTCAAATTTGAATTTTGTCTGATCCAAAATATTCTACATGTCGAGAGCTTTTCAAATATATAAAAATTATTAAATTTGGAGTTGTGGTTAAATAGTTGTGACAGATCTAAGTGGCAGGGGTGTTTCTGCAAAACTGCCGATTAAATTTAATTACGAAATTGATTATACACGTCAGCGCTGACTGTGCGCTGACGGGGCATGCCATGTAGGCGCTGACGTGGTTAAGTCATCTGATCTGGGCCGTCAGATCTGGATCTGACGGTCCAGATCGGAGCGTACCGCTTCGTCCGCAACGATCTAATCTAAGCCGTTAAAAAATAGATCCAAAGGCTCACCGTGCTCGTCCAGAAGATGGCGGCGCTTCTCACCGGAGATAGAAGCTGACGGCGGCGCGGGCTCCGGCGTGGACACTCCGGTCGTCGCCGTGCCTCCCCGGATGCGTGGAGAGCAGCCCCGAGCGCGGCGCAGCACGGCGAAGGCGATGGGGAGGTCGGTTGGTGGCGGGGGGGCTCCGGAGCTCGATTTACTCCTTGCCGGAGTTGCGGGTGGCGGCGGGGAGCTCCGGGCGTGGACGATTTACTCGTTCTGGTGCACCAACAACCACGGGACCAAGTCAAAACGAAGCGCAAGAAGAAAGGCAGGAGAGCAGGGGGAGTAGGAGGGCTCGGGGTCGACGGAGCTGACCGAGGCGCGAGCTTTTTGCCGGCGGCAATGGAGACGCTACGAAGCTCGATTTCAGAGGCCTGGAGGCGAGTTCTATTTAGGGTTTGAGGGGAAAGCGGAGGCGGTGTCTCGGGCTACTTATGGGGTGCACGGAGGCGGCTTATCGCGCAAGAATCGCGCCCGATTTCCACCGTATTCGGATCGAACTCCCCTGGTTCGTTTTTCTGTTCGTGGAGATATGGAAGGAGAGGGATGACGCGTGGGTCCCGCGCGTCAGAGAGAGAGCGCGCGGCGCGGACGAAGCTGGGCCGCTGCTGGGCCAAGGCGAGCTGCGCGCGCGGCCGAGAGAGTCTGGGCTTCGGCCCAGTTGGCTCGAGCTGTTCCCTTTTTTTTTGACAAATTCTTTTCTGTTTTACTACTTTTAATTCACAATTTATTTTTAAACTTAACCAAACCTTTTCAGAAAAATTCATAAAAATATGTTTTGGAAAGCTAATTTAATTTAGAACTTTTTGGTAGTATTCTTCCCCAAAAATAAAATTAAATAAAAGGGAAATCATAAAAGATAGAAATAACATGTTTATGGATTAATTTCCAAAACACACTTTTAGTTAAATATTAAATTTCCAACTCTTATTCATGAAATGATGCTTATGCATGATTGTATGTGTGCAATGCTTGAATCCTCTTTCTAAGGTAACATTATGTCTTATATTAAGATAATCATTTGGACTTCATAACAACTTTGGAAAAGATTTTTATTTTAATTTTATTCTTATTTAGAATCTATTAATCATTTCATGCTTTGAAAAATAGATGAAATTCCTTTAAGCAATTGAAATGTTTGTTTGGCTAATTCATTAATTTAAATTTTATGAAGTTTTAAAGTTATACACTATAGGCTTGTAATTTCCAAACTATAATTTGAACTTAGTTAAAGGAATGAAAACCATTTAGTAATTATATAACCTTTTGAATAATCTTGTAATTAAGTGGTTTAATTTAAATACTTATAAAGAACTAATTTATTTAAAATAAAATGAATTTTAGTTTGTAACATTTTTGTCAAATTTTATTTCAAGGTTTTGAATTACATGGGATAATAAAATGTTTTAAACTGTGACATTTGAAATATTAAACTTTTGAAGTCTTTTATAGTTGGCTTCCTTATACATTTTATATTTTATTTTAATCACAAGAAAAGTTTTAAATTTTAGTGATTTTTGAACATTATAAAATGTTGGGATGTTACAGACTACCACCCTTAAAAGGAATCTCGCCCCCGAGATTCGGAGAAGCTAGAAGGACAAAGCAATTGTTTGATTGATTCTGATAACTCGAGATGTTTTGGGAAATGAAATTTCTGACATGGAAACTTGAAAACTTGACAGTGAATGGTTTTTCTGATTAGAAGGATGAAAAGAAAGATAGTTTGAGGTCTCTGGGTTTAAGCGATTTTGTTTGAATTCTCTAGGTGGCTACCACCCTTAAAAGAAAAGTTTTGTTGATAATTCAACATCCTAATGCACAACCATAAATCAAGATAATCCATTACAAACATCATCTAACAAACATCAAGCAACAAGGTTCACAACAAACAAACAATCTAGTATTGTCATATAGCCAAGTTGATATGATCAATACACTAACACGATATCGTCATTCTAGTTTTGGTGGTGGTCAAATCTATCTCCTTCATGACTGCTTCAAGTACTTGTTCAACTTTCTTGGATATCTTAGAAGTGTTGGTCGAATCCTGGTTCTTCAGTGGTCTTCCATATATGCAGAACTTCATGATTAATCGTAGCTTTTCCATATGAGCCAGCAGAAGCAGACTTCGACTATAAGAACATGGTCATCTAGAAAAAGATAAGAGGTTTTTAGAAGGTTGATAGTAGATGAGAATACGAGAAGACATGGTGAAAAGATTTGTTTTTAGAAATGTGAAGAAAAATAGATTTTCAATCCTATGGTCAAACCTATTTCTATCCAAACCTAGGGTTTCGAACCTACAGGCAACACAGTGCTCTGATACCATCTGTAGCGTACCTGCACTTTAAATAAGGCAGATACCTGTGTATAGTGCAAATCCCTGGATCGATTTCATTTGCACACACAGTTTACGATGTAATATCACAACAAAGCATCAATTATATTACATCGATGATCCAGAATTACAAAATATTTAATACAAGTTGCATAGCATAAAGCTAGCATTGAAAAAAGTACACAGCGGAAATACACTAGCAGTGAGTCTCTATAACTTTCATGCTGCCACAGGCGAAAACATGTTGGTTGTAGACTCGAAACCTTTAAACGAAACCTCACTCGTCATCTGATCAAATCTGCAATAAGAAAAATATTGCAACAACGTGGGTCAGATTCCATTAAAAATGGAGTCTGGCAAGTGACACTATGGTGGACACTTATGGAAATATCTCTAAAGCCTATATGAATATTTGGCTGGTGGATCTCAAGGCTAATTTGCATAAAGCCAAATTTTCCTACTCTTTTGAAAACACTTTTCTTGAAATCGACGAGTATGGCATGAAAACCATAAATCTCATCTTCCCTTGTTCACCCATCAAGTTTTATATTTTTGAAGTTGGAATGGTGGAATCCTCCGTTGACGTCCTTGATCAGCTGCACAAAATTGTCCGTAACCGGGGACACGGCTAAGTACTTAGTTTTACACTCTGCAGAGGTTGTGCACTTTCACCATTGTACCCATTCAACCCAAAGTATCCTTTACACACCATTTGTGATAAGGAAAGGAGAGAATGAGACGAGATCTTTCAGAAGCATTTTCCCTCCCACATGGCTTGACCCGTTCCACCTAACATCCCCCTACATCTGCTTGTCAAGCCGGAGAGAGTCCACGCAACATAATTGATCAAGCTAGAGCCCATATGGCAATGGCTCCACTGGAAGCAATCGTCACTCGGAGTTCTTCAGATTCCTCTGTTCCTGGGTGGCCATTCTCAAGTGTACATACTCTAGGAACCATAGAAATGGACCTGAGTAGCCACTCAACATAAACCATACAACCAATTACCACCCAGGTGTTTCATTAACTTAGTGGATGTGCACTCTCAGGTAAAAATCACCATGCTCACAGCCCTAAGTAGAATAGAAATTCATCCTAGGCGAAGACAGCCATGAGCACAGTCCTGAGTAGTCACTTAACATTTTGTGAAAACCTTTCATCAATTGCATAGCATCAATATTTCTGCTAAGTATGATATAGGAACCTAGACACAGGAATAAGGGATTCTACACAGGTTTAGCATAGCAACACATGCATATAAAAATACACTAAGTAATGCATAAGAAATAATAGGAAGTTTATGAGGTGTGCCACTTGCCTTTGAATGTTGTCGTTGTTCACAAACTCTTTTCAACAACGAACGTTTGCTCTCCGTTTAATCTAAACAATATAAGCAAGCAACAATACAACAATCAACAGCAAGCACAAATCCACAATGAAAACAAACACATACTAGATGCATAAATAAGTTTTATAAAACTTTCTAAGGAAAATATGTTTATGCATGATATGCAAAAATATTCCTAAGGCTAGAAATGCTTTTTCATGCCATGAAATTCTTTTAAGTTATTGTAAGGCAAATAGGTTGGTCAAAAAGGACTAAGGACTAAAGTCTTAAGTTGGATATACATACTTTGTTTTATATCTCCTTAAAACCAGCACTCTAATGGCTTAGCCATGATGTGCAAAATACTTAGAGAAAAATACTAAGTCATTTGTTCAAGATGATCACAATTATTATCAACTCTTTGTAAGTTGGACATTCACTATAGTGAGAGAGACAGACACCCGGCCAGCCACTTAAATTGTGGAACAGGTCTCATGTACGTGGACATGTAAGGTTTGTTTCCAGGCCGCTTCATCCCACTATGCTGCTAGGATCCAACAACTTCAAGATGATAACATCATGATCAAAATTTGTTTAAGTCTAAAAGACAAGATTAGGAAAGAGGGAAAAGATAGACAGAAAGATGTAGTTGTCCTCCAGGCTTCATCTCCAGACTTGTAATATTCTCCTTGATGATGTCTTGATTGATTTCTGGGTAGTCCTGATGAATCTCCAGACTTGATGATTCTTGTATCCTCGAGGCTGGTCTTGGATTTACTTAGTCTTCATGAAGTCTCAGATGAGGAGAAAAGACAAAGAGAAAGACTTAGAGAATAGAAAGGGGGTTGACCTTCTTGAACTTCTTCTCACTTTTCTTCTAAGTGCTTGACATCTTGGGGATGCTTCCAGAGTCTGTTTTCTTCTAAGTCCTTCATGAACTTCTTCTTGATTTTCTTCTAAGTGTTTCCTCCATGAAGATACTTCAGAAGTTTTGTTTTTGGCTAAGTCCTTCAATGGTCTTCTAGCTCCATCTTGAAAACTACTAAGTGTCTAGTGCATAGCACTTTTCACAAAATACTGAGTTTGAAAATAATCCTAACTTAGAGAAAACTATTGAAGAGGGGTTTTCCTTTGAGAATTATATCTACAATATTAAATATGCTATGAATGAAATGAAATCTTAAATCACAAGAAACATAAAAATAACTTTTGTGTTTTATTTATAAATATGCATGAATTTATAAATGCAATTTAATTAATTTCTAATTTTAGAAAATATACTAAAAGGAATAATTATAAGATTAAAGTTTCCCATGACTAAATTTTTATAACAAAATTTTATAATTAATGTTAATAGACAGAGAGCATTTAATTAGATCTATTGCAATTGGATTTAATCAAAAATATTGTTTCTATTAAAAGTTATTTCAAAATTAGTCAAACTATTCAAATTAAACACACAACTATGAAATCATTCAAAAACTACTCAAAAATATTTTATAGCAGTGGTATTAATTTACAAATATTCTAAGGTTTCTAAAACATATTTATTTGCAATTTTTGGATTTATAGATTTAAAGTTATTACAAATATACTCAATTTCACCATTTGAAATTTGAATATTTTATACTAAGTCAAATTTGAATTTTGTCTGATCCAAAATATTCTACATGTCGAGAGCTTTTCAAATATATAAAAATTATTAAATTTGGATTTGTGGTTAAAAAGTTGTGACAGATCTAAGTGGCAGGGGTGTTTCTGCAAAACTGCCGATTAAATTTAATTACGAAATTGATTATACACGTCAGCGCTGACTGTGCGCTGACGGGGCATGCCACGTAGGCGCTGACGTGGTTAAGTCATCTGATCTGGGCCGTCAGATCTGGATCTGACGGTCCAGATCGGAGCGTACCGCTTCGTCCGCAACGATCTAATCTAAGCCGTTAAAAAATAGATCCAAAGGCTCACCGCACTCGTCCAGAAGATGGCGGCGCTTCTCACCGGAGATAGAAGCTGACGGCGGCGCGGGCTCCGGCGTGGACACTCCGGTCGTCGCCGTGCCTCCCCGGATGCGTGGAGAGCAGCCCCGAGCGCGGCGCAGCACGGCGAAGGCGATGGGGAGGTCGGTTGGTGGCGGGGGGGCTCCGGAGCTCGATTTACTCCTTGCCGGAGTTGCGGGTGGCGGCGGGGAGCTCCGGGCGTGGACGATTTACTCGTTCTGGTGCACCAACAACCACGGGACCAAGTCAAAACGAAGCGCAAGAAGAAAGGCAGGAGAGCAGGGGGAGTAGGAGGGCTCGGGGTCGACGGAGCTGACCGAGGGGCGAGCTTTTTGCCGGCGGCAATGGAGACGCTACGAAGCTCGATTTCAGCGGCCTGGAGGCGAGTTCTATTTAGGGTTTGAGGGGAAAGCGGAGGCGGTGTCTCGGGCTACTTATGGGGTGCACGGAGGCGGCTTATCGCGCAAGAATCGCGCCCGATTTCCACCGTATTCGGATCGAACTCCCCTGGTTCGTTTTTCTGTTCGTGGAGATATGGAAGGAGAGGGATGACGCGTGGGTCCCGCGCGTCATAGAGAGAGCGCGCGGCGCGGACGAAGCTGGGCCGCTGCTGGGCCAAGGCGAGCTGCGCGCGCGGCCGAGAGAGTCTGGGCTTCGGCCTAGTTGGCTCGAGCTGTTCCCTTTTTTTTTGACAAATTCTTTTCTGTTTTACAACTTTTAATTCACAATTTATTTTTAAACTTAACCAAACCTTTTCAGAAAAATTCATAAAAATATGTTTTGGAAAGCTAATTTAATTTAGAACTTTTTGGTAGTATTCTTCCCCAAAAATAAAATTAAATAAAAGGGAAATCATAAAAGATAGAAATAACATGTTTATGGATTAATTTCCAAAACACACTTTTAGTTAAATATTAAATTTCCAACTCTTATTCATGAAATGATGCTTATGCATGATTGTATGTGTGCAATGCTTGAATCCTCTTTCTAAGGTAACATTATGTCTTATATTAAGATAATCATTTGGACTTCATAACAACTTTGGAAAAGATTTTTATTTTAATTTTATTCTTATTTAGAATCTATTAATCATTTCATGCTTTGAAAAATAGATGAAATTCCTTTAAGCAATTGAAATGTTTGTTTGGCTAATTCATTAATTTAAATTTTATGAAATTTTAAAGTTATACACTATAGGCTTGTAATTTCCAAACTATAATTTGAACTTAGTTAAAGGAATGAAAACCATTTAGTAATTATATAACCTTTTGAATAATCTTGTAATTAAGTGGTTTAATTTAAATACTTATAAAGAACTAATTTATTTAAAATAAAATGAATTTTAGTTTGTAACATTTTTGTCAAATTTTATTTCAAGGTTTTGAATTACATGGGATAATAAAATGTTTTAAACTGTGACATTTGAAATATTAAACTTTTGAAGTCTTTTATAGTTGGTTTCCTTATACATTTTATATTTTATTTTAATCACAAGAAAAGTTTTAAATTTTAGTGATTTTTGAACATTATAAAATGTTGGGATGTTACAGAGGTGGCACTTGGTTTGCATAGGAGTAGTCACACCGTTAAGTCCAAGCAATTTGAATTTCTTGATCATATCTTGAATGTACTTGGCTTGACATATGAAAGTTCCTTCCCTCAATTGCTTTATCTCAAAGCCAAGAAAGAACTTGAGTTCACCCATCATGGACATCTCGAACTTGTCGGTCATTAACTTGGAAAACTCATCATTGAACACATAGTTAGTAGAACCGAAGATAATGTCATCAACATATAATTGACAAATGAAGAGTTCACCATTGACCTTTTTAGTGAAAAGAGTGGGATCGATTACCCCAACCTCAAATCCACGGTCTACGAAGAACTCTCTCAAGTGCTCGTACCATGCACGGGGGGCTTGTTTAAGGCCATAGAGAGCTTTGTCCAAGACATAGACGTGGTGAGGATGGTTGGAGTTTTCAAACCCCGGGGGTTGTTTAACATACACAAGTTCTTGCAAGGGACCATTAAGAAAAGCGCTTTTTACGTCCATTTGCTGCAATTGGAAACCATGGTGAGAAGCATAAGCGATGAGAATACGTATCGATTCGAGTCTTGCGACCGGTGCAAAAGTTTCTCCAAAATCGATGCCTTTGACTTGAGAAAAGCCTTGGGACACCAAACGTGCCTTGTTCCTTACAACGATACCATGTTCACCTTGCTTGTTCTTGAAGATCCACTTAGTGACAATAACGTTGCGGCAATCTTTAGGCTTCTCAACTAGGCGCCACACTTTGTTGCGCTCGAAGTTGTTAAGTTCTTCATGCATAGCCCCTAGCCAATCGGGATCTTCAAGAGCATCGAATATTTTCTTGGGCTCGACCATGGAAATGTGTGCTTGATGCTCACTAAAGTGAGCTAATTGACTTCGTGTGGAGACCCTTGCTCGTATATCACCAATGACCTTGTCAAGAGATAATGCCCGATTCCAATGACTTTGCGAAGCGAGCTTGACGACGAGTTTCAATTGCCGCCCTTGTTGTGGGGACAATCTCTTGACCATCTTGATCCTTTGGATCCTCGTCTTGACCTTCTTGAGGGCCTTGATCATCATGAGAAGTCTCTTCGTGTGGTGGAGAAGGATGATCTTGCCCTTGAGTAGAACTTGGAGAATTGGAGTTGTCTTCAATAATCTTGGTGGAGGAGGCATGATCTTTTTGTTGATGAAGATCTTGTTGATGATCATCATGAGCTTCATCTTGAGAAGAAATAGGATGCTCTTGTTGAGGAAGATCTTGAGATTGTTCTTCAGGGGATTCATCATTTGCTATGGGTGAGCCACCTTGTGGTTCTTGTGATGGTGAGGTCTCCTTGATGGGAGAACTTGAGTCTTCTTGAACAACTTCTTGACGGACTTCAATGGGGCGAAGAAAGCCCACCCCCATCTTCTTAATGGCATCAAACGGTTGTTCATCACCTACATCACAAACACCAACTTGCTCCACTTGGGAGCCATCATTTTCATCGAATTCCACACTACAAGACTCTATGATAATCCGGGAGGATTTATCAAAGACTCTATAACTGTGGGACTCGCTACCATATCCGACAAATATCCCCTCAATAGATTTAGGGTGGAACTTACGCAACCGGACACCCTTGATGAGATAATAGCACTTACATCCAAACACTCGGAAGTAGCCAATGTTGGGTTTATTGTCAGTAAGGATCTCATATGGAGTCTTCTTCAAGCCCTTGCGGAAGTAGAGGCGATTTGATGAGTGACAAGCGGTGGAAATAGCCTCCGCCCAAAAGTTGATGGGAGACTTAAACTCCGCCAACATAGATCTCGCCATATCGATGAGAGTCCGGTTCTTTCTCTCGGCAACGCCATTTTGTTGAGGAGTGTAAGCAGCGGAATATTGATGACGAATGCCTTCTTCACTAAGAAAGTCGTTAAGAGTGTAGTTCTTGAATTCCGACCCATTGTCACTTCGAACAACCAATATGGGAAGGTCATGTTGGCGTTGAACTTCCTTTGAGAAGTCGATGAAGACTTGTTGAGTTTCATCCTTGGTCTTGAAGAAATAAACCCATGTATACCTTGAATAGTCATCAACAATCACGAGGCAATATTTCTTGCCACCAAGACTTATCTCCGGAATTGGTCCAAATAGATCAACATGAAGGAGCTCCAAAATCCGGGACGAAGATATGATGGTCTTGCTTGGATGAGGAATATCATGCATCTTGCCTTCCACACAAGCTCTACAAATTCGATCCCTTGAAAAGAAAACATGATCTTTTAGTCCAAGGATGTGGCCACCCTTGTGGAGACTTTGCAAAGTACGCATGTTTACGTGGGCTAGTCGGCGATGCCAAAGCCAACCCACGTCGGCTTTTCCGAAGAGACACATGGCTTGAGAAGTGGTGGCTCCGGAGAAGTCCACCACATAGAGCTCATGCTCCACGTATCCTACGAAAGCCACTCTTAGCGACTTGCTCCACAAGAGGACCACAATGTCCTTATCAAAGAAGGGAGAGATCCCCAACTTTGTTAAGGCACGAACCGATAACAAATTAGAGCCAAGAGATTCAACAAGCATAACATTGACTAGAGTAATGTCGGGGGAAACTACCACTTTGCCAAGCCCGGTTACCTTAGACCTTGATAAGTCACCAAACGTCACGGTTACTTGATCTTCATTAGGTTTCAACTCCGTGACGAGTTCTTTGCTCCTGGTCATATGACTTGTACATCCACTATCAATTATCCATTTTGAACCACCGGGAGCAAGGTCCTACAAGAGATCACTTCTTGCATTTAGCAACCCATTGCTTCACAATGGGTGCTTTATGGTTAGCGACAAGAGACTTAGGAACCCAAATAGCATATGAAATAAAGCCATAGTAGGGTCCAATGTAACGAGCACAAACATTCCCATAATAATCGACATATAAAGCATAGTTAGGGTTGTTGTCCCCGGCGTGATCTTTACGAGTAGGCTTGCCCCTTGTGACATTCCTACTCGCAAGACCTTCCTTGGATTGAATGGAGTCGGCCTTCTTGGCTTGGATGGGGTTGACGCTCTTGGGAATACCCTTCTTGGCATTCATCTTCATGGGAGGCACATATCCAAGACCTTCCTTTCCTTGTCGAGTGTGAGGCTCCATGATGGGAGTCTCAACAACTTGCTTACCCTTGAGAAGGATGATCTTGGATGTGGAGGCCTTAGTCATCTCACTCTTCAACCTAGCATTCTCCTTCACAAGATTAGCATTATCACACAAACACTAAGAGGTAGAAATGCTAAGAGAATCAAGGTTAGTTAGCCGAGTTTGGAGTTGAGCATATGACTCCTTTAGAAGAGCATGTTCACTCTCCAAAGCCTTGTGAGCTATGACAAGCTTCTCCATGTCCTCAATTAGTCTAACATGCCCAACCGCAAATTCGGCTTTATCTTGTTGAGCCACCTTGAATTTAGCAAAGTACATATCACGATCCTTAATGAGCTTAGCATGTGAGGAATTATGAGTTTCCTCAATAGTTTCAAGTTGCTCCTCAAGACGAGCATGAGACTCTTCAACCTCCTCAAGAGAGGATTTCAAGTAAGATAGAGAAATAGCGTCATCTCTTTCTATCTTACCCTTCTCTAGCTCACCAATCCGAGCCATGAGGGCACCAACATGTTTCTTTCTATCACCTTGCAAGTTAGTGATAAAAGAGTCGAAAGCCACAAGCTCTTGCTTGATTTGAAGGCTAGAGGCATCATCAAGTTCATTCATTTCATTCATGAGAGAGGAAGAGGATGAAGGTACCTCCGATGCCTTTGCCAAACACCTTGAGCTCTTGGTGATGGAGTTCTCATTTGGCGATGTGAATAGAGACGATGAAGAGCTTGTCGTAGTTGAAGGAGTTCTTGTTGTTGATGGAGAAACGGTAGTTGTCGATGTGGTGGCAAGAGCCGCCACTTCATTTGGCGTTTCTTCCTCCGATTCTTCATTATCGGTAGGATACTCCTCTTGAGCCAACAACACAATGCGAGGCTTCTTGTTAAAAGGCCTCTTCTTTCCATAGGCCTTCTTGGGAGGCATCTTGGTTTTGTCCTTGAGCACTAGACGTCCACCATGCTCTTCTCTTTTCTCATAAGGGCACTCGGCAACGAAATGGAACTTGTCTTGACAACTGTAACATGTCCTTGACTTGGAGGGTGAGACCCTATCGGCTTGAGGTGCACTCTTGTCAAAACGCATCTTGCCTCTTGAGGGGTTGTTCCAAAAGGTGCGAGCCGCAAGAGCGAGATGATCATTGTAATCAATCTTGAGTGCTTCCTCGGACATGGCGGCAAAGCTTCCAAGATCATCATCATCGTTGTCTTCCTCAACGGTAGCCTTCAAGGCAAGGTTGGTTATGCCTCTTTGCATTCCAAGAGCCCTTGCCCTTGCGTCTTGAGCATTCTTAGTGGCTACCTTGTACGCGGCCATCTCTTGCATAACCTCATTAGACGTGATGAGATGGTAGCTGTGTCTTCCTTGAAGACTCTTGACATCGGTTGGCTCACATGCCATCATAGAGCTAACATACTTCCTCTTGATCCAAGCATCATCAATATGAGAGGCACCAACTTCCCGAAAGCTTGTGGCTATTGTCACCAATCTTCTATACATCATCTCATGATCTTCACCATCAAGCTTGAAGAAGCCTTCGGCTTCATTGCTCAAAGAGTCATAGCGGTTCCTCCTCATGCTATCATTTCCAACGAACAACTCGGATAGAGCATCCCATGTATCCTTGGCAGTGGTGAGGTGTTGTATGAGAGACATGTCCTTGTTCCCAACCGCCTTTTGGATCATGTAGAGAGCGGTGGCATCAAGTTGAGCCTCCACCACTTCTCTTCTTGTTAGTCGGATCATGCGGCTTCTATCCAACTTGAATGATGCGCCACAACTAGATTGAAGAGCTGCACACATGAGACTTCATCACATATTGCCATTGAGAGAATGTATAATCTTTAAGCAATGGGGGATCACCCCTATGAGAAACTTGCGGATGAGGAATAATGGGATCGGGGGTATGGTATTGGGATGGGGGAGGAGTGGCGTTGTAGCCTTTAGGCACTTCATCTTGGGAATATGAAGTGTTTTGATGGTTTGAGGAACTAGTAGCATCACCCTTCCCATCCAAAGGCAATTGCTTCCCCTTCAACAATTCGGGGTCCACATCTTGAGTGATGCCCAGAAGCACCGGAGACTTTGAGGGCAAGGCAAGAGAGGTTTCCTTAGATGTCTTGAGAGACTCAAGCATATCATGAAACTTCTTGAACTCGGTTTGTATGGATGATGTCAACTTTGTTTCCAAAGAGTTGATATCGGCCATAGTGGCACCTTTCTCTTGCATTCACTAGAGCAAAACAGGCCACGGTCCCGGGCCGTGAGGGCTTTTTGCCCCGGTCACGCGCCCGGGACAGCGTGTTCGGGACAAATAGGCCCCCCTATTTGTCCCGGGCACGCCACGGCCCGGGAGCAATAGGGGGGGCCACGTGGCCAGTCAAGGCAGGCTCTGCCTGCGACTCATTTGTCCCGGTTCGTAATACGAACCGGGACAGTATATATGTTTATTTGTCCCGGTTCGTAATACGAACCGGGACAGTATATATGTTTTTTTTGTTTCTTTTATTTTGTTTCCTGTTTTCTATTTTTGTTTCTGTTTTCTATTTATGTTACTGATTCTTTTGTGTTTGTGTTTTTTCATTTATGTTTCATTTCAAACAATATCGAGTTGCATATTATACGTTACTATGTAATATATATCATGAATACACGATTTTTTCCTCGGGATATAGTCATGAATACCACTAGTACACGAGTTCTCCCAAACAAATATTTACAACCGGAAGATCATGTCTGTACCGGGGACACGGCTAAGTACAAATATTTTTTTACATGACAGAGAATCATTAGGCCCTATTTTTTCCTCGGGATGGTCTTTTTTGGCGGCCGGATTATACTGCATTCTGCGCCTGGCTTTATGACATAGTCAAGCAGAAAGCCCGCAATTTCCTCCACGATTGGTAGTAGGCGGTCTTTTGCTTCTAGCCTGTTCCGGATCGTCTCAAACTAAAAAGGAGAGATCAACACCAATATATCAACCATTATGAAAATAATTCAATTTGAGAAGTGAACAAGTTTGAATGAATTGTTAACGTACCCTATTCCAGTCTGCACCCTCATTGAAGTGAATTCGGATGAACTCGCAGACATAGAATCCACACAAATTGGTGCCTTGTTGTTGCTTCGCGCACTTTATGATAGAATAAGATAAGAAATTAATAAAAAATAATCATAAATATTGAAAAAATGGTATTGTGAGACTGAAATTAAGAATATGCGTATGTGGAACCTAGCTAGTATACGTCTTTACCTCTCGCCATTTAAAAGTGAGGTTCTTAGCTATACCGACATCCTTGTGGAAACCGGTGAACTTGTCCCAAACCCTGAAGTTTACGGTATGAAAAATTAGTAAAGAAGTTAACTAATTACTATATATTATTAGAAAAGACGAGGTCGATTGTGATAATTATCGAAATTACCTCTGGAGCATCTGTTTCGTGTCGTCGAACTTTTCTTCAGGTTTCGATAATGGGTCCAAGACATCAACGATTGCCTTTTCAACATCAATCTCCAGTAATACCCAGTGAAATCTGCCATATGTTTATATTTGTTAATAACTAAATCATCAATTACATATACTTAATTAACATCGAGTATGTATAAGAAAGTAAACAACTCACTCGAAGTTGAACGGGAAAATTATGGTGCTTTTGTAATGTTGCGCCATCAAATAAGAAAGCAATAGCTCCTCCGTATCATCTGGGTAATGTAACAAACCATGATGATGAACTCGATTAGGATCAATGAATCCAATCTTGTGATTGAGTCCCAGCTTTCGAGATTGTATAATTTTCAGCCTGCATAATAGAGTATAAAAGTAATATAGTGATAAGGATAATTACAAGCAATGAAAAATAAGTATGACATATATACATAATTTAATTACTTACATGCAAAAGGCACTGATGATAGATTTGTCGAGCGCGTCAAAATTGAATAACTGCCATAATTCGCAATACTCGATTTGAACCTCATCATCACCTGGGCCAAAAAAATCCTTTGGAATTTTCCCGTAGAGCCAGTCTCCTTCTTGACTTCTCGTGGTACGCAAGTACCATGCATTGAGTTCCTGCAAGAGATTTAAATCCATTTAAATAATTTTAATAACTCAACATCTAAATAACTTTAATAACTTCATAATTGTAAAGCAAAAATCTATTCTAAACACAAAATGATTTTCATGAATATATATTCTATATAAGAAAAGAATTAAATGTAAAATCTATTCTAAAGCAAAAATTGTAAAACACAATATATATTTCATTGCATTTTCTCTTTTCATTTCCAATAGTTGTAATATCAAAAAATATATTCATTGATTTTCATTGATTTTCATTGCATTGTAAAATCTATTCTAAAATCTATTCTAAAGCAAAAAATGTAAAACACAATATATATTTCATTGCATTTTCTATTTTCAATATATATAGTTGTAATATGTTATTTAAATAACCTATTAAAGCAAAAATTATTTTATTAACCCAAAATGAATTATTTAAATAACTAATCTCAAAGTTGACCTAAATGGGCAATTTTGCATTTTATGAATATTTCAAAATATTAATTTTCAAAATTATTCAAAACATGCCCACAACTGGTTTAACACAAAGATAATAATTTTACAAATTTTTAGAAATTTGTTTGACTTCATTTGGACATTTAAATCAAAAGATATGAATAAAATGGAAAATCAGAAAAAGAAATTGACTTGTGACGTCAGCTATGACATCACTGCAACATGAACTGTTTCATCGAGAAATCCGACGCACGCGGTGGCGGCGGATTGCGGCACGGTGGCTTCGTGAGGGAGGGAGGAGGACTCACCCTCGGCAATGGCTCGGCGGAGCTCTGGTAAGGACGAGGAAGAACGGCGGGACGGCGAGGGCGGCAGCTCCGGAGGCGCGGGGAGGAATGGCCGGAGGCGCTGGGACGGCGAGGGCGCAGCAGTGCGCAGCGGCGTCGGGATGGCCGGAGGCGCGGGGAGGAATGGCCGGAGGCGCGGGGACGGCGAGGAAGGAGGCAGCGGCGCTCGAGGTGAATTTTGGCAGCCTGACGGCGTCGTTCTGATTTGGCTCCGGGTTGAGCCACCACCCGTGGCTAAGTGTTGCTTATATAGCAACACTCAACTGTCCCGGGTGGTGGCTCAGCCCGGGACAGATAGCACTAAACTGTCCCGGGTGGTGGCTGCACCCGGGACAGATAGCCAACCCAACTGTCCCGGGTGGTGGCTCAGCCCGGGATAGATAGCCACCCCATCTGTCCCGGGCTGAGCCACCACCCGGGATAGATGGGGTTTTTTCTTTTTCTTTTCCCTTTTTCTTTTCTTTTTCTGTTTTCTATTTTCTGTTTTAAATAACTTTGGAATTTGGAAAAACTTTCAATATGAAAAGTGTTTGAATTTCACTAACTAATACAAAAACATTTTCTCTTTTCTATAATCATTATTTAGATTAGTTTAAAACTATTTTAAATGTGAATTTGTATAACTTTTGCAAACTTTGGAATTTGAAACAACTTTCAATATGAAAAGTGTTTGAATTTGACTAACTAATACAAACACATTTTCTCTTTTCTATAACCATTATTTAAATTAGTTTAAAACTATTTTAAATGTGAATATGTATAACTTTTGCAAACTTTAACTTCCAAACCGGGACTAAAGAAGCACACGGATCGTGTGTTTCTTTCAAGCAATTGTAAGCCGTTGGATCAGGGGTGTGTTTCTTTTGATTGCTTCTGAGTTGTTCGATTAACGCTTTCAGTTTCAAACCGGGACTAAAGAAGCACACAGATCGTGTGTTTCTTTGAAACACTTGTTAGCCGTTGGATCAGGGGTGTGCTTCTTTTGAGCACTTGAGAGCTGTTGCATCAACACTACCAGTACCACTGGTTGAGCCCGTGACCCTATATATAGCCCCCTCTCAGACGAGGCGAGCACTCAGTGTTTCCTCCTTCTAGTGCCTAGCCGGGTGGTGTGTGGTATACAAATCACTCGGATTCCCTGCATACGCCCCACGGTGCATTTGATATGCAGGCACTCAGGAGCCACCGTGGGGCTGTATGCAGGTGAAATCGTGTGTTTTGTTCTTTCAAAATAATAGTTCAATTCATCTACTGAGGAATATATACAAATTACTCGGATTCCCTGCATACGCCCCACGGTGCATTTGATATGCAGGCACTCATCAAGAGCCACCGTGGGGCTGTATGCAGGTGAAATCGTGTGTTTTGTTCTATCAACGCCGACGAATCCATTTGATATGCAGGTAAAAATGGAGCATCTTCTTCATATCAAAAGTTTAATATATTAATTATTACATATCGCACCAACATCTCCATCACACAACACCGCCAGTTCTTCTGCGTCGGAACCATGGAGCATCTTCTTCAATCAACTTGATGATTGGGTCAATGTTCACTACGAAAGGCGGAATTTCATCAAAATTATTATAATCATCTGACATGTCTGTCTTGTCCTCCACTCCCACGATGTTTCTTTTTCCTGAAAGAACTATGTGACGCCTAGGCTCCTCCACTCCCTGGATGTTTCTTTTTTTGGGTCTGCTAGACATGTCTTTCACATAGAAAACCTGAGCCACATCATTGGCTAGCACGAATGGTTCATCTCTGTACGCAAGATTGTTTAGATCCACTGTTGTCATTCCGTACATCTTGTCTACCTCAACCCCGCCTTTCAGATTGACCCATTTGCACCGAAACAAAGGGATCTTAAAAGAAGGTCCATAGTCAAGTTCCCATATCTCCTCTATGCAACCATAATATGTGTTCTTCTGCCCATTGTTGTTTGTTGCATCAATGCGAACACCACTGTTTTGGTTCGTGCTCTTTTTATCTTGGACACTCGTGTAAAATGTATTTCCATTTATCTCGTACCCTTGGAAAGTACATATAGTTGTAGATGGTGCCCTGGCCAACAAGTGTAACTCTTCATCAACCTTGTCTTTATTTTCAAGATGTGCTCGCAACCAACCGCCGAACGTGGCCATGTGTATACGTACAATCCAGTTGTCAGACTTCCCCGCGTGACGAGAGCGTACAAAATTCTTGTGTTCATCGATATACGGGGCCACCAAGGTAGAACTTTGTAGAACTGTATAGTGTGCTTCAGTGAAAGAATGTCCATCCATACAAATTTTTGTTTTCTTTCCTAGTGTGCCTTTTCCACTAAGTCTACCCTCATGTCGTGATTGTGGAACACCTATCGGCTTAAGGTCATGAATAAAGTCAACACAGAACTCAATGACCTCCTCGTTACCGTAGCCGTTGGAGATGCTTCCTTCTGGCCTAGCACGGTTATGCACATATTTCTTTAAGACTGCCATGAACCTCTCAAATGGGAACATATTGTGCAGAAATACAGGACCGAGAACTTGAATCTCTTCGACTAGGTGAACCAGGAGATGCGTCATAACATCGAAGAAGGATGGAGGGAACACCAACTCAAAACTGACAAGACACTGGACCACATCATTTTGCAACCCTGGTAGAATCGCCGGATCGATTACCTTTTGAGATATTGCATTGAGGAATGCACAAAGCTTCACAATGGGTACTCGAACATTTTCCGGTAGTAGCCCCCTCAGTGCAATCGGAAGCAATTGCGTCATAATCACGTGGCAATCATGAGACTTTAGGTTCTGAAATTTTTGGAGTCTCACATTTACTATCCTCTTTATATTCGACGAGAACCCAGCCGTGACCTTGATACTGCTCAGGCATTCAAAGAATATTACTTTCTCTTGTTTGGTAAGAGCGTAGCTGGCAGGACCTTCGTAGTGTTCGGGACTTAGGCCGTCTCGTTCTTTCACACGTTTCTGGTCCTCCCGTGCTTCCTCTGTATCTTTTTTCTTCCCGTACACGCCCAAGAAGCCTAGCAGGTTCACGCAAACATTCTTCGTCACGTGCATCACGTCGATAGCAGATCTAACCTCTAGGACCTTCCAATATGGTAGCTCCCAAAATATAGATTTTTTCTTCCACATGGGTGCGTGCCCGTTAGCGTCTTTCGGAACCTGTTGACCTCCAGGACCCTTTCCAAAGATTACTTTTAGATCCTTGACAATATCAAATATTTCTTCACCAGTACGGTTGACAGGCCTCCTACTGTGATCAGCCTCACCTTTAAAATGCTTGCCTTTCTTCCTTGCGGTATGCCTGATCGGAAGAAATCGACGATGCCCCAGATACACACACTTCTTACATTTATCCAAATATAAACATTCAGTCTCACCCAAACAGTGTGTGCATGCATTGTACCCCTTGGTCGACTGCCCTGAGAGGTTAGCAAGAGCAGGCCAATCGTTAATTGTTACAAAAAGCAGAGCTCGTAGGTCAAATTCCTCATGTTTGTGCTCATCCCACACCCGTACACCTTCTTCCCGCCACAACTGTAAAAGTTCTTCAAATAATGGCCTGAGGTACACATCAAGGTCGTCGCCGGGTTGCTTTGGGCCTTGGATGAGCAATGGCATCATAATGAACTTTCGCTTCATGCACAACCAAGGAGGAAGGTTATAAATACATAGAGTCACAGGCCATGTGCTATGACTGCTGCTCTGCTCCCCAAACGGATTGAAACCGTCTGTACTTAGGCCAAACCTTAAGTTCCTTGCGTCATCTTCAAATTCCGGGAACTCTCTCTCAATTTTTCTCCACTGCGACCCATCAGCGGGGTGTCTACACATCGCGTCTTTCTTACGGTCCTCTTTGTGCCATCGCAACAACTTGGCATGCTCTTTATTCGCGAACAGGCGTTTCAACCGTGGTATTATAGGAGCATACCACATCACCTTGGCAGGAACCCTCTTCCGGGGACGCTCACCCTCAACTTCACCAGGGTCATCTCGTCTGATCTTATACCGCAATGCAGTGCATACTGGACATGCATCCAAATTCTCATACTCACCGCGGTAGAGGATGCAGTCATTAGGGCAGGCATGTATCTTATGCACGTCTAATCCTAGAGGGCACACAACCTTCTTTGCTTCATACGTGCTGTCTGGCAACTCGTTGACCTTTGGAAGCATCTTCCTAATTATCTGCAGCAACTTTCCAAATCCCTTGTCAGTCACACCACACTCTGCCTTCCACTGCAGTAATTCCAGTGTGGTACCCAGCTTTTTCTGACCATCTTCGCAACTTGGATACAACAATTTCTTGTGATCCTATAACATCTGGTCGAACTTCAACCTCTCCTTTTCAGTTCCGCACTCTCTCTTTGCATCAGCAATGGCCCTACCAAGATCGTCAGTGGGCTCATCTGGTGCCTCTTCAGCTTCAGTTTCCCCCGTTGCAGAATCTCCGTACTCCGGGAACATAGGATAGTTGTCATAATCTTCCTCTTCTTCATTGTCTTCCATCATAACACCTTTTTCTCCGTGCTTCGTCCAACAATTATAGCTGGGCATGAAACCATGCCGAATAAGATGACTTTGAAGGGTTCTCACGTTTGGGTGATCTGTCTTATTCTGACAGTTGACACATGGACAACACATGAAACCATTCGTACTGTGGGCCCGGGCTTTCTCTAGAAATTTCCTCAAACCTGTCATGTACTCGGCAGTGCGTCGGTCACCGTACATCCATTGTCGGTCCATCTGCATTATATAATGAACTACATCAATAACCATTACAGAACATCGACAAATAAACACTGAACATGCACGGTATCAATTAATTACAAATGAAATGAGAGAAAAATTAACCTTGATCGAAAAGAAGAATAAACTTCTTTAAGTGTACATCAAATCAATTCGTGAACTCTCTCGGGCATTTCATCAAACACCTTGCATGCATACCAAAAAAACAGACTAGCACACACCCCCTCCTTCCATTTCAAAAAAAAAATGCCTCCAATGGTTTTGGGAGGGGGCTGCTGGTCAGTATATATAGGCAACCCCCCCCCCCCATTTGTCCCGGTTTCAGTCACAAACCGGGACAAAAAGGAGGCCATTTGTCCCGGTTTGAGACTGAAACCGGGACAGATGGAGGTTTTTTCCATTTTTTTCTTTTCTTTTTCTCTTTTCTGTTTTAAATAACTATGAATATGAAAAATGTTTGAATACATAGATAGTCTACTCATCAACGACATTAAGACGATCATTTTCCGTATTATAGCCGCGTAGACTATCCCACTTCCGTGCAATCTCGAAGCCAAGGCGAGCGTCTAAAGCAGCATATACGATTTGATCGTAGCTTAATGGAACGTTGCCCCATCCGAAAATTAGGTCTTTTTGTAACGTGTCTTCCTTGTCGTCGTCCGTGTACTTCCTCTTCTTGTATTTCTTCTTCTTCTCTAGATTTGTCCCAATGACCGCATTAGAGAGATCATATAGACTAGGAGTAAAATTGCCGGTAGGTTTTCGGCGATCCCTCTGCAGGTCGACCGCGGACCGAATAATAATTCCGTAGTAGGCTAGCATCTTCATGTCATTATGGATTGCCACGCCGTAGAATTTGATTGTCTCGTCACTTAAGAAATCCACGAGGACCTGTGGCACCCGATCAGCTTTGCAAATTTGGAAGACAAGAGTCTCGGTCGCCACCGAGAGTTGAAGGACGGCGGCGCGCTGCGGAGTATCCTTCCGTCGAGGGTCGGTGAACTCGCAATCGAGTCCAACGGCTTTGATCGGAGCGGCGTCGAGGAAGTTCTTCTTCACGTCGCCGATCCACTTCTCCACGCGCGATGCACGAAGGGTGACCCACACCTTGAACCGCATGCCTTCCTTCTCGTAGCCGTAAAACTCATCGGACCGAGGCACGAGTGGCTCCATAGGAAATGGTGTACGTGGACGGATAAAAGAGAGGAGAGATGGCCGGAGAAATGGTGTACGTGGACGGAGAAAAGAGAGGAGAGATGGCCGGAGAAATGGTGTGGGAAGAGTCGTACTGTGCAGTGCATTTTATAGCGCCGGAGAGGAAGATGAATCGCCGGCGGAGGGCAGAGGAATCGCCGGCGCCGCTCGGCTTCCATGCGCGTCGAAAAAACGCGGCGGTGGCGCGTAACTGAAACCGTGCTCATTTGTCCCGGTTCGTGACTGGAACCGGGACAAATGGGTTTCGCCTGCGGGTGCTGCATCATTTGTCCCGGTTCCAGCCACGAACCGGGACAAATGAGTGTCGCCTGAACTAGTTTGGTCTTCCACTAGCGTTTTATGCCCCATCTGTCCCGGTTTGCAGTACGACCGGGACAAATGGGGTTTTGGAGTTCGGTCCTTTAGCCTGTTTTCTACTAGTGATTGCCGCCAAAGTCGCGGCGTCCGCTTCGGAACCCTCTTTCGGATCAACTTGCATTGTCCAAGGTTGGTCTCAAGCGATGAAGCTTTTAAGAGACAACCTGGCTCTGCTACCAATTGAACGGCAGTTGACCACCTAGAGGGGGGGGTGAATAGGTGGTGACCAATTTTTATGTGTTTTTCAGTTTTAGGCTAGCGGAAAGTAAGTTGTCTAAATGTGCAACTAGGTGATACAAGTGAACGACAACAAGGAAACTAAACAAGTACAGGAATGCAGTAAAGGAGAGTGGAACAAGAAAACCGTAGGAACTCATAGACACCGATTTTATCCCGAGTTCCACCACATATGTGTACCTCTCGTTAGAGGGGTGTGAGCTACCACAAAGGTTTGCTCATCGCCACAAAGGCCTCTTCCTATTCTCCTGTGAATTCGACCACAAAGGTGTGAATCCACTCTTCCACTGAGGACTCCTTTAAGGGCGGAGAAGATCCCGTACAAACACGTGAGGCACACACCCACAACTGAATTGGGGGCTCCCACAAAGACCACAACAGGTCAAATCCACAAAGGAATCCACAAAGGATCAAGAACACAGAAAGTTGAACCTAGCTATCCACAAAGGAACCCTAGATTCGTTGCCCCTCAAGAAATAGAGGGGGGGAAATCAAAACGCTTCGGTGGAGGTGTAGATCGGTGGCTTCTCCCTCAGATCCCCAAGTATCAAAGGATTTGAGTGGCTAGATCGGGAGATCCGGAAGAAACAAGCTTCAGCACCAATGGAGGAGAGAGAAAATCTGGAAGCTTAGTCTGCTGGAGGTAGGTGGAGGGGTATTTATACCCCTCTCCAAAATCTGCCCGTTGTACAGCCGCCAGCTCAAAAATCTTCGGGTTGAGGACCGGATATATTCGGACTCCGGAAATTTCCGGTAGGAATTCCGGCTGTGCTTGACTCTGGATCAGTACTGGTTGGGCTTCTTGACTTGGTAGAAAATTCTCTGACACTCGGAGATCTATGGACTGGGGCTCGGAAATCTCCGAGCACCTGAAATCTCCTAGAGCATTTCCGGCTAAGTTTGAGTTGGAGTCAGTACGCATTTTGAGTTCTGGACTTGGTTGAAATTCCTCTATCACTCGGAGATCTCCGGACTGGGGCTCAGAAATCTCCGAGCGCCGGAAATCTCCGAGAGCATTTCCGGCTCAGCTTGAGTTGGAGTCAGTACGCAACTGATTTATGACTTTGTGAAAAACTTGATAAGCTCGGAGATCTCCGGTCCGGGGACCGGAAATCTCCTAACTGAAATCCTGAAGAAAGACCAAGTGAAGTAGAATTGAAACTTGGGAAAAATAAGTGTTCCTCTTTATCAAACGACCTGTAAAAGAACCTGCATGCTTCATCACAAACATTAGAATACCTTTCGTGTTGTCATTAGTCACCAAAATCTGGGAGTGCATAGAATGCACCTTCAAAGAGCAAAAGGTTCTGACTCCAGCCGAAAATTCCTGTCGGAAATTTCAATTCTTCGGAAATTCCGAGCGACCGGAATTTCCGGTTATGACTTATACCGGAATTTTCGGGTGGTCGACACATGCAACGGTCAGAAGTGGAGAGGGGCTATAAATACCCCCTTACTCACTCAAGAACAGCTAGCTCTCAGATTTTCTCTTTCCTACATTTCTTGAAAGCTCAAATCGTCAAGATCTCCCAATCCCCCCACTCAAATCGGTTGATCTTTGGAGGATTGGGGGAGAAGGCCCGGATCTACATCTTCACCGAAGCGATTTGTATTTTTCGTGGCTAGAGTTTCCGGTAGGAAAACCTAGTTCATCATTGTTGTAATCTTGGTGTTGCCTTGACCTTTTGTGGTCATCTTGAGAGCCCCCAATTAAGTTGTGGGTGAGTGCCTCAAGCGTTTGTAAGGGATTCGATCTCCGCCCTAGAAGGGGATCAATAGTGGAAGGTGAACTCGCAACCTTTGTGGTTGAGTTCATCGGAGAAGAAGGTGAGCCTTTGTGGCATTGCGGCTAACCTGTTGTGATAGCGCACACCTAGACGTACACCCTTGGGTGGAACTCGGGATTACCTCTTCGTTTCCGCGTGCTTCACTTGATTCCCCTTATCCTTACTCCCTTACTTGCTTGTCTTGTACTCTTGTGTATCGTGTTATTGCTTAGCTTGTCATTTATGTAAATTCACCGTAGTTGCATATCTAGAGAATTTACCTTTGTGTTGAGCCTAAATTTGAAAAGACCTAAAATTTGTAATAGCACATATTCACCCCCCCCCCCCCTCTAGGTGTCAGATTCCCGTTCATCCTTGTCATGAACATTAAAAGTAACCTTTCCTTTATTGCAATCAATAACAGCCCCTGCAGTATTTACAAAAGTTCTTCCAAGAATAATAGACATAGTATCATCTTCAGGCATTTTAAGAACAACAAAGTCAGTCATAATCAAGCAATTGGTAGTTATTTGGACAGGAACATCCTCAAAAATTCCAACAGGAACAGCAGTAGATTTATCAGCCATTTGCAAAGATATGTAAGTAGGTATCAACTTATCAAGATAAAGTCTCTTGTAAAGAGAGAAAGGCATAACACTAACTCCAGCTCCCAAATCACATAGAGCAGTTTTAACATAATTATTTTTAATAGAGCAAGGAAGAGTTGGTATACCTGGATCACCAAGCTTCTTTGGAACCTTGCCATTGAAAGAGTAATTAGCAAGCATAGTAGATATTTCCTCATTAGGAATTTTCCTTTTGTTAGTCACAATATCTTTCATATATTTGGAATAAGGAGGCAACTTAATGGCATCAGTCAAAGGAATTTGCAAGACAAGTGGTTTCATCCAATCACAAAATCTATTATACTGTTCTTCCTATTTTGTTTTAAGTTGCTTAGCAGGAAAAGGCATTGGTTTTTGGACCCAAGGTTCTCTTTCATTACCATGTTTCTTAGCAATAAAATCTTCTTTGGTATACTTTTTATTTTTACCATGTTTTTCAGGTTCTTCTTCTATTTCTTCCTGATCCGATTTGGCATTTTTATACTTATCAATGTTATTAGCATTATCATTGTTGTGTTCATTACCACTTTCAATTTCAGCATCAGAAACAGATATACTATTAGGATTTTCCACAGGTTCACAGGATTCTACAACAATTTATGTTTCTTCTTCTTTTTCCTAGAAGGAGCACTAGGTTTATTAACTCGTTGAGAATCTTGTTCAATTCTTTTATCATGTCCTTCAGGATATAAATGATCTTGAGTTGATTTACCACCTCTAGTTGTTACTTCACAAACAAGTTTATCTTTAGCAATAGAGTTGTTTATTAGCAATTCTTTTTGCACTTTAGTGAGTTGATCTAATTGAGTTTGAACCATATGAAAGTGTTTAATGAGCACTTTAACATCATTAGCAGTTCTATCAACAATATCATGTAAATCACTAATAGCATGAGAATTTTTCATTAAATGATTCTCTATTCTCGTATTAAAATTGCATTGCTTAACAATAAAATCATCAAATTCATCTAAACACTAGGCAGTAGGTTTAGAGTAAGGGATATCTCTATCATCAAACCTTTGGATAAAGTGTACCTCAATGACGGTTGGAGGGGGAATAGGCTTACATAATTCTTCAATAGGAGGTAAATACTTCACATCTTCAGATTTAATACCACTTTCTTGAAGAGATCTTTTAGCTTCCCTCATCGTCTCTTAATTTAATTCAATCATACCTCTCTTCTTCGGTGTTGGTGGAGGTGTTGGAGTAGGTACAGGAATATCCCAATCATCATTATTCTTTCATATTGTAGCAAATAATTCTTCAGCTTCCTCGGGAGTCCTTTTCCTGAAAACACAACTAGCAAAACTATCCAGGTATGTACTAGATTCAGCAGTTAGTCCACTATAAAATATATCAAGTAGATCATTTTTCTCCAAATCATGATTCGGCTGGCCTCTTAATATGCAATAAAAGCGTGTCTAGGCCTTAGGCAATTTCTCACCTTCATCCTGATTAAAATTATAGATTTTTAACAAAGTATTATGTTGAGCACTAGCAGGAAAATATTTTTGAAAGAAAGCATCAAGAAAACCCTTAGGACTAGTGATGGAACCAGGAGACAAATTATTATACCAAGTTTTAGCTTCTCCTTTTTAAGATAAAGGAAATATTTTAGCAACAAAGTAAGTGCGTCTTTTAATGTCCTCGACAAATATTCCACTCAAATCAGACAATACATTCATGTGTTCTACAACACTTTCATTTTCAGTTCCACAGAAAGGTTCTCTTTCAACAATAGCTATATGAGCCAAATCAAGAGAGAAATCATAAGCTTTATCTTTTATGTTTATAGGAGATGTAGCAAATTTAGCATCAGGAGATAATTTATATTTAACAACACGTTTTTCAACAAGTTTTTCAAAGGCACTAGCATCTTTCATAGCATTAATTTCTTTAACAAGAGCATCATCAAGATCCACATATATATCATCGCACTCATCATCAGTATCACATGTAAATTCAGGTGAATTAACAGGTGTTCCAGCAGTTTCATTAGAAATTTCAGCATTTTCAATTTGTTTAGATTTAGCAATAGTAGCATCTAAAAAGGGACCCAATGAATCAGTTTCATCAAGAACAGTAGAAGCATCATCATAAGTAACTTCAGATTTAGCAGTAGTAACAGAACGTGTAGGTTGTGGTGGTGTAACAAGCTTACTCAACACAGACGGAGAATGAAGCGCAGCAGCAGAGTTCAGAGTTTTACCTTTCCTTGTAGTGGATGGCACGATGGGAAACTTCTTATCAGCATTTCTTCCCATGATGAATAAATTCCAGCGAACAATATCACACTCAGGTGGGCTTACAAATAAAGTTATGCTCCCCAGCAACGGTGCCAGAAAATAGTCTTGATGACCCACAAGTATAGGGGATCGCAACAGTCTTCGAGGGAAGTAAAACCCAAATTTATTGATTCGACACAAGGGGAGCCAAAGAATATTTATAAGCTTTAACATATGATTTTTCAGATCAGCTGCACCTGTGAATAGACTTGCTCGAGATGGAATATCAGTACCAACAATTTTATAGCAGAGACAGTAGTGAAATAACAGTAGCAGGAGAATTGAGACAGTGATTGTGATTGATGTAGACAGCAGGATTAAAATATTGTAGGCATAGGAACAGATGTATGGGCGTTGCATGGATAAGATAATTCATGTAATAACATAGCATAGGCATTTGTAGATAAATAATATAAAGCATCCAAGTATTAACTAATCAAAAGCATGTATTCCAATTTAGTTGTGCGTGCTCGCAATGAGAAACTTGCACATCATCTTTTGTTCTGCCAGCCCGTTTGCAGCGGGGCCTCTAGGGAATCTACTGGCAATTAAGGTACTCCTTTTAATAAAGTACCAGAGCAAAGTATTAACACTCCGTGAATACATGTGATCCTCACATCATAGCCATTCCCTCCGGTTATCCCAATTGCTATCACTTTGGGGCCATCGGTTCCGGACAATAATGTGTGTATCCAACTCATAGATATGATCCAAAACAATGATTATTATCATGATACAATAACAAGTTCAGATCTGAAATCATGACACTCGGGACCTAGTGTCAAGCATTAAGCATAACAAGTTGCAACAATGACGTAAAACACCGATAACGGATACTAGGCACCATGCCCTAACAATCTTATAGCTATTACATGAGTGATCTCATCCAATCCCTACCGTCCCCTTAAGTCTAGAGCGGTGAATTACTCACTCATGTATGGGGCAAACATGGATGGTTGATGGAGAGGCGTTGGCGATGACGATGGCGATGATCCCCTTCGATCCCCCGTCCCGGCAGGGTGCCGGAACAGAGACTTCTAGTCCCCGAACTAGGCTTCGTGATTGCGGCGGCGTACGGTGGTGTTCTCTGGAAAAGTGGATATCCCCCGAACGTTTTTAGGTCAGGAGAGTCGTGTAGCCGCGAGGGGGTCGCAAGGTGGTGGCCGAGGCGGCCACACCACCTCCTGGCCCGGCCAGATGGGCCCCGCGCCACGGGGTGGTGTGGGCCCCTCGAGCCCCTTCTCTGTTTCGTCTTCGTGGTTCTGGGTTCACCTCGGATGAAAAATATTTCCTGGGTGTCTTTTGGGCTTTTTCTCTGAAGTTGATATTTCTACACAAAATGGAGACACCAGGTGACGTGGGGCTGCCTTGCGGGTAGCCCACGATGATGCTACCTGGACCGCGCCAAGGATGGAAAGGCCCACAGGAGGCCCACGCGGGGTACCATGTAACCTAGTCCAAGTCGGTTAGGAAGCATAACCTGCCATATCTGTAGATGCCATCGGCACCAACCACCCGAGACCTGGCTGCCTATAAAGACAGGAGGGTTGCCCGTCCCAAGGGACACGCTCATAACCACCACGACAAACCCTAGCGAGATCGCAATCTCGCCATTGTAATCGCTACTCGCATCAATAATCAGAAAAGCAGGAGTAGGGTGTTATCCTCCGGGAGCCTGAACCTGGGTAAAACCTCGCTTGTCAGCCATCGTGATCACCTTGCACTCATCTCTCTCCCCATCAATCAACCCGGGGTGCGCAACCCTGGGACTTGTCGAGTTAACACCTCGTCAATTGGCGCCGTCTGTCGGAACGCTAACAAGTGCTAGGATCATGGTCGCACCGGCTCCATCCGCAATGAAGATCAGCGCATCCGCCATCAGGGAGTCGATCCGATTCGGCTCCTTCGAGTACGTCATCCACTCGCCAGCTCATCAATCGGTGTACGCCGATCTGGACAGAGGTATACACATCACCTTTGGCTCCATATTCTGCTGCATCGATGGTCGTGGCATACTCAGGTCTACGACTACTGCGCTACGCGCGACGGCGTCACCAAAATCACCGACCATCGCGCCCGCCGGACCCGCAAAGATCGCATCTGCCGCACCCGCGGAGATCGCGACCGCCGGACCCGCGAAGATCGCATCTACCGCACCCGCGGAGATCGCGACCGCCGGACCCGCGAAGATCGCATCTGCCGCACCCGCGGAGATCGCGACCGCCGGACCCGCAAAGATCACATCTGCCGCACCCGCGGAGATCGCGACCGCCGAACCCACGAAAATCGCATCTGCCGCACCCGCAGGGGTCGCGTCAGCTGCACCCGCGAAGAGGACATCTACATCGACAATCTCGGCAACGGCCGCGCGAATCGAGTCTACTACCCCAACCTCGGTCGCGCGGTCGATCAAGTCAAGATCCACCTCGACCGTCGCACCCGCACGGGAGACAAGGGACCCGCGTCCGACAGCCATGTCACGCGCGCCCTCATCTTCGTGGAAATCCCAGGTCTACCCCAAGCCAATCGCACTCGCCCCCGCGAGTGTGAGCACATGGACAATCGCGAAAAGACGCGACAGCGAGTGCGCCGCGCGCCGCGTTGCAGCAATTTTCGACCCCGAGCAAGAAGCGGGCGACAGAAGCAGCAGTGGCAGCACCAACTCCCCAACTCAAGTCTACCCCAAGCAAGTCTTCATGGCCGGCACAGCACCGCATGACGACGAAGAAGAACCCGCATATCCGCTAGAGGTGGACATGTCGGACCAGACTAAACTTGTCATCACGCGGGACATGGCGATCCAAGTCATGAAGCATGTGGACGAGGGCACGTTCCCCCCACCCAACGCACCTCGAGAAGACCACCTGGCGGTCCAGTACTTGCTACGCAAGGAAGGCGAACGAATTCGCGCCGAAAAAGCCGACCTGCTCAGGCGCAAAAGGGACGCGGATGCATCGAGTGCCAATTGAGCCGCCCTCTCCTTTACATCCTCCACAGAGGTTAACCAAGGAGCACGGCGAACCAGAGCCCGTGTCCCCCACATGGCAGAAGCTGATCGAACAAGGCTCACCCGCAACCTCGACTCGTCCTTCGTTACCGAAGATGAAAACGGGATACCCGTCCCAAAGACGGCGAATGCCGCCCTAATCGCAGTCGAGACATACCTCCGGCTCACACAGCCACCGGAGGGGGACACACGCTCCCTTCTCCACAAGCAACAAATTGCCTCCATAAGGGAAATCGAGGAAGCTCTGGCGGCCAAGGGGCCAAGTAACCGAGCGCACGAACCAACGACGTCGGGCATCCCAGCGGCGCAGCGACAGCCAATCAAGGACCTTCGCGACGTCCTGACACAGAAGACGGTGGACCGCAACCGCAAGGAGCGCTCGGCTAGCGCGGCACACGCGGACAACCACGCTGACCGCGACTTCGAGCCGTGTGGCGCGGCATGCTTTAGCTTCAACATCCGCGACACCCGCATGCCTAAAGGCTTCAAGTTGACGGCTGGCACACCAAAGTACGACGGGAAACAAGACCCAAAGTTGTGGCTCGAAGACTACCTCATCGCTTGCACCTGCCAAGGCGGAACGTCGACTACAGCAATGCAATACATCCAGCTCATGCTGACAGACTCGGCACGCGGGTGGCTCACAAGCCAACCCAAAGACTCTTTCCGAACATGGGAAGAATTCCAGGATAATTTCATCAAAAGTTTCTCGGGAACATTCGCCAGGCCGACGACCTACATCGAGTTGCAGGCCTGCAAGCAAGGGAAGGATGAGTCGCTCCGCTCTTACATCCAGAGGTGGACACTCCTCCACAATACCATGGAACCCGTATCAGAGGATCGAGTGATGGACGCCTTCATGCATGGCGTCGCTCGCCGCGACCTCCGGGAGGAATTCGGTAGGCTCCAGCCGAAGACCACAATAGAACTCATGAAGACAGCCAACCAATGGGTCCAAGGAGAGGACTACGTCTGCGAAACTTCTCCCAAAAAGGAAGGCGAAACAAGCAACTGGCGCGAGGCACGTCAAAAGAAGAAGGCATGTTACACCCACGATTCAATCGAATTAGTAGCGGCGGGTTATGAAACCCCCCGTGAGGACAAGCGTGACGGCAGCCGACAGTACGAGCAAAGTCGGCAGCCCAGCTCGAGCCAGTACAACCGTGGCAGCAGCAGCACCGGCCACAATGATGGAAGTCAGAAACGCGAGTGGAAGCGCCCGTTGACCCCAGCAGAGGAACTAATGCAACCCTGTAAGCATCACTCGTTCCGCAACCCGGAAACAGGAAAGTGGGGTTCAAACCACCTGTTGAAGGATTGCCGCAAAGCAAGAAAGATCTACCATGCCATGCAGCAAATCATCGCCCCGGTGCAGGCCGTACAAGCGGCACCGCAGCTAGCCATCCAGGCAGCACCCGCAAACAACAACCAAGTACAGGCGGCAGGAGCGTTCCCCCAGCCGCAGCAGCAGCAACAAGGTCCGTCGGCAGCAGCCGACACGTACCCAGCCACACGGGGACAGCTGAACATGATCCAGAAGGGACCCCCGTCGAACAGGCGGCAGAAAATCATCACACGCCAAGTACTTCAAGCCATCAACAGCCCGCGCGCGGTACCAGACTACCTGCGCGGGTCGGAGACACCAATCACATTCTCCAGGGCAGATCACCCAGCGGAGGTAGTCCGACCCGGGCACGCCGCACTCGTGATTGAGGCCTTGATCGGCGACTATAGCCTGAAGAAGGTATTCCTGGACGGAGGCAGCGGCATCAACATCATATTCGCCGACACCCTCAGACGAATGAACAGGTCGACAGAGAAATTGCCGGAATCGGAGACCACCTTCCACGGCATAGTACCAGGGCAAGCAATCACGCCCATGGGAACAATCACACTCGACGTCATCCTCGGTACACCCGAGCACTTCAGGAAGGAGTCGATAGACTTTGAGGTCGTCGACTGGAAGTCACAATACCACGCCATCCTCGGACGCCCAAGCTTTGCCAGGTTCATGGCAGTACCCCACTACGCCTACCTGATGATAAAGTTGCCCGGGCCGAAAGGAGTGATCACCGTCCGCGGCGACTTCGGGCTCTCCAACAGCTGCGACCGCGAGTTCGCCAAGATCTCCAAGTCCTTCGGCGTCGAAGAGCACTTCAAGGCCATATCAGCCGACAACGACAAGACCATCTTCCCGGCTCGCAAGAAGCCTGCCAAAGACGCAGCGTTCAACACGAATGACGACACTGTCACCCACCAAGTCCATCCGACTGACAGCGGAAAGACGGTCAAGGTCTCATCGAGTCTGACCCCCGCATAGGAAGGCGTGCTCGTCGAGTTCCTACGTGAGAACTGGAAGATCTTTGCATGGCAACCTTCCGACATGCCAGGGATACCCAGGGAACTCGCCGAGCACTCTCTAAAAATCCACAAGGACGCAAGACCAGTCAAGCAATCCATGCGACGCTTCTCAGGACCCAAACGAGACGCGATCACCATGGAAGTCGACAAATTACTGCACGCCAAGTTCATCCGAGAGATCAAGGACTCGGACTGGGTCGCCAACGCGGTTCTAGTTGAGAAAAAGAAGACGAAGAAACTACGCATGTGCGTTGACTTCACCGCAGTCAACAAATGCTGCCCCAAAGACCACTTCCCGCTCCCGCGGATAGACCAGATCATCGACTCGACTGCAGGTTGCGAACGCCTGTCCTTTCTGGATGCCTACTCAGGTTACCAGCAGATCAGGTTGAAAGTCGAGGACGAAGAGAAGACAGCCTTCATCACACCCGACGGCGTTTTTTGCTACCAGACGATGCCGTTCGGGTTAAAAAACGCAGGTGCCACGTACCAGCGGACAATGCAAGCATGCCTCAAGGAGCTAATCGGGCAGATCGTCCAAGTCTACGTCGACGACATCGTCGTCACTACCCGGAAGGAGGATACCCTAGTCGACGACCTCCGCAAGGTCTTCGCCGCACTGGACGTGTATCAGATCAAGCTCAATCCAGAGAAGTGCGTGTTCGGCGTACCAGCCGGAGAGCTACTAGGGTACCTTGTATCCGCAAGAGGAATCGAAGCAAACCCCGAGAAGGTGCAGAACATACTCACAATGCCAGCACCAACCAAGCTCAGGGAGGTGCAACGATTAGCTGGCCGAGTCGCAGCTCTCAGCCGGTTCATTAGTAAGTTGGGAGAGAAAGCCTTACCTTTCTACCAACTGATGAAGAAGTCAGACAAGTTCGAGTGGACACAAGAGGCGCAGGACACGTTCGACCATCTCAAGAAAACACTGACAACCTCTCCAGTCCTCGTGGCACCGCTGGAAAATGAGCCGCTCTACCTATACGTCTCAGCAACGAACAGGGTGGTGAGCACGGTGCTCGTAGTCGAACGCGAAGAAGAAGGGCACAGTCACCCGGTGCAGAGGCCCGTCTACTACCTTAGCGAAGTACTCACCTTGTCCAAACAGAACTACCCTCATTACCAGAAACTGGCATACGGAGTCTTCATGACCTCCAGAAAGGTCGTCCACTACTTCTCCGAGCACCCGATCACGGTGGTAAGCTCCTCTGGACTAGCAGACATTCTCACAAACCAGCGCGCGACAGGACGAGTCGCCAAGTGGGTTGTCGAACTAGGACCATGGGGGCTGAAGTATGCTCACCCGAAGTCCATCAAGGCCCAAGTTCTCCCAGAATTCACCACCGAGTGGATAGAAGCCCAGCTACCAAATGTCCCCGACTTGTCCAACGCATGGACAATGTACTTTGATGGCTCCAAGAAATTTAAGTCAGCCGGAGCAGGAGTCGTGCTCATCTCCCCCAAAGGCGACAAGCTCAAGTATGTCCTACAGATGGACTTTCCGACGCCGTCCAACAACGAAGCCGAGTACGAGGCCCTGATCCACGGCATGCGGATGGCCAAGAACTGCGGCGCCACGCACCTCATGATCTACGGCGACTCCTACCTGGTGGTACAGCAAACCATGAAGTCCTGCGACGCCGTCGCTGACAACATGATCGCCTACAGAGACCTCTACAATCAGTTGGAAGACAACTTCGACGGCTGCGAGCTGCGTCACATTGGCCGTGAAAGCAACGAGGAAGCCGACGTCCTCGCTAACATGGGCTCAGACAGGGTGCCAGTCCCACCCGGCGTCTTCCTCGAGTGCATCACGCAGAGATCCATCAAGACTCAGAATACAGCAAGCACTGCAACAACAAAAGGCGATGCCAACCCGCCAAGCCAAGACAAGGTCCCCATGGAGGTCATGCTAGTCGAAGCCACATGGACAGGACCGTACCTAGCATACATACTACATCAGAAGCTGCCAGCCGACCCAGTCGAAGCAAAGCGCATCATCAGACGCTCCAAAAGTTTCACCGTCATCAACGGAGAACTCTACAAAAGAAGCATCTCAGGAATCCTGCAAAGGTGCATAGATCCAGTCGACAGCCAAACCATGTTACTCGACATCCACGCGGGTACCTGCGGGCATCACGCCAGCAGTCGGGCACTGGTGGCCAAGGCGCTACGAGCCGGGTTCTACTGGCTGACAGCCATGCAGGACGCCGAGGAGCTGGTGAAGAAATGCACAGGGTGCCAGGAATTTGCCAACAAGCCGCACGCGCCAGCATCAGAACTCAAAACAATACCATTAGCCTGGCCCTTTGCCCAATGGGGTCTGGACATGGTGGGCCCGCTGAAGAAATCCTCACCCGGAGGTCACACTCACCTCCTGGTTGCAGTCGATAAGTTCACAAAGTGGATCGAAGCCGTGCCCATCACAACTTCGACTGCATCCACAGCGGTCAACTTCATCAGGTCAATCATCTTCAGGTTTGGAGTACCAAACGGGATCATCACCGACAATGGCTCGAACTTCACAGCCGAAGAATTCAAGGACTTCTGCTCAGAGCAGGGGATCAAGCTCAGCTACGCATCGGTCTCGCACCCGCAATCCAACGGGCAAGTGGAGAAAGCCAACGGCCTCGTCTGCAACGGCATCAAGAAACGACTGCGCGCGCCCCTAAAATGCGCAGCGGGCGCATGGGTGGAAGAACTGCCATCGGTACTCTGGAGTCTGCGAACAAGGCCAAACAGGTCCACCCAGTACACTCCATTCTTCATGGTGTACGGTGCAGAAGCGGTCCTCCCCTGCGACATCAAGTTCGACGCACCGAGAGTAGTCGCCTACGACGAGTCAGATGCAGAGGAGGCACTCGAAGACAGCAGAGACACCTTGGATGAAGCGCGCGACATCGCCCTGGCACGATCAGCCGTGTATCAGCAGGACCTGCGCAATTATCACACTCGGAGGCTGCGACCAAGAGCGTTCGTTGCAGGCGACCTGGTTCTCCGACTCAAGCAAAAGAAGGTGCACAAGCTCGCCTCCCCATGGGAGGGCCCGTACATCGTAACAGAAGCAATAGGCAACGGAGCTTACCGCCTAAAGGACTCGAAGACAGGAGCGGACTGCAGCAACCCGTGGAACGTAGCACAACTCCGCCGGTTCTACGCCTAGTTCAAAACAATCATTGTACAAGAAAATCAGCGCGGCAGGTTTCAGACGCACTCTTTCCCTTACCAGGGTACCTATGGGGACTGGAAGGGTTTTAATGAGGCGGCATGTTCGCAAGAATCAATAAAGTGATTTGAAGAAAATTTGTCTCCTTTACCTGTCACTCAGAGGAAGCTCAAAAATCCTAGGCCGCCACTCGAACCACTCAGGGGCTGCGCCACACAGGTTGAAATAAAAGCTTAGGCCGCTACCCGAACCACTCGGGGGCTGCGCCATACAAGCATGTCCAAAATCCTAGGTCGCCACCCGAACCACTCGGGGGCTGCGCCACACAGGTTGAAATAAAAGCTTAGGTAGCTACCCAACTTACCCGGGGGCTGCGCCATACAAGCATAAAGTCAAAAAATTCTAGGCCGTCACCCGACCGACTCGGGGGCTGCGCCATACAGGTCAAGTTCAAAATCCTAGGTCGCCACCCGACACACACGGGGGCTGCGCCACACAGGTCACACTTGTAACCCTAGGCTACCACTCGACTTACTCGGGGGCTACGCCAAACAGGCCTTCTCAGAAAAATCCTCAGCCGCAACTCGAACCCACTCGGGGGCTGCGCTGCACAGGTCAAGTTCAAAATCCTAGGTCACCACCCGACATACTCGGGGGCTGCGCCAAACAGGTAACACTTGTAATCCTAGGCCGCCACTCGACCTACTCGGGGGCTGCGCCAGACAGGTCTTAGCCAAAATCCTAGGCCACCACTCGAGCGACTCGGGGGCTGCGCCGAACAGGTCAAGTTACAAAAATCCTAAGTCGCCACCTGTTAAAATCAGAGACTGCGGCATACAGGTTACACTTGAAAAAACCTAGGCCGTTGCCTAGCATACTAGGTCGCAAATCAAAACTGGCATTTTCACTTTCGAGTAAACAGATCAACTCTCATAACTCGAAAGTACTTTAATCTGTTACATCATACTTACACAGGCACATTTGCCCTCTATAGCTAACCCTGTACATCAGACGACAACTACTCTAAACTGCAGGTTCAGCCTTCGGCGCATCAAGGGGACCTACAAGGCGCTCGCTCAGGTCCTGAACCTGCCGGATAATCCGGCGCGCAGCCGCTAAGGTCTCATCAAAGTCGTCGTCACCCGGCAGGCCCTCAAGCACCCTCTCAAGCGGAAGATGTGGCCGGTGCATCCGGACGTATGCCAGCGCCGTGTTCGCACCAGCCACGAGTTGGGCGTCGACAACCTCCTTCAGCCCTTCACCATCGCGGAACCTCTCCAGCAAGGCAGACAACCCGTTCGGCTGCGCATTGTGCGGGAAGTACACACGGTTGATATGCCAAAGTGTCTTCCGGCAGTTCTCCAGAAGAAAAGCAGCGCGCCACGTACGATCAAGCATGGTGGCAAGGACGCGCCCCCTAGACTGGTTCACCCAGAACTGTCGAGCTTCGTAGGAGTCGCCGGACGCCTCTCGGGTGACTCGCTCCTCAACGCGAGCCCGCTCGGCCTCCCAGTCGGGATTAACATCTGCGCGCATAAAATGCAAGTCAGAACGAGAAGGAAAGCCAACAAGGAAGGCAGCCGCCAAAGGGATACATACCTTGCAACTGCCGACTGATCAGGTCGATCTCCCCAACCAAAAAATCCTCACGTCGCGAGAACTCCGCCATGGGATGCGACTGAGAACGGTGCAGCAGCCGCTCCGTATTCTTCAGGGTCGCCTCAAGCTCCACCACCTTGTTCTTCAGATATGTGATTATCCGCTGATCATTTACACTGCGTGGAGGAGCCGGCGCCGCCCGACGACGGCGAGCACCCGAAGAAGAAGCCGCGCCACTCGGCTCAGCCACTGGAGAAGGTGGAGCATCATCGCGCGCATCATTCTGCCAGGGATACGCAGAGTCAATACAATCATGCGACTGCGAAGCGCAGATCAACTCAGAAGAAAGAAAGTCAGCAAAATCAATATTGAAGACCAAAAGACCCGACAGGGTAATATTCATTACAGAGCATGAAGTTCAAAATACATACCGCGGCGACTGCCGCATTCCTAAAACTACGCCTACTCTAAGGCCGCGGACTGCGACCGAGAACGGCCCTTCCGAGCGGCAGCCGCCTCGGTCGCCTTAGCAAGGGCCCTCTCGAAGAGTGCCACAAGCTGCGCGGCCAGCTGCGAGGCACGCTCCTTCACGCCACTCAGCGACGCGGTCCGGCCATCGGGTTTGCGAGGAAAACCGCTGACGACCTTCTCGAAGTCACCTGGAACTTGATGGCCTAATAGGAGCTGGAAGGTGAGCTCGGAGCCGCGTACCGTCTGCGACCGCGTGAAGTCGGCGATGGTGGTCGCGTCCTCAAACGGCGCAGCCAGGGCGTCCACGGTTGCCGGCGGCTGGTCGCCCGGGAAGATACTCTGATGCACCACGGTGAGGGCTCCAGTCGACTTCTGCAACGCGGCTGCAGACTTCTTTAGCGCGTCTGAGGCATAGGCACAGACCCGGTCGAGGAAGCCAACAGCGGTCGCCAGGTCAACCGTGTCGCTCGACGCGTCTTCTGGAGGAGCTCCACCGCAAGTCTCTGCGCAAAAATTCAAAGTCAAGCAAAGAAAAAGATCAAAGACTCAGTAGGCGTCAAGCCGAAACTTACCCCCAAGAACACCGGCGAGTGAAAGGAGACGACCGACTTGAGTTTTCTCCTGGGCGACCCGCGCCAGCTCCCGCCCTCGAGACTCGTGAAGAGCCTTCTCAAGCTCATCAACCCGCCCAGTAGCCTGGTCCAGCGAGGCACGCAGTTGGTCCCTCTCTTTCTCCAGGCGAACGTAAGCCGCGGCTGCGTCGAGCTGTTGGCGATAGTATGGCTGAAGCAAAAGCGAGATGTCAATAAAGTTGCGGGCGACTATACTAGTCACCCACACCTTCGGGGGCTACTCCCATCGGGAGCGCTGATCGCGCACCCGATGAAAAATCAAAAACGCAAGAAAAAGCATGGAAGACTTACGTGGTCCAGGAGTTCAAGGTCCTCTGCAGTCGAAGGAGGCACGCGGCTAGACGATGCAATGCCGGCAGGCTCAGCACGCACCTTCTCCACCACCACCGGCGTCCCCAGCCCAGTCGAAGGGGCGGATGTATGCTCCAAGTCCCGAAGGGGGGAGCTAACATTGTCAGAACGGTGGCTGCAGCAAAACCAAGCACACCTGTCAACTAAAACGTCGAAACCGCAAAGTACAACTCGAAGGACACATCACAAAGAAGCTCACCTGGGGGTACCGGCGTCGTCGTAGCTCTCCAGGGAAGGCGAAGGCATCCGCGCGAAAGAACGAGGCGATACGGAGCTGACTGGAGGAACGTTCAGGGGTTCCTCCCAGCCACCCGAGGATTGCGCACCCGGGGACGTCGCGACGACCTCCTCCTCAGTAACGTCGACATCCCGGGCAGGTGACGACGCAGTGGCAGAATCGCCGCGACTCGAAAGCTTCCGCTTCTTCCGCGCGGGTTCCTCCACTTCATCCTCCTCCTCCACCTCTTCACGGGGAGAATGTGCGGAGGGAATCTCTTCGTCTTCGTCCTCCTCCTCGACAAAGTTTGACTCATCGTCGGGTCCGTTCTCAGGAAGGGGAGGAAGGCTGATGAACAGAGCTCGACCCTGAAACAAGTAGACACAAGTCGAATCAAAAAGAAAGGTAGACTCAAGTCGAACAAGGACAAAAGGAAAACAAGACAAGACTTACCTCAGGAACGGGGTTCGAGGCCCCGTAAGGAGAAATCGGGCACATGACGTTGCACGTGTCCGCGGCTCGGAGGTTGGTGATGGACCTGACGTTGGCTTCCACCTCTTCATCATCCAGCGGCACGGCGCTGACGCCTTCGGCGGCCCACATCGGGTGAGGCCGGGCGCTGAGCGGCTGCACCCGAAGATGGAAGAAGGTGGCCATCAGAAAGACGCCACCCGCCTCGCGCCCAAGGGTCTTGGTCAGATCGCGCAGCAGGCCAAGCAAGGGCCGCACGGCCTCCTTCTCCACGGCGGACAGCGGGTGCGCCCAGGCGCCGGTCTTCCGCAGTCCACGCCCGCTGTCGAACGCGTCCAGGCCGTCCTCGTTCGACTGGACGTAGAACCACCTCCGGCGCCATCCTTGGACGGAGTCGGACTTCTTCATCTGGAAGTACGCGGTGTCACCGCGCACCTGGATTCCGAAGCCGCCCACGGGAAAGGTCAACCCGCTCTTCCCCACGTTCTTGCGAACGAGGAAGAGCGACTTCCACAACGCCCAATGGGGCGCGACACCCAAGAAGCATTCGCAGAGCACGATGAAGCCCACGATGCTCAAGACGCCATTGGGGGTCAGATCGTGGATCTGAACCCCATAGGCATACAAGAGACCGCGCACGAAATCGTGCATGGGGAACCCGAAGCCCCGCGGAAGGAAATCCGTGAAGCAAACACGTTCCCCATCGCGGGGAGTGGGGAAGACCTCCTTGCCAGGGACGCGTACCTGGACTTGGTCGGCAGGTGGCAGCAGACCCTGCGCGCGGAAAAGGTCCACCTCGGCCTTCTTCACCGAGGACCTCTGCCAGTCGCCATCAGGTTTCTTCATCACCCCGGCTTCATCGGCGGCGGTGGAGGAGCCAGCGGCGCTCTTCGGCTTTCCCATGGTCAAGGTCGCAAGGTGTACGGACGGACTGCTCGGAGCTCGGGATGGCGGCGGAAATGGTAAAGCGCAGAGGAAAAGAAGCAGAGAGCGATTGGAGAAGATGAAATCCCAAGCGTCAAGACACAGTACTTATGCCTCGAAGATCAGCATCTCAGCCGTCCACCGAACAAGGGCTCCGAGCGGGCACATCCAACCGTCCATGTGTCGCACGGAGAAACCAACCGTCACCGCCCACTTCGTCCACTACGCACAAAAACCGAGGCGTCGTCATCGTGCCGCGCAAATTTCGCGCCCACTTCGGAGACGTGACAACTGTGGACCGCGGTCAGTTCTGACAGCGGGGCCCACCACGTCACGTCCCATCGGGCGCAGAGGCGTGCAACAGATCGTCACCAATGACGTCATCAAGCCAACGGCTCCAAAATCAACTGAAGCAACTCGACAGAGTGATTCGAGTAGTAAGCTTCAAAGCTGAAATCAACAAGGTAGGATCAGCCAATGATCCGAGAACCCGAAGAAACCATTCGGGTGGCAACGCAGTAAGCTCGAGCAGCCGAATCCATCCACAAGTAAGCCAAGCAGGCTGGGTAGAAGCAAGCTTCACAAGATGATGAAGGCAAAGTAATTCGACTGCAAAGGTTACTCGCATCGGGAGTGGCCGGTTCGACTGAAGAAATCGAGTTCAAGCTCAAGATCAAGCAATCCAATGGCGCGTCCAGGAGGAAGGAGTCCTTTGTCCGACTCTACGCTTCGACCAAGCACTCGGGGGCTACTGACGTGGGGCTGCCTTGCGGGTAGCCCACGATGATGCTACCTGGACCGCGCCAAGGATGGAAAGGCCCACAGGAGGCCCACGCGGGGTACCATGTAACCTAGTCCAAGTCGGTTAGGAAACATAACCTGCCATATCTGTAGATGCCATCGGCACCAACCACCCGAAAACTGGCTGCCTATAAAGCTAGGAGGGTTGCCCGTCCCAAGGGACACGCTCATAACCACCACGACAAACCCTAGCGAGATCGCAATCTCGCCATTGTAATCGCTACTCGCATCAATAATCAGACAAGCAGGAGTAGGGTGTTATCCTCCGGGAGCCTGAACCTGGGTAAAACCTCGCTTGTCAGCCGTCGTGATCACCTTGCACTCATCTCTCTCCCCATCAATCAACCCGGTGTGCGCAACCCTGGGACTTGTCGAGTTAACACCTCGTCACCAGGGTAATTCTACTGAAAACAGCGTTAGTCCGCGTTAGTTGCATTCAAAACACACAAATTAGAGGTAAAACAATACCAAAAGTGTTCAGAAAAGTAGATACGTTTTGGACGTATCGAGGCCCACACCACCTCCTGACGTGGCCAGGAAAGGAGCCACGCCACGGGGTGGTGTGGCCGCCTCGTGGCTATTCTCCGTCTTGTCTTCGGTGTTCTGGAACGTTCCTTTTCTAGAAATAATTTCAGGATCTTTTATTTCCAATTCCGAGAATATTTCGTTAAGTACTTTTCTGAAACCAAAAACAGCAGAAAACAGGGAAGTGACACTTTGGCATCTTGTTAATAGGTTAGTCCCAAAAAATTCATAAAACTATATAAAATGCATATAAAAAATGTAATAACATGATATAACATAGCATGGAATAAGAAATTATAGATACGTTGGAGACGTATCAACATCCCCAAGCTTAGTTCTACTCGTTCCGAGTAGGCAAGAATGATAAAAGAAGAATTATTTCTGAAGTGACATGCTTAAACACAATCTTGATCATGTAATAACGTAAGGCATGTAAACTGAGATCAAATGAATAAGGGTTGTAGTTTATATTTATATCAAATGAGTAATAAATAAACAAGGAGGTGAAGCAAGCAAAGCTTTCAATGATATAGTACTAGATAGCAATCAACTGTGCAAAATATATATTAAAGATGATTTTAGCTTCAAGCACAACAATATAATCATCTAATTCTTCCAACAAACATGACAACTTAATGAAAGGATCAAGTCAAGCAATATCAATATGTACGTAGAAGATCAATACTTTATTTGTTCAAAAGAAACAAGCAAGCGTTCAACGTTGGTTCCTGGCACTAGGATGTTATGGCTAAGAGAATGTTAACGGGTGTTTGGAAGGCCAACGGAAGAAAGGCTCACAAAGTTGTAAATGATCATTAGACAAGAGAAAGTCTTACAACCGAAGCTATGTAAGGAATAGTGATTGCCACACAACGGATGCACATGGCACTATAAGTATATGAAAGCTCTCCAATGGAACTAATGGGGGTGCATCCAACTTGCTTGCTCACGAAGATCTAGAGCACTTTTGAGGAGGCTCGTCATTAGAATATACAAGCCAAGTTCTATAGTGTAAAGTTCCCCAAATAGTTATGCAACTAAGACATGAAAACTCTCTCATATGGAATAAAGGTCCTAATCATGAGCACAAATGATGATCATAAATGATATGGTGCTATAACATGAGCACAAGTGATGACTATAAATGATATGGTGCTATAACATAAGCACAAGTGTGTGATAAAGAATAGTAATGCTGCCCTTTTTTTCTTTCTTTTTCTTTTTCTGTTTCTCTTTTCGATGGCCTCCATGGCTCTTTTCACTTTTAGGTGCAAGCATCCTGATATGATATATAATATATGACAACACACTAATGATGATAAAACAACATACTGATGATATAATTAACTAATATGAATGTGCCATAAGAATGCATATGACAACTGTGTCTCTGCCAGTGGAGCAGGTTATGCAATGATCTAGCGTAACATGGGTAAAACCACACATCAGATTTATAGAATCACGCGAAGCAATATATAAGTAATGAATGACAACAAGTCATGTAATGTAAGATGGATGTTGCATGGCAATATATCTCGGAACAACTATGGAAATGCTGTAGTAGGTAGGTGTGGTGGATGTTTTGAGGAAGATATTTGCCTTATGTGTAGGAGAACAAGATAACATATCCCACGAGTTTGGATGTACCCACGAAAAACGCACCAACTCTCAATGTGAGAAAGGGTAATGCAAAGTACCGAAGAGGCTAGAAATATGCTGGTGGACGTGCCATGAAAACCGCAGTTTTAGAACTCACAAGTAAAAAGATTCCAAATAAAAATATGATCATACAAGGCATAATGAAAATTACTCCTATAGTGCTCGTGGCGAATGACAAAGTCACCGTTGGCTTCCCCGACCGTAGCGCATAACATAAAGTCATTATGGTTGCTTTAGACAAATAGAAGTCATATACAATTATGCAATCAACTGGAAATTTAAGTGTGGCACAACTTCAAATTTTCTAGACCAACCATTAATCATTCCACTTTACTAGACCATCATGTTTTCCATTAAGCAAATTAATATCTCAAAACAACATCAATGATTCAAGTGACACGATTTAATGATCTACAAGATTATGTATCATTTAATTATACCATCTACCATATTTAGCATTTTATGTTCTCAACCGAACATCAATCAACTTATTTAAAAGATAAAATCTCCAAGTACTTGAACAATGAGATATGAGAGTATAATATAACAAAGCTAACAGCTCTAACAAGACATGCATGAAAAACAAGAGCTAGAGAGCAAACAATAACATGAAAAAAAATATCAACGAATATAAGTGAAGAATACGGGTATTCATAAGAAAAAGCGAAGCGTGTCTCTCTCCCATATAAAAGAATGCTAGGATCCAATTTATTCAGAGAATGAAAATAACAAAAACAAACAGACGCTTCAAGATAAGCACATAAGATGTGACGGAATTAAAATATAGTTTCACTAGAAAGGACCTGATAGTTTGTCGATGAAAAATTTTTGACGCTTGAGTCTTCTTCAATTATATTGGGGTGAACCACCGGGGAATCCCCAAGATTTGGCGTTACTATCCTCTTGATCACATTATATCATCCTTCTCTCTTGATCCTTGAAAACTTCCTCCACACCAAACTTAGAGTAACTTCATTAGAGGGTTAGTGCACAAAAAATTATGATATTTTGTAGGAACACAATTTCTACCAATGTTACTGGACATTAGCTACAGCCACTGATACTTCATAGGATAAAAAATCCTATTAAAATAGCAAAAGAGGCATTGCAAAATAAATGGCAGAATCTGTCAAAAACAGAACAGTCCGTAAAGACGACTTTGTTCGAGGCACTTAACTTGCTCAGATAAGAAAACTCAAAACTAATTAAAGTTGCATATACATATAAGGATTATGCACAAAAAAGAGCAGATTTTGCTAACGTTCCAGTAAATAGTTATGAATTTAACGGTGAACAAAAGAAATCTGTTTATGCGCAAGAATTGAATTTTAGCATCAACTTTCAACTAGAGGTTTAACTTGATACAAGAATGCAGTAAAATAAAGATACAAATAAATTTCTACAGGGGTAGAACAAGTCCTTGGCGTAAGAAAAATAAAATAAAATAAAATAACAGGAAATAAAAGTGGGTTGTCTCCCATAAACGCTTTTATTTAACGCCTTTGAGCTAGGCACAAAGAGTAAAAACTCAGTATTATCAAGATCAAGAATAGAAACCCTCTCAACTATGCATTGTATTTTATCTATATAAGGTTCAGAGGTACCCCTTTCATTTCTTTTAGTCTTACTGCTTTCATCAAATGGGTTTTGAGGGACAATCCAATCAAAAATTTCTTCCAAAGCTTCATGCATAGCTACAAGTTTAACAGGTATTGGCACTTTCATTTCTTCCCCCTTTATAGGTTCGATTTTCCCTAGTTTTTCAAGTGCACTAATAACATCTACACATGAGCCTAACATATTAAAACGATCAAAAACTTTACTAGCTTCTATGGAAACATCACCAAATTCTTTAAGCAAGTTTTCCATGATAAATCCTTCTTTTCAGCGTTTTTGACATTATGAAGATCAAAAAATATTTGTTGTATTATGGGATGAAGGTTAACAAACCTAGTTTCCAGCATGTGAACTAAAGAAGTTGCCGCACTTTCATAGTTTGGGCAAGTTCTGCTATTGATTTCTCCTCAATACCACTATTCTTACTAATATGATTACAGAATTCTCCAATATTTTCTTTTCCAATTATAGAACCACTACCTACTGAAAGATCCTCAAAAGTGTATTTAGGAAGCAATATTGTAATGAAGGTAAAACTAAAACCGAAATAACAAAACAAGGAAAAATAACACAAACCGAAATAAACAAAAGCAACTAAACTGAAAACAAAAGTGCAAACCGAAATAAGAAAAGTAATGCAAGTAACTATTTTTTGTATTTTTTATATTAATCAAACAAGACAGTAATAAAAATAAACTAAGCAAGACAATAAAAAAATAAAAAAATTGGAAGTGTGAAAACTCCCCTCGTGAAGAACACTCAAATCTCCCAGGCAACGGCGCCAGAAAAGACTGGTGCCAAGTTGACGGAGGAATATGAAGGTCTTCAAGGAAATCTCGTCTCCCCGGCAACGGCGCGAGAAAGAGCTTGATGCACACGGTCGGTGTGTTGTTGGGAGACCCCAAGAGGAAGGTATGAAGTAGTGCAGCAACAAATTTCCCTCAGTATGAAAAGGTTATCAAACCAGTAGGAGATGAACGTTCCCTCGAGGTTGGTTGCAGCGACGTTGGCACGGCGCCACAGCAGCGTCAGCAACGAACGTGGAGTCTGCACACAAACAATCAAGATCTTTGCCCCAACTTAACAGTTAGGCTATCAATCTCATCGGCTTGTTGTAACAAAGGATTAAACGTATGTGTGAAAAAAAGAGTGTTTGTTTGCAGAAAGTAACAGGTTTGCAGTTGTGGTTTAATCAGATTAATGAGAAGGACCGGGGTCCACAATTCACTAGTGGTGTCTCTCCATAAATAATAATAATATTCATCCATGCGTGGTAAACAAATTACAGCTAGGCAATTGACAGAATAATGATGAGAAACCCAATGCATATACTAACGTTATGATGTCTAGTGTGAGATTCATTCAGCATTATAACAATATACATAGATCGTAAATGTAAATAGGTAGGTCTTAACTCATTTCCTGTGCATATGACTGTAAATGTGTTGTAATTATCTTTGTGCTTTCTTTAATAAAGGGGAGGTTGTGGGGCTGTTTGCCCTACAGTAGAAAAGTTTCAAAAAAAATATGCATAGACCGTTCCAACCGCATCTATGACTAATAATCCACCTTCCGGTTAGCGTCCGCACCCCTTCCAATATTAAGTTGCATGCAACATATTATCGCCTTAAGCACTGTAAAGTAAGTAAGTAACATCATCCTTAGACAAAGTACTATTGTTTTATCCCTAGTAGCAACAGTACATCTACAACCTTAGAGCTTTCTGTCAGTGCCCCAGATTTAATAGAAACATGAACCCACTATCGAGCATAAATACCCCCACTTGGAGTTACGAGCATCTACTTGGCCAAAGCACACACAAGTAACGGAGAGTATGCAAAATCATTAAATAGCACACACATGATATATTATGAAGCAATAACTTTAGTACTCAATATTCATCAGATCCCAGCAAACACAACATGGAGAATTACATAAAGATGATCTTGATCATGATAGGCAGCTCATAAGATCTAAACATAATAGCACAAAAGGAGAAGACAACCATCTAGCTACTGTTATGAACCCGTAATCAAAGGGTAGACTACTCACGCATCAGTTTGGAGGCGGTCATGGCGACATAGAGGCCCCCGGGGACGATTCCCCCTCCCAGCAGGGTGCCGGGGAGCAGTTATGATCTCTCCCGAATTGGTGTTGACGACGGCGGCGGCTGATGACCCACAAGTATAGGGGATCGCAACAGTCTTCGAGGGAAGTAAAACAAAGATTTATTGATTCGAAACAAGGGAAGATGAAGAATACTTATAAGTCTCAACATCCGAGTTGTCAGTTCAGCTGCACCTAGAAAAGCACTAGTAACAGGGGTGATGTGAAAGCAACAGTTGTATGAGAGCAGTAGTAACAGTAACACAGAGACAATAGCACCAGAGAACAGTTGTTTGCGTGGAGGTGACAGGAAAGCAATGATGATGCCAGAAGGACCGGGGTTCCCAGCTATATACACTAGTGGTAACTCTCAAGAACAAGTGTCGGGTGAACAAATTATAGTTGGGCAATTGACAGTATTGAAATAACATTAAGTAAGAATATTCATATTATTAATTAAGTAGGCATGTTTTCTATATGTAGGCCCCGTTTGGAACACAGGATAGGAAAAATAGAGGAATAGGAAAAACAGAGGAAATGAGATGCCATACCCCTACAATCCTTTGGGAATACAAAATAGAGGAATAGGAAAATGTAGCCATTTGGATTGCATGATAGGAAAAACGTAGGAAATAATTTGAAATGTTGAGTTAGTATATTAACAAATCAAGTTAATTACTGGTCCATACGAGAAATTGTGCTAATCAGAGATGAAAGTAATTTAGCAAGCATAAGTATTAATTTAACTTAAAAATCTGTGAAGTAGTCACGGTGGATACAAATAGGTATTGGATCGATCTATGTGCATAGACTGACAGAACCTAATAACACCGGTATTTGTTTGTCTTGTTTTTGTTTTTTATGATGAGGATCTAACACCCGAGGTACTGTAGGTGCCTGGCTTGTCCCGTTGATTTTCTTTGGTCTTGAGGGGGTTTATTACGTGGGCTCTTTTATGCGCAGGAGCGAGCGAGGGAGCGACGTGGAAAGCTAGTCCAAGCAAGCGCAGGAAACTTTCCAATTGGTCAGACTGGAGTTTTCTTTTCCTGTGAAATGTGAAGCGTAGGAATCAAATCCTACACAACACCTTTTCCTATTCCTGCAATCCAAACGGCACAGAGGAAATATTTCCTACAAAATCCCTATCCTATGGAATTCCTATGAAAATCCCGTGTTCCAAACGGGGCCGTAGTTTGTGCGTGCTCGCAATGAGAAACTTGCATAACATCTTTTGTCCTGCCAGCCCGTTTGCAGCGGGGCCTCTAGGGAAACTACTGGCAATTAAGGTACAGTAGCGCCCCATCTTTTAAATAAAGATGGAACACCTGTGTTATTTGCTAGTCCCTGGATCACTGCCAGCACCACAGTACAAAATATATAGTATCATTGCATAAGTATCAAACTACTACAACAAGATCCAAAAATAGCTAAGTATAGCTTTATTACAAAGTGCATAGTCATGAAGACTAGCTAAAATATTCAGAGTTCACAACGAAAGTAATAGCAATGAGCCTCTTCTTCAAGCATGCGCCACAGGCAGACATGTTGGGTGTAGACTCGAGTCCAAACTCATTCCTCATCAGAATTACCTGCACATTTGAATATGCAGCCCCCGAAGGAGGTCAATACAATGAAGTATTGGCAAGTGACTATGGTGGATAATTTCTGACAAGTCTAATTCTATATGCATATTTGGCTTGGTGGAGTTGTAGGCTATTTTGCAGAAAGCCAGTTTTCTCCTATCTTTTGTAAAACAATTTTGTTTCTCGAAGACTTGGCACCAAGGGATGAAGCCCAAGTGCACCAACAATTCTTTCCTTAGCCAAATTTTACTTTATGAAAACTATGATGAGATTCTTCTGTCCATCCTTGTCCAGTTGCTCGAAGTAGTCCATCACCGGGGACACGGCTGAGTACTCAGATTGTCGACTCTGCAGAGGTTGTGCACTTTCACCTTGAGACCCAATTAACCCAGACATCCTATACACGCGGAGTGTATTAAGGAAAGGAGAGAATTAAGACAAGAACTTTCATAAGAAGAAATGCAACCATACTAGCAAGACCTGTTCCACCTACCAACACTACATCTGCTTGTCAAGCTGACAGTTTGCACTCTCACAACTTACTAATTCTAGACAGAGCCCATTGTCAAAAGGCTGCACGGGAAGCTTCTAAACTTGGAGGGACTTAGAAATCTCTTTGTTCCTGGGTGGCCGTCCACAAGTGCGCTTCTGGGTGACAACCACCATGCTCATGACCCTAAGTAGAATAGACATTCGTCCTAGGCAATGACAACCACAAGCATAGTCCCAAAAGCCACTCAACATAAACCATACAACCAATTCCACCCAGGTATGCATTTTAAGTTTAACACCTAGCAATATTTTTATAACATGGTATCTAAACATTTTTTTAAAGCATAGCTAAGCATCTAACAAAACTTTTGATGGCTGCATGGGAAGGGATGGATACACAGTACTAGGATATTTTCAAAGTGTACTAACTTAGCATTATAAGATAGTTCAAAAATCTCTACCATGCATACTACTCAAAAATATACTAATAATGCATATAGAAAATATTGGGTAGATTATGAATGTCACTTGCCTTGGTAACAAGAGGAACAAGCACAGCAAGAATAACAATCACAAGAAAGGCCTTCCTCCTCTTCACAATCTAGAGACAAACAATACATAAAATAAATAAACACACAAACACAACACTTAAAATATCAAGACAAAAATATGTATGCATGCTTGATATGCAATGAACTTAACAAGACAAAATAATTACAATTTTATTTCCTCTGTTATTAATGCATGAAATGCAATGATCAACATTTTATTATTTTATTTAATCATTTAAAATATTGAGCATAACATAGAAATATTAAGCCCTACAACCAAATTCTTTAATTCTATTATGAAAAGTTTCAAACAAAACTCAATTTGCACTCTCTGGACAGAGGACATTATTAAAATTCTAAAACAGTTGGATTTATTTGGAAAGCATTTTTATTATTTAAGTTATATATTTAATAGCCGAAATATCAAACAATTAATTCTGAAATTTAAAATACACTAAAATGACAAACTAATGAAACCATACTAAACTACACGAGCAGAGCTTTACGTGGATATAAAATTCATCAAATTTGGATAAACAGATCGAAAGTTATGAATTTTGCAAGTTTGTATTGTTTTTCTGTTTTAATTACAAAATCCAGCCGAAAATAGAAAAAGGATATGCCACGCGGCGCCATCTGATTGGCTGATACCGCTTCGCTCGGATCGTGATTGCTAACCGTCCGATCTAATTAACGGTGGACGCTCTAGATCTAACTGATCTAGATCCATTGGATCTAGATCCAACGGCCCAGACGCAAGGGACACGGACGGGCGGCGCGGTTTGCCGGAAAATCTCCGCCCGCGGCGGCGCCCTCGCCGGAGGTGATCTACTACTCGCGAAAAGAAGGACAGCGGGGATGTTTTGCTCACCGATCGGTGCGGGATGACGAGACGATCTCGATGGCGCGGCAGAGGCGTTTGCGGTGGTCCAATCCCTCCTCTAAAGCTCGCCGGAGTTGGAGTAGCGGACGGCGTCGGCGGTCGCGGACGGAGGCATCGCTGGTCTGCAATTCCAGACACGAGACCACGTCAAAACGATGCGCGAGTAAGATAGGAGGTGAGGGAAGGAGACGAGAGAGCGCGGGGTGGTCGTAGGGTCCCGTACGTCGAGCTCGACGGCGGCGGAACCGGCGAGATGCGAGCTCCGATTGTGGGCAGCCCTGCGGCGATGGAGTTAGGGTTTTGGGCGGAATCGAGCGGCGGGGTTGCGGGGTATAAATAGGGGGCGAGGGCACGAGATAAAACCGTTTCTAACGATCTGAATCAATCTCAAGTTTGAGATGAGTTCGGCGCCGAAGAATCCGTCGGGAGGTTGAGGATGACACGTCGTCAGCGTGCGGGCCCCGCGTGTCAGTGAGAGGAGAGGCGAGGTGCGGGTTGGGCTGCTCGTGGGCCGATGGGAGCTGCACGCGTGGTAGATAGGGATCGGCCGGCCCGATTGGCTCGTTTAAGAATTCTTTTTATTTAAACACTTTTTCTGTTTTGAAACTTTTCAATACAAATTGATTTTTAAATCTTATCAAAATATTTCAGAAAAAATCATAAAAATATGTTTTGAAAAGCTAATTTAATTTAGAACTTTTTGATACCATTTTGCCAAATAAATAATCTAATAAAATAAAGATTATTGTAAGGAGCTCAAATAGACCTCTTTATGGAAAACAAATTTATTTAAACTTATAATTAAAAATTTAAATTATTCTTTATGTGATTTCAATACCATGCATATATGATGCATGATGCATGAATGCAAAGTTTTAAATTTTTGAGAAATTTGAGATGTTACAGACTAACCCCCTTAAGAGGAAGCTCGCCCTCGAGCTTCGGAAAGGTCAGCAAATAGGTGTGGGTGGTCTTCTCGGAGGTCATCCTCTCGTTCCGAGGTGGCTTCTTCCTCGGTGTGATGATTCCACCGGACTTTGCAAAACTTGATGGTTTTGGTACGGGTGACTCTTTCTGATGTCTGTAATATCTTGATGGGCTTCTCTTCGTATGTCAGGTCACTCTCCAATTGTACCTCCTTGAGAGGTACATTATCCTTTAAAGGAACTCCCATCATCTCGGGATGACATTTCTTCAACTGACTGACATGGAACACATTATGAACAGCAGACAGAACTTCGGGTAGTTCTAACTCATATGCCACTTCAACTTTGCGAGAAAGAATTTTGAATGGTCCAATGAATCGAGGTGCTAACTTTCCTTTGATTCCAAACCTTTTCACACCCCGAAGTGGTGACACTCTTAAATAGGTTCTATCACCCACTTCGTAGGTGACTTCTCTACGCTTGGAATCTGCATAGCTTTTCTGGCGTGACTGTGCTATTTTCAATTTGTCCTTAATCAGCCTGACTTTCTCTTCAGCATCCTGTATTATATCAGGTCCAAAGAAACTCCGTTCTCCTACACCACTCCACAACAGTGGGGTTGTGCATTTCTTTCCATATAAGGCTTCAAACGGTGCCATCTCAATGCTGGCTTGGTAACTGTTGTTGTAGGAGAACTCAGCGTATGGTAAATTATCATCCCAACTAGATCTATAGTCGAGCGCACAAGCTCATAACATATCCTCTTAAATCTGATTCACTCTTTCAGTCTGACCATCTGTTTGCGGGTGGAAAGCCGTACTGAATTCCAATCTGGTTCCCAAAGATTCGTGCAACTGCTTCCAGAAATGAGAAGTGAACTGGGTCCCTCTATCAGACACGATACTCTTAGGAACACCGTGAAGGCACACAATTCTCTTCATGTAAATATCGGCTAACTTTGCACTAGTATAAGTGGTCTTCATGGGTATGAAGTGGGCTATCTTGGTTAGGCGACAAACAATAACCCAAATAGAATCATAACCCGATCTGGTCCTTGGTAATCCGGTGATGAAATCCATCCCAATAGAATCCCACTTCCAGTCCGGTACTTTCAAAGGTTGTAAGATCCCTGCTGGTTTCTGATGTTCTGCCTTGACTCGACTACATACATCGCACTTAGCGATGTACTCTGCTATTTCTCTTTTCAGATTATTCTACCAAAATCTCTCTTTCACATCCATATTCATCTTGGTATTTCCCGGATGAATGGAATAAGGTGTCTCATGAGCTTCTTGCAGAATTAACTTCCTAATATCAGGATCATTGGCCACACATACACGTTTTTCAAACCACAAAATCCCTTGCTCATCCTCATGAAATCCTTTAGCTTTTCCAGCTCTTAGATTGACTTTGATCTCTTCTATTTCCTTGTCTCCTTTCTGAGCTTCACGTATCTTGTCCATCAAAGTGGGTTGTACAACTAATGAGGTTACAAACCCTTCAGGTACTACTTCTAATCTGAGGTCCTTGAATGCCTTGCATAAATCCTCGGGTAACTCTCCTGCTGTAAGGCCATTCACATACACTTTACGACTCAGAGCATCTGCTACCACATTAGCTTTCCCCGGATGGTATTGGAGACTTAGATCATAATCTTTAATAAGTTCCAACCATCTTCTTTGTCTCATGTTCAATTCCTTCTGTGTAAAAATGTACTTCAAACTTTTGTGGTCCGTGAATACCTCACATCTTTTTCCCATCAGGTAGGGTCTCCAAGTTTTCAGGGCATGCACTACTGATGCTAACTCGAGATCATGAGTTGGATAATTTGCTTCATGTTTCTTGAGCTGTCTAGAGGCATAAGATGCCACTCTGCCTTCCTGCATCAACACACTTCCCAAGCCTTGGCGTGAAGCATCACAGTACACTTGGAATTCCTTCTCCAAATCAGGTAAGCATAGAACTGGGGCTGAAACCAGATATTTCTTCAACTCCTGAAAACTGGCTTCGCATGCCTCAGTCCACTCAAATTTCTTCTCCTTCTTTAATAATTCCGTCAAGGCCTTGGCAATCTTGGAGAAGTTTTCAATGAATCGTCGGTAGTATCCTGCTAGGCCGAGGAAACTTCGTAATTCCCCAACATTCTTCGGCGGTTCCCAATTAGTTACAGCTGAAACTTTTTCAGGATCCACCGCTATACCTTCCTTGGACACCACATGGCCTAGAAATCCGACTTGTTCTAACCAAAACTCACACTTGCTGTACTTGGCATACAACTTATGTTCATGTAGTCTCTGCAATACTAGACGCAAGTGCTCTTCATGTTCTTTGTGACTCTTGGAGTAGATTAGAATATCATCTATGAACACTACCACAAACTTATCCAGAAAATCCATGAACACTTTATTCATCATATTCATGAAATAGGCTGGTGCATTGGTTAATCCAAAAGGCATCACGGTGTACTCGTATGAGCCATATCTCGTAACAAATGCAGTCTTGGGTATATCCATTTCTCTAACTTTCATTTGGAGGTACCCCGACCGAAGATCGATCTTTGAGAAAACACAAGCACCTTCCAGTTGGTCAAATAGTTCGTTTATCTTGGGTAACGGGTACTTGTTTTTGATAGTTTGCTCGTTTATATCTCTATAATCCGTGACTAGCCTCTGTGTTTGATCCTTCTTTTTAACAAATAAGACTGGTGCTCCCCATGGCGATGAACTTGGACGAATGAATCCTTTCTGGATATGTTCCTCCAGTTGCTTCTTGAGCTCTTTCAATTCATCGACGGCCATAGGATAAGGTCTTTTAGCTATTGGTCCTGTTCCCGGTTTCAGCTCGATGAGAAACTCTACATCTCTATCGGGTGGCATTTCTGGTAGTTCTTCCGGAAAAACATCTGGGTATTCCTTGACAATAAGCACATCACCAAGGCTAACCCCCTTAAGAGAATTTAGCCTAACCTTCTTAAGTTTGAAAGTTGATCTGAACTTAATCTTCCTTTTCTCTGGGGTGGTGAGGGTGATTGCTCTATTTGCACAGTCTATGATTCCTTCAAAACGAGTCATCCAATCCATTCCGATGATAACATCCAATCCTTGGGTTTCTAGGATGACTTAGTCTGTTGGAAAGGTGTGTTTTCCGTTTTGCAAGTCTAACTGCCTACACCCGGAATTTACTATCATCTCCCCTCCAGGTGAACTTACCCTAATAGGTTTTCCTAGACTTTCCTCAGCTAACCCATGTTTGTTTACAAAAGCTCTTAATATGAATGAATGAGATGCCCCAGTATCAAATAAGACTAATGCTGGAAAGGAGTTGAGCAAAAACGTACCAATCACAACATCAGGTTCATCATGAACTTCATCCACATTGATGTGGTTCACTTGTCCTTTCTGGAAAGGGTTGGGCTTGGAATTTTCATCAGCTTTCCTCTCTGGGCATTCAGTTGCATAATGTCCTGTCTTCTTGCACTTGAAGCAAGTCACATTAGACAAGTCTTTCTTCCCTTCATAGTTAGGACGGTGATTACCATTCCCATGATTATGGCCATGGTGATGGTTTCCCCTGGATCCACCATTATTTCCATTGTATCCTCCATTATTTCCTTTGTATCCTCCATTGCTTCCTTTGTATCCTCCATTGTGGTTATGACCATGATGTTTTTGGCCACTACCAGTGTTGGAGTGATTCCAGGGTTTATGGCTACTGACTTCAGAGGTGTGTTGTTTCTTATATGTCCCTTCAGAATGAACCTTACTTGCACTGAACTTCCTCTTCCTATTCTCTTCCTTTCTTATGTTGTTGTCCAGGGTGATAGCTTGATCCAGCAGAGCTTGATAGTTTGGAGTATATGCCACAGACAAGGGTATCTTCAGTTCTCCCCTAAGTCCATTGAGGAACTTTTCCTTCCTCTTTGCATCAGTATCAATGTCCTCTGGTGCATACCTTGATAGCATACAGAAGTCATCCATATACTCCTTCAGAGTTCTACCTCCCTGCCTCAAGCTGCGAAATTCCTATTTCTTCAGGTTCATTATACCAGAGGAAATGTGAGCATTGCGGAAACCTTCCTTGAACGCATCCCAAGTCATGTCATCCAAAGGATGAGTCACTTGATAAGTCTCCCACCACAATGCAGCGGGTCCTTCCAACAGGTGTGCAGTGAACCTCACTTTTTCTGCCTCAGAACACTCACAAGTTACTAAGTCCTTGTTGACTGAACGGAGCAATCATCCGCCACTATTGGTTCAGTAGCAGAGGATAACTTATTAGGCCTAAGCCTTAGGAATCTAGCAAGTCTGTCCACTGGAGGTGGTGGTGGTGGAGGTGGCGGGTAGTTGTTGTTGTGATTGTTGTTGTTGTTGGTTGCTGCAATGAATTGAGTCATCATATTCATCAACTGAGCTTGAGCGGCCATCAGTTGTTGCATGGCATCATTGTTGTCGGTATCACGACGAGGAGGCATCTGTAGGGTTTTCAGCATAGTTGAGTGAAAGATAGATAGAACTAAGAGAAGAATAACCCTACCCATGCACAAAGCAACCAAGTCAACACAATCAACACTCAAAAGTCCACTTAAAGAAAAATCTACTTAGCGATTCGAAACAGGTATTCTAAGTTGATTCAATAAAACGACAGAGTCTGCAAACCAATCATCCTAACATTGTCACACCACAAGTTGGAGATCAATGTTTTAAAAACGACGAACTAAACGAGGAAGAACATGGTGGTCCAACTACCAAGTCTAAACTTCGTCCATGATGTCTCCTTCATCTTCTTCGACCTCCTCGATGGTGATGCCTTCCTTCATAAGGATCTCCTTGTAGTCGTTCACCTCCTTCTCCAAGGCCGCGTTCTTCTCTTGTAACATTGTCGTCTCACGGTGCAGAGTCTCGATCGCTTCCTTCTCCAGGACTTCAATCTTCTCTTGTAGCATTCTCTTCTCACGGCGTAGAGTCTCGATCAAATCTCGATCAGCTTCGAACTTGACGTCGTTGCTCAGAATTTCATCCTTCAAGGTCTTGATCTCCTTGTTCTTGTCTCTAATTCTCTTTTCTTGATTTTGGAACTTCTTCTCTTGAGCTCGGAATTTCTCTTCTTGAGCGTTGGCCACCTCTTCTTGGGCTTCAATCTTCTTTTGAGTCTCCTTGACTTGGGCCATTTATTTCATCATTCTTCAACAGCTTGTTGCGCCTATCCTCTTCGAGTTGCCAGAGGTGAAGTTCTAAGTCTTGGAGATAAGGGTACAAAGGTTCTGGTTTGTTTTTGTCTTCCTCTCTAACAAGGTAGGGTATCCCATGTTCGTCACGTTGGCCAAGGTTAGAAAAGTAGTGGTATTTTAACTCCTCCTGGAATTGCCAGCAAAGACGTCCTATTAGCTCCTGCGTGACGAGATTCAGCCCTTTCTCCAAGGAGTCACTAATCTACTTGTACTGGATGTCTTCGGTCTTGGGTTCAGTCCGGCGCCCTTGTTGGTAAAGACGAATTCCCCATAAGTCTTCTTTGCTGAAGTGCTTCAGCTGGTTTGCCTTGATGATGGGTGTTGGAAGTGCCAACAGTTCTACCAACTCTAGAAGATATCTTCCAAAGCGCATGTCCTTGAAGTCCTCCGCGGTTTGATACATGAAGAACGACATCCTTAAGTGATAAGAATAGAGTTTGTTAAAGCAGGATACATAAGGTAAGAAGTACTAGATGTGGTGTACTTAAGTACTTAGAGAAAAAAAATAAGGGTTCTTTTCTAAAAGGTGATCAACACTATTATCAACTCTTTGTAAGTCGGATATTCACTATAGTGAGAGAGACAGACACCCGGCCAGCCACTTATAATTGTGGAACAGGTCTCATGTACGCGGACATGTAAGGTTAGTCCCGGGCCGCTTCATCCCACTATGCCGCTAGGATCCAACATACTTCAAAGATGGTAATATTATGATCAAAAAGAGGCTTAACCAATCCTAAGGGCTCGAACCTACAGGCAACACTTTAGCTCTGATACCATTTTGTAGCGCCCCATCTTTTAAATAAAGATGGAACACCTGTGTTATGCGCTAGTCCCTGGATCACTGCCAGCACCACAGTACAAAATATATAGTATCATTGCATAAGTATCAAATTACTAAAACGAGATCCAAAAATAGCTAAGTATAGCTTTATTACAAAGTGCATAGTCATGAAGACTAGCTAAAATATTCAGAGTTCACAACGAAAGTAATAGCAATGAGCCTCTTCTTCAAGCATGCGCCACAGGCAGACATTCTGGGTGTAGACTCGAGTTCAAACTCATTCCTCATCAGAATTACCTGCACATTTGAATATGCAGCCCCCGAAGGAGGTCAATACAATGAAGTATTGGCAAGTGAATATGGTGGATAATTTATGACAAGTCTAATTCTATATGCATATTTGGCTTGGTGGAGTTGTAGGCTATTTTGCAGAAAGTCAGTTTTCTCCTATCTTTTGTAAAACAATTTTGTTTCTCGAAGACTTGGCACCAAGAGATGAAGCCCAAGTGCACCAACAATTCTTTTCTTAGCCAAATTTTACTTTATGAAAACTATGATGAGATTCTTCCGTCCATCCTTGTCCAGTTGCTCGAAGTAGTCCATCACCGGGGACACGGCTGAGTACTCAGATTGTCGACTCTGCAGAGGTTGTGCACTTTCACCTTGAGACCCAATTAACCCAGACATCCTATACACGTGGAGTGCATTAAGGAAAGGAGAGAATTGAGACAAGAACTTTCAGAAGAAGAAATGCAACCATACTAGCAAGACCCGTTCCACCTACCAACACTACATCTGCTTGTCAAGCTGACAGGTTGCACTCTCACAACTTACTAATTCTAGACAGAGCCCATTGTCAAAAGGCTGCACGGGAAGCTTCTAAACTTGGAGGGACTTAGAAATCTCTTTGTTCCTGGGTGGCCGTCCACAAGTGCGCTTCTGGGTGACAACCACCATGCTCATGGCCCTAAGTAGAATAGACATTCGTCCTAGGCAATGACAACCACAAGCATAGTCCCAAAAGCCACTCAACATAAACCATACAACCAATTCCACCCAGGTATGCATTTTAAGTTTAACACTTAGCAATATTTTTATAACATGGCATCTAAACATTTTTTATAGCATAGCTAAGCATCTAACAAAACTTTTGATGGCTGCATGGGAAGGGATGGATACACAGTACTAGGATATTTTCAAAGTGTACTAACTTAGCATTATAAGATAGTTCAAAAATCTCTACCATGCATACTACTCAAAAATATACTAATAATGCATATAGAAAATATTGGGTAGATTATGAATGTCACTTGCCTTGGTAACAAGAGGAACAAGCACAGCAAGAATAACAATCACAAGAAAGGCCTTCCTCCTCTTCACAATCTAGAGACAAACAATACATAAAATAAATAAACACACAAACACAACACTTAAAATATCAAGACAAAAATATGTATGCATGCTTGATATGCAATGAACTTAACAAGACAAAATAATTACAATTTTATTTCCTCTGTTATTAATGCATGAAATGCAATGATCAACATTTTATTATTTTATTTAATCATTTGAAATATTGAGCATAACATAGAAATATTAAGCCCTACAACCAAATTCTTTAATTCTATTATGAAAAGTTTCAAACAAAACTCAAGTTGCACTCTCTGGACAGAGGACATTACTAAAATTCTAAAACAGTTGGATTTATTTGGAAAGCATTTTTATTATTTAAGTTATAGATTTAATAGTCGAAATACCAAACAATTAATTCCGCAATTTAAAATACACTAAAATGACAAACTAATGAAACCATACTAAACTACACGAGCAGAGCTTTACGTGAATATAAAATTCATCAAATTTGGATAAACAGATCGAAAGTTATGAATTTTGCAAGTTTGTATTGTTTTTCTGTTTTAATTACAAAATCCAGCCGAAAATAGAAAAAGGATATGCCACGCGGCGCCATCTGATTGGCTGATACCGCTTCGCTCGGATCGCGATTGCTAACCGTCCGATCTAATTAACGGTGGACGCTCCAGATCTAACTGATCTAGATCCATTGGATCTAGATCCAACGGCCCAGACGCAAGGGACACGGACGGGCGGCGCGGTTCGCCGGAAAATCTCCGCCCGCGGCGGCGCCCTCACCGGAGGTGATCTACTACTCGCGAAAAGAAGGACAGCGGGGATGTTTTGCTCACCGATCGGTGCGGGATGACGAGACGATCTCGATGGCGCGGCAGAGGCGTTCGCGGTGGTCCAATCCCTCCTCTAAAGCTCGCCGGAGTTGGAGTAGCGGACGGCGTCGGCGGTCGCGGACGGAGGCGTCGCTGGTCTGCAATTCCAGACACGAGACCACGTCAAAATGATGCGCGAGTAAGAGAGGAGGTGAGGGAAGGAGACGAGAGAGCGCGGGGTGGTCGTAGGGTCCCGTACGTCGAGCTCGACGGCGGCGGAACCGGCGAGATGCGAGCTCCGATTGTGGGCAGCCCTGCAGCGATGGAGAAAGGGTTTTGGGCGGAATCGAGCGGCGGGGTTGCGGGGTATAAATAGGGGGCGAGGGCACGGGATAAAACCGTTTCTAACGATCCGAATCAATCTCAAGTTTGAGATGAGTTTGGCGCCGAAGAATCCGTCGGGAGGTTGAGGATGACACGCCGTCAGCGTGCGGGCCCCGCGTGTCAGTGAGAGGAGAGGCGAGGTGCGGGCTGGGCTGCTCGTGGGCCGATGGGAGCTGCGCGCGCGGTAGATAGGGATCGGCCGGCCCGATTGGCTCGTTTAAGAATTCTTTTTATTTAAACACTTTTTCTGTTTTGAAACTTTTCAATACAATTTGATTTTTAAATCTTATCAAAATATTTCAGAAAAATTCATAAAAATATGTTTTGAAAAGCTAATTTAATTTAGAACTTTTTGATACCATTTTGCCAAATAAATAATCTAATAAAATACAGATTATTGTAAGGAGCTCAAATAGACCTCTTTATGGAAAACAAATTTATTTAAACTTATAATTAAAATTTTAAATTATTCTTTATGTGATTTCAATACCATGCCTATATGATGCATGATGCATGAATGCAAAGTTTTAATTTTTTGAGAAATTTGAGATGTTACAGGTACTCCTTTTAATAGAGCACCGTAGCAAAGCATTGACACTTGGTGAAAACGTGTGATCCTCACATCATAGCCATTCCCTCCGGTTATCCCAATTCATGTCACTTTGGGGCCATCGGTTGCGGACAATGACATGTGCATATAATTTGTAGATACAATCTAAGCAATAAATATAGAACTTAGATCTAAGATCATGCCACTCGTGCACTAGTGACAAGCATTAAACATAACAAGATTGCAGCAGCAATAACTTCACAAACTTATATAGATAGACTGATCATAATGTAACAATTCATCGGATCCCAACAAACACAACAAAGATTACATCATATGGATCTCAATTATGTAAGGCAGCTCATGAGAACATTGTATTGAAGTACTTGGGAGAGAGAGAGTACCAACTAGGTACAGCCAAGAACCCGTAGTCCATGGGGGAACTACTCACAAACCATCATGGAGTCGAAGGGGAGGCGGTGGAGTCGATGGAGATGGCTCCGGGGGTCGATCCCCGTCCCGTCAGGGTGCCGGAACAGGAACTTCTGACCCCCGAAACTTGTCGGCGATGGCGGTGGCGCTCGAAGGAAAAAGTGTCGAACCCTCCTTTGTTTTTAGGTCAGGGGGATATTTATGGGCGAAAGGGCGACGTCGGTGGCGCTCCGTGGGCCCCTCCTCACCTCCTGGCGCGGCAGAAGTGGGACCCGCGTCTAGGTATGGTGTGGGGCCCTCAGGCATCATCTTCGTCTCCTCTTTGGCTTTCTGGAACGCAAATATTCCAAAAATAATTCCTGGTTGATTTATTTTCAGTTTGGCGGATATTTCTTTAAGTACTTTTCTGAAACCAAAAACAGCTGAAAACAAGGAATTGGCATTGTGGCATGTTGTTAATAGGTTAGTCCCAAAAAATGCATAAAACTATATAAAATGCATATAAAACATGTAATAACATGGTATGACATAGCATGGAACATAAGAAATTATAGATACGTTGGAGATGTATCAGCGGCTCGGGACCCGTGGAGGAAAAAGTGAATATCGTCCGATCGTTTTAAGGTCAGGAGGTATTTATGGGCGAAAGGGCGATGTCGGTGGGCGCCCGAGTGGCCCACACCACCTCCTGGCGCGGCCAGGAAAGGAGCCACGACATGGGGTGGTGTGGCCGCCTCGTGGCTCTTCTCTGTCTCGTCTTCGGTGTTCTGGAACATTCCTTTTCCAAAAATAATTCCAGGATCTTTTATTTCCAATTCTGAGAATATTTCCTTAAGTACTTTTCTGAAATCAAAAACAGTAGAAAACAGGGAACTGGCACTTTGACATCTTGTTAATAGGTTAGTCCCATAAAATGCATAAAACTATATAAAATGCATATAAAACATGTAATAACATGATATAACATAGCATGGAACATAAGAAATTATAGATACGTTGGAGACGTACAATGCTTGGCAATTGTTTTGAGCTCTCAAGTAGATCATGTTTAAAGCTTTTGCATCATGTAGTTCAAACCTATTAGTGGAGAACTACCGTAAAACTTGTTGAAATTTGGTTTGCATGTTTGGTATCTCTAAGGTCTAGATATTTTCTAGTTAAAGTGTTTGAGCAACAAGGGAGACAATATAGAGTTTTATAATGCTTGCAATATGTTTTGTATATACGTCTTGTTGTCATAGTTTATACTTGTGTTTGCCTCAAACAACCTTGCTAGCCAAATACTTGTATTGAGAAGAATACTTCTCGTGCATCCAAAACCTTGAGCCAAAACATATGCCATTTGTGTCCACCATACCTACCTACTACATGGTATTTCCTGCCATTCCAAGCAAATACTTCATGTGCTATCTTTTATTCAAAGCTTATTATCCCTTATTTGTGTCAATGTTAAATAGCTCATGAGGAAGTATGTGGTGTTACGGATATTAACCTTGTCATTTGCTTTTAGTCAGACTTTCACCAACCGGACTAGTGGAATATACATCGTTTATCCATTAATTTTGCAAAAAGAGCTGGCAAAAGGGGTGCCCAGTCCCAATTAAATACAACTTTAACCGCTGCATTCTCTTCACATTTTTGCCCTGATCTAATCAGTCAAGCAATGCTACTAGTTCTAAACTACATGTGTAAACAAAAGAGAAAGATGGATGATCTGCCTTGCTGGTAGAAATAACGTCCTTCATGGGAGCCGCTCTTGAAATTTTTGTTGACAAGGGTGTAGAGTGCCCATTACCATTCGTTGACAACGACAAACACCGCTCAGAACTTACTTTATGCTCTAAATTCGAAAAAATATAAAACTAAGAAGCTCTAGCACATGCTCATACCCTTGCTTCCCGCTGCGAAGGGCCTATCTTTTACTTTATGTTGAGTCAGTTTACCTACTTCTTTCTATCCCCGAAGTAAACACTTGTGTCAACTGTGTACAACAATTCTTATATGTTTACTTATTGCACTTGTTATATTCCTTTGTATTGAAAACTATCTATATGATATACATGTTCAAAAGTTGAAAGCCAATGCTGAAACTTATATCTTACTTTGTGTTGTTTCAATACTCTTTTACTTAGATAATATTACTTTATGAGTTAACTCTTATGCAAATCTTATTGATGCTTGTTTGAAAGTACTATTCATGAAGAGTTTTTACTTATACGATGTAGTTGTTTACTCCTTGTCTATTTGTTAGCAAATTATAGATCATTGCCTTGAGTCATTTCATTCATAACATGAGCATTACAATATTATATGATCAAGATTATGTGAAAGCATGTCACTTAGGAAATTATTCTTTTTTATCGTTCTGCCTACTCGGGACGTGTAGAACTAAACTTGGGGGTGTTGATACGTCTCCAACGTATGTATAATTTCTTATGTTCCATGCTATATTATACATGTTATTACATGTTTTACATACATTTTATATAGTTTTATGCATTTTCTGGGACTAACCTATTAACAAGATGCCAAAGTGTCAGTTCCTTGTTTTCTGCTTTTTTTTGTTTCAGATAAGTAGTTAAGGAAATATTCTCGTAATTGCACGAAACAACATCCTAGAATTATTTTTGATTTATGAACGTTCCAGAAAGCCGAAGAGGAGACGAAGACGATGCCCGAGGGCCCCACACCTGGTCTAGGCGCGGGTCCCCCCTCAGTCGTGCTAGGGGGTGGTGAGGGGCCCAAAGAGCGCCACCGACATCGCCCTTTCGCCCATAAATACCTTCCGGACCAAAAATTCTAGCACGGTGTTCATTATTTCCTCCACGGGTCCCGAGCGCCGCCGCCATCGCCGACAAGTTTCGGGGGTCAGAAGTTCCTGTTCCGGCACCCTGTCGGGACGGGGATTGACCCCCGGAGCCATCTCCATCGACTCCACCGCCTCCACTTCGACTCCATGATGGTTTGTGAGTAGTTCCCCCATGGACTACGGGTTCTTGGCTGTAGCTAGTTGGTACTCTCTCTCTCTCTCTCCCATGTACTTCAATACAATATTCTCATGAGTTGACTTACATGATTGAGATTCATATGTTGTAATCCATGTTGTGTTTGTTGGGATCCGATGAATTGTTATATTATGATCAGTCTATCTATATAAGTTTGTGAAGTTATTGTTGCTGTAATCTTGTTATGTTTAATGCTTGTCACTAGTGCACGATTGGCATGATATTAGATTTGAGTCCTATATTTATTTCTTAGATTGTATCTACAAGTTGTATGCACATGTCATGGTCTGGAACCCGAGGTTCTAAAGTGACAATAATTGGGGCAGCCGAGGGGAATGGTTGTGATGTGAGGATCACATGTTTTCACCAAGTGTTAATGCTTTGCTCTGGTACTCTATTAAAAGGAGTACCTTAATTGCCAGTAGTTTCACTAGAGGCGCCGCTGCAAACGGGCTGGCAGGACAAAAGATGTTATGCAAGTTTCTCATTACGAGCACGCACAACTATATATGGAAAACATGCCTATATAATTCATAATCTGTATATTATATCTTAATGTTATTTCAATACTGTCAATTGCCCAACTATAATTTATTCACCCGACACTTGTTCTTGAGAGTTACCACTAGTGTAGATAGCTGGGAATCACGGTCCTTCTGTCATCATCATTGATTTCCTATCAACTCCACGCAAGCAACTATTCTCTGGTGCTATTGTCTTTGTGTTACTGTTACCATTGCTCTCATATTACTGTTGCTTTCACATCACCCCTGTTACTAGTGTTTTTCCAGGTGCAGCTGAATTGACAACTCCACTGTTAAGACTTATAAGTATTCTTCGTCTCCCCTTGTGTCGAATCAATAAATTTGGGTTTTACTTCCCTCGAAAACTGTTGCGATCCCCTATACTTGTGGGTTATCAGTAAACACTTAATTAATACATATAATCAAGATCTAAAATAAGAGTATAATCTAGACATAGAACATAAGTGAACATTAGTTGTAAAATTGCATGATTAAGCACATAACTAACTTGAACTTAGCAAGATCTAAAGATACCACATAAGTAGACATGATCACATAAGTAATACTCCATACCGTTTCATCATATAAGGTGTCTAAGGTTTTGACACGGGTATTAAGACCCCAGATTTTACATGCGATGGACTCATTTTGTTTTAAAAAAAAATCGAGAGAGAGGACATTCTAATAGTCATAAATTGGAAAAAAAAAAGGTCAAATCTCTCCGTTCAAGACGGTGACTAGTTTTTCGATGAGTAAAATTATCTACGAATCGCAATATATTTTGGATTTTTTTCTCAAAACCTTATGCACCTTATATCAAGGAACGGAAGGAGTAATGTATAAGGAAACCGAACAAAAGCTAATCTATACAGAGCACACCACATAGGTAAAACTTCATAAGTAAACATGAAAAAAAAAGCTAATCTAATAGAGCAAACAAGTAAATATGCATTAGCTTGGTCAAACTTTAATAAAAAAATACAACGGATGGAAAATAATAGGAAAAACATTTCAAAACACTTTTTGGTCATTCTATCAACTCTACTAGTGGCATCCCCCAATCTCGTTGAGTATTATTTTACCACCGCACATACATTTCGGCTAAACTTGGGGTGTGTAACTAGCCCCTAGGACACCTAGTTTTTTCCCATAACTAATATACTACTATTTGAAACCGTTACTATGCTTGCATCTCTAAGAATGAAGTTCATATAAATAGAGTATTGACTTAAGTAAAATGACATAATGTACACAATAGAAACATCATACTATAATGTGACGTAGGAACCGTTGGTTTTTTCTTAGCCGCAAAAACAAAATACACTTCTTTGTCCCCCTTTTTCACTGCGATAAAGAGGAATGCAGGATAAAACCAACTATCATATTACAAACCAGCTCTTGAAAATGTAAACATATAACTTGGCCAAGCATATAAATAGTTCAGCGAACATTATATGACTACGGAATAATGCGTCAAGATAAAATCATAGATACCAAAATTAATATGAAACACATCATATCCCAACAAACAAAACAATTATTACATCAGATTAATCTCAGTCACGTAGGACAGCTCGTGAATATGTGTATTTAGAAGAGAGAGAGAGAGAGAGAGAGAGAGAGAGAGAGAGAGAGAGAGAGAGAGATACATTTGGTTACTTTTATGAACCCAGAGTCCAAGGGAACTACTCACACATCATCATGGAGGCAACAAAGTTGATGAAGAAACCTCGAGTGAAGGAACCCAGGCTAACTCGAAGGGGGTCATGACCCACCCCTATCCCGCAAGGTGGGTAAATGACTGACCCTCGTGGCTCAGCTCCCCCCTCTTGTACTCTGGCGCTATCTCGAAGAATCTGACTTTTGGATATTTTTCAGTATTTATTGGCATCCATAAATAGGTATTTTATGCAAAGAAAAAACGGGTAGAAAGTAACAACTGGCCTAAGGACGGGATAATAGATCAGTTCAAATAAAATATGTGTTTGAGACGTTTCATGTCTCATCTTGGGGTTTAAGTTTTACCATACAGATGACTAATTCTCCATTTCTGAGATGGTACTCTAGTAGAAGAGGACCACTGCATTATCTATTATATTGATTTTTTTCATAACCATTATTTCCATTTAAAACAATCATGTCCAAACAAGAAACAAAAAAAATTATGGATGGAGAGACATAGATTATTTCCGAGGGACAATAAGTGGAGACATTCAAGGTACATAAAATATACTATACAACAATATTCCTAGATATGTTACAAGTTTGAACCTTACATGAACTAATATACAAAACATTAATAAAAAAAGGGCTTGAAAGTGCAAGGCCTTAATCGAGGCAACATTTTTGTTCTTTCTCGACCAAAATTAAAGATAATGAGCAGGGCAGGTGCATCTTCTTAATAATTATAAGTGTAGAGACACCGTTCTATTTGGGCAACCGCCAGTTTTTCCTGAAAGGGCGCAAATATTTTCATTGTTAAGGTAAAGTATAAGAATAGTGCAGCGTAAGAAAGAATATTATATTTTATTATGCTTTATTTCTAGCTTTACTAAACAAACAACTCATGTCACAATTTTCCTGAGAGAAAACAACGTTATACACACATCAAACAATGTGTTCACGAAAATATATGCGTTTAAGCGTATAAAACTATAGAGGAATAGTAGAAGTCTCTTTTATCACAGCTAATTCTAAACATTAGGCTCGAAAACTCACATATTTTACATCTTGTCAACTGGTTGCAGTTTTATCCAAATCTAGTGATTGATTCCAGTGTCGCCCTTAAGACAATATCTTCTTTGCTCGAGTTCTTGTAGTATTTATGTGTAGCTTTTGTAGACTTTCCAAGTTGCTCCTTACTACAGGTTAAAGACATAAAGTTTTAATGGTAATAAATAGTGTGTACACAAGAAAACATATGCATGCATCTAGTAAGATAATCCATTTTCAAATTTATATCTCTATATTGTACTGAGATCTAACTGGTTTGATCACCAGAAACCCTATATCGGTAGACGCATTGTGCATATACCACATGCTCTCGTGCGTCAAGTAAAGTGGTTTGGGAACCATCTGGAACAAAGAAAAACATAAAAGGTATTACAGGAGCCATTTATCACATACTTTCTTCTCCGTATATCTGAATTATTCAGTTTCTTGTGTATAGATCGCAGTTGTTGGGTTTCATGTATCTTATCTTTATCGCAGGAATTCAGTTTATATTATATGACACACCAATTCCCTGATCTTTCTACCCCTTTGCTATGTTCCTGCGATCCATACACAGGGCTTTAATTTTTCTAGTTGTTTTCCCACCGAAACGTCTTATGTAGTAATTTATATTAAAAAAGTGTGGGCCTAGTTTGGCATCAACTTTTTGTAAAACTAAATTATTAATTATAATATCATAGTACTTAAGTGTCTGGCATAGTATACTTCAGTTTCAGAAAAACAGGTCCATGATTGTTTCCAATACTACAAAATTTGTATGTTTAGTGAGATACCAAAGTATTTAGTCACAGCCAAACACATCGAAGTATTTGAAACCGTGGTAGATATTTTAGCATTATTGAAATACTTCAAAAATATTTTGAAGTTCTCCAATACACTAGTAGAAAACAGGTTAAAGGACCAAACTCCAAAACCCCATTTGTCCCGGTCGTACTGCAAACCGGGACAGATGGGGCATAAAACGCTACAACTAGTTCAGGCGACACTCATTTGTCCCGGTTCGTGGCTGGAACCGGGACAAATGAGGTAGCACCCGCAGGCGACACCCATTTGTCCCGGTTCCAGTCACGAACCGGGACAAATGGCATGGTTTCAGTTACGCGCCGCCGCCGCGTTTTTTCGACGCGCACGGAAGACGAGCGGCGCCGGCGATTCCTCTGCCCTCCGGCGATTCCTCTTCCCTCCGCCGGCGATTCATCTTCCTCTCCGGCGCTATAAAATGCACTGCACAGTACGACTCTTCCCACACCATTTCTCCGTCCATCTCTCCTCTCTTTTCTCCGTCCACGTACACCATTTCCTATGGAGCCACTCGTGCCTCGGTCCGATGAGTTTTACGGCTACGAGAAGGAAGGCATGCGGTTCAAGGTGTGGGTCACCCTTCGTGCATGGCGCGTGGAGAAGTGGATCGGCGACGTGAAGAACAACTTCCTCGACGCCGCTCCGATCAAAGCCGTTGGACTCGATTGCGAGTTCACCGACCCTCGACGGAAGGATACTCCGCAGCGCGCCGCCGTCCTTCAACTCTCGGTGGCGACCGAGACTCTTGTCTTCCAAATTTGCAAAGCTGATCGGGTGCCACAGGTCCTCGTGGATTTCTTAGGTGACGAGACAATCAAATTCTACGGCGTGGCAATCCATAATGACATGAAGATGCTAGCCTACTACGGAATTACTATTCGGTCCGCGGTCGACCTGCAGAGGGATCGCCGAAACCCTACCGGCAATTTTACTCCTAGTCTATATGCTCTCTCTAATGCGGTCATTGGGACAAATCTTGAGAAGAAGAAGAAATACAAGAAGAGGAAGTACACGGACGACGACAAGGAAGACACGTTACAAAAAGACCTAATTTTCGGATGGGGCAACGTTCCATTGAGCTACGATCAAGTCGTATATGCTGCTTTAGACGCTCGCCTTGGCTTCGAGATTGCACGGAAGTGGGATAGTCTACGCGGCTATAATACGGAAAATGATCATCTTAATGTCGTTGATGAGTAGACTATCTATGTATTCCGTTTGTCAAATATTCTGTGTGCGCGTGTTCTCTTGTATTGACCGAAATATATCTAAAGTTATTAGTTAGTCAAATTCAAACATTTTTCATATTCATAGTTTTTCCAAAATCCAAAGTTTGCAAAAGTTATTTAAAACAGAAAACAGAAAAAGAAAATAAAAAAAATGAAAAAACCTCCATCTGTCCCGGTTTCAGTCTCAAACCGGGACAAATGGGCCTCCTTGTTGTCCCGGTTTGTGACTGAAACCGGGACAAATGGGGGGGTGCCTATATATACTGATCATCAGCAGCCCCCTCCCAAAACCATTGGAGGCATTTTTTTTTGGAAATGGAAGGAGGGGGTGTGTGCTAGTCTGTTTTTTTTGTATGCATGCAAGGTGTTTGATGAAATGCCCGAGAGAGTTCACGAATTGATTTGATGTACACTTAAAGAAGTTTATTCTTCTTTTCGATCAAGGTTAATTTTTCTCTCATTTCATTTGTAATTAATTGATACCGTGCATGTTTAGTGTTTATTTGTCGATGTTCTGTAATGGTTATTGATGTAGTTCATTATATAATGCAGATGGACCGACAATGGATGTATGGTGACCGACGCACTGCCGAGTACATGACAGGTTTGAGGAAATTTCTAGAGAAAGCCCAGGCCCACAGTACGAATGGTTTCATGTGTTGTCCATGTGTCAACTGTCAGAATAAGACAGATCACCCAAACGTGAGAACCCTTCAAAGTCATCTTATTCGGCATGGTTTCATGCCCAGCTATAATTGTTGGACGAAGCACGGAGAAAAAGGTGTTATGATGGAAGACAATGAAGAAGAGGAAGATGATGACAACTATCCTATGTTCCCGGAGTACGGAGATTCTGCAACGGGGGAAGCTGAAGCTGAAGAGGCACCAGATGAGCCCACTGACGATCTTGGTAGGGCCATTGCTGATGCAAAGAGAGAGTGCGGAACTGAAAAGGAGAGGTTGAAGTTCGACCAGATGTTAGAGGATCACAAGAAATTGTTGTATCCAAGTTGCGAAGATGGTCAGAAAAAGCTGGGTACCACACTGGAATTACTGCAGTGGAAGGCAGAGTGTGGTGTGACTGACATGGGATTTGGAAAGTTGCTGCAGATAATTAGGAAGATGCTTCCGAAGGTCAACGAGTTGCCCGACAGCACGTACGAAGCAAAGAAGGTTGTGTGCCCTCTAGGATTAGACGTGCATAAGATACATGTCTGCCCTAATGACTGCATCCTCTACCGCGGTGAGTATGAGAATTTGGATGCATGTTCAGTATGCACTGCATTGCGGTATAAGATCAGACGAGATGACCCTGGTGAAGTTGAGGGTGAGCGTCCCCGGAAGAGGGTTCCTGCCAAGGTGATGTGGTATGCTCCTATAATACCACGGTTGAAACGCCTGTTCGCGAATAAAGAGCATGCCAAGTTGTTGCGATGGCACAAAGAGGACCGTAAGAAAGACGCGATGTGTAGACACCCCGCTAATGGGTCGCAGTGGAGAAAAATTGAGAGAGAGTTCCCGGAATTTGAAGATGACGCAAGGAACTTAAGGTTTGGTCTAAGTACAGACGGTTTCAATCCGTTTGGGGAGAAGAGCAGCAGTCATAGCACATGGCCTGTGACTATAATCTTCCTCCTTGGTTGTGCATGAAGCGAAAGTTCATTATGATGCCATTGCTCATCCAAGGCCCGAAGCAACCCGGCGACGACCTTGATGTGTACCTCAGGCCATTATTTGAAGAACTTTTACAATTGTGGCGGGAAGAAGGTGTGCGGGTGTGGGATGAGCACAAACATGAGGAATTTGACCTACGAGCTCTTCTTTTTGTAACAATTAACGATTGGCCTGCTCTTGCTAACCTCTCAGGGCAGTCGACCAAGGGGTACAATGCATGCACACACTGTTTGGGTGAGACTGAATGTTTATATTTGGATAAATGTAAGAAGTGTGTGTATCTGGGGCATCGTCGATTTCTTCCGATCAGGCATACCGCAAGGAAGAAAGGCAAGCATTTTAAAGGTGAGGCTGATCACAGTAGGAGGCATGTCAACCGTACTGGTGAAGAAATATTTGATATGGTCAAGGATCTAAAAGTAATCTTTGGAAAGGGTCCTGGAGGACAACAGGTTCCGAAAGACGCTAACGGGCACGCACCCATGTGGAAGAAAAAATCTATATTTTGGGAGCTACCATATTGGAAGGTCCTAGAGGTTAGACCTGCTATCGACGTGATGCACGTGACGAAGAATGTTTGCGTGAACCTGCTAGGCTACTTGGGCGTGTACGGGAAGAAAAATGATACAGAGGAAGCACGGGAGGACCAGAAACGTGTGAAAGAATGAGACGGCCTAAGTCCTGAACACTACGAAGGTCCTGCCAGCTACGCTCTTACCAAACAAGAGAAAGTAATATTCTTTGAATGCCTGAGCAGTATCAAGGTCACGGCTGGGTTCTCGTCGAATATAAAGAGGATAGTAAATGTGAGACTCCAAAAATTTCAGAACCTAAAGTCTCATGATTGCCACGTGATTATGACGCAATTGCTTCCGATTGCACTGAGGGGGCTACTACCGGAAAATGTTCGAGTACCCATTGTGAAGCTTTGTGCATTCCTCAATGCAATATCTCAAAAGGTAATCGATCCGGCGATTCTACCAGGGTTGCAAAATGATGTGGTCCAGTGTCTTGTCAGTTTTGAGTTGGTGTTCCCTCCATCCTTCTTTGATGTTATGGCGCATCTCCTGGTTCACCTAGTCGAAGAGATTCAAGTTCTCGGTCCTGTATTTCTGCACAATATGTTCCCATTTGAGAGGTTCATGGCAGTCTTAAAAAAATATGTGCATAACCGTGCTAGGCCAGAAGGAAGCATCTCCAACGGCTACGGTAACGAGGAGGTCATTGAGTTCTGTGTTGACTTTATTCATGACCTTAAGCCGATAGGTGTTCCACAATCACGACATGAGGGTAGACTTAGTGGAAAAGGCACACTAGGAAAGAAAACAAAAATTTGTATGGATGGACATTCTTTCACTGAAGCACACTATACAGTTCTACAAAGTTCTACCTTGGTGGCCCCGTATATCGATAAACACAAGAATTTTGTACGCTCTCTACACGCGGGGAAGTCTGACAACTGGATTGTACGTACACACATGGCCACGTTCGGCGGTTGGTTGCGAGCACATCTTGAAAATAAAGACAAGGTTGATGAAGAGTTACACTTGTTGGCCAGGGCACCATCTACAACTATATGTACTTTCCAAGGGTACGAGATAAATGGAAATACATTTTACACGAGTGTCCAAGATAAAAAGAGCACGAACCAAAACAGTGGTGTTCGCATTGATGCAACAAACAACAATGGGCAGAAGAACACATATTATGGTTGCATAGAGGAGATATGGGAACTTGACTATGGACCTTCTTTTAATATCCCTTTGTTTCGGTGCAAATGGGTCAATCTGAAAGGCGGGGTTGAGGTAGACAAGATGTACGGAATGACAACAGTGGATCTAAACAATCTTGCGTACAGAGACGAACCATTCGTGCTAGCCAATGATGTGGCTCAGGTTTTCTATGTGAAAGACATGTCTAGCAGACCCAAAAAAAGAAACATCCTGGGAGTGGAGGAGCCTAGGCGTCACATAGTTCTTTCAGGAAAAATAAACATCATGGGAGTGGAGGACAAGACAGACATGTCAGATGATTATAATAATTTTGATGAAATTCCGCCTTTCGTAGTGAACATTGACCCAATCATCAAGTTGATTGAAGAAGATGCTCCATGGTTCCGACGCAGAAGAACTGGCGGTGTTGTGTGATGGAGATGTTGGTGCGATATGTAGTAATTAATATATTAAACTTTTGATATGAAGAAGATGCTCCATTTTTACCTGCATATCAAATGGATTCGTCGGCGTTGATAGAACAAAACACACGATTTCACCTGCATACAGCCCCACGGTGGCTCTTGATGAGTGCCTGCATATCAAATGCACCGTGGGGCGTATGCAGGGAATCCGAGTAATTTCTATATATTCCTCAGTAGATGAATTGAACTATTCTTTTGAAAGAACAAAACACACGATTTCACCTGCATACAGCCCCACGGTGGCTCCTGAGTGCCTGCATATCAAATGCACCGTGGGGCGTATGCAGGGAATCCGAGTGATTTGTATATCACACACCACCCGGCTAGGCACTAGAAGGAGGAAACACTGAGTGCTCGCCTCGTCTGAGAGGGGGCTATATATAGGGTCACGGGCTCAACCAGTGGTATTGATAGTGTTGATCCAACAGCTCTCAAGTGCTCAAAAGAAGCACACCCCTGATCCAACGGCTAACAAGTGTTTCAAAGAAACACACGATCTGTGTGCTTCTTTAGTCCCGGTTTGAAACTGAAAGCGTTAATCGAACAGCTCAGAAGCAATCAAAAGAAACACACACCTGATCAAACGGCTTACAAGTGCTTGAAAGAAACACACGATCCGTGTGCTTCTTTAGTCCCGGTTTGGAAGTTAAAGTTTGGAATTTAAATAATGGTTATAGAAAAGAGAAAATGTTTTTGTATTAGTTAGTCAAATTCAAACACTTTTCATATTGAAAGTTTTTTCAAATTCCAAAGTTTGCAAAAGTTATACAAATTCACATTCAAAATAGTTTTAAACTAATTTAAATAATGGTTATAGAAAATAGAAAATGTTTTTGTATTAGTTAGTCAAATTCAAACACTTTTCATATTGAAAGCTTTTTCAAATTCCAAAGTTTGCAAAAGTTATACAAATTCATATTCAAAATAGTTTTAAACTAATTTAAATAATGGTTATAGAAAAGAGAAAATGTTTTTGTATTAGTTAGTCAAATTCAAACACTTTTCATATTGAAAGTTTTTTCAAATTCCAAAGTTTGCAAAAGTTATACAAATTCACATTCAAAATAGTTTTAAACTAATTTAAATAATGGTTATAGAAAAGAGAAAATGTTTTTGTATTAGTTAGTCAAATTCAAACACTTTTCATATTGAAAGTTTTTTCAAATTCCAAAGTTTGCAAAAGTTATACAAATTCACATTCAAAATAGTTTTAAACTAATTTAAATAATGGTTATAGAAAAGAGAAAATGTTTTTGTATTAGTTAGTCAAATTCAAACACTTTTCATACTGAAAGTTTTTTCAAATTCCAAAGTTATTTAAAATAGAAAATAGAAAAGAGAAAAAGAAAAGAAAAAGAAAAACCCCATCTGTCCCGGGTGGTGGCTCAGCCCGGGACAGATGGGGTGCTATCTGTCCTGGGTGCAGCCACTGCCCGGGACAGATAGCCCCTATTTGTCCCGGGCAGAGCCACGACCCGGGACAGATAGCGTTATGCTATATAACCAACACTTTGCGCTCCGGGCCGAGCAACCACCCGGAGCAGTTCCCCTTTCCTACTGAAGTGCTGCCAAAATTTCCCGTGAAACCCTAGCCGCCGCCGTGGTCTTCTCCGTCCCCGACGTCGTCGCCGTGGTCGTCTCCGTCCCCAACGCTGCTCCCTCCACCACCGCCGTCCACCGTGGTCGTCTCCGTCCCCAACGTCGCTCCCTCCACCACCGCACGGCAGCGACTTCTTCTCCTCATCCGGCCGCCATTCGCAGTGCCATTGCCGAGCACGCACTCCTCCACCCGGCCCGCCACGCACTCCTCGTCCTCCTCGGTGCGTCCTCCCTCTCTCCCTCCTCCACCCCACCGCGCCATTGCCGAGCCAAAATTGCACGAATTCATTGAAATCGGGGAGATTCAACATTGATGACGTCAGCACGACGTCATCATTTTCAGAAAACGAAAATACATGTTGTTGTGATTTTTTGAGAGTTAGTTAGTTAGTTTTGTGCTTAGTTAGTTAGTTTTAAATTTTGTGTTTAGTTAGTTAGTTTTGTGAGTTGAAATATAAATAAACTTTTAAAAATTATAATTAAAAATAAAATACATGCTATTTAATTTTGTGTTTAGTTAGTTAGTTAGTTAGTTTTGTGTATTTAATTTCGCTATTTTAAAAATAAAATACATGTTGTTGTGTACATGTTCAAAAAAAGAAAATACATCCTAGTTAAATTTTGCGTTTAGTTAGTTAATTTTGTGAGTTGAAATATTAATATAGTAGCATGCGAATTAGTATGTGTAGTATGCACAAAAAACTTATACATGATGGTTATTATTTTATTTTTATTTTTAATATTTGTAGCATGCGAATTTGTATGCAAATGAAAACCTGTGTATGCAAATTAGGGTTTCCGGCGGAGTTTGGCCATTGTTAGGGTTTCCGCCATTGTTAGGGTTTCCGCCGGAGTTCGTCGCCGGTGACCGCCGGAGTTCGTCGCAGTGAATCAATAGATTGATGTTCAGAAAAACTTATACAAATGCAAACTTTATATCAAAATGTTCAGAAAAACTTTATATCTATTTTTTCTTACTTGGATTTTGCGTGCAGATACTCGGATTTGTCACCGCGTCGTAGCCGCCGCCCTCTCGGAGCCCTAGTAAAGTTCGAGAGACTTCAAAAGAGAAATGTAAATAGAAATGAGATACTCGATATGATTGAAATGTGTTTGTAAAATTGAAATGTCTTAATGTATTTGTACTATTCAAATAACTTTGCTTCAGGTTGAAATTGAAATGTGTTTGTACAAATAAATGATAAAAGATGTTGAGTTAGATTTAGTTGTATGACATATCGGTAAAGTTATTTAGATGTTGAGTTATTAAAATTATTTAAATGGATTTAAATCTCTTGCAGAAACTATGGACACCCGTAGAAATCTTCAACAAGAAGAGGACATGTTCGGCATCATTCGCGAAGGTGATGAATTGGACCCCGGCAGAAACCATGAACAAGAAGAGGAACACGTAGACGATTTCACCGGGCAATTTCTGAACGAGTCCGGTGACGGAATAGACGTCACCGACAGTTCAGCTCACCGACAGTTCACCGACTCTACTGTTGGAAAGTCGGCCGCCGAGGTAGATATATGCCCTCAGGTTTTTGTCTCCGTTGAAAAGATTTGTGTGTACACATATATTAACTATCACTTTTTCTTGTTTTTAGCCGTCGACGGGCCATGAACCGGGACCAAGCAAAAAAGCAGCGGTGAAACGAGGCGGGCCACGGACCGGGACCAAAAAGCTCCAAGGGAAACAGAAGTACCACATCGAGGAGATCAATGAAAAAGGAAAACCGATTGCTCCCGCTAACCACGCAAGGAAATTTGTAGCTCAGTGCGGAGTCATCGTTCGGGACAGACTGTCCATCAGGGCTCAAGAATGGTATAAGCCAAAGGTGACAAAAGAGGGGGTTATTTATGTCTCGAATGCAGACAAACAACTCCTCTGGGACGAGCTCATGCAGAATTTCACTTTACCGGAAGAGGAGGATGTAGAGGAGCCGGTTATAGAGAATCGATGCAAGGCCTGGACTTATATTGAGATGGGTGAATTGTTCCGCAGCTGGAAGAAAAGGCTTAACAAGTTCATAAAAGAAGGTAAAACTTCAGAATTTGTCGGAGTCTATGAAAAGATAAAAGACGAGTGGCCCGAATTTAAGGCGTACAAGCAATCGGAAGCCGCTAAGGCCAGGTCAGAGAGAAATAAGAAAAATGCAGACAAAAAGATATATCACCATAACATGGGGTCAGGTGGCTACCTGACGGCCCTGCCTAAGTTTCTGAAAATGGAGGAAGATTTTTTGGCTAAAGGTATACAGATCGAGACATTTGACTGGCCAGACCGGCTTAAGGCTTGGTTCTATGGGCATGGTGGAAAGTTAGACCCTGAAACAGGTGACTGTCTTTTTACCAAGGAGCACGGATCTGACCCTATTAAAGCTCTCAGAGAGGTATGGAAGGAGGTCACGGAAGGCAGGTTCCACCCTAACAGAGAGAAGGACGAGCTATCGCGAGCCCTTAAGAATCCTGAACAAAGTGGACGAACAAGAGGAACCGTCGGCTCTGTACCGTGGATACTTGGGTTTCCCAAAGATGTTGGCACTTATAGAAGCCGATCGAGAAAGAAGAAAGAGATTGCCGACCGGGCCCAGTGGATGGAAAATAAATTACTACAGCATGAGAAGGAGATAGCAGAGCTGAAGGCAGCGCAGACTCGACGGATGCCCTGCGAATCTGAGACGCCCGAAAATCCTTCTCCTGATCCAAAATCAATGCGGAGAAGCAGCGTGGCTTATACGGAGCTCGATCGCCACAATGATATGCCGGGTCCTCGTCACCCCGTGGATAATATCGTGCAGCGGGAACTTTGCGACCTACATGTGCCATGCTTGAACATAGCCGTGAAGGTGGCGCACGGCTTTGCCCTACCGCCTAGCCCAAATGGAACTTACCATTGTCGCCCTATTCCAGATGGCTATGATGTTGTCGGGGTTGATGAGGTTATCAAGACATATGAGGGAATTAAGCTGGACTTCCCTACGGGTGAAGACGAGGTTGAGTTGAGATTTGCCCTCAAGAGTACCTGCTTATGGAAAAAAGAATACATCGTGTTCCCACACATGCAGCTAAATCGCCCTCCCAGTCCACAAGCCAGTCCACATAACTACAACAACGACAACCAATGCGCTAGTCCAGACACCCCCCACAACGACAACCAAGGCGCTAGTCCATCTCCGCCGTCGCGTGAGCGTACTCCGCCGCGTCAACGGACTCCATCGCCTCCGCAAAAGAAGCGGAAGTGCACCGCTGCGTCGACTAGTACTCAGAAAAGCGAAACGGCCGGGAAGTCTCGCTTTGTGAACTCTCGCAAAGATGTCGATACATGGGTCGAGGAGATCCAGACTTCCCAGAGAAAGAAGGCAAAAAAGATGTCTTTGCCTGTTCCGGTTTATTCTCCGGAAGCGATACGGTGGGCCATAGAATTTCTTACGCATCCGTCGCAATATGAACTAAATATGGACGATGACTACACACGCGTTCTGGTGCGTACATCTAAGAGAGTGCGGGGAGAACAAAAATCTGCTGCCACCCAGAAGACAGATGTTCCACAGCTCGGAATGCAGGCGGGACAATCGGCCCCTCCACTCATATTGGCGCCTTACAACCGGAACCCGGTCGATGATGTACTTTCGCAGCAAGCTAGAGATATGGGTATAACTCTGGCAGAGCTTAAGGCATTGCAAGCTGGCGAGAGTGTCACCATACATGAGGTGGTGCGGACATATGTGAGAGGAGAAGATCTTGTCGACCCTGCAATGGTGCGCACTCTACCAGCTAGGTTGCACCAACTAAATGCATGGTACTTGCGTACCACGAAAAGTCAAGACGGAGACTGGCTCTATGGGAAAATTCCAAAGGATTTTTTTGGCCCAGGTGATGATGAGGTTCAAATCGAGTATTGCGAATTATGGCAGTTATTCAATTTTGACGCGCTCGACAAATCTATCATCAGTGCCTTTTGCATGTAAGTAATTAAATTATGTATATATGTCAGTAATTCTCTAGCTCTACTTATTTTTCATTGCTTGTAATTATCCTTATCACTATATTACTTTTGTACTCTATTATGCAGGCTGAAAATTATACAATCTCGAAAGCTGGGACTCAATCACAAGATTGGATTCATTGACCCTAATCGAGTTCATCATCATGGTTTGTTACATTACCCAGATCAAACGGAGGAGCTTTTGCTTGCTTATTTGATGGCGCAACATTACAAAAGCACCATAATTTTCCCGTTCAACTTCGAGTGAGTTGTTTACTTTCTTATACATACTCGATGTTAATTAAGTATATGTAATTGATGATTTAGTTATTAACAAATATAAACATATGCCAGATTTCACTGGATATTATTTGAGATTGATGTTGAAAAGGCAATCGTTGATGTGTTGGACCCATTATCGAAACCTGAAGAAAAGTTCGACGACACGAAACAGATGCTCCAGAGGTACTTTCGTTCATTATCACAATCGACCTCGTCTTTTCTAATAATATATAGTAATTAGTTAACTTCTTTACTAATTTTTCATACCGTAAACTTCAGGGTTTGGGACAAGTTCACCGGTTTCCACAAGGATGTCGGTATAGCTAAGAACCTCACTTTTAAATGGCGAGAGGTAAAGACGTATACTAGCTAGGTTCCACATACGCATATTCTTAATTTCAGTCTCACAATACCATTTTTTCAATATTTTTGATTATGTTTTATTAATTTCTTATCTTATTCTATCATAAAGTGCGCGAAGCAGCAACAAGGCACCAATTTGTGTGGATTCTATGTCTGCGAGTTCATCCGAATTCACTTCAATGAGGGTGTAGACTGGAATAGGGTACGTTAACAATTCATTCAAACTTGTTCACTTCTCAAATTGAATTATTTTCATAATGGTTGATATATTGGTGTTGATCTCTCCTTTTTAGTTTGAGACGATCCGGAACAGGCTAGAAGCAAAAGACCGCCTACTACCAATCGCGGAGGAAATTGCGGGCTTTCTGCTTGACTATGTCATAAAGCCAGGCGCAGAATGCAGTATAATCCGGCCGCCAAAAAAGACCATCCCGAGGAAAAAATAGGGTCTAATGCTTCTCTGTCATGTAAAAAATATTTGTACTTAGCCGTGTCCCCGGTACAGACATGATCTTCCGGTTGTAAATATTTGTTTGGGAGAACTCGTGTACTAGTAGTATTCATGAGTATATCCCGAGGAAAAAATCGTGTATTCATGATATATATTACATAGTAACGTATAATATGCAACTCGATCTTGTTTGAAATGAAACATAAATGAAAAAACACAAACACAAAAGAATCAGTAACATAAATAGAAAACAGAAACAAAAATAGAAAACAGGAAACAAAATAAAAGAAACAAAAAAAAACGTCCCGGTTCGTATTACGAACCGGGACAAATGAGTCGCAGGCAGAGTCTGCCTTGATTGGCCACGTGGGCCGAACACGCTGTCCCGGGCGCGTGACCGGGGCAAAAAGCCCTCACGACCCGGGACCAGTGGCATGTTTTGCTCTAGTGATAACAGCTTATCGCTTTTATTGTAGGAAATAACAACAATTAACATGCACAACTGTCAGAATAATCACGAAGAAGCTCGCCTTCATTAGTGCCCTTACGCACATGACGATTAGTAGCATCAGCTGTAATTAGCCAGCAGTATGAGCCAGAAAAGAACTGAAGCTCATTCAGATGAATAAACTCAGCGTTTCAGGAAATCACCTGTTGGTGCCGCCGGTCACCGCCGCTGGCTGAACTTGCTCCGCCACCGGCAGCCGTCTAAGCGGATTCTGTCCCATCCGCCCTCTCTCTGTCTCTCTCTCACTTTTTTTAGAAGACTATTTGATGCCTTGAGACTGCAGGTTGTACCTGTATATAAAGAGCTGTAATTAAGATTGAAAATTACAGATAATGACCAAATGGGCTGAGTTTTTCTGGACTAGGTCCCTGTTCTGTGCGCTTTAGTTTATTAAAATTACTCTTTTACGCTTTTGTGCAAGCATGAAGTGTGCCGCTTCTCAACAGTCATTTGTAAAAGCATTGCCATTTGTCTCTTAGTCTTCAGCCTGACGTATGTGGGGTTTCAAATTCTATTCTGTACCGTCAAGTTTGGTGTTAGTGCTTCTCCCCTTAGTACTCCATACATGGTATTTAAGTACACTCACTTCGAATATTACCCTAGTTTCAGGAAAAAATATATCTTCCAACACATTAACATAAATTGGTAAATTAAAGCTCTAAGCTTAAGCAGAAGTGTGGTAGACACGCGATGTTCCATCACATCTCATCTGCTTCCAACGGATAGTACTACAAGTGCACTGCATGACAGAGCATCATAATAGTTCAGGGTGATGGCAGCTGGATGCCCGACAATCGAGGCTCACAATGGTTCAGTATTAAAAAAAAATTATACAAGAGTAACACCCTAGGGTGGTATATCACAAAGATATATGGGTTACAGTGGCAAGTGCATCCAGGCGCCTCGATGAAAATGAACTCCGGCAGGCCCGAGAACAGGTGGGATTGAGAAGGTCATCGGCAGCGGCTCCCGTGAATCGACCATGCCGATTAGTAGCGAGTAGCGACGAGTGACCTGCGCAGCGCGTCAGCCGTATCACCGCTGTTATTTGTTATCCATAATTGTAATGTATTATGCATAACTAATTAAGTTGCATAGCATGCCTTTTAGCATTTTGTGATCGTCTATTATGCTAGTGAGCTTGCTAGTTGGCCTTGTTGGTTATGTAAATCCTGATGTGTGTGCTTCTGCGATACATATGTGATGAGATTGGCTTGTCGTATTTGAGTTAGCAATGCTCCCAGTGATCATCTGGTGCTCTTTAATCTTTAGTGTTGTTGTGCATTGCCACTGTTGTGTCCTATTTATCTTGACGGGGAACAGCAGGAGCTCTGCTTTATTTCATTAAAGGAAGAGAAGATGTTACACATTACAACTTTACAACAACAACTGTCCAACGGCAAAAACAAAACCACAGACTCAGAAACCAGTCCTAGTGCGAGTGAACTAGCTCGGCGCATGTGCACTCCTTGCAAGGCTGAGTGCATCCAGATCAGCTTTGATCAAGGCAGAGAGGTTTAGAGGTGTAATCTCCTCATTCTGAAAAACTCTCCGGCATCTCTCCTTCCAAATGTGCCAAACCACATACATAGCCAACAACACCTCCTTTTTCTTTTGTGTATCTCTTTTCCCTCTCGTCCCAACGAGCCACCAATCCGGCAGCGAGGAAAACCCTGCCGCGCAAAGTACTGCATTGGGGAAAGTGTTGCTGAAACAGTTCCACACCTCCTTCGCATAAGAGCAACCTAGAGCCAGATGGGAGGAAGTCTCGAACTCTTGGTCGCACAGGCTGCACTTGTCGTTGTGTGGTATTCCCCGAGCTCGTCTCCTCTCCGCCGTCCAGTTGCGGTTTTGCAAAGCTAACCACATGAAGAACTTGACCTTCCCCTCGGCTCCAGTATGCCAAACCCTTTCCAGAAGAGGCTGCTGGACACGACCCTCGAATTGCATCGCATAGGCCGAGCTTGCCGAGTATTGCTTGTCAGTGGTTAGGTTCCAAGAAATCTTGTCATCCTCGTTGGAGAGCTGGACCTGCTCAATCAGTACCCATAACTCGATGAACTGGTCAATCTGCTCTTCCGTGGACATCCGTCTGAGCCCTCGCATCCATCGGCCATCGAGGGTGGCAGCCTGAACCGTGAGGTTCTTGCGCCGAGCCAGAGGGTAGCAGAGAGGCGCAATCATTCTAGGAGATCTTCCCTCAAGCCACTTGTCCTTCCAGAACTTGGCAATAGCCCCATTTCCCAGCTTAATTGTGGTGCAGGCAGCAAACCTTGAGTTTGAGAATAGGTTTAGGGTTTTCGGTGGGGTCTAGCCTCCACCTCTCCTCTATTTATATACTTGACAGATACAATTACAATATGTACGGGTATACACCACACATACGTGTATAGACCGTTTCCAACACACCCCCTCAATCTAAACTACTACATACAAGATTTAGATTGGACTTAAAACGGTCTAACATCTGTCGAGTGGCCGGTTTGGTAAACACGTCAGCCAACTGGTCATTGGAGGAGATAAAGCGAACCTATAGTGCACCTGCAGCAACACGCTCTCGCACGAAATGAAAATCAATCTCAATGCGCTTAGTACGAGCATGAAAGACTGGATTCGCCGTGAGGTACGTTGCCCCTAGATTATCACACCAAAGTATGGGTGTGCGCTGCTGGATCACACCGAGCTCCTTGAGCAAAGAGCCCACCCAAATGGCTTCAGCAGCTCCATTTGCTAGTGCCTTATACTCAGCCTCTGTACTCGACCTTGAGACTGTAGGTTGTTTCTTCGAATTCCAAGAGATCAAGTTCGGTCCAACAAACACTGCAAAACCACTCGTGGATCTACGATCATCCGGGCAACCAGCCCAGTCAGCGTCAGTGAATATGCTTATGCCAGTGGAGGGAGACTTGCGAAACTTTAACCCTGTATGCAACGTTCCTTTGACATATCGCAGGATACGTTTAACTGCCTCCCAATGAACCCCAGTGGGCAGAGATAGAAACTGGCACACCTTGTTCACTGCAAACGAAATATCCGGTCTGGTGAGGGTTAGGTACTGTAGTCCACCGACAATGCTTCGGTACGTGAAAGCATATCCGGTGCCGAGCAATGTACCTGTATTCCTTGACAGGTTTTCCGATAGTGGTGTGGGAGTGGACTTACAATTATCCATCTCAACTATGTGAAGAAGATCCAATGCATACTTCCGTTGAGTAACAATCATCCCCCCCTGAATTGTAGGACGCTTCCAGACCAAGGAAATACTCCAACTTGCCCATATCCTTTATAGGAAAGGCGGCAGCCAAAGAGGTAACCAGACCATCAACCGCAGCAGGAGTCGACCCAGCAATAACAATGTCATCGACATAAACCAGCATATAAATCTGAACTCCTCCCCTCGAGAATAAAAACAGGGATGTATCGGCTTTGGATGACTCAAAACCAAGCTGAAGAAGGAGCTGAATGAGACGTGCATACCAGGCATGTGGCGATTGCTTAAGGCCATATAAGGAACGCTGAAGTTTGCAGACATGAGAGGGATAGCGATCATCCTCAAACCCGGGGGGCTGCTGCATGTAGACGTCCTCCGATAGGAAACCATGAAGGAAAGCATTACTGACATCAATCTGACGGAGACACCAATCCCGAGACACAGCAAGAGAGAGAACCAGCCGCATTGTAGCTGGCTTAACCACGGGACTGAATGTGTCACCGTAGTCAATGCCATGCTGCTGAGTGAATCCACGAGCAACCAGTCGCGCCTTACGCTTGTCAACAGTACCATCTGGTCGATGCTTCGTTTTAAAAATCCACTTACTAATGTGACGCCAGGAGGGCGCGGCACAAGAACCCATGTGCGAGTATCACGAAGAGCAGCAATCTCATCGGCCATAGGAGAACGCCAAGCGGGCTCATGCAACACATCACGATGAGTCGTTGGTGCAGCAAAGAAGGCACGCCGATGCGGATCATACCGAATCGTCCCATCCTTGAACTCTTTTTCCTTTCGCGTAGCATCACGAGTACGCGTGACCATCGGGTGAGCCGGAGCTGGTGACGAGTCTGGCAACCCAGCCGAAGGTATCGCGGCCGGCGACAAAGGCGCGGCAGGGGGCGACACGAGCTGGGACGACGTAGCAGGTGTTGTCGCTGCTGGGGAGCGCGGAGGCGTCACGGGCTCCGTGGGCTGGTGGCCGGCAGGCCGGCCCATCATGGGCACGTCCCCCGGGGCATGCAGATCGCCATGCACGTCGATCGGACGGGAAACGCCGGCGATTGGAGCATCCGATTCCTGTACAGAAGGAACTTCGCCTAATATAGGCTGATCAGGTGACAGGTAAGAGAAGTCATATTTACGCAAATGGACACTCGTAACCGGTTCATTGGAAGGAAACGAGGTGATAGACTGCGCTAAACTAGCGACATCAATGGAGACTCCGGGAGTAGAAAAAGGGAACACGGACTCATCGAAAACAACGTCGCGCGAGATGTAAATCCTCCCAGTGGTACGATCGAGACACTTGTAACCCTTATGCATAGGACTATAGCCAAGGAAAACACACATTTTGGATTGAAAATCTAGTTTGTGAGAATTATATTTTCGTAGACTTGGCCAACACGCACATCCAAAAATGCGAAGGGAATCGTAGTTCGGCTGAACACGAAGCAAGTGAGAGATCGGAGTTTCCTTATTAAGAACCGGTGTGGGCATGCGATTAATCAAATAACATGCTGTCAGAAACGCTTCATCCCAGTAATGCAGGGGGAGCGATGAGTGCGCGAGCAGGGCAAGCCCTGTCTCAACTAGATGGCGATGCTTACGCTCGGCGATGCCATTCTGTTGTGAGGTATGGGGACAAGAAACTCGATGGGAAATCCCCGTACGCTGAAAATATTGGTGGAGACGTTGATACTCCCCCCCCCCCCCCCCCCCCCAATCCGACTGAACAGCCTTGATTTTAAGATCAAGAAGGCGTTCGACATGAGCCGGAAAAGCATAGAACACTTGTTCCACGTCAGATTTGTGCTTAAGAAGATATATCCAGCAATGGCGCGAAAAATCATCGATAAAGCTAACATAATATTTGTACCCCCCAGAAGAGGTACGAGCTGGACCCCAAACATCAGAATGAATCAACTCAAGAGGCGCAACTGAAACACGAGTAGAAGCACTATAAGATAGTTGGCGGCTCTTGTCACGCTGACAAGCATCACAAATCAAAGACGAAGTGTCTGACAAACACGAAAGCTCATGAGTTTTAACAATAGACCGAACTACATTGTTGGTGGGGTGACCAAGACGCTGATGCCACTGAGTAGATGTGACGACACTAGCATGACGAGACGATGAAGCGGAAGCGCGATCAAACGGGATGGGGTAGAGTCCTCCCTGACTTCTACCGTGAAGCAGCGTTTTCTTCGTGACCTTGTCCTTAACACAGAAAAAGTGACGATGAAACTCAACAAAAACGTCATTATCGCGGACAAGACGATAGACAGAAAGCAGGTTCTTGCTAAGGTGTGGAACATGAAGGACATTATTTAGTTTTAAAGATGAACCGGCTAAAGTAGAGTGACCAATATGCGAAATAGACAAACCTGCACCATTAGCCACCTGGACCTGATCCTTGCCTCCATAGCGCTCGTGGACGTGGAGGCGTTCAAGGTCACTCGTCAGATGATCCGTAGCCCCGGAGTCCATGAGCCAGGGCGGGATCGAGTTGGAGGTCGTAGTGGCAGTGTTGCCCGCGCGAGAGTCGACGCGGTAGTCCTGGTCGAACCGATTGCGGCAGTTCGCCGATTCGTGGCCCCAATTGCCACAGAGCTGGCAGCGCGGCCTCCACTTCCGGCCGGAGCGACCGTTGCCGTGGCCACCACCACCACCTTGGCGGCCACCGCCACCGTTGCCTCCATAGTTGCCATCATTTGGACGGCCTTGCCCTGGCTGGCCACCATTGCCAGGAGGACGACTCCCTCCACCTTGATGCGGTGGAGTGTATTCCGGCGCACGAGAGTGCCCGGTGTTGCCGTAGGGGTTGGCGTAGCCACGCTGCGCCGCATTTGCTGAAGAAGACCACCCCTCGGCCGCCGCCTGCTGAGCCTGCATAGACTCGTACGAGAGAATGGCAGAGTAGAACTCATCGTAGTGAATCGACCGGTTGCCGAAGGTGAGTGTGGCGGCGATGGAGTTGTACGCAGAACCGAGGCCGATGACGATGAAGTCGATGAGCTCGTCGTTGGAGATGGGTGAACCAGCGGTGGCCATTGCATCTGCAAAGGACTTCATCTTGTGCATGTACGCAGCGGCGGTGAGGTCCTCCTTGCGCGTGGAGGATAGTTGACGTCGGATGTGGCGGACGTTTGCGCGGCTCTGGGCCCCGTGCATGGCGTGGACGCCGCTCCATACCACGGCGGAGGACTTGCAACCGATGAGCTGGTTTGCGACATCGGGCTCCATGGAGCCAAGAAGATAGCCGATGACCTTCTGATCAGCGGACCACCACCGTGCGTACTCCAGGTTGGTGACGGTGACGGCTTTGTCCCCGTCTCCCTGGGTGATAGACTGCGCTGGCGGCACGATGCTCTCGTCGAGGTGGAGATGAAGACCTGCACCTGCGAGGTTGGGAAGAAGGAGACCCCTCCATAGGGTGAAGTTGTTCGCCTCCAGCCTAACAGTGATCGGCGGAAGCACCACCTGCGACCCGACGACCAGGGAGGCGGACGGTGATGAAGCAAGGGCTCCGAGGGTTTGGGAGAGCTGAAGTGCGGAGGAGAACGCCATCGCGGCGGCCAAGGAAGTGTCTCTCGGCAACGGCGGACAGAGGATCTCGCGGCGGCGGCGGCGGAAGGATCTTGCGAGCCGCCGGCGGCTCTGATACCAAGTTTGAGAATAGGTTTAGGGTTTTCGGTGGGATCTAGCCTCCACCTCTCCTCTATTTATATACTTGACAGATACAATTACAATACGTACGGGTATACACCACACATACATGTACAAACCGTTTCCAACACCTTGTCCACCTTGTCGCAAGGCGTGTCAGTACCGACCCAAGGTCTTGATCTGTCGGTCCAGCTGTACCACTCCCATCGCAGCCGCAAAGCTCTACTAAAGGCTTGCATGTCTTTTATGCCCAGTCCATCGAGAGCAGTCGGGGCACAAATCTTAGTCCAACTTACCAGACACTTGCCAGCAACAACCTCCTCATCCAGATCATCTGGTCTAGTGTAGTAGCGTGGGACTAATTTGCACATGCCGAATAAGCTGTGAGACTTCATGTGTATATAACTCAAAAACTTGTAACATTCAAATCTTTAGCAAAACAGTTGGTATAGTTATATCTTCATGTTCTTCTTGGTCTTGGTCGGCCACCTCGCCTTCTCTACCTTTTTATGTCCATAACTGTTCTATGCTTTAATTATCAGCTTAGCTTCTAAGAAATACTAGGATGTATCTAGAATTCTAGATTTCGAACTACTTTTCAAAAGAACATATTTGCAACAATCTGATATTTATTTAATTTCGGTGCTTAGTGTCAATCTTCAGTATTGATCTAATACCGTGATACTTATTAAGTTGCATATCATGCTGTTTAGCATTTTATGATCATCTATTATGCTAGTGAGCTTGCTAGGTTGCTTGCTAGTTATGTAAATCCTGATGTATGTGCTTCTGCGATACGTATGTGATGAGATTAGCTTGTCGTATTTGAGTTAGCAATGCTCCCAGTGACGATCTGGTGCTCTTTAGTGTTGCTGTGCATTGGCACTGTTGTGTCCTATTTCTCTTGGATGGCACTGGGTGTGATTTCTCCGGTCTAGTGTAGTAGTGTGGTGGTGTATATATTCCTAGCCTCCTAGGTATAAAATAACGTTGAATACGACCCCCTCACACCTTCTAGATTTCATCTAGTTGAATGTTGATGTACAGGCTGCTGATATCCATGTTTATATTCATTTCCTCTGCTTTGTTCTCTTTCTTCTATCTAAACCTGATAAAAGCATATCTATACTTTCGCACTGCTTTCTCTCTGCTCCTCTACCTGTGATAAAAACAGATGCTACACAAACGGGCTCGAGGAGAGAGAATACGGGGTCGGAGCTTGACGATGATGGAGCGATGTTCACCATTCCCCTTAATCTCCTTACCGCGGTGGGCGGTGGCATCATCCCCGAAAACAAGTTTGCAGACTCGAGAAACAGTGTGCCATTGAGGAGGAAGGAGATGTGCGTGATTAAGGGAATGAGTGAAGGCGGGAGTTGAGGCATGGCAAGTGTTATGACCCCTGCAACTAATAGGTGTGGAGCGGATCTGGTTGGGCCCAACTTCTCCACTCCACAGTTACAGTTGCAAGGGGTTCTAAGAAAGAGTTGTCTTCTTTACATAGATTTTAGGTGATGAATTCTTGTAATTATATAGTTCACGGTGTGTTGCTCTCCGGAGGTGGCATGGCGACCTCCGTCTTGCATTCTCTGGCAAACCTTGTAACTTGCTCTGGACCTTGGCGTTTCTCGGTTCAGGGCTCCGATGATGATCCAGGTGTTGCGGCTCTCGGTTGTGTGGTTCATCTTGGTTGTGCGGCTCTCGGCAGATTCAACGTTATTAATTTAATGTTGGGCCTTTCGGCTTTTCATCTAAAAAAAGTAGAAAAATGCAAATGGACATCAGCGACAACTTATCTCCCATATCTATAACCCACTTGTGATTACTATATAACTGAAATCTAAATTAATTTGGGTGAACCACCCGGAATTAGACATCTTGGATGAAGATTTTTTGCTATAGTGCCTCATCTCGTGTTGTAAGTATTTATCATACGGTTGATGAATTCTTCATCGCCGAGATGGTTGCTTTGGTAGATGAGAACCAGTACATTATCTATGCTATTAGTTTCTCATAACTATTATTCTCATTTCTTATAAGGAATTTACCACCAAACGGAAACCCAACAAAATTATGGATACGGAGACACATAGAGTATTTCTCTTCAACAATAAAATAAACTATTGCAACAACATTCCTATAGAATTTACAAGACTGAACAGTACATGAACACACATACAAATCATTAATAAGCAAAACGCTTGAAAGTACAAGGCCTTGAGAGGCAACCATTTTCTTATTGTTGACAAAATTAAAGATGACAAGTAGGGCAGCTGCGTCCTCTTGATAGTTATAGGTCGATAATGTTCTATTTGGGCTACCGCCGGTAATTCCCTGAAAGGGGGCACAGATTTTCGCTGTTAAAGGCAAAATTCTGTAATAACAATGCAATGTAGAAAAATAGAAGTATATTTATTTTTATCCAAACCAAACAAATAGCTCATGTAACAAACTTCTCAAGAGAAAACAACTCAATACGCATAGCAAATAATATGATTACGAAGATCGAAATATATTCTTTCAAGCCTATATAAACTATAGAGCAATGGTAGAAGCCTCTCTGTCCACAGTTAATTCTGGAATATTAGGCTAGAAAACTCACTTTCCTTCTTGTCAACTAATAGCAGTTTTATCCAAATCTAGTGATTGATTCCAGTGTCGCCCTTAAAACAACATCATCTTTGCTTGACTTCTTGTAGTATTTATTTGTAGCTTTTGTAGACTTGCCAAGCTGCTCCTTCCTGCAAGTTGAAGGCATAAAAAGGTTTAATTGTAATATATAGTGTGTTTATAAATAAATAATGCACCAATCTAGTAAGATAGTCCGCTAAATTTTTATCAATCTTTTACACTGAGCTCCAACTGGTTGGCTAGATGTATGGTGCCATATATCGTGTGCTTTTGTGCATAAAGTAAACTGATGTGATTTAGGACCATTTGGAACAAAGGAACTGATTTTTTAAACGGAAATTCTGCCAGATAATGCCATTATTCCAGGGAACGTGGAATTCTTTAGGAATTTTGGAGAAAGCAAACATGATGTTTATCAAATATTTTCTTCTCCTGGTGTGTAGAATTCATGTGTTTCGTCTGTCCAGATGGCAACTTTTTTTTGAACAAAACGGGCAACATTTTTGCCTCATCTTATTTAAAAAGAAGAGGAGAATTGACCAGTTCATCACGGGGCACCGGCCAAAAACCGTTACAAATGCACCAATGTCGCCATGGAACACGATCAGAATGGCCACCACCACCATCGGCTGACCTGGCCACCCACAAAAAGCACACAAACACCACAAAGAAGAAAGAGAATCGTCGAGGTTGCCACTGAGTGTCATCGTCATCACTTCTCCTTGAGCCAGCGACTCCTACTTCACCTTCGGCGACCCGAACAAAGCCTCACTTCAAGCGACGCCGGAACCCATGCCGGCGCATGCCAACAGTCGGCCCACCCACCAAATGCAGACAACTCCGATTTGAGGACGAGCCTCCCAAGAGATAAATGCGGGGCTTACGCCGATCGAGTCCTCCCTAAAGACCACTGGCCGCTGGTCATCGTTGCCGCCTAGACACGCTCCACCGCAGATCCGACTCCACAACAACACAGCGAGGAGAAGAACACATCGGACACGCCGGATAAACCGACTAACAGAGCCCCAGCCGCGACCCAATCAAAGCTCGACGCATCATCGTTGCCAAACTGACTTGCAGCACCTTCATCGTCCGATCCAGAGGATCCGAGGTTTCCCTCCGTAAGACATGGAACAAAGAGAGGAGCCCTCGGTGACGCTCTCAAGAGAGTCAACGGCACCCACGGGTGTCGCCGCCACCGGTTCCGAGCAAAGCCGGAACAAAGATTTCTCTTCGGGCAAATCCACCTCCCAATTTTTTGGTTTTCATGTATGTTGCCTTTAGCTTATATGACACATCATCCTGTGATTTCTCTATGCCTACGTTAAGTTCCTGCGATAGGTTAATGGCATCTTATGTAGTAAATACCTTCACCTTTTTGTATAAAGAAGTGTAGTGTTTTCATCATAATTAAGCACTTCCAGTGCTACGACTATGAATGTCGCTTTTTCAAAGAAGTAATAACAACTAGCACACACAACTCTCGAATAAACATGAAGAAGCTACATCATTAGTTCCCTTACTCACATGACGATTAGCATCAGTAGCTTTTGCAATTAGCCAGCTACTACAAAGGAGCTCAAGCCGATTCATATGAATAAACTTAGCGTTCCAGGAAATCACCTGCTGGTGCCGCCGGTCACGACGGCTGGCTGAATCTGCTCCGCCACAGGCAGCCGGATAAGGGGGCTCTGACCCATCCTCTCCTCTCACTCTCTCTAATTGGCTTGATCTTTGCTGTCTCCCTCTCTCTCTTCTCTTTCTCTCTCTAATTGGCTTGATCTTTGCTCCTCCCTCTCCTTTTTTAGAACGATGTTTGCTGCCTTGGGACTGCAGGTTGTACCTGTATATAAAGAGCTGTAATAAAGACTGAAAATTACAGAAATGACCAAAAGTGCTGAGTCTTTATGGACTAGGTCTCTGTTGTATGCGCTTTTTGTTTATAAAATTTACTCTTTTACGCTTTTGTGCAAGCATGAATTGTGCCGCTTCACAACTCTCATTTGTGAAAGCATTGTCATTTGTCTCTTAGCCTTTAGTCTGACGTACGTGGGGTTCCAAATTTCTATTTTGTAACGTCAAGTTGAGGTTGGTGTGAACGCATGAAGTTGGGGTTTCAGATTTCTATTCTGTACAGAATCCATGGTGTTTAAAAGTACACACAGTTTGAATATTGCGGTAGTTTCAGGGAAATTTAATTTCCAATACATTATAGAAAGTGGGAAATTAAAACTCTAAGCTTCAGCAGAAGTGTGGTAGAAACGCAGATGTTCCGTTACACTACACCTCGTTGCTTCAAACTGACTATACTACAAGTGCACCACATGGCAGTGCAACATGATTAAATTAAATTACTAAAGGTCCAATGTGGCTTCTATGATTTCTAGTCACCATAAGAATAAATTAAATAAACTTACTCTCATCATTCATATTTTTTTTCTGTTTTAGAGTTCAGAGATATGCTCTTTCCAGTTTCACACAATCGTCGGACCGAACATTGTGGATAAGTGAGTGAGTCAGTTTACAGCTCGCTAATGACTTAAATACCAGAACTTGATGCAAGTTCGAGAGCCGTCACTTTCATTGTGTCATTTAGGAAAGAACACTGGGGGTTTCATACCGGATTTTACAAATTTCAAGTACTCCAACAAGTTATCCTCGACCACTTGCTTGTCTCGTTATATATTAGAACTTCTTTGGAAACAAAGAGATGTCCTAATAAGGATCATTTGACTAAAATGGCGGTGAAAAAGAAAGAATATACTCCGAACTTCTTCCATACATGTGGCCAGGGTTTCGCATGTGCCCGTCCTCATCCCGAGAGAGACAGACCCGAGCGAGCGACCAGTCAGCAAGGATAAATCATCCAATAGGGAGTGGGTTGATCAGTTGGATAAGTTGATGACACAAGATCTGCTATACGTACGACGGTTTCCCGTCCAATTTCTGTCCGACGTTGCATGGCTGCCGTTCGTAAACACTGTTGATCAGCATCCAACGATGCAATGCAAACGTCGGACAATGGTCGGACGTCAAACGTCGGACGCAGAGCCTTTTCGATGACACAATTAGGTAGCATGTTGATGACATAAAGTATCATCAACCAGTCAAGTTGGGAGTCATCAAGAACAAAAAGTATTGTTGTAGGGGTTTCTTTTTAACGAAAGTGTCCCTGTCGAACATGTATCTTCGAAAGCCGTCCGACGAATGTTGTTCATCCCACACAACATGACTCCGCCTTCCTCTCCTTCATCCTTCTCTGGCAGGTGTGGATGCGGTGTTCTCCTCTCTTGCATCGCTTTCGATAGACCTGTTCTGACAGCGCTCTCAATATGATTTGTCAATCCCGTGAGGCAAAGGTTGTACTGTTATGTTGCGTACGTGACTTTACGTTGTATTCAATGTTTCTAAAAAAACATCCATGGTAGACGAGCACTGCATAGTACCTCTAAGAAACATCATTGATGTACAATGTTTTCCTCTTTTTAAGAGGACTTGCTGAAAGGACTATGCTATGTCCAGGGGACCGCCACCCTCCACTAGGTACATCTTGCGCCTTGATTAGAAGGTTGGCATCAGAGTTGTAGCACGAGTAGTCTAAAAATTGTAAACTGGACGAAACACTATCGTCTCTTGTACTATTCAAGCTGCGCAGTTCAAGTTTGTTTTGTTAAGTTTACTTTTACATAAGCTAAGGGAAGAAGATCACAGGCGTCACTTTTTTGTTCTCTCCTGTCCCTCCCCCACCACCAGGACACCTTCTCACGCGTCGACGAATGCACCCCACAACCTTAAGCCCTAGGCTCCAAATCATCGACAAGTCCTTTTCGTGTAAGCTCCAATGAACCGATTGCCACAGCCCTTGTTTGGATGTTATCCAGCCTTTTTCAGACAGGTTCCATGAAAAATGATAGTGATGTTAACCTTTGTTCAAAATATATTTCAGTTCTGCAGATGTTTCTAAAAGGTTTTGTTTGTAGAAAATAGAACTAAACTAGTGATCTCCCGTATGAATCACTGGATTGTCTACAGGTATCATACTTTGCCAGACAACTCTATCTAATCTACAGTAACACAAAACACTCTTATAGAAGACAAACTGTGTAGTAGTGCAGTAGATAAGCAATCTATGAACAGCATGTACGTAGCAGATGACTAAAAGGATGTACACTTCACTAACAAACATCACAAATGAGTTAGCTGACGAAACTGCATCACATATGCAGAAGGTAAGAAACCTCTGTTCACAATTAATAACCTGAAAGAGGGCACGGGAGAATGTGTCAAGACATACAGTGAAAAGTACAATGCTTAGCCAAGTAGAAGTATGGGGATCATAGAACAAAGCAATGAGAAGCAACCTAAAATTTACTTCTAACTTCTCTCCATCTTTCCTAATTTCATTTCAAATTCGCCCCAGATAATGAAATCAAACAGTAGCACATCATTTTTCCTTGCAAACTATGGAAATGAAGCTAGTGTGTTTTGCTCCACATTAAGCTACAAGCCCCCAAAATGATAAATGCAGACACAAAACAATAATGGAGAACAAACATCAACAATAATAACAAAACATTCTTATCGGTGGTATTTGTTTCTGCTGCTTGTGGATAGTTAAATATCACGACAATCTGCTATACCCATGCAGAAAAATGGAAGACCTTGACTATGATTGAGTGTCCTTACTTACATTCTGAGGGATGCATTTGGACACATATCAAGATTTTACCCCATCTGCCACTGCAAATATTCAGAAGATCAAAAGATAAGTATCCAGCAAAGAAAAGAAGCATATACTATCCACAAGTACATGACTTGAACGTTTAACTTCAACATATTCGGTACTCGGTGGGTAACAACTAACAATACCTTCAGAACTGGCTCTCCTTGGTTTGATGTCTTTGACTCCTTCATAGCCTTTATCTGTGCTCGTGCTGCTCGTCCAGCAGCTGACTTTTCGTATTCCTGCTGTCTGAAGGTCAAGAAAAGTCACAGTCACGACCAGGCAACTTCAGATCCAGTCGAAACAAGTGTTAACAATTCAAAGTTGTAATATGACTTTGTCTAAGAGTGGAGACATCAAGTCCAACCTATTTCTTAATCCAATGCATTCCACTGAAGTGTTCTAAACAGTACTGGAATTAATCAACATGAGCTATCATGCGATAGAGAGTTATTATAGCAACATAAAACCAAAAACCGCATCCATGGCCAACAGACAAACGAAAAAAACCGTGGAGGAGGGATGTTTTGAGCTGTTAAGCTGGTGTTACCACATGTAGAGTCAGTAAGGTAATAAGCCTGTGAAGTGTAAACTTAAAGATCAAATGAACATGTAAAGGTTCTGAAGAGATAATCAAGAATACTAGGCCATTAAACATATGCCGGACGGACATGCCATTCCTTGGGTGCTACCAAAATAGAAATTTGAGTGTGAACTGTTCAAGGACATGAATGTAATCAACCTAATCCTATTGCAGAAACTATGTGGTGTATGATATTTAATAGTATGAATATGAATGTAATTCTATAGACACAAGTTGAGCAATTACATCATGAATATAAATTATAAAATAACTCAATTTCATAGGAATAAAAATGAATATACAAGTATAAAACTAAGAAAACAATAAAAAGAGAAATGCTAGAAACCAGCTCTACTGAGAGAGAAGAGAGCACCCTTACTAAGAAAATGTCTTTCAGCGTATGGGCACCGGCACCAAAAGTGCAAAAAGATTTTAAAATATATAAAATGCATAGACATATATTATGGAATAGTATGTGTTTTTGCAAAAAAAACAGTTTAACTTATCCGCGATCACCATTACTTCCACTCCATTCCCTCCCTCTTCTGTATTTGCTCCTTGACGTTTCTTGCACTCGCTCTAACCAATAAGCAATTATTTAGTAGCCTAATTAAGAGAAGAGCAAGGGTACACCGCAACGTTTGCAAGGCATAGCATTGCGTAAACAAGGTTGTTCAAATTGTACTGGTCGCTGTAGTGGCACGATATACGCTGGCCCTAAGCCCCCTAACAGGCCATTCAGTCAAGAACTGCTCGAAGAGTATAACATGTCTACAAGAAGTTATAGCCACTTTACAATGCAAATGATCGTATGTATGTGCACAATTATCCAGCAATATCCAATATTCTATCGCAGAAATCATGTGGCACCTGATTATTTAAATTATGTACATATAATTGAAAATCTTAATGTATCAAGAGACTATGTGACCAAAACCTCCCTGTAAAAGTAACTCACTTCAATTGTATTAAAATATTAATTTAAAAAAGCAACCATTGACCAACACATATAAGCATACAATACCATATCAAATATTAATTAAAAAAAGCAACCATTGACCAACACATATAAGCATATAATACCATATCAAACCATACAAAGATTATTATAATAAAAACATAGAAAGCTTGACTCTTGACTTCTTGAGCATCTGTATTTGAGCATGACATTCTGAGAATTTTACTCCGAAGCTTAGAATCCATAGGGAAAATGTTTATATTGTTAGAGAATTGTGCTAACCAATTACAGCTAACCAATGCAACTTCAATCAAGATCCAGATCTAGAAACACATCTTCTGAAATTACTCAAGTAGCACACAGAACTTCTTTTTAGCAAGTTCCAGGTCTAAGCATTACGCAGTTTCTAGAGCAGGATGTGGCAAACCAAAAACACGACTGGATAACAAGACTATAAAGCAGAAGATAACAGTCCCTGAATGATTGAAGAACTGGAGGTGCTTGGAGTCAGAACGGATATACATAAGTGCTACTCTTTGAACTCAATGAGATAGATGAATCGCCTTATGATCAGTACAGTGAGTTAAACAAACGCTTGCTGCAGCTAAATCTGCTAAGCTATAAATACCATTTGTGCCAGAGAAGTTGGTAAATGTGATGCCACATATATTTGGAAGTAGAGCAAATATCACAAACTCAAAAATATTGGGGCATATTTTCAGACAACCACAACTTCTAGTGCATTTGTGAAACTCTGGTTTGCAAAAGAAGTTGTGGTTTTCTGAAACTCTGCCCCAATAGTTGTGGTTTTGTGATGTTTACTTTTGGAAGTACCACATGGATGGCGTGATAGCAATCGTCTTGGGAGGTCAAGACAGTACAGAAAATTGAGATCCCAAATCGGCTGATGGTAAGCCCCCACGAGCGATGCTATTGTTGAGAACAAAGAGGTAGAACATTGGTTAGTTTGAGGATCTTCTGCATACTGGATAAGGAAATGCTAGAGAGGCTCTGTTATTGAGATATAGCAGAGCAAAGACAGAGGTAACAGCGGTCGACTTCCAGCGAGTACATTTATGGACAGGTCTAGCATTGACACTGAAATTGTGGGAAGAATTCGGGCTATCTCAACAGGTATGGAGCCATGAATGGGCTTACAGGAGGATATGTCCTTGCAGTTGCCTCAATGGTGCAGACGAGAAGAACTAATTCAGGAGTACAATACAGAATGGTTGCGAGATTGGTCAACTCGATTCCGGGGAAATGGTGCCAGTCAATAAAACTGTCTAGCGGCCACTCGCGTCACCTGCAGGAGCATCGGTTCTAAGTTCTAACCATACAGTAGGACACGCCATTTCTGGTCAAGAAATCTCTCGAACAGGGCGGCGCGATTCAGGAAAGGGGCGACTCCGTCCGATTTCATGAACTGCTCCCTGGGCGATCGATCCAAACCAATCCAATCAGATAAAACTTTGAACCCAATCCTGCAAAATACAGGGTACCCCAAGAAACAAGGGCGAGAAGGTACCGCGTTGATCGAACGGACTAATTCTTCGCTCCGACTGATCTCAACATCGAAACCTACCCTACCTAGCGCTAGCGGGTCCCCAGAATCGGAACAGGGTTTGGGCATCGATCAGAGGTGCGTGAGGAAAAGGAGGCGGTTACCTCTTCTGGGCGGCCTCGGCGGCCCTTGAGCGGGCCTCCTGCGCCTCGAGGCGGTCGGCCTCCGCCCGCTGCTCCCTCGCCGCCTGCGCCGCCCCGAAGCACCCGCACTGCCCCATCGTTCGTCGGCTCCCTCCGCCTCCTTCTCTCTCTCCGGTGGTCCTTGGCTGCTTCGCCGTCGGGGTTTGCTTGGATTGCTGGTTTCTTGCGTTTGCTTTGGGATATGCGATTGGATGCACAAGACGATCCGGCGAAAAGGAGGAGGGGCTTTTCGAGATTCTAGAATGCCGCGTGGGGCCCACACGGCAGGAGAGGGGCAGGAGTGGGGCCCACACATGCCGCGTGAATGCCTGCTATTTGTTTTTCTTTGTAAGCGGACTAGAGGATGCACTTGCAACGCACGACTCGAACTAAAATTTATAAACACATCCCTGTTTCCGTCTTTCGATATTCCGTAGTAGTAATACTAGAAAAAGTGCGTTGTTACCAGTTGATTTATCTTAAATATTAATTAAAAAAGGTATTTTACAAGACAAACTGAAATAGATAACTATAGTCGTCAGAATCAATATAGCGGCATCGCCACCACAAATCTCAAGCTTAATTAATCGGACGCCACCTTCCCACTCTCTAATATATATTTTATATTTTGATCCTTCTATTTCCTAGGTTTAAAATGGTTCATATAATCTCTGATATTTGTCAGTCAAGTTTCACTCAGAAAAACAATAGAAACTTGAAGCATTTACAAATCATGAAATTTTAGCGTATCAAAATGTCAAATATGCGCCTTGTTTTGAGGAAAATTTGAAACATGAACGCATATGAAGAACCACGTTTCTTTTTGTACTTGAACCATGGCCCTAAATGTGAGAGGATGATGAAGTTGTGTGTCTTCTTGTTATGACAGACAGTCAAGTAGAGGTGTCTTGGTCGGATCAGTTCCGACATGTGTGTAGAGTTTGGCCTGTTTGTCGAATGTGACCGAGTACGATTGTAGAAAGCTAGCTGATTTTGTTGAGTTAACGAATACACTTCTACTTTAAGAAAAATATCAATTGTATCATAGTGCATAGTTTCAAAAAGGAGAATTAATCTTCTAACTTTGTGGCATCTAAGTAACATTGGCATTAGTTTTGTCACCAATTAGGATCAAAGATAATCTAATAAGTATAAGATTGCTGACATGCACTCAATAATATCTATATATTTGTGAAAGAAAAATATCATTATAAGGCAGCAACATACACTGACGCACAATATTTAATCCGGCAAAAGATCTAGATAAAAGATGTTTTATTAGTCAGACCTCCACAAAGCCAAGATATAATGGTAATAGAGTTTTACCTTTTCAATACGAACTTAATAAGCAGAAGCTCTGCTCCCGGCTGCTTGCCCTGCCCATGCCGCCATATCCTCCCTCCCGCCTCTCCATAAGAGCGGCGGCGGCGGTTGTACATGAGGTGTGCGCGCTTCCCTTCCCGCCGGGCCGCGCCTCCCACCACCGCTAGCCGCCACGGCCGTCGCCTCCGTCGAGCGCACCTGCCGCCTCTGCGTGGACGTGAGTTCATTCATCAATCCCTCCCCTCCCTGCTGGATTTGACCGACCCTATGAAGAAATCGATTGCCTTGACAGGTGAAGGCATCGCTGCTTGCAAACGACAGAGACAAGAGGAGGGTTGTCGAGAAGAACGACCAGACCCATGTGACGATTGCGGATTTCAGAGTTCAGGCCCTCATTAGCTTTGGTAATTCACACAGCTCGATTCCACCTTAATTTCCATGGTACTCATTAGCTCAGCTAATCAGTATGATATGCAGTTATGCACCCTGCACCTTTGTCTGATCGATGACACCTTAATTTCCATCCATGGTGCTACTGAAGAGCTCCAGCAGCTGTTTCCATCGATACCTCTGGTGGCAGAAGAGGACTCAGCATGTCTACGATCTCCCAATGCCGATGATGTAATCGTAGAGTTGATCACAAGCTAGGGAGTCGGTGGCCACCACCTGCGCCCTCAGGAGCGCCACCACGAGGCCGCACCCGGCGCCGAGGTCGGCGGCGCGTGTGCCGTGCAGCGCGAGGAGCCCGGAGTCGGCGGCGTGCTCGAGGATTCCATGGCCGCCGGCAACGACGAGGTCCTCGACCACGTTCTTGCCGAGGGAGGAGCCGGCGTCGCCTCCTTTTCCCGAGCCAGTGACCATAGGGAGGGATCGACTGGAGAGCGAGGACTGATGGTGACGGGGGCGTCGTCGGCAGTGTCTTCACCCAGGTAGCGTGTTCGGTTAAAACGGTTATTTTTGTTCGGTTTACAGGGTTATACGGTAAATACGGTTATTATACGGTAAATTCAGTTTTATACGAAAATATGGTTCGATTTTGGTAATAACCATTTAACTTCGGTTCGGTTTCGGTAATAACCTAATTAACCAATGTTGACGTGGATTTTTGAATAAAGTTGATGTGTAAGAAGAAAAAAGGAGACAAAAACAATTAAGTTTCGGCCAAAATAAGAAAAAGGTACAAAACTAGGACTTGAACTCATCACCTTATGCACATAAAGGGAATCTCCACCATCCTAACCACTACGTCAGCCTTCATCTAATGTTTTAAGTGCGTTTTAGCAAATTTATGTGATCAAAAGTTAAGCTGGGTTCGGTGTTTTTCCATTATGCATAAGATATTCGGTTTAACCAATGATTTTTCGTTATTAACCGAATTAACTGAAAGCAATATGGTTAGTAATTTTGCTAACTGTAACCTAACCACTAACCATAAAAATCCACATATTCGGTTGCGGTTAGGTTTTTTTCGGTTCGGTTTTCGGTTGTGGTTCGGTTATGCACAGCCCTACTCTTCACCATGTGCCTCGTGCCATCTGAAGGGGATCCGGTGGAGGCGAGCGGATAAGGACGATGGACCAAGATGCAAAAGTGTTGTTTATGTGGACTGTGGGTTGATTATGTATGTACGACGCCTCACCTTAAGGCAGATTATATAGTAGAAGTATAGACTAATGTAGTATGGTAAGTAATTGTTGAATTTAAAAAAAAAATAGTCGGTGAGAAACATCCCACAGATCAGGCATACATGTTTAATACTATTCTGATCCAAAAAAATATTATCGTGAGGTGTATATATATGTTGCTGCTCTTTCCACCGATAAGAGTGAAAAAGACTACCCATGCAAGGAACAACATGATCAAGATTGGCCAAGCTGAAGTAGCACTCTAGATGATATCTATAATATCTATATGGGAGCAACCCACTAGAGTTACTTCTCTCAACATGCAAGGTGTAGACATCAGTAATCATGTAATTGGTCCATATCATGCAACGTCACCTCATCCTGCCGGTTGGTCTTGCATGCAGTTTCTATTTTTTTCATCCGGCTGGCTCCTTTTATTCAGTTATTTCCTAACCATAAATGATTACTGTATGCACGATCTCCTATTGGTAATCAATTCATCTTAAACCCATCACGGAAACGCAGCTATGAAGTGCATGCATAGTTGTTCATTAGGTAATCAATTAATTGTAACTCTCCATTTTGCCTTTTCAGTTTTCCATCGTGGAGGCCATACCATCTTTTCTACTCCCTCTGATCCATAAAAAGTGTCGTCCATTTTGTACTAAGCTAGTACACAGTTTGTACTAGAAGATCGACATTTTTTATGGATCGGAGGGAGTATTTAAATACCACCTCCTGTCACCGCTTTCCATTTTCTACTCTTCCCATCCATCCAACCGTAAAGAACTGACCAATCGCTTGGCATCCCATGGAGCCTTTTCTTCCATCGTTTCCTCTGACCACCACATGTGTCCTGGCCTGGAGAAGGAGCGCACGTGTGCACCACTGCTGAGTCTACCCCCATGTCCTAACAGATGCCCTCTCTCATGTCCCATGAGATCTGAACCCTTCCAGTATACAACAAGCCCTACTATTTGTGTTGTCTTCGAGATGAAAGCGCGAACTACCAATTGGTATTAAGTTTGCATCACGTGATTGTATATTATTTTCTTCATTGACCAGGTATGTTATCTTTGTCGCCTCTTGGTATTCTAAATGCAGCTTCATGTGATTGTGTATTATTTTCTTTTCAGGATCATACACATTGACAAGGTATGTTATCTTTGTCACCTTTTGGTATTCTAAATGCAGCTTGAAAATTATCTTTAGTACTTTTATTTTTGTATAATTAAGAATCTCAATTTGAGTATTTAACAATTGTCCTTACAATTTTGCGCTTATAATGCTTACATTTCCCTAGGCGTGTAATGTTTCCTGCAGTTCATTTATTTTTAAACAAGTTCATCTTTTGGATCGGATGGTAATATGGACGTCAACCTAAACCAGATCGAGCATGTTCTTTTTAGCTTATACATTTTTGCTACCAATTTTGCCTCCATGAATGGCAGCTACGTCATCGCCAAGGCCAGCTACTAGCTCATTGTTCAAACTTAATTTCTCTTTGCATAACTTGCACCTGTTTGGATTTCGGTACCATTGTAAATTCATCATTTACTATTTCCTTTCGATGATCCTTAGATTTTCTATGATCAGACATAAACTTATTAAACATATATACTTACGTTAAGTGATGAACTCCTATGCGTACTTCTGAAATTTGATCCCATGGTAAACATAATATTTTACATAATGGTGGCGTAAACTTTAACGTCAACTATTCTATCATGTTTGTGTATTACTTAGCCCCTCTCATGTGTGGAATTTGATTATCAGTCCTAAGTGTTGGTACCGGTGAGTCTTGCAAGAAACAATTGGTTGATGAATAGAACGAGAAGTAGTATGCTCATTTCCATGATATGTGTAATACTATTATGTGGCTAAACTTTGCAATTGCCGTCATCGGTGATGGTAACATACCTTTTTTTTATCTCCCATTTAATCTAATTTACATACTAACGTCCTGTAGCAACGCGCGGGTTATTTTCTAGTTATTACTGCACATTCGACGAGTAAGTGTTGAGCGCTATCCTGCCCAGAATTGCAAAAGACGCACTTGTTATTATGGGGATTGGGGAAGGCCTCGCCTAGGTGTCACAGGCAAGTTCTCTAATGATCTGAACATTATAACCAGCTCTCAAGTGATCTGAACCTTGATCTCGCACCCTGCTACATCATGGTACGTTCATCTTATACAATACTAGATCATATAGGCGCGCGTTGCCGCGCCCGTCTATTAGGTAAATAGATTTATACTCTTTGACAATATATTTATAATTTTTAAGATGGAGAACCGCCTAGTAGAGAATAATATTAAATCAATGATAATAATTTGTCAATAAATCAATTCGATCAATACCAAGATGAAAATAACAAATAAAAATATATATGAAAACACATTACTATATCAGAGGGTTGAAAAGAAATATGAAAACTATTATTTTCTTAAGAGCATTTACTCACAGTACTTACATCCAAAGAAAAGTAATAATATTTTAGTAGCTACTGAAAGAGCATTTTCCCTCATGTGTGGTTTTGATAATTGAATGAAAATCTCTATGGACTGATGTTTGCATTGAGATATCATTATAGACCATGTCCATGGAATTGTGGAGCTCATGTGTTGAACTCTTTAAGCTCATGTGTTGAGTGAAGCTTATTGCAAGTATGTCTTGAAGATTCAAGACATCATCTTAGTGAAGAAAATATGAGTTGTGCAAGACCAAGAGAAGCTTTCTCGAAAAGATCCTATGATTGGTGCTTGCAATGGATACATGAAGACGAAGCTTAGCAAGACTCTCTCATTGTGAGCATGGGGGAGTATTTGGAGAAGTCTTCATCAAGCAAGTGTTTGGACGCGCAATCAAGAAAGATGATCCACTTGAAGAGATCAAGATAGTCATCATCCAACTCAAGTAGAATGCTCAAGGCAAAGGCATGATCTTGATAGGGCTATAGGATAGATAGGCGTACTATCAAGAGGGGCTCTCAAGTTAGTAACTTGATCGCATTCTTGTGGAGAGCTCAAACCTTTGCATACTTGGCATATCATGTTTCTTGGTTCTTATTTGGCTTTTATGTTGGTGAGGAATTAGAGCTTGGTTCATCTCCATGTCAAGCTCTAGTTCATCGAAATCGGTTTTACTTTGGAAAACTTGTTGCGTTTTCGGTGACGGAAATATTGCCGGTTCTACCTTGAGGAAAGTCCCACACCTTGCCATGTGTGGAGATTTTACTCTATTTATGAGATTTTACTCTATTTATGGGGTGCTCATCGTCGCTATCCTTCCAACAAAATTGGCCTCACCTCATTTGGAGTTCATTTGTAAAAGTTATAGCAGTTTTATTTTCGGTGTTTTTGCTGATTCGGATTATTGGGGTCGGATATTCCGATCTACCGGAATTTCCGGTTCCCCAACTCATCCAAGAAAACGGCTAAGGAAAGGAGAAAAAAGGTTCTGACTCCAGTCGGAAATTATGCTCGGAAATTTCCGTCTAACGGAATTTCCGAGTGCCCCCAGAAAAGTCCTCCAGAAATGGCTAAGGAAAAGTTTGGTTTTGCTTCTGTCTCCAGCCGAAATTGCAGCTCGGAAATTTCATGGACTCGGAATTTCCGGGTGACCGGAATTTCCGAGTCTCTCTTAGACCGGAATTTCCGGTTAACCGGAATTTCTGAGTCTCACTTATACCGGAATTTCCGAGTGTCGAAACAGCCAACGGCTATATTTCCTGGAGGGGTATAAATACCCCTCCCCTTCTTCTTCCCCAGCTAATCCAAGGCAGCACGTTTTTCCCCTCTCTCCTACTCCATTGTTGACCTTGGAAAGCTCACTCCCCTCTCAATCCCTCCATTGATTCTTCCATATTCTTTAGGGAAAGTTGAGAGGAGATCTAGATCTACAATCCTACCAATCCATCTCTCCTCTAAGTGAGGGGAACTTAGTGGATCTAGTTCTTGGAGTTCCTTTGTGGTTCTTCTTCTTTGTTCTTCCTCTCTTCTCCCCCATTAACATTAGTTGCTTTTGGTGGGATTTGGGAGTGAAGGATTTGACTCCTTTGTGGTTTCCTTTGTTCTTCCTCTCTTATTCCCTTATTGTTGTTGTGTTGGAATTTGAGAGTGAAGGACTTTAGCACTTCGTGTGCTCTTGCCATTGCATTTGCATCGGTTTGAGCCCTCCACGAGGATTCGTGGTGGTGTTACTTGTGAGCTTGTTACTTTTGGGTCATTGGACCCTAGACGCCTTTTGTGGCCGGCCTTTTGTGGCCAAGACCTTTTGTGGTCAAGACCTTTTGTGGTCACTTGAGAGCCCCCAATTAAGTTGTGGGTGTGTGCCTCAAGACTTGGGAGCCCCCAATTAAGTTGTGAGTGTGTGCCTCAAGAGTTGTACGGGATTCGATCTCCGCCCCAAAGGAGATCAATAGTGGAAGGTGAACTCGAACCTTTTGTGGTTGAGTTCATCAGGAGAAGAAGGTGAGCCTTTGTGGTGTTGCTGCTAACCTGTTGTGGTTGCGCACACCTCTCCAAACGAGACGTACACCTTTGGGTGGAACTCGGGAATACATACTCGTCTCCGCGTGCCTCGGTTATTTCTATACCCGAGCTCTTTACTTATGCACTTTACATTGTGATAGCCTTCGTGCTTGAAGTCATATATCTTGCTATCATCTTGTTACTTGTATTGCTTAGATTAAGTTGTTGGTGCACATAGATGAGCCTAGTTTATATATCTAGGTTGTATGCTTGTTAAAGTAAACCTCTAGTTTTATTCCGCCCTTATCAAGCATACCGGAATTTCCGGGTCATTCGTGGACTGGATATTCCGTCTACTCGGAATTTCCGGGTCACTCTTGGACCGGATATTCCGGCTCCTCTTGGACCGGATTAGCAAAGTATATCAATCCAACGGTTAAGAAAGGTAATGACGTGAGAAGGCTTCAATGTGTGCCAGTTATAATATCCCTAATTCGGATTTACAATATGTGTAAGTAAATGATCAGTCCCAAGTAATCGGGATTTGGCGGGTTATATCATGACCTGTCGTAAGTTAATGTGTTCAGCATTGGTGTTCCACATTGTTTTAATAAAATGGAGTTAATTGCACCAGTGGTCACTGAACTCGTCGAGTATGTACACTTAAGTCATTCAACTGGATAACTGAATTTTTTGGTCACACAACTGAATAAGTGGGTGCAATTTGGTCCACGTCATCCCGTTATGGACCGAAAATTTTCAGAAAACACCCTGTTGTAACAATAGGAGGGTCGTAGTGCAAAATCCTTCCTCTTCTTCCCAACGCGCTGTCCTCCATCTCCGGCAGCCACGCCACGCCGCCGTCAAAACCTCGTCGTCACCCGTGAGGGCCAGACCAAGCTCATCGACTTCGGCGCCGCCATCGACCTCCGCATTGGGTGAGGAGGATGTGCCCGACCGCACCTGCTCGGCCCCTGCCTGGACTTCTGCCGCCCGAGCTCTACATGTTCCCTGAACGCGCTGGAGGACGTGGTGGTGCTTGACGCGCAGAACGCGCAGGATGTGGTGGTGCTGGACGTGCAGAACGCGCTGGAGCTGGCAGAACGAGCTGATGGTTGACTTCTCCCGAACGTGCTGGAGGACGTGGTGGTGCTGGACGACGGCGGCCGGAAGCTGGTGGGCATGCTCCGCGCTGAGCTGCTGCAGCTTATGGATCTAATGGAGTCGAGGGCCGCCCGTACGCGCTGGCCTCCGAGACGTCCCACGGCCGGCAGCATGGGCGGCGAAATGGACGCCATCCGGCTCTTCGCCACGCCGCGCATGGACAAATACCTGGAGCAGGCCAAGCAGTTCGAGGAGGACCCCACCGTGCCGCTGCCCTCCGCCGCCGACGACGTATTTATGTTTACATACTGTGAGTTGATAGCATAGAACTAACGCATTTGAGAGGTTAATGTCGAAAAACTATCACTTTTGTTTTGAATCACACAAAACTAGCCCATTTTGGCGAAGTTTTCTCAGAGAGCTCAAATTGTCGACTGAACGTGAATTGACACCAAATCTGACAGTCTGGACCCACCCGTCAGGCTGAGGTGGCCAGAAATTAACACATAAATTCAGAATGGGACCCACTTGTCAGTCGAATAATATTCTGGGAAAATAAAAATCTAAAGAAAAATCCCCCAATCCCATGCATACGCAGAGCAGCCCTCCTGCCGATCTCTCGGTCGTGACCCCGCATGCCTTATTCCGGCGAGGCGCCAGCAGCGCCGGACCTGCTCAACCCCGCGCCGGACCTCCACTGCTCGACCCCGCGCCAGTCCCTGCTCGACCCCGTCCCCGTCCCTGTCTGAGCCGGCCGCGAACACGCGCTCAGCCGTCCACCGCCTGCCAAGGTCCACCTCCGCGGCTGCGCCCCTGGTCGGATCGCCGGCCGCACCGCTGCGGGTCGGACCTCCGCTGCCCCGTGCGCCTCATTCCGGCGAGGCGCCATCAGCGCCGGCCCCGCCACGCAGCTACCTCCTTTCCCGGGCAATGCGCCTCCCCGACCTCCCGCACTTTTGCCGGTTGAAGCCGGAGCTCGTAGTCTCGCCCAACCCCTGCAGACCATCTTCCCCAACCCCACACGATCCAGCGCCGACATGCATCCTTCGGCGTCCTGCATCCGACGGGGAGGCACCGGATGCAGACCACGCCGTGCGCCTCGAGCTGCACCAGCGTCGCGCCGGCGAGGAGGCCATCTGTCGCCGTCGATAGTCCAGCCCCACCACGGCCTCCAGACGCAGCGACACGCCCGACAGAGCTAGTGGTTGCGCGCGGGGCCCTCGCGAGAACGTGTAGGGCAGACCCAGCACGCCAGCGCCGACCAGCGCGATGAAGACATTCGCGAAGGTCTTGGGGAGGTCGTCAAGCATGAGCGCACCTGTGGCTGTGACCCGCGCCCGGCGCCTCCGGCCGGAGCACGGCGTGGCGGCTCCTGCTCCATGCTCCGTTGGTCAACGGGCAGCCCACAGATTGGAGTTTTATTTTTATTTTTTCGGATGTTTTATTAATTGGATTGATAAGGTGGATCCCACTGTCAGTTAGTGAGTCGATTTGTCTAACTTGTCACGTCAGCCTGATGGGTGGACCCGGACGGTCTAATTCAGCCTGATGGGTGGACCCGGTCTAATTCGGGACTCCACCATGATTTGGGCTGAGAAAACTTTGCCAAAATCTTATAGTTCTATGCTATTTAAAATGAAGGTGGTAGTTTTTTGACATTAACTTCTAGATGGTAGTAGTTTTATTTTATCAACTCACATACTGTAGATCTTCGACCATTCGCCGGAGGCCCGATCTGTAGATCCTCGCCGGAGGCTGGGACCTCGCGACCACGCCGAAGGCTGGCACCTTGCGACCAAGCTCCAGGCGATGGGTAGAGATGGCTGCCGCCATGGGTACGAGCTGGGTCTCAGGTTGTTCTCGTCGGAGAATTGGTCTTGCCGGAGTTGTGTTTTATATTTTTTACCTTTTTTATCTGACGAGTAATTATAAAAATATTACAATACAGCCCTCTTATTATTACAGTAGGTGTTTTCTGAAATTTTTCGGTCCATAATGTGACGTGGGCCGTTTGTGATCAAATTGCACCCATTTGTTTAGTTAGATGACAAAAAATCTAGTTATCCAGTTGAGTGACTTAAGTGTATGTACCAGACAAGTTCGTGACAGCAGTGACCGCTGATGCAATTAACTTAATAAAATGGTTCTTTTTCACCTTTAGCCTTGACAAAAATGGCAGGCTGCTTGCAGAAATTTGGGAAGACAAAATTTTCATACGGCTCGCCCACCGGCGAGCTCTGCCTTGTATATTGTACAACTACCTGCTGGTTGTGGCTGTATTGTTGCTCCCATGACGCGGCCACGGCAGGAGCCTCTCCGGCGGCCGCATGCGGAGTCAGAGCTATATGCATGCTGCTGCGCACCGCGGTCGCCGCACAGCCAGGCCGCGCAGGTGCAGCAACAAATGGCCGGCGCCGTACCGAGCGCCACCACGCAAGCCAGGGCGAGCACCAGCGTCGCCGCCAGCACCCAGCTGCTCGCGCGACGACGGCCACGGCCGCAGGCTCCCCCGGTTCCCACTACCGGTCCCCCGAGCTCGAGAAGAGGACCGCGGGCGTTCGGGGCAGCAACAGCATCGGCGCCGCCTCCCTGCCGCCACAGCCGCGCGCACTCTTCGGCGCCCGTGCCGGCCACACTGCGCGGCTCCGTCGATGTTCCGCCGTCGTCGGATCCTCTTGAGCTGCTAGCACGGTGCCCGGTGACGAGGATCTGCAGGAGCCCGTCCTTGTCCCTCTCTTTGGCCGCCACCTTGAGCTCCCGCAGCGCGGCGGAGAGCCTGGACCTCTTGCTCCTCTTCTTCTTCTTCATGGCGTCGCTCCTGCACAGCGACGGCCTCGGGAAGCTGTCGACTCTGCGGAGCGCCCTCCCGCCACCGCAGCCACCGCCCACCATGCTTGACGTAGACGGGTGGAGCAGGTGCATGTACCGATAGCTAGCTTGCGTCTCGTGCAGCTCCGATCAATCGACGTAGCTGCTGTGTTGAGTGAGCGTCGAGCTAGCTTGGCTTGGCCGGTGGTCGACGCTGGACGATCGGATCGAGCTCGTCCCTGCTTAGCTGCGGCTACATGCATCTTGTTATTTATACCAGCTAGCTAGCTAACGAAGTAGTGGCAGTAGATCTCAGTGGGCGACAGGAGTGGGGTGAGTCAAAAGATCGACGCGTAATCGAGAGAGCACAGGTGCGGCACGGCGCATCGCCATGGGCAGCTCGGCTGCTCTGAGCGCCGGGAAGCATCCCGGCGTGTGGTGTGGTGTCACTGTCCATGGCTGGACGCGCGGAACGTTTCAGATCAGCTGTGAGCTGTGACTCTCCACGTGGACCGCCTCGAGTGACCTGCTGTCTGCTGTTGTCGACACAAAATATCTTGGCCTGATTCGACGCGCAAGACGATTTGTTTATTGGTTTCGGTTGAGTGCTTGGCCTCACATGCTCCACCTCGTCGCGTCTTTGCTACCGCCGCACTCTTTCGGGGGCCGTACAGGAGCATTCCAAAAGAGAAAAATTCACTTAGGGCTAGCTGGATCGAATGCCAGCTAGAAAAAAAGTTTTGCGTGTTCCGAACGGACTATGAACAGAAAAATCATGTTGTTTGGTTGTTTGAGATACCTATTTCGGTATCGGAGAGAAGGCAGGCCACATCGTTTGGTTGCCGACTTACAACCTATTTTGACCGAGGAGAATAGAGGTGTTTGGTTGGAGAAAAAGTGGTATGTATTCTCACCATAGTTTAAATTGGATGAAAATACCATGGTATAGCATGTTACACCCGATTACACATCATTTAGAAGCACAAGATCCTCACGATCACGATGATCAGGACAATGATGATCAGAGAGCCTTCTATCTTGTACCTCCAGTGGTCCTTACGGTAAAGGGATTGATAGAACAGGCGGTAGCTGCGCTAACATCATGGGTTGGTCGATGTCCTCAATTGTCATAGCCTGATCATTCAAGAAGCTCTGATACTCTTGCTCCGCCTCCTCTAATGTTGCGTACCCTTCTTCGAGTAGCCATTGACTTGATCTTGGCAGATCCTCCATGAGCTGTAAATACCTGGAACCCTTACTCGGAACACCACTAGCACGACAAAAGGATCGATCAGAAACATGAACACAATCACAAAGCAAGACATAAGATAACATCACAAGTATGGGGCATGCGTGATCATTCCAAAAGTCGATCGCACCGCAAGTTCATCCTAGCCCACTGAGGTGTAGACCTCTCACCACAACGAAGGTGGGTGTCATCCTCAAACCGCAAGTTCATCATCGATGAGGGGTTAGTATGGACCATCTCATCACAAGTTCATAGTAGTTATAAAAGCATCATCGGTCCCTAGCTAACACCAAAATATACATTATTAAGGTAATAAACTGAATTATTACTAACCTAATTGGACATGCCCTTAGCAAATCTGAATCAACTAATTCTACGTGTAGGAACAAAAAATGAGGTCTTGTGGATTTTAAATTTCCTTTGAAATTGAAATCCCAAGGAAATTTTCTCATTTATTATTTCTTTGCCTCGTTCGCTCTTAAGAATCAAACAGGCTACAGGGACCAGTATTTTCGTTTTCCTATGTTGTTTTTTCCTTGGAATCAAAGAGGCCCTATGATGGAACGAGATGGATAGCAGACTACGCAAACTGCAGTGTTCACAAATAGCGATCTCGCCGAGTAGGTTGTGACAGCAATCGCAAGGTCAGACAATCAAAACTTGCTTTTGCTAGTTGTATCAGTAAGAAAAGCATTTTCAGATCCCCTCCAGTTTAAACTTCAAATATTTATCACGGACTGACGATTACATAGCAGCTCTGCATATTACTAGGGATTACTGTATCCGTCCTAAACAAATGCCGGACACTTTGAAAGCAAGATAAAGTTACAAGAAAGGAATATCAGAGAAGCTAAACATTTCTACATGCGTCAAGAGTGATGGGCATACATTGTTCTTTACTTACTGCACACATCGTTAAATCGACAGGACTTGACCAGCATATCATGCGGCTCTTGCTCTCCGGCTTGTAATAATACATTCTATACGCAACAACTGTAAGCTTACAGTATATACGCTTAAGATTGGGCAGTTATAACTTTGACTTCGCAATGTACTCTGTTTATTTAGGTACTCTTTGTACTCTGTTACGATGGAATTGAATCACTGAATCTTCTCAACGTGATCTACATCCAACGACCGGTCCCGAGAGGACTTCTAATACCACTTCTTCCAAGAGGTCACCATATAACATCATCGCTATCAGCTTTCCAACCATGTATGTATCATCACCAACTTCCAGCCAGTTTGGGTCCAGAACCTTGTCGTCAGGGTGCCCTATGGCCAGCTCCTCTTGCTGCCTAGTCATCATCTGCCAAACCTTCTCAACAGGCCCTTCAGGACCCCAATGCCTAACGGAATTGACCCATGGGTGTAGATTAGTGTAAGGTGCAAGGACATCGGAGAGAACAGAATTCGCAAGATCAAACAAGAGTCTCCTCTCTGGTCTTGACCATGAAGTGATCTTGCTGTACTTCCTCTCAAGCCTATCAAAGACTCGATGGCCAACAGGGAAAGCAGGTGAGTGCCATGACTTGCACAAGAGCTGCCAGTCAGCTACTATCATTCCAGAGCATATTAGTATGTCAAGCAAATAGGAGAAATCCCTGTCCTCCTCGACCTGAAATGCTTCCATAGATTGGTACGAAGAATCATTGTCATCTTCACTTGACATAGAGACCTCAGGTTCATCTCCGAGTCGACAATGGTCTATTCGTTTCTCAACATCTAATGTAAACAAAGAAGTTTCAATAAATGAAAGGATGATGGAATAATTTCCTAAAGATTCTTGTTTGTGTAATTGTAAGAAATAGCTATACTCCTTACATTTTTGGATTTGGAACTCAGCAAACTCTACTTCCTGAATTCTTTACTTGAATAATTTGTTACTGATAATGTGTATCAGATTCTATATTGCAGAATTTTAGCTTAGATTAGGAGTTATTTGTATTAAGAATCTAGTTTTAGGATCGCTGACATTGTACACGAACTTATTAGGATAAGTCTATGTGTACAGCCATCTACATTGTTTTACTGGGAAAATTAGCTGTCTCACTTACTGGGCATGTCTTGCAAGTCATTTCTGAAGAATCCAGAAGAGCAACCGTCTTCATCAGTTGGGGGCTCAAGAATGGACACAGGACTAGGTTGCTCAAACTCTTCCAAGCCTTTACGAGACTTTGACAGAAGAGCATGATTAGAAATCGACATGGATTCATAGTCACCACACTGTAAAGGCGATGATAAAACCTATAAAAAAAGAAACAATTCAATGAGTTGTGCACCATAAACTTAGGCTTTTTGGGATGAAATCATGAGAAAACTTAATGCTCTAAACCTGTCAACACATTAAAGTCTTTTTTTACTCGTGAACACATAATAGGTGCATTGGAGTCTAGTGCATGAAGAGTGGTTATGACAAAGTTTAAGTACACCACTCTAAGCTGGAATAACAACACCAGGTACTCTGCTATAGTAGAACAATGTACATCTGATCTTCTGAAGAGACCAAACTTAGAAAATAATACTCCCTCCAATTCATAATAATACTCCCTCCTATCCATAATAAGTGTCACTGATTTAGTACAACTTTGTACTAAATCAGCAACACTCAACACTTGTTATGGATCGGAGGGAGTAGATGTTTTACAAGGACAGAAGAAACACATCCATTTTTAAAAACCGAAGCAACACATTTTTGTGATAATAAGAAAATGGTGAAATCAGACTATCATTAGAAGCAGTACATGGACCCTTATAATTGCAAAGGAGTTGGATCGTTCATGTTTCTAAGTTAATTTTAGCACTTTTTCATTATTTCAGAAAATGCTTAATGCGTTAAACCAACAGAGTAGTATGCTGCACGCATGAAAATTATGCTTGTGTTCACTCTGTTTGTTTTTACTCTACAAAATTCATGGCACAGGGCATACAAACCTTCTGTTCCCGAGATGATTGTGACTGAAACGCAGAAGGTACGGTTGTAGCAGTATCTTGGATTAAGCCCTCATCTGTCGTGAACAATACTCTCTCATTTGTGCAGTCAGAAGTTGAACCGTTGTCAGCTAGACGCCATGAATGGGATCTGGAATCATGGCGAGAAGGAGAAGCAGGTCTCCGCTGCTCCAAGGAAAGATTGTTTACAACAGATGTGTTCCTCGAGTAATTTTGCCTGTCACTGGCGATCTGCTTGAGTCTTGGTTTAGGCAGAAAGGAATCAAAATGAATCTTGCCCTTGTTGTAACTAACTGAAGGATTTGGAAAAATTTCACTGTCAGGAGACCCTTCGCAGGAAGATCTCCTGTCCAATGAGCTGTGTAGAGACGATGGAGGTGCATGCTTTGGTAAAACTATAAAGCATCCTTCCTTGCTGTGACCTTTGTCATGGTCAAGTCTATTGTGTTGGATCTGAGCATGCGAGTCTGAACTTCTTTTTATTCTCTCTGAATCAGATAAAGCGAACATCTGTGCAAGAGTTTTCGAACGAACATCACCTTCCTCATACTTCCGGAAGATTTTGCACGGCAAGCTGTTTGATGACTTGTTATTTTGCCTGCAGTTGATGTCACTGCTAGCATACCCCTGACATGTTCTGGTGCTGTTCATATCTAGCGCATTGAATTGATCAAGCGATGCCTCCTGTCTCGTTGACAGTGAACTGATGGCATCATTAGTCATGTATCTGTCCCCTTCTATTCTAGCAGCATTGTCTTCAGTATCTAAATGCTGTGAAAATCTCCCATTTCTCATCACAACAGAATCAAGCTGCCTTTTTTTCCTATCTCTCCTGGAATTCCTATTGACATGAGAGAGAAACGACATGGAAAAAGAGTTCTCTGGATCATGGCTGTTTCCTAAGCCAGGCTCCAAAATGACAATATCATTGAACTCTCTGTAGTTTCCTCTTGATGAATTTTTGATATCTCTAAGTGATGAATTAGCTAAACCCACAGGATACTTCCGGAAACTGCATGCAGCATCTTTCTCATTTTGATGATTTGGGGAGTAGTTTGCATCGTGGGGGCGCTTCTCAAACAAAGGATTGTCTATTTCAAGTGAGCTCAGGCGATCCAAGCCATTTCTGTACTCCACATCATTATCAAACATTTCATCACCATAGGGAGACTTTGATGGCATGAGTTTTTTTAGTTTCATTGCACTCCGCTTTAAGCTTGGCAGCCCTTTAGGGAAATGATGTGACCTCTCTTTTGTGACAGTCTCCGGTAGCTCCTCTGAGACTTCAAAAACATCCTTGAATTCTTGATGTCGATTATGGGCTGCATAAGTAGGTGGCAATACGTCAATTCCCATCAGCTTTGCGATCACACTGGGGGATGACCGTCTTTGCTCCAGTTCTTTCAGTACATCCTTCCCAACAAGTATCTTAGTTGGAGAGGTGCTACCTCTTCGTGGCCTGCACTCCTTATATCGATGTCCAAGCTACGGAAATTTCCAAGAAGACATAATTATAAGTGCTTCAGTATTTGATTGTAGATCACACGATGTTAGAATTAAATCATACATTTCCAACTTTCAAAAGGATTCTAATGAAGAAGGAGGTAACTTACTGAAATCTGTTCCATCTCAAAGAATGGCTGTAGGGAGAATCAACTGAGAGGGAAGATCCCTACATCATCTCAAGTCAAGTTCCTTGTGCCTACAGATATACATTGAACATTTGTAAAGTTCTGAAAGTTGCATGCAAACAAATGTTCTATAGAATGCACATAAGATGGAGAGATAAAGCTAACACACAGCACAGCAGAACTCTAAACTCTTTGATTTTCCTACACATTAGAAATTTACTCCTAGCCTATCTCCGAAGTTTCCATTACTCGCCACTGGCGTGGAAGAGTTGAGGCTACACAATGACCATGAGGAGCCTAACCTCTGGCGTTTGGATCAGGGTGACCAGCACATCAAGGCTGCCAAAATATAGACTAAACAGAGCATGGAACGTAGATCTGTATATATAAGCCTAAAGGAGAAAGTTGCACATAACACCAATGTTTGGTGACAAAGTTGCACAAAACACAGAATCAAAACAGTTTTTGCGGCTAGCCCCAACTTTTGGTGCAATATGTTGCAGCTAGCCCAAATAGATTTCTTAGTGTACTTAACAATTACCTAACAAATGAGGCCAACTTTTTATACTATATATCACATTTATAAAAATGTACAACATAGTTGTATGGTAAAAAAAATAGAGGCATGTTTTTTTCTATATTTTTATAATGGTATCTAAAATTCTAATTAGCATTTAAAATATGACACATAAATGTATAAACAATACATGTATGATAAATCTAGACCCACAAATAGCCAGCCACCCTGATACAATTTAAAGTATTAAAAATCTAAATATGAAATACTTTGTGTTTTAGCATAGACAAAATTGAAAAGGTGAGGACATATTTGAGCGCAATAGTTTTTTAATTATCATGCAGTTCTGGTACCTATTTTTTAGAATTGTCTTATACCATATAAAATTCTAGCCTCACTCGTCAGATACGTTGTTAAGAGTCATAAGATATCTATTTGGTCTAGCCAAAACATATTACACCAAAATTTTGGGTTAGCCACAAAATTCATTTTAATTTTGTATTTTGTGCAACTTTATCACCAAACGTTGGTGTTGTATGCAATTTTCTCAGTTATTAAGTACACTAAGACATTCATTTGGGCTTGCCGCAACATATTACACCAAAAGTTGGGGCTAGCCGCAAAAGTTGTTTTGATTCTGTGTTTTGTGCAACTTAGTCACCAAACATTGGTGTTGTGTGCAATTTTCTCAGCCTAAAGCAATCACTTAAACACAGGTACCACACTGGGACCAACAAAATTGTGGCATAGCAACAGCATCAACAACAAAAGACACACCCAATTACATCATTCCGATGCTACATTGTAGGCAGCGGCCATTAAAAAGAAGAGCATAAGCCCGTACATAATTAAAGCAGCCAAAAGGAGTAAAGCGCTGGATGCTACCTTTTCAGAGGCAGCATCAGAGATCCCTTTCGCGAGAAAGCGTATCCCCCTTTGAGGAAACAATAAATTAGGCGAGTGAATCACGACCTGGAACAAGATTAAGCTAGTCAGCCAGCTTGAGCACATCAATCAATCGGTAACTGAAACAAGAAGTCCTCACTCACCTCAGCTCAGTTACCCACTCTGATCTGCTGTGGCGCCGCTCCCCGGTGGTTGGTTTCCAGATCAAGGGAGGGAACTACGCCTGCCTAGTTACAGATCCGGAGGGAGATGCGGCGTTTCGGCCGGGAAGAGGAGAGAACGCCAGCGTGGGGATCCGGCGAAGGAGCCCTACCTACAACTACAAGCAGGAAGTGGACCGGCGGCCGCCGCTGCTAATCGTGTGCCGTCGCTGCTGCTGCTTCTGCCCGCGCGGTGCCCCTGCCGGTGAGGCGGAGGTCGTCGAGGGGACGGTGCCGTCACCGGCGCCGGCGGAGGTGCGGGGAAATCTGGGATGGGGGCGAGAGGGTTTAACGGTATCGGACTGGGATAACGGATGAAAAGACGTTCTAGTAGGATGCAGACACGCCTACTTCAGTAGTACGGTCATACTTTCAGTAGCGTTTTTTTTTGCTCCGCTGCATCCACCTGCACGTGCTCGGGAATGGCGATTAGTAGTGTGGAATCATGGCGAGAGATAAGGTTTTGGTCCCGCTCGTGTCGTTGCAGCTGAGCTCAGTTTAATTTTGCCAATTATGTTTATGGCATCTTGTCAGCTTGCAGTGGACCTGCTCATCCTGGTGTTGATGTTGCAGTGGCAAGTGGACTGGCAGAGAGATGCGTGTGTGGGGCTGCTCTCAAGTTAACTAACAGTGGCAGATTCCCTAAATCTCTCATTATCTAACATTTTTTTTGGTCATTATATACATAATTTACTTACTCTAGACTCTAGAGAATGATGTTTCAAAGGGTTTTTAATCCTTAACATTTTTGTAGTCACCTTAAAAGCTTTATCTAAGGCCCAGTTAGGCGGCAATATTTTTCTCTAAAACCGAAGACCGCTACCATTCCCTACCGCTGTCATCATGACACTTCAACGACCCCTCCTTACCCTCTTCCTTGTCTTCCCGTCGGCTCTTGAATAAAGCCTGATCCTCAGGAATCGTTAGGAGATAGCCTTGTCTCTCTACCTCTTGCGTCGTCGATGATAGGTTACTACGCCACTCTCGTACCTCTTCCTCGTCCATGATAGCTCATGATGGGCGTCGTATTTCAACCACCGACAATTGAACAATGTCGACACTTGTTTAAAAAAATGCTAACATTATATGATTTTTTAATTTTCTTTGACAATTTTGTTGGAACTCGGTGCTAATTGTAGCATTGTGTTTTTTTTTAGAATTTGGTTGCTTAGTTGCTTCTAAATTGTTAGTGATCCACGTGTAAATCTTGTACTCTGTGTAAATTGTTAGTTGCTTCTAAATTGCTTAGTTGCTTAGTATGAATATATTTTTTTAAAAAAATTCTCTGACAGTTTTGTTGGAACTCGTTTCTAATTGTCGCATTGTGATTTTTTTGGATTTTGGTTGCTTCTAAATTATTAGTGATCCACATGTGAATCTTGTATGGACAAGATTGGTAATTTGGGGCGATGGGATGTATGAAGATATCAATGCAATTTAAAAAATGGGAGAAGAACAAGCTGCCGTCCAGGTTACTCCATTTTAGGGAAGAAAGAATGAAGGTTGGACAATTACACCACTTATGAAGATTTTGCCTTGGTTATGTGTCATACGAAGACTGGTCAAATCGGTGCCAACTACTGAAAGCGCATTGAGGAGCTTTCCCACTGCGAACAGAAGGCACCACCACCATACACCCTCACGCTCCAATCGCTCATCAATTGTTGGAATCTGATTCATAAGATCATTTCGTCGTAGCTGACCTCAGTTTAATTTTCCCAATTATGTTTATGCCATTTTGTCAGCTTGCAGAGTTGCAGTGGACCAGCACCTGCTCATCCTGGTGTTGACGCTTTAGGGGCAAGTGGACCGGTAGTCGGTAGAGAGATGCGTGTGTGGGGCTGCTCTCAGGATAACTAACTGTAGCAGATTCCCTTAATCTTATTGAATAGTTAGTCATAATTATTTTCAGAATAATTAGGAGTAGTAAAATCTACTAACATGTTAACCTCTCAATATTAGACGTATTAGCAGACATCTACAATCATAGCAATATTCAACAGCACATCGGAACACAGTACACATACCGATCAGAAGTAGACGAAAAAGACCGTTAGAGCAGCGAGGGCAGCAGCTCTCAAAGGAGACGACTTTTGAGACGAGTCGCCCATGAACCTGGAGATCGTCTAGAAAAACGAGTCATGTTGACGAACTTGACCGGTCACGCGGAAGGCTTTTCAAAAACCTTATTCGTTGTATAGGAGCATAAGGATGAGAGGTTCCGGAAACATGTTGTCCCATTCACCGGTTAATGCCGGCACACGTGATGTGGTATAATACGGTGGCGTGCAACTAGAGAGATGGGCAAAAACCTAAATTGGTTTCTGGTATGTTTTGCATCGCATGTAGTGCAAGCCATTATATAGCACGACTCGGAAAAATCTTAACATGTACAATATGGGCCAAGCGCACGTTTAGGTCGTTACTCTCGTTCGTCAAAACCATTTTTTCTAGAACTGTAAAAATAAAACTTGGCTAGGCTATAAACACTAATCGCAACCCGTGTCGCGTCGAGACGGACAGTGCGTGAGCACGCGTGAGAGAGTCTCATATTCTCATATGCTTATCAAGGAGCACAACACGCTACATTATAAGGTGGTGTCGCTCCTCTCCAACTAGCAATGTGGCACTAAACTTTAGCTCCCACTCCACTCCCATGTGAGCCGCCACCAAATTAGTTACATCACATATAAGCCTCCACATACATGGGCTTTGAGATTTAGGGAAAAACTAAAATCTAACATGGACCCAAAGTTTTGGTCTGTTATTTGTAACAAATCTCTCATTATCTAACAATAATTTACTTACTCTAGAGAATGATAGTATTTCAAAGGGTTTTTAATCCTTAACATTTTTGGAGTCACCTTAAAATAAGCACAGTTGTATCCAGTGGCGGAGGTAGGATTTTGCCACTGGATATGCCGCACAAAAATTTGTTGTCCATTACGATGAAATATTTACCACTTCAATAAAGGATTATAAATTGCATTGTAACATGATACGAAAGCAGTACATAATGTTTAAATGGAACATTAAGTACATGACTAAGGATTTGAAGCGGTGGCGGGCTTTTTTACCCGGTGCTTTGAAAAAGAGATGTGATGTCCGTCCTTCTCCTGGACTGGAAATTTCGGAAAAACAAAGATGAGTACAACAATTGGCTTGTCATATTAACACATGTGATGATTGTTCTCGTAAATTCTAGATGATCGGCGAAATACGAATTGGTTTATAGTTTTCGGCGAGACGATGAGAAGGGAGAAGTGGAGTCCAAACGTGGCGCGGCGTGTGGACGTGTAGTCTGACTGGCCTCCGGATTCCCGAACTCAACTACCCCATGGGCGCGTACTTTTATTTTAAAAAGTCCCGTGTGAAGTTTTCTTTATTTTTAGAAAACTACGAGAAACACATAATTCTACAGAAAAATATTGTGGTTTCCTGTCATGCAACAAAACGACACATATTTCATATTCATATATTTCCAAATAAAATGTCAAATTTAACAACTGATAGCAATATAATTCTACTTTATTTTACTCCTAAATTTTTAAAAAACCTTGGACATCTTCATGAGTAGCCTAGATTTTACGAGAAGACTCGTTGACTTCTTCAAATTCAAGGATAGGACCCCGAGTAGCCCACAAATTTGTAAGAATGCCACTAGAGTATTCCCAATTCGCATACATGCCCATGTGTGCTTTGGAAATTTAAGAGAAGACGCATGGACTCCTCCAAATTCGTGGATAGTTGCGTAAGTGGTACGAGAAAGACACTTGGCCTTGTCCAAATTTGTGGATAGCGCCCCCGAGTGGCCCAATTTGTTTTACAAGAATACCCTTGGACGTATTTGAGTTCATAGGTAGGCACTTAACTCAAAAAATATTTCTTAATTCCTAGTGTTTTGTGTGTTAGTTAACAATACTATTTATCAGCTTGTATGTGATTTAAGATCATATTTATTAAAGCCAAAAATGCAAAGAAGAAGTTGTTCTGAAAGTGTTTCAGGAACCGGAATATTTGATCCGGAAATTTTCAGGGCCGAAATTTCCAGTTCATCAGAACTTCACATAAATTGGCTAAGGAAAGGTTGAGAAATGGTTCTGATCACAACCGGAAATTGTTTTCGGAAATTTCATTTCACCGGAATTTTCGAGTGCACCAAGAAGATCATCTCAGAAACGACTAAGTCAAGGTTGAAGAAGTGTTCTGACGGGAGCCGGAAATTGTGATCGGAAATTTCCGTTTACCGGAATTTCCGATTGCACCCAGAAGAGCCCTCAGAAATGGCTAAGTCAAGAATAAGAAGTGTTCTGATCTCAACCGGAAATTGTGCTCGGAAATTTCCATTCACCGGAATTTCCGAGTGTACCATGAAGAACACTCAAGAAATCTGCTAAGGAAAGAACAGGAAAAGGTTCTGACTCCAGCCGGAAATTCTTGTTGGAAATTTCAATTTTCCGGAAATTCCGAGTGACCGGAATTTCCGATTATGACTTATACCGAAATTTCCGACTGGCCACACAGATAACGGTCAGAAATGGGGAGGGGCTATAAATACCCCCTCACTCCCTCAAGAACAGCTAGCTCTCGGATTTTCTCTCTCCTACCTTTCTTGAAAGCTCAAATCATCAAGATCTCCAAATCCCCCCACTCAAATCCGTTGATCTTTGGAGGATTGGATGAGAAGGACCGGATCTACATCTTCACCAAAGCGATTTGTATTTCTCCCCCATTCACTTGGGGATTTCATGTCTAGGGTTTCCGGTAGAAAAACCTAGTTCACCATTGTTGTAATCTTGGTGTTGCCTTGACCTTTTGTGATCCTTGACCTTTTATGGTCATCTTGAGAGCCCCCAATTAAGTTGTGGGTGAGTGCCTCAAGCGTATGTAAGGAATTCGATTTCCACCCTAAAAGGGGATCAATAGTGGAAGGTGAACTCACAGCCTTTGTGGTTGAGTTCATCGGAGAAGAAGGTGCGCCTTTGTGCCGTTGCGGCTAACCTGTTGTGCTAGCGCACACCTCTCCAAACGAGACGTACACCCTTGGGTGGAACTCGGGATTACATCTTCGTCTTCGCGTGCTTCACTTGGTTCCCCTAAACTTTACTCCCTTACTTGCTTGTCTTGTACTCTTGTTTATCTTGTTATTGCTTAGCTTGTCATTTAGGTAAATTCACCGTAGTCGCATATCTAGAGAATTTATCTTTGTGTTGAGCCTAAATTTGAAAAGACATAAAATTTGTAATAACACCTATTCACCCTCCCCCCCCCCCCTCTAGGTGTCGGATTCCCGTTCAATTGGTATCAGAGTCAGGTTCACTTTTAAGGGCTTAACCGCCTAAGTGCAACGATGACGGAATCCGATGCTGAGAGGGTCGCCCGTGAGAAGTTAGAGGCGAAGAAGGAGGCGTTAGCTAAAGGGGCAACCATGGCCGATCTTATAGATATGAGATCATCCTTGGAGGCCCAACTCCTCAAGATGAATGAGATGCTTATGGCACTCGTGAAATCTAAGGAGCCCGAGGCTACTTCACCTTCTCCTCCATCTAAGGAGCACGGTGAGAACTCTAAAGAATCATCCTCGGATGGGTCCAAAGATGTTCCTCTGAATGCTTCCATCGGGAAGGAGGAAAAGGGTGGAAGACATGGCTCCTCTAAGTCCCCTCAAGGAGAGGAATTTCATCAAGTTCCCTATAGTTACTCTCCTAACCCTCCTATCCCTCACCCGCATGTAAACTTTAGGAGTGATCCTCCTAAGCTAAAGCCTACTCATTTCTCTCAATGGCAATTTCAAATAAAATCTCATTTGTGTAGTGCTTCCATTGAGCTATGGCGCATCATCAAAGAAGGATTCAAGGCCCACGATCCAACCGACTTGAGAAGGAGAGATGTGGTTGATAGTCAACTCAATGCCACCGCTCTCCATCAACACCAAGTGGCCGTTGGAGAGAAGGACATGCCTCTCATTCAACAATTCTCCACCGCCAAAGAAGTGTGGAATGCTCTTTCCGACATCTTTGTCGGTAATGAGAGCATGAAGAAGAATCGGTATGATGCCTTGTGCAATGAGGTGGAAGGGTTCTACAAGTTGGATGGAGAAGGCCATGAAGACATGTAACGAAGGTTGGTGTTGATTGCTAACACCTTCAAGAACCTTGGTGCGGCCTACATTGATGACGCTTGGATCAAGAGGAAGTTCGTGACCGCACTCTTGCCCTTTGAGGAAACGGACTTGAAGACACTCCAAGGAAGACATGACTTCGCAAAGATGACATACAATCAAGTCATGCAAGAGATGACCGCCTACAAGGTTGCCTCCAAGATTGCTCAAGACGTAAGAGCAAGAGCCATTGGGATGCACAAGCATGCCTCAATTGCTTTGAAGGCCACCGTTGAAGAAGAGGATGAAGATGAGTATGATGAACAAGTCGAGCTATCAAGTGAGACCCTCGCAAGTACTCTCACCCAACACATGGGTCTTGCGGCAAGAACTTTTTGGAAGAACCCCGAAAGGGCCAAAGCTAGAATGGACAAGAAGTTCCCTTCCAATGGAGGAAAACCGAGTAACAAGGTGAGGCTTTGCATTGTGATGACAAAAGCCACTTTTTTTCTGATTGCCCATGGGGAAGAAGAGAGGACCATGGTGGGAGGATCGTAGCCAAGTCAAAGGGCAAAGGGCCTATGCCCATGAAGAAGCCTTTCTTCAAGAAGAACCAAAAGATTGTCTTGTTGACCCAAGAGCAATATCCCACCGACGATGAAGATAGTGACAAGGAGAACACCCCAACGCAAGTGGCCGCCATAGCCATTTCATATACACCTCTGTCACTCTTCTCCTCACCAAATGAGAGCCCCGTCATCAAGAATGAAAGATGTCTTATGGCAAAGACATCCGAGATAAAATTGTCCCCCACCTCCATATCCTATGATATTGATGATGGTATGAGTATTGAAGTCAAGAAAGAAATTATTGCTTTCAATAGATTCATGACTAACTTGCAAGGAGAAGGGAAGAAACACTTCGGCTCGATTATGAGTCATATAGGTGAGCTTGAAGATGAGGTCGAGTTAAAAGGTGAGATTGAGAGAGAGGATGCTCATGCTAAGGTGTCTCTCCAATCTTCCCTTGAGGTGGAACAAGGAGCTCATGCTCTTCTTAAAGAGCATCTTAAAACTATCTTGGAGTCTCATAACTCTGAACTTGCTAAGCTCACTAAGGATCGTGATCTTTACTTTGCTAAATGTAAAATTGTGCAAAATGAAAAGTCCAATCTTGTGGTTGCTCATGCTAGACTTTGTGAAGACTTCGAGTCACTTGAGAATACTCACAAAGTATAAACGAGTGATCTTGAATGTATCACCAAGTCTCGTGATCAACTCCAAACTCGGATAACTAATCTTGAGAAACCTAGCACTTATACTTCTTTGAATATTCATGCAAATATTGTTAATAATAATGCTAGGGTGTTGTTTGTTCCATCCATGGCAACCACGCCCAAGACCTCTCTCGATAAAGGTAAGGGGACACTCACTACTCTCATGAGCGAGTGCCCCACAAGGGTAAAGAAGGTCTAGGGTATGTTGCTAAGGAGAATAAGAAAACCAAGAAGAAGGCCAAGCCCGCACAAGCCAAGAAGGATGACATTACGAGTGGAAATGTCACAAGGGGCACTCCTACTCGTGATGACTTTGCGGGCATATCTAACCCCAATTATGATTTATATGTTGATTATTATGGGGATGTCTATGCTGGATACATTGGTCATTTTGATGGTTATATTGAATATGCTATTTGGGTTCCTAAGACCCTTGTTGCTAACCAAAAGGTACCCATTGCAGAATGGGTACCTAAGTCAAAGAATTGATTGTGTGTAGGGACTTGTTTCCGGTGGATCGAAATGGATAATTGATAGTGGGTGCACTAGTCATATGACCGGAAGCAAGGAGATTGTAACGGAGTTGAAACCTAATGATGATCAAATGACCCACACATATGGTGAAAATTCAAAGTCTAAGGTAATAGGGCTCGGCAAGGTGGTAGTGGCACCAGACAGCACACTTGTGAATGTTTTGCTTGTCGAGTCCCTAGGTTTCAACTTAATCTCGGTTCATTCCTTAACATGCTTGGGTTACTCCGTTCTCTTTGAAAAGGATATGGTTATCCTTATACAGAGCAAGTCTCTCAAAGTGTCTTTCGTTGGATACGTTGAAAATGGGCTCTATGTGGTTCACTTCTCCGGAGTCACCACTTCTCATGCAATGTGTCTATTCGCTAAGGCGGACTTGGGTTGGTTGTGGCCTCGCCGCCTAGCCCATGTCAACATGAGAACTTTGCAAAGGCTCCAAAAAGGTGGTCATATCCTAGGACTAAAAGACCATGTTTCTTTCTCGAAGGATCGAATGTGTAGGGCTTGTGTTGAAGGAAAAATACATGACATCCACCATCCAAGCAAGACCATCATTTCATCAACGAGGGTTTTGGAGCTTCTCCATGTTGACCTATTTGGTCCCATTCCAGAAGCTAGTCTTGGTGGCAAGAAGTATTGATTGGTGATTGTTGATGATTATTCAAGATATGCATGAGTCTTCTTCTTCAAGTCGAAGGCAGAGTGACAAGGTTATACCAAACGGGTACTCCTTCGTGTGGGTACCTGGTGCACGTAATGACTAAAACCCAATTGTCAACAAGCTGAAGAAGCCCCTCAAGCGAAGCCCAAGTCGAAGACTTATACCATAGATAGAATAGTCGATAATACTTTCTATAACTGTAGTCCTAGTCGGTTACGACCCGAGACCTGTACCCCTATATAAAGGACATGAGGGAGACAAACCAGGGACACGCCCAACCAGAATCACAAAATCCTAGCAAGATGTGACCCATGTACTCGCCGCATATACACAATCAATAACAGACAAGCAGGAGTAAGGGTTTTACCTCACTCGAGTGCCCCGAACCTGGGTAATTCCCGCTTGTCCAGCCGACGAATCTACCAACACCACACGTTCTCTACCTCATAACTCTTACCCTATGCTAGTAACCATGGGTATTGATGGGGACATCCTTCGTCAATTAGCGCCGTCTATGGGGAAAGGTGGTGTTGGATCTATGGATTTTTCGGTCCAAATTTCACACGGCGATCCGCCGACTTCTTCAAAGGGATGCACATCAGTAACAGCAGATCGTATCCAAATCGCAGGCGACCACTCGTCAAAAATAGGGTCACTAGCAAGGATCATGCCATACGCTCCCGAAGCTCAGGAGATTTACTCCAATCTCAATTCAGGTTTTGATCTAACTATTGGCAAACATAACTTCTTTGTTGATCAGCTTGGTGTGCAGGATTTAGTCGAACAGATCGCGACTCAGCCACTTCAGAAGAGATCGACTGAGATCACATATGCATTAAACAAGGAATATACCCTGTCACAATGCGATCTGATCCCGCCACCACAATCTCCAACAGATTCAATGACGTCCGCAGAATTTAACAAATTCATGGTGGATGATTTCCCTGAAGAGGAAGAGATGTCGACTACTTCAGTTCGGATGGAAGCACTGGAGCGCCAACATCACAGATCGATCCGATCTCGTCCATAGCAGGGTCCATGTCCACAAGGGAATTCAACGAATTCATAAAGCAAAACGAGATGAAAGAAAAAGTGCAGTCGACCCTCCATATCAACCCGACCGAAGACCATATGCAAATCGACGCTCCAGAAAAAAGCTTTCACCTAGCCCAGTATGATGAGCCTGCAGAAGACAACATACGTCTGACCGACTTCGCCGACACAGAGATCCAGTCTCCACGTCATGCTGTCGTCGACTACGATGCACATGCGCAACAAACAGAAAATGGCGAAAACAACAAAAGCGTAGAGCAGGATAGACATATTGAAGCAACATATGAAGAGCACTCAGACTACACATATGCTTACCACATACCCCAGCAGGTTTACGTGGCAACAGCCGCGGAAACATCAGAAAACGCAACCAATCGACAACCCTTCGAGTATCCACGGACAGTCACGTTACCAGATGGTACTACCATCCTGGACATCACGGCAGAGATGGTTGCAAAGGTGACAAAGGTAATTGAATAAGGCATAATGATGCCAGCAGACGCAACTCCAGATAAGTTGGCAACATACAACTACTTCAACTGGCAGGAATCGCAGCGCTTGAAGCAATACAGAGCAACACTCGAAGAACGAAGAAGGCAAGCAAGCATATCAAGCGCGCAGACGACAACTATCCATGAGCTCTACAGGGGCAACCGAGGCACGACGCAGATCTAGATTCGATAGAATACCCGAACACGAAAGGGCAGAGGTCGCTCGAAATCTGAACAACTCATTCATGTCCATCGACTGAGGCATAATCCAACCCAAAACTGCAGAAGGAGCCCTCATATCAATAGGAGCATACCTTCAAGCAGAAAAACCACCGACATGTGACCCAACTGAAGCATGATACTTATAGCAAAGAAAGGCCCTTGAAATCGCAGCAAAAGAACTGGTTGATGGAGGAAGGAGAAGACGTAGCAGGAGCCGCTCGAGAGATCATTCCAGTCGCAGTCATCAGCGAAACAACGGCAGGAAAAGCTCAAGTCGTCGCAGGTCAAGAAGCCGCTCAAGAAGCAGGTCCAGAGGATCAGGCAGTCGCGAATCGCCTGACAATCGCAACGCAGGACCATGCGGGGCATAATGCTTCACTCGACGGATTCAAGAAACAAACCTTCCGAAGAAGTTTGGCCTACCAACCATGTCAAAATTCAACTCGAAGCAGGAACCCTCGGGATGGCTAGAAGACTACAAACTGGCATTCATGTGCCAACGAGGAACAACGACGACGACATTGCAATACATACAGTTGATCCTTGAAGGCACAGCCCGCGACTGGCTCAAGTCTTTACCCGAAGGAGCCTATGATTCTTGGGATCACTTCAAGGAAGACTTCATAAAATATTTCGACCCTCTTTGCGAGAGGTCGAAAACATTTGAAGAATTAAGAGCATGCCGGCAAAAGAAAGACGAGAAACTTAGGTCTTACATCAAAAGGTGGGCCTCCATCAGTAACTCCGTGGGTGCAATATCAGAAGATAGGTCAATGGACGCCTTCACGAATGGAGTCTACAGAAAAGACTTCAGAGAAGCACTCGGATGAAAAAAACCAAAAAACATGGCGGAGCTCATGAAGTTAGCAACCGAGTGGGCAGATGGTGAAGATGCAGTCCAGAGCAAAACTCCGCACTCACCACAGCGACATCACGATAGATGGGACAGTCGCGATCATCGGGACAATCGAGATAACCGAGATAGAGATGACAAACGATGACGACGTGACCATGACAGTAGGGACAAACGCAATGTCAAATTCATGGCAGCAGGATTCTCGAGTAATGATCGCAGTCGAGATGACAGAAAACAAAACAACCATCGAGAAGCCAGAAACGGCTACAAGAACGACAGGTCAGTCGATCGACAGGACATCAGAAACCATGGTCAACGTGGAAACAACAACAAACAAGATGGACAACAACGCTTAGATCCAAAAATAAGAAAACCCGTGCAGATTACACTTATTCAAGGACCCAGAGACGGGAAGACTAATATCAAGTCATACGATTGAAAATTGTCGAGTATTCGAGCAGTTGGCAATCGAGTACGCAAAGAGGCATAGGAGCAACACATTCGAGCATATGGTGCCTACACCACAAGGTATAGCACTGCCGCCACCACCATCATATGACCCTAACAATCAAGTTGCGGGAGCTGTATATCGCACAAACCAACAGTCGATAGATCAGCACTCCAGTCATCAGACGCAAACGTACATGATCCAGAAGGGGCGACCATCAAACAAGCAACAATAATTGCACTCCAGTCATGTCAATATGGCGGTCATGGCACCACCAGCTGTGCCAGAATACCTTCACGGATCTGAAACAGCAATCACATTTAGTCGAGAGGACCACCCACCATCTGTATATAGGCCAGGTCATTCCGCCCTGGTACTAGAAGCCCAGATAGGAAGTTACAACATGACTAAGGTCTTCATGGATGGAGGAAGTGGCAACAATGTCATCTTCGCCGACACACTGCGCCGAATGAACAGGTTAGTCGACAATTTACCTCCATCGTCAAATACTTTTCATGGCATAGTTCCAGGCAAAGCCATTGTGCCAAAGGGCACGATATAGCTCGACGTCACATTTGGAGATGCAACGCACTTCCGAACCGAAACAATGGAATTCGAAGTTGTCGACTGGAGGTCACAATACCATGCTATACTCGGACGACCGGCGTTTGCCCGATTTATGGCGATACCACATTACGCATATCTCCAATTGAAGATGCCAGACCCAAAAGGAATAATTATTGTCAGGGGAAACTTTCAAAGGTCAGATGCTTGCGACCGTGACTTCAACAAGATCTCTGAGACATTCGGAGCAGAGCAAACACTGGATGAACGCTCGCTTCTCAGCGACACAACATACATGCTAGAGCATAAAAAGCAGGCCACATGCAAAGCATTCAACACCGCAGATGACACACGGACGCACCAGGTCCATCCGACTGACTCGGCAAAACGGTCAAAGTATCGACAAGCCTGCCTCCCGCATAGGAAGGCGCGCTCGTCGAATTCCTCCGTGAGAACTGGGATATGTTTGCATGGTCAGCGGATGACATGCCAGCCATACCCAGGGAATTCGCCGAGCAAACTCTCCAACTCAGTCCAGGAACCAGACCCGTCAAACAAACGGTACAACGCGTATCAGGGCCTAAAAGAGAAGCCATCGAGAAGCATGTAGACAAGTTGCTCAAAGCAAATTTCATTCGAGAGATAAAAAATCAGAATGGGTTGCCAACCCCGTGATAGTCGAGAAGAAGAAGACAACCAAAACAAGAATGTGCATCGACTTCACGGGATTAAACAAGTGCTGCCCAAAGGACCATTTTCCGCTACCCCGCATCGATCAGATTGTCGACTCTACTGCGGAATGCGCCCGACTGTCATTCCTCGACGCATACTCTGCATATCATCAGATAAGAATGAAGAAAGAAGACCAAGAAAAGACAGCCTCCACAACACCACTCGGGGTATATTGTTACACCACAATGCCTTTCGGCCTCAAAAATGCAGGAGCTACTTACCAGCGCATGATGCAAAACTGTTTAAAAACACAGATCGGCAAAAATGTGGAGGTATACGTCGATGACATAGCGATCAAATCAAAAAAGGAGTGCACGCTACTAGCAGACATAAAGGAGACATTCGATAACCTCAGAAGCTATAGCATAAAACTGAACCCAGAAAAATGTACCTTTGGAGTCCCGGCAGGAGAACTCTTGGGGTACCTGGTCTCAGCAAGATGAATTGAAGCAAATCCAGAGAAAATACAGGCCATACTAACCATGCAAAGGCCTACGAAGCTATATGAAGTACAACAGCTGACATGAAGAGTGTCAACCCTCAGTCGGTTCATCAGCAAGCTAGGCGAAAAGACACTACCGCTTTATCGACTGACGAAGAAAGCAGATAAATTCAAATGGACAGAAGAAGCAGAAGCAGCTTTCATAGACCTCAAGCGAACACTCACTAAACCTCCCGTTCTGGCAACACCAAAAGAAAAGGAACCACTATACCTCTATGTGGCAGCAACAAACAGGGTGGTCAGCACAATACTTGTAGTCGAGCGCATGGAAGAAGGAAAAGCTCAGAGTATGCAAAGACCAGTCTATTACATCAGCGAGGTGTTATCCCTATCAAAGAAAAGATATCCACACTTTCAGAAACTAGATTATGCAGTATTCATAACAACAAGAAAGCTGCGACACTACTTCATAGAGCACCCAATAACGGTAATCAGCAAATCAGCAATTGGAGACATACTCACCAATCCAGATGCAACAGGTCGGGTCGCCAAATGGCTCATCGAGATGGGACCACTCGGAATAACATACGATCACCCAAAGGCCATCAAAGCTCAAGTGCTACCAGATTTCACCAGAGAGTGGATCGAGTCACAACTACCAGGAACACCAGACATATTCAATTCGTGGACAATGTATTTCGATGAATCCAAGAAAAACGAAGGGGCAAGAGCAGGGGTAGTACTAATATCCCCAAAAGGAGGTAAGCTGAAGTACGTACTCCAAATGGATTTCCCAACACCATCCAATAACGAAGCCGAATACGAAGGTCTAATACATGGCATAGGAATGGCCAAGTCTTTGGGATGCACTCGACTGATGATATACGGCGACTGAAACCTGGTGGTACAGCAAATAATGAAGGCCTGCGAACTAATATCCCCAAAAGGAGGTAAGCTGAAGTACGTACTCCAAATGGATTTCCCAACACCATCCAATAACGAAGCCGAATACGAAGGTCTAATACATGGCATAGGAATGGCCAAGTCTTTGGGATGCACTCGACTGATGATATACGGCGACTGAAACCTGGTGGTACAGCAAATAATGAAGGCCTGCGATGCCATGGCGGATAATATGATCGCATATCGTGACTTATATAACACATTGGAAGGAGACTTTGACGGTTGCGAGTTACGGCATATTGGACGAGAAAGCAATGAGGAAGCAGACATATTAGCCAACATTGGGTCGACTAAAGCACAAGTTCCACCGGGTGTCTTTCTGGAGCACATCACGCACATATCTATCCACAAGAAACGATCAAATCCAAAAGAAGCTACGACAGGTAACACACCTAGCACACTGGACCCAGTAGTCGAAGTCCTCTTATGCCAAGGCGATCACGTGACTCCAGCCTGGACCGAGCCAATTCTAGCATATATGCTCCGAGAATAGCTACCAGACGATACAACAAAAGCTAGAAGGATTACTCGAAGGGCAAAGGCATACACCATTATCAACGGTGAACTCTACAAGCGAAGCACTTCAGGCGTTTTCCAAAGGTGCGTAGATTTCGAGGATGGCAAAACTATACTCCGCGACATTCATGCAGGAACTTGCGGACATCATGCTGGCATTCGATCACTGGTAGCTAAGGCTTTTAGAGCAGGATTCTACTGGCCCACTGCACTCATAGACGCGGAAGATATCGTCAAAAGGTGCATCGGGTGCTAGAAATTTGCAACAAAGCCCCACACACGAACATCAACACTCAAAACCATACCATTAACATGGTCGTTCGGCCAATGGGGACTCGATATGGTAGGACCACTCAAAAAGTCATCACCCGGAGGACATACACACCTGCTGGTCGCAGTCGACAAATTCACAAAGTGGATCGAAGCAATCCCGATCGCAAGTTCGACAACAACAACAGTAGTCAAGTTCATAAACTCCATAGTCTATCGCTTTGGTGTTCCAAACAACATCATCACAGACAATGACACAAATTTCACGGCGAAAAAATTTCAGACTTTTTGCAAAGAATGGGATATTACACTCAACTACGTGTCAGTAGCGCATCCGCAGTCTAATGGACATGTCGAAAAAGCAAACAGACTCGTATGTGCAGGCATCAAGAAAAGACTACTAGATCCACTCAAAAGAGCCGTGGGTGCTTGGGTCGAGGAGATACCAGCAGTACTTTGGAGTCTTCGCACAACCCCGAACGCGTTGACACAATTCACTCCATTCTTTATGGTCTATGGAGCAGAGGCAGTACTGCCACCGGAAGTAAAGTTTGGTGCGCCAAGAATAGAAGCATACGAAGAAGAAGAAGAAGAAGAAGAAGAAGAAGAAGAAGCAACATTATCACAAGAAGACACTTTGGATGTACTCGACGAAGCACGTGACACGACTTTGGCTCGCACAGCTGTTTACCAGCAGGACCTGAGAAACTATCACAGTCGACGTCTCCGACCAAGGGCTTTCATAGTAGGCGACTTAGTGTTGCGACTAAAACAGAAGAAAGTCCACAAGCTCGTGTCACCATGGGAAGGGCCATTCATAGTCACTTAGGTCATCGAAGGAGGAGCCTAACGACTGAAGCACACACAAACAGGAGAACTACCACACAACCCATGGAATGTGGCGCACTTGCGTCGTTTTTATGCATAGGTCTCTCGACAAATCATTGTAAAAGTCGTGGTAGATTGCAGACGCTTTTCCTTACCAGGGTACCCACGAGAACTGGAAGGTTTTTAATGAGCGGTCTACTGGACAAATATTCTCAAATAAATGATGTTTGCTTTGATATCTTAGCCACACAAACCCACCCGATGGACTCAGGGGGTTAGGTTATACTTAAAGTTCATAAATCACATAACCCACCCGACATACTTGGGGGCTGGGTCTTGCTTAAAAGTTCACAATCACATACACCCACCCGGTAGGCTCGGGAGTTGGGCCTTACTTAAAGAGCATACTCACAAACACCCACCCGGTAGACTCGGGGGCTGAAGCTCGCTAATATTACATAGTCACATAAACCTACTCGACGGGATCAAGAGTTGGCCATCAAGGAAGACAAGAAAGCTAGCAAAGCTCAACCAAGTCATAAAAAACAGAAAACAAGCAAATGCATTATACTTTACGAAAGTCCTATATTACAACAAGGAGTTCAGTCGGTTACAAAAGGAGCAGTCACTCGCGAGCGGCCATCTTGGCCTTGCCAAGACGAGACTGACGCTCGGTGGACACGACAGCCTGGCGACGCTCTTCGGTACAAATGCTGACCTTGGCAAGACGAGCAACTACATCCGAGATTCCCCGAAAGGACGAAGGTTGCCCGTTCGACTTCTTTGGGTAATCTGATAAGGAGGCCTCATAATCAGCCTAGACGCCATTCGCCAGCAGCAGCTTCAGAGTAATTTCCGAGCCGCGGATTGTCAAATCACGTGCCCACTGAGTAAGCGTCGTCGGGCCAGGTCCAAGCACCTTGGAACACTCCTCCGCAGTCGAAGGAGTGGCAATTCCGGGCAAAGCCTCTGCAAAAAACAACACTTAATGTCTGAATAGACACGTCCAGAGAGCGCCGAGTGCTATCCAGTTCTTCACGAGAACGAACTTGATGATCATGAAGCTCCTTCTCCAGTTCAGCCACTCGATCTTCAAGAGAAAATTTTTCCTCTGCAAAGTAAAATAGCAGGTGAAGGTCATGCAAAAGATAGCTCAAAACTCAAAACAGATGAAAAGGTAGGGCCTTACGACTGATCTGCTTCAAGGAAGAGCGCAGGCGGGCCTTTTCTTCTTCCGCATGCACAAAGGCTTGGCCAACGGCGACCAAGCCGCTTACAGCAGGCTACAAAGGGAGCAGGAAATGTCCAATCGAGTCAGGGGAGAGTAATGAACGAATGGAAGAAGACAAGTACAGGAATGAGCGGAAAGATTTACATGGTCAACCCAAGAAGAAGAGGCGGAGGACAAGGGCTTGACAACTTTTGCAGAAGGGCAACAACGATCTTGTCTGACAAAGGAGATATTCGCATAATCAAACAACAAAACAACAAAAAGCACACAAAAGATAGTTGAGGCCCGAAAACTTACTTCTCTACATCAGCCTCAACAGAATAAGCCGCAACAACCAAGGATGGGTCCGCATCCTCGGGGTCAACATCACCAAGTCGGCGCAGTCGACGACGCTTAGTCGCGGGTGCAATAACCGAGTCAGTCGTCATCAGGCACAAAGGAACCTCCTCAGCAGCCTTCGCTTCAGAGGCAATCACGTCATCGGTGAGACGAGAGACTCCAACTGCATCAACCGCAGCAGAATGAGACTTCTCGACAGTTGAATCATGCTCGGGTAGCGGCGGTAAAGAAGTAACGACCGGTGATCCCTGAGCACAACATAAGAAAAGCAAGTCAGTCAAGCGCATATAGAAGTACACACTGGTAACCAAGAAGACAAATATAAGGAGGAACAAGCAACAAATCAAAAAAATACCTCGGGAATAGGAGTCCCAAGGCCATAAGGGAACACAGAGAAGTCGAAAGAAGCAATATCGACTAGCGAGATCCCAGTGATATATTTCACATAACCATGAAATTCATGGCCTGAAAACTCAGTTGCACTCATCCGACTGGCGTCAAAACATCCCTCATATCGCCATAAAGGGTGCGCTAGTCGTCGCAATGGCCAGACTCGGCGCCACACATACGTACTGACTAACTGGATCCATGTGATGGCTTTGCACAGCTCTTGGACCCTAAGCATAAGAGAAGAGGCTTCTTTTTCTTCCACAGTCGACAAGTCATGATCCCAGGACGCCAACATTGTGGTAGGGGCAGTGGAAAAAGCAGGCAGTAGGCTTTGATCGACTAGCACATAAAACCATTTCTTTCTCCACTTCTGGAAAGGCTCGGCTGACGTCACATCAAAAGATCGACAGTCGTCGCGTACTTCAATGCAGAAACCCCCAGTCGACAAAGGGCGGCCGTCATAATAGAGTAAAATCACCTGGAAGTTCAGAGAGCCCAGCTGGGGTGCACTCCAAGAAAACACTCGCATAAAACCACAAAACAGGAGATATGCAAAACACCAGGGGGTTTAGGTCGTGCATCTGAATCCCATAGGTAAAAAGAAGGCCCCGGACAAAGTCGTGCAAAGAAAATCCAAATCCACGAGGAAGAAAATCCACAAAGCAAACTCGTTCTCCCGAAAGAGGCATGGGAAGTACGTTTTTATGGATCGGGGCCCGAGCAGCAACAACCTCGGCTGAAGACAAAATCCCCGCCTGGCGGAAGTCTTCCAATTTCTTCTCTATGATGATGGATTTGACCCAAACGCCGGGGATCTTCTTCGTCGTAGCGGCGGAGGTAGCGGCGGAATCAACAAAAATCTTTTTCTTTGGGGAGTGGTTCAGAGAAGAAATATCAGTGGTGGAGGAGAGCTTGGTCTGAGACGCCATGGCGGAAGAAAAGCACAGAGAAGGCAAAGGAGTCAAAGATGAGTGTAAGGAAGAAGATGAAGCAGAAACGGCGGAGAACAAATGGCAAGGTAAAATTAAACATAGTATAAGATCCTGTTTTTACGGTGCAGACAACCATTCATCACAGCCGTCCGAGCAAAAGTCACCACAACACGTGGCATAATCAGAGAACACTCACCGTGAGCCGCATAGCCCACTACGTGCGCAGATCGAGAAAATCAGCATCACGTCCACGACAATCTCGCCACGTCAAGTCAAATCAGAACTGAACCGATGTCCACAACGGTCAAAGAATGGAACCCACTATGTCACGTCCCATCAGAGTGCTATTCGCACGCTAGGGATGTCACGCATGACATCATTCCAGACAAACAGAAAACGGGCGTCATACCGCGACTGACAAAAAGGAAAAGCTCCTTACAAACTCAAAAGCAAAGCGGCAAGAATGAAAAAGAGTCGAGTGGGAAACTCCCATCAGGAGAAGGTAAAAAGGATTCGACTTGTAAAAGCATAAAATTGAGATTATCCTCTACTGCAAGCAATAAAGCACAATCTCGGGGGCTACTCCCATCGGGAGCACTGCCGTGCACCCGATAGAATCAAAAGACATTCGAAACATAAGAATTCCTGAGTGAAAATCAGTCGATAGAATACCTCGGATGCTGTATACGAGAAATACAAAGGTAAGACCCATCGATCAGTCGAACGGGTCGAGGATCACTTCAGCAGTGTTTTAATCCTAGACTTTTCCGTATCAACAGATACGATGAAAAACCTTGCGGACGCGCCGGGTAGCAAATCAAAACTGCAGAACAATATCAGAAAGACCAACGACTGGCCTGAGGCATGTCTGTCCAGTATGTTCCGGGTTCGAGCCCAAGGACTCGAAACCTGACTGAAGGCTAGTAAGGTTTTGCCCAAGTGCAGTTAACTGGTTTCGATTCATCGATTAAACCCAGGCCTACTCAGTCAAAATCCTTTTTCAAAGTTCATAAGTCAAAAAGACAAAAATATCATATCAAAAGCATAAAACATGAGACGTGCACTATGTAGTGAGTCCATGACTTATTCTTCGAATTAGCCAAGCACTCGGGGGCTAATGAAAAGGTTATACCAAACGGGTACCCATTCGTGTGGGTACCTGGTGCACGTAATTAGTAAAGCCCAATTGTCAACAGGCTGAAGAAGCCCATCAAGCGAAGACCAAGTCGAAGACTTATACCATAGATAGCATAGTCGGTAATACTTTCCATAACTGTAGTCCTAGTCGGTTACGACCCGAGACCTGTACCCCTATATAAAGGACAGGAGGGAGACCGACCAGGGACACGCCCAACCAGAATCACAAAACCCTAGCAAGATCAACATCTTGCTAGACCCCTGTACTCGCCGCATATGCACAATCAATATCAGACAAGCATGAGTAAGGGTTTTGACCTCACTCGAGGGCCCCAAACCTGCGTAATTCCCGCTTGTCAGTCGACGAATCTACCAACACCACGCGTTCTCTACCTCATAACTCTTTCCCTAGGCTAGTAACCATGGGTATTGATGGGGACATCCCTCGTCACGAAGATTCAACAAACTATCATCGACTTCTCAAATGAAGCTCAACGTCAACACAGTGTCCCAATCTTAGTGATAAGAAGTGACAACGGTTCCGAGTTCAAGAACTACACCTTGAACGAGTTCCTCAGTGAAGAAGGGATTTTTCATCAATATTCCGCTGCTTATACGCCCCAAAAAAATGGTGTGGCCGAAAGTAAGAACCGCACACTTATTGAAATGGCAAGATCGATGATGGCCGGGTTCAAGTCCCCTCACAACTTTTGGGCCGAACCCGTCAACACCGCTTGGCATTCATCCAACCGGCTCTTCTTTCGCAAAGGACTCATGAAGACACCTTATGAAGTGCTTACCGGGAACAAGCCCAACATATCTTACTTCCGATTTTTTGGTTGTAAGTGTTTCTATCTCATCAAAGGTGTTCGTTTAGACAAGTTTGATTCTAGGTCTCTTGAAGGGACGTTTGTCGGGTATGGGTCCGAATCCCACACTTATAAGAGTCTATGACAAGCCCTCGCGCATTATCATAGAAACTTGTAGTGTGGTGTTAGATGAGAATGATGGTTCCCTCGTGGAGCAATGTGGTGTTTCCGATGTAGGTGAGAATCAACCTCAAGATTCTATCCGAAGGATGGGATTGGGCGTCCACCGCTCCGTCGAACTCTATTATGAGGTTGCTCAACAAGATTTAAGCTCTACGCAAGTGGTTACTACTCCCTCACAAGAAACATCCAACAATAACACCGTGCCCAACACGCCCAGCCAAGAAGAAGCACAAGAACCTTCAACTGCTCCAGGAATTTCCGGAGGGCCGGAATATCCGGTTCAAACTGAAGTCAAAATTTCCGGTGGTTCGGAATTTCCGGTTCAACCTGAACCCGGAATATCTGGTCCTGCTGACATTCCCGGTGGCAGTTCGCACCAAGGCCAAGATCAACCTACTTCCCCACCTCCGGAAGTCACTCCTATGGTTGATCAAGGCTATCAAACAAGTCAAGGCGGAGACATGAATGATCAAGATATGCCTCCCACCACAAGGAGGGAAATCGAGATCCGCCGCTTGAATAGGGTTGGCACCTCACAAGAATTGAGAGCTCTATGTAGCGTACCTGCTCTTAAAATAAGGCAGATACCTGTGTATAGTGCAAATCCCTGGATCAAATCATTTGCACACACAGTTTACGATGTAATATCACAACAAAGGTCAAATTTATTACATCGATGATCCAGAATTACAAAATATTCTTTACAAATTGCATAGCAAAAGCTAGCTTTGAAAAGTACACAGCGGAATACAATAGCAGTGAGTCTCTAATAACTTTCATGCTGCCACAGGCGAAAACATGTTGGTTGTAGACTCGAAACCTTTAACGAAACCTCACTCGTCATCTGATCCAATCTGCAATAAGAAAAATATTGCAACAACGTGGGTCAGATTCCATTAAAAATGGAGTCTGGCAAGTGACACTATGGTGGACACTTAAGGCAGTAACTCTAAGCCTATATGAATATTTGGCTGGTGGAGCTCAAGGCTAATTTGCATAAAGCCAATTTTTCCTACTCTTTTGAAAACACTTTTCTTGAAATCCAGATGAGTATGGCATGAAAACCATAAATCTCATCTTCCCTTGTTCACCCATCAACTTTTAACTTAGAAATTGGAATGATGGAATCCTCCGTTGACGTCCTTGATCAGCTGCTCAGAATTGTCCGTAACCGGGGACACGGCTAAGTACTTAGTTTTACACTCTGCAGAGGTTGTGCACTTTCACCATTGTACCCATTCAACCCAAGTATCCTTTACACACCATTAGTGATAAGGAAAGGAGAGAATGAGACGAGATCTTTCAGAAGCATTTTCCCTCCCCATACTGGCTTGACCCGTTCCACCTAACATCCCCTACATCTGCTTGTCAAGCCGGAGAGAGTCCACGCAGCATAATCGATCAAGCCAGAGCCCATATGGCAATGGCTGCACTGGAAGCAATCGTCACTTGGAGTTCTTCAGATTCCTCTGTTCCTGGGTGGCCGTCCACAAGTGCACTTCTGGGTGAAAACCACCATACTCATGGCCCTAGGTAGAATAGAAATTCATCCTAGGCGAAGACAACCACAAGCATAGTCCCAAAAGCCACTCAACATAAACCAACAACCAATTCCACCCAGGTGTTTCATTTAACTTAGTGGATGTGCACTCTCAGGTGAAAATCACCATGCTCACAGCCCTAAGTAGAATAGAAATTCATCCTAGGCGAAGACAGCCATGAGCACAGCCCTGAGTAGTGACTTAACATTTTGTAAAACCTTTCATCAATTGCATAGCATCAATATTTCTGCTAAGTATGATATAGGAACCTAGACACAGGAATAAGGAATTCTACAGGTTTAGCATAGCAACACATGCATATAAAAATACACTAAGTAATGCATAAAAATAGGAAGTTTATGAGGTGTGCCACTTGCCTTTGAATGTTGTCGTTGTTCACAACTCTTTTCAACAACGAACGTTTGCTCTCCGTTTAATCTAACAGTAGAGACAAACAACAATACAACAATCAACAGCAAGCACAAGTCCACCATGCAAACAAACACATACTAGATGATTAAATAAGTTTTATAAAACTTTCTAAGGAAAATATGTTTATGCATGATGTGCAAAATATTCCTAAGGACTAGAAATACTTTTCCATGCCATGGAAAATATTTTAAGTTAATGTAAGGCAAATGTGTTGGTCCAAAAGGACTAAGGACTAAAGTCTTAAGTTGGATAAATGCACTTTGTTCTATTTCTTAAGGAAACAAGCACTCTAATGGCTTAGCCATGATGTGCAAAATACTTAGAGAATTTACTAAGTCATTTGTTCAAGATGATCACCATTATTATCAACTCTCTGTAAATTGGACATTCACTATGGTGAGAGAGACAGACACCCGGCCAGCCACTTAAATTGTGGAACAGGTCTCATGTACGTGGACATGTAAGGTTTGTTCCCAGGCCGCTTCATCTCACTATGCTGCTCGGATCCAACAACATCAAGATGATAACATCATGATCAAATTTTGTTTAAGTCTAGAAGACAAGATTAGGCAAGAGGGAAGGATAGAAAGAGAGATGTAGTTGTCTTCCAGGCTTCATCTCCAGACTTGTAACTTTCTTCTGGATGATGTCTTGGTTGAGATCTTGGTAGTCTTGATGAATCTTCAGACTTGATAATTCTTGTGTCCTTGAAGCTGGTCTTGGATTTACTTAGTCTTGATGAAATCTCAGAGGAGAGGGAAAGGACAGAGAGAGAGACTTAGAGAATAAAAGGGAGTTGGCCTTCTTGAAATTCTTCTCTCTTTTCTTCTAAGTGCTTGACATCTTGAGGATGCTTCCAAAGTTTGTTTTCTTCTAAGTCCTTCATGAAGTCTCAGAGAAAAGAAAGAGAGGGAGAACAAGACTTGGAGATCTTCTTCTTGATTTTCTTCTAAGTGTTTCTTCTCCTTGATGATACTTCTGAAGTCTTGTTTTTGGCTAAGTCCTTCAATGGTCTTCTAGCTCCATCTTGAAAACTACTAAGTGTCTAGTGCATAGCACTTTTCACAAAATACTAAGTTTGACAATAATCCTAACTTAGAGAAATTGGGTGGAGTATTCCTTATGAAAATATACTATAGAATATGCTATGCATGAAATGAAATTTTAAATCACAAGAATCATAAAATTAACTTTTGTGATTTCTTTAAATATATGCATGAATTTATAAATGCAATTTAAATAAATTCCTAGTTTTGGAAAATAAAATAAAAGGAATCATTATAAGATTAAAGTTTCCTATGACTAAATTTTTATAACAAAATCTTATAATTAATATTAATAGACAGAGAGCATTTAATTAAATCTATTGCAATTGGATTTAATCAAAATTAATGTTTCTATTAAAAGTTATTTCAAAAATTAGTCAAACCATTCAATTTAAATACACAACCATGAAATCATTCAAAAATTTACCCAAAAATATTTTATAGCAGTGGCATTAATTTACATATATTCCAAAGTTTCTAAAACATATTTATTTGCAATTTTTGGATTTATAGATTTAAAGTTATTGCAAATATACTCAATTTCCCCATTTGAATTTTGAATATTTTATACTAAGTCAAATTTGAATTTTGTCTGATCCAAATTATTCTACACATCCAGAGCTTTCCAAATATATAAAAATTATTAAATTTGGAGTTGTGGTTAAAAAGTTATGAATATTTTAATTACAGGGACTAATCTGCAAATTTTCCAATTAAAATTAAATAGAAAAATCGATTTACACGCTGGCGCTGACGTGGCTGCTGACTGGGCGGTCTACGTGGCGCTGACGTGTATAAGTGGACGAATCTGGATCGTTAGATCCAGATCCGATGGATCTAATCTATCCGTACCGTTTCGTTTAAACCTTCTAATCCTGGCCACTAGATCTCGATCGGACGGACGAGGATGGATGACCATACCGTGGCGGCGCAGCTCGCCGGAGATCGCGGACGACGGCGGCGCGGCTCCGGCGTGGGTGCTCCGGGCGCTCCCGTGCCTCCCCGGATGCGTGGAGAGCGGCCCCGAGCGCGGCGCGGCACGGTGAAGGCGATGGAGGTGGCGGCGTCTTCTCGTTCTTCCTGGAGCCGCGAGGAGGATGCGGTCGAGGTGGCTCGGGCGCCGTCGAGCTCGGTCGTGCAAGGATCCGTCGCTGGGCTGCACCAAATTTCGCCCCACGGCTTGAGGAGATGCGCAATGCAACAGCGAAGAAGGGGAGCGCGGTCTCGGGCGGGGAGGAACTCACCTCGACGCGAAATCCGTGGAAAACGACGGCGGACACGGTGGACTCCGGCGTGCTTTCCGGCGTGATTTAGCTAGGGTTCCCAGGGGGAAAAGATGCGGCGGGGTCCGGAGTTTAAATAGGAGCTGCAGGAGAACGAATCCCGTACGAATCGGCGAGGAAATCGTCTCCGATTCGATCTCCAAAAACTGCGCTCGTTCGGTTAGAGGAGGAAGACGATCCGCTGACGTCAGCATGACGTCAGCCCTTATTTTCTTTTCTGATTTATTTCCTTAATTCATATCTTTTGATTTATACTTCCAAATGATGTCAAATAAATTTCTAAAAATTTGTAAAATGTTTATCCTTCTGTTAAACCAATTGTAGGTGTGTTTTAAACATTTTTGAAAATTAATATTTTGAAATATTGCTTAATTACAAATTTGACACTTAAAGTCAAATTTGAATTTATTTCTCATTTAAATTTTCCTTTGGCTAAAATAAATTTGTAAAAATATCCACATTCCAATATGTTTGAAATTAAGTTATTTAAACTTGTTTTGCTGAAATCATTCATCTTTATCTTGGCATATTATTAAGAACAACATATAAATAATGTTTAGGAAATGTGAAATATAGGGTATTCATTTTTAATTAAAAATTATTTTGTGCAACATTATATTTTATATTATGATAATTCATTTGAAAACTTTATAACAACTTTGGCAAAGGTTTCTGTTTTGATTTTATTCTTATTTAAATTCCATTAATCATTTCATGTTTTGAAAATAAATAGATGGAATTCATTTAATCCAATGAAGTGTTTATTTGGCTAATTCATTAATTTAAATTCTATGAAGTTGGAAGGTTATACACTATAGGCTTATACTTTCCAAACTATATTTTGAACTTAGTTAAAGGAATGAAAACCATTTAGTAATTATATACTATTTTGAATAATCTTATATTTATGAATAGATATGGCTAAGTGATTTAATTCAAATACTTATAAAGAACTAATTTATTTTAAATAAAATGAATTGTAGTTTGTAAAAATATTTATCAAATTGTATTTTAAAGTTTTTGAAATACAGTGAATAATAAAATGTTTAAACTGTGACATTTGAAATATTAAACTTTGAAGTCTTTTATAGTTGGTTTCCTCATGCTTTTAATATTTTATTTTAATAAAAGAAAAAGTTTTAAATTTTAGTGATTTTTGAACATTCCAAAAAGTTGGGATGTTACAGACTACCACCCTTAAAAGGAATCTCGTCCCCGAGATTCGGAGAGGCTAGAAAAGAAAGCAAGGGCTTGAATGCTTTTAATAACTCGAGATGTTTTGAGAAATGAATTTTCTGACATGGAAACTTGAAAACTTGACAGGGAATGGTTTTTTTTTTATTAGGAAGATGGAGAGAAGATAGTTGAGATTTCTGGGTTTAAGAGATTGGATTTGAATTATCTAGGTGGCTACCACCCTTAAAAGAAAAGTTTTGTTGATAATTCCACATCCTAATGCACAACCATAAATCAAGATAATCCATTACAAACATCGTCTAACAAACATCAAGCAACAAAGTTCAAAACAAACAATCAATCTAGTATGGTCATATAGCCAAGTTGATATGATCAATACACTAACACGATATCGTCGTTCTATTTAAGTGGTGGTCAAATCTATCTCCTTCCTGACTGCTTCAATTACTTATTCAACTTTCTTGGATATCTTAGAAGTGTTGGTCGAATCCTGGTTCTTCAGTGGTCTTCCATATATGCAGAACTTCATGATTAATCGTAGCTTTTCCATATGAGCCAGCAGGAGCAGACTTCGACTATAAGAACATGGTCATCTAGAAAAAGGTAAGAGGTTTTTAGAAGGTTGATAGTAGATGAGAGTATGAGAAAGACATAGTGAAAAGATTTGTTTTTTTGAAAAGTGAAGAAAAATAGATTTTCAATCCTAAGGTCAAATCCTATTTCTATCCAAACCTAGGGTTTCGAACCTACAGGCAACACAGTGCTCTGATACCATCTGTAGCGTACCTGCTCTTAAAATAAGGCAGATACCTGTGTATAGTGCAAATCCCTGGATCAAATCATTTGCACACACAGTTTACGATGTAATATCACAACAAAGGTCAAATTTATTACATCGATGATCCAGAATTACAAAATATTCTTTACAAATTGCATAGCAAAAGCTAGCTTTGAAAAGTACACAGCGGAATACAATAGCAGTGAGTCTCTAATAACTTTCATGCTGCCACAGGCGAAAACATGTTGGTTGTAGACTCGAAACCTTTAACGAAACCTCACTCGTCATCTGATCCAATCTGCAATAAGAAAAATATTGCAACAACGTGGGTCAGATTCCATTAAAAATGGAGTCTGGCAAGTGACACTATGGTGGACACTTAAGGCAGTAACTCTAAGCCTATATGAATATTTGGCTGGTGGAGCTCAAGGCTAATTTGCATAAAGCCAATTTTTCCTACTCTTTTGAAAACACTTTTCTTGAAATCCAGATGAGTATGGCATGAAAACCATAAATCTCATCTTCCCTTGTTCACCCATCAACTTTTAACTTAGAAATTGGAATGATGGAATCCTCCGTTGACGTCCTTGATCAGCTGCTCAGAATTGTCCGTAACCGGGGACACGGCTAAGTACTTAGTTTTACACTCTGCAGAGGTTGTGCACTTTCACCATTGTACCCATTCAACCCAAGTATCCTTTACACACCATTAGTGATAAGGAAAGGAGAGAATGAGACGAGATCTTTCAGAAGCATTTTCCCTCCCCATACTGGCTTGACCCGTTCCACCTAACATCCCCTACATCTGCTTGTCAAGCCGGAGAGAGTCCACGCAGCATAATCGATCAAGCCAGAGCCCATATGGCAATGGCTGCACTGGAAGCAATCGTCACTTGGAGTTCTTCAGATTCCTCTGTTCCTGGGTGGCCGTCCACAAGTGCACTTCTGGGTGAAAACCACCATACTCATGGCCCTAGGTAGAATAGAAATTCATCCTAGGCGAAGACAACCACAAGCATAGTCCCAAAAGCCACTCAACATAAACCAACAACCAATTCCACCCAGGTGTTTCATTTAACTTAGTGGATGTGCACTCTCAGGTGAAAATCACCATGCTCACAGCCCTAAGTAGAATAGAAATTCATCCTAGGCGAAGACAGCCATGAGCACAGCCCTGAGTAGTGACTTAACATTTTGTAAAACCTTTCATCAATTGCATAGCATCAATATTTCTGCTAAGTATGATATAGGAACCTAGACACAGGAATAAGGAATTCTACAGGTTTAGCATAGCAACACATGCATATAAAAATACACTAAGTAATGCATAAAAATAGGAAGTTTATGAGGTGTGCCACTTGCCTTTGAATGTTGTCGTTGTTCACAACTCTTTTCAACAACGAACGTTTGCTCTCCGTTTAATCTAACAGTAGAGACAAACAACAATACAACAATCAACAGCAAGCACAAGTCCACCATGCAAACAAACACATACTAGATGATTAAATAAGTTTTATAAAACTTTCTAAGGAAAATATGTTTATGCATGATGTGCAAAATATTCCTAAGGACTAGAAATACTTTTCCATGCCATGGAAAATATTTTAAGTTAATGTAAGGCAAATGTGTTGGTCCAAAAGGACTAAGGACTAAAGTCTTAAGTTGGATAAATGCACTTTGTTCTATTTCTTAAGGAAACAAGCACTCTAATGGCTTAGCCATGATGTGCAAAATACTTAGAGAATTTACTAAGTCATTTGTTCAAGATGATCACCATTATTATCAACTCTCTGTAAATTGGACATTCACTATGGTGAGAGAGACAGACACCCGGCCAGCCACTTAAATTGTGGAACAGGTCTCATGTACGTGGACATGTAAGGTTTGTTCCCAGGCCGCTTCATCTCACTATGCTGCTCGGATCCAACAACATCAAGATGATAACATCATGATCAAATTTTGTTTAAGTCTAGAAGACAAGATTAGGCAAGAGGGAAGGATAGAAAGAGAGATGTAGTTGTCTTCCAGGCTTCATCTCCAGACTTGTAACTTTCTTCTGGATGATGTCTTGGTTGAGATCTTGGTAGTCTTGATGAATCTTCAGACTTGATAATTCTTGTGTCCTTGAAGCTGGTCTTGGATTTACTTAGTCTTGATGAAATCTCAGAGGAGAGGGAAAGGACAGAGAGAGAGACTTAGAGAATAAAAGGGAGTTGGCCTTCTTGAAATTCTTCTCTCTTTTCTTCTAAGTGCTTGACATCTTGAGGATGCTTCCAAAGTTTGTTTTCTTCTAAGTCCTTCATGAAGTCTCAGAGAAAAGAAAGAGAGGGAGAACAAGACTTGGAGATCTTCTTCTTGATTTTCTTCTAAGTGTTTCTTCTCCTTGATGATACTTCTGAAGTCTTGTTTTTGGCTAAGTCCTTCAATGGTCTTCTAGCTCCATCTTGAAAACTACTAAGTGTCTAGTGCATAGCACTTTTCACAAAATACTAAGTTTGACAATAATCCTAACTTAGAGAAATTGGGTGGAGTATTCCTTATGAAAATATACTATAGAATATGCTATGCATGAAATGAAATTTTAAATCACAAGAATCATAAAATTAACTTTTGTGATTTCTTTAAATATATGCATGAATTTATAAATGCAATTTAAATAAATTCCTAGTTTTGGAAAATAAAATAAAAGGAATCATTATAAGATTAAAGTTTCCTATGACTAAATTTTTATAACAAAATCTTATAATTAATATTAATAGACAGAGAGCATTTAATTAAATCTATTGCAATTGGATTTAATCAAAATTAATGTTTCTATTAAAAGTTATTTCAAAAATTAGTCAAACCATTCAATTTAAATACACAACCATGAAATCATTCAAAAATTTACCCAAAAATATTTTATAGCAGTGGCATTAATTTACATATATTCCAAAGTTTCTAAAACATATTTATTTGCAATTTTTGGATTTATAGATTTAAAGTTATTGCAAATATACTCAATTTCCCCATTTGAATTTTGAATATTTTATACTAAGTCAAATTTGAATTTTGTCTGATCCAAATTATTCTACACATCCAGAGCTTTCCAAATATATAAAAATTATTAAATTTGGAGTTGTGGTTAAAAAGTTATGAATATTTTAATTACAGGGACTAATCTGCAAATTTTCCAATTAAAATTAAATAGAAAAATCGATTTACACGCTGGCGCTGACGTGGCTGCTGACTGGGCGGTCTACGTGGCGCTGACGTGTATAAGTGGACGAATCTGGATCGTTAGATCCAGATCCGATGGATCTAATCTATCCGTACCGTTTCGTTTAAACCTTCTAATCCTGGCCACTAGATCTCGATCGGACGGACGAGGATGGATGACCATACCGTGGCGGCGCAGCTCGCCGGAGATCGCGGACGACGGCGGCGCGGCTCCGGCGTGGGTGCTCCGGGCGCTCCCGTGCCTCCCCGGATGCGTGGAGAGCGGCCCCGAGCGCGGCGCGGCACGGTGAAGGCGATGGAGGTGGCGGCGTCTTCTCGTTCTTCCTGGAGCCGCGAGGAGGATGCGGTCGAGGTGGCTCGGGCGCCGTCGAGCTCGGTCGTGCAAGGATCCGTCGCTGGGCTGCACCAAATTTCGCCCCACGGCTTGAGGAGATGCGCAATGCAACAGCGAAGAAGGGGAGCGCGGTCTCGGGCGGGGAGGAACTCACCTCGACGCGAAATCCGTGGAAAACGACGGCGGACACGGTGGACTCCGGCGTGCTTTCCGGCGTGATTTAGCTAGGGTTCCCAGGGGGAAAAGATGCGGCGGGGTCCGGAGTTTAAATAGGAGCTGCAGGAGAACGAATCCCGTACGAATCGGCGAGGAAATCGTCTCCGATTCGATCTCCAAAAACTGCGCTCGTTCGGTTAGAGGAGGAAGACGATCCGCTGACGTCAGCATGACGTCAGCCCTTATTTTCTTTTCTGATTTATTTCCTTAATTCATATCTTTTGATTTATACTTCCAAATGATGTCAAATAAATTTCTAAAAATTTGTAAAATGTTTATCCTTCTGTTAAACCAATTGTAGGTGTGTTTTAAACATTTTTGAAAATTAATATTTTGAAATATTGCTTAATTACAAATTTGACACTTAAAGTCAAATTTGAATTTATTTCTCATTTAAATTTTCCTTTGGCTAAAATAAATTTGTAAAAATATCCACATTCCAATATGTTTGAAATTAAGTTATTTAAACTTGTTTTGCTGAAATCATTCATCTTTATCTTGGCATATTATTAAGAACAACATATAAATAATGTTTAGGAAATGTGAAATATAGGGTATTCATTTTTAATTAAAAATTATTTTGTGCAACATTATATTTTATATTATGATAATTCATTTGAAAACTTTATAACAACTTTGGCAAAGGTTTCTGTTTTGATTTTATTCTTATTTAAATTCCATTAATCATTTCATGTTTTGAAAATAAATAGATGGAATTCATTTAATCCAATGAAGTGTTTATTTGGCTAATTCATTAATTTAAATTCTATGAAGTTGGAAGGTTATACACTATAGGCTTATACTTTCCAAACTATATTTTGAACTTAGTTAAAGGAATGAAAACCATTTAGTAATTATATACTATTTTGAATAATCTTATATTTATGAATAGATATGGCTAAGTGATTTAATTCAAATACTTATAAAGAACTAATTTATTTTAAATAAAATGAATTGTAGTTTGTAAAAATATTTATCAAATTGTATTTTAAAGTTTTTGAAATACAGTGAATAATAAAATGTTTAAACTGTGACATTTGAAATATTAAACTTTGAAGTCTTTTATAGTTGGTTTCCTCATGCTTTTAATATTTTATTTTAATAAAAGAAAAAGTTTTAAATTTTAGTGATTTTTGAACATTCCAAAAAGTTGGGATGTTACACTCTATCTCTTGACAAGGTGCTTGGGGATGTGAGAAGCAAGGTCTCGACCCGAAGACAATTTGCAAGATTTAGTGAACATCAAGCTCACATCTCCATGGTGGAACCCAAGAAAGTCTTTGAACCTCTTGAAGATAAAGATTGGCTTGATGCTATGCACGAAGAACTCAACAACTTCGAGCGCAACAAAGTGTGGAAGTTAGTGGAAAGACCCAAATATTGCCACAATGTTATCGGCACTAAGTGGATATTCAAGAACAAGCAAGATGAACATGGCATGGTGGTGAGGAACAAGGCAAGATTGGTGGCTCAAGGTTACTCCCAAATTGAAGGCATTGACTTTGGAGAAACCTACGCGCTTGTGGCTCGACTTGAGTCAATCCGTATACTTCTTACCTATGCCTCTCACCATAACTTCAAGTTGCAACAAATGGATGTTAAATCCGCTTTTCTTAATGGTCCACTTAATGAACTTGCTTATGTTAAGCAACCACCGGGGTTTGAGGACCTCAAGTATCCAAACCATGTCTACAAGTTGAATAATGCACTCTATGGCCTTAAACAAGCCCCACGTGCGTGGTATGAGCACCTTAGAGAACTACTTGTATACCGTGGATTCCAAGTTGGCGAAATCGACCCCACCCTTTTTACTAAGAAAGCAAATGGAGAGCTTTTCATATGTCAATTATATGTGGATGACATTATATTTGGGTCTACTTACAAAGCATTTAACGAAGAATTCTCCAAGCTTATGAGTGACAGGTTTGAGATGTCCATGATGGGTGAGATGAAGTTCTTCCTGGGATTCGAGATCAAGCAAGTGAAGGAAGGAACTTTCATCAACCAAGCAAAGTACATTCAAGACATGCTCAAGAAGTATAGGTTGCTTGAGCTCAAGGGTGCCTCTACCCCAATGCAAACCAAATGCCACCTTGAGCTCAAGCCCAAGGGTAAGAATGTGGATCAAAAGGTATATAGATCCATGATTGGATCTCTTCTTTACCTTTGTGCATCTAGAACGGATATAGTGCTACCCCTAGGAGTGTGTGCAAGATATCAAGCGGCTCCTGAAGAAAGCCATGATAAGGCGGTCAAGAGAATCTTTAGATATTTGGCTTATACCCCAACCTATGGATTGTGGTACCCCAAGTATGCACATTTCTCATTATGTGGATACACGGATTCCGATTGGACAGGAGATCAAGATGATAGGAAGTCAACCTCCGGTGCTTGTCAATTTATCGGGAGGTCTTTGGTAAGTTGGTCTTCTAATAAGCAAAATTGTATATCTCTCTCCACCGCCGAAGCCGAGTATGTTGCCGCCGCAAGTTGTTGCACACAATTGCTATGGATGAGGCAAACTTTAAAGGAGTACGGAGTCGATTGCGACAAAGTGCCTCTTCTATGTGACAATGAAAGTGTCATCAAGATTGCTTACAACCCGGTGCAACATTCAAGAACCAAGCATATTGATATCTGCCACCATTTCATAAGGGATCATGTTGCCCGAGGAGACATTGACTTATCTTATGTGGGCACAAGAGATCAATTGGCGGATATCTTCACGAAGCCCCTTGAGGAAGGAAGGTTTTGCTTCTTGAGGAATGAGCTCAATATCATTGGTTCGAGGTCCTTAGCTTGATCGCTTGCACACTCACCTAGGACATAATCGCATCTTTTTTTTCTAGATGTAGGCATGGACATAAGGGAGTGCGGTCCTAATACATTGGACCATCCCTCCCCCATTATGCCGATAGCAAGTGTTCTTTTATCTCCACTTTCATTCTTATGAATAATGAGCTAAAACGACGAGTATTGGTTATGTACCCAAGATATATCTTCGCGGTGACATGCTATACACTCCTACATGGTGGCTTTGGCCACCGACCTCTTCTGTTTGAAGAGTTGATCTTATTTGGAGCTTATTGATGCTTTCTTGCATTTTTATTGTTTATGCATGTGGGAAACCTACTCAACTTGGCGCTTTATGGTTCACTTTGGTTGTTGTAAGTTGAGTATGGAATACCAATGACAGCTTGGAAATCTATCTCAAGCCTACTCTTCCCTGAAAACATTTCTCTCTATTGCACACAAGTCATCTGTTTGAAGACTGGGAGTTTGGTTCAGCTGGTCGGAATTTCCGGCTCCTTAGTGCATCGGAATTTTCGGCGACTCGGAATTTCCGGTGCAAGTTACTCTCGGAATTTCCGGTGACTTGGAATTTCCGGTGTAAGTTACACTCGGAATTTCCGATCGGGCGATCTGTCTAATAATTATAAGGGAGGCTCAGGGTGAAGAACTGTTTCCAGTTCTTCTTCCACCCCGACCTCCTTTCTCCAAAACCGCCGCCCCAAGCTCTCCCGGAGCCTTCCAACAGCCAGGGATCTCTCTTCTCGGCCGGATCTGGTTCTCCTTCACCCCGGGAACGTTCTCCTCCAAGCAATGTCCTCAATGGATGAGGGTAACTCCACTTTTCCCTAACCCTAGGTGCTTACACTTGGATCCAGATGTGGAGTTATTTGTTTTGAAATTGCTTGGTAGAGGTTGTTCCTTGTGTCATTCCCTGCCGTCTACGTACATTAGTTTCGCATTTTGTTGGATCGATCTAGTTTTAGACATATTGAATCTCAAATTCTGCATTGTTTCGACAGACCGGAATTTCCGGTCTGACCTGAACCGGAATTCCCGGTCTCAACCTGAAAACTGCAGATTCCAGATTTCCTAATGTTTAGCTATATGTGATCAACCTAGTGCCTTCCTAATGTATGTTTACACTCCCAACTTGTGTGTACTCATCTTTTGCTACATGTCTATGCTATATTCACAGGTGATTCGAGTGGGAGCCCTACTCTCGCGGAGGAGAGTGGGAGGCTCTCAAGGGCTGTCATTCGGAAGGTCTGTGGCAAAGGGCCCGCCGCCTCCTCAAACAACCCAAGACCAAAGAAAGCTCTTGCTAGCAAGCCCAAGTCTAAGAAGAGGAAGAATGATCCACCACCATCTCCCACTGCTCGTCAGCCGTACACGGAGATGAGTGTTGTTGATTACTCACAGTTCCGTTAGAGAGATTGGTATCTTAGGCCGAGGGATGATACCCTTTATGATCGCAACTTTTGGTGCATTGAGCAAGAATACGTCCTCAAGGACGTCTATTATACTTGTCCAAGCCTATCCGCATGATGCAGCCATACAATCTTTGAGCTCTACAGTCCAAGGCCACATTTGTTGAAGCCATCCATATTGTCAAGGCTATGGGTTTGGAGAGGCTTGTGATCACCAAGTGGGACTACAACTCTCAGCGTGTGATGTAGTTTTTTTCCACTCTTGTGATGAAGGGTGACACAAAGAAGACCATCAAGTGGATGACAGGTGACACCTACTGCGAGTCTAATTGGTATGAGTTTGCAATGGTGTTGGGCTACAAGTTTGACGGAGACCGCCCTCAAGGCTACTGCATGCATCACTCCTACAGGCTCAACAAGAAGGATACCGCCCATCTCTATGGTGAGGGTGCAATCCCCGGTCTTGCTCGGAACTTGCTCCCTCTCTATGATATCCTTGTGCGCATTTCCGGGAGAACCTTGCTCCAAAAGCTGGCAACAAGGATAATGTGATCTCTCCTCTGTGCAACTTGCTACTCCATGCCCACAACATTGCTATGAGCACCGATGAGAATGCCGATTGGAGCGTTGATGTTATGGACTACATTCACCACGAGATGTTCGAGGCCATGCCTTCTGTGGGCACCATCCCCTATGCCCCGTACATTATGAATCTCATCAAGTCCAAGTTTCCGGAGCAAACTTTCAGTGATGATGAGTTGGAGGTTCATGACTTCAAGAAGCTGTATGAGAAGAAGACCGTGGCTGTGCCTCCGAGTGTGCCCACCTCTCAGTCCACCCGGGGTGGTTCTTATATGGGAGATGCTCGCAGGGCTGCTGCCCCATCTTTTGCTCCCTCCACCTCCGGGAAGATGAAGAAGCTGAATTGGTTCCAGCGCAACATTCTCTGCATGAACATTGACATTCGTAAGGAATAATACACAGCTTACAAGGATCGCCACCAGCTTGCTCACTATCAGCAGTTGATTCTCCATCACGCGTCTAGCTCTCGTGCTCCTGATGCCTTGTCTGCTCCTCTCACTTATGCTCAGTGGAACCAGGGTTCTATGGCTCCGTGGTCTCAAATTGAGACTGATCTTGGTGGCAGCTCCTACACCACGGGTCAGGCGTATGAGGATACTTCTGGTGATGATTATGCTGATGATGATGCTGAGGAGGAGATGGATGATGAGGACGCCCCTTCCGAGTGATGGCTCCCATGGGACGTAGCATCGATCTTCTTCCTTTTTGGCGTTTCGATGCCAAAGGGGGAGAAGGTGCTCTAGTAGGCACTTCGGGGATTTGCATGGGTTCGGGCACAAGCATTTGCGTTTATCATTCATTTGCGCTTGTGTCCATTTATCTTATTTGTGAACTATTTGTGTGAACTTTGTGTGTAATGAGACAATCCCATGCTATCTTTACTATCTATGGTTGAGACTTCAAATTTATTGTGTTGGTATTCTCTTCATATTCTATATATGCATAAGGTATGAAATTTTATCAAGCCTCAAGTATTACCATAGTTTTGTGCATTGTCTCTCTACTCTTTTGATATCATGTCTTCCATATTGCAAAATTGCTCCTTTCCGTTTGTATCTTGTTGTTCATGTATGCACATGTTTAGGGGGAGCCATTTGTCTTTAGAACATGATATAGCATTCTTGTTTTCTTTGCAAATCTTGGTATCGTCATCTAACACCAAAAAGGGGGAGATCGAAAGAACATTTCTTAATCCCTAGTGTATTTTGTGTTAGTTAAGAATACTAATGATGTACTAATAGAATGCTAAGTATTTCAGCTTGTATGTGATTTAAGATCATATGCATCAAAACCAAAAATGTAAAGAAGAAGTTGTTCTGAAAGTGTTCCAGGAACCGGAATATTTGAGCCGGAAATTTCCAGGGCCGGAATTTCCAGTTCACCAGAACTTCACAGAAATTGGCTAAGAAAAGGTTGAGAAATGGTTCTGATCTCAACCGGAAATTGTGCTCGGAAATTTCATTTCACCGGATTTCCGAGTGCACCAAGAAGAACATCTCAGAAACGACTAAGTCAAGGTTGAGGAAGTGTTCTGACGCGAGCCGGAAATTGTGATCAGAAATTTCCGTTTACCGGAATTTCCGATTGCACCCAGAAGAGCCCTCAAAAATGGCTAAGTCAACAATGAGAAGTTTTCTGATCTCAACCGGAAATTGTGCTCGGACATTTCCATTCACCGGAATTTCCGAGTGCACCTTGAAGAACACTCAAGAAATCTGCTAAGGAAAGAAGAGGGAAAGGTTCTGACTCCAGCCGGAAATTCTTGTCGGAAATTTCAATTCTCCGGAAATTCCGAGGGACCGGAATTTCCGATTATGACTTATACCGGAATTTCCGACTGGTCGACATAGATAACGGTCAGAAATGGGGAGGGGCTATAAATAACCCCTCACCCCCTAAAGAACATCTAGCTCTCATATTTTCTCTCTCCTACCTTTCTTGAAAGCTCAAATCATCAAGATCTCTCAATCCCCCCACTCAAATCCGTTGATCTTTGGAGGATTGGAGGAGAAGGCCCGGATCTACATCTTCACCAAAGCGATTTGTATTTCTCCCCCATTCACTTGGGGATTTCGTGGCTAGGGTTTCCGGTAGGAAAACCTAGTTCACCATTGTTATAATCTTGGTGTTGCCTTTACCTTTTGTGGTCATCTTGAGAGCCCCCAATTAAGTTGTGGGTGAGTGCCTCAAGCGTTTGTAAGAGATTCGATCTCCGGCCTAAAAGGGGATCAATAGTGGAAGGTGAACTTGCAACCTTTGTGGTTGAGATCATTGGAGAAGAAGGTGAGACTTTGTGGCGTTGCGGCTAACCTGTTGTGGTAGCGCACACCTCTCCAAACAAGACGTACACCATTGGGTGGAACTCGGGATTACATCTTCGTCTCCATGTGCTTCACGTGGTTCCCCTAAACTTTACTCCTTACTTTCTTATCTTGTTCTCTTGTTTATCTTGTTATTGCTTAGCTTATCATTTAGGTAAATTCACCGTAGTCGCATATCTAGAGAATTTACCTTTGTGTTGAGACTAAATTTGAAAAGACCTAAAATTTGTAATAGGACCTATTCACCCCCCCCCCCTCTCTAGGTGTCGGATTGTCGTTCATTAACTGCCCCAGAAATTTACAAGAAGGCCCATGTACTTCTTCAAATTCACGGTAGCCCCTAAGTGGCTAACAAAATTACAAGACCCCAAGACTTCACTGATTTCGTGGACAGTCTCCCAAGTGGCCCAAAAAATAGAAGAAAATCCTTGGGCTTCTCCAAACTTGTGGATAGGCCCTGAATTGCCCGGGGCTTCTCCAAAGTTGTATATTAAGAAATTGTATATAAGCACTCACTTGGCTGCTTTTCCATGAAGAGTCTTTTGGATCTTAATTAACATCTGTGAACCTCCAGCCTAAAAGATGCAACATTTGTGACTATGACTCGAGGCAACTTCTGTTTATGAATAAGTAATCTTACCCAGGGTTCCGCCCAATCTTGCATGGAAACCAAGTGGAAAATTGAAAAGTAAAGACATGTCAAAATTATCCAAGCGAACAAGTCAGAAGTCAGGGTCAACAAGTAAAAGAAAGACAGAGGCAAACAACCTATTGGGTAGAGGATATATGGGCCAGTCCCCAATGGGCCTTGGCTAGACCAACATGTACTCATGGGTAAAGATTTACATCGGTAAAGATGAAAATCTTTAGAAAAACTTCGCGAAGGTCTATTCTCGTCCGCTCTGCTTCCGACACGTGTCAAAATTTTGTTCGCTCTCGCTCCCAAGTCCCACCTCCTCTCCGTGTGTGACAAGTGGCGGTTGCCTGTTGGTGCGTAGAGGTACGTGTGCACATTTGTTTTGAGATTCGTTTTTTCAAAATGAAATATTTTGAGAACCGTTTATCCGAATTACGAATAGTTTTCACTTTTGAACTCCTCGCGTCGAGATCTTTAAAACTAGATCCATTGTTGATAGGTTTCGACAAAGTTTTTTTTATACTTCGGATTGTGTATAGTTCGTACAACCTGGTATGTGTAGTTGTACATCTAACTTTACTTGAGTGTAGTTATACGTACAACCTGATCTGTACAACCTGATATCTGTAGTTGTTTGTTCAACCATGTTCTGTACAACCTGATTCGCATAATTGTACAACCTGATATGTGTAGTTGTACGTTTTATCTAATTTGAACAACCTGATCTATGTAGTTGTACATCTTTTTTTTAGAAACACAGTACAACGCAAGCGCTAATATACACGCGCACACATTCATCCCTATGAACGCACGCACACCCTACCACTATGAGCACATTCGATAGACTGAGCTCGCGGGTCAGGTCTTGAGATTGACGAAGTCACCACAGGCGTCTCGCTGTCGACGGGAACGTCGCCTCCCACTGAAGAATATTCCGCCTAAATGAGAAACACTAGCGTCAAACCTGGGGTTTAAACTCTGATTGGCTGGGGGTACAACCACCCACCTAACCATCTTGCCACAGGCAAGTTCTCATCTAAGTTGTACATCTGAGACTGTGTAGTTGTACATCCGAGTCTGTGTAGTCATACAACTGATTCTATGTAGTAATACGTACCGTCTAAATCTGTGTAGTTGGCCGTATATGTATGGCTGTACGAGTGTACTTCTACCTATGGGTATATGTGCCATGTAGAATCGGAAACTTTGTACTCACGGGGGGCTTTGTTGCGCGCCTGCCTCGCGGGGGCTTCGTTCCGCCGTACGAGCGTTGCACGCCTGGCGATCGATCTTCGCAAAGGGTTACCTTTCCGTAGCGAGACCCGGTAAAGATTGCTCCTAGGCTATGAATAGCCCCCGTCCGCATGTACTCACTTCACTCTCACTTGGATGGAATCAAGGGAGGACAATAGCTCCAAGAGGCTTTTGGAGAGCCTAGGGTCAATTCTGAGAAGTCGTGTACAGATCAGATCGACGTTGAGAAATGGTGCTTTGGAAATTGCACTCCAACGAGGCGACGGAAGCTATTCACAAAAACATCATTGTGTCCAGGTTGCTAGTGTATGATGACTTAAATAACAGGACATGCGACTGTAAATCGAGATATGCAACTAGACGAGAGAACCAATCTAGAAATATATAACTAGCACCAGTACATAACGATGTTAAGGACATCCTTTGTAAGAAAGATGGTGACGGTAACTCATAATTTACCCGTTGCCAAATGGCCCGACTAAACCCTAAACCAAAGTTAGAAATGGTTCAAATAGAGTCTAGACGTGGAGTTAAGTCTTAGGGCATCCGCAATGTGTATAAAACCTCACCTTAAGTCCTACCTAGCATCTACTAAAATGAATCTTATACATTATGGAGAAAATAAGCATATCGTTAAGCTTAAGGTGCACCTCCAGCTTATGGTTGTCTACAAGCATTAAAAAATTATTTCATACTTTGTGCTTTCTCTTGTATGTAACGTATGACAAATTTACCTTATACATAGCTTATGGTCTCAATTTATGGCTACAATTTACTTTATACATTACTACGTAGGATTCCATATGACAAATATAAGACAGGTGTGACCCAACTTATAGCAAAATCTATCTATATACACTATGGATGCCCTTAGCGCTATTTTGGACAAATTGTAGTCTTGAAATGGAAAGTCTAGGCAAAAGATTATATCACTTTGGCTTCTCAGCGAACTTTCACAGGAAGCAACCTAGTACCGTTGCCAAAATGACATGCTCACACTTGCATAGGAAGCAACCGCGAGCTGTGAATAAACAAGGCTGCAGTGCAGAACCACCGACTGAGCTTTGGTTGAGCCAGTGCATATGGTGTGCTGGCAGCACGTTTCGATCAGGGGGCCTCAAAGCGATTACACTCGACAGTGAGAGAGGGCCCTTGTCAAAAATATAAACTAGCTTTTAGCTCCACCTCAAACCCCCAAGAATGGAAATCAGCTGCCATATTACCCCAACTGCATTCTCCTGTTGCAGTCAAGCAGGAGACGTTCTGAATCTCGAACACACACACACACTATCCCTCAAATGATTGTCACCGGCTGTCTTGTATCCAAAAAAAACGAAAAAAGAATGTCACTGGCTGTCGGCCGATCCGCCGAGACTATTCTCTGGCTTGCCATGTCATCGTCAATCAGTCGTCACCATCATGGTAGCCCTGCTACATTTGTGCTGGATTTTGCTTAGCCCCTCCGCAAAAATTCCACAACCACCATGGCCCTTTTTCTTTCCTCTCCCACTCCCCACTCGTTCTCTGACTGCCACCCCCAATATTCCCAAGCTGTCCTGCTCCTCCTCGCGGCAGCAATACCTGCAGCTGCTTCAGGCCACCACCAACCACGCCACGCCGTTCCCATATAGCCATCACTGGCCCCAAGACATCTTGGGAGCTAGTGCTGGAAAAGCCATATCAGTGGAGCACACACACGCACTTGCTCTCAGTAGCAGATCGAGAGGCAAGAGGAGAAGGCAATGGCGACTTCCTTCCAGGGGACGACCACCAAGTGCAACGCCTGCGACAAGACGGTGTATCTCGTCGACAAGCTCACCGCCGACAACCGGGTCTTCCACAAGGCCTGCTTCAGGTGCCACCACTGCAAGGGAACCCTCAAGGTACTGCTACTACCCCCCTTCCCAATCCTGCCACCGTGTTCAGTTGAGGTGGTCAGTTCTTGAACTTCCGTAAGAAATTGCTCCTCGGCCAAGTATGAAACTATGCAAGGTATGATGGCCAAACTTTAACGTCTGTGTCCATGTTTCTCTGGTGCAGCTTGCGAATTACAACTCGTTCGAAGGGGTGCTCTACTGCAGGCCGCACTTCGATCAGCTCTTCAAGAGGACTGGGAGCTTGGACAAGAGCTTTGAAGGTACGGACTGGCTCGTCTTCTTCATTCCTTTGCAATGCAGAAAGTAATGGGGAAATGTTGAGCCTGACTAGCACATGTCGTCTCCTCTGTGATTCAGGAACTCCAAAGGTAGTCAAGCCAGAAAGAATTGAGAACGAGGTATGCAGTAATATTAAAAAATAATCTTGGGGTGTAAACTTTCATTTCCTGAATCCAGGGATAGACAGAGACGCAAAACTTAAATTTTAGCTCCTGGATCCGCACGCATAGGAACTTAGTCCAATGGAAAGTCACATTTTTCAGGCTCATAAGCAGAATATTGACAAAATCATGTAATTAATCAGCATTATTGATCTTTCGTTCTTTCTCAACTACCACATTTGATGATGCTTACCATGAACGTATTCTTGGCAGAATGCTATTAAAGTCTCGAGCTCATTTGCTGGCACCCGAGAGAAATGTTTTGGATGCAGCAAGACAGTCTATCCAATTGAAAGGGTATTATTTTGTACTCTTATGCCTCAAATAAGTATCTCCATTATTATTTCTGGACTACACTTTCTAGCTGGAATTAGCTTTACTTGACTACAAGTAGCTGGACTTCCAAGTTCGACACTCAATTATTGACTTCTATAACATAAGAGAAGGCGATGTAGACATATAGTTCGTACCTCTTTGGCTTGCATGAAGAACAGTGCTCTGATCGTGACAACCACACTACTTCTGCAGGTTACTGTCAACAACACCATGTACCACAAGAGCTGCTTCAAATGCTGCCATGGAGGGTGCACCATCAGCCCTTCAAATTACATCGCACACGAGGGCAAGCTCTTCTGCAAGCACCATCATATCCAGCTGATCAAAGAGAAGGGGAATTTCAGCCAGCTCGAGAACGACCACGAGAAGACATCACAAAGTGCTGGGTCAGTGGATGAAGAAGAATATGAGTATTAATCCTTGAGGATATCCAGAGATTGAATAATGAGTATTCTTGCAATTGCTCCAGAGCAGTATATCTTTCTGTGGCCCGGAACTTTTCAGTTTTTTCCAATGAAGATCATGTGCATTTTGCGAACAATTATATTATTATCTTGTACGCATGTAAACCTTGTTATAGAGTCATATTTACCTTGTTTGAAATCATTAATCCATTACTGGCAACATGTCTCTGCATAAGTGCATGTGCAAGCAAGACAGCTATAAGTTCTTGATTTTACTGCAAAAAAGTGCAAGTTCTTACATGTGTTTTGTAAGTGCTAGCAAATGGATGACAGGAGTAAAAAGTAAATCCAAACTCTCATTTTGTCATTGAAGGACTATACTGTCAACAAGGAAATAAGAGGTAGTCCCTAAAAAAATGGTGTATATGAGTATATCTAGAGCACACTGAAAAAGACTATACAACAAAGCTATAAAAGTGGATATAATTTTACGAGTTGAAGGTTGAACAAAGCTTTTCTAGCAGTTTTGAATCAAAAATGACAGATCATAGTGTTAGGACAATCATGAATATTTGATACAGTACTCGGGAAGTAACTTTATATGGTTAATTATCTGAAAAAGAAGAAACATCACAAGATACAGTGCCAGTAATCAATCATCAGCAATGTGAACGTCATAAGATATTGCTAGCAATCATTTCTTTCTGGAACATGATATAATAAATGCACTCACTGAGAAGGAATTTTCAGGCCACTGCAGAATTTTTCTTCTTTCTATTTCAGAATTTCAATTATGTCACTGCGACAGGGGAGTCCTAACCAGGAAGGAATAATAGATGCATAAAATTAGTTCATATATATTAAACAGTGTTTGCTGGTTCGATGCCTTTGTAATCATTTTCAACTTATTTGCACCCCTTGAATCTCATTGCCATGATGCCATCCTAGGTCTATGTGAGGTCATCAGAACGCCCCAAGGTCAGAAGTTTAGAGGATCAACCTCTTCCAGAAAAACTAAAATCTACCACAGGATCATAAGTTACACCAAATTTGTAAGTTCAGTCATGGCAGCCACTCAAACGCTGGCAGATGCGGGGATTGCCAGACATCCAGCTTAAATAGCCTGGCACCATCACTAGCTGTCCTTTGACCAACGAAGCATGGCAACTGCCCACCAACTATTTACACTAAATTTTCTTGCTTGTAATTTTGTAGAGATGACAGCAGAGGAGACAGAGAAGTATTGTGACGGCTCTTGTAGTTGGAACGCACATGCCAGTTGACATGAAAAGGGAGAATAGTTAAGAACAGAGTAAAGAGGTAGCCTTGGCAGTACAAAAATGGAGTGTGTCCCGGGGCAACCATTACAGAAAATTAACAGGAATAATGGATGATGCAGTACTACGAAAATGTTGCAACATATACCAATAGAAAAAAATCAGTCCAAAAGTAGACAGAGGTATACCCAGTGGTGGGGAGAGGCTGATGTCTCCCCACCGAGTCTTCTTGCTCGCAGTTTTAGTGATTTTGCACTGCTGTTCTATAGAAAATGTCAAGGGGCTCGTTCATCCTCGGTTGAAAAAAATATCAGTCCAAACTTATAAGTAGAATATAGCCATAGGCCATTATACGGAAGCTAATGCAGCATTTTACATAAATTGCCAGACAAGTCTATAATTTCTGCTGGCAGAGTGACAGATTAGCAGTACCGTTATGTACTGCAGAGAGGCACACTGGTCTTGAATTCTTGATTTGCTCCCGCTTTTGTGGTGTACAAGCATTTGGAACAAAACAGCCAAGTGTCCTCGAGGCTCATGATGATCAAATCTCCATCTAAAGCAGAAACATAGACGATACAATGTTATCAAAAAGACAATATGCATACTAACATTATACACAAAGGACTTCAGGTTATATGTAACAATTTTACCAAGATAAAACCACTGAAATTACCGAACTAGGATGCCTTGCATTGTATCCCAAGTGACAGATCTGAACAATGCAGAGATCTGACAGATAATCTGGCAGGTACACTATCTACCTCGGAAACAGAGCACAGGAATGCAACTACGATAAGCACTTTATTGGGAGACTACGGAAGAGTAGAATATCACTTATTTACCTTGCCCGCACCAAAAGGTTGGACTAGAAAGTAGCTGATACAGGGGTGAATCAATCATCTTCATAGCAGAGGAAATGATGGTGTTAATATTATCATTAAAAACTCACAATATCATTTCTAGAATACAAAGATCATAACTCAAATGTATATTTGGCAAAATGGAAAAGCCTTAAATAGACCAATAAAAGGAAAGGACAGCATACACCATTTCTTGTATTACCATGAGAAAGAACATTAACCATTGGCGCTAGATAGGACTTCTAACAAAGTAAAAAAGTTGAAATGTTATACAACACTGACCTTAATCATCACATCATAAAGTTGTCAACAAGGACAAAACAGTCACCTAAAATGTAAGGACATAAACAGCCTTATGACAGCTCCCATTTATTAAGAAATAAATGTAGTAACAATGTTACAGGGGTATTCCAGCAATAAGTAAATGACAGAAGGGACCACCATTTAGTACAGTGCCAGGATACATGGTTATCCTAGCAACAATTACATGACACAAGGGGACAAGCTTGGTGTTGCCGTCTAAAGTTACAACAATTGGAGGCACCACGCCTCAAGGCAACTACCAGTTTTTCCCTAAAAATGCTGTACAGAAGGTTTCCTAGTCCTAGCAACAATTACATGCCAGAAGGACCTATATCCAGCATCAAGTATCAACGATACAACCATCCAAGGAGACATGCGTCAGATCTATAATTGAATTACTTCCAGTGAATCCAAACCCAAAGGTTCCATCCTCATAAAGCCAAATCCTCCCCTCTAAATTCCTAGTATCTTCTATGGGAGCCAACAGATGAGGTTCAACCAGATCATAACTGGAATTGATGCACATTATCCGAGAGACGTCTTTGTTTAGCGTCTCTGTATGCCCAGAACTCACAACACGGATATGTTCACAGCAACTGTACCGGTCCAGCTCCTGTTCTGAGAATGGTGGTTCAAGAAATGTAGCATATGTAGTCCAAAAAAGAGGGGAGTAGCCTGAGTTATGGCCCTTAGTATCACTAACTCGCCGACAAGTCACTCCACCAATGTCATCGTAGGTAACAAGGTAAAACTCCAGAGTCATATTCTCGCATATACCCTGTTTGGGAAAACAAACGTTAGCATCACTTAGTTTGAATAGAAAAGGCTATTATATAATTTTTAAACTAAAAACAACAGGTGCTGTGACAAATCAGCTGATCATATATGCCATCTATCCATGTTATCATAATCCTCTAACTAGAAGCATGTTCTAAGACATCACGACTATGAATGCTAATGAACACCAATCTAGAAGATACAAATGCTACCATGAAGCACAGTTGCTTGTGTAAAAACAGTAACCAAAAAATGTGGAACAGTCCATGAGCTAGTTTGACACACGTAAAACAATCAGAAGAGAGAATCATGCAGGAAAATAACTCAAATATCAAATAGAAGTACAACCTTCTCTAAAATCTCATACTAGTAGGTAAGAGAAGGTTCTCTTCAATTTGTAATCAGCAACAATTCTACAAGCCAAAGAAACATAAGAGAGTGCAAAAGGTTGAACTGACAGAAACTGCAACTGTTCGACGTTGAGCATAGGGATCATCTAGATAAACAGTTACTTGAACTGTTCAGTCCATGCAGCCTTCATAATGGTTTTTTAAATCATTAGCTCACCGTACAATAAGTATGGGAAAAACTGAACTTACCAATTTTGCCAGTTTACATTTACAAAATAAACTAAAGATCCCAGTTTGTTTAAACTTTTAGGAAAATATCCTAGTTAACCCGAATTGGTATGAACTGCAATCAGTGAGGGAGTAGTTTGGTATCCCAAGTTATTTTACTGGCAGCATGAAATGGAGCCGCATTGAGCTTTCGAACTTCTGCAATCCATTGAAAATTGCATCATCATCCTTAAGTTTTGGGAGTAACTGGTATTTTGTTTGCACACTATGACTGAACAAAGACTTTTACTGCTAATACGCATGAGAAAATGCAACAGTGAACCATGACAGAGACAACTTGCTATGCTAGCAAAGAAAATAACTCCCATGGTACTCAACTGCCATTTGATCAACACTATGTAAGACAAGAACGAGCTATTTTGGTAAGAGCTCGAAGTCAATAGGACCATCACTTAGCAAAGATTCTTCACAAAAGCAGTCAAATTACATCTTCAAATGGCCATGCTTTTTGACATGCAAAAACGAATCAAAGTTTCATTACCAATAGTTTACTTCTAAAAAAATGGCTTCATATCTTTAACAGCAATAAACTCCGCAGGGCCACTTTTGAATAGGTGTCAAGCAAGTGCATGTATGCAGACTAGCATATAGACCCTGTGTAAATACTATGTACGTGCACAACTAATTTAGACGGGCATCACAGAACTCCATGGAACTGTGGCATGAGCAACTAGACAAGCGGTTTGATCACAGAATCCAATCACAAGCGATTTAAACACTAAATAACTAATCCAGTTTTCGATACCAATCTCTGCAGATCATGTTGGCTATGCAATTTCAATCAGAGACACATCTCGTTTAGTCTTCTCCATACCCACATAATGGATGTGATCACCTGACCATGGTAATGCGCTACAACGATCAAGTCCTGCTTGTAAAGCATACCTAAATTCAAAATACAGATCCACTTTAACTTGGTCTGAACCTATTTCTTCTATTCCTACGATTGTTTAGTGATGGGTTTTCCCCTTTTAGGATTGGGTTTATATCCCATATCGTACTTCTCTTATAGGGCGGAGCCTTTTGCATTCTGTGGCAAATGAGCAGACAATCCACATGAATAAACATATGTCCCACAATATCCACAAAAGTGCATCATATCTTCTGATTTTATATGATTCGATGGCGTTAATTCCCCAGAAGAGAAAGCAGAGCACCTTGAATGGAATCAGTAACAAGCAACTTGTGAAACCAAGCTTCCCAATACCCACAACAGTATCAAGTATACACAACAAAACTCCATGAGAGTGTAGCAATCAACATGAAGGAGCAAGCTGCGTGTGCAGAGGAAGCACCTTCCACAGGCCCTGCAGCGGTCGCGCTTTGGTCGGCTCAGCATCAGGGATCCTCACGAAGTGTTCAGCCTCCATCCGCCCCCCTTTCCTCCTTCCCAGCCTCTCCCTCCTCCTCCTCCCCGCCCCGGGGCTCCTCCGGTTCGCAAAATGCATATACATCTCCTCCGGCGGCGAGCTCCCCTCCATCCCCTCTTCCTCATCTCCCCCCGACGCCGCCTCCACAACAATGTGGTTATCCCCGACGAAGTTGACGCAGACCGGCACGTCCCCAAGCGCCGCCACCATGTCACCGGACTCCGCGATGGAGAGGGTCACAAAAGGGGACTTGGAGACGGCGAGACCGTGCTTGGAGGGGGCGAGGAGGGAGGCGGCGAGAGTGGCGCGCGGAGCCCACTCGAAGGCGGCGAGGGAGGGCGAGCCGGAGTGGGAGGAGGGGAGGCGGCGCCAGAGGCCGAGGAGGCGGCGTAGGCGGTGGAGGGAGCGGAAGAGGCGGCGCGCGGAGGCCGGGCAGGCCTCAGGGGAAGGCCGCGGGGGCGGGAGGCCGAGGCGGAGCGCCAGCGCGAGCGGGAGCTCCGGGGAGGAGGCGGCGCCGGCGAGGGCGCGGCAGGCGCAAGCGGCGGAGGCGGCGTCGAGCGGCGCGAGGAAGGCCAGGATCGCGAGCAGCGCGTCCTCCGGCAGGTCCTCCAGCGCCGTCCCCGGCGTCGCCGCCAGTGAGGTCGCCATGGTGGAAGGGGTAGGGGTGGATTTTCCTTGGAGTCGGGGCGCCGGAGGTGAGATCAGGATCTCGGGAGCCGGGATGTGAATCGGGGCAACTGGGGATTTGGAAACGGGCGGTGGCCGGAGGCGTGGGAGAAGAGATGCGTGGACGAGAAACGGAAATTGGAATGGAGTGCGAATATTCGCCTGCAGACAGGGTTTCCTTCGACTCAATCCAAATGAGAGTCAAGGACCAGGAGCGCCACCATTCAGGCCCGTCCAGGCCCAATAGCTATTTGAGTCAACTGAAAGACCATCGCAGAAGCTCACCAGCCCACAACTTTGGGTTAGAAAAAATCGAGCTTGGAATGGCTTAATATTTTTTCGCTAGACTGGAAGAATATAATAATACTCCTACGAAGAACATGATTAATCAAAAAATTAGGATACTAAAAGCAATCTCTATCTCTATCTTCTCTATCTCTATCTCTTCTCTATCTCTATCTCTATCTCTATCTCCTCTCTTCTCTATCTCTACTATATAATACGGCTTAAGATGTCCGGTACGTCATTTTTATTTTCGTTTTTGTCCCTACATCCAGAAAATATTACTTCACTTGCCACCGCTAGGTGAGATATACCGGTTCGGTTCTCCTGTGGAAAAGAAAAAAAATTACCCAAACGGGATCGCGGGATCGGTCTTCGATGAGGACAACAGCTTCAAGGTCAACGGCGGCGGCACATCTGGGACGGCCGGACCGGCGGATCAGGTGAGGACATCTCATCTCTTCCCCATCTCCCATATCCAGTCTCTCAGTCTGCGAGAGCTTCCAATTCGACGAGATCTGCACAACTAGGTAGTACAGATATTGTCGATCGATTTGATACCTGCAGCGACAGAGAAGCTCAGGCGGGGCGACGCTGGCGGCAGCGCTCAGGATCGTGGGGGTGGCGCGGCCATGATCAGCGACCACGATCTGGGTGTCCCATTCCTCTCCCTGACATTCCCAAATCCCTCAATTTTTTCACTTCTCTGAGCAGGTGACACCTCATGTTTGCTTCATTTTCCAGATAAACTGACTGGTGTGTGCTCTGTTCCGTGTATGCAGTGGTGGGAAGATTTGTGCTAGCACATTGGAAATATATCAGTAATGTTGTGGCCGATGCCCTTTTGTTGGATTAGTTGAATGAATTAGGCTGATAGGATCATATATTCATCCATACTGACTACCGTTCCCTGTCAGATTCGTTGTCACCACTGTAATAGAAGAAAGAAAGCTGGACACTACGTTGCATACAAGGTGAAGAAGAAGGTCAAAAGGGCATGGAGCAGCTTTACCCAGCTTTATTTTTTACACTTTTCCAGCTGGACGGGGAGTGATGGTCTGCCCGCTAGCTGTCTACTTGAATCCAGATATTTACCCCAGATCCCCTCACATTCAACCCTTCAAGGTTCAAGGTCTGTGGACCTAGCGAACTAGCTGCCAGGGTCATTGCTCAAAGATGAAATTTGCTTTCTTCGTTGCAAGTCACGGTTCACAACCTTTCTGAATTTTGGGGCTAGAGAGGTGATAAATGGTTAACTGTCTGTTACTTTTTTTTTTTTGAAATTTGTCTGTTACTATTTTATATTCACCAACCAATGATCCAAACAGTTGTAACAGCCCAACTGTAACTTTCTTTTTTTTGTGTGCAATAATAATGGATATCATGTCATCATTCCATATGTGTTTGCATTTATTTAATTTTGTGCATCAAATTCAAATTACAAATTTAAATTCTTATTTTGAATCCAAATGCTTTCAAAATAAATTCATTTGAAGTTTCCAATTATTTATAAATAATCAAATAAGATATTAATATGACTAATTTGAAACTTGTAAAAATTGTTCAAAAGTTATTTTTATGTCTCTTCTCTTATTTGTTTTTTTTACAAATACAAAAACCAGAATGTGTAAAAAGGAAAAAAAATAAGCAAATAGAAGAAAAAAAATGATGATGAAATCCTGGCCGAGCTGGGCTGAATCAGCCCAGCCCGACCCAACTCAGCCCACCGGCTCTGTCTCCCTCCTCCGTACGACCCAGAGGAGGAGGTCGAGCACCTTTCCAGGTGGCTATGGCGCCTCTGCCGCTGGCAAGCTCGCCCCACCAGCCCCCACTGCCACCTCCTCTCCTCTCTCCTATTTAGCCCCGCAGCAAACCCTAACCCTAGCCTAGTTTCCCCCTTCCCCGCCGCCGCTCGCTCTCTCCTCGCGCACGCCAACGCCATGAACACCGACGAATCGAGCTCGGGCCCCTGGTGACTCCGGCCACCATCTCCTTCCCCCTCGCGCTAGTAGAGCCCCCGGCAAGCCCTCCGTCCACGGCAGTCAGGAGCCGGACCCGGGAAGCCCTGCTCCCACTCCTTCCTCGACGTCGCCCGAGCTCCGCCTCGCCTCCCCGAGCACCGTCTACTCGTCTCCGACCTCCCCAACTCCCCTCCGCTCGCCAACAGTTTCCCCTAGGTGAGCTGCGGCGATTCCCGTTCCTTCTCCCCCCGTTCCTCTCCTAAATCGCCGGATTTTCGCCGGCTCCGGACGAGCTCCGCCACGACCGCGCCGCGCCCGCTCGTTCCCGTGCACGAATTAGAGGAGATACGACGCCTTTGATGCATCTCCGCACGCACACGAACACGCCCGCAGTGCCGCTTCCGGTTGCACACACCCACGCGAGCTGGGAGTCACCCGGTCGTGCTCGACGCCGGCCGATCTTTCCGCCGTCGTTCGGTTCGCGGGCACTGTCAGTTCTTCAGTAAAATTCAACACTTTCAGTTTAGTCAGTTTTCAATCGCGTTTACTGTTAAAAGAGTTCGAACCCCTACTCCTAACAACATCGCCACCGAGCCGTGCTGGCTAGCACCACCGATCCATGCGAAGCGCGCGTCGCGCGTTCGATCCCCACGGGCGAGTTGAGAAAGAAGCCCCTTTTTGTGTATTGTGCGCCGCTGACAACCGGACCCCAGCGGCCAGCCACAGCAGTAGCCGCAACACGCACCGCGCGCGCCAGCCTGGCACCAGGACCCACCTGGCAGCCGCTGGGTGCGCCTCCGCTGCGGTGAGAAAATCCCAGGGGCGTGGAAACTTTGCACCGAAGCCCCCTGCGATCATGGTTTTGCACAGTAGACCTCCCTTGTTAGTTTTCTATCACGGTTAAGTCCTCGGGTTTTACAGAAACAACCCTACACTTCCTTTTTGCAAAAACTTTTAATATATAACTCCAAATTAAATAAACTTTATATGTTTTCATATCAGAAAAATGTAATAAACATTAATATCACATTCTTATGTCTTTTTGCATCATTTATTTTAAATGCTTAGTTTAAATTTAACCAATGCAATTAATTAATTAAATATGACATATGTGGGGTAATAAATATATAATGCCCTATTTCCATTTAATATGCTCATATCTTTTATACCATTTCTTGCCATGCTAATAAATATTTAATTTGAGTCGAAGATAAATAAATTGCAATTAATTCCTAAATATGTAATGTGTTGGGTAATTAAGTAATTAATGCTTATTCCTTATAATTAATTTGATCACCACTTCTGCTATATTATGTAACATTTAAATTGTTGGCTACACAAATAACTTGCACCCTAATCTTTTGCCGGGATTCCATCCCCGCTTTAATATGACCTAATCATCTCATACCATATCGCACCATCATTTGTATGCGCATTTCTCTGTATTGATTATTGTTCCTATTGTCTGTGTTTGGCTCTCTTTGGGTAGACGACGACGTGTCTGCTGCGAGTACCTACGATACTGAGGTTCCAGCTATCGTGCCAGGCTACGAGCTGCCAGGCAAGCTTCTGCTAACCGGTTACACGATTGTCGGGTTTTCATTCTTGCCTTTTGATCTATGCTATCCTAGTTATCGATTCTTGAATTGCGATCCCATCACATGTTTTTCCTGCAGCCTATACAGCTATATCCCCACAACCCATAACCCCTTGCATGTTTATCTGTTGACCTTTGCGAGTCGTAGTGCATGCTTAGGATTGGTTGAGCGAGTCGTTCCTTAGTCTTTATCTCATATGCTTAGTATGATATATTGTTCTACTATAATAAAATGTTGTCTTATTTTGGGGTTCGATAATTAAGAGATAAGGCACCGGGCGGAAGGCCTTGCGAGGTGCTTTATTCTGCTCAGTGTCGACCTAGGAACTGAGATTTTGTCCTCGGATCCAATTTTGAGCGCACTAACCACTTGTGGGTGGCCCAATGGAGCCCCCCTCGACTTTGAACGGATCTGCAGCTCGTCCATGTGCCGCAAGTAGTTCGGGTTTTCCATTCGCCCATATGCATGTGCATGATGATGATGATCGATGAGAGGTTACTTGATACGGGGGGTCATATAGGGGTGGTGCTCACGTAGCGGACAGTTCCTACTGTGGTTTGAGCCGCATGGTGCGCAGACACAAACTAATGAGTCCGCAATTGAGATTCGGCCGGACTCCTGACGCGGGTAACAACTCATATGGGTGGCACTTGGACTTGCTGTAGTGAAGAAATGAGTCGTGTTGAGAGGCCCTAAGGTTTTTGACTGGGTTGATCATGCGAGTATGGGTACTGTAGTGCACCCCTGCAGGGTATAATCTTATCGATGAGCCGTGTCCACGGTTATGGACGACTTTGGTGATGATGCTGGCTAACAAGATCTAGACAACTTACACCTAATCATTGTTAACTAATGTGACTAGTAATATAGAATTACTTACACCATAACTGGTAATTAAAATTGTTAACGTGTGAGTATTCTCGGATTGCTTCCTCATACTTGGTTGAGGGGGGTAATTCGAGAATGGGTTATGACTGGTGTTAGTTGTAGGTGGCTACTTAAACGCTCTCTTATCTCTATCCAATTAGACGGAAGTTTTAGCGCGTCTCTCTAGGTTGCTAGTGCTGCTGCCGCCAAGTACACTTATCCCCATACTTTGGGAATCTTACAGTTTTGTAACCTGTTAGCTTAAGCTTGTTCGATACGCTCCGGTGTATTGACCCGTTCGCGGGCTGTGGTTTTTCTGCAGTTGAGAATACTTCGCTCGACCAGTTGGGTGGATACTACGTGGAGTTCGACGACGAGAGCTACGACGAGTAGTTAGAGTTCCCCTGAGCTACTTCCTGGTGGACTGCGTGGATGGGCATTCTTTTCCGTTTCAGCCTTGAGCACTTTGCTTCTTGTCTGTACTCAGACCGGTTTGTTTCCGTTGTATGATGTAATGTTGGGACATGTGTCCTCTGATTGGTGCCATTCGATATATTTTGCTCAGTGAGAGCTTTTGGATATTATTTCCTTTCTTTGTGTCTTAGGTTTATTCTGTGGTTTCAACTTGTTAAAAATCCGACTCGTATACCATGTGTGTATGGTTGAAGTATACGAGTTGGAAGACTTTTTGGGTTCTTGCGTGCACAATCTGGAAACGTATGTGACGTTGGGGTCGCCAAGAACTGTCGGCCGATGATCCATTCCGAGCATGGCCTGATTGTTTCCTGGGATTGGTAACCCCAGTATGTTCTTGGTTGTGTGGCCCAACCGATACGTTTCGTTTATGTTGCTTGAATTCAGGGTCTGACAGTTGGTATCAGAGCTTAAACGCTCTCAGGTTCCCTTCTACTGGTCGTTGTTTGAGTCTAGAAAAATATTTTGTAGTTATCAGGAAATCTTAAACGTGAGAGTAGGAATTCTGTTCTTTTACTTCTTTCCCCACCCGCCCTCCCTGTTCTTCTGGTAAGGAAGTGTTACGATAATTCCCTTCTCACCTTAATTTTAAAATTTAGGACATCACGTGTTCTGGGTTTTCCGTAGTACCATAGTTGCAGGTGTTGAAGGTTGCTTTGGTCGTTTTGCTAGTTATCAACTTCTTCGGCTATGTTCAGTTTCAATCTTGAATCAATCAGTTGTTGTCTACCTTTCACTGGTTTTCATCTCCTTGTCATTGTACAATTCGTTCTGTGCAATCAATCCTTTTTGTTTCCGGAGGCTAACTTCTACTTCAAACTGCTATGTAGATGGCGCACGCCCAGGTGGTGCGTAAGACCCACTGTGAGCAGACTACCGGTTACCCGAAACTTCTCAGAAGCATGGTTGACTATGTCGGTTTCAGCTTCCTCCCGGAGTACCAGGTGTCCGAGATCCCCAGAGATTACGGACAGACCTTCTACAGAGCCGCTGTTTGGATCAGGGGAGATGATGGTGATACTGTGCATAAGCACGTGGCTGAGGCTTCCACTGTGGACATTGCAGTACACTTAGCAGCTTACGATGCAGCTCTGGCTCTGCGCAGGGACTACTACTGCTTCAACAACCATCCGTTCTGCTACGTTCCATACTACCCCTACACGGACTCTCAGTACGAGCTCGAGGTTCTGGACAAGACCGCTCAGTTTGGCCAGTCTTCAGACTCAGTTGCTTGGACTCTACGTTTGGAGCTAGCAGCAGTCCGTCAGCAGCTGCACCGGGCACTCTCTCACCTGGGTCAGTATGACAGGAGGAACGTCACACCAGACGCTTTCCCGAGGTTCCAGCTCGCTTTTCCGAGTCGTCTGTCTGCTGTGGGTGGTTACACTCCAGAGCGTGGTCCTCTGATCACTACTGATCCAGACCACGTTGGACCACTACTGTACGGGAAACAGACGCCAGATGCATACTCCGCTCAGTTTCGACGCATTGTGCGAGAGTACCACGTGTACTGCGATCGTCGCGACACCCACCGCCGCCACCTAGTTTCGTCTTCTGAGGGAAGCGAGAGCTAGTCTTCGAGTTGTATCTTTTCCTTTGTTGTAGTAGCTATCCTTTGTACTGAAACCGTGTTGGTTGTACGGATGGTTAACTTTGTACTAGTAGCTGTCCTTGTAGTACTGAAACATTGGTGGTTGTACTGATGGCTAACTAAGTGTATGGTTATGAACCTTTGCTATGAGAAGCTTATCCTTGTTATCCTACAGTTTGCAACTGTTTTTCTGAGCAAGAATTCAATTTTCCAAGTTTTCCCTGGCTTTGTGTATCTTGTCGCTGTTCTAATATCCAATGTCTCCAGGATGACGAACACCAGGAACAACCGCAATGCGGAAGACGCACCACAACCGCCTCCAATCACTGAGTTGCTTGGTCAGATGACCCAAGTTCTGGCTCAAATGGCCGAGAACCAAGCCTACCAGAACTACCACGGGCATCGCAATGAAGGCAATGCACGTGTGACCGTCAAGGACTTCCTCGGTCTGGGCCCAAGGAACTTCGCTTCCCCCACTGAGCCGCTGGAAGCTGATGATTGGCTTCGCGAGATGGAAAGGACCCTTGCTATCGCCCACGTGGCTGAGCATGACAAGGTGCCTTACGTGTCCTACCTGCTTAGGGGCAAGTCTGCCTCATGGTGGGAAAACTTCCAGGCTATGAGAGCTCCCGGGGTGGTTACCACTTGGGGGGATTTCAAGGCAGCCTTCCTGCGCCACCACATCCCAGAAGGTCTCATGGACAGGATGCGCGAGCAGTTTAACTCGCTGACGCAAGGCAAGATGGACGTGATGGAGTACAATGGCGAGTTCAATCGCCTTGCTCGTTACGCTGGAGATGAGGTGAACACTGAGATCAAGAAGATGGCCAAGTTCCGCAAGAGTTTCAACCCCGCGCTCAGGTACAAGCTGAACCTCGTCAAGGCCGACAACTTCGAGGACCTCGTCAACATCGCGCTCAATGAGGAGCATGGGCGCAAGGTCTTCGAGGAGTCGCGCAAGCACTCTCGTGAGAGCAACTCTTCTTCATCGTCAATCGCCGCCGCTCCTGCTCAGAAGCGTCGGCTCTGGGTGCCTAACAGCGCCTTCGCACGAGCTACCTACGTGCCAGGACCTCCAGGACTCGCGCCTCGCCCACCGAACCCGGCTCTTGCTATGAGGGGTTTCGGAGGACCGCCAAGGCCAACGGGCGCTCGCCCCAACGTGACCTGCTACCAGTACTAACAAACAATGATCCAAACAGAAATGATTTTGTTCATACTAAACTAAATCATCAACGGGATGTCTTGATGTGTGCTTCTCTGTTGATGCAAAGGCTGAGATCTTATCCAAGCAAAACAAGAAGTCAAAAGATTAATGCCACATGTAGCTATGTTTGTGCACCCGTGGCTGTACAGTTATCATGTATAAGGACTTCATTTACTTCTATCCAGCACCCTGAATGATAATCAGTTATCCTTGGATTAATCGCATAATTCAATCTATCGTGTTGATAGCCACGGGTGTTAGGCAGAAGAACATCCGTAATTTTCTTATAAACTGTGTGTACATTAGACCAACTCCTGGTGCCACCTTTACATAAAAAATACTCCTGGTGCCACTTGGATTATAATTTTCTTATTCTCTAGAGGAAGCAAGATATAGCTCGCCACAAAACTTGTGTGTGCCTTTTATGCTCAACTCAATGATATCTTATCTAAAGCTATTAGGATTCATGTAACACAATTAAGATCATAAGGTGACAAGGTTCATTTGATTTAATGTGACCGTACCAACGCATGTGTATTTTGCTAGTAAAAATAAAGCATGGCTCCGCCAAAATCGATCATGTGCCCACAGCAGCATGAAACAACCATCATCATTTACAACAGTTGTAATTTGGAGAAGTCTTCAACCACGTACTCCCTCCGTTCTTGGAAGAGTGTACATATAACTTTATAACTTTTTTAGGAAGTAAAATTTATTAACATTTGGCTAACTTTATTGGAAAATGTACCAACATTTATTACACTTAATTAGTATAGTTAGATTCGTCTTGAAATAAAGTTTTAAAATATATCAATTTGACGTCATACTTATTACTATATTTTTCTATAATTTGGTCAAAGTTTTAAAATATTGCCTTAGTATAAAAGTTAGATGTACACTCTTTCAAGTACGGATGGAGTATTAAGGAATGAGGAATGGAACAGTGCACAAGCGATCTCCATCGTCTCGAAAAACATGTAGTATGAAGGATTTGGCCATACTTCGCAAACACGCACATACCTCTAAAATTGGATTTGAGAGACCAATACGCAAATCTTGATGTGTGTAGTTGTTAACGGACAAGTTATTTATCACTAAAATATTGTCGCCGATTAAATCATATAATTACCCATATACTTAATCAAGATAGGTTGGTTCCACCAGGAATCTAACAAGCTGAAATATGTTTAGTTCACCGGTCAACTTTATTTAGGACTTGTTAAATCATAATTATCACTGCCTCCCATCACATAATACTACAAGATGTTCTTACACGCATAAAACCTTGTTTTATTATCATAGACTCACTGTGTCATACGGATAATAAGACATACTAGATCATGTAGGCGCACGTTACTGCGCCCGGCCATTATGAATATAGATTTATAAGAAATTATAAATTTTTTCAAAGAATTTGTAAAAGATAATGAATTTAGAGCTGTAACTTAAGTAGTATTACAAACGCCATTACAACCCTTCTGAACCATCACCAAAATGCAGGGAGGAAAGCATTTTTAACCAAACCTGCCCAAAGACAACAAATGCAATCAGACCTGATGACAATAGTTAAAACTCTCTATGGCTTACTTTTTCCTTGAAGAACAAGTAAGTTCTAAAAGTGTGAAATATATTAAAATTGTGTTGTTGCTCAACATAGCAGGAAGTAAATGATGGAAAATTTCCTCATAATCAACTGGCTATCATGTAATCTTAGGAAAAATGTAGAAAATGATATTAATCAAAGATGGCTTGGTTTACCTCAAGATCCAGTCGCTGATTCAGTCACCGAAATGTTCAGATGAGCAAATCATTGTAAGGGAGTTATCATGTGTCATGTGTCATTTATGTTCCTGAGAAAATCAAAACAGTACTGTAGTATTTAAAACCTCTTCCGTTTCTTTTATTCTTTTTCTACTGATTCTTGATAGCCAGCTTTGCTACATATATTGCTTTTTAACATCCTATTGCACTAAAAATCTGGAGATGGTGCCAAGTTTCATGTCAGGATATGCAAGAAAACACATACTGTATTACCTTTCCACGCAGTTCAACTGTTTTGCTAATTTGTATTTGTTTTCGGTTGTTCCATCTAACGGAACCTTGCAAAAACAACACCAAGTGGATGTTTATTCCAGTCGTTCCATCTAATGGAACCTACAAAAACAGAAACTGCATGAAGGAGGGAGCAGTACAGTGAACCAAAGATGCTGGGGAGGAGCAGATGGCAGGTCGTGGCTTCTGCCCGGAAGGCATAGGGGAGGCACCACTTCCGCGCATCAATTCGGGCGCCCTGCCTCGTTGGCTTGGCCATGCCGCCATCGCCGAGTTGCCCGAGTCCTCTCATACCCTCTGCCGCATCACATATCTCACGATGCTCTTCTAACTTCTCTCTCGCAAGTAGCAATCGATTCGGGTTGGGCAATTAAGTACGCCTTGAAGAGGGAAGGGGATGAATGCTGGTTTTGAGTGGTGCAGCTCCACCGCCACTAATTCCTTGTAGTAACGGTAGATTAATTTGGCGTGCTTCGGCGGAGAATGAATCGTATTTCTCATGCCGCCGCCGCTTGCCCACCCAGGAAGATGGACTCGCTTGTTCAGTGGGATTACTGTGGATATGGGGGTCCTCTAGTACATGGGCTTCGGTGGATATTAGGAGCCCAATTAACCACAGTGGTTCAATTTGATGCCTAGATCAGCGTCCCTTAGGGACATTTGGCCCATTTAGCCTGCACAAAGAAATCGAATGGCCAGGATTATGACCTGAGATGAATCCAACGGTTCAAAAGTGAGGTGGCCTGAGAGAGCTCGAATTTGACTCAGTTATAATATTCATATGAGGGTCCTTTATTACATGGGTTTCGGTGGATATTAGGAGCCCAATTAACCACAGTGGTTCAATTTGATGTCCAGAGCAGCGTCCCTTAGGGACATTTGGCCCATTTAGTCTGCACAAAGAAATCGAATGAACAGGATTGTGAGCTGAGATGAATCCAACGGTCCAAAAGTGAGGTGGCCTGAGAGAGATCGAATTTCACTCAGTTATAATATCCCTAATTCAAGTAGGGGTTTTGAGTTGTCTGCGAAAATGAAGTTGTGTTATTGTACCCTTCAGATTAATTCACAAGGATCAGGAGAAAAACAAAGAGTTAATAGAAACCATATCAGTACATATACAAGAAAAGGTACCACAACAAATATGCCATGAGGCATCGGAATCTTCGCATCTACGTGGAGGGATCGACTTGGAATATTATTCGAATTAGTACATGGCTCCTGTGTTCCCAATTGCTTGTTTGGCTCCATAAAGCAACGTGCACCAATCACAAGAGGGGAGAGATGGATCTAGAGAGAAGATGTGTGCGTACAACATATAGAGGCAGAGGTGTCTTTCTTCTCCACACGCACACACACAAAACCTCTTTTCTCTCTATCTATCTCTACGTGCCATTGAAAGAAACAACCACCGGCAACATCCTTCCTTCTGTTGCGTATTGTCCTGTGGATGTTGCACAAGTCAAGCCTGTACCTCAAGGGCAAGCTTGTCGTGGCTGGTACATCCAAGAAGTGCAAGCATGGAGGAGAGAAGGGTGACGAGCAGCTCGTCGGAGGGGCAACCGATGGCCTCTTCCACCAGCTCCTCCTGCGCTGCTACGACAACAAGAAGCAACGACGACGACAGCAAGAAGCGACAGATCAAGGAGGATTGTGAGCTGATCGGCTATGAGTCGCTGCCGGAGTGGCTCAAGGACAACGAGTTCATCCTGGGCTACTACCGCTGCGAGTGGCCAATGCGGGAGACCATCCTCAGCATCTTCTCCATCCACAACGAGACCCTCAACGTCTGGTCGTAAGTCCCTCAAACCGACATGCACCGTCGACGAACATGATCGATCATGTCGACGCAATCCTGAATCATCTGATGAGCTCTGTTTCTGCCTACGCTGTTCCCAGACATTTGGTAGGGTTCATGCTGTTCCTGTGCCTGACGATCATCACGGCAATGGTGATCCCAAGCGACGGCGCCACTAGCGGCAGGCAGAGCACGTTCGAAGATCCTTCGTCGTCGGCGAGGAGCTACTGGGGAGATCTGATGCTAATGGCCAACATGACAGGGGCGCTGAAACACGAGGCAGCTGCGTCCTGCCTCCTGCTGCCTCCAGCCACCACGGATTTGTCTGAGAACGAGGAGAAGATCCCAACCAGCTGTCCACCCAACACATCATCCTCCTCCTGTCTCTCTCACCATCACGTTGATTTGATCCAGGTACCACTATACTACTCTGTTTTCCTAGTAGTTTAGTTGTTATTGTAAGTGCCTTTGTCATGTGTTCATGTGCTCGATCGATCTGGTATTCTGGTTAACTGCACCTCTCAAGTTGAAGGTACTAGTAGGTAGGCTAGCTGAATTCCTGTTGGTCTTTGAGGTTGTTGGCAAGTTCTTAATGTGGCGGTGGTGTGGCAGGGCATCTGCATTTCCAATTACGCTTGGGAGTCTATTTTTCCTTTTGCTTTCCTGTGCTGGCTAGGGTTCTTGGGAGCATCGTCATTCGTCAGAGTATTACAAATGGTACTATGGTTGGTTGGTTTGCTTCTGGTGCATGGTCGATTCACGTTGTGCCAACCATAATGTTTCGCAAAGGCGCCTCCCACACTTATGCTTCTTGCCAACACATTGACTAGCGACAGTGTGTGCGTGTAAAGCTGGCTCAGCCAGCTGGGATTTTGTTAACGTGTCAACCGTGCTTTTTGTTTTTAGATTTCTCCAGGAACAGAAACGATATAGACAAAAATAAATTGTCGGCAATCTGATGTTATATATATACAGAACGATCAGTCTCTGATTAACAATATAAGTTGCTTTAGGATTGTGTAATAGTCAAACTTTTCAAAGTCAAAACATCAATAAACCAATTGTCGGTGACAACTAGCCTGGTAACCTATCTCAATTCTCAAGCAGCAAAGAACAACATGGATTGTATTGCAACTTTGCAAGGTTCATTTTGTACTCCAATGTAGAGCGCAGAACTACTACTATTTTCATGACAAATAATCTTTTTATCCAAGGTGCTAATACATTAACATAAAAAATTATGGAGACCTTCAAGATTGTGTCACCTTCATGGAGTTGATTAATTATATGCAACGCAATCAGAAAATAGTAGTAGTGCGGCGCTCTACTTTCCCATGAATGTGATGGACAACCACCTATTTGGTGCTGCGAGCCTTGATTAGCTCTGTTTGGTCAACCAATCCAATAAATATTTAGCTGGAGATGCTGCGGACCCGCATGATTGAGTACCAATACTTGGAATTTTTGTGTACCTATGGAAATATAATTTTGTGTACATATGGAAATATATGGACCGTGAAGAAATAGTAGTCCCATAGTGTTGGCACCCGCTGCAATGGAGAAATCTACCAAAATATTTTACATTTTGAAGCAGAGGTAGTAGCAATTAGGCATGATAATGGACAGACTGATCGGTTTCTACTTTCTACATATTGAGTTGAACTAAACATCCCTGCAAGTATATGTACTATCCATGGATTTTACTCTTACTCATGTTTTGAGATTTCCTAAAGACAACACAATACCAATTTTAGTTCATTTGACTGAACTAAGTACGGTCGAATGGTAACCTAATGATGACTCACTTGCATATCTCTACCGCTTAGGTCTCCTAAAATTCAGTATATGTGTGAATACAAAAAAAGTTCAGTGTTAACTTTTTTTTTAACTTACTTAATTCTAGCAGCTGTGGTACGTTTGACAACTTGAGCTTCAGTTTGGACTTTGGAGTACTAAATGCTGCCTGAACTCTAAATGCAGCAAGACGACAGCGGGGCGCCACGGGCTGCAGACGTCGATCCGATCACGCGGTGGCCGATGTTCGCGTATCTGTGCGGCGCGATGGTGTGCCTGCTGACGAGCAGCGCGTGCCACCTTGTGCTTTGCCACTCGGAGCGGACGGCATACGTGACGCTGAGGCTGGACTACGCCGGCATCGCCGCCCTGATCGTCACCTCCTTCTACCCTGTCGTCTACTACTCCTTCCTGTGCAACCCGGGGCTCCGGCGGCTCTACATGGGCTTCATCACCGCCTTTGGCGCTTCCGCGGTCACGGCGTCGCTGGTGCCGGCCTTCCAGGCGCCTGAGCTCCGTCCGCTCCGCGCCGCGCTTTTCTCCTGCATGGGCGTGTCTGGGTTTGTCCCCGTGGCGCACAAGCTCCTCCTCTACGGCGGCCGCCGGGAGGCCGTCGTCACGGCGGGATTTGAGGCGCTCATGGGCGCGCTCTACGGGCTGGGTGCCGCCGTCTACGCGGCGCGCGTGCCGGAGCGGTGGTTCCCCGGGCGGTTCGACCTTGTCGGACACAGCCACCAGCTGTTCCACCTCTTCGTCATCGCAGGCGCGTACGCGCACTACCTGGGCGGCGTGGAGTACCTCAGGTGGAGGGACGCCGACAAGTGCTGGTGACCGACGACATGGCATATATTCTATTCTTCAGCTCCGGACGAAAGGTGGTGCTCCCATTAATCGAATTGGTGATGGAAGGATCATCGGGCGTGGAGAAACTGTGCAATTTTTTGTGAAAGAGAGTAATGGAGGGTATATAGGGGATTATTTTTTATTAAGTGGGTGTGAGGCAAAATTGTATAACGAGATCAAGAGCTGCTAGTATGGCCAATCTTATGTATAATTGAATGGAACTAATGATGTATCCTTATATGTAAATAAAGTTTACGGTAAGTACTTAGACATGGATTTTGGGGCATTGGTTAATTCTTTTGACATTATTGCATTGGGTCAACCCATTTATACTCCACTCAATAATCACTAAGAAAATTCCAAAGACCCATGTGTCATATTCATATATGATAAGAGGTTGTAATAAAACATTGGTAATTTATAAGGAGTTGGACGTCCTTATAAGAGAGTCCTTCACTGTTTGTATGAGTATGAGAAGAAAAAATCTATATGCGCACTGATCTGCCGACTGTCTCATCACGATGCGACCTAAGCGATGACCTATGCCATGATAAGAGGTTGTAATAAAACATTGGTAATTTATAAGGAGTTGGACGTCCTTATAAGAGAGTCCTTCACTGTTTGTATGAGTATGAGAAGAAAAAATCTATATGCGCACTGATCTGCCGACTGTCTCGTCACGATGCGACCTAAGCGATGACCTATGCCACACTGTGCGGAATATCCGAAAATAACGACGAGTGGAGAACAACTATATATGGTCGGTTCGTCTCTCTGGTTTCTCCTTGATCGTTCGATGGTAGGCTTCTTGAACCATTTTAATATGTTGTTCTCATTGTGTCTATTAGTTCATTTGATTGATTTAATTTCCATATTTTAACAACAAATTATCTATTTTTATGAATTAAATCAGAATATAAAGTTGTTCGTATAATAAACAATTTTGCCCCAGAGATCTTATTGATTAATTGGGCGAAGAAAACAGTTGTCGACTTGTCGTGCCCTTGTTGAATGTTGGTAACTTCACTTTCAGTACCATGCACGTGAGATACCGTGGATTACATCACCGTTGGTTCATGTTGGAGCCTTGGATGTTCCAACGTGCAAGCCCCAACTCCCGGTGTATTCTCCTGTGTGCAAAAGTATGATGTTGGACTGATATGTTGGATATTGCAATAAGCCTCTAGCAGAATGATTAAAAATTATTTACTAGCAAATACTATAGTTAAAGAAAATTGCAAATATATCTCTAACACTCCGAGTCATAGTGGTAACACCTTGAACAACAGAATCAACGCGTACAGTCACACCAGAAATAATCTAAGATACACATGAATTTTAGAGGAGGCTGATGAGGTGCTCAAGCGAGATGGTAGCCTTTGTGCTGAAGTAGAGGTAGCCGAGAGCATTAGACGATGCAACCTTGGCCGAGGTTGCCCGTGAGGGGTCGTCGTGGTTGATGTCGTGGTAGCGGATTCCGATGCCGCCATAGCCACACATAAGGTCGAAGGCACATGAGAGAACTATCATGGAGTCGTGAGCGTAAGGCTACATTGTTGATGTAGACAATAACTCTTTTTTTGGAAAAGTCTATGATTTTATTAATAATCATACACAATAGTGCAAAAGACCTAAAAAGTAATAAAAATATACAAATAGATCATATGACCACCTGGCAACGACTACGACACTACAACAAGCCGAAAGTGTGCCTCGCCTCTCCCTCACTGGAGCCGGGAAAAGCTTGTCGTAGAAGAGTTTGTTCTCGTAGACATACGTGAAGTCGTCGTGCTAAGACACCAAAAAGCCAGTGCACAAGTGCAACAACCATCGCCAAAGACGAGAACTGTATATCGGAAGAACCTAACATGCAACCACATTGACAAACACGGAAATTGACTAGAACCCAGGAGATCCTCCCGACACACAACTCCACACGCCCTCCGCTAGCGCTAGACGCACCAACGGAGTGGGGATAGGCCGTTCTGACACTAGGGGGTAGCCGCCGCCTCACCACCTGGACAAAGACACATAAATTAGCTAAAACTACAAACGGAAACCCTACCGCCACCAAGAGGTAGGGATTCGCCGCTCTTCCAAGGCATGGAACGCCATCCGGAGACAGGGCAGACCGGTGTCGTCGTCGGCGGTGGGGATAGAAAACCAAATCGCCTATGCGCGCTCCTATCTCTCGTACCGGTTCGGTTACATGTTATGTTTTATGACGTAGGCGGAAACTTGATCGAGCAAGTTATTAAGGAGGGTGTCGATGCTGCACACGGTCTTGTCGAAACCACCATAGGCGAGGCGCCACACTTGGTTTGCCAAGTCCAGAAACAATGCACGTGACTGTGTTATTTTTGCGAGCACCAAGTGTCCTGAAAAGGGGGTCATTATGATCTATGCACCATGTCGGAGAGACTCGCAAAGAAGGCCTCCATGATGGTTGGAAGGTGCATAGCAGCAAAGAGAAAGGTGTCATGCCGTCCTCTCGCGGTTGTTGGAGTGGACGAGAAGATGTAGTCAGATTTAACTTAAAAAGGAACAAAGTGAGTATTTTCTTAAGTGAAATTTCTTGGCTTTGACCAAGTTTATAAAAAATATTGACATCTATAATTCGCAAACCAATTTCAACGGTACATCATAAAATAAATTGTCTTCTTAATACAGTACAAGAAGAAGGACCTCGCTGAAACAAATCGGAAACATCTGGGTGTAGTAATGAAATCCCCTCACCCATGGACACCGGTGTAGCGAAGACTAGAAAATCCCGTACTTCCACGGCAAGCAAGAAGCAACCGGCCGCCCGCCGCGAGCACCACCGTCGTCCCCACTGTATCCCGAGCCCCAATTCCAAAAATTCCATCCTGCATAGACTGAATTAGCTAGGCTAGGACCAGCCCTTCCCCCCTTGAGCTCTTGCTTGCCGTACATAGGGCGATGAGCTCCTCGCCGGCGATCGCGGCCGCGTCGGCGGCCGTCGTGACGCTGGCTATCGCTAACCGCGTGCTCTACAAGCTTGCGCTAGTGCCCCTCAAGGAATATCCCTTCTTCCTCGCCCAGCTAACCACCTTCGGGTAAGCCTTTTTGCACCCCCATGATGTTCGACGAAATGGGCAGCAGTAGTTTTACTATGCCCATCGTCGTGCCCTTACGGAACCTGACTTCGTGTGTTCAATTTGACGTGGCAGGTATGTTTTCGTGTACTTCTCGATACTCTATGCCAGGTACCGTGCGGGGGTGGTGACCCTGGAAATGCTTGCGCTGCCAAAGAGCCGGTTTGCTGCCATCGGCTTGCTTGAGGCTCTTGGGGTTGCAGCCGGAATGTCTGCTGGAGGTAAGTTTTGCAGATTCTTTGTATTCCCGATTTTCTTGGTGTATTATAGATACAATACAATTCATGTTGTGTGTCTTTCTAGTAAATGTTTGTGCTAATTTGTGAAACTTGCAGCTATGTTGCCTGGCCCTGCCATTCCTATACTGTCTCAGGTATGAGGTTTGTTAATGGTTCCTTACATACTATCTGAAAAAATATTTAGAAAAATATATTATCTGCATGTTATCTTACCTCTGGCATCAATGATGGTTACAAATACTTCCTTTTGTGATGTGATTTCTGTTTCTAGTAACTAGTGTGATAACTGATACGTTTTTGCAACTACTCGGCTTTTCAGAACCATAATCTCATGGCTGGATGAGCTTATGATGCCCTAAACCTGGCAACTCTTTAGAATTTTTATGTTGGAACCTGCTAACTCTGTCTTCTGTTGTCGAATAACATCATTCTTATTGTGTTCTGCAGTCTTTCCTGGTGTGGCAGCTTATCTTCTCTGGGTTGCTTTTGGGAAGGACCTATTCATTCAGACAAATCATTGGTTGCTTCCTTGTAACTTCTGGTGTGGTTCTTGCTGTTGCGAGGTATATCCTTCAAAATACCTGGTACATTGGTAAATTTACCGCTAACTGGACCACAACCAAAGAATTTGGAGAAATACCACTATCTATGTACTTATCTGCTAGCTATGCACTTCTCTCTTTCATTAGCATGGAAACTTGTTTGCCCCATATAACGGTCTTATACTTTATACAATAAGTAGTTATTACCATAACTAATTTTAAAAATAAAGTAGTTATTACCAAAATTAATCATCTTAATACTCTTACTGTAGTGGAACGGATGATGGTCACCTTCTATCTGGAGTCAAGTTTATTTGGCCATTACTGATGGTTGTTTCATCGGCATTTCAAGCGGGTGCATCTATTTTGAAGGTTTAGCCACTTAAATGATCACATAATACTCCTTTTATAGTTTTATCTTTTGGTGACACTTCAGTCACATACATATGTTCTGTATTGCAGGAGTCTGTTTTCGTAGATGGTGCAAAACGTCTTCAGGTTTGCTATCGCATTTTCTTCTCATGTGTGGTTGTGAGGAAAATTTGTTCCTCCAGAAAAATAACTGCAGAACCACATATTTGTGCAGGGGAAACGGCCTGACATCTTTGTGGTTAATTCATTTGGATCTGGGTTTCAGGTGATTTAGTTAGCATAACATGGGTGTTATGCTTAGCTGCACTACTATACGTGGAAACCTTGATTTATGCCATGTATCATATTTACCTTCTTTTTGCAGGCTCTCTTTGTTTTCCTTCTTCTTCCATTACTTTCTAACTTAAGGGGCATTAAGTTTGCTGAGCTCTCTGGTCATTTAAATGGTGGTGCTGAGTGCTTCTTAAATGTTAGGGAAAGCCCGATTGGTAATGTCTATTTGTTGCTGGTATTTAGTGTTTTGATTGAATCGACCGCTGTTGCTCATTATGCTGCCATTTTTAATTTGTAGATTGTGGAGGTGCTCCATTCCTGCCATTACTTTTTATAATAGTGAACATGGCTTTCAACATCTCGTTGCTTAATTTGGTGAAGATGTCGTCTGCCCTGGTTGCTTCACTAACAGCAACTTCAGCAGGTCCTCTCTTCCGCTTTCCTCTCCTTCCTCTATTTGTATCTTCAGTATTGATCTGCTGCCATTGTAGTAGACCAAAGCCAACAAGTATGTTCATAACCATGTCATTGTTGTTTTTTGTCAATTGCAGTGCCAATATCAATCTACATTCTTTCTCTCCCTTTGCCTTATATCCCTCAAGGCGCAAAGCTAAGCCCATCTTTTATCATGGGTGTCGTGGTATTGTTGATAGGCCTAGTTCTGTATAACCTTCCCCAATCATCTAAAAAGCCAAGAACTGATTAAAGCCTCATAAGGCGATTGAGTGTACATCATCATTGCTTTAAAACTCAATTATTTGTTTGGTCCTGAAGCTAATGATAGATTTCGAGATTTCTGACACCAGATTTTTCATGTACTGTCGTTTTGTTGTAGCTTGGACACTTGGTACTTTCAAGTTCTAGCATTTCATGAGCAGTAGTACATAAATGTAATTAACCAGATCAACTGATCTGTGTACCCATTTTCGTTTTCCCACGTATATATGTAAAACTTCCCACTTGAAAGACCACTGCAGCAGCTGCAAAGTCATAATATAAGTATATCTTATTATCAGTCCGTACAAATGATTGTGAAACTGCAATTTACGTAGACATGACTGTTTCTCCATTATGTCTGTTCGGTGTTCCTACATGTGGTCACTGGGATTGTGAAATATTGGCAGCGGATTGGAACATATGAAGTCTTCATTTACGCAGGGTACAATCAAGAAGACTTGTTTTCACTTTGTGATTGAGCTGTTTATGAATTAAAAGTATTTTTTAGATGTTTATGAAGTGAAGTTGAAGTTACCAGTGCTACCGTGAACCCCGAAAAAACTCTGTCCTTTAGAAAAAGATGAACTCTCCGTGTACCATGGGTCCATGGCAGGTTGATCGAGCTTGTGTTCGTGGGCTATATACGGCCCATAGGATGCATATGTACTGTGTCTGTCATGTTGAAGTTACACTTAGTTGCCAGCCATTTTAAACGAAGTCCATCTTCTAGTCTTTTGAACTCCCTCCTTCTCAAAATAACTATCTTAAATTTATCTAAATATGAATATATCTAGATATGAAACACATTTGTATATATTCATATTTGGTCAAATCAAATACAATTATTTTGAGACGGAAGGGTATTAGTTTTTTTTGATTCTTTGATGAAACTAGTGCCACATGATTCTTTGATGAAACTCCATGAGTTCGGTGCCATGGTACTTGGAGCCGACCCTGGTTCGGCACACGACTCGGTTGGTGTCAACCTACACACGTTCGGCTACATCCCGATTTGTGCTGACCTCTAGAAAATAGTTCCGTCTAGAGCTCAAGTGTGGCATTTATTTTGTCAAAGTGCTAGATTTGACAAAAAAATATACTTTATTGGAGTCCAGACTCCAGACAAGCCTTTTTAAAATTTCCATGACAGCATCATGGCATGATACCTCGATTCACTGTCTACTTTTCAACTCGTTCGTGATGTTTTGTAGTTCTGCACCGTGTTTACAAGATGCATGAAAAAGGCGAGATCGGCCAGTGGACCGGACACCTGCCTTGCAAATGGCAGTATATTACAACATCATTGGCACTTTACCTCAACTATCCCATCCCAGTTCGATGCAAAATGAACCTATCTCAACTGGTTTGGTTCCTTCTAGTGGAACCCGTACACCCAAGTTCAACTATCCCATCCCAGTTCGATGCAAAGTGCTCGCATTTTCCTGTATTTTTTAAGATTTAACCGGTGCTATTCTTTCAGTGGTAGGTGACGTGCCTGTCAACAACGAGACGCCCGTGGTGATTTCGTCAACCTCAAGATATGCCGGACCAGTCTCTCGGAGGTGCTTATAGGGGTAGGGTTTGCGTGTGTGTGGTTATAGGAGTGTCTGTACGTGCGTGTTTGTGAACGGCTACGTCTACACTGTGTACTGTGTATCTCAAAAACTATCTGAGTTCGATGACTCCAAATCATACATTTGGACACGCCTTTATTCTCACCCTCGAAGGGTCCTAGAATTATTTGGATTCCCTTTGGCAGTCTTCCATCGAGAGGGTGTCTCGACTTGATTTGGATTACCGGCTTCACCAAGCACCAATTGTCACCCATCGCCGCCTCACCATTTCAGGAATTCTGGGGACTTTCTGGTCGGATTGATTCTTATTCTTTTGTTGTTCCTATCTGGATGTGCTTTACGGCAAAGAAGAATCTTCTCTTGCACCATATCCCATATTTAAGTACATAAAAACTGTTTCCGTGTTATTCTATTCTTTCGTGGACGGTGTTACTCCTGTGTATGATGTACATGTTCACACATCATGTTTAGTGGGAGGAAAAAAAATGCTTATTCTAGCTCTTTCTGAAATTCTGAATCTATGGCACTCAACTTTTTTTTCATGGTCCGTGCCACAGAGCGGGGAGAAGCCGAATAGCCCTTTTAGCTCACAAGCAAATCTCGAAAAAATATACAGGTGTAGATAGATGTCTAGTATGTACATGTAAATTTTCATTGAAATACCTTTTCATCTTTGTGTAGCTTAAAATGTAAAGTATTCAAAACGAGGTTTTGCACTTTCATGTGACACATCCTTGAAAACATGCGTGATTTTTAAAAACTAAATCTAATTTTTTTATATAAAAAGGATCTCGTAAAATCGTGCCATTATTTTGCCTTTTTTTAGTCATGTCCATGTTTGGCCCAAAAGACAATATATTATTTGAAAAAACAGTCAGGCATATATTAACTCCTTTCGTTCCAGAATAATCGATGTTTTACATTTGTCTTAAGTCAAACTTTTAAAAGTTTGGATCAACATTAGAAAAATTATGCTCCCTTATGTCTTCCCTCCAAGCGAATGGGGCGGCGAATCCTAGCCAACTGTTGTCGCCACCCTCCACTCCTGGAGGTTGCTGCTAGACAAGTCCGTGGCTTAGGTGATGAATACAATAGGGATTTGGTCTCCTACCAATTTCATGGATGAAGCAACCGAAGGTGTTATTCCGGCGGTCTTATGCATGACATCTCTTTTAGATTCATGAGGGTCATTCCTGTTGCTGCTTGATAGAAAGTGGTGCGACAGAATGGAAGCTGGAAGCATGCTAGTATGGGACGTCATGGATTCCAGTATCTCATCCAGCGGCATCCGGCTAGCGAGTTGTTGTTAGCCGGTCAAGTGATGACGTAGATGCGGGTTCAACATCTAGTACGTGCACTCATTGCAAACATAAGATCACTCAAAAAGCAAGGTTGACGCGTGCGTGCAACATGCCTTGTTAAAGGTGGTTGCTCCAAACTCGACTTTGGAGATTAAAACCCCTGAGATCGAATTATATGGTAAACTCGTCATCATCGGCACAAATACGTTGAATCCTTTCTTAAAAATTGGCCAAGTTGTCGTTCTACTTTTGTTCCAGTATTTTAGCAGGGGGTTTTGTGGATGAGCATTCGTGTATCATACGGCCTCAGTTGTTTTCCTGTTGTCGACTGCCTTTGATACCGATTTTTCCTAATATTTGAATAACTTGATAATTTGTTTGTGTTCACCAATTGATGTAGGACCGAGGATACCGAGTTATCCTCACACCTACTTAAGATTTGATATGTAGAATTAAACAAATATGGCTCAACAAAGCGAGTCAAGCCCTGAAGAGTCATTTTTGACTCCCGGCACTAGTAGAGAACATGCCATTGGACCAAGGCGAAATAACCCATTTGTCCCGGTCGTATTACAAACCGGGACACATGGGATGCCTGCAGGGTCTGCGTGATCAGAAGGCCACCCTTTGTTCCGGTTCCAGTCACGAACGGGACAAATAGGCATGTGCCTTTAGGCACGCACCTGTTGTCCCGGTTCGTGACTGGAACCGGGATAAATGGTGCATGCCTATATATAACACAACCTCCCCCCTCTCCCAAAACCATTGGAGGCATTTTTTTTAAAATGGAAGGAGGGGGTGTGTGCTAGTTTTTTTTAAGTATGCACGCAAGGTGTTCGATGAAATGCTCGAGAGAGTTCTCAAAATGATCTGATGCACACTTAAATTGTATCTTTTTTTCGATTGAGGTTAATTTTTTCCTCATTTCATTTGTCATTAATTGATACCGTGCATGTGTTATTTCTCGATGTTCTGTAATGGTTATTGATATAGTTAATTATATAATGCAGATGGACCGACAATGCATGTATGGTGACCGACGCACTGCCGAGTACATGACGGGTTTGAGGAAATTTCTCGAGGTAGCCAAGGCCCACAGTACCATTTCATGTGTACCCAAACGTGAGAACCCTTCAAACCCATCTTATTTGGCACGGTTTCATGCCTAACTATAATTGTTGGACGAAGCACGGAGAAAAAAAGGGTTATGATGGAAGACAATAAAGAAGAAGATGATGACAACTATCCTATGTTCTCGGATTACGGAGATACTGCAACGGGGGAAGATGAAGATGAAGAGGCACCAGATGAGCCCGCTGACGATCTTGGTCGGGCCATTGCTGATGCAAAGAGAGAGTGCGGAACTGAAAAGGAGAGGTTGAAGTTCAAGCAGATGTTAGAGGATCACAAGAAATTGTTGTATCCAAGTTGCGAAGATGGTCAGAAAAAACTGGGTACCACACTGGAATTACTGCAGTGGAAGGCCGAGTGTGGTGTGACTGACAAGGGTTTTGGAAAGTTGCTGCAGATAATTAGGAAGATGCTTTCAAAGGTCAACGAGTTGCCCGGCAGCACGTACGAATCAAAGAAGGTTGTGTGCCTTCTATGATTAGACGTGTAGAAGATACATGCCTGCCCTAACGACTGCATGCTCTACCGCGCTGAGTACGAGAATTTGGATGCATGCCCGGTATGCACTTTATTACGGTATAAGATCAGATGAGATGACCCTGGTGAAATTGAGGGTGAGCGTCCCCGAAAGAGGGTTCCTGCCAAGGTGATGTGGTATGCTCCTATAATACCACGGTTGAAACGCCTGTTCACGAACAAAGAGCATGCCAAGCTATTGCGATGGCACAAAGAGAACCGTAAGAAAGAAGCGATGTGCAGACACCCCGCTGATGGGTCTAGTGGAGAAAAATTAAGAGAGAGTTACCAGAATTTGCAGATGACGCAAGGAACTTAAGATTTGGTCTAAGTACAGATGAATTCAATCCTTTTGGGGAGCAGAGCAGCAGTCATAGCACCTGGCCTGTGACTCTATGTATTTATAACCTTCCTCCTTGGTTGTGCCTGAAGCGAAAGTTCATTATGATGCCATTGCTCATCCAAGGCCCAAAACAACCTGGCAACAAGCTTGATGTGTACCTCAGGCCATTAGTTGAAAAACTTTTACAGTTGTGGCGGGAAGAAGGTGTAAGGGTGTGGGATGAGCACAAACAGGAGGAATTTGACCTACAAGCTTTGCTTTTTGTAATAATTAACGATTGATCTGCTCTTGCTAACCTCCCAGGACAGACAACCAAGGGGTACAATGCATGCACACACTATTTGGGTGAGACTGAATGTTTATATTTGGATAAATGTAAGAAGTGTGTGTATCTGGGACATCGTCGATTTCTTCTGATAAGGCATACCGCAAGGAAGAAAGGCAAGCATTTTAAAGGTGAGGCTGTGAAGGGGATCGGGTGCAGAAAACAAAAAAATTCCTACCAACGATATCCCTAAAACATGCCAAGATCTATTCTATGCAGATATAGTAGTACGAGAAGATCGGAATACATACCCTTGTAGACCGAAAGCGAGGATTACGTTCCCGCACAAACGTTGTCGATGAAGACCGACGACGCCGACCTCAAGGTCGTGTAGAGGAAGCAGACCTCCGAGTACCGATAGCGCAGCACCTCGCAGGGCGTTACACACGTACGGTGGAAACGACGGCCTCCGAAGCTCCAGTCCAGGACGAGCAACGGAAGACTTGGACCGGAACACCAGCAGCGCGGCAGCGGGCTATGGTGGAAGAGATCCCCCTCTCAACTCGGCGCAACTCCGACAAAGGGAATCATGAAATCGAGAGAGAATTGGGGAATTAATTGGTGAATTAAAAGGCCAGGGGTACCCCTTCTTATATAGGCTCCCAGGGGGGAGCCAACCTCCTCACCAGGCAATGTGGGACTATCCCCACATAGCCTGGTGCGGCTCCTTGGTGTGCCGGCCACCTGGTGGGCCCCTTGTGGCCCACCTAGGCCGGCCACCTTGGCCCCCACCGAATTCCCTAGGGAATTTTCCCCCTCTTGGGCCTTCTTTCGACCAGAAGGCCCATTTAGGGAAATCAGACTAAATAAATTTGAAAATAAATATATAAAATCATATTTGCATATTAATTACACTAATTAATATCAAACATATTATATATAATTTATTCTAGCTCCGAAAACTCTTTCGTCGCTGCCCAATCTCCATCGGACCCCTCCCGGGACATTCCCGGTGATCTCTTTCCTTTCCGGTTGTCTTGTCGAAACCCCTTAAGTGTGTTACCCTAACGGTTCGATATAATAACAGGTATGATCAAGACTCCTCTATGATCAACGACTAACTCGTAGGCCTGGACCCCATGAATTAATCCTTGTGATATAACGAATGACTTTATCTATCAAACCTGAACGCAAAGTCTTAGACCTTTTGCCATAGCGATACTTAGCGTGTCCGAGCGTCGTTCCATAGATATCTCCGTACCTAGCTTGACCTCGTTACCGACAATGCTATCTTGTACTCGTCTATAATTTCATGTCTCTGTGACCTAGTCACATGCTTGCAAGCTCATTAGACATGATCTCACCGAGTGGGCCCTAGAGTATCTATCCTGCTATGCGGACTGGCAAATCCCGCTCTTGACCCGCCGTCTCAACTACTCCTTTCCGATACCCAAAAGTATCACCGTTATTGTCATACTATATAAGATACGACGTTTGGTGCGATTAAAGTATCTTCCAGGAATAACAATAAGAGTTGATCTCACGGTCAAAGGCGTAACGACTACGTCCTCCAAATCTGGGTATGTCCATCACATCGTTCTCCAACGATATGACTTCCATTGCCGACCGGCGCCATTCCCCATGATTGGGAAACCTCGATCATCAATCGCGCAACGAAACTAGTTTTAGTAGAGGCTAGTAGGGACCTGGTTGTTTACGCATCACACCCGTATTAATGTTTCGGTTTAATACGGTTATAGCATGACACAAAAACCTATTATGAACAAACGAGATATGATAAAGATACACTTTATTAATTGCCTCTAGGGCATATCTTCTTCAGGCTGATCACAGTAGGAGGCTTTTTAACCGTACTGGTGAAAAAATATTTGATATGGTCAAGGATTTAAAAGTAATCTTTGGAATGGGTCCAGGAGGACTAGAGGTTCCTAAAGACGCTAACGGACACGCAGCCATGTGGAAGAAAAAATCTATATTTTGGGAGCTACCATATTGGAAGGTCCTAGAGGTTCGATCTGCTATCGACGTGAAGCACGTGACGAAGAATGTTTGTGTGAACCTGCTAGGCTACTTGGGTTTGTACGGGAAGAAAAAAGATACAGAGGAAGCACGGGTGGACCAGAAACGTGTGAAAGAACGACACGGAATTCTCCAACACTACAAAGGTCCTGCCAGCTACGCTCTTACCAAACAAGAGAAAGTAATATTCTTTGAATGCCTGAGCAGTATCAAGGTTACGGCTGGCTTCTCGTCGAATATAAAGAGGATAGTAAATGTGAGACTCCAAAATTTTCAAAACCTAAAGTCTCATGATTATGACGCAACTTCTTCCGATTGCACTGAGGGGGCTACTACCGAAAAATGTTCGAGTACCCATTGTGAAGCTTTGTGCATTCCTCAATGCAATTTCTGAGAAAGTAATCGATCCGGCGATTCTACCAGGGTTGCAAAATGATGTGGTCCAGTGTCTTGTCAGTTTTGAGTTGGTGTTCCCTCCATCCTTTTTCGATGTTATGACGCATCTCCTGGTTCACCTTGTCGAAGAGATTTAAGTTCTCGGTCCTGTATTTCTACACAATATGTTCCCATTTGAGAGGTTCATGAAAGTCTTGAAGAATTATGTTCATAACCGTGCTAGGCCAGAAGGAAGCATCTCCAACGGCTACGGTCACGAGGAGGTCATTGAGTTCTGTGTTGACTTTATTCATGACCTTAAGCCTATTGGTGTTCCACAATCACTACATGAGGGGATGCTTAGTGGAAAAGGAACACTAGGAAAGAAAACAAATTTTTTTATGGATGGACATTCTTTCACTGAAGCACACTATACAATTCTACAAAGTTCTACCATGTGGCCCCATATATCGATGAACAAAAGAATATTGTATGCTCCCTACACGCGGGGAAGTCTGACAACTGTATTATACTTACACACATGGCGATTTTCAGCGGTTGGTTGCGAACACATCTCCAAAATAAATACAAGATTGATGAACAATTACACTTGTTGGCCAGGGCACCATCTACAACTATATGTACTTTCCAAGGGTACGAGATAAATGAGAATACATTTTACACGAGTGTCCAAGATAAAAAGAGCACGAACCAAAACAGTGGTGTTCGCATTGATGCAACAAACAACAATGGGCAGAAGAACACATATTATGGTTGCATAGAGGAGATATGGGAACTTGACTATGGACCTTCTTTTAAGATCCCTTTGTTTCGGTGCAAATGGGTCAATCTGAAAGACGGGGTTGAGGTAGACAAGATGTACGGAATGACAATAGTGGATCTAAACAATCTTGCGTACAGAGACGAATCATTCGTGCTAGCCAATGATGTGGCTCAGGTTTTCTATGTGAAGGACATGTCAAGCAGACCTAAAAAAAGAAACATCGTGGGAGTGGAGGAGCCGAGGTGTCACATGGTTCTTTCAGGAAAAAGAAACATCGTGGGAGTGGAGGACAAGACAAACATGTCAGATGATTATAATAATTTTGATAAATTCCGCCCTTCGTAGTGAACATTGACCCAATCATCTAGTTGATTGAACAAGATGCTTGATACGTCTCCAACGTATTCATAATTTCTTGTGTTCCATGCTATGTTATATCATGTTATTACATGTTTTATATGCATTTTATATAGTTTTATGCATTTTCTGGGACTAACCTATTAACAAGATGTCACAGTGTCAGTTCCCTATTTTCTGCTGTTTTTGGTTTCAGAAAAGCTCTTAAGGAAATATCCGCCAAACTGGAAACGAGTCAACCAGGAATTATTTTTGAAAAATATGCCTCCAGGAAAACCGAATGCGAGACAAAGTGGGGCCACGCGGCCGCCACATCGCCTCGTGGCACGACTCCCAATGCTGCCGCGCCGGGAGGTGGTGTGGCACCCTCGGGCGCCCACCGACCTAGGTCTTTCGCCTACAAATACCCCCTTGACCTAAAAGCAGAGCACGGTTGAACACTTTTTTCTCCACGGGTACCGAGCCGCCACCGTCGTCAACACCAATTCGGGAGAGATCAGAACTTCTCCCCGGCACCCTGCCGGGAGGGTAATCGCCCCCGGAGGCCTCTATGTCGCCATGACCGCCTCCGGAGTGATGCGTGAGTAGTCTACCTTGGACTACGGGTCCATAGCAGTAGCTAGATGGTTGTCTTCTCCTCTTGTGCTATCATGTTTAGATTTTGTGAGCTGCCTATCATGATCAAGATCATCTTTATGTAATTCTCCATGTTGTGTTTGCTGGGATCCGATGAATATTGAGTACTAAAGTTATTGCTTCATAATATATCATGTGTGTGTTATTTAATGATCTTGCATGTTCTCCGTTACTTGTGTATGCTCTGGCCAAGTAGATGCTCGTAACTCCAAGAGGGGGTATTTATGCTCGATAGTAGGTTCATGTTTCTATTTAATCTGGGGCAGTGACAAAAAGCTCTAAGGTTATAGATGTGTTGTTGCTACTGGGGATAAAACAGTAGTACTTTGTCTAAGGATGATGTTACTTACTTACTTACTTACTTTACACAGTGCTTAAGGCGATAATCTGTTGCATGCAACTTAATACTGAAAGGGGTGCGGACGCTAACCAGAAGGTGCATTATTAGTCATAGATGCGGTTGGAACGGTCTATGTATATTGTTATAATGCCCGAATGAATCTCACACTAGACACCATATCATTAGTATATGCATTGGGTTGCTCATCATTATTCTGTCAATTGCCTAGCTGTAATTTGTTTACCACGCATGGATGAATGTTATTATTATTTATGGAGAGACACCACTAGTGAACAGTGGACCCCGGTCCTTCTCATTAATCTGATAAAAGCACAACTGCATACCAGTTACTTTCTGCAAACAAACATTTTTCTTCCACACATACGTTTAACCTTTTGTTACAGCAAGCCGGTGGGATTGACACCCTCACCATTGAGTTGGGGCAAAATACTTTGATTGTGTTGTGTGTAGATTCCACGTCTCCGACGCCACACCAAGAGTTTCTGGCGCCGTTGACACCTCGAGGGGAACGTTCAACTCCTACTGGTTCGATAACCTTGGTTTCATAGCTGAGGGAAATCTTGCTGCTCTGCTACTTCACACCCTCCTCTTGGGGATTCACCAAGCACACACTTAGCAACCATCAAGAATTTTTGGCGCCATTGCTGGGGATTTGAGTGTTCTTCACGAGGGGAGTTTTCGCACTTCCAATATTTTTATTTTGTGATTGTCTTGCTTAGATTATTTTTATTACTGTCTTGTTTGCTTAATATCAAAATACAAAAAAAAAATAGTTACTTGCATTACTTTTTTTCCGGTTTAGTCATTTATTTTCAGCTTTGTTGCTTTGTTTATTTCGGTTTGTTATTTAAATTGCTGAAATGAGTTCCGCTGAAAATACTAAGTTGTGTGACTTTACAAGCACCAACAATAATGATTTTATATGCACACCTATTGCTCCACCCGGATCTAAAGTTGAGTTCTTTGAAATTAAACCTGCTTATTATTGAATCTTATTATGAGAGATCAATTCTCTGGTGTTAGTTCTGATGAAGCTGCTACCCATCTAAATAACTTTGTTGAATTATGTGAAATACAAAAATATAAAGATATAGATGGTGATATTAGAAAACTGAAATTATTTCCTTTCTCATTGAGAGGAAGAGCTAAAGAATGGTTGCTTTCACTGCCTAGGAATAGTATTGATTCATGAATTAAATGCAAATATGCTTTCATTTGAAAATACTATCCTCCTGCTAAAATTATTTATCTGAGAAGTAGCATCATGAATTTAAACAACTTGATAATGAACATGTTGCTCAAGCTTGGGAAAGAATGAAAACTATGATAAAGAATTTCCCAACCCATGGACTGACTGCTTGGATGATCATCCAAATCTTTTATGCAGGACTGAATTTTTCTTCAAGAAACTTATTGGATTCAGCTGCTGGAGGTACCTTTATGTCCATCACTTTGGGGGCTACAACAAAACTCTTGGATGATATGATGGTGAATTATTCTGAATGGCATACGGAGAGTACACCTTAAGGTAAGAAGGTAAATTCCGTTGAAGAAACCTCCTCTTTGAGTGAAAAGATTGATATTATTATGTCTATGCTTGCTAGTGGTAAATCCCATATTGATCCCAATAATATTCTTTAGCTTATTTAGTTGCACAAGAAGATCATGTTGATGTAAACTTTATTAAAAGCAACAATTTTAACAAAAAATGTCTATAGGAACAACTATGGTAACAACAACTATAAGCCCTATCCTCCTAATAATGGTAATTCTTATGTTAAAATGCCTAGTGAGGAAAGGATTCTAGAAATTGAGAAAGCTACTAAAGTTTTTATGCAAAATCAATATGAGCAAAATAAAGTATTCACTAAAACCATGGAAGAACAATCTAATATGCTAAGAAACATTAGTCATCAAATGGAAAATTTAAAAAGGGAGATTTCAGGTCTCCAAGGAAAAATGACTAGTGCTGAAACTTGTATTTCCTCTATGTCTGCAGCACAAACTTCTTTAATTAATAAAATGGCTGCTAAACCTGAAAATTTAGATGATAATCCTTTTGCTGCTGCTAAGGCCATCCAAGTTCAAATTGATGAAAATGTTAGATTAATGGCTCAATTACGTGCTAGATGGAAAAGATAGAGAGAATTAGAGAAAGAGTCTAATATTGTTACAAAAATTACTATTACTACCTCTGAAAATAATGGTGTTTCACATGTTAGTAAGCCTCCTACTATCCATGGTAACATAGTTGGTGTTGGAAATGTCTCCTCTACTTCACCCAAAAATTTAAAATTGCCTAAAACTGCTGAAACTAGAGTTGATAAAAGTGTTGAAATTTTTAAGAACGTGAGAGAAAGTGGTTCGGTTTGCTTTGATGATAATAATTTTGATTTTCATAATTGTAATATCTCTGAAGTTGTTATGTTATTGCAAAAATTGGCCACAAGTCATAATGCTAACTCTCTTAATTTGGCTTTTACTGCTCATATTACAAATGCTCTCATTAAATCTAGGGAAGATAAATTAAAACTTGAATCTTCTATCCCTAGGAAGTTAGAAGATGTTTGGGAGCCCATCATTAAGATGAAAGTAGATAAATTTGATTGCAATGCTTTGTGTGACCTTGGTGCAAGTATTTCTGTTATGCCTAAAAAGCTATATGATATGTTTGATTTGCCACCATTGGAACATTATTATTTGGATGTTTTTCTTGCTCATAATGCTTTGAAGGAACCTTTGAAGAGGATTAATGATATTCCTATTATGGTTAATAATAACCTGGTCCCCGTTTATTTTATTGTCTTGGACATTGAATGCAATCTATCTTGTCCAATTGTGTTGGGAAGACCCTTTCTGAGAACTGTGGGTGCAATTATTGATATGAAAGAAGGTACCATCAAATACCAATTCCCACTCAAGAAAGGTATGGAACACTTTCCTAGGAAAATAACAAATATACCTTTTGATTCTATTGTTCGTTCAAATTATGGTGTTGATGCTTCATCTCAAGATCATACTTGAGTTTTACTTTGTGCCTAGCTCAAAAACGTTAAACAAAAGCGCTTATGGGAGACAACCCACTTTTATTTTCTGTCATTTTATTTTGTTTTGCTTGTGTTAAGGAACATGCCTACCTCTGTAGCAATTCCTTTGTATCTCATTTTTATTGCAATGTTATGTCAAGTTAAGCCTCTAGTTGAAAGTTGATGTTAAAATTCAATTCCTGTGCTGAAACAGATTTCTGCTGTCAATCATAAAATTCATATCTCCCTAATGGAACGTCAGAAATATCTTCCCTTTTTTGTGCGTAATCCGCATATGTATACTCAACTTTCTTTAGTTTTGATTTTTCTGATCTGAGCAAGTTAATTGCCTCGAATTTTTTTGTCTTTACGAACTGTTCTGTTTTTGACAGATTCTATCATTATCTTTTGCAATGCCTCTTTTGCTATTTTGATTGGATCTTTATATCCTATTAAGTATCAGTGGCTGTAGCTAATGTCCATTATCAATGGTAGCAATTGTGTTCCTGCAGAATATCATAATTTTTTGTGCACTAACCCTCTAATGAAGGTACTCTAAGTTTTGTGTGGAGGAAGTTTTCAAAGATCAAGAAAGAGGATGATATAATGTGATCAAGAGGATAGTAAAGATAAAGCTTGGTGATGCCCCGGTGGTTCACCCCAATATAATTCGAGAAGACTCAAGCGTCAAATCTTGGGGATGCCCAAGGCATTCCCTTCTTCATTGACAAACTATCAGGTTCTTTCTAGTGAAACTATATTTTAATTCCGTCACATCTTATGTGCTTATCTTTAAGCGTCTGTTTTTTTTTCATTCTCTGAATAAAATGAATCCTAGCATTCTTTTGCATGGCAGAGAGACACGCTCCACTTTTTCATATGAATTCTCGTATTCTTCACTTATATTCGTTGAGTATTCTTTTCATGTTATCGTTTGCTCTCTAGCTCTTGTTTTTCATGCATCTCTTGTTAGAGCTGTTAGCTTTGTTATATCATACTCTCATATCTCATTGTTAAATTACTTGGAGAGTTTATCTTTTAATTAAGTTGATTGGTGTTTGGTTGAGAACATAAAATGCTAAATGTGGTAGATGGTATAATTAAATGATACATTAATCCTGTAGGTCATTAAATTGTGTCACTTGAATCATTGATGTTGTTTTGACATATTAATTTGCTTAATGGTAAACATGATGGTCTAGTAAAGTGGAATTATTAAATGGTTGGTCTAGAGAAACTTGAAAGTTGTGCCACACTTAAATTTCCAGTTGATTGCATAATGGTATATGACTTCTTTTTGCCTAAGGCAACTGTAATGGCTTTATGTTATGCGCTACGGTCGGGTCCCCAACAGTGACTTGTTCATTTTCCACAGCACCCCTAGGAGTAATTTTCATTATGTCTTGCATGATCATATTTTTATTTGGAATCTTTTTACTTGTGAGTTCTAAAACTGCGGTTTTCATGGCACTTCCACCACCATATTGCTAGCCTCTTCGGTACTTTGCTTTGCCCTTTCTCACGTTGAGAGTTGGTGCATTTTTCGCGGGTACATCCAAATTCGTGGGAGATCTTCATCTTGTTCTCCTACACATAAGCCAAACATCTTTCTCAAAACATCCACCATACCTACCTACTACAACATTTCCATAGCTGTTCCGAGATATATTGTCATGCAACATCCATCTTACATTACATGACTTGTTGTCATTCATTACTTGTTTATTGCTTTGTGTGTTTCTATAAAACTGATGTGTGGTTTTACCCATGTTACGCTAGATCACTTCATAACCTACTACACTGGCAGAGACACCGTTGTCCTATGTATTCTTATGACACATTCATATTAGTTACTTATATCCTCAATATGTTGTTTTATCATCATTAGTGTGTTTTCATACATCATGTATCATATTAGGATGCTTGCCCCTAAAAAGTGAAAAGAGCCATGGAGGCCATCGAAAAGAGAAACAGAAAAATAAAAAAATAGAAAAAAGAGAAAAAGACAAGAAAAAAGAAAGAAAGAAATAAAAAAAGGGGGCAGCATTACTATTCTTTATCACACACTTGTGCTTATGTTACAGCACCATATCATTTATAGTCACTTGTGCTCATGTTATAGCACCATATCATTTGTGATCATCATTTGTGATCATCATTTGTGCTCATGTTTAGCACCTTTACTCCATATGAGAGAGTTTTCATGTCTTAGTTGCATAACTACGTGGGGAACTTTACACTATAGAACTTGGCTTGTATATTCCAATGATGAGCCTCCTCAAAAGTGCTCTAGGTCTTCGTGAGCAAGCAAGTTGGATGCACCCCCACTAGTTCCATTGGAGAGCTTTCATATACTTATAGCTCATTGTGCATCCGTTGTATGGCAATCACTACTCCTTGCATAGCTTCGATTGTATGACTTTCTCTTGTCTAATGATCATCTACAGCTTTGTGAGCCTTTCTTCCATTGGCCTTCCAAACCTCCGTTAACATTCTAGCCATAACATCCTGGTGCCAGGAACCAACGTTGAACACTTGCTTGTTTCTTTTGAACAAATAATATATTGATCTTCTACGTGCATATTGCTATTACTTGACTTGATCCTTTCATAAAGTTGTCATGTTTGTTGGAAGCATTAGATGATTATATTGTTGTGCCTGAAGCTTAAATCATCTTTAATATCTACTTTGCACAGTTAATTGCTATCTAGTACTATATCATTGAAAGCTTTGCTTGCTTCACCTGCTTGTTTGTTCATTACTCATTTGATATTAATATAAACTACATCCCTTATTCATTTGATCTCAGTTTACATGCCTTACATTATTACATGATCAAGATTGTGTTTAAGCATGTCACTTCAGAAATTATTCTTTTTTTATCGTTCTTGCCTACTCGGGACGAGTAGAACTAAGCTTGGGGATGTTGATACGTCTCCAACGTATCCATGATTTCTTGTGTTTCATGCTATGTTATATCATGTTATTACATAATTTATATGCATTTTATATAGTTTTATGCATTTTCTGGGACTAACCTATTAACAAGATGCCATAGTGCGAGTTCCCTGTTTTCTGATGTTTTTGGTTTCAGATAAGCTCTTAAGGAAATATCCGCCAAATTGGAAACGAGTCAACCAGGAATTATTTTTGGAAAACATGCGTCCAGGAAAATCGAAGACGAGAGTGGGGCCACGAGGCCGCCACATCGCCTCGTGGCGTGGCTCCCAATGCTGCCGCGCCGGGAGGTGGTGTGGCGCCCTCGGGCGCCCACCAACCTAGGTCTTTCGCCTACAAATACCCCCTTGACCTAAAAACAGAGCACGGTTGAACACTTTTTCCTCCACGGGTCCCGAGCCGCCGCCGTCGTCAACACCAATTCGGGAGAGATCAGAACTTCTCCCCGGCACCCTGTCGGGAGGGGGAATCGCCCCCAGAGGCCTCTACGTCGCCATGACCGCATCCGGACTGATGCGTGAGTAGTCTACCTTGGACTACGGGTCCATAGCAGTAGCTAGATGGTTGGCTTCTCCTCTTGTGCTATCATGTTTAGATCTTGTGAGCTTCCTATCATGATCAAGATCATCTTTATGTAATTCTCCATGTTGTGTTTGCTGGGATCCGATGAATATTGAGTACTAAAGTTGTTGCTTCATAATATATCATGTGTGTGCTATTTAATGATCTTGCATGCTCTATGTTACCTGTGTATGTTCTGGCCAAGTAGATGCTCGTAACTCCAAGAGAAGGTTTCGATAGTAGGTGTATGTCTCTATTTAATCTGGGGCAGTGATAGAAAGCTCTAAGGTTGTAGATGTGTTGTTGCTACTAAGGATAAAACAGAAGTACTTTGTCTAAGGATGATGTTACTTACTTACTTTACACACAGTGCTTAAGGCGATAATCTGTTGTATGCAACTTAATACTGAAAGGGGTGCGGACGCTAACCGGAAGGTGGATTATTAGTCATAGATGCGGTTGGAACGGTCTATGTATATTGTTATAATGCCCGAATGAATCTCACACTAGACACCATATCATTAGTATATGTATTGGGTTGCTCATCATTATTCTGTCAATTGCCTAGCTGTAATTTATTTACCACACATGGATGAATGCTATTATTATTTATGGAGAGACACCACTAGTGAACTGTGGACCCCAATCCTTCTCATTAATCTGATAAAACCACAACTGCAAACCTGTTACTTTCTGCAAACAAACATCTTTCTTCCACACATACGTTTAACCTTTTGTTACAGCAAGCTGAAGAGATTGACATCCTCACCGTTGAGTTGGGGCAAAATACTTTGAATGAGTTGTGTGCAGATTCCACGTCTCCGACGCCACACCTACAGTTTCTGGCGCCGTTGACACCTCGAGGGGAACGTTCATCTCCTACTGGTTCGATAACCTTGGTTTCATAACTGAGAGAAATCTTGCTGCTCTGCTACTTCACACCCTCCTATTGGGGATTCACCAACCACACGCTTAGCAACCATCAATGCTCTATGGTTCCGACCCAGAAGAACTGGCGGTGTTGTGTGATGGAGATGTTGGTGCGATGTGTAATAATTAATATATACAACTTTTTATATGAAGAAGATGCTCCATTTTTACCTGCTTATCAAATGGATCCGTCGGCGTTGATAGAAAAAGCACACGATTTCACCTGCATACAACCCCACGGTGGCTCCTGAGTGCCTGCATATCAAATGCAGTGTGGGGCGTATGCAGGGAATCCGAGTGATTTGTATCCAGTCGATGAATTGAACTATTCTTTTGATAGAACAAAACACATGGTTTCCCCTGCGTACAACCCGACCATGGCCCTTGAGTGCCCCGCATATCAAATGCACGGTCGGACGTATGCAGGGAATCCGAATGCTTTGTGTACCACCACTCGGGCACTAGAAGGAGGATACACTGAGTGCTCCCTCATCCGAGAGGGGGCTATATATAGGTTCATGTGTCTCAACAAGTGGTACTGATAGTGTTGATCAAACATCTCACAAGTGCTCAAAAGAAGCACACCCATCATCCAACGGCTAACAAGTGTTTGAAAGAAGCACACAGGTGAAAGTGTTGATCGAACAACTCACCTTCCATCAAAGGAAACACACCCCTGATCCAACGGCTAACAAGTTTTTGAAAGAAACACACGGTCCATGTGCTTCTTTAGTCCCGGTTTGGAAGTGAAAGTGTTGACCGAACAACACACAAGCCATCCCTGATCGAACGGCTAACAAGTGCTTGAAAGATATACACGGTCTGTGTGCTTCTTTAGTCCCGTTTGGAAGTGATAGTCAAATTCAAACACTTTTCATATTGAAAGTTTTGTCAACTTCCAAAATATTCAAAAGTTATTCAAATTCAAACTAGTTTAAACAAATTAAAATAATTATTATAGAAAACAGAAAATGTTTTGTATTAGTTAGTCAAATTCAAACACTTTTCATATTGAAAGTTTTGTCAAATTCCAAAATATGCAAAAGTTATTCAAATTCATATTTAAACTAGTTTTAAACTAACTAAAATAATTATTATAGAAACCATAAAATGTTTTTGTATTAGTTAGTCAAATTCAAACACTTTTCATATTGAATGTTTTGTCAAATTCTAAAATATGCAAAAGTTATTCAAATTCATATTCAAACTAGTTTTAAACTAATTACAATAATAATTATAGAAATCAGAAAAAAACAGTATTAGTTAGTCAAATTCAAACACTTTTCATATTGAAAGTTTTGCCAAATTCCAAAATATGCAAAAGTTATTCAAATTCATATTCAAACTAGTTTTAAACTAATTAAAATAATTATTATAGAAAACAGAAAATGTTTTTGTATTAGTTAGTAAAATTCAAATACTTTTCATATTGAATGTTTTTTAAATTTCAAAGTTTGCAAAATTTATTTAAAACAGAAAAAAGAAAAAGAAAAATACCCCTTCTATCCCGGGTTGTGGCTCATCCCGGGACAAATGGGGTGAGCATCTATCCCGGGCTGAGCCACCACCCGGGACAAATGACCCCCCCTTTGTCCAGGGTTGAGCCACGAACCGTAACAAATGTGTGGGGGGCTATATAAGCCACACCAACCACGGTTCGTGGCTCAACCCGGAGCCACAAAACCTATCCTCTCGATACGCTGCCCAAATTTTCCGTGGCGCCGCCGCCAGCGACCTCAGTCGATCCCTGCCGCCAGCGGCCTCCGTCTTCACTGCGCCTCCGTCGATCCCCATCGCCTCTGTCGATCCCCGTCGCGCGCCTACGGCCGCGCCTCCGTCCTCCCCGCGCCGGCGGCTTCCATCTTCGTCGCCTCCGTCGATCCCCGCGCCTCCGGCCATCTCCGTAGCCTCCCCGCGCCTCGGGCCATCTCCGTACCTCTCTGCTCGCCGCGCCTCCGTCTACGCCTCCGAGGTATAGCTCGACGGCAGCGGCGAGATTGGAAGTAATGTCATGGTGACGTCACAATGACGTCATGCCTAGTAGTACAGAGGCATTGCCTCTGCACACCTTCATTTTATCAAAGAGGGGCTCCTAGCCCAGCTAAAGAGCGATAGGAATGAAGTCGGATAAGAACAACCTCTAGTGAAGGCTTTCGCCAGTTCTCAACTTCTTTTCCTTAGGTTTTTTTAACAGAACTGTTAGTTAGTGTTAATTGTATTATTAGTTAGTTGTAGTTAGAATTAGTTTGTAATGTTAGTTGTATTTAAATTTAGTTGCAAATATTAGTATTAGTTAGTTGTAGTTTGCAAAATTTAGTAATTAGTTAGTTGTAGTTTGCAAAATTTAGTTGCAAATATTAGTAATTATTTAGATGTTGATTTATTAAAATTATGTAGATGTGATAGGTAAAGTTGTATGACACGTGGGTCTACTTACAAAATTATTACAATGCAATTTTATTAACATAATGTTATTGCAAATGTGATTTTATTGCAATGGGATGAAATAGTATTGCAATTGTTCGGAGTGACATATTATATATTGTTCGACTACATTATTATTGCAAATGTAAATGGACGAGTGAAATGTAAATAAACGAGTGAAATGTAAATGGACGATTGAAATGTTCGACTACATTATTAACACATTATTATTGCAAATGTAAATGGATTGAAATGTGAAATGTCTTAATGTGTTTGTACAATTCAAAAAAAATTCTCCGGGTTGAAATTGAAATGTGTTTGTACAATTGAAATCCCTTGCAGAAACTATGGACACCGGTAGAAACCTTGAAAAAGAAGAGGACATGTTCGGCATCATCCGCGAAGGTGATGGATTGGACCCCGGTATGAAGAGGAACAGTTAGACGATTTCACCGGACAATTCCTGAACGAGTCCGGTAATGGATTGGAGGGCCTTCGGACAAAATAGACGTCTCCGGCAGTTCAGCTCTGCGGAGAGCACATGACGACTCTACTGTTGGAAAGTCGTCCGCGAGGTAGATATATGCCCTCTGGTGTTCGTCTCTGTTGAATAGATTTGTGTGTATACATATATTAACTATCACCTTTTGTTGTGTTTAGACGTCCGGATCAAGCAAAAAAACATCCGCGAAACGAGGCGGGCCACGAACCGGGACCAAGAAGCTGCAAGGGAAACAGAAGTACCACATCGACAAAATCAATGAAAAAGGCAAACCGATTGCTCCCGCGAACCACGCCAAAAAAATTGTAGTTCAGTGCGGAGTAATCGTTCGGGACAGAATCTCCATCAGGGCTCAAGAATGGTATAAGCCAAAGGTGTCAAAAGAGGGCGTTATTTATGTCCCCGGATGGAGACAAAGAACTCCTTTGGGACGAGCTCATGCAGAATTTCACTTTACCGGAAGAGGAGGATGAACAGAATCCGATTAAAGAGAATCGATGCAAGGCCTGGACTTATATGGAGATGGGTAAATTGTTCCGCGGCTGGAAGAAAAGGCTAAACACGTTCGTAACTGAAGGTACGTCTCCAGAATTTGTTGGAGTCTATGAAAATATAAAAGATAAGTGGCCCGCATTTAAGGCGTACAAGCAATCGGAAGCCGCTAAGAAAATCTTCTCAGCGAGAAATAATAAAAATGCAGCCCTGAAGATATATCACCATAACATGGGGTCAGGTGGCTACCTGACGACCATGCCTAAGTGGACGAAAATGGAGGATGAGTTACTGGCTAAAGATATACAGATCGAGACATATGATTGGCCGGAACGGCTTAAGGATTGGTTCTATGGGCATGGTGGAAAGTTAGACCCTGAAACATGTGACTGTATTTTTACCAAGGAGCACAGAGCTGACCCTATTGAAGCACTCAGAGAGGTATGGAAGGAGGTCACAGCAGGCACTTTCCACACTAACAGAGAGAAGGACGAGCTATCGCGAGCCCTTGGGAATCCTGAACACAGTGGACGAACACGAGGAACCGTCGGCTCCGTTCCGTGGCTGATTGGGTTTCCCGCTGATGCTGGCACTTACAGAAGCCGAGCGAGAAAGAAGAAAGAGCATGCGGACCGGATCCAGAGGATGGAAAATAAATTACTAGAGCATGAGATGGAGATAGCAGCGCTGAAGGGAGATAAGCAGGCTCGACGAATTTCCTGCGAATCTGAGACGCCCGAAGATCCTTCTCCTGATCCAAAATCAATGCGGAGAAGCAGCGTGGCTTCGACGGAGCTCGATCACCACAATGATATGACATGTCTTCGTGACCCCGTGGATATTATCGTGGGGCAGGAACTTTGCGAGCTACATGTGCCATGCTTGAACATAACCGTGAAGTACATATGTCATGCTTGAATATAAACGTGAAGCTGGCGAACGGCTTTGCCCTTCCGCCTATACCAAATGGAACTTACCATTGCCGCCCTATTCTAGATGGCTATGCTGTTGTCGGGGTTGATGAGGTTATGAAGACATATGAGGGAATTAAGCTGGACTTCACTACGGGTGAAGACGTGGTTGAGTTGAGATTTGTCTACAAGAGTACCTGCTTATGAAAAAAGGAATACATCGTGTTCCCACATATTCAGCAAAATCGCCCTCCCAGTCCACATGCCAGTCCAGACCTCCCCGAAAACGACAACAACGACAACCAAGGCACTAGTCCAGACACGCCCGACAACGACAACCACGACGCTAGTCCATCTCGATCTCCGCCGCCACGTGAGCGGACTCCGCCACCGCGTCAACAGACTCCGTCGCCTCCGCAAAAGAAGCGGAAGTCCACCGCTACGTCGACTAGTACTCAGAAAAGCGAAACGGGAAAGTATCGCGAAGATATCGATATATGGGTCAACGAGATCCAGGATGCCCAGAGAAAGAAGGCAAAAAGGATGTTTTTGCCTTATCCGGTATATTCTTTGGAGGCGATACGGTGGGCCATAGAATTTCTTACGCATCCATCGCAATATGAAATAAATATGGACGATGACTACACACGTGTTCTGGTGCGTACAGCTAGGAGAATGCGGGAAGAACGGAAACTTGTTGTCACCCAGAAGAGAGATGTTCCACAGCTCGGAATGCAGGCGGGACAATCGGCCACCCCGCTCATATTGACGCCTTACAACCGGGACCCGGTCGATGAAGTATTTTCGCAGCAAGCTAGAGAAATGGGTCTATATCTTTCAGAGCTTCGCGCATTACAATCTGGCCAGAGTGTCCAGATACATGAGGGTGGTGCCGACATATGTTAGAGGACAAGATCTTGTCGAGCCTGCTAAGGTGCGCACTCTACTAGCTAGATTGCACCAACTAATGCATGGTACATGCGTACCACGAGATGTCAAGACGGAGAATGGATCTATGGGAAAATTCTAAAGGATCATTATGGCCTAGGTGATGATGAGTTTCACATTGAGCTAGTGAATTATGGCAGTTATTCAATTTTGACACGCTCGACAAATTTATCATTAGTGCTTTTTTCCTGTAAGTAATTAAATTATGTATATATGTCATTAATTCTCTAGCTCAACTTTTTTTATTACTTGTAATTATCTTCATCACTAACCTTTTGTACTCTATTATGCAGGCTGAAAATTATACAATCTCGAAAGTTGGGACTGAATTACAAGATTGGATTCATTGACCCTAATCGAGTTCATCATCATGGTTTTGTAAATGACCAAGAAAATACGGAGGATCTTTTGCTATCTTACTTGATGCCGCAACATTACAAAAACACCATAATTTTCCCTTTCAAATTCGAGTGAGCTGTTTACTTTCTTATACATACTCTATGTTAAATGTATATAATTGATGATTTATTAACAAATATAAACATGCGTAGATTTCACTAGGTAATGCTTGAGATTGATGTTGAAAAGACAATCATTGGTGTCTTGAACCCATTATCGAAACCTGTTGAAAAGTTTGACGACACGAAACAGATGCTCCAGAGGTAATTTGGTTTATTATCACAATCGGCCTCGTCTTTTCTAATATAGGGTAATTAGTAAACTTTTTTACTAATTTTTCTATGCCTTAAACTACAGGGTTTGGGACAACTTCACCTCTTTCCACAAGGTCGGTATACGGAAAAAGCTCACTTTTAAATGGAGAGAGGTAAGCGGTACTAGCTAGGTCCACGCATGCATATCTTTAATTTTAGTCTCACAATACCATTTTTTCAATATTTTTGATTTATTATTTGATTGGATTCATATCTTATTCTCTCTTAAAGTGCGCGAAGCAGCAATAGGGCACCAATTTATGTAGATTCTATGTCTGCGAGTTTATTCGAATTCACATCAATGAGGGGGGCATGCTGGAATGGCGTACGTAAACAATATATTTAAACTTGTTCACTTTTCAAATTGAATTATTTTCATGATGATTGATATATTGGTGTTGATCTCTACTTTTTAGTTTGAGACGATTTGGAACAGGCTTGATGCAAAAGACCGCCTACTACCAATTGCGGAGGAAATTGCGGGGTTTCTGCTTGACTATGTCTTAAAACCAGACGCATAATGCAGTATGATCAAGTCGAAAGAGACAACCCTGAGGAAAAAATAGGGTCTCATGCCTCTCTGTCATGTAATGATCTCTAGCTTGTAGTGTTCTTCCGGTTGTAAATATTTGTTTTGGAGAACTCGATCGTGTATTCATGATATATATTATATAGCAGCGTATAAAATACAACTCGATCTTGTTTGAAATGAAACATAAATATCAAAAACAGAAACACAAAAGAATCAGTAAAATAGAAAACAAGAAAAAAAACATAAAACAGGAAACGAATAAAGAAAAAAACATATATAATGTCTCGGGACAAATGAGAGCCAGATGCTGGCTCTTTGGCCACGTGCCCCACCTATTGGGCCCGGGTCGTGGCGTGCCCGGGACAAATAGGGGTGGCTATTTGTGCCGAGCACGTTGTTCCGGGAGCGTGTCCGGGACAAATAGCCCACACGGCCCGGGACCACTGGCCTCTTCTGCACTAGTGCGGGCTCATTATGGCTTTTCTTTGTTCTTTTTTGAAAACCATAATGCAAATCCAAAAAACTAAATACACACAAGTACACCTACATCCTAATAGGTAGAAATCCAGTTTCCCAAAAATAAATAATTATCCGTGGTCTACGTAAAAATGACGAATCCAGAGACTAAAAACAAGTTCATTTTTCCTTTTTAAAGCCACAATTTTTGTCATTTTTGTATACCGTAAAATTATCATTATTTCTTCGTTGTATCTGTAGATCATATAAATATCTATCCAAATAACCAAAACTCTATTTTTTTTGAAGTGTCTATTTTTTTCTTATTTACCGCGCTCCAAAACGAACGCTCTTTGTTTGAGTAGTGCAGCCAATAGAGCCCGACAAATAAACCAGACACCTACGCGAGTGGGACTTCTTAGGGACATCAATCCTACTACCAGTAGTAGGTTGTTTGGACCCCGGCCGGAGTCCGTACAGTTATATGGTAAGCATTACCCCTTGAATCTTGTCGATCGGGGAGTATATACTTGCTTTGTCTGATCGATCATAGCTTGCTTGCTAGCTGACGCTCCCGCGAAAGAAAGAGAAAAATAGGCCTGGCAGCCGACACACTCTTTATCTCTGCCGTATCAATTCTATTGCAACTGCACATCGATCCCATTGGCTAATTAATTAACCATAAGTCGTTTTTTTTAAATGGAGCGGCCCCCAATCTATGTATCAGAATGATGCACACATCCATTTTATATTAAGTTTAAAAGTATTTAAAGTACCATAAAGGTTTTATTACAATTTACGAATCACTTCAAGTAGTGAAGACAAAAATCAGCCAGATGAAGATCGCAAATCTATGCATCTAGTTGTTTATGATTTAACCATCCTTCCGGACATAAGATAGAATGCATCACCGTCAGCATGCAGGTACATCCGGTATCCATAATCATCCAGTGATCCAGTAAGGATCATGTATGAATCATGCATTGTTGCTAACCTGCAAATAATGAACATCATTTATTTTGTTAAACATAATATCATTCCTACAGTTCCAAATTGACCATGGAAGGCCGCTACACCGATACATATACAATCTTTCATCTGACTGTCAATCCATTGAGCCAACTAATAAACATATTCATAATGCTAGTAGGAGGTTAAATACTCAAAGTAAAATGAATCAGTCTCCAAATATTGCAATCAAAAGAACATGATGCAGACAAGTGATGGACCTTTTCTTCCCTCCATAGAACACACACATTTTGTGCACACCGACCAATGTCTAACTACATTATCTTTGGTTAATAACTCCTTCCGATGAAGGAATAATAAAGAAATCTTAATCTTTAAAGATATTTTTAGTTTCCACAGATACTTGTTTAGATATTCTGTACGTCCATTCAACAAATCCGTGTAAAAAGATTTTACTGAATAAGAACCCATTAGTAGAAAAATCCCATCTAAATGCATCTGGTTCATCTGTAAGAATTGCTCGCATTAACTTCTCTAAGAATTACACCCACGCACTCCATGTGTCTCTTGTAAAACTTGCCTAAATCGAAATGCTCCCGATAACGATACCACCGTCATGATATCTGCTACATAGACATTTTTATGTTGCACTATATTGTATAGGGAAGGGTATTGAATAATCATAAGACTTCTGTGTATCACATGGATGGAAAGATTCATGGATCCTTTTAGACAATTGAATAATTTAATTTAGGGAAATTTGAAGCAATAACTTTTAGCACCGTCTCTTAGCATGTTACTATAAAATAATGAAAGGTTAAGAGACAATTAGTCCAATGAATTCTTTCTTATGAGTGATAACTAAACCTAATTATTTGGTGTTCATGCGCAAGGTTTTCGATACCGGATATTAAACAATTCCCAAGGGGACCCGGGACTTGAGACAGCGGTTACCGAAAAATACTGTCCAAAATTTTGAATTCAAATATATGCACGAACATGACGGAACTGCAGTGGTATGGGTCTAGTTTAGTAGCTCAGTGGTATATGAGAGGTCGTGAGTTCGAGGCAGATCTGCTACACTTTTTTGCACCAAGATGTCAAATTTCGGATGAAAATTAACATGTCAGGAATTACGCCAAGTCTCTGTCGTGTCTTATGATCTTTACTATTAAAGCAGAATGCGTTGTATGGTGTCACAATCCAAATGGTGTCACACTTCAAATTAATTACATGCCCTACCACCTATAAGTGGATAACGGTTCACAAAAGAAAAAGCAACAAAAAGGAATTACAGAGAACATGCCACCGCCCTCAAATTTCTCGAACTGACATAAAGAAATTCAAAAAAAAAATGTCACGTGAATTGTATAACAAACGCATCTCAACTAACTTCCTTTGTTCACTCCTCACCCTTCTCTCCTCCTGCTACGCCCCTCTCTCCCGCATCATGCGCCTCTCGCACTGTCCAACGCTCCTCACCCCGGCCGTCGGATCCGACCGTCGCCGCCTCTACCATGTGGATTCGTCCACCGCTCGTCTTAGGGGCATGGGGCCTGACGTCCTCCCTAGATCACGAGAAAGAGAAGCAGCACGGAAGTGTGGCTCGAGATCGGGGCATGGAGGCTTGCGTCTGTGCCTAGGTGCCCAAGATGTGAGCATGGAGTCCCGAATTCGACCTCCCTAGATCATGGGAAAGAGAAGTAGCACGGATGTTTGCTTCCAATCGGGGCACGGAGGCTCTGTGCCTAGATGCCCGAGATGTGAACATGGAGTCCCAGATTCGACCTCCCCACTTGGTCTACCTTTATATTCTAGATCAAGTTTTGGTTGAATCTAACGTACATTAGATCTTTCTTTGGTGTATGTGCCAATCTAATAACATGACAGATGCGTTTTACCAATGATAACTCGCGTTCATATCTTTTTTCCAGTTGATGAATTGCTTTGCCATTTTTCAACTGCACCATGTTTCTTTAGATTATTCTTTTCACTAATTTGTGCTATGGTTTCTCAATGTTAAGGATATATGAAGTTTTCTCCATGGATGACATTGATCCGAGTTAAGGAAATTATGAAGAAATATTTGGTAACTCTCATATTCAAAGTTCAAACCGAGGAACTCATTGATGATGCTCAGATTGTTGGTTACTCATTGATGACGGAAGTGCTTGCTGAGAGCTCCGATGAGGTTTGTAGTTGTTCTCATAAGTCGTCTATTTAGTTAAAATGACCTTTTATAGGTGTTCACATTCATGTGTCGATGATCTCATTACTGGAGTTTTCTAATTGTTTAAACAATCACATTCCTCTAATATTACTTTTTCCACTAGAGCAAAACAGGCCACTGGTCCCGGGCCGTGAGGGCTTTTTGCCCCGGTCACGCGCCCGGGACAGCGTGTTCGGGACAAATAGGCCCCCCTATTTGTCCCGGGCACGCCACGGCCCGGGACCAATAGGGGGGGCCACGTGGCCAGTCAAGGCAGGCTCTGCCTGCGACTCATTTGTCCCGGTTCGTAATACGAACCGGGACAGTATATATGTTTTTTTTTGTTTCTTTTATTTTGTTTCCTGTTTTCTATTTTTGTTTCTGTTTTCTATTTATGTTACTGATTCTTTTGTGTTTGTGTTTTTTCATTTATGTTTCATTTCAAACAATATCGAGTTGCATATTATACGTTACTATGTAATATATATCATGAATACACGATTTTTTCCTCGGGATATAGTCATGAATACCACTAGTACACGAGTTCTCCCAAACAAATATTTACAACCGGAAGATCATGTCTGTACCGGGGACACGGCTAAGTACAAATATTTTTTTACATGACAGAGAATCATTAGGCCCTATTTTTTCCTCGGGATGGTCTTTTTTGGCGGCCGGATTATACTGCATTCTGCGCCTGGCTTTATGACATAGTCAAGCAGAAAGCCCGCAATTTCCTCCGCGATTGGTAGTAGGCGGTCTTTTGCTTCTAGCCTGTTCCGGATCGTCTCAAACTAAAAAGGAGAGATCAACACCAATATATCAACCATTATGAAAATAATTCAATTTGAGAAGTGAACAAGTTTGAATGAATTGTTAACGTACCCTATTCCAGTCTGCACCCTCATTGAAGTGAATTCGGATGAACTCGCAATCCCCTCAATATCGCAAGTTTCTTACCTCCAAACAAAATATTTACTTGTTACTAATAAAAAAAAAAGTTTAGCCTACATTCTTCCTTAGACCCCCCTTTTTACTCCGATAGTATTGCGGATCACAATCCCGCAAAATGTTTCTACCTCCTTTCTTTTTCATATATTTTTCTGATCAGGAAAAATAAAAAATTATGTCAGTTATTTTGAAGTTATTCTAATCTCGTACACACAAAAATTTGCAATTATTCATCTACTGCTGGAAACACAAGTACTATTTCATATATTCTTAATTGATGAGTTTGATGCTAAGTTTAGGAAACTCTACCCTAGAAATCCTTTTTACCGGTTGGGTACAGAAGTGATTATACCAATTCCTGATGATTATGTTGATTTAGATATAGATCCATCAAAGGTATTAGATGAATTCCATCTCTTCGGAACTCTATTTGATATTGAATCAGATGAAAAACCATACATGCCTTGCACTCCCCACGAAAGAATAGTAATAACCCTATTTGATGGTAAAATCTCAGTGTGTGGAGCTGAAGAATGGAGTTGATAGAAAACGTGTCGAAGAGCAATAGACTCTGTTTTATAGAGCTTATCATTGTCATTGATTGACTTATGGATTGCATTTTCAAACTGTGCTATTTGCATAGTAGTATCAAGGCTCTGCATCATTCTTGCTAATCAAAGGTTACGAAAGATAAGGCTTTCAATTCCATGCAATTCAAAGGTGCTTACTTTTCCCGAGAACTTCTGCTATCTCGTAAGGACTCAGAAACCTCACTTGGTAGGGTGATAGAGAATGAATTAGACTGATCACTTGGTAGTGAGAAAGAGAATGAATTAGACAGAGTGAGGAATGTATACAACTACTGCTCAAAAGGCAATAAGAAGCACGCACTCCTACTAGACATGGAAGGAGTAAACCTCAAATATGCTTTCTTCCCTTAGGTATGTTTCTAGATTCTAGTCCGAAGTCGGTCGTTGATAGATTTCTTTATTTTGCTTGCTCTTCGTTACTTTCCCTTCCTATATTTTGAAATCGATGTAAAGACAAGAAGAAAGACAGAGGATTCTTGGTAGTTTATTGGCTCTAAGTACAATGGTACGTAAGTGATGTGTTTTGTTTCATGCTCCTTGGTTATTTTTCATCAATATGATTTATTGCCCATCGAGAACTAACTCTTAGTAGGTACTCAACGTTGAAATCACACCATCCGAAAGCATAAAATCCATCCCATTAACGGAATATATGTGAACAGCTACCTTGCTCAAGGAGATACCATTCCCGAGGACAGCAAACCATAAGCAAGGAAGGGAAAATGGTGGGTTGTGGCTCCTAAAGTTTGGGTATGACTCCATTACTGGTACTGGCTGCAAACAGGTTCTTGGGTTAATTATAATAGGCCTAGTTGTTGACTACATAGAAGGTTTTTCACACCAGTATCTACAGTACTTGATGCTAGGATGACTGGAGTCATGGAGCTTGTCAGGTTTCCAGATCCAGGGTTTGAGCAAGAAGCTTGTTGTGGGGTAAGATTGGGAACATGACTGTTTTGGGTCATATTAAGCTGGTTGTGTGGAGAGAGGGATGGAGAGGTATCTACTAAATTACCCTTGACTGAATTGGCTGAGCCTAAATATTCCTCCAACACTACTCCTTTCTCATAGCTACAGCTACTAATTCAGCAACTCTCAAAGCTATAGCTTCTCCCCGTGGGTCTTAACACTACAGTAAGTAAGGTCACTTGGCTTGGAAAGCTAGGCTATTTCAGTGATCCGTAGGTGAGGGACTCTTCATAAGGTCCTCTTTCTATCAAGGACCAGATAACAACAAAGGATTGCCTAAACCAACGCTTTTTCTTCTCCTATAGCTTCATCATTACATCTTTCACTAGTTGTTGGATGTGAGTGATGAGATCGATCCATGGAATTTTGACCTCACTCACAGACTTTTGAAGATGAAGAAATTCTCTTTAATTTACTTGTGGGCTGGCTCTACATGTGGTCAGATGGGTTCCCCTCTTCAGTCATTTGGTACCTCTCCAATGCTTCCTATTGATCAGATCAAAGCCAAACCTATCTAGTCTTGCACGTTGTCACCCACCGCTCTTGCCAAAAACAAAGAAATTCTATCTTGGGAACTCAAAAAGAATCGGAATGGGAAGTATTTATTTATTGATTCTCCGGCTAGCATCCTTACTTCCTTCTTCAATGGAAATTCTATGTTACCAAAAAATGAGAAATTATCTTATTTGTAGACTCGTCTTCTTTTGGTTAAATCTGGAGAACCCAGTCGAAACTCTGATTCATGTTTGTGGATTTTAATAGCTCTCCTATCTACCCGGAAATGATCTTCTACCTTTACTGTCTGTGTTCTTTACATATCTTTTGATTGTTTTTTTAATCATTGTGTCGTTACAAATTCAGTGGTTGCACCCTTGTGAGCAAGTTGTTGCCGGATTGGATAGGAGAAGTGAAACAAAGCTACGAAGGAGACTCATTAGCTGAAGAAGTTAAGAAGAGCATTAGTGAAGCGAGAGGAGGACAAGATGGTTGGGAAGAGGAGGAAGGGGTATTAAGGAAAAAAGGGAGGCTTTATGTGGGGACCGCTGGAAATGCAAGAGCCAGGATAGCGCAAGAACTGCATGGGACAGCTACCGGAGGCCATTCAGGTATACTAGCTTCCTATAAGAGAACTAATAGGAACTTTGTCTGGCCAGGAATGGATGCCTCTCTTGAGGACAGACTGTGACGGTAAAGCAACAACATCAACTCGCAATGGCCCTCGTGCCATGAGACATGGATTTTAGTCGACGTAGATTGGATCGAAAGATCGCACTTCCGCTCTTCTCCTATCGGACTAGTCACTTCCCACTCTCCTCAAGTGAACAGTTTAGCCACTATCCTCCCATATACTCTGCTTTTTCATTGCTTATGAACTGGAACTTGTTGGTGCATGGATTTCACGTTTCAGCAGCACTTTGGTTTGTGCATGGTTGTGAAAAGAAGGCTTTCTATACACTTATATGAACTTCATTGGCGAAAGAAAGAGAAGCTTGCCTTGATAAAGCACAGCCTTTCGCACTCCAATAGGCATATATTGTTACAAGGTATCAAAAACGCCGGTGCTACATATCAACGCGCCATGACTAAGATCTTCGATGAGATAATACATAAGATTGTCGAGTGCTATGTAGATGATCTCGTTGTAAAGGCGGTATCCTATGTTGAACATCTTCAACATCTCAGAATCGTATTCGACCGCCTAAGGCAACATGCACTCAAGTTAAACCCGTTGAAGTGCGCCTTCATGGTCTCGTCAGGCAAATTCCTAGGGTTTGTCGAATACTCAAAATATGAATCAACATGATATGTTGATGTAAGAAGATATTAAAAAGAACTGGAGATAAGGGGCTTACCCGATGTATTCCTTCAAAAAGGATGCATAACTTGATCGATTCTGATCTTTGATATCACTAGCTTCAATCATATTACAGAAGGCATCATTACCTTGCCCAATATGCGCGCTTAATGTTGAAATGCAAATATGAATAATAAAAAAAAAGAACCTACTATATCTGCTTGAATGAGTCTATCAACCTTTCCCAATTTGGGAACATGAGCGAAAAAGGGGATGACTCCTCTCCCTTTTCGAAACCCATGGGAGTACGTTAGAAAGATGTCTTCAAAAACGATGTTCAAAAGCCGTATCCATGACAATGATGTCTGCCTTATGAGGCTGTCTAATGGGGCGCATCTCCCCCGGCTTATGTGGTTTAGGAATGCATGATCGATACATCGAAGAGAACTAAAAGGAATAAATCTTTAATGACCTCTTAATCTCCTCCACTTGGGACTTGTCAAGAACTTCCAAAGTAGAAAACTTTTCCCAAAGGTACTAAATAACAAATAATCTTTACATTTGATTATCCTCCTTAAAAAAAAGAATAAGTCTTTCAGACCTTTTTTTTTACATTTGAAACTCATGTTCATGGTCAGTTTTATTCCCAATTGTTGCCCGTGTGAAAAGAAAGAAGAGAAATTGGGCCATGTTTCCCGAGAGAGACTGCCTTCTCTCAGGCCAGCAGTCTTATACTTATAGTCGACTGCTCTATGACGATCTGACCTCTTTCCTGGGCTCTGCTTGCTCGTCTACGCTCCGACCAATTCAGTCAAAATCGAAAAACGATGTTTCCTTTTAAAAGTATAAGAAATAGTAGTAGTAGTCAAAAAGTGCACTTTTTCCATATATTTTGATTTATAGGGATCCCTATCTTTATCTCTATCCACAGAGATACCTATCTATATAGATAGAGATTTGGATCAAAATTGATCTAGACTATCCTCTATCCGGATAGATATGTCCCTATGAGCGACTAGGCCGATCTTTTTTTATATGTTTTGGCCACGTCCGTTTCCGCTCCGAAGAGGAAGGTTTGGATCTTTCAATCTTATGTCGTGAGGGATGTGACCTATGTTAGGTCCATAAGATACCACAGCTTTTAGTGTTCTATGATTCACCTCCGAATAATGAGTAGGTAGTTCGATCCTTTGGATTCTTATCTTCCTAGTAAACGGGGATCCGGAGCAATAGGTCGAATTACTATATAAAGAAGACTTGTAAACAAAAGGACTTATTGTTCGAGTAGGAAGATTTCGGTTTTTCTCCTTCCCTCTTTTCAATAAGAAGAAGTATTTGAAATGAAACAAATTCCTCTTCATTCTGTTGTGCTCAGCGAAGGAACTGCCTAAGCATACTTTTGCGGATCCAAACTTCTTTGTTCTTTCAAAGTCTTCCTCTTGCATATAAGAACGCAACTTTTGCAAAAACAAGGATTGGAGTAGTAAGCGGCATCCCCTCTGAGTTGTGATGAGTAAGCGGAACAATTCCGTTTTTGTTCTTCTCCAGATTTTGGCCGGTAGGAATTTTCCTATGATTTTGCCAACTGATATGTCGATATAGAAAGATCTCCTTATTTCTTCACCGCGGGTTCTCGTGTCATTTTCTTTAAAAGATATTAGATCACCGTGGGAAACTTTCAAATGAGTAATGGTTACCAGTCCATTATTCAAACAAACCCTTCGATGACTTATCGGCTGCCTTGCTTGAGGAAGAGTGTCACTAAAATGGAGACGAACCGGAATCACGTCCGATCTTGTTTCTTGATTGAGTAAAAAAGGGATATATGAAGTTCGTTCTCTTCCTCTGTGCATCTCCCTTATGGGTAAATCCCCATAATAAATGGACAACTTTCGTGTAGTTTGTGATTTGATGTTACTGTTTTGATTTTCTCTCTGAGAAAGATTTCTTTTAATGGATCTCCTCTTGTTCCTCAATCTTCGGAGAATGCGGCGTTGGATTAGAGAAAGTTCTCTGTTCCGAACATTTCCTGGAAGTAGACGACACGTTTTAAATCTTAAAGCTGGCATGGCATATTTCGTTGAATCAGTCTTTTTCGCCACATCGCGTATAAAGGGAATCGAACCCAACTCTTCCACGAACCCCCCACGAATGGTCCTCCCTTAATTCAATGAACTATGCTAATTCCTTTGCCTAGTTTTTTTCTTTTCAGTTCTCATAAGTCCTTGATATACTAGCAGAAACTCAATACTTGACCGACTGCGTCACAGTGCTCAGGTAAAGTGGCAGTGGTTGAAAGCGAGCGGAAATGTCAGTGTTTTCTGTGCGTTACGATAGTAGTGGTGAAATAAAATCCAATTCAAATATCTGTCGTTTCACTTTGAAAGGAAAGCTAGCTATATGAGATCGAAATCACTCTATCTACGATATTCATTGCACCATGATTGAAGGACAATGAGGGGCAGGTTATATATATTCCCTTTCTTCTGATCGATTGAGCTCAAAGGCAAAAGGCACGACAAGATGTTGTTTCACTCACTGGATTCAGCTGATCCAGCGCGTTTCCCACTTCCTAAGATACAAAGAACATGCTGAGGGCACCTTGTTATCACTTCTCGTGCCAAAGCCCGGATATTCAACATGCTTGTTTCCCCCTGTCGCTCTACCAACTGAGCTAAGTAGGTCATTTTCTAACTGTTGACCCGAGCCTTGGTCGTTTTCTATGGGTACTGGAATCCCGGTTCGGTATGTTTGTTCACCCTGGTGACCCTCTACTCCTCAAGACGAAGCGAAGACCGCACCACTTCAGAGACGCTTGTTTGCTTTCCATCGAATGCTGATACCAGATCAAGGGCTCTACTTGAAGAATGCGAATCGACTCTTTGAGGCGACTTACTTAGTTCAGCCTGACCCTGACATAGCGTTTCCTTCACTCGCTCCACTCACCCACTCAACATAGAGATATGGCTTAAGCAACAAGTAGGGGGTCACTCTCAGGCATGCAGGCAACTAGCTCTAGCTCTCTGGTTATTCTTGCTGGATTTCTTATCATAGGTGATTCTTTCCCTGTCTACATTAAATTGGTACTCGAACTTATCACTCAAATAAGGGATCATCCGCGACCAAATCCAATCTTGATTGAACATTTCCAGCAGGTCCAGGGCTTTGCTGGAAAGCATGATTTCTTGAGTTGGATTCAGTAGCCCCCACTTTCCCCTTCAAGAAGAATATTTCATTGCCAGGATCCTCGGTAGGAAAGCCTAAACCTTCACTAGAGTCAGGAAAAGAAGGAGACGTGTACAATAGGCGGTCTCTCTTCTCAAACTTCCATCTCACCTTTGGGTAGTACTTTCATGTTTCTCCGTTGGTAAGCTATTCACATGGAAGAAAGGAAACTAAGCTCCTGTTTCTAGACTCTTAGTGCTCCTAGGCGTGAAGTTCGTAAGTGGGATCGGATAGTGAGCTCGACTCCGGACGAAAGCGAGTACAAAAAAAGACGAAGGTAGTGGAATGATGCAGTATCGGAGATACCAGATTTATATTGTCTAGCGGTTGTTTCGGTTGAGCCGGTTGTTGAACAAAGGCAAAAACATATACCATGTAGCCCGAATCCATCTCCAAATCAGAATCTCAAGGGACACAAGGAAGAAGCATGAAGGAGCGACTCATGAAGCCAACGCGAGCCAATAACTCAAAGGTTGGTGGGACCGGTATCTGGCCATGTTACAGAGAAGTTTCTACTTCCCTTCGGTACATCGATTTGCATTGGGCATTTCTCGACCAGATCAGAATCGAGGGCTGAGCTACGCAAGCCGGAGAGCTATTCAATCTTTTATACAGAAGATGTTGTAACTTAACTGCACCCTTCCTCATCTGCCGATCTTTACAACGCTATGCACATGTCCTTCTTAGTTTTGAAAAAGAAAAGGGCCTCTTTCCTTTTCCCAATACTTGACCAAGATTTCTGTTCAGTTCAGTTCCAGATTAGGAAGCGATAGATGTTCCATTGGCCGAGAAGGAAACCAGTAAGCAGATTGAAGAGATAGATTGAATAACAGGCAGATTCCCCTCGTAACAGGCATATAAATAAGTCCCATTAAATTGATTGATAGACTACGCATCGATGGTGTCGAGTCAATCCTTGTAAGCTAAATACTACACAACTGGATGCGCTCTATATCATAAGTTTTAGTATGCCCTCGATACGATAGATTCTACTCAAGGGGCTCGATTCGTTAATTAAAACAGACCTATCCCTTATCTAAGGTAATTTTCCAGGACTTCAATGAAAGTTGGCAAACAATCTAATAAGAACTTGGGAATAAGGGGATGAATTGGTTACTTGGCAGCTTGACTTGCTCTCTTGATCAAACAACCAAAGCTAATTCCTTTATTTTCTGATTGGAATTCAAGTTGGACTAGATCGTTGTTATTGTCCGCAAGGGATGGCCGTGAAAGAAGGAAAACTACTAGGCTTCGGATTCAGGAAGAGTCTACTACTCACTTGTTGCTACTGCTCTGTTACAGGCTAGTTCTGTCCTAGGTAATCTAGTTTTTTTATATAGAACTATTATTCTGGTGTGCTCTGGTTCTTGTTACATAAGTTTACTGTTCTGTTTTCGAGCTGCAATTTTTCCTCAATTGTTTATGTTTCACATTATCCAGGAAAGCGATCTTGAAAGTTGTAGTTTGGATGTCAGCGATTATTCGCCTTCTTATTATCCTGGCCCTATCTTCCAGCCTACTGGCGGATACTATGGAGTCAACCCGATATCCAATACTGAGCAGATTGTTAATGATTACATGAGATCGTTGGATACGCCGGGTCAATCTGTAAGATTGTTCTGCTTTGAACGAGCTTATTAGTTATTCCAATTTCCACTTTATTACGGTTGTCTACATGGATAGTAGGACACTAAGATATCTTATTAATTGCAGTCACAGCAACTAAGTAATGTTTAGATTGTTGATTCAAATAATGTTCTCAAGCCTTTGCTTCCGAAGGTATCAGTATTTTCTACATTTGTATTTATTTCTCTCTATTAGTGCCGTTAACGCATACACTGGATTGTCCCATCGACGAAGGCCACTATACGCGTTTTCTGAAGAGCAACAACGGAAAAAAAATAGGTGAACCTGGATACTACTAAAGAGAAAGAAACAGCCTTGACTTATTCCTATCTTCGACTGAACACCCACACAATCGTCTTCCGCGAGTGAAAATCATTGCTTGATTATCACAAGGATTGGGACTATCCTCGCCCTTTTGTCAAATCAAGGGATAGGTAATTGTTATGAGTAGATACACAAAGGAAAAGGAAGGATTGGATTGACAATATGGACAAGGGTAAGCCAAGATCTCAACCAAGCAAGCAAACGACCAAAGCAGCTGACTTCCTCTTGACTGAACTGACTAATCCAACAGTGCAGCTTACTTCCTTCATTCAAAAACCACAAAGCTTTATTCAACTGGCAATGAAACTACAGAGCTTGTATTGGTCGAGCAATCAACAGCCAGAGCTTGGCTCGTATTCCCTTCTTTTCAAACTGGCGAATGACTTCCTTTCTTTGTTTGGCGAGTGCTTCCTTTTCAGGTACTTAGCCTCGCGGTTCAAATCCATGATGGGACCGTAGCAGCGAGAAAAATAGGACGTAGTAAAATGAAATGGCACCGTATCAGTATCAGTTGGCTCGGCACACACCAGTCAAAGGGATCCTGGCTTCTAACTGGTCGTGCTGTCCACGAATCCAAAAGGCACAAGCTTAGCACAATGGGCAATCCAAGCAAGCAACGCGAAGGAAAGAGAATGCAAGTAATTGACAGACCGTATCCAAGTCAAGGACTTTCCCTTGCACGAACGATCGGATGCCTTGATTGACTGATTAAGATGGGAAATCCAAAAGAAATGAGAAATCTTCTGACTGGCTGTGGTTGAGTGCTCTTCTTTCCATCGATTCAAAGGAACAAACTAGCAACGGAAAAAGCGCTTTGAAAAGCGAGAAGCCAATAGATAGTCTGAGCGGAGTCTTAGATTTCAATCCAGAATTGCGTACAGTAGAGGGTCTCCCTTGGTTGTGCGGGTGGTTTCAATTCCTTAGGCCTTGTGAGCCGTTCTTTCTAGCCAGTTCTTTCCTTCATCTTGTAAGCCACTGGTCCAATGCAAGTGGACTGGGCACTGAAGCGTAGAGGAGTGGTTATGCTGGTTGCCGGGAGTCGGGGCGGAGGGCTTGATGGCCTTCAACGTGCGTTGGGCCGCATGCAGTTGCAAATGCAGGATTGGATCAAGGAGATCTCGGCTGGCTGGATGCCTATGTTTCTGTCTCTGCGAGAAAACGGATGTGCTTTAGCGCACCTGCGAGAAAACAAACAGCTTCCTTAAGAAGACATTCCTATATCCGGTGTCCAAAAATCGAGGAAATGCTTATTTCAATGAAAATCAAAGTGCAGGTATATAGGATCTCCTTGCCGAATACCTCGCGTTTACCAACACCCTTCTTCACCAGAACAATAGGGTAGCGAGTATAGAGAAAGCTATCTCAGTAAAAGATAGAAAGCAAACTCTCTCCTTCTTTTTGTTCGCCAAGTCCTACTTGTAAAATCGAACAAGAAGGTTTACCAACATCTATATAGAAGGAGAGTAGCAACAAAGTCTCACTGCGGATAGAATAAAGTACTCATTAAGCGAAGAATCACTGAAATAACTACGAGTAGATCGTCTCATTCAATAGCACTGCTTAGCGTCTTTCTCCCTCGGTCCATTCAATGGTGTATGCCCCACCTTTGCTTGCCCTTTAGGACTCGTATTCTAGTTTGTGAGAAATGCCCATTTCCCTCCGTCTTCCTTTGGGCAACGAAGAGTGCATTCTCCATCCAGTATTTGTTTGATGGTTCTCTATGCTTTCTTTCGACTGGAAAGCTAAGCTATTCTCAGTGCTCTTATTTCATTGAATGAACTATACACCCACACAATCGCTAATTTATTAAGTCGCAACTTTGTACTTTTACTCTCATTTTTTCTCATTAATGTGAAAAGCATGCATATCTCGGAAACCGATGCTTCCAATCTTCTTCGGGATGCACATGAAGAAGTGGGCACTGGTTTTCTCCATTCCCTCCAGCCTCGAGTGCCATCGTGAGGAGGAGACTATGGTTTTGCGTCCTTTTTCTTCAACTAAAGACAACTGCAAATAATTTCGTAGTGAAAGGCGAAAGTATCATCAATCAAGGCATGTTTCAATGCCTTTGAAGGTGATCTATCATTTGGTAGTCTACCAGGCCCTCTTTATGGACACGATAGGGGCCTCATCCTTTTTTTCATATCCAGACCGGAGTGCTCTTACTTCAAGGATCAAACTCACTATCTATTCTCAAAATCCTTATCACTACAAGCTCCAATACCACGGGGTAGCGACAGAAATGTGAATTAGTACCCGTATCTGCTGATACCTGAATTGCTTCCACTTTAGAATCAGCTAGGCGAGAGCCCTGTTGTCCTACTGAAATGGATTCTAATAAATTCACAAGCACACGGATAATGAATGGAAGCAGATAGAACCTATTCAATCAAAAAACGTATTCTAACGCCTGTATTTAGATAAGAAAAGCGAGGTTTCAATGGCTTGGAAGGGAATCTATCATCTGTCGGTCTAACGGGGGTTATAAGATGGATAATCTCACCAATGCTCTCTGACACAGCATACCTGCTATCCAAAGACCCCACCTATAATGTCAAGATAGCTCTGTCAACCAACGTTGTTTTATAGATCCAACCTTACCAGATGGTGTTTCTCTTATCTTCTCCTGAATGGGTTACTTAACCCTAGCTATACAGGTGGGGCACAAGAGACGGTACCAAGAGCTGGAGAAGCACCTGGCCCTGTACCTGTGCTGATTTAGTTCGAGAGCACCGGTATTTATTGCATTAGGACTGGTCTTGCATTGCGAGAGCTTTTAGGAAGACGAGTAGCTCTCGAGTACGTTTCTGTTTCAGCCACTCCAAATGAGCGCGTTTCACCATGCTCCACCAACTGTTCCAAACTGGCATCCTTTCCTAAACTCAATGAACTAATTTCGAATTCTTCCCTGCCTGGGTGTGCCCTTAATGAATTGATCCGTTGGCGGCTATAGCGAGATCTGGGTCAGAGTCTATCTCCCCATCCCTCCGGCGAGGTAGCAATGAGCTATCAAACGCCAATAGAGGACAGATCCAGTTGTCCGTTTGTTTCAGCACCACAATCTTTGTTCGTTCCTACAGCATCTAAATAAGCACTGGGAGCGGTTCCAGATGCACTTTCAGGTGAAGTCACATCAGACGTTTTCGAGGATGTTCTTGCACATTGCTGGGGTATCGAAACCCGTGAAACCGGGGCTACTGCCATTATAATCTGATCGAAGGGATGGCATTAGGTAGACAACAACCTCTCTTGAGCGCCGCCTTGATGGCTTTGTGAATGAAATTCGAGTAGATGTTGTTTCATCCCGCGTATGTCTAGAATCTTGTTAGGATTCGTCTATTCCAGGTCAGGAAAGAGCTTCTGTAAACTATCGTGATAAGCATAGCCTTCGCCCCGCAGAGTGCTATATCAATGGTTCACCAGGCTCAATTCATTAATGGCTTAGGGCCGGTCTTCAGTAAGTCAATCACCATCGGGTGGAGGGGAAAGCCCTACGTCAAGGTCAATGGATTCACCTACCCCAGTCTCAGAACTTTCTATACTTTCTTACCTGTGTTCTTCTCAACTAAGAGAAGGGCGTGCATCTACAGCAGTGGTATTATCTTCCTTTTTCTTTTTGCATCTTTGAATCCTGGTGTGTTGGTTAGTACCGAAGCCTCTTGGCTAGTACAGAGTCGTGGTTTGATATAGCTACTAGAGAACCTGGAAGCACTCTCTGCAAATCTGTATTCTTCATATGACATGTTAAGAGACAACTCCTGGTATGCTCATTTCATTCCTCTTGGTCAGCAAGACCTAGATCTTCACTTTCAAAAGTGAAGAATTGATGTATCAAAGGCATTTCAAAGGAACAGAGGGTCCATCTTTGAAGTGAGAGACAATTGGTTTCAACTGTGTCGTAGGGGTTGTATTCTTAGACCAGCCAGGCGGGAGGAACCACTGTCCTGGGTATTGAGCATGTGAATCATGTTATTTTGTAGGAATAGAGATTCTCAGCCATCATATCTTGTTCACCCTTGGCCATGTCTCCTTCCTTTTATTCGGTGCTTTCCTTTTATAAGTCACTGCTATTCTTCCTTGACCCTTCTTACCTTTGCTAGATTTTGCATTCCCCTCATTACTATTCGGCTCAGTATTATCTTCACATTTGGAATTGCTTCCACCAGAAGTAGACGACAAGTACCGTAGATGTCAGAATTTCGTATATAGCAAATTCAGGTAGTAAGTAATGGAACTGTAGCATGCAAAGAGACTGTACCATGGAAATGGAGAAGAAATCTCCATCAAGTTTTTCCATTTTATGCCATATGAATAAGAGATTCCTTTTAGTTAGAAAGCTCGCGTAGAAGTTTGCTATCAAAGACCTTGGTATTCTTTTCATCCGCGGTTTCCCACTTCTCTGTCTCTGGGTGAATGCCTCTACCAGAGGTTATGCGCCAGCTTGGGAAAGCCTTAAGTTATATCTTAATCTGTCTTGCAAGGTAGATTGGATCATGTCCGCGATAGAAGTTGCGGAGGAATGAAACGACGATTTCGGTATAGGAAGAGAAAGGGATTGTGCTTTCGACCGTGGCGAGATAGGATAGACTTGGGATTCTTTCTTGGCCCTTGATTGCCTCTGGGGCTGAATTCATTAATGAAACTAATGGGAAGAATTGGGAGTGCTTCGCTCTTTAAAGGAGTTTTGCGTGATAGAAAGGTT